>CM029918.1:2500000-3750000 GCA_017639245.1 Myiopsitta monachus
TCTGAAATAGCCCCTTTAGTTCTGTGTTCTGGTAGGGGCACAGGAGAAAATGGGGAAGATTGGTTGGGGGGGTGGGGGATGGGGAATGAGCAATTTTCTTCTCCGTCATTCTGGCCAAAGCTAGGATTGATGCATTCTTCCACATTAGATGTGCCCTTCCACCTGCCATCTAGTTATGTCTGTGTAGAATGATGGAACTAAAGGGATCTCATCCTTAATACGCTTGATCAGTAAGATGGATTAGCAAGACATGGCAGGGGCTGCTCTACAAGGTCTTTATTCTGAGTAGTATGTTCATAAGTGCTAAAGCAATGTTACCCATATGTGGAAAATCAACGGTTCATATTAGAGTTTTTAAGTATTTAATGGAATGAACATCCAAAGCACCTTTCAAAAATGAAATCTGACAATAGCGAAGAAGTGATAGAAGAGAAAGTAGAGTTACTAGGCTCTGAGTAATGCTTGCATATGTAATTTCAGCTGCCAGAACTTGTATTGCTTTAATAAAAATGCTTCATTAGTGATAAGAAAGCAACCAATTAACCGTCTAAATTTGGTCTGACCTTACTGAAACAGGCTGCCTGTTCTCACCTTCTGTAGAGCCCCAAAAATTTGTATGAATGTAACTCAGAAGTTCTCAGTAGAGAATGGGATTTGAATAAAATGAAAATGGATGTGATATATTCTCTTCTGCCCCTTGCTGCAATGCCATTGGCTTGCAGTAAAGTATTAGTCAATATTTTTCCACAGACTATGAAGCAGAGGTTTCAAATCTATTTCTAATTGACACTGCTTTACTTTGTGAAATCACTAGCAAAAATTTGTTGCGGTTGAGTACAGTTGTGGCAATTTCAGAAGAAAGTATTCCACTTACAAACCTGCTTAGTTGAAATTCTTAAAGATTTTTTGAAGATCAGGATAGGTTTGTGGTACTTTATTCTACTGCTTATTGAGCATAGGCTTTAAAAGAATTAATTCTTCAGGACAATCAGTGTGGCATGTCATGAACATTACTTTTTTTTTTTTTGGTAACAAATGTTTCAGGTCTCCATTGTTAATCTCATTCCCAAATTCATCCTCCTCCTCCCTTTGTCTAAAATGTGACTGCTGAAGAGAGTTCCTTTTAAGCTTTTTATTGCCAACACACATAGACTTTTTCCCTCACCCACTCTTAATTTTGGTCCATCTTTTGACTTGCTCTCACAGTGAAATTTCAAAATTATCTATTGACTCTGGAGGCTGAACTCCAGCAGCAAATGCTTGATCTCTTTGGGGCACCATATAACTTACTTTCCAGTTGTGATACCAGTCACATTTTAAGACTTAGGGTTATGCACCAGCTACTTTTTTTAGTATAACTGCCAAAAGTCTTCCGTAAGTAGGCTTGATGATAAGATTAAAAGCAGTTCACTGGTTTTCATGGTTTAGTAAAATATAGCCCTTCTGTCTCATCTACTTTGGAACATAAGCCACAGAAAGAACAGGCAACATGGTGTCATTGCTGGAAAATAGTCTCCAGAGTAAATACACCTTGTCTGAAATGCCTACAGTGATAAAAATGAGAATGGAAATGTTATTTGAACACCTGCATTAGTAGATGCGTGCATGAAAGCCAGGTGTCTACTTTCAAAAACCATTTGACATAGTGGTTGCTCAGCCTTTTCATTCAGTTTTGCAGTAGCATTAGTTTTAGAACCATGGTTGAATTGCTGTGGTTAATCCAGAAAGGCTCTGAAAGCTCGAATCATAGTGATCAGTGCATTGCTCATCTTATAGTTGGGTGTCTGGCTGTGTTTGATAAGCATGTATCCATCTATTTTTTTTTTTTTTTTTCAGAGCTATTAAAACAAAACAAACAAAAAAACCCAAACAAACCTAAAGACCTCACAAACAAACCCCAACAACACAAAACCAGCTTCATCTGCTGGACACCTCCATCCTCAGATGCATGTAGAACTGTTCAGTGGCCTTTCTTGGTGAAGTTAGTATGGGATAAGTAGTCCAGATACAAAACTTTCTATGATTGAAAGTGCTGCTCCATTATATTTTTTTTCTGAAATTCCCACATATAGAAGGAAGACTTGGAGATAAGAGTTTGTAATGAGTGTGGGGATGTTTTTATTAAAATGTAAACAAAGTTATTCTGTACTTTGCAAATTGGTGAAATATTTGTGCCGATGTTTGCTGCTGCTTCTTAGGGACACAGCAGGTCAGGAGAGATTCAACAGCATTACCTCAGCTTATTACAGAAGTGCCAAGGGAATTATTTTGGTGTATGATATCACCAAGAAGGAAACATTTGACGATTTACCAAAATGGATGAAAATGATTGATAAGGTAGGCCTTAAGTATTTTCTTTTCATGTAGTTTTTGTAAGAAGCCATTTTTTTTTTTCTCAAAAGTACCCTGTAAGGCTTTTAACAGCATTAATTCAAGATTGTTAAACTAATGCTGACTAATTTTGACCAGATTCTTTTAGCCAGGAGTTAACATTAATGCGTTGATGTTGCAAAATGGTTGTCCATTCCCACCCCCTTGAACTAGAATTGTCCCAGTTGTAAGTCTCAGTGGAAATATGTAACATTACTCATTTACCTGTTCACTGGGGGCGAGTTTTATTTCCTGTCTGTGAAATAAGGTCGTTCTGTTCATTCTTAGGTAAACTAGAACAGCTAGTTCTAAAGTCTTGTGTTTAAAATGGAATTTAGAAATTGAAGATTTTTGGAATACCTTTTGGAAAGAATGTTTGCATATGAATTGTATAGGTGTGGTTCCTTATTTAGTAGGGAAATTGCCCTTCATATTGTGTTTACATTACAAAATCTTTACATTTCTAGATTTAGTTCATTAAAAATGTTCTAATTGCAGTATGCTTCAGAAGATGCAGAGCTTCTGTTAGTTGGCAATAAACTGGACTGTGAAGTTGATCGAGAGATTACTCGACAGCAGGGAGAAAAGGTAAGAACAGGCCTAACCAAATTCTTAGTTACTATTAGAAGCAAAACTGCTGTGGAGTTGTTGCTGATGGTCCATCACTAGTCTTGTTCAGACTGTTAAACCTGAGAAGCATATTGAGAGTGGTGGCGTTCTGTCAAAATCCATATGGTATTTACTTCTGTGGAATGTGCAGATATATGTGTTGCTTCTGGAGCAGCATGTCTTTGATCTAAAGAAAGAGTAAATTACAAGTTGGCTTGCACTACACAGTAGTTCAGGGGATTCTCCTTTTGGGGCTCTGAAAGATTATATAGTGGAGACTTGACTCGCAAATGCTCAGCACACCTTTGTGAGCCTTCTTCCAAACATTTGCTTTTCAGTAGTATCTCAGGACAGGCAACAGTCCTGCTTGATTCCTTAGCTCACCTTTTCATGTTCCTTCTGTTCTCTTCCAACTCCCGAAGTGGTAAGGAACCTGACAAGAGGATATATCTTAGTGTGACCCTCATAGCGCCATCTTCATCAGGACACGATCAGTATGGACATACTCAAAACGTTTTACTTCAGCTACCTGTCATCTGTTGGAGTCAAGGCTAATTCTTACATCTGTACTTCTCTTTTCTGAATTTCAGTAATAACGTTGAGATTAACTCTTGTGAAAAGTTCCTACTTTTTGGCAATCTGCAGCAATCCATGTTAACTGAAAACATTTGTTTCTCAGACTTAAGTATGGAAAAATGCAGCACACTTTACCAGTAAACAGTCTTTAAGTGAAAACTATCTATGTGTGGCAATATTTGCTGTACCTTGGATATTCAGAATTATTAATAGAATTAGACTTTAGTCACAGATTTGAGGAAGGTTGTGGGTTTTGTTTTCCTTAAAGGTTTTATGAGGAGTGCTTGTTTTGCTGTTTGTTGCTCTTTGTGCATATCTTCATGTAGTTGTTTTCTTTTCCATCAGTTTGCACAGCAAATAACTGGGATGCGGTTCTGTGAAGCAAGTGCCAAGGATAATTTTAATGTGGATGAAATATTTCTAAAACTTGTTGATGACATTCTGAAAAAGGTAAAATATATAGAGATGGTAGCACCTCTGGCCACAAAAATGGTCAGTGTTTAAATAGTGACTGCTAGTTTGTTGGGAGGATGTAGAGGGCGAGTGCAAAGTAGGTGAAATTTTTGGTGGGCATGATGTAGTTCACAGACTCTGCTGAACACTTTTGTTAATAAATACTGCTTTTGAATTTGGTAAACATCTCCTATTTGCTATACTTCCTCTTTGCTATAACTTCCATGTATATCAGCAGCTGACTGTATGTTTGCCTGCTTTCATTTGTGGGCAGTTCTGTTGTGATTTGTTGTAATTAGTTTAGGAAGTGGCTTTATTTTCACCGATGTCTTGTAACTGTTTTCTGAAACAAATTATTAACACAACTCACTCGAATGTAGTTCACTCATACACACCAAAAGATGCTTCAATTAAGGCTTTGGCTGACAGTGAACTCTTGAAATGAGTTCTTTGTGCCGAGTTCTTTGCAGATGACTGTTTACAGGTGATTTTTCTTTTCTTTAAGATGCCACTGGATGTTATAAGAAATGAGTTGTCCAACAGTATCCTGTCCCTGCAACCAGAGCCAGAAATCCCACCAGAACTGCCTCCTCCAAGGCCACATGTCCGTTGCTGTTGACTTGTTACTCCATACAGAGTGAAAAATAGGAGCAGGAGGGTAAAGAAAGTATCTGTACTACTCTGCACTACAATCATTCGGCAGTTTCTCGTTGCACTTTGTTATTCGAGTCAGAGCTACACACTAACTTGTAAATATGCAAATATGTAATCCTGTATAGGATTCAGCTATAACGTTTAATTATTACCCCTCTCCCTCACAATGATCTTTCATTCATTGCCCCAGTGTTATAAATACTGTACAGTCGGTGGGGGGTTTGCCACACTTCCAGTCGAGGAGGAGGAGAAATTAAATCTATACCTATTCTTGACATAAATGTTGTAATAGTTCTTTGTTATTATAAACAGGCAGGCAGAAGCTCTTCTAGTATGAAGATAAGTATATGGTGCTTTGCTAACTATTTTAAAGACAAATTTTTTAAAAACAGAGGACTTTATGTACAAAGCTTCCATAATCAGCATTATGTTTCCTTTTAATGTAGTGAAAACACTTTTGGCTGTAGCATCCTCTGCTGACTGGATTTATTGAAAAGCTAAGTTTAATTTTTTGGCAGTCTTTTATTTATTTTGTTTAATGCTGCACCCTTTCTTTGTGTACCAAGACATCACATCTGGTGCAGATCTAAGATTGCACTCTGAGATAGCATATATAATTTTCTCCGTAATCATAAACTTGGTTGCAAGAATCATTAAGTTTCAGTAAAAGAATGGAGATATATTCAAGTTCTAAAAGAAGGTATAAAAAGCAATGCTGCTGTCCTAGACAAATTCTTTAAAAAAAAAAAAATTAAAAAAATACATTTTCCTGTGGTAAGGAATATATATGTGTATTTGTCTGGACATCTGTAGGGTTGGGGGGAAGGGAACCTAAGGTAAAATTATTTTCTTTCCTAATGATGGAAATTATTCCCATCAAGCAAATACTGTGTTAGGTTTTGGTCTGATAATGAATTTGTGAATTATATCTTTGGTATATCTTTTATTAAAATGCACTGTTTAGTTTAGCTGTGGTAAATCAATAGTTACATATTTGAATAACTTGGTGTGTCCTGAATGTTGTGGTATTGAAAAACGTTGTGGTCTTTCTAAACTAATGAAGTGCAAATAAAATTTTGTATTTATGAATGACAGTGGAACTGCACCTGTTATTAGAATGGCAAGTATCAAATGATGGGTAAAAGGTAGAATCTGGACTATGGAACAACACTTGTTTTAATTTTGTTATTTAATTTTCAGTTGACAGTTCCTTTAGGTGTAGGTAGAAAAGCAGCAGATGTTAGTTGTTCACCTTGATCACTGCTCTGTTGGGAGAGCAGCTGATGACCTAGCCCGGCTGATACCTTCAAACAGCATGTGACTGCTTGTCATGCTATCTTAGCAGGTGGTCACCAAACTATTAATTACACTGGCAACACAAGTATGAACCAGTCTTTTTCACACTACAGCTTCTCTGCTTCTCATTCTCTGGTGCTGGAACCCATTTTGTCACTTTTGCCACTCTTCTAGCCAGAACACTGGCATTGACCAGTAAAGTATACCACTGACTTAAACAGCTTCTCTCTGTTTTCTAGAAGGAAAAAAGACACAGCAAACTGTTAACATTTTAATAAATAAATAAAAGATGAGCCTTGTTTCACTGAGTAAGCTCTGACATTCTGAATACAATACCATGCAGGTCCTTAGCACGCCCGGATTTCAACAGGCAAAGTAAAGAAGCGTGGTTGATATTTGTGCTTATGTCTTCTGCCACCTTGTGCCTAAATGGTTTGCTTTTTTACATAGTAAACTTCTGGTTTACTATCATATTGATAAGATGAAATCAATTTCTAAAGTGCTTACAGGATTTCTGATGGTACTGTGGGCAGTAGCAAGGAGGGGAAAATTATGGAAATGAGTTTTAATTTGACAACTTTTATTTTAGCCCATTTGTTTTTATTTGTACTTAGAAACTTGTGATTTTTTTTCCTGCAGTTTTGAATTTAATAAAAATTAAGAAATTTGGCTTAGATAAACTTTCTTTTTGTAATTCTGTGCTGTTTGTATATAGGTAGATTGGGATCCCAGTCTCTTGTACCAAAAATTAAAAATTATTGCATTTGAGAAAAACATATTTATGTAAGAGTGTTTGAATGTGTTTGGTTATTCAGTAGAAATCATAAAACATTCAGGAAACCTGTTTGCTTTGCATCCATTGTACTATGAGACCAAAGAGGGTTTTCTCTCCTAATTTTATCTCTGCAACTTTTATATCAGTTAAAAAAAGTTCATTTATATCCTTGTTTTACCTAGGAGGCATTTGCAGTGTGCCATGGAAAGATGGGTGGGGAAAACGGTTATTCTTGGTGCTGTGTCTGGAAGTTCAGCAGCCAGCCTAACCCTTGTTGACATCTAATGATGGACCTTTTGAATGGTCTGCACAACCACTGAGAGATCACAGGATGAAGAAAAGGGAAGATGACCATTAGCTGCAGCTTTAAGTCTGTTTTAACTGACGTTAGCAGATGGCTGTTCTTTAGGAGTCCTGGTTAAGGGTATCCCATTCCCACTCTTCAGGGGGTGTGTAGGGATTGTTTCCTTTAAATACCAAGCCAAATGTGCTTTATCACCAACTCATCAGATGCTGCCAAGGTCCTCTAGTCCGTGGCAGTTTCTTCATGCTGACAGAAATACACAGGAGTGTCTTTTGATAAGTAAGCATGGCAAGCAGAAATCACAGGAGTGTCAGAAATTGGGTAGTAACATCTACTCCAAAGTAGTGATGGTTTCTTGACTTCCATGAATTAATGGTAGATAGGTCATGGTCATTGAGCAGTGGTTTGTCACTGATTTCAGAGTGTTTAGGTTTTAAACCAATAAATTCCTGCAGTTGCACAATTTCAGTGATATATCTGGTTAGCAGTATGTCTTGCACCAAAACCAAAGTTAATGTCAATCAAAAGGCTCATACAATATTTGGTGTGTCCATAAAGTTTTAGATCTACCTATAATGGACATTCAACCAGTGGGTTAACAGACCACTTCTTCATAGGTGAGCAGAAGGAAAGCAGGAAGAAAGAAATTTCTCTTTTGTGTAGTAGTGAGTCTTGATACAGAAAAAGCTGAAAACTGCTGGCTTACCAGGACATCTTGAATTACATACTGGTGCTGTGTGTGCTAGAGGAATAGCGACAGTCACATTTTCCTTCCACCAGATGTTCTGCATCTTCAGAGCAGAAATACACAGCTAATGTCAACATTTGGTACTTCTGATGAAGGAGGATGAGAAGAATGGGGGGGAGAAAGGACTGGCAGTTAAAAGCCAGGATAGAGGAACTTGCTAAAGCAAATTGAGGGCTGTGTGTTTGTGCCCCTGCTGGAGATTTCAGTATTCCCTCATTTGTAGAATTGATTAGGTTGGGAAAGACCTTGAGGGTGGTCAAGTCCAAACATTAACCTAACACTGCTAAGTCCACCAATAAACCACATCCCTAAGCTCCACGTCTGCACATCTTTGAAATATGTTCAGGGATGGTAACTCCACCAGTTGCCCGCGCAGCTGTTCCAATGGTTGACAACCCTCCTGGTGAAGAAGTTTTTCAGATATCCAATCTAAATCTCCCCTGGCACAACTTGAGGTCATTTCCTCCTGTCCTATCTCTTGTTACCTGGGAGAAGACACCAACACCCATCTCACTACAACCTCCTTTCAGATAGTTGCAGGGAGCTCTAAGTTCTTCCCTGAGCCTTTTGTCCTGACTAAAGAACCCCAGTTTCCTCAGCTGCTCCTTATAAGAGTTGTGGTCTAGACCCTTCACCAGTTTTGTTGCCTTTCTTTGGACCTGCTCCAGCACCTCAATGTCTCTCTTGTAGTGAGGGGTCCAGAACCGAACACAGGATTTGAGGTGTGGCCTTACCAGTGCTGAGTACAGGGAGATGATCACTGCCCTGGCCCTGCTGGACACGCTATTTCTGATACGCGCCCGGATGTTATTGGCTGCCTGGGCACAAGCTGATTCATATTCAGCTGACTGTTGAACAACATTTCCAAGGCTCTTTTTGCCAGGCAGCTTTCTAGCCACTCTTCCCAAGCCTGTAACATTGCATAGTGGTGGTGTGACCCAAGTGCAGGACCTGGCACTGAGACTTGTTGGATCTCATGCAATTGGCCTTGGCCCATCAATCCAGCCTGTACAGATCTATCTGCAGAGCCTTCCTACCTTCAAGCAGATCAATGCTCCTGCCCAAGTTGGTGTCATCTGCAAACTTAGTGAGGATGTACTCAGTCCCCTCATCCAGATCATTGATAAAGATACTCAACAGAACTGGCCCCAATACTCAACCCTGGGGAACACCACTTGTGACTGACCGACAGCTGCATTGAACTCCATTCACCACCACTCTTTGGGCTTGGACATCCAGCCAGTTTACCCAGCAAGCAGTACACCCATCCAAGCCATGAGCTGTCAATTTCTCCAGGAGGATGCTGTGGCAAACAGTGTCAAAAGCTCTACTGAAAAAGTCTAGGTAGACAACAGCCACAGCCCTTCTCTCATCCACTAAGGGGTTGTTACCTTGTCAAAGAAAGAGGTCTGGTTAGTCAAGCAGGACTGGCCTTTCATAAACCTGTGTTGACTGAGCCTGATCTCGTTACTGTTCTGTTTATGCTGTGTGATGGCACTCAAGACAATCTGCTTCATAACCTTCCCCAGCACTGAGGTCAGACTGACAGGCCTGTAGTTCCCCAGATCCTCCTCGTGGCCCTTCTTGTAGATGGGTGACACATTTGCTCACTTCCAGTCAATGGTTACCTCCCTGGTTAGCCAGGACAGGTGAAAAATGACTGAAATGGCTTGGTGAGCCCTTCTGACAACTCCTTCAGTACTCTTGGGTGGATCTCGTTGGCCTCGCAGATGTGTGTGTCTTAAGTGTTGCAGCAGGTCACTGACCATTCCCCCTGGATTATGGGGGCTTCATTCTATTCCCTGTCTTCCAGCTTGGGGGAGCTGTGTAGCCAGAGAACAACTGGTCTTACTGTTAAAGACTCAGGCAAAAAGGTATTAAGCGCCTCAGCCTTTTCCTCATTCTCATTTCCTCACTACATTCCCCCCACATTCAGTAAAGGATGAAGATTCTCCTTAGCCCTCCTTTTGTTGCTGATGGATTTAAAGAAATATTTTGGATTGTCTTTTACAGCAGTAGCCAGATTAAGTTCTAGTTGGGCTTTGGTCCTTCTAATTTCTCCCTGTGTAGCCTCATGACATCCTTGTAGTCCTGAGTTGCCTGCCCCTTCTTCTGAAGGCCATAAACTCCTCTTTATTTTCTCCAAGTTCCAGCCAAAGCTCTCTCTTTAGCCAGGCCAGTCTTCTAATGTGCTCGTGTTTTGGCAAATGGTGATGTCCTGCTCCTGCACACCTTCAAGATTTCCTTGAAGAATGCTCAGCCTTCCTGGACTCCTTTGCCCTTCCAGGACTGCCTCCAAGGGACTCTATCAGCGAGAGATTAATTTCATTTGATCTGTTGCTTCACTGTTACCACACTGAAGGATCAGGAATTTCTGGCAGCAAAGGGCTTGCCTTAATTAATTTGCCTTTTTATCATTATTATGTGTGAAGCTGTTACCATAAACTGATCATTACTTAGAATTCTAGATTTAAACAGGATTGGTAATTTGGTAGGTCTTTTGAACTTGGGCAAGGATTTCTTGTTATTCCAGTTAGGCTTGGAAGCCAATAGTTGTCTTACAGACTAGTGCTATCAGTTGTCCAAATGGGGCTATTCTGCTAGCTGTCAGCATTAGCATCAGCTCTGTGATCCTTTTGTTCCACACCTTTACTTTTCTGTGTGTCAAAATCTCACTGAGGAAAATCTGTAGCAGGTACATTTTTGAGGTGGGAAGGAAGAAAATGAGAACAGAGCAACCAAGCTAGTAAAGAAAGAACATGAAAAAAAACCATTTTCTAAAAAGGGAGTAGGGAATGTAGCCCATTTCCAGCTTGGTCACAGTCCTGTACTGGGAGTACATTCACATGAGTTCATCTCTGCAATTTGTGAAAGACAACAAACTGCACCAACCAGCATAAATTCATTCCCCCTTCTTGTGTTGGCAGTTTTTCATTCAGTGGAAACAGTAGTATTGCTGAAGCAAAGAATCCTTTTCCTGTAATGAAGATGTCTCATTCCTATACTAACGGCAGGTATGTGTCACTTTGGGGGAGAAAGGCAGAAATACTTGGACTGTGTCTTTCAGCTTACTAGTCATTTATACAGACTCTTGATTGTCCTGATTGCAAATCTTCCTTTTCAAACAGTTTAAATGGATCAATTTGAGATCGTGGTCCTTGATATTTTTTATTTCTTGTTGCAAGATGTAAAACTAGTTGGCTCTAGTTCTTAAAAAGTTGAATTTGCTTTGTCCTAACTAGTTGTCCGAATACCTGAATTGCATACACTGCTCACCTTTCTCTTCCTTCTGCTTCAGAACATTTCAAATGGGCTAAATAAAAGGGTGACAGCCTAGTAGGTACAGCCGTCTTGAGTGCGAGCTATAAATATGTTCGTGCTAAATAATGAAAAGCCGAAGTGCCAGAGTTCATATTAGGCTGAAACGAGACATTTTGAGTACTGCGCGTTTTCTTGGCATGTCTTGAATGTCCCGCCAGGACAGGCGCACCGATGGAAGATGTCCATTAGGGGTCACTGAAGCTCCGCCGGTGAAAGAGTCTATTACCTGGCCTGTTGGATTAGCAATTGCTTTTCGCGGATTCCTACCTACTGAACGTCCCTTTTGTCAAAACTCCTGCTTTTTCCAAAGCAGCAGCTTAAAGTATAATAGCGGTGAATAGCTGTGGGCGATGAGAATGTAGCCAAAGAAATGCACGAGGGTGTTGTGTTGATACAAGGAAGGAAGTAGTGAAGGATTAAAAACGGACACTTCTTTCTGTATGTGAGGCTGTGCTAGCTTAAGTATGTTTTCTGACAGAAAGGGATATTTTAATCTAACTTCCAGTGGTCTGTGTGATAGGTGCAATTTATTTTAGCTGTACTTCTTGAGGATCCCCTTCCATGACCTATTTAGATATCATTAGGTATCCCGATGGGCCTTCTTCGTTTCCTAATAAATGAATCAAAATGTAAAAAAACCCCAGCCAAACAGTGTGTTTCATTACTTGTGTTTCTATCAGAACTCATGGTATCTTTTCTAATTCTTAGATTTGCCCCTAAAATCTGTTCTTTGTACTATTGCTTGATTAGGTTGTCTTGAGTAAAATTATTTTTCCTTCCAACTGCGGCCACAGTATCTCTGGGGAAGGATGTTTTTCCTTAAAATCATAAAGGTAAATTTTTGATTTAAATTTTAAGTATTTCAGAGGTCCAATTCTATAAATTATTCTTCAAGGATGCTGGTCTGTCACAGAGGATTACAGGGGCAATGCTGTTAAAACAAGATTTTATGTCAGTCTGGGTATGTGCCAGCCTTTGCAAAAGAATCCATCTTTCTGTAGATCCTAACAAATAGTTAATGAAACATTTAGGTTTTATTTATAATTTTAAATTTTTATTTCCTGAAGATGATTTTGGTCCTGGAATCAAACAGGAGGAATCCTATTTGGTGTTTGCTATGATTTTTGTTCTGATGTGGGAATTAAGATGCTTTTTAGATTAAAATCATTATTTTTTCTTTTAAGAGTTACCACATCCTCTAAAGCCTCCTCGTGTTGCGTTTAAGGATTATAAAGTCTACCAGGTGCATCTTGATGTATTACATTGAAGCACAATCCTAGAGACACCTTCCCTAGCTGGCAGGAAATTAAGAGTCCCTAGAAGCTGGCTAATACTGAAGAAAGCAGTCAGTTTTCTTTCTCAAGGACAGTGATGCAAATTCACAGTAGCAATGTAAACACAGGTTTTATGGAATTCTCCAAGCTTCCATGAAAAGTGGCAGGGAAGGCAGTAGGGCAACCAAAATGTATTACTGCCAAGTCAAGAATTTACTTACTTTATGCTACAGGTTTCTGGCTTGGGTCACTTCTTAGAGGATACTTCAAGCTGCCCTTAATGGGGTTTCCAGTGGCAATATCAGGAGGGAGACAAAAGCTTTAATAACCACTGGAATAAAAAGGACACCAAAACATCCATCTGTAGCCAGTGATGACCTCTGCATTAGGGCATCGCTTTGTTTGCTTCATTGCGGTTTCGATTTTTAAGAGCAGAGAAGTGGAAGGGGCTGCTCAGGCCGTTTTAACTTAATCCCCCATGATCATAGGCAAACATCAATAGAGGCTTTTCCCCACTACCATCCTATATTAGACAAGGATTTAAAGAAAATACAGTTTTTCCCCTGCTGGGTAAGAAATCTTGATGGTGAACTTCTGCTGTCCCTGAGCTGATGAATCGTAATAGCACAATGGATTTTTCTTCCAAGGATTGGTCTGAGCGCTTGCATTTTTTTAGACCCATGTGGCTTATTGATCTCTTCAATATAGTGTGGTAGTAAGTTCTACAGCAAAACAATACACTGCAGGAAAAAGTGCTTCCCTTTACTTTCAACCTATCACCTGCTAATTCATTTCATTTCATTCCCCAGCATTCTTTTACTAGAATAAACAGTTGAACAATTGTTTCCTTTTTGCCTTTTCTATGCTTCCCATAAATTCACGATCCTTTATCAAGTGTTTCCATCAGTCATATCCTTTGCAGGCTTGACAAGTCCTAACATCTTCAGTTGTTCCTGTTATCAAAGCCATTTCATACCTTTAAACGTACCGCAGCCCTGCTCTGTAGGGTTTTTTTATTACAGCTTTTATTTGAGAAGGCCAGCGCTGCATTCAAAAATGTGGTTTCAGCATAGGTTTGCACAACAGGTCTTTATCATTTAATCAGTAGTGTATCCACAAGAGAACTTTTTTTTTATTCCATGGCATCTTAGAGTCTCTAAGAGCCTTCAATGAGGGATGTGATTGAATGGCTTTTAGAAATCCAAGGAAATTAGATCAAGTGGATCTCCCTTTTCATGTGGTTGGATGTCACAAATATATTTAGATCCCTAATATAATTTTTCCATGTGTCTTCTGTTTTTTGATTTCAGTACCTACCAGCTACTCCATATCAATATCAGTCTGATGTTCTTTCAAGAATTCCCTTCAGTGGAATGTGCAAGGGAGGACAGGCAAGATGGGTGGGTTTTGCCCTAGATGTATATAGGCACTGCTCTAAGGCAAGCACAGGCAGGTTGCACTATTTCTGTCAGCTGAAGAACAGATGGAAAGCAGTTTAAAAGCAGTGAAAATTTCCATGTTCACACATTTAAAAGTTTAAACTTGGTTATGTTTAACTTGCACCACTGGTGTTCTTCTGGATCCAGATCTGTACTGAAATAACTCACCTTTGCAGGTTCTTGTGAACTTTGTGCATCCACACAAGGATTACTCAAAATGGCAACAAAATAAGTCTATCAGCTTATTATTCGCAAGATCTTGTTGTAGGCAAAAATGGGGACATGGCTTGTATGCAAAGCCGAGAATTGGTGGTCTAACAAAAATGTTAGTAGAGTTAAATAAAATGCAGTAAACAGTTACTACTGTTAGTCCAGTTACTAGATTTCACAGTCCCTGTTATCTAATTAAGTGAATACTTCTCACTATTTAAAAAAATATCAGTTTGAATTGTTGCAGAGAAGCACAAATGAGCATATACACTGGGCGGAGCGTGATGTTGATGATGAGCTTTCACTCTGTTCTTTGCCAGAAGGAATATGATGTTGGCCACCTCATCACTCTGGATTCCACTTGGGGCTATTTTAATATTTGCTGACTCTCTCAGACACCTTGTTCTTTCTTCACTGGTCTGCAAGTGCATTACGTCCATGTTTATGATACACAGTGCATTTTATATGTGTTGGATACTGCACTTTATTCTTTTACTCCTAACACTGGTTTTGCCCAGCTCCAAATTGTGCATGTCTTTAATTGACCATGGGTGAGTACTTACATCCTTAGTGCTATCTGGAGGCAAGGCCTTTGTTTTTCTAGCTTGCATCTAACTGGCCCCATTTTGGAGGCCTTTGCTGTCATACCTTGCCTCTTCTGTCTAATTACACTGACCACTGTAGATTTCAGTCCTAAATACATCTTTCTATGTAAAATAACCAACTGACGCTACTATATCTATAAAAATTAATACATCACATGATTAAAATAAGCAAAAGTACACAGAATGGGTAGTAGCCATCTGATCACTAGAAGAAGTGTTGTTACAGCTAAGCAAGTTCAACCAAGGTTTCCAGTCAGACCTAGACAAGTTCAGCCAAAGAGGAGATCCGGAGAACCGGAGAACCAGACAGCCACTCTAATAAAGAGACATCACAGCAAGAAAAAAATACAGAAAAAGCATATTGTTTTCTGTAGATAACTGTAGACCCTCTGTAGGTTCTTGCAAGGCATCACCAAATAAAAAGAGGAGAAAGTTGTATCAGATTAAGTATGCTGTGGATGTTATGTCAGTCTTAGCAAGTAAAGTGTTCCAAAATGAATAGATCTTGAATTGGTGCTGGGGATAGAATTATAGAATAGTTAGGGTTGGAAAGGGCCTTAGGTTCCAACCCCCCTGCCATGGCAGGGACACCTCACACTAAACCATGTCATCCAAGGTTTTGTCCAACCTGGCCTTGAGCACTGCCAGTGATGGAGCATTCACAACTTCCTTGGGCAACCCATTCCAGTGCCTCACCACCCTCACAGTAAAGAACTTCTTCCTCATATCCAATCTAAACTTCCCCTGTTTAAGTTTGAACCCATTATCCCTTGTCCTACTACTACAGTCCCTAATGAATAGTCCCTCCCCAGCATCCCTATAGGCCCCCTTCAGATACTGGAAGGCTGCTATGAGGTCTCCACGCAGCCTTCTCTTCTCCAGGCTGAACAGCCCCAACTTTCTCAGCCTATCTTCATACAGATCTGCAAAGACACTGCTAGGGAGGGGATTGTTTTGGGCTTGCTCTGGTCTGGCCTTAGGCACTGACTGCCAATGGCAGTCAGAATTTGTTATCTTGTGCTCCTGAAGAGCATCTTCTGGTTTAGTCTCCTCTAGAAGAAATCTACTTAATATTCTTTTACACAATTCTGCAATGTGAATGAAAGTGCAGTAAAAAAGGATGATCTTGATCTGAATTAAAATACTTACGTAGGCATGCCTTGCGTGAGATCAGTGCCATGGTGATTAAAGCTCTTAACTGGCATTTTTTGCTTACTGGAGCATCTTCCATTAGTGAAGGAAGAAAGTAGGAAATTAGGCCTGGAACCAGGAAACTAAACAGAACAAGTTAAATGTGGGAGAAATGTGAGGTTGCATAATAAATGCACTCAAGCAACCAGTGAGATATCTCTGCAAAGGCCATGAAATATGAAATGTGGCTGTAAGAGACCAGGGTCACCTACACTTAGATCAAGCTGATAAATTCAAAAGCTCTGTCTGCACACCTGGAAAAGCATACAGTCATGGTTCAAAAGCATACAGTCATGGAGGAGAAAAAATGGAAAGTAACAATGTTGAAAGACAAGTGCGCTTCAAACTGAATCTCATTCTGCTAACTCCAGTCCTTTTTTCTGATGTCTTGATCTCTTTCATGGTGGCTGAGGCAAGGCACACTAGGCTGTATGAAATGCCAGCTAACATCTTGAATTACAAAAATCAGGGAGAAAAACAAGATCTGATTCTGTGGTGAAACCATCCACTCAGAAAATGCTTTTCGATGCAAAAGCAATAACTGCATGCTATTAAATGTAACCGTAAACCTAAGCTAATATAATATTCTGTTTATTCCCACTGCGTGGGTTCCTGTGAGTCTGATCTTTTGCATCTCCTTAATCCCTGCACATGCTACGTTACGCATTTTCCTTTCTAATACTCTGCTTTGCTACCTGCTGTCTGTGCGCTACATACATTTTTGTAAGGATGTGGGATTACCTTTTTAGCAGTAGCTAGCACTGGCTGGCATTTACATGCTATCCTCATTCAATTCAATTACTGATTGTCCACAGGGCAGTAATTGCAGTATCAGGAAGCTGAGGTTAATGGGTAAATTGAGTTTTATGTCTTCCTGGGTCATAAGATACTGATGGGTAAAATGTATTTGGGTAGTGTAGATTTAAATTGTGGCAGGCTGTGCTAGCAGCTCATAAAGAAAGTTCAGTTGTCTGCTGGAATTGAAAATGTCATTATTGATAATGGAACCCGAAGGATGGAAGAGAGCTATTCTGACCAGTTCAACTTCTGTTTTCCCAGTAAATAGAAACAGCAAGCAATTTGGTTGGTGAGAAAATGAGAATTTATGGTTTTCTGCAATAAAGACAACTTTTCCTGTGCATTGTCCAACTCTAAGTAAACATCATTGTTTGAGGGACAAAAGGCTTAAAAGAGGGTCTTGTCTAATGTAGGGGTCCAAATGAAAATTGGACATTTGCCTCCAGGTACCTGTCCATTTCTGGAGAGGTCCAAAGGCAGTCCCTGGAGTACATCAGTTATCAGCTTGATCAACAGGCCTGAGGGTTGATTAACTATATCAGCCATCCAGTTCTAATCAGCCACTATCTAGAAACTGAATTGCCATCAAATTAATATGTGGCTTTTCTGTATGTTTCAGTTGTTTAAAAAACCTTTTCAAGTCAGTGGTTCCAGAGAAAGACTAATTTGTCCCAGCTCTGCCATGTGAAGAGAAAGAGGTTATGCTGCTGTAATGGCTTTCTGAAAGCGCTGTGTCTTTTAATAAAACATTACGGTTCACATTTTCCTGTATGGCAAAAGGTGAAAAGTAGCTAAAATGAATAAGAGGGAGAATGCAAATGTAAGTAGGGATGTGGGACAGCCAAGCCTCACATCTCAAATGTTACACACCAACTAGTAGTTCAGCTGAGAGTCAGATCTGCCCTGTGTTGCTTGGGGCATTCAATGCTTTATGCTTTCCATCTTTCTTTACATCCCCTCAGTCTCCTGAGCGGGGCTTCAGCTAAGGCTGACTGCAGGCATCTGGCCCTGTTTTCTTCCTCCTCTGGCACACTGCAGCCTTAGCCCATCTGACCTCATCTTTGACCTCCCTTAAAAGCTCTTCATTAGAAAGTATGTCTCAGTCATGGCTGGAACCTTGACCTCTCTCTTGGCCCATACCCTTCTTTCTCATTTAGCCCCATACAAGGCCATGTTAGCCAGGATCTGGAAGCTCAGTAACTGCTTATCTGGGCTTTAACTTCTCAGTTTACTTGGCTACTGTGGCTTTAGGCAGGAGAGTTAGAGGAGTGTTTGAGGAGAAAACAAAGAGAAAGTGGAGAGTGGATGGGAGTATATCACAGGTACACTGAATTTAGATGAGTGAAAGTGGGGGAGCAAAGGAAGAAGACATGATTATTATCAAGCAAATATTACTGAGGTACTTGAAATGGAAATTGTGCTCATTAGTATTAAACCTGTAAAGTCAGCCTGTCAGAGTTAGTGGGGGAGATGCCTACCTTGTCAGCACTAGCTGAGCTGAGCTGGGCTCCTGGTGTGCCCAGACAAAGCATCAAAGCTGTGTCTTGCCAGTCAGAAGGGGGGGGGTAGCTGAACACCACACAAGTTGCACACCAGTGCTCCCTGGGCAGCCCTGGTGAGCAAGAAGGGCTCAGATCCTCAGGCCAGGATCCAAGGACCCATAGCATGAAAGTCTTGTGCACGTTTCGTACCTACAGGGTAGGACTCACAGGAGCTTGCAGAATACTATTGCAATGGGTGCAAAAGGATTACAAGAGGGAAAGAAAAAGGAAGAAAGAAGCAGGCAGACTGAAATGGATGAGGAAAACTGAAACAAATGTCGATAATATAAAAAGCATAGTCTAGATCTTGCCAACAGAATTGTTAACGTGAGTGGAAGCATCTTTCAGGCTAGAATCTGCTTGTATGCACTTTGGTTGTTTCTAAAATATATATGTAGGTCTGCTTTTGTGGTGGCACAGGAAACCAGCCCTCTGCTTTTTTTGAAACTGTGCCAGTAACAGCAGCAAAACCTTTTTCTAGCATTGCAATACTGGGACTTGGCATCACATGTGATGCTCAAGACAGCAGAAGCAAAAGGGAGGTGGTAGGTATTTCCTGCACCGTTTTCAGCTGGGATAGAGTTAATTTTCCTCCTAGTAGCTGGTACAGTGATGTATTTTGGATTTAGTGTAAGCAGAATGTTGATAACACACTGATGATACAGTTGTTGCTGCGCAGTGCTTACCCTGAGTCAAGGACTTTTCAGTTTCTTATGCCCTGCCAACAAGGGGGGGGGGACGACAAGAAACTGGGAGGGGGCACAGCCAGGACAGTCAACCTGAACTGGCCAAAGGTATATTCCATACCATGTAGCGACGTGCTCAGCATACAAACTGGGGGAAACCTGGTCAGGAACCACTGCTCAGGAACTGGCTGGGAATCAGTCAGCAAGTGGTGAGCAATTGTATTGTGCATCACTTATATATTTTAATTCTTCTAACATTATTTTTATAATCATCATTCTTTTATTCCTTTTCTGTCCCATTACACTGTCTTTCTCTCGACCCACAAGTTTGAGTCTTACAATTCTCTCCCCCATCCTGCTGTGAGGGGGAGTGAGAGAGTGACTGTGGTGCTTAGTTGCCAGCTGGGGTTAAACCACAAAGATTGGATAAACCCATTTAATGCCATTAGACTATACCTTCTTATTCGTCCCTGTGGAAACACAAGCACCTAAGCGTATGGCAAATAGTTTGAAAACGTTGCTGGCAATTAAATGTCCTGTGTCCTTGGCCATCTACCTCTGGCAGAGCCATAATTAAGGTTAATTCCTCAAATTCTGAATTGGAATCATGAGAGTATTTTATCCCATTTATTTATATTTTATGGTAATGCAACACATCAAAGGTATATCTTGGCCTTTCTTTGCCTTCACATCATTTGTTTTCAAATTTCCCCATAATACTGCTTACATTCCACTTGTTCTCCTAGCATATGGTCAGCTGAGGGTGCTCTCTCCTAATGACTAGTAATTATTTTCTGATAATGCTAGTATTTCCATAACCAAGATGCATATTTCGAAGGGAATGACTACATGAGTGCTTGCAGCTGTGTTCAAAATATAGTACAGCCAAAGACTGTCATGAGTGTATGTTACACACCCAAAATTCAGTTCCAAACAGTATTGGGACTGTGTTTTACGAGATCATGTTAGTTCCTAGGCCTCTCCGTGAAAATCAAAATTCTTCATATTTTAGGATTAGTCAGTGGCAAAACTCATCTGGAAGATGATTTTTTTCTCCCACTGAAAGTGTGGGTGGAGATCTGATTTCACATCCTTACTCTCTAACTATTCTCTGTTCCTGGCCAAAGCAGAATTAATTGGGATTGTGATCCTTTAATAAGGGTTCAGGTTTTCTCATTATAGACAAAGATCTCAGATCTGAGGTTCTGGTGTCGCCATAGCTGTTTCCTAGGCTCTACAAGATTATATTAGTTCATGGTTCTAGCCCTGAAGAGAGTGTAATTTCATCCTCACATTTCAAAAGGTTAATCTCTTCTCATTAGCAATAAAGGGTCACATCACATGGCTAAAAAAATAGAAACATACATCTGAATCTCCTACCCATGTGAGCAGTGGGAAAATGAACAGGAGTGGGAAGGAGTCATCACATCTTATACATAACTCATCTAAATCTGGATGCTTAAATTAGGTTCCTCCACCAAGTGGAGTCAGGAGGAGTCATCTCTTTCCCTGTTAGGAAAGGTAAAAGAGCTCCTCTTTTATTTATCAGAATATTTTATTTGATTATGTATCAAAAGCCTTAAAAAGGTGCTGTGGATATCTTGCCTTCCTCCAAGGCCCTCAACTTCTTAGGCTGCCAGCTTGCTGCTTCTGCCGGACTTTCAGAAGTCCACCAGAAAGGCTTCTTTTGGGCTCCAGGCCAACAAGAAACAGCAAAAAAAAAAAAAAGGCAATGTTTTAAACACCATCCAGAGCTGAAGAGGAGGAGCCGCAGATGTCTGTCACAATAGCGGAATAGCTGCTGCCTTCGGGGATAGATGAACTCTCAGCCTACACGAAGTGTGAGATGTGAGAGCTTAATGGGCAAAACTGGCCATGCACTTGATAAATATTTAGGCTGAAGGACTGAAGAAGGTCATGTTTTGAAGACCTAACTACAGACAATCCAATCATAATGGAACATAAAGTGTTTCTAGGAGGCAAAGTTGTCACTTCAGCAAAGCCAGGTAGGCAGGAGCTGTCAGAGGAAGGGCTACCAAGATCACAGCTCTCACAAGCAAATGCCAGCATTCCCTGTGGGACTGTAAGGGCCCCTCTGCTGTGATAGTTTCCCTGCCCTTGGCTTCATCAGCCCAAAGGTTGCAGAAGCCTTTAATCTGAATCTAGGTAGATGTGAGATGCTGCAGGTACACCTACCCATGCCATAATGGCAACTTTGATTACAGTGGAGGTATCTTTGAAAACAGAAGATCTTGAGAACTGAGGTCAGGTGTGATTAAAAGAATTACAGGCTTTCCTAAAGGCACTGAGGAAAACGAGAACACAAGCAAACTGAAAAATTCATTGATTCTTCTATTTTAACCCTGATGGCCAGCTACATCAAAATGATCTGCCTGGAGCCATTGCACCCAAATCCACAATTAAGGAAACACCATTTGGATCAGCAGCAGACATCAGAAGCTTTCCCAGAGGAGAGAAAAGGTAAGGAATGTAGTACTGACCTTGTCGCTTCTCCTTTGGCAAGTGACTAGTTCTCAAAAACCCTTATTAGGTTTCTGTCTTTAAAATGTGATTTCCATTTGCTCCCTAAGGTTTAAAAATAGTGAAAAGATTTCAGCAATTGATGGCACTCTCAGTTGTACTAAATTAGAGCCTAGAGGAATTAGAAGCTGCTGCTGTTGTTTTCATATCGTAATGGTACCTCCTTTTCTTCTCTCCCTTGTACCAGCACGCTGTTCCCTGACGCCACCCTCCTGGGCAGCAGCTACATGCCAGAGAGGTAAATCACCTGCTGGTGCTGCTCCGTGACCAGAGTAAGTTTTCTAGCACTTAAGGATTCAGGTAACCTTTGCAGCCCTTCTTTCAGGTTAACCCATGCGCCTGCACCTCCATCTTTCTTTGCATATGCAATCTTGTGAATGTGGGAACAATTTTGCCTTTATGAGTGTTTTTGACAATAGGTCAACTTTACTGGCTGTGATGGAAATCCTCTAGATTTGCAGTGTAATGAACTAAGCTGGGCTCAGGGGATCCATGTGTGTGGGTACAGAGTGCTTAATTGAATGTGTGCAATGTTGTCCTCTGACTCAGAAATATCTTTGCCTTGGGGAAAAATAATATATCCCCCAAAATTCTTGTCTTTCTCTGTACACAGACATCATCTCTTTAATGTTGCCCTTCATTTGTCTTAACACAATTTATTGGGTAAATGGCATAAAAAAGACTATTAGTTATTTCTACTGCAATCTCTGAATGATAAACACGTGAGGTTTACTCCTGTACAGTAATTGGGCATTTCTGTGAATAGATAGTCCCTAATTAAAAACATCTCACCTGCTCTCAATGTGATGGCAATAAAAACATAGCTATGTGCTCTGTTTCTGGCATAGTTTCAGCTTTTCCACAGAACTTAAATCATGACTGTATATAACAGTTAGCTTAGGCTTCAGGCTTTGAAAGCTCAATGTGAGTAATGAAGAGAAAGCAATCTGATTAGCTGGTGGAGCTGTCTAAAAAGCACCTTCATTACAAAGGGGCTTAAAAAAGGAATAGAACTATACAAAATAGATAAAGATGAAATAATAATAATAGGATCGAATAGCATAACAAAGAAAAATGTCTGCATTCATCTGAAATTAATAATTAATAGATTGCACAGTGACTTCCGTGGCTTTATATTCTTTTATTTTAATGATCTTCACCACAGCTTGAGGTCCTTTGTCCTGTCCCCTTCTACTGACATTCGGCTGGAAGAGACAGAGATTAAAACAAGGGTAATTTCCCCGTGGTCGTTCCTTGGCACTGTTTCTGCTTTGTTCAGCCATGAACTGAAGTTTAAAGGATGAAATGTTGTCACTCAGACTGATTCTTCTCTCCACCCCTCCTTACCAGGGTTAACCACTCAGCTAGTCACCAAGGAAACGTGTGGCTCCTTTGCCCATCTTACTGCCATCCTACAGCCTCATATTGAGAACGTCACCATAATCTCATTAGGAGGTTGAATTTCCCATTGAAGCTTGAATTCCCTTAACAGGAGAGGACTGGACTAATGCAATTAAGCAAATTGGCATTTTGAGCCATTGCATGATATCTGTCTAATACCATGAGCAAAGGCTAGGTAGTTTTCTTCCTCTGTTAAATAAATAAATCAACAAAACCAAACCCCCAGTGCTCTCCCCACATTATGTTCATGGAAATACTGTAGTCCTCTCTCAGCAGTAAAGGTCTTTACAAATGGGAAGGCAATTGTTCACTTGTCTTAAACATTAATTGCCTTCTCCTTCTTTTTCCCAGTACTCCCATCTGAGTGGTTCTGGTTGTTTTTGTCTGTGTAACATCAACGCTTCTAAAGGTAAAGTAGGGTAAACCTGAACATTTTGTTTTGTTCCTCTCTTATGGTATATAACAATGGTTACCAGATCGGAGCAAAACTCCTGTTGGTTTCAAATCTATTTTGATGTGAAGTTTTTGTTAAATGCTATGAATAACTATTTTAAAATGCACCGAATTTTGTGGAGATAATTCCAGCATATTCAGTAATTCTCTAGAAATGCAGATTATTAAATGCCTAATGCAGAGCTTTTCTGCATTTTGTTGTGTGGTTTTGAGGCTAATCCAGTTCCCTCCTCCCTCCCCCACGCTGGCAAGTAAACAAAGCTGTAAGGGCAGACCATAGCGAGAATCAGAATGCGTAGATCTTTGAATAATATCCTGGTACATGAGTTTCAAAGGCAGTGTATTTCTCTAGGAGCCTGGGGGAGGGAGAGGAGGCGCAGTATCCTCCTGTGGATAATGCTGGCATCTCTGTCACAGCGTTTCTTCCTGGGGAGATGGAAGATGGAATGACAGGGATAGGGTCTAGGAACCTCTTACACATATCGATTACCAAGGTTATGCTGCTGGCTGTTTGCTGTGTTCAGCTTTGAATGAGAAAGGCAGGAATAACAAGTGTATTTTAATAGATGTTACTGTGCTACCACTCATCTTCTCACGAATAAATCCCAGTCTGCCACTGGGCACTACAGTCAGAAGGAGCGAGAACATGGGTTATTACTAAATAAAGGCATTGGGTTTACACTCCACTTTCCATAATACACAGTCCCTATCCTAAGCCGCTTACAAAATAGATATGAATTACGTAGGCAGTATGCATAGTCCAAAGGATAGATTAATCATAGCAGTTTTGCCCGAAAAAGCAAGTAACTTCAAGACTGAGGCAGTACTGAGAATATCTGTCACAAACTTGAAAATAGAGTGTAGTATAGATAATGCTGTGGTTATTTCAAAAGAGTCGAGAAGCTAATAAGTATTTCTGTGGTCACAAACTCCCAAAATATCAGACCTGAGCTCCTGAGGTGGTACTGAAGAGAAATCGAAATGTGCTGAAACAAAATACAGAACTGAGGCCCACAAACAAAATGAGCTCTGCATTGTTATAGCAATAGCAATACAGTTTGGATTAAAGTATTTTAGTACTTACGGTGTCAGATTAGATAAGAACAAAAAGAATCAAAAAACACCAAACAAAAAAATGGAAGAATTAATATCTGAAAATACCTTTTTCCCTCTTGATACCATTACAGGGGATGAATTATTTCCCTGTGTAAGTTCTTACATAACAACTAGTAATGTTTGGCGCATTTGTTTTTTCCCTCCTATCATGTTTGGATTTAAATATATCCTTAATCCTGCATAGCCTGCTTTGAAAAGCTTAGATCTGTAATGTAGTGTATAGTATTCCTTAAAAGGCTTTGCTCTGTAGAGTGTGCTAGCCTTGGACTAACAATATAGATTCCAATTCTTAACCTTATACTTGATAGCTTTGCTTGGATAATATTCTCATGAGGAGAGGAGTGTTCCCCTAGACTGCAGGATCCATTCATACCTTCCTCATCTCTTTGGGAATTTGTTAAAATAGTACATGGCTTTGCCTCCTGAGATCGTGAGTTCTTTTCTTGAATGGAAAAAAGATGGTGTACAGAACCCCAAATTAAAGCAATTAAAGAGAGCTTGAAAGTTACAAATTTTGATAAGCTCAAAAATAATGAGCAACAAGTGCCAATTTAAGCAGATGTTAAAGATATTTTCTGGTCTTCAGCAGAGAGCACAACTGTTGTAAAAATTCATGCACATCTCTGGACTGTGGCAATGCAGATTTTTATTAAGACTCCAAAAGATGCAAGAACATAATCTGTGTGTAGCATGCAGAGACACTGCCACCTCCAAATCCATTACTGTTTGCAGACAGCAGAAAGGATGAGTCAGGTGTGTATACTTTTTCGTTCAAATGATGGCTGTCATACTATAATGGTTTGTGTTATTGTTCACTGTTTATTGCTAAAGGGAAGTGTCCCAATTTTAATATCAGCATTTTGTCTGAATAAATCCCACATGCCTGTTTTTTGAGAAGCAGGATTGATTAGTGTAGAAAAGGTAACTAACAGCAAAGCAGAACATGGGAAAGAAATATAAATAATGGATTCGTAGTGTTCCTTTGCAGGAAGGGCTCTATTTATGAAACAAATTATACAAAATGAACGTACTCATGAATTAAACCTGAGAGGTGGCACAAACATAAATGCACTGTTGTTGAAATAAAACTGCACTGCTGTGCTTCCTGTGAACCACTATGTTATACTGGCACTCCTCAGAGCAAAGCTGCTTACTCTCATGGGGGTGAGTGGCTTCTGGACTAGTGAACACAGAAAGCAGAGGGATGTCCTCACGCGACCAAGGCCTGTGATATGTGGGGTGGATTTGTTAGAAAGAGTCACTGCCAGCAGGCCCCATACACAGCTATGGTGTCTCATGGGCCCTCTACCAGCCCCTTCCTTCCCCCTGCCCTCCATCACCCACCTCTTCTTCATCCACTTGGAAAGGTCAAGTGAACCACAGGAAGGGAAGAGATTCAGAGCAGCCCTGCGGAGAAGGACTTTGGGGTTGTTGGTCGATGAGAAAATGAACATGAGCCGGCTTCAGTGAAAGCCAACCATGTCCTGGGCTGCATCAAAAGCAGCGTGACCAGCAGGTCGAGGGAGGTGATCCCCTCTGCTCTGCTCTTGTGAGACCTCACTTGGAGTATTGTGTGCAGTTCTGGTGTCCTCAACATAAAAAGGACATGGAACTGTTGGAACAAGAGCAGAGGAGGGCCACGAGGATGATCAGGGGACTGGAGCACTTCCTGTATGAAGACAGGCTGAGAAAGTTGTGGCTGTTGAGCCTGGAGAAGAGAAGGCTGCGTGGAGACCTCATAGCAGCCTTCCATTATCTGAAGGGGGCCTATAGGGATGCTGGGGAGGGACTCTTCATGAGGGACGGTAGTGATAGGAGAAGGGGTTACCGGGTTCAAATTTAAACAGGGCAAGTTTAGACTGGATATGAGGAAGAAATTCTTTACTGTAAGGGTGGTGAGGCACTGGAATGGGTTGCCCAGGGAAGTTGTGAATGCTCCATCGCTGACGGTGTTCAAGGCTGGGTTGAACAGAGCCTTGGGTGCCATGGTTTAGTGTGAGGTATCCCTGCCCACGGCAGGGGGGGTTGGAACTAAATAATCTTAGGGTCTTTTCCAACCCAAACTATGCTATGATTCTATGATTCTAAGAGAGGAAGGTACAAGTTGTTGTCAGACTGCACTGGGATAGTTTTCCAAATATACTGTATGTCCTAGACCTAGAGGTATTAGTTGTTGGAAAGTAACATGCTTGGTAAGCTTGTTTCTCATTTTTCTTCTTGTCCAGACTTTTCCCCCAAATTCTCCAGGTCGCTATGTGATAGTATTGTTACAGAAATCTGGTGTGCAGTATTATTAGAATTCAATGCTAGTTGCCTGTAATATGTGCCAAAACAGGCTAAGCACAAATCTTCATTAAATGATGAAAGTTTGATCCAGTTCCCACCTCTGAGATGTTCTCAGCACACACAGTTACAATGCCCAATAGCTGGGGTTTTAGGTGCTGTTGACCAACAGTTTCTTACTTTTAACACGTGGCTTAATTCTTTTTCAAAGCAAACTGAAATTATGTTCTTAACTATTGAAATCTTTTCTGACCATCCAGGTAAAATGACAGCACTAAGAGGGTCCTGTGAAAATGGATCGATCATTTTGGGTGCTACAAAATTTCTGAGCTTCTCTACGGTCTTTCTATGGTTTTCCTTCAAATGTACCATTTTTACTGGGATCAGTTCTCCTCCACTCCATGTTTACTTCTGTAATTTTTCTCAATGCATTTTTTACGTGTTAACTTAGTTTCCCTTTAAGCTCTGATGAAGACCACATTTTAGCTCATGTTTTTAAAATCCTGTAGGGTTTTCTCGCATCCAAAAGACATGAAGAAAGGCTGATCTATTTTCTGTGTCTTAGCATGACATTTTCTACTCTGTCATACATTGCCCTTTAACTTCACTTAATTTACCTAATTTTAATCTTCTAGAAATTTCTCTTTGGCATATTTAATTAATGCGTAAATGAAGTTTGTTCTGGGGTTAAAAGCACAGAAATCAGTTTGCACTGCTGTTTTCAGATACCACCAACCTGGCATCAGGAGTCAGGACAAGTGTTGTGAGGTCCTACCTAATGAAATGGTGAGAATTTGCCATAAATGATTTAGGACTTGAGATTTATTCAGAACAATTACGTTGGAAATTCCTGAAACAAGTAATGAGTTTGGGAAAAACGTAAATGGATTTTGCAAACATACACAAAAGCTAAATATGCTGGGGATCTTTTAAAAAAGAATTATTCACTCATCTCTGTTCCCCAGTCTTGCATGGGTCTAAGTTTAATTTACCACAATTGTCTATGACCTAATTTCATTAAGATTTTCCTAGAGACTGTCACAGTCTTGAGCCACCAGAATAAAATTTTGCTATCAGCAAATTTGGTGAACGAGGGCATTCACTTCCCCTTCTAAATTGCCAGTAAAATGTCAATTCTGTTGTGATATTCCTTGACTAATTCAACAATTAACAGCTTCCCATTTTTGCCGGTTATCCCTGTGTGCTTCCCACCTTGCAGGAAGTTCAGACTTTGTCACAAGGTGAATTGTCAGGACGATCTCCACAGGCAGATTTTATCAGAACCCTTCAGAACGTTTTAAGTAGATGGCAGCTGCTGTTTGTTGTGCATTTGATGAACTCCTGGTGTTTAGAAGAATGTTAGTTGTCCTGTGAAAGTCTCAACAGTTTGGTTTTATTACTTTTAATTAATGTCTGCACTACGCCCAATGCTGAATCACCTTCTGCACTCTCCCAGAGAGTTAGCTGGTTTGTGATTTCAGCTTGGTGCTGGCATCCCCTCTTGGTAGGGAGATCATCCTCCTCTTTTATTTCTTTATTCTGGGCTTAATCTAGTCTGACCCAAGTGGTCACAAGCTGATTAACCCACTATAGTGAATGGATTTAACTTCCTGCAGGGACACAGCGGACACAGGGCTCCAGCTCACACCCCAGCCCACATTCCCATATCATCCACATGCTCTGTGAGCAAACCACTCAGCTCACCAGTCCCTCCTTGGAGATGGGCAACACAAATCCCTGGGACAGACAGCCAAGCCCATGGCAGGATGGATGGAAGAAAAGGTTGGAAAACCAAACCCCAGTCCTATGTCCTCAGGGCTGAGGGGTCAGGGTCGGGGCAAGTGCCCCTGCCTCTGGATGTGGGCAGCATTGCCTGCACCCCACAGTGGTGCTGCACCCTGCTGTGAAGGGGGCTGAGTCTCACTCCTGCCACAGCAATGACACTGCTGAAATGCCCACTGCTATGGCATCCCTCTAGTAAGTGTCGGTTCTTACTGAGGGATAGAATAAATTCATTTAGGAAGTTGCAGTGTCGGTGTAAGAAAGGCAGCAGCATGAGCTTGTAATCACTCCCAGATCAAGATATATATCCAAGAAACTGAGGTTTTGGTTTATCTTGTCTTTAATGTAAAAAGATCTTCATATGAATTTTGTACTAATTACGCACAGGTAAGGCAATCAAGTACATTTAACCTATCAAGACCGGTCAGTGCTAGCACTGTGCTGTCACCTCACAATCTTAAAGAGAGAATATTAGAGCTGCAATTCCACTGCCAGACAAGAAATTAAACAGAAAATATTTCTTCCTTCAGAACTTTCTTCTTTCAAACTTTCTTACAAGTTAAAATACTAGAAAACTCTTCCTCCTCCCCCTGCTGGTTTCTGACCTGAAGGGCACTTCGACAGAGTTTTGAGTTCAACCCTACAAATTCAAATGCAGTAAACCAAGTAGTTATCAGATTGTATCTTATTCGTTATAAAATGCAGGCATTTCCAGTACTAAACGACATAAAGAACTGCTTCAAACCAGCCTCAGAAAAGAAGAGCCCCAAAGTGTTGTAAAAATACAATAGGTGTCCAATTTTTGAGCCTTGTTTTTGGAATTCTAATAATCCATCACTAAGGGCACTTCTTGGATATGCTATGGGCATCTGCTGATCTCAACATATTTTTTAGTGAACATTAACTCCCCGTTTTAAATCAAAATCTATATTGATGAACAATTCGTTAGTTGCAGGGAAACATCACTCTCCATTCTGCTACTGCTCAGAAACAAGCTGTAATACACCATGAGGCAAGTAAAGAATGCAAGCAAAGATTACTCTTTGAATTCTGAATAGGAGATGCTAACAGTAATGATTTAAATTTACAAATTAACATCAATGACTTATTTACTGAAGGAGAGTGGAACCCTGAACATACCACTAGTACTACTTTTGGTGGGTTATACTGTGTTTAGATTGTATGTATATAGTGCCTCCATCTACCCCTGCAGTCAGTGGCCCATCTTTCAGACATCCCTCTGATATAGGGAAAGCAGTCTTATTTGCATACATTTCTCTTTAGGTCAGGATAACACATTCATGCTTATTGGCTTCTGCTTCTTCTGGGCCTTTGTTTTATGGTACTCAGACACTGATGGATGAGAGTTTGCACGTTCCTTAAACATCATTGATTTCTCAATGTATTGTGAAACCTTCTTGGCTGAGTCTGAACTGCAGGAGGTAACTATAGGCTTGCCTCAAAGGTGCTGCATAACTAAGAGCTTGACTGTCACACAGGGATGCAATGACATGCTCCAAATTTGGATGGGAGAGTTGGAGAGGAAATTCCATGTGGAAGCACAGGCAAGGAAGCAGACTTCAGTAATCAGCTTTCCTGAGCCCTAACAGAACAGCAGATGCACCGAGGACAAAGCGACTCCTAAACCATTGCAGTCAGCGTATTTGTAAGAAGCAATTGTTTGGGATTTTCAGAGGCAGGAAAAAAACTAGGGAGCAGCTGTCTCAAAACAAAAAAAACCAGACTTAAATCAAAACCAGCTACAGCTTTGAAGTGAACTGGCACTAAAGCCAGAGGTCCTAAAGGTTTGGGATCAAATGGAGGTGGATTAATTGAAATTTCTGAAAGGAAATAGGACAGAGAATACAGCATGTCTGCCCACAGCATCTTAGGAGGAACTGAAGTGGAAATGATTAAAAAAGTTGGTATTTAGTTACTGCTGAGAACAGTTACAGTACTGCTAAGTTTTCTTAATAATGGTCAGAAAAGAAACAGTTGAAGAGGTGCTAGGGGTAGGAGGAAATAATACAGTGGGAATGAAGCACTGTGGAAAAATACTCACTCTTCAATTGCTAAGTTTGGCACAGATATATCTAGGAAGTTAATCCTCTTGAATGTTTGCTATATTGGGATATCAGTTAGTTATCAGAGTGGGGGGGTGTGCAGAATGATATTTTCTGGAGTTTTCTTCAGCCAACTGTACCAATAGAAATGGATATTTTGTAATATTCTGAGATTGATGTTTTGCTTAGTGTCAGGTGACACTTTCCATGCAGAATATCCAAGCTAATAATACTGCCAAACAAGAGTCATCTTATTAGTCTGCTCCCTTGGCTTTTCAAATGTGTACATACTTCTGAGAAATATTTCTCATGTTTAAGTAGTATCAAACTGTATCTTACAAACCGTATATCCACTGTATACTAGCGCGTACCAGTTTCAACGAGAAACTGTGAAAACTTCTATCTTCAGTCAGTAACAAGTATGCAACCCATCTTTCTTTTTCCTTATTGAATGCCTGATAAATTAATGCTACCTTTCTGTGCCAGCTCCTTACTGTCTATGAAGGAAGACTCAAAATGCGCTGTTCCTCCTTCGGTGCTTCTGATTAAAGCCAGTCTTTGATTCTCAATGATTCTTGATTTATTTGATCTCTCCCTTTTGAATATCACCAAACATCCAGGAGTTCAAAGCAATCAAATGTTTTATGGCTTTATAAGTCTTTAGTACAGTTATATTCCCTTATCCCCCCAAAAATCGTCAAACCATAAAACAAACAGTAGTGGCCAATTGGGTTGAGCTACACCTGCAGGATGTAAGGGTTAACCAGAAACAGAAGAACCTGTATCAGTCCTACTTTAAGAGAGACTTGTTGAAACGCAAGACATGATCCCTTGAAAGTTAGAGAGCTGGAAAATGAGTGGCACACAGGGCTATGCTACAGACAACACCAGATCCTAGGTACTTGTACCTACAATGAGGAGAGGATGATAAATATTAAAGTGTGCATGTAGGTGTTTCTTGAGGTTTCAGGTGTTTTGTGAGGAGAAGTACAAATTCATTTAATATTGGAAATTGCATGTTTGCCTTGTTTAGTTCTGAAATAGGCAATAACCCTAATATGTGCTCTTTGGTTCAAAGATGTCCCTTGGTATGATAGCACAATATATTAATTTTGGAGGTTTTTTTCCCATTGGACATTACAGTCGGCTGTACTATGCAGAGATGGGACAATGGGTAATAGACCAAGTCAGGCCTCCGCATGAACGTTTGTTACCCTCCAGCAGCCGCTAGCCTGGAAAAAAACCTGCCTTGTAGCACTGAACATGTAGGACTTTACGTTCTGGCTCTTTGCTGTTTCCTTGGCCATTGGAAGTGTGCACCCTTGGGAATGCCCACCTGTAACAGGGTTGCAGACTTCAGCCCAGGCAGGGGTGGTTAACCCAGAGCTTGAGGAACCTGGGGAAGGTTCCTCCTTCTCTTCCATGCTCAGGAAGGGGAGGGGGGCTTCACCTGTGGGAACCACTTGCTGCTTGCATAGGGAGGCCCAAGCTCTCACCCCAGCAAGGCTGCAAGAGCCATGTTTGCTTCCCGATCTCAGGAGGATTCACACATGCGCACAAAGGCTCAGCGCCACCAGAACTGACTGACAGCAGTCAGCAAGCCCCATCAGCCCCTTGGTATCTGGGGGTTTGATCTTTAATCCCTGCAGAATGGAGAAGGCTTCAAAGCCAGTCCTCCCACTTGCTGCCCTGCCACACAGCCACCAGGTCCTCTGCAGGAGATGCTGCTGTTTTCTCATCAGATCTGATTGCTGGTGTGCTTTGTGTGGACCTCCGTCCCTACCAGAAAGCATTAGTGGTGACCACATGATGCCTGAGGCTGCATTGCTGGCTCTGAGTGAGCAGGGATGGACATATACAAGGAGAAAGCTCTGGTCATCCATGGAGCTTTATGGCCAAAATTAAGATGGCAGAGCTAGGAGTCTGTGGATTGAGTGATGGGCTTTGGAGGATCACAGTTTTGGATGAAGGTGACTAAAGTCTCTCTAAACCCTTCTGCTGCTGCTAAAGTCCTTTATAGGAATTAGTCATGCAATTATTTCTATTCTCTGATGGGATTATGGCAAACAGTAATATTGTTACTGCAGGACAGGAGCTCCCGTAAAGAACCGAGACCTTTAATAGTGGGGCTTTGTACAAATAAGGAGCAAGCAGCCAGAATCCAGCAATAACTCCTGGAACTATGAATAAAGCTTCAAAAAAGGTCTTTGGGGCTTTGAATCCCCCAGGGATAGCAGTTGAGAGAGAGATTGCAAAAAAAAACCCATAGTATTTGTGTACTTGAAAATGTCACACATTTTGTCTGTTGCATCTATGCCTCATTGCGTTTGTTAACGTATTACTGTAACACCTGCTGGCCCTGATTAGGATTCCTCAGGGATGGTATAATCAGAGAGCACAATGTGGCCACCAAGAAATTACAACTGATGATCTGCAGCACATAAATAATAAGAAATAAATGCATAAATAAAAAATAATGACAGACTCAACCAGATAGATATATGCTGGTTTATCCATACATATGGCCAGTATGGATGAATTTGCATCTTCATTTACTATTTTGTTTTAGCCCCATGAGCATCAGTGCTCCCTTATAACTCTGAGCCTGGCCATTATAAGTTGGCTGTTCTTACAGTGTCATTGAAGTAAATCTCAAATAAGGATTTGAAACAGGAGAAAATAACAGCTTAGGTTTAGGCTACCGTAAGCTGGGCTGGCTCAGGGACAAATTTACGTTTAGATTGAGCCTCTTCACGTCGTCTGTAAGTAATTGTAAACTCGCTCATGCCTCAGCCCTACAGAAGAATTTAGGCAGCCCTGCACTGCCAGAAACTGTGCCTTACGCTTTGGAAGACGTGTGATAGCTAATCTAAGTAGTCAGCCTTAGCATCTACTTTTCATAATTATTTGCGCAAGTACAACTTGGTTAATCAAAAGTCTGCATTAATCAGACAAAGGATATCAGCGTTGCCAAAATAAATCTGTTTTAGAAGTGTTATGTCTGATTATTTGTGTTATTCAACCAACACCCAGACGTCCTGTTATGTTAAGAGCTACACAAGCATGTAAGAAACCGTTCCACCACCAGAGAGTGTATGACTAATTCACGATAAGAGAAAACAATTGGACATTACAAGCAAATAAAGGGAGAGGAGAATGAGGGCGGGCGCGATCGTCTGTGACTGGGTATTCCTATGAGAACTGTGAGTCTTAAATAAAGGAAAAAATGGTTTGATATAAATAAATTGGAAATATGATATCAGTAATCCTTACTGGGCATTAGCCTAGCCCAGTGGAGATTTCTTTGGTATGTACATAGCTTTCATATTAGGGTCTTATTCACATCGTGCCTATTTACACCACTTTCACAGGGAACTCCAAATGGCATCGCAGAGACAGCAGAGGACAGAGGAACACAGCCAAAAGACTACAGCTGGCCTCCTCACACCACACAAATCTGCCATCTGCACCCAGCCAGGCATGTGCCCAGGGAAGGTTATGGAGGCTGCATTTCTTTGTTATTAAATGCTTCATACTGCCAGCACAACATAAAGGGATCTTAGTGGGACTGAGCGTTTGTCTCAGTCTAACGTGTTTTGCTGCTGCATGTTTTCCGTTCCAGAGCTATTCTGCTTGAGCATTAATGTGAATAAAGCACTTCATTAAGATGCCTTCTTGAACTGGTGCTGCCTGGAATAACAAACCTTACTGTATGTTTCAGTGAGAGGAAGATGTACAGAATAAAAGGATACATGCTTACAGAAGTCTCTGCTTTCCCGCACCCTTTCTGATCTGAAGTCACCCTGCCATGTCATGGGCCTTCAATTATTCTGAGCCTTTATTTATGAAGAGCAGCTCCTTAGAAGTCAGGTTGAGTTCTGGTCCTCCTTGCCTTTAGGAGCCTGTGGTCAGTGATGCACACAATATAACAAGGCATCTTAAAAGAATAAAGCATTTAGCAGCTGAAACAAAGAACTTAGTGGAAAGAAAATACCAACATAAAATTGCAAAAATAGTATTTATTCATGTATTTTCAATGTAAAATTTACAAGCTAAATTTGTGAGAGGAAACTGGACTCTGTCAGGCACTCAAGTGTCTCAGATTAATTCTCCTAGACAATTCCCAGCCTTTTGTGAGTGTGCTCCTTTCTTCACATCCCTAATTCTTTTCCCATCCAGTGCAAAGAAGCCTGGCACTATCTCTCAGCTATTGTTTGTAGAAAAGTGCCTTATCTTGAGCCCTACTTTTTCCTTTCATTATCCTTTTGAATTGAACTGTTCTATTCACGGAGCAAAGTCAAAACAGGGTGCTCGTAAATTATCACAGCACAGTTCCCTTTTCATCACAGTCATAAAACACATTGCAGATCTAATAGATGAAGTTGGAATTCCTATCTATTCTTGAAAGTTATAACCAAAACAAGTGCGAGTGGCAATATAGTAAAGCAAAACAACCTTTGTGATACCTCTCATCTAGGTTAACATCCGTAATATTTCATATTTACATAATAATTACTATTTTTCAGGATGAAACACAGCAATTGCCATCTCTTTCACCCTCTAGCATTCTTGAAAAGAAGCATTGCTTGAACTGACCAGCAACGTACTGCCAGAAAAAAAGCCAACTAAGAGCACAGCAGCTTGGTAGGAAACACTGGTAACATGTGATGGCCTAACACAAATGCTATGTCATCAAAATGTAACAATACTTTGTGTTTCATAAGTCATCTTCTGTGTCAAAGCCTACCTGATACACTTCGTATTGCTTCTGTAGCCTCAGAATCACCCAGTCATCCTTGGGTCATCTTCCCAATCACATAAGTTACTGACATTGTACACAGAAGGAGACCGAGGGGGCTTACACCTGTGCGGAGGGCTGATATTTTCCCTTCCTCAGAGTATTTTGCATAATTTTTAAAGGCCTTGGCCAAACCAAGTCTCCCGGGAGCTCCCCTTGATGTGCAGCCCTGCAGCAGCAAGTGCGGTTTTGCTACAAAAGGCGCTTTGCGGTGTGACCCAAGGGGCACCTCTGGATGCAGGAACCAAGCCACCCGGCAGTGATGCAAAGGGGGGGAAACCGTGAGCAGGGACAGAAGCCGATTAATAAAGAGATTAACGAAAAGAAACACCCGACGACAGCAACAAATCGCCTGGTGGGTGGCCTGGAGCAGGGCTTTCATCGCCTACTCACTCGCGGAAGGACCCGCCGAGAGGGCGGGCAAAGGGGATGTCTGTCCCACTGGCGGGGACGGGGAGGAACCCCTGCAGGCTCCCCCTCCGGCCCCGGCCTTCTTTGGGGTGCCTAGCCCCGCAGGCTGTCCGCCCATCACCGTGCTCTCCCGGCTGCGCTGCCCAAGCCGGTAGCCCGGGGTGGTGCCCGAAGGGCTGCTCCCAGTTCCTGGAGACCTGTAAATACAGCTCTGGTTTGAATATATATATATATATATATTTCCCCACCTCTGCAGCCTTTGCAAAATGAAGGACTACCTGTTGCATTCTCATGCGGCAGCACCGGTGCTGCCACTCAGTAGGATAAATCGGTTTTCTCCTCGTTTACCGGGACACGGTCTCAGGGATGCCGGCGTGGCCTCGCCTGTTCTCCTGGCAGCCCCGGCCCGGTCGTCTGGCGCCGGACCAAAACCGGGACCTGCCCTGCCGAAGCCGGCTGCCCGACCTTACCTTGGGCACCCTGCCTGTGCTGTGCCGGTCCCCGGCGCCCGCAGCCTCTGGGGCTTTTGCCTTTCGGGGTTACACTCTGTGCCCCAGGTTCTGCCCGCCTACCTCCCAGGAGTGCTCTTCCCGAGGTGCGCTGGGGTCACTGCCGTTCAGGCGTGGATGACTTGAACCTCCCAAGGCCTTCGTGAGCTATGCCCGCGTTTACTGCCTCCGGCGGGCAGATAAGGAGCCAGGGCGGCCGGTCCAAGGTCCCGCTGTACCCGAGCGGAGGAGTCCGAAACATCCCTGTGCTGCTCCGCTGACACTGAGCAGCGCCTCTTTCCCACGCCTGAGCCTCTCCTCCCTCTCATTTACTCCCCGGGTGCTTTGCGAATGCAAGGGCTGTAATTTCTGATCCCCACTGTCCAAAACGTTGGGTCCATTCCTTTTGCAGTTCAGCTACCGCCAGGAACTTGCTGGGTATTCCCTCGGATACTTAGCTTTGCCTCTGGGTGAACCTGTGTCTGCCTCGAGAAACGAGATATTGCAGTGGCTGCTGTTGTGCTGCTGCCTGTCTCCAGAGAGGGGGTTTTCATGAAGTCTTAGCTCCGACAGCAAACATAAAATAACACACGGGCAGCGCCACACACCCCATGGCTGAGAACTTAGAATTTCCCCACATGAGGCTTTCTGCTAGGAAGCGGCTGGCAGAGGCGCCCCTATAATAAAGCGTGCGAGGAAAGTAGTTTGCTGGGAGAACAGCCTGGCTCGCTGTCAGAGGGGGCGGATCCTGCGCACAGGCGGGCCGCGCCGGAGCGGCCCCGGCGCTATTTCAGGAGCCGGGCGGAGGCGGCAGCGGCGGCCGGAGTCAGGGGTAGTGGGGAGTCTTGGGGTTAGCGGCGGCGATGTCGTCGGTGGGCTGAATGGAGACTTGCAAGTGGAAGCGAAGGCAGCCAGGGAAGCACGGGTTTGCTTCGGTTGAGGGGAGAAGGAGGGGGGGGTTTGAGGGCTGCATCACAACTTGAGCTGCATCAAGCTGAGCCAGGCAGAGAGGGGAGCGGGAGGAAGAGGGGAAGGAGGTGGAGACGGCTGCCACCGGGGGATTTGGGCTCGCTTTATTGAAACAAATCAGTGTTCGGGAGAGAGCGGCGAGGAGGAGGAGAAAGAAGAGGGGGAGGTGGGGGTGTGGGGGCAGGAAGAGGGGGATCGAGAAATAAAAGTGCGAGGGCTGTGGCTGGGAGAAGCAGAAGTGATGAGAGAGAGAGCGGGGCGGCTGGAGGAGGCTGCCCGTCCTGCTGCTGCGCCCCGCGGGGACCGCCGCTCCTGCCGCCGCCGGGCGCCTCCGCGGCCGCCGCTGCCGCCCCGCCGCCCCCGGCCCGCGACATGGAGGCGCTGAACGGCCCAAGCCCGGGGCCCGGCGACGCGTTGCGGCCGCCGCCGTCTTCGCCCGGCCACCACCACCCGCACGCCGAGAAGAAGAGGCTGCACCGCGCCCCGTCGCCCGCCAGACCCTTCCTCAAGGATCTCCACGCCCGCTCCGCTGTTGCCGCTAAGCCACCGCCCGCCCCTCCCAAGTCCCCCGGCCTCCCCGGCCGGGCACCCCCATCGCCGCACCCGGGCGCCCACCCGCCGGCCGCGGGGCTGCTGGCGGCGCCGGGCCGCCTCTCCCGCCGCCCCGCAGCCACAGGGTGCAAGGCCGCCGCCGCCGCCGCCGTCGCAGCCGCGGGCAGAGCGGGTGCCAAGGCCGCCCCTTGCGCCAAGCGGGCGGCCCGCGGGCCGGAGCCGGGCCCCGGCGGTCGGGGCGGGGGGCGGCAGCCCAGTGGCGAAGCGGCCCCGCCGCCCGGCAAAGGCAGAAAGGGGAAGCGGGGCGCCGCGGCGGGCAGCTGCCATGCGGCGGCGGCGCTGGTCCGGGTGGGCCACACGGACAGCAGCTCCGATCTCTCCGACTGCCCCTCCGAGCCGCTCTCCGATGAGCAGCGCCTGGCTCCGGCCGCCAGCAGCGACGCCGAGTCCGGCACTGGTTCCAGCGACCGTGAGCAGCCCGCCGCTCCGCCCGCCGCCGAGCCGACCCGCACCGGTGCCGGCCGCGGAGCCCCGCCGACCGCCCGACCCAGCGGAGATCCGCTGCCCGCGCCCGCGGGCGGGGGACGAGTCCCGAGCCGCGGGGAGCCGCCGCCGGCCGTCCCTGAGGAGTTGCAGCGGGAGGTGGAGGAGCTGCGCTCGGAGAACGAGTACCTCAAGGTGAGCATCGCCCGCGGAGCCCGGCGTTGGCGGGTCCTCGGTCGGGGTAGGGGAGGAAATGGGGAGGCAGCGATAGAGGCGCAGCGCCCTCCTGGCCGGGACTGCAGGGTCCGCTCTGGGGTCGCACAGCCTTAAAACACCGCCCGTGGGACCCCCGCACCCCACCACAGCCACACCAAATGTCCAACTTCACTCGCGGGAGAGAAATAGGGGCAGGGAGAGTCCTCCGGGAGCCTCAGCGCTCCCCCCCCCCCCGAGCAGGACAAGGCACCACTTAAGGGTAGACGCGGGGCTTCAGCGTGGGATCACGGCTCCCGGTAAAGCTGAGTTTGAGGAGAGTGGATGAACCGAAATCCGGCGCAGCGTGCAGTAGCAGCGCTGCTTTTGGTTGACGTGGTGGTGGCTCAGCAAACCCCAACTCTTCCTGAAGCACAGCAATCGCTGTACTGGTTAGCAAGACCTTGCTTTCCAGGAACTGTTTTCCTCAGTACCACCCTTTAAGACAAGCCAAAGAAACTGGTTCGCTCATTTGCTGTGGAAAGAGTGACAGCTTTATGTTGTCTGTTTGTTGTGTTTCTTTATCACTGGGAAGCGGAGCCACTCATTGTGAAGTACTAATGGAATAACAGAGCAGCAATAAAAAGTGTCATTGCATCCTTGTGCTGGTAGAAAAGTACAGCTATATGAATTCATCCTTGGAGAAACAGGAAAGCTAAATGCAGGCATGCTCTGAGCTGGCTTGACCTGCGGGAACCTCTAGTTGGACTTGCGCTTACAATCTGATCTTTTGGCACAGCGAAGAGGTTGCGTCCATAAAGATCTATAAATAAGATAAACTGAGATAATTGTGTAACCACATCTACTGTACCATTTGACTCTTGCTAGTGAGAACAGTCTTTCTTCCCTGATGTTGGAAACACCCTGTTGTTAAGCAAAATGACCATGGGAATCCATAGGAGATTTCTTGGATAAGGACTGGAGTTGGGCTTAACCTCGGTAGGGAAGGGTGGTAAAGATACAGACTGGGCTTGTTAAGGACTTTTGACTAATGGACAAGAAACAATGTTCAGTGTAGCAAAAGGTTAACAGTGAGGGTGCTGCAAGCTTCTTTGCTGGGTCTGGTGCTGCTTAATGAAGTGGGAAGAGGAATGAGCAATGATACAGCAAAATTTGCAGATGACATTAAGGCTTTTCTGTCTCAACTCAAGCCTAGAAAAGATCAGACAGAACTTAATGGTAGACTTGACCCCTGAAAAATGGGCGAAAAATGAAGGCAGAAGATGAGAAATAAACCTCAGTATTGAAAATCTGATGCACTTGGAAAGAAGAAGGACTGAGTATGCACTTTTCGGGGTCTTAAATGTGTTGTGTTAACTCAGGAGCATAATGAGAAAAGGAGCAATGTACGTCTCTGCTAAATGTGACACTGCAGGAAAAAAATGTTCGATTTCAGTGGAAATGAATGTTATTCTTTGAGTAACAAAGACAGTATTATAATATTTTATAGATCCGTAGCTGTTACACAGATCAATAGATGTACCTGAAATACTGTGGGCGCTGCTGGTCACCTATAAAAGAATACTCCAGAACTAAAACAATAGAAATTATTGGCACATTGCAAATTATTTTACAGCGCTTATTGGACGGAAAACTCTGGGGTGTGTTAGGTAAATGTAATAGTCTATAAAATGCTGAGCAGCAGAGAAAGCCTGTATCAGAAGCTTCTGTTTTACTCAACAGCCCAGAAAGAAGAGGAGATGTAATGAAGTCACAACTGGTAGAAGTATTGAACTGGTATTGCTTTAAGGGGCAGGTGAACTAGTGCTGCCACTAGAAGTCATAGAGGCCAAAATCCCAGGAGCATCTCCTTGCATTACAGGATTTGCACAATTACAGTACTTTAACCCATTATGGAGAGTGTTTAAGCTTCTTGTTTCATATTGAATGTAATTTTTAACTATAGGAAACTGAAAAAAAATAGAGCGTGTCTGAATTGTCTAGGAGCAGTGGCTGTTAGGGTCCCTGAGGGACTTGCTGAACGCTGGACCTGATTGATATCGACAAGCCATAGAATCATAGAGTGGTTTGGGTAGGAATGGACCTTAAAGAGCATCTAGTTCCAGCCCGTGCCATGGGCAGGGGCACCCCCCACTAGAAAAAAGTTTATTTTACATAGTTTCAAACTTCTCACCCTGTGTAACAGTGTCTTCAGGTCTTTCACCTTGAGGTCTTCATCATCTACGACAGATGTGTCCCAGTCCTTCTTTGATTTGGAGTACCACTTTTTTGGGCTACAAGTAGTTCTGAGACCAGTAGGATACTACAGACTGGTTTCTTGGGGCTCTGTGTCTCAGTTGACTTCTAGTGGGCTTGTCATGGTGCCTTGGAAGCCACAAGCTCGCAGTGTCACCTCTTCTGAGGGGAATGAGCGCATGGTCTGTCTGCTCTCCTTGGCCACCTGGGTGCACAAAGTTCTAGCAGTTCTGCTTCTCTCTCAACATGTTTGGAGACAATCCAGTGGTGCAGAAGTTATCAGGAGGATTCCCAAACTTCATTTTCTTTTTCTGGGGAAACCTTCTGTGAATTAAAACCACAGCATTGCCCAAGTTGTTTACTTGTGGGTTTGTTCCTTGTGTTTTTTACAGCGCTGTTCTCTAGTTTGCTGTTAGAGTTTTGTTTCCCCTTTAACTGGGGGGGGAGGGGGTAAGGGATAACAGGGAAGCTGTCAGCTGTAAATAGACAAATAATGAGATAAATTCCAGAAGAAACTGTTAATTTCCTGAGCATAACCGTATGCTGATTTGGTTTTTTTTGTTTGTTTGTTTTCACTCCTCCTTATCCCTCTCTGCAGCTGGAGTGCAACTGTAGATGCACACGATTTCAAAGACCGTTTCAGGGAAATTTATCCGTACTATAGGAAGCTCTTTCACATGCCTTTCATGTGTCTGGAACATAGGTTATAGAACTTCGTGTATGTATGCACACACACACAGACTTGGGGCTAAAGATTACTGGAGATTAAAGGGCTACCAGAAAAACAAAACCAAACAGTTGTTTGTCTTTCTCCTCAAGAAGCACTAGAAGGTCTCCCAGAATGCTCCAAGGAAGCTTTTGCAGGGCAAACTGTTGGCGATGCAAGCATCTCTGATTTTATATCCTGTGAGCTAGATCTCAACCTGAGATCAAGTTACTACCTTATATGTTTCCAGGAACTTTGATTTTACCATAGACGAGACTTTGGCTCCAGCAGTGGCTACCTGTCTATAAAGTTAAGCCTGTAAGTGAAGTGTCTGAGGAGACGTGTTTACATCGGGAAGTGTCTCATCTACTACTTCTGCAAGAGCTCATAATTGATTTCACTTTCATATATTTCTTGCATAACCTCATTTGAGCTACCTGTGGGGAAGACTGTAATCCTACAGTAGCATTTAAAAGGTATTACTTATTTGTTGATGTGCACGAGGAATTACGTTGTGGAGCCAGGAGGTCATCAGTAAGTGCTAGTGGAAGGTGAAGTCTTAGTTATTACTAGTCAGTACTGTTAGCAATAGCAAAATACTGCCCACACAAGTGGTTGTTTTTCAGGATTACTTCAAAGTGTGCAGCACATAGAGAAGCATCTTGCACTTTGCAAATCCTTGGGAAACTTTGAAAGAAGCCGTTTATGGTCTAGAGCCCTCTAAAGGATAAGGAAGAGGGCCCAAATTTTAGCAATTTTCTAAATTTAGCAATTTTAGCAATTACACTGTATTTCTTGGCATCCTTGAAACTGTAGGTCTTCAAGTCTGTAGGGTTGAGATGAACTCATGAGGAGTAATACCACCATTTCTTTTGTTAACCTGCAGGGAGTTGTGTATGTCAATGGGTTTTGCAGAGCAAAAAGCATGCGAAGTGATGGGACCAATTTTTTTCCGCTTAGCAAGGGTTATGGAGGTTAGCAAAACAAAGCCCGTCCCTTGTCTCTGCCTGACAAGCTGCTATTCCCACCTGGTGACCGAAGGTCCCGAACAGAATGGAGGTGGTAACCCTGCCTGGGGCACAAACCCATGTGGCTGAGCCCAGCTGGAGGGACCATCAGCTGCCCAAAGGAGGTCTCACTTTGGGGAAGAATAGCAAGGCAATGTGCCTTCTTAGCTCCAGCTGTGTCCCTGTCAACTGCAGTGCTGCCTGGAGGGGATTAGCTGTGTGATGCACAGGGCAATAGTTTCTCTTGGTGCGCCTAAATCAGTGTTGCACCAGCCAGACGACTGCTTAAATGGTTTCAGCCCCCCAGTTGTGGAAGTGTGTTTGAAACAATACCGGAGCTAATGCTAGAGTGAAGCAGAAAAGCTGCCAGATGCTGCTCTTGCTCTTGGATCCTACAAGCTTAAACCAGCCCTGAAGTCAACAGGTGCTTGTGGTCCTGTGATTTTTCAGTGCTTGTTTTGTGCACAAGCTTCAAACAATGTTGAATCAGTGTATGACTTGTATAGTAGTTTGGCTTGAGAGCTAAACAATAACATCAGTGGCCCAGGGGCTTTAGGTTCATTAACATACTTTGCAAGAGGCAAAAATAATGGTTATTTCCTTCTTCCCGGGCAAAGCTGTTTAAAGCAGTATTTATCCCTACTGCAATTCTGCCGTAAAGTGATATGGGGGATGTGTTTATTCCTTGGCAGCAGCATCTCCTACACATAGACAGTTTGAGGTGTTGAAAATACAAACCCAGAGATTATGTAAAATCATAGTTCATGAATCTTTGATTTATCAAGGACTTTCTAGAAGTTCTGGATTCTCCAGAGCAATAGCAGCTACCCCCTGTAATTTCCACTGCTCCTCCCTTTCTCAGTCTACTCATATCATTGAATGTATATTGAACTTCTTTCTATTTTAAAAAAGCAGTAGTGGCATAATCTATAAATATGACTATTGGCTAAATGAATAAATACTTATATGTTTTATATAGACAATTGAATTTCATCCTTCATTCGCATTTTCTTAAACTACTGTACATTTTATGTTTTTGCCATCCTAGCTGGCAGATATTTCCAAGTTAGTATTTTAACTGATGCATTCTAATTCATAGGAGGCTAAAAACTTTCAGTTTGCTAATATGCATAACTGTAAGTGCATAATAATGTATTCAGTATCCATACATCTTTTATGCTATTCACACTCTGCGTTAAGAGCTTTTTCTGTATTAGCCAGTAATTCAGCTTGGCGGGGGTACATAAGCAGGCTGACCTAGAGGTGCTGATGCCCCTAGTCCTGCTTTTATATGCAGTTTAGGGGTTGTACTTTGGATTGTTTTTATTCTGTCCCATTAAATGGAGCGTCCCTATTATACATTTGTTTTATTGTTGTCCAAAGGACTCAAGAGAATGAAGCACATTCAGTACACCCTGGGAGTGTAGGTCTCTCTTCTATTTCAGAAGGAGTCTGGTTCTTGCATGCTCTGGGCTGAATCAGTGTGTACTTGGTGAGGATAACTGGAAAATTTACTTTCAAACCTCATTACGGGTCTCAGCCAGGGTGGCTGGGTAGACGCAGCCCGTCAGTTGTACAAGTATGCCTGGTTGTTTCAGTGGGAATGACTCATGGGTATGGGTTACTTGGTATAATAGCTGCGTGACCTGACTCTTTTTTTCCCTCTCTTTCTCTTTCTTCCTCCCTCCCTCTCTCTCCTTTTTCTTTTTTTTTTTTCCCCCCCCAGAATCCTGAACAAGGCATATTCCTATAATTTACTCTTAATTACACTTCATTATAAATTAAATCCATAATAAACAAGTATGACATCACAAAAGGTGTTAATGAGACAATGTCTTCTCTTCTGACAGGCAAGTCTTCAATTTGCACAGCACAGATGTGAAATGGCACCATCAGTATGTATTTGGGCTATGCAGTGAACTGCACACAGGCTTTCGTCTTTCAGCCAATTCACCTTGGCTTTTTAGACTGGCAGGCAAACAATGAATCCTAATTCTGTTGCCTTTGCACTGACATCTAGGGGGATCCTGCAAATGAAGCAGTTGCCCTGTGTTCATACAGTCACCCTGTGAATCTCAGATGAGTGATCCCTATTAGACCTCAAATAGCTGATCTCTACCTAGGAAGTCATTTGGGCCAAGTATCTGAAACTGTAAGTGGTTAGGCTCAGGAGCAACTTCAGATTTCTACTGCAAATTTGGAAAAAGCTGTCAGTTAGTATTTTCTTTCCTATTCTCCTATTTGTTCTTTCTGATGACCAGGGTGACATCTGGACAGCAAAGCAGTTTAGCTTTTTCCTAAACAATGATCCAGGACTTTCTGCCTGCTGCTGTTCCTACTGAAAGTAATAATGTAATTACCATTAAATTAAAAGGGATCAAGAGGAGGCTCTCATCCCCTACAGGAATGTACTGCAAAATGAAGCTTCTTATGCCAGCACTTAACCTCCCAGTTTCAATTGCCACTTTGGAATGCTGCAGCAGGTCCTCCCTGTTTAAAGAAGGGAGCAGGCTCTCAGTTTTTTTAGGTGCACAAAGAGGGATGGCTGCTTTCTTACTTGTTTGGTTTAATTACTTTTAAGTGCCTATTTAGATCTCTTTCTTCAGTTTTACAGTATTAAAATCCATTGTATGAAGCACAATACCTCCTCAGAGAGACCTTTAATTCTTGCTCACAATAATCATAGTAGTATGAACAATATGTTTTAATGAAGTCAGGAGTTGTGTTTCTCTAGTGTTTCCAACCACCTCACAGCCGAAGCTTCTTTTTTTGCAAACTACTAAGTTTGGTATTTTCAAGGTTCTGACTTACCTTTGATTTCTCTAATGATTGATGTGTTTTCCTTCAAAGAGGTAGGTTTGCAAGTTTACTAAGTAGGACCATCATAGTTTCAGTTGTAATTTCTACTTCTTTGAGTCTTCAACTTATCTTTCTCTGTTTTGTGTGCATTCATCACTTCAGAAGAGGAGTTTAAGGTGTCCTGGTTTTGTAGGTGTAACCGTAACAGCTCTGACTTAGAAGATGCTACCAGTAAGGTTTCAGCATCTACAGCAGACTCACAAGTACCTTCCAAGGAGAACAAGCTGTTATGAACTGGAAGCATCTACAACCTTGCCAGGGGTTTTGTGGCCTGTATCAAGAGCAAGATTATATCTTTACTATAACTAGTAAAATATTATCCGAGCATCCATAGTTGTATGCTGTCATGCAAAATCTGAGGCATGTATTCTTTTCCTCTATTTTGGTGGTTTGGAGGTGACATGTTCTTGTATATATATTTCAGTATATAAAAGTGAGACTTCATCTTGCTACTCCTCTGTCCCATTTGGGTTTGCTCTCCCTGGGCTGAACCAACTATGTAGGTCCAAGTCCCAGGCACTGCAGTAGCACAGCAGAAAGCAGGCTGCATGTAGACTGTATGGTGAGGTTTCCGTTTTTTATACACTCAAAATGTCTGTGCCTGCATTGTTTCGGCATATATGTTGCCGTGTTCTAAAGTTCTTCCAAAGGATGCTGTGTGCCTAAATGCAAGGGTTTGAGACACAGTCTCATTTCTATTATGGAAGTTTGGGGAGTAGAAAAGAAACTCAAGTTTTTTTATCTAAAAAAATAGTTAATCTGCAAAATTACACTAGAGAAAAGCAAACTGTGTATTTATAACCGAAACCAGGGGCAAGCATAACAACAAAAATCACACACTTGCAAAATCAGAGTCGTGCTGTTGAGAGAGACTTTATGTTGAGACAGAAACCTTCAAGTTTTCTGGAGGTAAAAGACAGGCCTATCTCCTGAAATATAGCTCATGCCAATGCTTGCAGCTCTTTGTGGAACTACTTTGGTGAGAGGAAAGACTATTAGATTCAAGTCTTCAATGGAGACAGAGTGACTCTTAAGGCTGGGAGAGCTCCCATGCCCACTGAAAGGATCTGGGAATATTAAATTTCACTGGGATAACTGTTTGCAGGGATTGGGTTGTTTAAAATGCTGTGACTTTCACTTTCCAAATTTGGTTGTAATAAATACTTTGAAGTCAAATATTGTACATTATTTGTCTTTAGAAACCAACTGTATTTTACTAATAAATATATAGATAAAAAGGAAGTTAGAGGTGAGCAGTAACATTATAGTTGGTTTTTGCAGGCCACTTAATACATGGAAGCTATTGCTTAGTTTTTAAATTCAAACATCAGATTCTAACCAGATCCCACTAATTTGTTGATGGCAGATATTTTTCTTCATTGCGGGTTTGTGTTTCAAAATTCTCAAGTTACAAGCAAATTATTAATCTAACATCAGCATTCTGAAGATCATATTAAAAAGTTAATTGAACCTAAATTTAGTTGAGGTAGATTCAACTCCTGAGTCTGCAGACAGCCTTAAGCAGTGACTTTGGTCCTGTTCATCCCGGAGGGCTGTATTAGCTCTGACAGATAAAGACTGAGCTTTTGGTATGAGTACCTTAGCCAAAATACCTAGCTCATAAACCGGTAACACTGAAAGTGTACTCCTCTTCATAAGTTCAAAAGCCACTGTTACTATCTAATCAGTTTCTGTCAGCTCAGTGGGGAATAACCATTTTGCTTCTCCATCCACACAAATATCTTATTCCTGCAGCTCTCCCAGGGAGACTGTGGGACAGGATGCCTCTACAGCTGAAATCTGAATATACTGGAATGTATAATGATATAGTGGGCTTGTGAGGAAAAATGTCTGTCCTTTCCGGGCATCCAGGGTGAAGCCTAGAGCCTTGGGAGTGCTGTACTGGTGGAGCAAAGCCTTGCTGCTGAGCCCAGAGTGGTCATTTTGGAGATAACAAGCTTTGTGCTTACCTAAAATTTGACTCATGCTGGCTCAACTAACTGAAGTTAAAACATAGCCATATAAATATGTGACTTTTTATATGTGAATGGGATTTTGGTCAAAGTAACACTGTAATTCTAAAATAACTATCCTAACAAGGCTAAAGAAGTTTGACAAGTCTTCCTTTGGTCAGGACTATGCTCAGAGGCAAGATCTGTCCCTTTGTCCCTCATCTGTCCCTTGGTTACAAAAGCTTCAGTGGAGCAAGATGAATACAGGTAGAAACATGACTGTTCATCCAGTTAGGCCACAGGAAGGGGGAATGGTTGAGGTGACTACCAGGGGGATGCAGGCAGACAAGTTCATGGAGAGACTGGACAGGGATGGTCCAGCATCGGAGGGAGCTTTGTCAAGGGAGCTAACTCCATAGCAGTTCCTTCTCCATCCAGTGCAAGTGTGAAATATTCTCCAGCCATCCTTGGTATTTCAATTGTCATTTACATATCTAAAGTGAGGTGATGGTGCAGCTAGACCTGGTGCAAGTTCTCCTGTAAATTTATTCAAACCATGTTTTCCACAGAAAATTTGTTTTTTATAAGGTCAAATGCAATTTTGAAGAAAACAACTTAAAAATTAATAGTTAATTTCAAATATTCTCATCCCATCTCTTGATTATACTTTTTCCCCCCAACTTAGTTCAAAGTTAGTAGGGTCATAGTTTTTGTGTCACGCAGTAGTTTAATGGCTTGTACCTTTCGGGCTTGAAAGACCTTTATAAGAGTTTTAGCTTTGGAGCTTCAGTCATGCACAGATTAAACAAATGGGAATAATAGAGCTTATCCTGTTCAGCCGTAAATCTTTAAATCTGACTTTAGAGAGCATGTGCTGTTCATGGTATGATGTCAAATTGGGGCAGTTCATGATGCCCAGAAAAGAATGACCAGGTTATTCCCGTGGGCACAGGTTTTATTTTGTCCTGGTGGTCCTGTTATTGAAATGTGTGTGCATACAACAGAAACCCAGTTTCTCCCACACCCAACCCATCTGTCACTAAGCATGTTCATGGTGCTAGGCTCAGATGGGACAGCATTTTCATATGGAGCAGTTCGGTATTTGGTAGTAAAGATTCGTTCAAGTTTTCAAGGGACGATTTCGTTTTCAGGAAGTGCTGATTGTTAAAAGGGACATCACATAGAGATGCTGATGTAGCTAATTAAATAGGTTTACTGTAGTCTAAATAATAGGCATTTTATATATATATAAGTAATATGCAAATTCAGATATGCATGTTTTATTTTAGTTACAGATAGTAAATGGAGGTGTCACCAGTTTCAGGAGACAGATAAGCATATATTTGTTTTTAAATATTAAAGCAATTGTAAGAAATACAACAAATTCATTAATTTAGTTCAGTACAATTGGTCAATGTTGGGATAAAACTTCTGTTCCTATGACTTCTGGAGCTGCATGTTTCAATCTGTATCAGTTCATTAATACGGTATCCTAGCGAGCATGTTTCCTATTTTGCTCCCATGGGTGAGATTTAGAGGTATGATGGAGCACTGTTTTGACTTCCCACAGGATGAGCTGGATGAACTTCGTGCTGAAATGGAAGAAATGCGTGATAGCTATTTAGAGGAAGATGTTTACCAGCTGCAGGAGCTCCGACGAGAGCTGGACCGGGCAAACAAGAATTGCCGCATTCTGCAGTATCGTCTCAGGAAAGCAGAACAGAAAAGCTTGAAAGTTGCACAAACAGGCCATGTGGATGGAGAGCTCATTCGGAGCCTGGAACAAGATTTAAAGGTGGGTGAGAGATGCATATTCATTGTGAAAGACAATAGACCAGAATGTGGCTCCCTGCAATGGAAAGGAGGGTGATACATGAAGCAGGCAATAGTCCTCCAAGTGTCAGGACCAATTTCCTTCTTTCGTGGTAGAGAACAAATGTTCAGCTTACCCTCCTAAAAAAATGTGTTAGTAAGTAAAAAACATGTGCTTAGATTTAGAATGAAAGAAATGCTGTCAAGTTACATTTGTGCATTTGAAAGATTAAAAGGGTCTTGTTTTATTAGTTTCACTGAAAACCTTAGCTTTGCAAAACTGTATAAACAAAACCTCATACGCTCTTCCCAGTTCATGTTTCCTTCATTTTCACTTCTTGCTTAGGCTAAATAACTGGAAAGTAAAGCTGGTCAAAGTTGCATTTCTTAGTGTCTTATAACAGGAACAGCCTGTTACAATACTTTAGCAAGGCAGACAGAGAATCGAAATGCTTTTCACATAAAAGCACAAAATCCTGTTAAAAAAAGTTCAGAAAACTGAAACAGTTTCTATGTTTTTTCGGAAATGTTTCCGTCAAGGCTAAGCTTTGCATAAACACGATGCTTATCTGGCCTTACTCATCTTTTGTAATATTGCTATTCTGTAGTTCTCTTGAAAGTATCTTCTGTAGGGAGGGACTGCTTACCACTAAAATTATTAAACATTTTGTACTTAAAAATGCAAAACATGAAACCTTTGAAACTGGAATGATTGGTTCCCAGCAATGGAAATAAGAATGATATATCAAGTCATCAAACATTTCAAATTGTCAGAACTAGTTTTCTCTTTTATGATCAAAACCAAATGATAACCTTATAGTAATAGAAATGATACGTTACTCAGTAAAAATCTTGCACATAGATTCAAATGAAAGAGATATTGAGGTTTTTTTAGTTTGTTTGGTTTGGTTTTGCTGACTTCTTGTAATTCAATAATTCATGATTTTGCTTGATGAATCACCTTTCCAAATGTTTTTTGAGTAAATATTTATTCTTGTTAGGCTGGACTTAGAAAACCTAACCTAGCATATATTTCTATGCTTTCATATCACTCTTGCCCAGCTGTGGCTGCAGCTAGAGCAGCAAATTTGGGTGGAAGAGACTGCTGCATGCATGTGGCTTTGATCGATGGCCTGTCAACTTTACAGCACAATTCCTTGTCTTTTGTTTTATCGATGTGATATGCTAGGACTTTGATGGGAAGGCTTGTTATCTGCTTGTTTCCTCCCGCTGTTCATGACATTGCCTTAGCATAATGTGGAGAGGGAGCTGGAGATAGGTAATCAAATATATTTTCATTTCAGATTTCTTTATTAGAAATGAACATCCATTTTGGTACTTGGAAGACTTGGAGCCTGTTCATCAACAGTCTCATAATTGAATTAAAAATCTCTCAGCTGTCTAGGGCTGTAATATGCTTCCTGCTGTAGGAGACATAGTGTAGCTGTTGCTTCTCGTGGATCCTCTTCATGTGTTTGTGCTCTTCTGACCAGGTAGCCAAAGATGTCTCTGTCAGACTGCACCATGAGCTGGAGAGTGTGGAGGAGAAACGTGTTAAAGCAGAAGACTGAAAATGAAATCCTTCGGCAGCAAATCATTGAGGTGGAGGTATCCAAGCAGACACTGCAAAATGAGCTAGACAAGTTAAAAGAGGTAAGCAGTAGTCAGGGAAGCCATGAAGATTAGTGTTGCTGGGTAAGATGGGAAATTTGACATACAGGCATCTTAGACTAATTCTTAAATGAAATGCTTGCTCATATGCTTGTACAATTGCCAAAGAGGTCTCTTTTGCTGTATGTCCAAGTGGGTTGGTAATTTAGAAACAATAGAGGGGTAGATGAGTGATGCTGGGGCTTTTGTCCATTTTAAACTGGCTTCTTAAAGCCTCTTTTCCTACTGGAGTAAAACTGTCTTTCATTTGACTACAGCTACCTCTGACTCTCATTTACACAAACTGGGACTTCTACCTATTTGAGAGTCAAATGAGATGTGCATGACTTGTCTCTCTGAAAGATGGTTCAGATAGGCAAGCTGTTGTTTTGGCTAGTACTCTTCAATGGTGACAGTGGGGGCCATCAACATGAGCTAGGCAGCAGGAATGTGGTCTGTAATGTATAAATAACATTGCCCTTCAGGCACAGAATTGCTGTCTGTTGAGAAAAGAGATCATTTCAATTGGAGCTGACACACAGTCATACTGGGTGAAGTGATGATCCCTGGAAGCAAGTGAGTTGAGGAGCAGGGATCAGTAAAGGAAGCCAAATACTAATAGTGGCTCTTTACTAGAGCCCATATCCCAGTCTGTAGTGGTATTTCTGTTCTCTTAGTAGTATAGCAGATTGGCAGCTCGCAACCTTTGCTCTCTTTTAAACCAGGTTGTGATAGAGCATTTAAACATAATGAGGTAAGGCATTTATCCTCTGAGCCCTGGTCAGATTTAGAGAGGTGGTGCAACTATGTGTTATTTTAATCTTTCAAACATTGCTTGCAAGTCAACTGGCACAATGCCTGACTCAGTTTTATAAGGACAACCCCTATTTAATTTCTGTATGTGTTTGGGTTATGAGTGCAGCATATGAGTTTTGAACCATTTGTACCTAACAGGACAGATCATCAGCCTGTGTAAATATCGGTGTTTCTTAGATATTACTTAGGAGCCTGATAAAAAAGATAAAGTCTGCGTGATGTTTTACTGCTCTTATTTCTCAATGTTATTTGTGAATACTGTGCTTAATGTACATGGTACTATGTTACAGGGTCTGCAGTCTAAATTCCATACAAAAATACTGTGTCATCAGCAGTACCCAATATATTGCTTGCTGATTAATACCCAGGTCCGCTAGATACTGCTTAATAATCTTTAAGATTAAGCATCTTGAGGAACTAAATTGAGGGTGAGCAGTATGAAAGAAACTGATCTAGCAGTGCTAGAGTTCCAAGCTAGCTCTAAACATGCTGAATTTACCGTGCTTCTTAGATTGCTTCAGCCTAGCGGGACAGGGGAGCCCAACTGTCTCTGCTGCAATAAAAGTCAAAGTGAATGTACCCTTACTTTGGAAGTAGACTTTGCCCTGTACGAGCAAGGCTGGACAGGAGCTAGGGTAAGGGGGAGATGACAGGTAGAAAGATGGTATGTGTTCATGCTGATCTGGAGGCACAGCAGGGCATAAGATGTAGTAGTCGTAGTAGAGATAGTCTGTTTTTTCATAGCATGAGTGGTGATTTCTCTGGGAATCAGAATTTCAAGGGGTCACAGTAGGTGAGAAGACTGAGGTTTGGGTCCTCAGCGGGTCACATGAGGACAGATGAGCCAAAAGGTGGAGAAACACAGTGATATGAGTGCCAGATAAGTATGTGTTTGTAATGTTGTTGACGTTGTTGGGGAAAAAAAAATCTTGCCTCAAGATGTATTCAAGTAACTACCAGAAGCAATGTCTCTTTAGGAACATCTAATGTGTACAAAGCTTGAACGGAATGTACTATAGACATGTCAGTGGGAAAGCTAGTGCTTTATATACCAGGAGAAAGTGGCCCAAAGGCCATGTAGCTTCTTCCCAGTTTGTCCTGTCTATGCATCTTGTCTATCTGAAGGCTAACACTTAAAGGAGTGTCTTTCCTATCTAGCCCTTGAGCATTGCCTGAGACTCAGGCCGTATTCACTCTCTGATATAGCCTACTTTCACCAGAACTCATTTTCTGTAATCGTAGAATTATCATGGAATGGTTCGGGTTGGAAGAAACCTTAAAGTTCATCTAGTTGCAACCCTCCTTGCCAAGCCAGGGACACCTTTCGCTAGGCCAGGTTGCTGAAAGCCCCATCCAACTCGGCCTTGAACACTGTCAGGAATGGGGCAGCCACAGCTTCTCTGGGCAACCTGTGCCAGTGCCTCGCCACCCTCACAATAAAGAATTTCTTCCTAATATCTAATGTAAATCTATCCTCTTTCAGTTTAAAGCCATTATTCCTTGTCCTGTCCATACATGCCCTTGTAAAAAGTCCTTCTCCAGCTTTCTTATAGGCCCCCTTCGGATACTGGAAGGCTGCTATAAGGTCTCTTTGGAACCTTCTCTTCACCAGGCTGAACAAACCCAACTGTCTCTGACTGTCTTCACAGGAGAGGTGCTCCAGCCGTCTGAGCATCTTTGTGGCCTCCTCTGGACTCACTCCAACAGGTCCACATCCCTCTTGTTGGGGTCCCCAGGGCTGGACACAGTGCTCCAGGTGAGGTCTTGTGAGAGCTAAAGTAGACAGGGGGAATAATCTCCCTTGTCCTGCTGGTCATGGTTCTTTTAATGCAGCCCAGCATATGGTTGGCTTTCTGGACTGCAAGCTCACACTGCCAGCTCATGTTGAGCTTCTAATGAACCAGCATCCCCAAGTCCTTCTCTGCACTGCTCTCAATCCATTCTCTGACCAGCCTGTATTTTTGCTTGGGATTGCCCCAGCCCAGGTGCCGGGTCTTGCACTTGGCCTATCCTTGACTGTTCTCAGTTCTTTTCTGTATCATCATCTGATCAACAAAAAGAGTTTCTCACATCTGTGTTCATGTTCATTGCTTCATTCAATGCTAACTTCTGCTTCGTCCTGTCATACAATTCCCTCGGGTCCAGTTTCTCACTGAGGTGGATGGCAGTATATGCTGATAATGCATTTTACATGCTGAAATATATTTAGGAATTGTACACATCTCTGAAAGCATTATTTCTTTAGAGCCACCTTAGTTTTTTATCAGAACCTTTTTGAGGAATTTCTAAGGTTTGTGGTGTTTAGTGCTGTTATATATTCTTTCACCCCAGTACTTGTTTTGATCTCCTGTGATACTTTCAGCAGATTTTTTTATGTGTGTGTGTGAAGTATGTACAGGTTGCTCTGTCTAAATAAAACTCTCATTGCCTTATAAAAAGCCTTGCAGTTTTAACTGGGAAATTAATTTTCACCTCCTCCTGATCATGTAATTTCAAGTTACTGTGTTAAGTACATACGAGATAGGCTTTCTTCTTGTGTCACTAAATAACACTCCTCAGTGTATCTCAGCTTTGCAAATAAAAGAAGCAAAGTTACAACAAAGAGGAAGGATGACAAGTCACCTGCCATGTCCTTCACAGTGCTCTTACCTCCTGCCTGCTGTGTCGTAGCTAATGCACTTTAGTCCCCAGTCCTAGATGCTTCTGAATTCCCATTTGATGGCGTGCTTTCAGAAGCTTTTACACTATCTATCAAAACCACACCTAGACTCTTGCCAGGTACTCCCCATCATTAAAATATTCTGATTTTCAGATGTTTCAGTAAGGAGCTCTCAGATCATCAATGAGTCACTGCCAGGTTTTTAGGACAATGCCGCCTTTTTCCTTTTTTTTGTCTTCTCTATTCATCAGCATGCTCCATCCCTCCAGCCTTTTGCAGTGTTTCCTATAGATGTGCTTTGAGCTAAGATACTTGGGTAAGGATTCTTAACCAATACTTGTGGATTTTATCCAATTCTGATGTCTTCCAGTTAGACACCATTCCTCTGAATGTCTTCATCAGCACTCTGGCATTGACTTTGCTTAATCATGCCACTCTACTTCATTTTTCTAAAGTCCTCTTAGGTGAAAGATAATTCAGTGCTTTCCTTTCGCACAATGTTTCCTATTTGGGGCTTTTTTCTTCACGTCTTGTTTATCACTGTGTAGGTTCATCAGCCTGCTACTCTTGGCTGAAGTACTTCCACTAATTCTTTTGAAGCTACTTCTTTCACAAGGTAATAATGTTTTCTGTCTGAATATTTTTAACCTTACCGACTGTACCAAGTTTTTCTGTTTCAGTCTTCCCTAACTGCTGCAGCAGTGTAGTTCGTTGGGTTTGGGTTTGGTTTTTTTCCCCCACAATTCTATTCACCGGCTTTTTCAGATTCCCTCTTCCAGCTCTTCCTTCTTTCTTCTTTTTTTTTTTACTTCTCAGCTGGTTTTGGGCTTCCCTCTGATGCTTTTTTGTGGCATTCTCCATCAAAGCTTCAGAGTTTTCCTACCACTGTGAACACTGCTTTGTAACACATCCTTGCAAAACTGGGATGTTTCTTAGAACTTTCCCTTCTAGGAATTTGCTAGGATTTTCTGTGACTTACCAAAGCTGTTTTTTCCTTATAGCTTTAGAAGCAAAGGCAATGTACCCTCCCTGATTCAATAAGTACACATATCACTGCCAAGGCTTGCTTGATTTTTTCTCTTGTCTAGGTTATTAACATCTCCACATGAGTCAATAGGAGAGAAAAAAATTGTTCCATCGCTAACAGGTTACCTCAGCAACATCCCTGCAATTTTCCTCTTCTTAATATCTTAATTTAGGTCATGAAAAATACTGAAGTATATTAAGAATTTAACATGGTCAGCCAGCAAGCATTCAGGAATCTCTTTCCAAAGCATCGTTTCTTTGCACCAATGCAAGCCACTTACCAATTCTCTCCTTAGCAGCACAGGTTTACAAAACAAATCTTTCCTCAAAGGCTTGACAAAAGCGAGTAGATTTTCTTTGAGATTGGAACATCTTCCACTCTAACCCATACCAAACAGCACTTCCTTGGAGACACCAGGCCATCTTTAAGAAACATTCTCCTTATATTTTCTCAGCAAAGAAAATTTACTAGTTGATCTATCTTGAGTGTCAGTTTAAACCACGAAATAATGCTTGGCAAGTGTTGGGTGCCTTTATGTGCAGTGATCATTAATTCCCCTGCAGTTAATACCTCTCAGAGTAATTCTCTCTCTAATGAACTCCTCACCTTGGGGGAGAATAAACGATTTTTGCTACTTACTCTAGCAATATGCTGAGATAGCATGTGACCCTCTCCTGTTCCCCATGGGGAGAATGAGTGAGTCCATTACATGTTTGCAGCCTGGGTTTGGTGTTGTGAGCCAGGGAAGAGAAAGAGGCATGGCCATGGCAGTTCTGGCACTGCCTGGGAAGGGTAGTCCTGCTGGACTTGGACAAAGAGAAGGAAGGAATAAGGAGGGGAGGACAGGGTTAGCAGCTGCCAGAAGATTTGACGTGAATGCTATGAAATGCTTTAGTAAGAACTGAATGAGAATTGTGTGACCGGGAAGAAAGAGGCATTTATTGCTTATGGGACAGCCATACCGAGCAGGTGACAGTCTCTTGCTGCTGAAAGCAGAAGTACAGGAGGGGGAGCAACAGGGGGTGTTGCTTTCTCTCTTGCAAGGACCTCTGGTGTGGCAGCGAACCTCCCCCATGACACTGAGGTTTTCTTGGCCAGCTCCTAACTAGTTGAAATAATTTGTGCTTTGAATTCTCCTCATTGCTGGGAGAGTTAGAGGTATGAGTGCTGTTCTCTTGGAATGTTCATCCGGAAATCATTTCCAGTTGATGGAAGACCATGGCTGCAGCTTCTGTTCACTGGTGTTTTTACAGAAAGGCAGGGGCAAAATGGAAAGGCATGAAATACTGTTTCTGTTCATTTCTACATGAGAGGACAGAAGTTCAAGTCCAGTGGCCGTTAGTAATGTCTCTAGAACATCTCTTTAGGACGCAGACTGAGATGAAAAACAGTACATACTGTAAATGGGCTTTCCCACGTTACCTGTGGGCTTTTTAGGGCAGTGCCTTCTCTCAAGGCTCTTTCATCCAAGGGTTACTCGCTAATGGGGATACTGTCATGCCTGAGCTTCCCCTCTCCTTCTCTCCTACAGCTCCTGATTTTTGAGGCACAGTTCAAGAACTGATGCTTTTAACAGTCAAAGTAATTTTTCTGTTAAGTATCTGTTCCTTTTAACAGAGTGAAAAGATACATTCAGATGCTTATAAAAATAATAGAAATGTGCGAGATGAGATCTTTCAGGCATATTACTTAGAGCCAAATTTTGTTCTGAAGTGCATGTGTACTACTACACTTAACATCACTAGAGGTAGAGAGCATTTTGGTCATAGAAGAATTTGGCCCTAGAAACATAATAAAGCAAAAGGAAATTTGGAGGTTATTTCTTAGAGCTGAACATGACAGTCTGATTTTTATTGCCATGAATGTTTTTAGTAGGGCATAACCATGTAGCGTGTGTAAAGTGTGATTATTCCAATCTGAAGTCACTTTTCCCTCTTTTCTCTTTGATATAAAGATATGGTGCAAAGTAATACACAAAGGGCAAGGAAATTATTCTTGATGAAAACATGCTTGTTTGTAGAAAGTATTGCCTATGTTTTCATTGACTAGGACTTTGTACATGCTTGTTAAGGTAGCACATGGTGTCCTTTTGGGTGAAGTGGGGCTATACTGTGAAAAATCTGATTTTTGTAACGCATGACTTTTCATAGTTATCAATGATTTTAAATGATGAGAATTTGCTGTAAGCTGTAGATTCAAATAGTATTAAAAGGGCTAAGCAAGATCACCATGCTGACTCAGTAACCCTGCTTAGAAGTTACTGCTTGTGACAGTTATAAGTAATGAAGTCTCGTGCAATAATCATCACTAAAGCCATTAACTGCATGAAAGTTTTACTGCAGCACCATTTTGTCTTCAGTATCTTTTTTTTCCTGTGATAAATAATGAATTGGTACCTAAACCACAGTGAATGATTTATACTCATTATGGCATTTCAGGAGCTGTACAGATAGTGAAATGGTCTGCGCACTGCTAGTACAGACAGGATGGAGGGAAGACATGTGGGAATAGATCTCACTTGGCTCAAAATGTATAGCAGCTAAAAAGCAAACTCAGTAATATAATTACTTTTTTTCTCCAAGGAATTTTATTATGTCTTATAATGCACTGTCCATGGTTCTTTTTAGAAATTTAAAAAGCAGATTTAAACACACTTCCCTGAAATTTTCAAAGTGCTTTGTGCCAGTCTCCTATGCTTGTAAATGCTTCCCCGGCCCCAAACAGTATCTGCATCTAAATTTGTGACTTACAAAATGAATTTTCACCAGGCTCCAGCTAGTCTTTACTCTCTAGATATTTGCTATTTGTCCACACTTACCAGCAATCATCTGACACTGCTTCCAAATCCTGTTATAATGCTGGAAGTAGGGGTTTTGAGAGAAAGTAATAATGACTCTGCTGATCAGATCCAGAGTTTTGTTTCATGCTGTTCTGTCACTTAGCCTGAACACAGCCTCTCAGCCCAGATGTGGGCTTCCTCTAACTCACCCACTTGCTCTCAAATACTTTGGTGGACCTCAAGTGGCTTTTGCATACAGAGAAATTATGTTTAAGCAATGGCATTTTCAGGAGGAACAATAACCTACCATAGCTGCATGGCTGTCCAAGTGCTGGTTAGGTATAAGGAAACCTTCTTTCTGTACTGAACCGGAACTGCCCCACTTCTCATGTGTTTTTCTCACTATACAGCAAAAGTCTTCCAGTAACTAAAAGGACTGCTACTCTTTCAATAACGGAGACTGACATGGAGGATAACCTCCACAAAGCTCAAATTGTGTATTGGTCTCCCATCCTCCACCCAGCTACCAAAAATAATTCTGCTGTCTGTCACGTGGGCTTCAGCAGTGACAGTGCAAACAAACGGTAACCTCCGTGACATCTGTGTAAAACTTCCATGGGAAAAAGATGGGCTCATTTTTTGCTTTTTATTTTTCCTTCCCTTAATCTATGCACAGCATAATTAACGGTTCTCTTCAGCAAGCCATTGTGAAAAACTGGTAGCAAACCCTTCAAGTGGTGTTTTGGGAGGAAAAATCAGGGTGTGCTTTCTGTACTCTAAATCGTGATTCAAGTGGGGCATAAGTCGCCAATGAAGTCAGTACACTTTGCTTTCCTTGCCATGGTGTGGGGAAGACTGTTCCAGGACAAGGAAATTTTCGCAGCATGCTGCTGTTCTGTGAGCAGAAGCAGGGATTTAAAGCCGGAAGATCCCCAGCTGAATGTACACGGAAGTTAATTAGCAGTGTTCCTTATCTTTCTGCTCTTTGGTGAAATTCAAATCAGCCACCATCTGGCAACTGCTCACACAGAAAGTGTCATGCAGGGCTTGGGGTGGAGATGGGTACCCAGGACATGATGGTTTCAGAGACGTCTTGTGCCCTGCCTGCCCTGTTCTCTTCCCAGGGCTCAGAGGATCCAGCGCAGACCATAAGTGAATCTGGCCTTCTGCATATCAGGCAGCTCCAGCTAAAGGAGAAAGGGGACATAAACCTATAAAAAAGGAAGCTGGCATTGCTAGCAAACTCAGTGTCACCACTCCTGTGAGGCACAGCTTTCCTGCTGCCCTTTGGCTGGCTCAACAGTGAGCAAGCGCCAACTGTTTTCATCTCACATTGCCAGTAATTTCATCCCAGGATCTGGAGCTCTGGGTAGCGGGATGGGAAAGAGGAAGAGACAGTCTGACAGGGTGAGAAAAGGAGCTTTGTGAGATGCATGGTTTTTACCAGATTTCCCAGGCTGCCTGTGGTTTTTGTTGTGGTGATGCTGCATGTAGGAATATGTGTCGCATAGGAGTATTGGCAACCATGGGACAGCACTGTCCAGAAATGCTTAGGTAGGTGAAAATAAGTCACAGCTATTGATTTTTGTCCTTATTTAAAGGGTTAATTGATTATTTCTCTTCTCAGATTAATTATTTACACTTGCTTCTCTAGCTGTATTTTTAAGACGAGCATGTAACTTACTGCACAGATAAGTTATGAATTATTAACACTGCACTACTCAAGCTGTCAGAGGATGAATGAGGGAGAAAGATCTGACTGGTCCTGGCAAGTTCAGCGTTGCCACATGCTCCAGCGCTGGGTTTTCCCCTTCCCTATCCCTGGCATTGTGTTTCTGCCACCCAAAGCCTTACTGGCTGTCAGGCAGCCCAGCTTGGCAGTGTGTCACATGTCCTCTGGATCCACCAAGTAGTTCTCTGTTCCCTTGGAGTGGAAAAATGCAGTTGGTTGGTGCAAGGAAGTCAGGAAAAGGATTTAAGTGGTAAAGAGGTAGAACTGAACAGTTGTGAGTCTTCAAGCAACCTCAAATCAGCACATTTTGCATTTTCCTGTAAATAACCTGTTTCCTTTATGCCACAGATGAGGACACTTTCACCCATCTTGGTCTTTTTGCAAACCCAATTCATGCCAAAATACTGGCATACTCAGCACTTCAGCCTCTTTCTTATCCCTGTAGGAGTGATCCCCACACCCCCATGGGTTTTGCCAGCAGTTCCATTGCCAGGGAATTCAGTGCAAGGCAAGTTTTTCACCTCTTTCCTATACTCAGCCTGCTGAGAAATGCAGGAAAAGAGAGGGATTCTGTTCTGTGGGAGGAGGCAAGGAGAAGCATTCCCTTGGTTTGGGTTCATGCCTTGATGTGAAAAAGCCTAAAGTTTCTTTTAGGTTCATTCAATCTATAACAAATATGCCATCTGCACCTAATAGGTACATTACCTGTGTTTTCATGGTTTCCCTTTCTTTTTACTGTCTATTTTGTTGCTAGATGAAGGCTTGACTCCAAATGAACTATAAGCATTAGAAGATAGTCTTACCAGAATATAGAAATTTCAGGTCTTGCTCCAGTGACAGTAGCTGGAGCTGGGGAGGGTAAGTTGTGGTGATATTTAGGGACATCAGCATAATGTCTATGTGGGCAGAAGGAGCACAATGATCCATCTGAGACTGCCAGATATACGTATTGGTCTATTTAAGGCTGCTTTCTCAGGGATCACTCCAAAATAGTTACAGTCCAATCTCTTCAGCATGCTCTTGCTGCAGTCAGCTGCGCCAAGAGAAACTGGGTCTTGTGCAGAGATTGGTGAAGGCAGCTCTCCCCACCATCGCTGTCTGCAGAGTTCAGTATAAATTCCCATTCCTGATTTCAGTGGTGTCAAAGCAGCAAACTTGCAAGTGAGGAAGGAGGGAATAAAGTAACTAAATGACATGATAAACAGTTCTAGATGCAGATTTAAATCTGAAAGCCTATGCGTTCCTTTTCTCTTTAATGTTTTTCATCATATATATTTTTATATTAAAAAAAATAATTGAGGATTATTTGTTCATGTCCCCTTTCAGTTCTCAAGAGTCTGGTCCTTCATAGAATAGTTTGGGTTGGAAGGTACCTGTAAGTATCATATAACTCAACCCCCCTGCAATGAATAAGGGCTTCTACAACTATATCAAGATGCTCAGAGCCCCGACCAACCTTACCATGAATGTTCCCAGGGATGGGGCATCCACCACCTCTCTGGGCAACCTGTTCCAGTGTTTTGCCACTCTCATCATGAAACTTTTCTTCCTTATGTCCAATCTAAATCTAGCCTCTTTTAATGTAAAACCGTTCCCCCTTGTCCTATCACAACAGACCCTACTAAAAAGCCTGTTCCCATCTTTCTTATAAGCCCCCTTTAAGTACTGGAAGGCCACAATAAGGTCTCCCCAGGGCCTTCTCCAGGCTGAACAACTCCAACTCTGTCTTCATAGGAGAGGAGCGCCAGCCCTCTGATTATCTTCTTGGCCCTCCTCTGGAACCACTCCAACAGGTTCATGTCTTTCCTCTTCTTAACGACTCCAGAGCTGAACGCAGTACTTCTGCATCATGAGGTGGGGCATCATGAGACTTGTACAGGGGACAGAATCACCTCCCCTGACCTGCTGGTCGCGCTTCTTTTGGTGCATCGGAGGATACGGTTGGCTTTCTGGGCCACAAGCACACATTTCTGTCTCATGTCCAAGTCCTTCTCCTCAGGGCTGCTCTCAATTCCCTCATCCCCCAAGTCTGTGTTAACACCAAGGATTGCCCCAACCCAGGCTGAGGACCCTGCACTTGGCCTCACTGAACCTTGGTGCCATCTGCAAACTTCTGAGGGTGCTCAATCTCACTGCCTGTGTGTCACTTATGAAGACACTAAACAGTACTGTCCCAACACAGAGCCCTGAGGGACTCCACGCATTCACTGATATCCGTCTGGACACTGAGCCGTTGACCACTACTTTTTGGATGAGACCATCCAATCAATTCCTCATGCACCACACAGTCCACCAATCAAATCCATATCACTTCAATTTAGAGACAAGGAGGTTGTGAGAGACAGTGTCAAAGGCCTTACAGAAGTCCAGGTAGATGACATCTGTAGTTCTCTCCTTGTCTACTGCTGTAGCCACTCCACCATAGAAGGCCACTAGGTTGGTCAGGCTGTCTCAAACCACCTCCCTGTCCTCCATGTGCCTCAGCATAGCTTCTAGGAGGATCTGCTCCGTCATCTTCCCAGGCACAGAAGTGGCTCCCCTGGTCTTCCTTTCTAAAGGAGTCCTGGTTTTCTGGTGCTGTGGTCATGCATGTTATGTGATGACTTTATTAATTTGTTGATTATTCCCAAACCAGAAGATGAACTGCATATTGCCACAAGTATCACAAACTGTGGGCAGTTATAGAGAAAGGTTCCCGTATCAGTCTGAAATGTAGGTCCTGCATTACTTATCAGTATGTGAAATGCTGGAAATTACCTGTGGGAGGGAGGTTACTGTTGTACCTTGACCATTATGCATCAAAATGCATCTTTGAAATGCCCAGGACACCAGTCCTCCCTTTTGGTGTCCTTCATCTCCTCAGAGGACTTTCCTCTTTTCCCGTTTACTGATCCCTCTTTGCTGGGATTCTCACATCTTTTGTTCCTTCCTTCTCTTCTTCACCTTAGGCTTTTCCTCTGCATATTGTAGATGTGGATGCTAAGTCGATCCCTCAATCCTCCAGCGTATAGATGCAAACCAGCCCTTGAGGTTAAGGGCAACTGTGATGGGCAGGACTTCAGGCATACCTCAGGACAGCAATCTCTAGTGCTGGGAGCTGAGTTGTGCTGTTTGAAAAGTGACTTTACAGCTGCTTCCAGAAGCTTTTTCTCCACTCAGTCAGGGCTTCAAGCAAGCACAAAAATCTTGAAACAGGAAGTTTTTTCTGTACTATTCTGTGTTCCACCTGCTCTCAGCTTCCCTGGGAATACTGCAAGAATATTCCCTTGTTGGGATAATTTGTCACTTCCATTCTGTTCCTGAGTGTAATAAATTCAAAGATAAAACAAAATTAAAAAACACTATGTCAGTGAATATTAAAGTCAAGGTGGGTTTGATCCTGCAGTGCTGGTGTCACTCTTGGATAAAGTCTTGCATCTATTCAGTTTTGTTTGAGTGGATAGTGCACCAGTCCATACAGCTGTAGAGGAGACAGTAACTCAAGTAGCACAAATTCAGAGGTATCCCTGGCTTCTTTTGGCCACAACTGTTGTCAGAATAACAAATGTAACAATTTGTGTATTCTCTGGGGGTACAAATGTATAGAATAGGAGTTTCTGTGTCTCTGCACAGGAAGATTAGACATCCACATTCCTGCAGCTGTCTTTCATTGGACATGGCTTTGTGCAATTGGGTTGTTGGAAGAAACAGATAAATAGCATGAGCTGCTATTCTTCTGCGTTGGTATGAAAAAGCACCATGAAGAATTTCACCATTGTTGTTTCTTTGCGATAAGATGATCAGGAGAAAATTTGGCAGTAACTTTCTCAGTCAAACGGAAGGAAGAGGAGCCTTGTAGGGATGAGCATTGCTGGCATGGATGTGTCACATGTGCTTCTTCACAGATGCTTTCCTTAGAAGCAAGAGCAATAGAAAGGCTACAGATGTGATACCCCTCAAGTATCCACAAGTGATACTCCACAAGCATTCACAACATAATACTCCACCAGAAGTATATTACTTCTTCCAAGAATCTGGTCTAAACAGAAAGTTTTCCATAACATTACTGCATGATTTTTCATAGCGAACACAAACCAAGAGAGAAGGAAAAGGAAGGCCTTTCTGTACACTTGTCTTCAATTTCCTAAGCCAACCAGCATGTAATTCTCAGCTTTCCAGGATTCGCTGAGGCTGGTTACTAATAAAGGCATTTTCACAACTAAACCTGACAGTCTGTTAACTGGTTTTAAATGTGGGTGTTGATTGGATCCTGGCACCTTTATTCCAGGTCATCAGCCAACATAATTGAAGGGGACAGGAGCACTAATTAGAATGCAAAGGTTGTCATTCTAATCATATTACAATCTGGTCTTCAAAATTGAAGCTGTCTTTTTACCGCTTTCCTGGTCCGCAACTGATTTGGTTCCTCACTTGGTCACTCTAGCTTCTTGCTCTGCCATTGTGGACTTGAGTTTTACTCAGCAGCTTGGAGAGAAGGGGCACAGGATGAGATTTCTGCTTGGGCAGTCAGGAGAGGAAATAGTTCAGATAAATCACCCACCACTAACAGCTTATTTTACTCCTGTCTCAGAAGGGGGAACTGCTGGGTGAGGAGGATGTGGCAGTAACTGCCTGGAGACTTGCGATGGCGGATGAGGTATAGAAAGCCTTGAACGCTTCTGAGTTCGCTTTAATTTTCTTTTAGAGGGGCTTCTTGTGGTGCAACTGCTTGTAGCTGATTGTCCATAATCAAGACATTTCAAACAAAGCCATTAAGACTAATAATTCTACTGTCTCTCTGAAATCCTTCATAAAGGTTTGAAGCTTTAAACAAGATTGGCAGGTTGACATTTGCAAGAATTGTTTTTACCATGTGAAACATGCTAGCATAAAAGAGTCTAAGCATCATTAAGGATTTATTGAGTTTCTATTTCTCCATAAAGTACTTACTATTATTTTCAAATGAAAGATTTACCATAATGAAATCATTAGTGACTGTGCATTTAGGGTTTTTTCTGACAGCACTCCTAGCTATTATAGCCAAGCAGTCAGACTCTGGCCGTAAAGCATGCACAGCAGTGACGGCTTACCATTTCCTCTTTGATGGGAAATGGAGAATTTGACCATAAGTGAGCAGATGTCAGAATGATCATAGCTACCTGCAGGGTTTTTTTTTTTAAGGTCATGGTATAATATCTCTTCGGCTTTTTACTGTTTTCCTTCTTTAATTGCAGACTTAGGGTTTTTTTATGACTGAGTGTGCATTACAAAAGTAGCCTTAGGGAGTGATGTGATGAAGAAATTCAAAGTGAAACATCACTTACTACCCAAGTAGGGGAAAAGTCCAAATCAGTCTGTGTTAAGCTTTTTAGGACTTCAGCATTCAATTCATGGGAATTTTGAAACATTGGAGAAACTGATGACAGTACTTACATATTTACAAGGGATTGGAGGTAGGGGGATCACATCCCTGGAGGTGACAAAGGTCTGGTTGCTGTCTGCCTGCAGTTTTTAAAAACCAGAGAAGCTGGCTATGCAGCCAGGGCAAGTCAAACCTTCCGAGAGGCAGACTGCCCAAAGGAAGGGGGTTTTTTTCTGTCTCAAACCATTGATTATTTGTACAGATCTAAGAAATCCTTCAGACTAATACATAGGCATCAAAGCACCCATTGTTTTGGTTTGACATTCATTAGCAAACAAGTGTGTGAGGTTTGATAAGGTAATTTGATTACAGCCAAATAAAATATGAAGGTTTCAGTACCTCGCAATTGTGGGTACTCTCAATAGTGGGCTTTAAGAACCTCCAATTATTCTTGTCTTGTGGAGTGCGTACTCCTACCTTCATGATGTGGGATCTAACAAGCACTCAGTCCCTTTTCCAATCTGCATTTGTCAACCCCAGCCTGTCAATTCAGTGTTGCAACAACAGGTAACGGAATAAATTCTGGAATAGGTGAAATACAGCATTTGCTTTAAAAGGGTATTTTTTGTCTTGAAAATGGTATGTAAAGCAGTGCCCAGGGCTTACTGTTTGATTAAACAGGCCTTCAAAGTAAATGTTTAGTGTGCTTTTTGATTACCAGTCCTGAAATCTCAGCATGAGATGAGGTTTGTTCATAAACAACATCAGTAACAGTAAAACAACAGTAACAACAGTAAAAAGATGTTCTGCTGAACAGACTGTATTCCTTGGCACAGTTTAACTGTTCTGTGCTATGATCAGTAGAGGTAGCCTCATCTTACAATAACACATCTGAGGGCACCGGCCAACCCACCAGCTTTTACCTTCAGTAGAAGATACTAATCCGTTTGTCTGCTAGGAGGAATGGAAGAGAATACACCTCCTTCCCTTTCTTTGCTGAGCATGAGGGGAGTGACATGTACAGATGTTCCTCTCACAAAACAGTTGCTTCATCTGCCCTACGGCTGGTGCATGGGGCAGTTGTACAATGCTTCCCTACTTGCAGATAAATCAGGTGCAGGTTGCCGCCTCTCTTCTGCTGCCTGCTCCTGCTCTTTGGCGGGTTTGGAGCATTTGCTAAACGAGGGACATTAGAGCCAAAAGCTCAAAGTGAAAATTCACCTTTGACAGTGAACATATGTCTTAAATCCTCGAGCAATTACAAGTTACCTGGAATTGTGCATGTCCTCCATACTTTGCCCCGCAATCATCTGTAAAGGTTTCATGAAAGGGAAGCAGGAGGGGGAAGAAGATTATAATGCCCAGATTTTTAGAGCGTGATGGTACAAAGGGTGAGATTTTGGAAACGGAACAGCTCTTTCAGATATAAAACATAATAAATTGCATCAGCATAATGCTGCTCAGCAGAAGCAAGTGAGTAGCAGAAAAGGAATGTAATTTCAGTTATGCCGTAAGTTCACTTTCAGCTGGCACGGATAGCTATCAGAAGGCAGACAGAATTTCCTTCCTAACCTTAATGAAATACAAGCACTCTGGTTTTAATTTGCAATTGGCATTTCTTCTTTGGTGCAGCAGAGGTTGGAAAACACCTTCCTCCCTTTTTGGTATGAAGTTTATTTGCCTAGAGACATTATCCGTTTGTATTATTCATTCCCTGTTTTTTACAAGTCAGCTTCCTGTGATGATCTCATGATGTTTATGGCATTCCTTGCAATGGTGTAAACAGAGGCTGATGCCTTGTTTTCATATTTGGGTGTGGTAGGGAATAGCCACATGCAAACTGTAGCTCAGACACTCCCAGGGAGCCCTGTCTACTGTCGGTTTGAGACTCATTCCAAGTACAAGGTAGATCATCTGCTAAAAATGAGAGCCTAAGGTTTGTCTCCACTGAGTTCCAGGGGGATTTACACAGTAGTGGGAAAAGACAAATTAATGAAGAAGAAAGAGCATGCTGAATGTAAATATAAATTTCTATGAGTTATCATTACAGCTATAACAAAAAGAAGTCATTGATGAAAAAAAATCAGGAATGTTCACAGTTGTTGTGTATGCAAGAATTTCCAGTAATCCTAAACTAATTTTTAGCCAATATAACTACTTAAAGTATGAGTAGCTCTTTCATATTCACAAAACTGAAAGGGAGGTACTTCAGAGTGTTTCCTGACTATTTGCTAATGCATTTAGGCTTATCAGAATATTTTTAGCCCGACACCCTCACTGTAATTCGCCAAAGTTAATAAAATACATCGTGGAGTTCTCTGTGTGATTTATCCAGGCTTACTGATGTGGAAAAGAGAGGCACATTGTTATTTAAAGCATATACTACCTTCTGTTGTCGTTGTAGTGCCTGATCTCTTGAGTAGGGATAGCCACTGGGCTTTGAGGCCCAACCACTATGCAATGAACTCTTATCCCTTTAGTGCAACTACAGTAGTTTGTCCAGGGATATGTTTGAAGACACTTCTATGTTTTATTTTGTTTTTCAGATTAGAATTGTTATGTATGTGTGTGGCTAAAGAGTTTCTGCCTGTTTTGAGTACCCTTTTGTTGACAGCCTTCCAAATCACAGCTTTTAACAGCAGTCTTTAAATCCCCATCATTTCTCCTCAGTGTTTACTGCAGAAAATGTTTCTTCTGCTGCTTACTTTGCTCCTCCAGTGCAAGACAAAGTGACTTTTTTGCTGGCACAGAGGGTTGCTGGAGGCAGAAGCTATTACAGAATAACTTGTTGGGTAGGCAGTGTAAACAAGTCACCAGTCTGTGAAACTCACTGCTATGTGATTATCACTAAAGGGCAAGGATTTAGGGAGACTCAAAGGAGACAAGGCATGCATCTGTATGAAATGAACAACCGGGCCTGTCATACGAATGCGAATATTACTGCAAGTTTTAGGAATGAAAGCAGCGCTGGATTTAGGACTGAAGTGTACATGAAATTCAGAGATTTATCTGAGTTGCCATTAGCTTGAAGGGATTTCCTGCAGAAGGTTCTTCTTTTGGGCAGTGATCATCCCTAGCTTACTTCCCAAAGGGAATGTGCAGGTGTCTCTCAGTCTGATATGCATAACCTTGCTAAAAACATACCGAAGCTGAGAAGCTTCACAGCTCCAAATCCCTAACAGAAGGGATTACATCTGAATCAGCCTTGGATTGAAACTCCAGTTTCATATTCTTCCTTCATCTGAGCTATTTGGAATCCTCATTCAATTGTCAAAAGTCCATTTCTGTAATGTGCTTTAGCAACTCAATTTTTTTATTCTCAATGCAGCTTCCGGACATGATTGGCTTTTCTTAGTTGATGCCTATCTTCTGCTCAGGAACTTTAATTAAAAATAGTACATCCTAATAATGCAGTCGCTTGTGTAATTTTTCTGTGGCAAAATAAATTAAGTAGGCTGTTTCATCTTGCTGCTTACTGATGGGGCTTTTTTTTTTGGAATGGAAACTGCTAGATGAACATCTAATTAGTAATTCAACTGAACCAAGGTCTTTATTTTTAGTACTTTCTCCCAGTAGTGAATGAAAGAATGATAATGTTATGGAATTTCTATGAAGTCTGAAAGTCTGAGTTTTAGCTGGTGCATGGCTTTAACAAGCCTTTTTACCAAGGTTTAGACTATCATCTTGGATGTATAAGCTTAATCCTGACTGTAGTAAAATAGGATTTAGTGCTGTTCTGTACCTTCCCAGCAGAGCTGGAGTATACAGGATTTGTGTGGGTAGGTATCCGAGAGGAACAGCTGTGTAACAGATCTACAGTAACTCATGGAGCCTGTGGGCAGCAGCATCATGGGGGGATTTGGGCTCTGGGTTTGTGCAGGGAAAGAGCTGCCACTTGGTGCCAGCCTCCTTCTCCAGGACATGAGGGGATGGACATGGTGCAGCAGAGTTCAGCGCAGCCTGGTGGGCAGTGCTATTTGTGCTGGGATGGAGAAGCCAAATCTAGAGAGAGGTCAAGATCCACACATAGATATGTATTTCCATGGTCGCTGAAACAGGTTAAAAAGTATTCTCCAAGTTTTTAAGTCCTTTGGACTGGGTTATATAAAATCTATTGGTACCCTCTTTACATTTACTAGATCTAATGTAGGAAAAATAGGGGTAGTAGGTATGACCAAGGCATTGGAGTTGTTCGCACACAGGTGGAAAGTGGAAGGAAGGAATTGGGCGGAACAATTGCTGGGTGTACAGATTGGTGGTACTGCTGCAGAAGTGAGAAGAGGACAAGAATCCCATGCCACCTCAGCACTGCTTGGAAAATTCAACCCATAAGATTTTGGGATTTTATTATATCTTTAATAACTATTATGCTGAATTTCATAGTGTCCTGGGTCACTTGGCAAAGGGACCGATGGTGGTTTTCCATATCTTCTGTAGGCTAGAACTGACAGGTTGGTAGGATTGAAAGGTTTTTGTATAAGTTCAATAAATAAAGCAATGCTTAACTGCTTCCCACAAAGTGCTGGTCTTCAGGCAGACCTTCATGCCAAACTCACCTTGCCTGACCTATTCCCTTCCTTTCCCCGGAAATAGATAACATCATCAGCTGATTCCTTGGATCACCTGTTATTTTAATGTGCATGGTTATAAAATAAAAAATTAAATACTCTTGTAAAGTAAAATACTCTTGTATTTTAATACAATTTTAGAGTGCTGCGTTATCAGAGAAGCTGTGCCTTTGGAACACGGGGTCCCTTTATGACTGTTTCCTTTGTAGACACACGTCATCTTGCTAACATTCAGGAGATGAGAGCGACTTTCTCGCCCACCTCTCAGTGTGTGGACACACTGCTCACTGGGTGCTGGAATCACTTGCCTAAACTCACTGAAACGGTGACTGCCTGAGATTGCACACCTAGTGGGTTGACGCTGGTGGAGCCAGGGCTGCAGCGTGGTAAATCCCTGGGAACAAAGCCACCTCTGGTACTGGAGCCCAGGAAGGAGCCACATGCCTGTCCCTGCAAATACAGCATCCAACATGTCCTTCTAATACTCCCCTCCCTGAATGCTTGCTAAATGGCAGCACCGGGTTCCTTCTCTCACTGTTTTTCTACCACATAGGAAAATGGAGCAGAGTTGCTGTTTGCACCCAAAATGGCCCAAGCAGAAACAACTTTTATCCACATTAGCTGTGGATCTGAAAACAAGGATAGTCTTGAAATGAGTCTTATGGTGTTCTTTGTGGGTAAGATCTGGGAGTTGAAGGCTATCTGAGAAGGAAGTATGTGCTTCCTATCACGCCCCTCCCTTTGAATCAAGTCTGACAAAGGGTCATTAAGCACTGACTTGCAAAGAACCTTATTCATCAGGTTAGCTGTGAGACATGATTTTGTTCTTCTTCAGGAATTTGGTATGCTGCATATGTCTATTTCTAACTCATGTTCTTTGTGTTCAGTGGGAATTCAAGTGGTAGATGGTAAAGGTAATATAGGGAGGTCTTTACGAAAAAGTTGAAAAAGGCAAAAAAACTGAAGGTTTGAACTTCCTTGGAGGCTATTCCTTTGAGTAAATATTCAAGGACATGGAATAGCATGGAATTACTGATATCAACCCCAAGGCTCTTTTGACCCACTGCACAGGTTCTAGCTCTGTGCAAAGAAATTACTCATGGTCTTCTCTAGGTGAAAACTGAGTATTAGAGGCACACAGAAACTCCAGTGGGAACTGTCAGAGCTGTTAACAAACTTTGCTTTCTGGCATGCCCATGCCTTAGACCTTTGCGAGCACACAGAGTATTTATCTGAGGATGCAGATATGTGTATTTCAGCAAATCTGTTACAGTATGCAGTGGATGCTAAACAAGAAATTCTTGAACAACTGGAGGTGGGAGGCCTTCAGTATTTTCCATTGTAAATGTTAATGTATGTAGCAGACAGAAAGAGTATTATATAAACAGTTAATGCTTTCAGATTTTTCTGGTGCTGACCTATGGCAAGGAGGCCAGTATTTGATTATTTCCATGGTATTTTTTCTTGTAGGGGAGGGGTGAAAGCAATGAATAGAGATTTTAACTTGAAGCCATTTGCTCCTGTGAAAGTATGATTTAAAATGAAAACTTGTTTGCAAGTGGAAAGATAGGAAATCAGGGTCTGGCAAGGTAGAAATAAATTTTGTTTATAAATAAAACTTCCAGATAGGTGCGCCTGATTTGTTCTGGAACACTTTTTCTGTCAGAGAGACCATTATAAAATGCTAGGTTTCATTACCTTGATCGCAAGGGTATTATCACTTTATGTGGCCCCAAAGTATCCCAAATACTTAACGGAAAAGGCAGAAGGCAGTTCTTCTGTCATACTCTACAGTGTAAAAGTGAGGCTTACATTAACTGTTTTAACAGTTAATGAATAATTTTCTAAACCATTGGCTGCAATATATCTGGAGTTTTAGCAATGATAAACCCTCTAATAATGTTTCTCTGAGACATGCAGTGGAACATAAAATAATGTAAAAGAGGATTTATGCTGAGAAGATAAACTTGTTTATGGGTACGCGCTGAAAGAGAGCGTAATAAAGTCTTACTCAAAGCTCCTGCATACACTCAGACTGTGGGCAGGTCTCCTATTTATATGTGAGTTGGGAATATATTACCAACTGGGAAAAGGCAAGCAACGTTTGCAATCTCTCTTCCAATTTTTTCCTGTAACGTGGCTGCAGCACTGTTCTCACTAGCAGACCTTCTTAATTTAGCAATGATAAAGTACCTCTATAAACCAAGAAGTTTCACACTGACCTTCTGCACAATGGCAATGAGATCTGAGAACACCCTGTTTTCTGTCTTTGATTCAGTTGCATTTTTCATTCTGGTAAGGGTTGTTCCAGGCATTTTCCAGAATGTTGTGTATATTTCAAATACGTTAAGATCGGCAGCTGCAGTTTAGGTAACTTCTTGAGCTGTTCCCAGACTTCATGGCTAACTCAAGGAGGCCTGTGTCTCAAAAGAGCAGAAACAAACAATTCCAAGTCAGAAGCGTGTGCAGTGCTTGTGAAAACAGAAGGTGCATTTCACTTTGGCCAGCTGAGTAACGCAATGTGGAGAGGGGCATGGTGCAGCACTTTCTTGTGTACAGGAGACTTCGTACTCACTTGCATGGAAAGACCCAATAGCTGCTTCTGGCTGGTGCAGGCTCTCACTTGCTTCCAGAATTCTCGCAGTTACTAGGCACAGAGCTTTACCAAAGTGTGATTATATATGTCATCTCTATTATTTTAAATCTGCTTCTCTTGATCCTTGGTGCTTTCTAGTTTCTATGTGAATACAGACAAAGCTTAAAAATGAGGGTGATCTGAAGTTGTAACTGCAGTTCCGTATAAGGCCAGTGATGTGTACTCCTGCCATGTTGCTGTTGAGGACTGTATATGCTGCTAGTCTTAAGGGCACCTTTTGACAGCAGCGATGCCTCTGAGGAGCAATCAGGGGTACGTCACATTACCTAATCACCGCACACAGAGCTCAAGAGTCTGCATCTTCATTCACACTGAGAGGTCTGTGTTGGAAGCTTAAATTCAGGACAGAGTAGGTAAAGTCCTTGTGATTCCTCATGTTCTGACTATATTGGTGAATTATGTGAAGAGGGATTCAATTAGTCCTTTGAAGTTGGGCATCTTCTTAACCCACTGGAACAATTCTTGACTCACACTCCCGCTGTAAGCCAGTGTTCATGACTTGAGGAGATTTTGTTGGGTTCCTGTCCAGAACATCAGAAACTTCAGAATGGGATTTCCAGTTTTGGGAACAGGCACGTGATTCCCATTCATTGTATGTAATACTGGCCTTCATCCTTTCTCTTTGAATGAATTTTCATTCCTGGAAACTTACATGACATAGTCTTTTGCTCAGTGTGAACACAGAGCAGGTGAACCTGACTGACAGCCCGTTAATGTTATAAGATGCTCAAGTGAAATTGAACACAGCTAGTGAAGACTGTAATGGATAAGTAAAAGTATCTATGCTATCTTATTTAACCCTTTAGATAAAATACATAGATGTAGAGCATGTAGAACATACAGCCATAGTGCACGTTATGACTTTGTCACTTTGACATCTGTGGAGATAAATAAGCAATCCTAAGCAGAAAAAGAAAATAATTGCAAGGGTTGTCTAGCCACACCATCTGTCTCCCTAACCTTTTTTTGGTTTTGCCCACTGTAACCAAGTGGCTCTGCAAAATACGGTATTTCATCTTCTTAAAGTGACAAACTGCCAACTGGATAGGTTTTACACCAGCCCCCCGGATTTGCTTCCCCCTGCATCCCATAATAAGCCCTGTGCCCCTTTAGGCAGTAACTCCTATATTTTGCATGGCAGTCAAAGAAGAAATTTTCTTCCCCTCAGCACTTCATGGATTTCACTCCAGGGACAACAGCTTAATATTCTTTGACGGAACACTCATCGTGATCTGATTTCACTGATTAGGTTACTTGGGTTCCTCCACCTATCATCATTCCTCTGATCCTTTCCAGGCTTTTATGCTTATTGCGATAAAGCCTTTAATCAGATGACTTTACAGCCTCATTCTTTGTTCTTTATTTCTTTCCATTTCTGGAGGTGTAGCTTTTTTATAACAATAGCCTTGGTATTCCAGCGTCAGTCAGACAAGATAAAATTAGCAATCTGGCAGTGGGTGCCAGTGGGTAACTAGGCTGTCTTGAGACCTTCCTCCTCCCAGGCCACATTGCCATCAATACCACTTGGGCTCATCATTTAATGAAAAAAAATATTTTAATTGTCATGTTGTTTGATGTTCCCAGAGGGAACAACTTTGAATAGAGCTGCTGAGACATACTGTGGGTTACTGTGAAGGTTTTAGGTCTTTATCCTCTTCTACTAGATTGTAAAACCGGAAATATATGTCCTGTCAGTTGATGAACACATGCCCCGGAGTACTCGCTTTTCTTAGAGAAGCAGGAAGATCTGCTCTACCAGCTCACTCTCAAAACTCCTCCTTTTGCAAAAAAGTGTAGCACTGTGCTCTGGTTATTCCAGCATTGCTACTGCATAAGTAGCGTATTTGTAGCTTCTAGTATTGCAGCTGTTCACGCCTTCAGCTGCATTTTCAGTATTTAGAGAGGCAGTAATGAGGAAAAAATGTCTGTGTAGGAAGTACATTTTTCAAGATCTCTTCAGACTCAGCATTCAGTTGGAGTAATGAGAAGCAGATGAATGCTAGCAACATGTTTTTGAAGTCCCCTTATACTGAAGCAGCTTTGCTTGGAGCAGTTGTCCACAGTGTCTTTAGAGACAAGTGAACGTACTCAAAGTGATAACCCACTAGATAAGCAAGAGTCACTTCAGCTTTACTCACCATCAGAAGACAAAACTAAGTCAGTTTGGTTGCTCTTAGCAGTTCCTGTTTGTATGGGGTTTGTTGCTTGATCAAAGAAAAATTTGGTTACTGTTGACTTTGTGCGTTGGTTTCGCACTGTTAGCAAGCTAGGTAGCACACTATACAAACCAAGTGTGACCAACTTCTTTCTCTTAATGCAAGGGGTCTGATCCAGCTTTCTGCTATGTGGGACTGCACTCATTAAACATAGCTTACTAAAAGAGATGTAGCTCTTGTACCACCTTGATTTGTACATTTTAACATTGTTTAGTGTTGCTGTTGATCCCTGACAGTAGGTTTGCGTCCCAAAGATGTTAGGTTGATACTAGTTCAAGGCTCATTATGCCTCTTTTCGTTGCATGACACTGACATCTCAAAGCATGATGGGGAAGGCATCAGGCTGAAGAAAGAGAGGCCAGACATAGTTAAAACCAGTACATTCTTGTGAAACATTTATGGCAGCAGGATGTGCCAGTCCTTTCTCCATATGTCTCTCCTTTCTCTCCATAAGTCTGGTGGAATGAACTTCAATTTAAGCATCAGAAAATGCCATTGCTGATGATAAAGCTCCTTAGCAAAATGTTGATCTGGGATGAATGCTTACCTCACCAAAGTCCAACTGTGGGTCCAGATGGAGCATTCTTCATTTATTGCTTGACATGAAGCCGTGCACAGGCTCAGATGAGATTAAAATGAATATCAGAAGGTGGTTGGAGAGAAACAGTCAAGTTCTACCTTCCCATCCGAAGGAACATCCTTCCCTGGCTTCACTTCTCAGGTCTGGGTTGGCCCATTCTTGCTGATTTGAGACAACAGATCAAAGGGACAATAAATCTAAAAATAACCACTCACATGACTCAGACCTCATTTTGCAATTCATTATATGCTGAGTTTTTTTACATTTTAGAACGTTCTGTTTGCATAGTGCATAGGCATTGCCTAGCTGCTCAGATTTAGGATTGTTATGGCACTGCTTGAAAACAGGCCAAAAAAAATCTGAAGGAAAGTCCTGAAGGGACTACAAAACTTCGTATTTGAGGTCTGAAACTTGTCTATAGCAGGTAAGAATAAGGGAAGACTTTGTCACTGGGCAGATTATCCCTATTAACTTACCATCAGGCTTCTTACCTGTTTCTCTGAAGCAGCTGATGGTGTCTGCAGCAGAGACATAGTACTGGAAGATGGGTGGACAACTTAATGATTCTCTATATCCTCTTGCATTTCTGCTAAAATGGTGTTCACAAATACAGGCATTCAAGGACAGTTTGTTGTCCTGAAGTGGATGCATTCCTTTGAGAGACACAAATTTGGTAAGGCAGACCAGGGAGAGTCTATCCCAATTTATGTATTTATGATAAGCTTTTGCTGACTGTGAGACTTCCCTTTGTTTTTTCTAATTTGTATTCAGTGTCTTTTTCAATCTGTGATGGAAGAATGATCCTATATGAAGAATTCATTATTGGTCACTCATTTCACAGCTGTGGCTATGGTTTTCTTTTTTAATAATGAGAGTAATTATCACCAGTGACGCTTATTTATGGTGAGGCTGTATAGTCTGGATAGTTTGCGCCTTTTCTATCTTGTGAGCAGGATACATTTTAATTTTTCCATTTGCTAAGATAGCTACAGTTATTTTTATTGTTTTAAACAATTTATCTGATAAGTGCTAACATTAAAATTAGATTACATTGCTTTAAAATAGTAAGGTCATCAGCACAAAAACTGTTTGGGGAAATAGGAGATGTCAGAATAAATAGCCAGTTTTCACAAAGAAGACAGACAGGTGGTTTGCTCATTAGCAATAGACTCCTGAACTGCCCTCTCCTGCTTTTTCTTTGTTCTGTAGCTAAGCGCCCTACTGTTTGGTAGATCAGCGTCTGAGGACCTGCTTGCTGGTCCTTAGAAACTTTCAATTGAATCCTGTGATTGCACGGCGTTCTGGAGAGCATGGAGTGGGCTGGTGACCTTCTGTTAGATGCGTGGGGATTAATCAACCATGTCTTGGGCAGAAATCCCTGGGAATCCAGCAAGAACTTGGAGGGCCCAGGCCAGCATAGGACTGATGTCAGACTTTGGTCTGTAGATAAGATGGAAGAGTGTTTTGCTGTTCTTGTGATGTGGAGATTACAGACATTTGCAGAGACCCAGGACTGTGAATTTCCCTACCAAATGACATGATTGACTAACATGCTCCCTCGCTTTTCCAGACATAGCTTGGAAGAACTGGTAGGACACGGAAGAGGGAGCTTAGTTATGGACTAGATCAAGCAGCAGCTGGGGCAACTTTCAAGTAGTCTCATTAATTGTTAGAATTATAGAATCATACAATATCTTGAGTTGAAAGGGAACCATAAGGATCACTGAGTCCAACTCCCTGGTCCTCACAGGACTACCCAAAACTAAATCATATGACTCAGTGTCCTCCAGATGCTCCTTGAACTCTGACAGGCTTGGTACCATGACCACTTTCACATGAGCCTGGTTGGGGTTACTGACCACCCTCACAGTGAAGAGCCTTTTTCTGAGGTCCAGTCTCAACTTCACCGGGCACAGCTTCATTCCATTGTTGGTGAGAGTGCTACTTCTGTACAAAACCTGCTTTTTGTACAGTACAAATCTGTTTAAAGCATTATTGTCTCTTACTGCCAGATAGTTCTCACTGCTGTCATTCCGTTCTCTCCCCTTAGAGAAGTCCTTGATTGCTTTTGTTTTTGTAACTGCATTGACCTTACAACTGATCTCCTCCTGGGGTCTTTCCAAATGTGGGTTTCCAGACCATAGCACTTTTCTGGGCTAGATCTTTCCCATGTATGCATTTCCAAATGAAGGGAAGAACCACTTGTGGGGCTGGGATAAGGCAGTCCTAACCTCTGTATCCTGTCCTACTGGAATTTGGACCCTGGGAGCTCTTGGAAAGACACTGGTAGCAACTAATAGAAATGACTTGGGAAAAAACTCCAAAGCAGAACATGCTCCTGCCCCGCCCCAATGTCATGCCTGTTTCTCTGCATGAGTCTTCATACCAGCAGCAGCCTCTTTTACTGAACTCAACATACTTCTCTTTTGAAAGGTTGTCTTTTGTCAGAGCTTAAAACAGGAAGATCTTAACACCTCTGACCACAGGACCGCAGCAGAGAAGTGGCTCTTCAAAGACAGAAGCTTGGCCATTGTGTTTTGTGGGGTAACTTCTTACCTATACTGCATTTTTTACTTTTTGTCTTTGATTTAATGCTTCACATTCAAGAAGACAGCAGTATAGAATTACATAAAGAAGCAGAACTGTGCACATAAGGGGGCCATAAAGGTGTAAAACTGGCACATTCCTGGTTTGACAGAGCTTTGAACCAACTTCATTTCTGTTGGCAGGAGCTGCATAGTGGCTGGATTATGCCAGGTTGCACTTATTAACACCAATACTGAATTTGGCTCATTGCCAGGCTAGCTACTGTAACGTGCAATGACATACGTGTTTGCAATGTGGGGGAACATCAAAGGGAATCGAAGAATAAATTATGACTGTTATTTGTGTAACTGTGAAACCATGTGAGGTATATTTTTTGCAACACCTGTCTGCTTTTAAAGTTATGCTAAATTATGCACAGATTTTACCCCAGGATAATGGAGTTTTTTTATAAACGCAGTGTAAGATAATTACATGACAGCCATCAGCTGATCTTTTAATTCCTATTGCCTGGAAAGCAATCAAGTGACCTTAACTATAGCTGTTATTCTACATATAATATGCAGATCTTTTTAAAACCCAGATTTAAAGATTAATCCTTTCAAAGATTCATGCCTTGCAACAGTCCTGTGAGGTACATACATGGGCAAACTGCAGTCTAGAAATCACGTAATACAAAAATCAGTGTTAAATCAGAACTCAGCATTCTTATTTACCACATCCATACTTACATCTGCTGCTTTGGCTGTCTATCTGTTTGGGGTAGAAATAGAGCTATAGAGAAATTGGAATTATGACCTCTCTTGCAGAATAATCTGCTTGTTCTGTTCCAAAGTAGGCACAGTCCCAGGACATTTTTCATCCCTTTTCTATGTGTCTGCCTGACCTTTCACAGCTGAACTTTGGGACTCTGCTGACTGTGCAGCCTCTTCAAGGCTCTGCGAGGAAGTCTGTATATTTTAGGGGTTGTTTGCATCGTAAATATCGAAGTGTGGGGAAGGAGAGTAAAACCAATATTGCTTTTCTTCAGTTAGCAACTTTTTATAGCTATGTGCAAAGATCCAGGAACATACGTACGAACGTCCAAGTATAATGAGGTTTAAAACTCATGGGTTGGACAAATTGGCATCAGCAGTGTGGGCTCTGGGCCACTTTGATGCCAGTTATCCCTTTTTGTTTGGGGTACTGCAATGTGCCGCTAATGCATCATGTGGGAGAGAACAAAGAGGCTTCAATGGAGCCTGAGATTCAGCTAATCTCTCTGTGGTGAAACATTGACAGATAGGAAAAAAACAATAGGATCATAAGGAAACAAGACTGCAAAAGTGAAAACTTGCCAGAAGAGCTGACAATACCAGCCTATCTCTAATCTGAGAGCAGCCATCTGACAGTAGACTACCAAGCAAGTGTACTGAGGAACACCTCAAAGCTGCAGGATGTTCTACATTAAGGCAATTTTGGTTTCCCTTTAAAAGAAGACTGAAATAGCCAAGTAAAAATGTAAGAGCTAGCGAGTGATCATGTTAAAAACTGTAGCCCCTTAGGTGACATTATTGCGCTGTTGCACCCGGAATATTGATTCGGAAAAGGACTGGTCGGGTTTTGGGTTTTATGATCAGTGGCTGAGATAAAAAGTCTTTTTTGACTCAAAAGATTTGAATAGAAGCATTCAGATTATAAAAGCCTATATCCATTTGCATTCAATGTTAAAATCCAGCCAAAAGGAAAATACTGCTTCTGGAGATTATTAATGCATTAGATCCCATGTAGTTTCTTGCTGTGAAATATATCCAGAAGTGCTGTCATGCACTGGAAATGTGTTAATGCAACAGCAGTGGTAGGAACATCCCGCCCTCCACGCAATGTGTACGGATACCTGGCATTGCTTCCAGTCTCCAACACTTTTGGTATCAAAGCCTCATTATACTTAGGAAAATGAGAGTCCCCAGACTTCTATGGAGAATACTATTTCCAGAAAAAATTAGAAGGATGAGCAGTTGGTTTGGAGGAAAGCTTGTCAAAGCTGCTTTTTGAAATACTTAGTGGAACTACAATCAGCTGGTAGCCTGGAGTATTTTCAGCAGACTATTTGCAGACAGTAATTGCAGAGTTTTAAGAGTCTTCTATTCCCTCAGCTCTTACCCTAGGCTCAGCTCTTTAGCGTTGGCCAGCAAGCATCCTTCTATTGCAAGTTTATTGTGTGACTGAATATTTCAGCCCGGGGTCTTGTTGAATATGTCTAGCATTCCTGGTGAGGACTGTAGTCTTACATGTGAGTTTGCAGTGAGGCTCCCTGGTTAAATTCACACTTACTATGAAAAGCTACATGGAAGTTAGAGGGCAGAGGAAAGAAAGAAGAGCCTAAGGAGAAGAAAAGCAGGGCTGGAGGAGAGCATGTCATTCAGAGGAGCCGTGTGAAATCTGACAAGTGTGCATAAATATTGGGCCTACCCATAATAGGGCTGTGATTTCAGAGTTCATACTGATGTGAGGCCAGTGGGATGTCTCGCATGACTAATAATGAACCACTCACATCAGTACATGTGGCACAACTTTGGAGCCTCAATAGCTGTGAATACTATGGAGTCCCTTTGCTCTGCAGAAATAAAAATGGTTATTGAATTTTCCTTTTGTTTGGGGTTTTTATTTTATTTTTTAATATTATTTTTTTCTTTTTTGGAGGTACAGAGTTGTTTGGCTTTTTTTATTTTATGTCTCAGTAGTGCTGAATGGTGTTCAGAAAGTTTTATTTTTAAAGAGAATCCCTGCTAAATCATTTGGAAGGAACATAGAGCCTACTTAGCTCATTTTGCAGTGTCTGCAGGGCACTGCTGGAATCGTAGCAACAAGTGATACAGAGCGTACATAATGCTGTAAAGGGCTCAGTGACAAAGTGAGGTTAAAGCCAAGAAGTGTCTTCTTTAAGCACCAATCAGAATCAATCATTTGCTATTCCTAAGGCATGAGTAGTTTTGTTATCCAAAAGGTGGAAGGAGATTTCAGCATATACCTTCAGATAAAATTGATAATTTATGCCTCTTAGAATTTAAGGCTGTAACAAGCTTTCACTTTATTTTTTGTTATAAGGGTAGACTATTTTGTGAAACCCTGCCATTTTTATGTTGACGGTTAGGGAAATGAGTAGGCAAAGCCTAAAGAGGGCTCATCCAAATGAATTTCAGTTCCAAGTAATTACAAAAAATTATCTCAATTAGAGTTTTGTTTTGCCAAACTCTAGATCTACTTTTGCTTCAAGTTTATTTGTCTCCTTCTGGGTCTCAAAGGGCTTTCTCCAATTTTCCCATGTAAATGAAAACGCCTTAGAAATTCATACTTCTGTTATATGCAAAATAAAGAGAAAAATAGGAAATTGGGTGTTGTTCAGGGCATTTGGGGTGGCCAGGAAGAGCTTTTCTGGCATTGACACTGGTGAGACAAGTAGCGCAGGGAGGTACGTGTGTGTATGGGAGAGGGGTAGCACTGTGTGCCTGGCTGTGATAATGCTAGCTGATGGAGAAATAGTATGGAAAGATGCATGCTCATGTGTATGTGCACATCTGTATGAGAGAGCACATGAGCACATGGGGTGATGGTTTCTAAGTTTCACTGAGCTCTTTTTGGTTTCAGTTTTATAACTTCATGTCCCTTTAATGAATTTGCAGATACCAAGGGTTGAACAGTCAATATTTTCCAGGCTATTGGGGTATGCTGCACACTTTTTTCCTGCCTTTTTCTTTTTTTGCAGGGATTCTTTTTCAAAGAGATACTGTGCACCTCTGAGGGGGGCTTTCAATCGTGCTCAACCATCCCAATCTGTGGGGTGCAACCTCCCCATCATACAGTGTGTGTAGTAACATGCCAAAATCACACTACAAAGATCTCTTAAAAAAAAAAGCCTCAGTATACACGTGTGAGGCTCCCTTGGTTTTAAAGGCAAGTGCATTGCGTCTCCTGCTTTGCATTTAGAGGCAAACCACTGCAGAAGGTGTGGGAGAAGTCAGTGTCCGGAGAGGCAGACATGAGCTATGCCACCCTTTAGAGATTTAGTGGGAGAAAAAGTGGATGCTTCTCCATTTCTGTTTAGCCAGAGCCTACCTCAGAGCTCCCTTGAGGGCTCTGGTAAGGTAGGGCAGGGAGGAAAGGAAAGGCAAAGCAAGGGTTGGAAGTGATGTCTTGGTTTAGACCGGCTGCTAATCGCTGGTGATTTTATTTGCTTTCGTCCTCCCAGTGTTTTAGGTGTCAAGACTGTCAGGATCTCAGACAATAGCTGCCAAAATGGTCTGGGGACTTCAGGCTTCTCAAACAAGAAAAAAGAAAACCCACACCAAAATGTCTATGAATAGAACAGAAATGCGTGTCTTATTGAGAGCCTCCATAATAACTGTGATCACATGAAACTTTTCTGTCTGATCAGCAGCTGCATTAGAAGATCAGTCCCCCATTCTTTATTGGTCACTGGACAGAGCATGCACCCAGGTAGTGACCACAGCACACCTGCTTTAGGACCACCAGAAATTGAAGGTATGTGGTTCTTTCGCTGTGGGAATCCCTAAGACAGCTATTCCTGCACTTATTTTAAGCACTGACGCTGTAGCACCCTTTGAGGTAGGGTGAGCCATCAGCTAAGAGACAGCTTACCTGCAAGGAGCTGCTTTTTCCAGGTGACTGAGAACACAGAAAGAGTGAGCAATGAATTAAGTAGTAGAGAGAAACAGTTTTCGTGTTTTAATTAGCAAAATGAATAGTGCATTAATTTCCTCATAGTAATAGTTTCTGTCATCTGAGATATAATGATCTAAAAAAATAGGAGGTCTTTGGCAGTCCTTCCACTGAGCTCTCATTATTCACTCTAATGCATACATATTATTCATAGTCATTAATTGTCTGCACCCAGGCTGGGATAAAGCCTATTTTGCTGTTAGTTGCCATGTTTTGGGTCAAAAGCCCATCCGCTGATGTGAAGCACGGAATCAGGCTCTACAACTCAAGGAGAGTTATAAAGCAGGTATGTTTATTACAGGTGCCGGGTGCAAGGGGGATCACTCCTCCTAACTTGCACACCGAGGGGTTAAGCAAGCAGATATTTATTACACACAAACATGCATATTCATTAGGTTCTGGGGGAGGGGGGATATTACAATTAGTTTAGGTACTCATTATCATAAGTCTCCTCCCTTTTGGCACTTGTGCACTGCCCTCTGATGGTCCTGGGCAGGGATCTTCAAGATGAAGTAAGCAGTCTTCCTCACGGTGCACTTCTCACCTTTGGCCCAGTTGGATGCCCCAGCATTCACAATTAGCTGAACCCAGCCGTATCTGCAAGTTTCTGAGAGCTGGCAAAGATTTAGAGCAGTGTGACCTTCGGTACAAAATGTATTGCAAGCAGGACAGGATGGGCAGACAAGCAGTATCCCAAGCTGGCAGATGTTCGGGAGTTCACTGTCTCCAAACGAACTGATAAATTAGAAGGATGGTAAGAAAGAATTCACTCTTGTTAGTAAGACTACTGAATTCTGCCACAGACTTACAACACAAACCTTATTCTCTATCTTAGACCTAAGTTAAAAGCATTTTAACCCTATGTTTTCCAGGAACTTGCTTTCCTTATATCAGATGTAGCTCAGACACTTTCATTTTGTTATTACCAGGTCGGTAACTGCTTTTTGGAAAGTTACCTTAACCAGTGGTGGAAGAAGAATATTTAGCTAGATTTTTGAGGGTTTTTTTCCCTTTTCTTTCCCCTTTATATTTTGCTTTGCTGGTCAGAGAAAGGAGGTGAAGGTTTATCAAGCCCCCTAACAAATCTGCTCTTGCTGTTCCTTCAGGATTCACAAAATAATCCCAGATTTGTATTCTCGCCTGTCAGACTCGGTATGGCTTCAGGATGTGACCCAATCACAGTCTTTCATCAGGCATCCCTGCTGCCTTATTTTTAATCACAGCAGAACAGTAGTCATGGATTAGTGACTATTAGATACCTCTTTGCAGCAACCCCTGTATGCTGTCCAGTCTCCTACAAACTTCTGTTTCAGGGAAGACAATGAGAGCCCTTGACAGCCTAAGGCTGTTATCCAAGCCTCACTGGAGTTAATGAAATTGTGAGATGATTTTTTTTTAATTATTAAAAAATGGAGATTGGTGTGATTTTGGCACATGGAATTATATTTGATGGTGGTATCTAGTATTTAGCCATTTGTATATAGTTAAATCCCTGTACTTCATATGCTGATTTATAGTTTAAAAGGTGCCTTCCTTTCTCTTTGGTCACGAAGTATAATGAAAAGGTACTTTTCAAATGTTTTCCCAACCTGCCATCCCCAGCAGGAACATACCATTGCTGCTTTGCTCTTCCTGAGTGCTTTGCAAACTTTCCATGTATGAAGAGGTTCTTTGGAGTAGGAAAATTGAATACAAAGCACATAAAGATGTTCCTGTACTGATGTACTTTGGAATGAGAAGTACCCAGAGATGAGAAGAGCTTTGGAGTTACAGTCTAAAAACAATTTTTCAGAAGCTGATTCTCAAGTCATCTTCAGATACCTCTAGTACTAGGCAGCAGCATCAACAAGCTGTGCAAGTGGGATCAGTAAGCTCTTCCCTGTAATTTATGTGTTTTGATGCATGGTTGCAACTGAGGAACACTGACTGGCATCGGCTTTCAGGGACTTGTGAAGTTGGCAATGCTGCTCACCTTTTTTCATGTTTTATTCTGTATTTGGGACTGAAGATGCAGCAGCACAATCCAGACAGCTGGACTGGGATTTTGCCACTTCATTGATAAGCTGTATATATTCTCAGCAAAACACAGTATTTTGTAGCAGGTATATAAAAGTACAAAGAAAAGGGCATGATTTTATAGCCTTTGGGAGAAAGCCATCAAATTCAAGTGCTGTCAGTCTTCATTTATTATCATAATAATTACCATAATAAAAATACTGCGTACAATGTGAGTAGGGTTACAAATTCAGTCACTTGAGAGGTTAGGAAATGGTAGAGGAGAAGTTTCCAAAGAAGCCTAATGCAGTGCATAGATGATCCCTTCCTGCTTGCTGCCTTGGGTCAATGGCTGGTTGTGGCTTTGGTGACCTTCCAGCACTGCTACCATAGGTCCTCTATTTCCTGGAGTGTACAAGGTTTCTTGTGCAGAAGCTACTGAAAACCAGCCCTGGCTGTGTGTGTGCAGCTCACCCCACACAGGTGAATGGAAACATTGGCTGTTATTGGGCATGATTTTATTTTAATTTGGGGCCTAACAGCTGTTGCAAAATTAGGACTCAAATAGGATGCAAAGAGAGAGAGATGAATACCTACAAAGTTGAAGCTGTGAATTCTTCCTTTGGGCAGGTTCTGAGCACCATTACCTCCCCAGAAACCAGGTGTCTGAAGTAAGGAGGCACTGCAATGGGGAGGCTTTGGGTGGTGAGCTCTGGCACTGAGGGATGGGAAAGCCATCTGTCCTTCCCAGGAGCTACAGAGCAGACCAAGAACCATTATCTCTGCCCATGCTTTCACCCGTTTCTAAGAGCTACTCTCAAATGTCTGAGAGCAATGAAGATCCTCTCCCAGGTCTCCCTTCCCCAGCATAAGACCCAGTAATACACAATACCTTTCATTTTGAGCTTTGGTCTTCGGAGTCCGAGCATCCCTCCGTATCCAGAGGCAGTGCCCTTGAACTTCAGCAAGAAGCTGCAGCAGGATCATTTAGATCTTCAAAGCAGCACAGGAGTGTACAGCCCCTGCACACTCACAGGATCACCACAGCTCCCTGAAAGCAGTGGGAATGGATTCCCAGGCAATCGTAACCCAGCCCCAGGAGCAGGCAAAACGGTGAAAGACAACACTAACACCCACCCAAATCGTGTCTCCTCAGATGTATGCTTCATGCAAGAATATTTTGCTGTTAACATCTGTGGTGTCTTTATATTCTGTGTGTTTTCAATTTTAGTGTTTAAAGCACTGTGTTCCTGCTTGGGCTTGTCATACTCCTTTCCAAGCACATCTTTGTGAAGCTATATCCATCACATAGAATTTTTCATTTGGTATTCACAGGTTTGCTGCTGACACGTCTTTGTAGATTGGCTTTATTGAGGAAATGCAACTTTTGCAATTACACTCTCTCCTAACAATTGCTCTCCCTCCTGGCCATTTCCAGTGGCAGTTGGGCTCATATGTAGCCTAGCACTTTTCTCCCATAAGGATAACTCTTGCCCCACAGAATATGTTGGGAAAGTGGGTGGACATTGCATTGCTGCTTCTGGAGCATTGTTTGTTACAGCTCACCATCGGGCTGGTGTGCTTGCAGGAGTTCTGTCCCTTTCTCACCTGTGCCTGCCCTGGCTTGACCTTCGCCATTTCTTAATTACAAGTGCTATGCTCTGGCTTGAATTTAATTCCTATAATTGATGGCTTTCTTCATTGTAGCAGAACTAGCTTTATTTGTACTTGAACTGTGACTCCCATGATTTGCTGTATATGGATGTCTTGGGGGTGACCCATCACCTATCGGTAAATGGTTGTGTGCACAGAATGACATATAGGAAAAGATAGCTGCAGTCTGAGGTTGAAGCTACTGAAGAGTGATTTTGCTGTCTTTTAGCTCTATTTTTATAAACCCGTTTTTCAGAGTGCAGTGTCCTTACAATTGTGAAATAATACATGGTCAACCAATGATTACAAAGACTATCTGGGACACGTTCATTGGGGATCATTGCAGTTGGCCTTTAATCTCTCTGCTTCTTTAGAATTTCATTTAATACTTTATAGAAACTGCAAGTTGCTCTAATCCAGAGAGATTGAGTATGATTGTGCTTATAGTTGTCTACTCAAAGAAACTATTTCTTTCCATCCCCAATATGAAAGCTACAGTCCTGTAGCTGTTGATCTATTAGCACAGAAAGCACAGATGTTGTGCAGTTCTGATTACCTTCCTCTTCAAAAAGACTTACAAAAATATCTGGGCTTTTAGATGCTATGAATTTTGCTCTTTACATCTATACTGTGAATGTTATAGAGATTGCAGAGCTGTGTATTTTCTTCCTCTCCCAGTGCCATAAATTGCTACGGTAATCTCCTGACCTAATATGAGCAACGGGGTTCGCTCAATAGCCCTCCTCTCCTTCACCACCACTGTCCAAATCGTGTCTAGCTCTGCTTCGTCACATTGCTGTCAAACTCTTCAATTTCTCCAGTGTGCTGAAGGCTGTTCTGATACTGGGACCACCAGTTATGTAGCATTGCTCTGTAAATGCTTTTGGTGACAGAGAACGAGCAAGCTCTGCCTCTGCAATGGGAGATGAGGTGTCCATCCCTGTGCATTATCACCTTCTTAGTCTTCTGAAGGAAAAAAACCTAAGCACCGACATTTATGCCTGTAATAGATTACCTCTGCTACAGGAAATGCCTGTCTGGGTGCACACTGATCAGCAGAAAATGCTCTTATATTGTCTTCCTCTGGGAATGTAAACTCCTAATCCCTTCTCTGAGCACTACCTCGCCTGCAGTCCTATTTTGTAAAGCCAGCCCTGGCCAGTTGCTCACCAGCAGCTCCCAGTTGTGACATGGCAGCAGTACACTTGCTGCAGTCTCTCAGAAATTATTTGGGTTTTAAAGCATTTTTTCAAGGAGAAGAGGTGGGGAGGGCAGTTCACCTCTGTTTTCAGGCAATCTGTGTTTTGCGTCGGGGTGATGCCGAGCAATGCGTTGTGGGTGTTGGACGGAAGAGCAGATATGTCAGGGGCTGTTTCCAAGGGTTTGCTTTCCCTAGCAGTTGTCCAGTTTGCCGAGGTTGCTGCAGTAAGTGTTGTCACTGGAGCAAAAAAAAGGCTTAAAAGAGTCATACCAGTTGTTTGTGTTCTCCGTGAGTTTTGCAACCCCTGTTTTGCCCAGAGAGATGGAGAAGAGAGCCCCAGCCGGCACCACTGGCTGCGGGGCTGGGTGCCTGCACTCCCAGCAATAGAGGGAGACGCTATTTCTCTCTCAGCATGCTGAATCTATGCCTGGGCCTGTATCTTTGCATAGGCTTTTGTGGCTGAGGATGAGTACTCTTCTTGTTGGCAAGCCATTTCAGGACAGGTCTGTTTCTCTGTGTAATATAGTGCACGGAACATTTTTCATGGGCTGTCTGCTACGGTATAACACTAATGAGGCAATTACAGGGCTCAGGCGGTGTCAGTGCAGCACATACCATTCAGATTAGATCTGGCTCTTGAACAAGCTCTTTCCAAAAGGGAGTGCAAGCTGGGATGGCTCCCAGCCCATTTGCAGGGACAAGGAGCCGGCTGGTGTTCAGTGGCTGCAGCTCAGCTGATGCAGGGGAATTTGGGGTGCTGCTCCTGCCTCCTGTACCGACAGGGAGAGTAGTCCAGCTAGCATACCTTACCATGGGCATTACTGGGCAAAATATGGTGGAAGATGGAGAAGTAGAGGCCTGGCAGCAACCCCCTGCTGCTGGTTCCTTCTGCTCCTGTCTGCCAGGAGGGCAAGGGATGCACAGCTGTGGTTTCCTCCTCTGGCACAGGGGCTGGAAGTGAGGTGGTGCCACAGCAGAGGGTTGTCAGCAAGTGTGATGTGGGGGTTAAGGGACAAGCACAACATGGGGGACTCATGCTTTATAGCTATGCAAATGGAGGGGTGACAAGGCTGGAAGGGACATGTTTGCTCCTGGCACATCAGCATCTCAGCACTGGTATTAGCCAGAGGGGGAGAAGCAGTGGTGCCTGCAGTAATCTACATTGTTTCTTTCTGGTTTTCTTCACCTGAAATAGAACCCAAAATAAAAAAGGAAAGTCTGGTCCTAGTGTTATAATTTTCGTTATATATCGTGACATGTGATATAATTTGGATCTTAACAAAATGAGACAGACAAGGACTTTTAAAATACATTTAATGAATTTAAGAGCTTACTAAGAAAAATGTTTGGCAGAAGCACGGCATAGATCAGTGATAGAATCTCAGCTGTCTGCCACAGGATTTCACTCGTTATATTAATAACAATTATTACATCACTGGGATGTAATTTTTTACCAATTATTACTATAATTATTTACTCAATATCATATTAATAAGAATTATTATATTGGTGTCAGGTCCCCTTGTCAGCCTTCATTGACCAAATATTAGAGGCAGTGGTGTTTTGTGAGCTGAATGCAGACCTGGCTCAGCTGTTTCACATCCACCCGAGAACTTCAGACAGCAGGTGCAGCCCTGCTGCTGCCCCCCCCACAGCAAGCTCCCAGGCCTGTCACACCAAGTTATCTGTGAACACCAAGCCACCTCATATCACAACAGTATCAGTCTGCATGCAAAGGCACTAGGAAGCTGTGAGAGACAGGCAGTGGTGCGTGGTAGTAGTAAGAGGCAAAAGAAAGAGGCTCCTCCAAAGCCCCTATTCATAAGCTTAGCACAATAGAGTAATGCAGCGTTAGGGAAATTTAAGCTGGTGCTGAAAGCTAGTCTGCTTTGCTGCTTTTTTACTCAAGGGATGGCTTTTATCCTGAACTGTAATGCTTATGATATTTCAGACATGGCTTGCTTTGCTAGGTCGTGTGAATGATGAATATCGCAGTGTTTAGAGGTTTCTAGTAAATGAAACACACATGGGAGTGAATGCAGATATAGATCATTTGTGCCAGACCCAGCTTTATCAGGGCTTAGTGAGATATCTTTTCCAAGGGCCTACAGCAATTGAAAAGAAATTAGGAATTTCATTGTATTTTCTATTTCCATTAACCATCCCATAGATAGACATGAATGTCCACAAGGAAAAAACTCACTGTACATTCACTGTGCAGCCATTGTAATAGAAAACCATAGGATGACAACAAAGCAAAATTTCAGTTGGATACTTGGAATTTAAAGACACTTCAGGCCTTAAAGAATGGAAAGCCACTCTGTCCTACTATTAAAAAAAGGTATGTTGCTGCAGAAATGGGAAATACTTCCTTTTCACCAAATGGGCAGGTAACAGTACCAAGAAGAAGATTTTAGAAAGCTGCAGTGTAAATCATAGAACAGTTAAGGGTTGGAAAGGACCTTAAGATCATCCAGTTCCACCCCCCTGCCATGGGCAGGGACACCTCACACTAGACCATGTCACCCAAGACTCCATCCAACCTGGCCTTGAACACTACCAGGGATGGAGCATTTACCACTTCTTTAGGCAATCCATTCCAGTGCCTCGCCACCCTCACAGTAAAGAACTTCTTCCTTATACCTAACCTGAACTTCCCCTGTTTAAGTTTGAACCCATTACCTCTTGTGATGGATAGCTGAAAGCTGCCCCTCCTAAAGAAACAGGTACTGCTCATGTTTGACAGCAACAGAGCTCTGCACAAAGGTTTTTTTCTTTATCCACCAGGCTGGGCAAGTGGAGCTAGCTGAAGCAATGAGATGAAGGGGAATCATGCACCCCCTCAATGTCAAGGTCTGGCAAGTCAAAGCTGCAAAATGTTGAGAGGGAGACTGCCTGCAGTGGCTGATGGAGCTGGATTTGTGTGGAGGGGAAGCACAGAGATTCCCTGCTTTTTTCATTGTCTGCCATAATCTTCCCATGTGGTCCTGCACAGCGCCTGGAAAATGCCTGCAGTGAGGCATTCCTGAGCAGTGATTAGCCAGGCAGTTAATGAACACTGGTTTACATCACTTGGGGATAAATCCACCTTCTGACCACCTGTTACAAGTGGATCTGGTTTTCTTCTGATTCACATTCATGCCAAGCAGAATTACGTTCACTTAAATCACTGGTGTTTCTTGGAGAGTAACTGCTATGACAGAGTTGGTCCATCAGCAAGATCTCCAAATGAGTCATGTACCCTAGGACAGAGATTATGTGTCTCTGGATGTTTTGTTCATTCTTGAGCATGAGGGTGTTCAACAGTTAGCAAGAAGTTACCTCTTATGATGAAATGCCAATGTGTGACTCTGATGCTATTAGCCTTGCAGATACCTGTAATCTGAAAGCAGTCTGCTTCACCTCCTGCTGTATTTAGAGCAAGTGGATTTGGTCACTTGTGCCTATCTTTTTTCTTTTTTAAGTAGTGTTAGATCTCTCACCGACAATATTTTCTAATGAATGCAAGTGAAAATCGTGATTATCCATTTCAAAACAATCTGTAGCAAGCCATCAGTGTGCACAGAACATTATTTATACATCTTGTAAGCCCAAGTGATGCTGTGCATAATTCCTCACATCACAGTGATAGAAATTGCCTTCAGGGATGGACTTTTCAAGCCAGCCTCTCTGTTTTTAAGTTGCAGACACTTGCCACTTCAATGGCTGACTACTTGATTTTGCAGGTTCAGTTTGATGTGCATATGATAGCAAACCCACGCTTGCCTGCAAATGCCAGAATGCACCAAAAATTACTTGCTTCTCTTAATAGCAGTGAGTAAAGTGACAGGCTGGCAGCTGTTAGGGACTCTGGTTCCCTCTTCTTATTTTCCAAGTCCTTCTTCACTGCTGCCTGTTTGCAGCTCTATTCTCATCCGACTCAGCACTTACCTCAGTATGAAAACTTGGGGCATATCATGTATTTACGTGTATGATTGCTTTTAACTCAAACGTTATTACCATGTCTTGATCAACCTCTAATTCCAGCACATTGACTCCTGCTTGCTGTTCCCTGTGTGGGTGGTCTTACCCTCACTCATCAGTTTGCAGGACTTCTTAGACCTTTTAAAAATGGAATTCTCAAAGAGGCACAAGTTGTCTCTTCCTGCCTATGCTAGGTTCCTAGGGAAAGGGAAAATAATTGTGTCTCTTCCTGTTGTTATTATTGTAGTTGCTACATCCAATAATCTTTTGGGAAATTTAGCTTTGGAAACACTGGGCAGTTTATTACCCCATATACTAGATCTCCTTGGTAGCCAAGAGGTACGGTGACAAATTGCAGTGAAACTGTAGAGATAGAAAATATCCAGCGAGTAACCTCTTTTCTTACAGACTAGATTAAACAAAGGACTAATAAAACCTTGTTTAACCATCCATCATTGAAAGACTTTTTGGTAGACAGCCATCTCTGATTGGTCTCTTGACTATAAAGAGTAGTATAGGAATGTTTCTTATAGCATGAATTCGTATCAGCTTGTGATGCCAATCTGTACCTCAAATAAAAATGCTCCTTTGTGGCTATGTAGTCGGAACGGCCAGAAAACAGCCACATGAAAGAAAGAAAGAAAGGTACAGAGTTTAAACAGCAAGTGACGCTTTATTACAAGGAGCTTTTGTTTTTATATCCTTTTGCATAGCGTGGTACAATCTCATTGGGTAAGCATAGCATAATACAAACTTATTGGTCAAGCATAGCATAGCATAATACAAACTTATAGGTTAAGCATAGCATAATACAAACTTACTGGTCAATAGGTTGTTATTCTATTCATGATTGGTTGTTGATACCTGTTCAAATATTTTTACTAACGTCCATTGTTTTGCCAAGTTCTCCCTTTGTAGTTAGTTGCTCCCCTTATCTGACTCGCTCCTCCAGATGCCTTCTGTTTTCCCACTCGGATGCCTCTGGTGCCTCATTTCTTATCGATACACTTTAACCTCTTCAAGACAGAGTTCTAACTTCATGTCTTCAGTCAGGGAATCCATGGGCCTACCATAGCCCCCCACCGCACTCCTTTATCGCACCATTTTACATTTTAAATCGTCTAAGCTTTTAGCACATTGTACCTGCTTCTTTTTGCAGTTGTACCGGCTGCCTTTAGTCCCAACCGAAGATCAGGTATATTGGTTGGTGTTTCATATATATGTGCGCCCTGGTCCCACAGTGGTGAAATGGAGGTCTTTGCCTTGCTCTTATATAAGGCTTAGAGGGTTTTGGCCAAGCAGCCTCTTGTTGCTATGCCTGTGTTTCTAGTCCTCCACTGACTAGAGGCTGGGAGGTTTCTCCTTGTAATACACTGGTAGTCCCCAGAGGTAAATATGCCATTCTTTTTCTTACACCAAGGACAGACTCAGCCTAAGGTTGAGTCTCTGTCTCATGGAAATATAAAACAATCTCCCAGCTGAGCACTGATCACAAGGTTGTTCTTATGCAAATCCAGACAGGATCCAAACAATCCAGTGCTGAAAATGTTTAAAGCAACACCCTATTTATGGCACTATGTTACAAACTTGTTAGTCTCCGTCTGTGAAATCAGTTTTTTCAGTGAGGAGCAGACCTTACAGCTTTCAAAACTAGATCACTACCTGCCTGTTTCTCAGTCTGTTCTCCATGTCTCCTACCTAAATTTTAATTCCCTTCCCCTTATTTTCCATGTATTGTGCTGTACAAAAGAGCAAAGGCTTTATTGCTTTCTCTTGCACACTGCAGCCGATGCATTTATATCCCCTTCTCAAGTTGTATGTGTCTAAATGTAACCTTTAACCTATAGGTAAGAGCAAGAGGTTTTTAGGATTTGGCGCCATGTTTTGCATTTCTAGCATGACTAGTAGCTGTTTGCTACAAGCTGTGCTTTGAGGCCTCTGCAAAAATTAGTAGACTCATCCCTGACTCTAAGGGCTTACAAATTAAATGCCGTAACCAGACAGCCTCCTTTTAATCAAGCTAGTCTTGCTTGAAGTCACATGGAAATGCAGTGAGTACGAGGGCCGAGGGCTATGCCCCTTATCAACCATAGTGACCATTCTTGCACACAGGGGCAGGATGCTGCTGACTGGTGACTGCTTTCAGTTGCATGTCCGCTTCCAGAATAACACCACATATAAAAAAAAAAGAAGAGAAAGCAGTCACTGTTTATGCTGGCTAAGCTTGTGTAACAGGTTTTCATATGATTGTATGATTCTGTGATTCATGTGATGTTTTAGTGTTTGAAGTCTTTTTTTCTTTTTTCATTAAACTGTTTCAGTATCCAGAAAAAAAAACCACATTTACTCAGCTTCATTAGTTATAGAAAATCACTGGATTAAAGTAGAGAGCAGATTAGCAAAAATAAACTGTAGTATGTCTTGGGCATATGGTGCTGTGTATGAATGGGTTTTAACTACTTAACTGTGTATAACAAAGAGCAGAAGGAGAGATTTGTCTTAGTGTGCAATAATTATAATTTGCAGTAGCTGCATAGCTTAACAGTCGGAAACCACAAATCCATGGAAAGCTTTTGGTTAGGATTTGCTTAGGGTGTGTGCTCTCATCCCTGAGCTCACGTCGTGTTTTCTGCCAGCTGATGGCCAGGCACGAGACTGGACTTAGCTAATTAACAGGATGCCTCTCCCTCCTTTCTCTTCCTCTTTGCTGGGCTCATGTTTTGCAGCACTGGGTTAGTGTGAGTTACAGAGACTGAGATTTAGCCCATTGGATATGGGAGCTGGTGCTGGGCCAGGCACGCTTCTACATCGCATGGGCCAGAGGGGAGGCACACTGTGGACAAGCCCATGATGGCCTGGGCTTCACCTCAGCTGCAGATTGTCTGTGCAGAGCAAATATAAGCAGAAGAAATAAATAAAAGAGGCCACAAGGTCAGGGTGGTTGCTGGGGAGTATCATCCTTCAGGCTCTGGGCACAGACAAAGCAATACAGCCAGCTTTGGATTCAAATGACTCTGCAGTTTCTAGCTTCCCACTTCTTTTTGCGTAATATCTATCATTCCTCCCTGATACTTCAACCTACAAAAGTCAAATTTATGCCTTTTCTAAATAGATCCAGCTCACACTGGTACAAACTTCATCCCAAGACAGAACTCGGTGCAGACACTGGTAATGTCCTTGTGGTGCTCCACCTTCCAGTTCTCAGGAAAACTGTGCTTTTCCATTTGGGTGCTAAGGGGTTTCTGAAAACCAAGCAGTGATGACATCATTTCCATGTCTCAAAAAAACCCTGCTTATAAAGGGATATAAAGAATTGCAAAGCCAATCAAATCTAATTTATAACTTAAATTCAGAAATACCTGGAGAATTGCATGGTCTATATCTAGGCTCTTCAGTACATTTGCTAGCATGGATTAACCAATAATGTTACACCACATAATTTCAAACGTGCATGTCTTTCCCTTTTTTCGGGGGGTTACTTTCCTCTGAGGTTTCTGCAATGTGTTTCACATCCACTGTGAGTAACATTCTTGGACTTCTGCCCTAGATTAATCAAACATAAATCATTGCCCCGTGCAAAAAGAAAGCTTTGCCAAAAATTGTGGTGGTCCAGAGAAGAAAAGGGGGTGGGATTTTTTCCTCTGTGAACTTTTAACTAATTTTGCTCCCTTTGTCTTTTGATGGGAAATTCACTGACAAGGCGCTGATGATCCTGGGATTTCAGTGGTTCTTGCAAAAAATCCAATCCCCAGCTGTTCAGGAGAATATTCTTGCTTTCTCCTAAATTAGTTTTATAGTGTTGAACCCCACCAAACTCGCAGCTTTGTATTTTGCTTATCAATAACTCAGCATTGCTTCTGTTGCAGAGTTCCCTGAAGAGAAGAGGCAGCAGAGAAATGCACAAAGAAAAAAAGGCATTTACCCAGGTATCGTTTTCATGAATGTGCAATTTTGAGTAGAATCACATGATAAAGCTCAGAGTTTCTTTTTACGGGTGTTGACAGGGCCATCAGCACATAAACTATAGTGCAAGTTAGGCCTTAATCTACTGAGACCTCCCAGAGATAATGTAGAAGCAATTTAGGACACAAGCGTGATCTCTATACCATGCAGTTTCTCGGGCTCCTCGGGCTTGTATCCATAGATTCAGGCTGCAGTTTTCTACCAGAAGAGAAAATCACCTTGTCTCACAAAGTAATTGGATCAGCAGCTTAGGGACTAAATAAATTTACATGCGGTGCCAAAGAGTTTGTGCTAATGAGCATCTTGGCCGCGAATGCAGTTCACACACAGCAGCGGCACCTGATGAACTCTCATGTCACAACCTGGGGTTTGATCTCTCTGGTGTTGAGAGGAGCACATGGACTTGTGCTCCCCCAAGCTAGGACACAAGACAGAGCCCAAGCTACCCACTCAGCCTCACTTTGCACACCCATTGTATTGGAATCCCAGGAGGCTGATCCTTCTCAGGAAAGTGGTCTGCCCAGTTTCCTCTGCTTTTTGTGCTGACTGAAGGAGTTAAAGGTTTTCCCAGCACCCCTATGGTTGCTGTTTATAGCTGGAGAGATGGGGATAGTGTTTCTTCTTTCTGGGAAAGGAGCCAAAACCGACATTGTGCCTTCCTTAGGGAAAGGTTGCGCCTCCCTTGCTGCCCCTCAGCTGGCTGAGTGTACACAGCCGAGACCTGCGGGCTGTCTCTGAGTCGATGGAGTCTTCAAATCCATTGATTTGTAATAATAACCATAATAAATAATTACAATGGGTTGCACTTGAGTGGGTAGAGCAGACAGCTGAGTGGACATACATGGGGCTCAGGGTGACTGGAGACGGCAGCTTGCTTTCCTGGGGCACAGCAGGCTGAGCTTCCCCAGCCAGCCTATAGAAGCACGGCTTAATCAGACCTTAAAATGGGACACTGGGCAGCATTTCCTGCAGCACCTGCAATGAAGAATTGTTTAAGTTGTCAGGTCAGAGAGTTTATGTTTCTGCAAGTCTGTAAAATAGATGGATGAAATATATATATATGCCCACACACATGAAGATTGCAAATTAATCTACATGAAGGCACTGTTGTGTCCACTGGGGTTTGTGGGCGGCACTGTCCTTCCTTTACTCATTTCTGGAAATACAGAGCAGTGCAGAGGGAATGGATTCCTTGTGTTTGCTTCCTCCACCCTAATCCAGGCATTAAAAGCAGCTGTAGTTTGCTGTGGAAAGCCCTAAAAATGACTTAACAAAATTAGCTAAGTAACCATGGGTCAGCTCTGCAACATTCACAACCTGAGGAAATGGTCCGGGAAACCACCTAGGGAAGAAAGCCCAACCTTTATGCGGTATACACACATTGTAATTTACTGAAGCAGAGAGTTTAGGCTTGAAAATGAAAACCACTGCAACAGCACTGTGCAAGGTAGCCATTTTCTTCATCAGTTCTTTAGGGTAGGAAAGTCTGAGAAACAATACCATATATATTGACATGGCCCGGCCTATAGGTGCATGTCCCAGCTATCTCCCGACTCTCAGGTGTTATTCAGAGCTGCCTCCAAACCTGGTATCCAATTAGAGGCATATGCTGGTTGAGACCAAAGTGCACCACAGCAGAGTGCCCAACGTGGTCAAACAGCTGACAGGTCCTGGGGCATGGCCTAGAAGGATAGGTACAGACACAGCCTGGGAGGTTCAAAATGCTACTCTTCAGCAGCAGCCTAACCCTAAGTATCTAACATAAGTTCAGATCCCCATTACATGTTTTGTGAGAAGCAACCACAAACTTACTTAAGTTCTGTGCATCCTCATACTCACAGACATGTGCAGCATATGGCAAGACTGGCGTTTTTACTTACTGAGAGCTAGCTCATCATGAATGTTAGCTGGGACATCACACCCACTGCAGGGCACACCAAGTAAAAAATACCTGTGAAATCGATTGTCTTGAAGCTGTGTAAAAGCAGAACTCGTAGTAACACTTACCCACCTCTAGCAGTACTGAAGGAAAAAAGTTTTTATTCAGCAGAATTGCAAAACGGAGCTTCTTGGAAAGTACCAGGCACCAGCCAAAACACAAAGAAAAGTGGTTCTCCAGCGCAAGGTAGGAGTGCTGGCGCTCAGCCAGATGCTTGGGTGCTGGTCGTACTGCCCTGTCGTCAGACTTGCAACCCCAGTACCGCTTACCCATCTTCTGCCTGGCAGCTCCTTTGAGCCGGTGGTGGTGGTCGAGGAGATGGCGTTGGTCTCCATCTATGTGTCTCCTTGCCAGAAAAGAAATATTATATTTGGGAATTTTTGATCAGCTCTTCATTCTCATCATTTACATTGCAGAATCACTTTAAGTTCTTTCCTTTGAGTTTCTTTTCTTTATCTCCACGTTCTACATTTGTCTAAATTAGACTGAAGGCTCTGCGGGGAGGGATCTGGATTTTTTCTTTCTGTTGTTTGTTTTTTTTTTATCCCCATTAACATCCCTCTGAAGTGCCATGCAGAGCTGTGTTGCTATTGCATGCGAATTATCACTATCAGTAGTCATTAATTCCCATTTATCCTTAACAGTCTCTTAAAGTTCATGACAAGCACTATCACTGATAGAACATATTTGCGCTGTCATTCTTTCTTTTCTTTCTAGTATGGCCTGCCCCATATATGTTTTTCACGAGAGCATCCACATACTGGATGTGTGATACAGTCAGGCTACCGCAGCCCTTATTTAGCCCCTAAGATTTGAGCCTCTTATTCTTCCAAAAAGACAGAAAGACTATTCTCTCTCTCCCCTCCTCCCCCTCTCTTTTCATTTTTGATTTAACTAATAATGAACTATTCTCATTTTTGGTGATTTGACCTCTCTGTATTTTGCCTAATATGTCAAAACTCCACTTGCCTGTGTGGGTGTCTCGCTTTCTCGCTGTTTCTGCTTTGTTTCAACTGATCAAGAAATCACTGATATTTCTGCGCACAAAGTTTCAGAGGGACGGATGCATGAAGGTTGGAGTCCTACCCTTCTGGCATGCTTAGATCTGGCTGATAAATCTCTCCTGACCATTTTTTTCCTCTGGAAAAAAAGCTGTCCAGGGACTGGGATTTTCAGTAGTCATGGTCCTTGGCAGAGAAGCAAGGAAGATCTAGAGCTTTCTCACCTTTCCAGATGGGATCCATATTTAGTAGGCGACATTAACCTCCATCAGCTCTGTTGTTTTGTATGAGGCTTGTGTTTGTTTAATGAAAGGAATCTCATTTGTTTCAGCTCTTGCAAAAAAACAAAACCTACAAATGTGGTCCTTTTTTTTCATAGGTGAAACCTAGCAATAAAGTAGTGCTGTTTTAAGAAGTTAACGGTCATTTTGTCCTGCCCTAGTAACACGCTAATTCTGCAGATGCATTGAGCTGTGCAGTGATGCTGAGCAAAAACACTGGGGCATTGAGTTCAAACCAAGCAAAGCCTTTCCCTTTTCTTCAAAGCTTCAAAATGCTGAGTCCCAAGTGTGCTTGGGTGACCGTTTATACTGTTTGAAATGCAGTGGGTGTCAGGCTGGACCGCTCCCTGACCCTAGGGGAGGAGCTGGCCCCTAGTGCTCCCAGCTGGGGTGAGGTCTGCGGGCAGGATGGCCCTTCCCCATGGGCAGTGATCCAGCCAGGGAGCTGTGAGCTGCCAGCCGGTGCCACTGATGGCTGGGCGCTTGCAGCCAAAGAAGCACAGAGAAGAATGTTGGATTACAAAGACAGAATAAGGAAAATGTCAGATACCATTATTTCCAAGCTATTAACGGATAAATAAATAAACTGGAGTGATCACTCCACCTGTGAGCTCTGACATGCAGCATGGATCTGGCTGTAACTTTCCTTGTGATCCTTGTATTTCCCTAAAAGCAAAGCCTGCAGCTGGAGATAAACTGATTCTCGATGATAGGAAAAACAGAGCTCAGGTATTATGCAACCCTGACCAAAGATGATGCTTTGATCATACAGCCTTATCCAGCCAGAGCAATCCAAGATTCAGAGTGACTCCAGTGGGTGCTGCATGGTGTTTTGCCAGGTTTTAATCTGATACTTAGTTTGCAGTTTCAAGTTGTAAAGAGAAAAGCAATTTGCGAATATATGTGTGAATAGGAGGTGTATGTATGTGAGCAGACAATAGAGAGGAAAGAAAGCCCATCTTCTAGAGGCTCTGCTTCTAATCGATTATATGCACCTTGATGATATTCATAGAAAAGTCACATTCCTGGTGCCAGAAACCAGACGACCAGAATTTTAGTCAGTCAGCTGATCAACTGATTGCAGCTGTGTTGGACTCCTGAAACCCACATATTAACAGACACTTTGACTATTGTTTACCTCAATCATGTTATTAACATTTAAGAGAATTATTTTACTATTTACTGTATTAAAATCCCAAACTGCACCCAGCAGAATCAGTAAGAAAGCTGATGGAGTTCAGAAGTATACAGCCAATCTCTTCTGTGGCTGTTTAGCTATTAATAGCTGAAATTAAGATATAAGTAGTATATATCTAAGTAGAATGGAGCAAAATAAACCTAGGTAACATAAAAGACACTGTTCCCAATGTGCTGTAGAAATCAAATCATTGCCTCAGATTGCTGAGCCATAATTAGTTTTGTAAAACTTTTATTTTTTTTAATAGCCTCATCTGGGTGAACAATTAAAGTCAGTCATGTTTGCTTCTGGATTTGCTTGCCATAATTAGGAGTTATAACAAAACAGCGCTTCTGAAAGATAGTGGTGCTCCAAAGGCTGAAATGAAGTTTCCATAGATACTTGCACATATGTCCACATGGCCTACCAACAATGGTAAAACCTGCTGTCTCAAGAGATCATCTTTCAAAGCCTGCCTTCCATTATACTGCTAATGCTGATAAATGTCTGTCTCCTGCAGGCCAAGTGGCTGTATCTCCATGACAATTCACAGAAGTGATTCATGCAAAGAAATTGTTCATTGGCTTAGAATTTGCTTAACCTTGTCTCGTATTTCAGTACAATACACACTGGAGTTTTCATTTGAGTTGAGATGCAGCACTTTGAAATACCCAGCACACACAAAAAGATCAAACTCTCAGTTACTACCCTGGTGCTTCACAAGAAGTGCAAGTTTTCACATGGGATGGATTTGGATGTTACCACAGTTTAGTGATTTTTTTCTTTCCTTTTCACGTGTTTTCTCCAATCTCCCTTGTGAACAGTTGTCCATACCATAAACAGCTATCACAATCTGGTCCATCCCAATAGTAACAGCAGCAGAGACAACAATGTGCTTCCTATTTGGAAAGCGAGTTAGGCATTCTGGCTATTTCACAGGATTGTGAGATCAGAGTAATTAAAGTCTTCACTTTGCAAGACAACCATGCAGCTTAGCAAAGTTTTTTTATGCTTTCTAGCTGAAGGAGACTGAGATCTGAGATAATGGTGAGTAAGTTCATCTGAGTAGTCTTTGTTTCATGATGCTAAAAGGGAGCAAATGTATCATTAAACATAAATGGAACAGAAAGTGCCAACAAATCATCGAGCCTTTCATTTGCATCATTTTTTTCTAGTGGAAGGGGTCCCTGCCCATGCAGGGGAGCTGGAACTAGATAATCTTTAAGGTCCCTCTCAACGCAAACCATTCTGTGATTCTGTAATTTTATAATTCTGTGGTTATTTTCCACAACATTTGCTCAGTATCTGAGAAAAACTAAACATTGTGCTGGCACTCTCACATCACTGAACACTTGCAAAAGGCACACATGATTTCTTTTTTCCCCCTCTTTAACTCAAGTCAAGCTGCTTTGCCAATTTAACCAGGACCAAGAGATGTGTCTCAGTTGTGTGGTTTGCGCAGCTCTGTTTGTGTGTTGTTTGCATACCTAAAAGATACAGCTCAAAGGGTGGGGAGGAGAAGACTTTGCAAAATAAAATACTCTATTGTAATATAATCGGGGGGGGGGGGGGGCTTGATTATTCTTGGCAGGAGGACAGTGCTGATTTGAAGTGCCAGCTCCAGTTTGCCAAAGAGGAGGCAGCGCTGATGCGCAAGAAGATGGCCAAACTGGGGAAGGAGAAGGACGAACTGGAGCAAGAGCTCCAGAAGTATAAGTCCATCTATGGAGATGTGGACAGTCCCCTGCCTACCGGGGAGGCAGGGGGCCCACCCAGCACCAGGGAGGCCGAGCTGAAGCTTCGTTTGAAGCTGGTGGAGGAGGAAGCCAACATACTGGGCAGGAAAATAGTGGAACTGGAGGTGGAGAACCGGGGGATTAAAGCTGAGATGGAGGATATGAGGTGCCAGTATGAAAAAGAGTGTCTCAGCAGGGACCACATTTCAAGCATTCCTACCTCGCCTTACGGTGACTCCATGGAGTCAGCCACGGAGCTGCGCCGGCACCTGCAGTTTGTGGAAGAGGAAGCAGAGCTGCTGAGGCGGTCGATCTCTGAAATTGAGGATCACAACAAGCAGCTAACGAACGAGCTGAACAAATTCAAGTTTGAGCCAGGCCAGGAGCCGGGCTGGTTGGATGACACAGCATCCAAGTGTGGTGGGACATTGCAAGAGGAGCTGAAGTCCGCCAGGTTGCAAATCAATGAGCTGAGCGGGAAAGTGATGAAGCTCCAGTATGAGAACAGGGTCCTGATGTCCAATGTTCAGCGTTATGATCTTGCCTCTCACCTGGGCCTGCGCACTTCCAGCCCCAGGGACAGTGACGCTGATAGCGATGCTGGGAGAAAGGAGAGTGACAGTGAAGAGGGTCGCCCACCCCAGCCAAGGAGAGAGGGGCCCATTGGGGGTGAGAGTGACTCTGAAGAAGTTTATGAGAAGACATCAGGTTTTGGGAGCGGGAAGCCATCGGAAGTCAGTGACCTGTGCTCCACTGAGCTCATGAGAGTGAAAGAGGACACAGAGTCATTAATTAACATCAAACGCGAGGCTGAGCGGCTGGAAAGGACCGTGGACCGCCTTATCACTGATACAGACAGCTTGATTTATGAAGCCAAAGTGCATGTAACCAGCAGCCCATCCACTGAGCAGGATTTCAGAAGTGGTGAGGAAAGGGGAGAAGATAAGCATGAACCAGAGCTTCTGGACACAGTCAACTCCAGGATGAAAGCTTTTCGGAAGGAGCTGCAGACCTTCCTGGAGAAGGTTGATCACATTGGAGAGGGCCTTAAGGAGCAGATGGAAGACCTCTCCCCTCTTCCCCATCTCACAGAGTCTTCCAGTTTTCTATCCACAATGACATCCATGTCCCGAGACTCTCCTATTGGTAACCTGGGGAAGGAGTTAATCACTGACTTCCAGGTAGGTTGGTCCCTTGTTTGCCTTCTGTTTATCGTTTCTCTTTCTTTCTGGCATCGCTACCTAAGAGCTAATTTTCCTCACAGCTGCTTTGTTATGATTTCAGACCTGCAATGTATTTAAGTGTGTAAAGTTAAACAAACACTTTATAGGCTTTTTTCTTTTATTTGTTTGCACAGCTCCTTTGATTCAGAGGCGGTTCCTCATGGCAAAAAGGCTAATCCACTGGTGCTGTAGAGATCGGTCTTCTTTTTGTCTGTAACAGCAGTGTTTTCCCATGAAAGAGGAGATTAATTAAAAAAAAAAAAGAATCTGATGAATGTAAATTAGCAGCATTGCTAAGAAATGTGAGGAGGTCTTTACCATGCTCTCTCATAAAAGGGTCAGGCGTGTTCTCAAAAGCCTTGCCAAAAGAACCCAACCAAATGCAGTTTTCTAAGTGATGTGTTTTGAAAAGCCTGCTTACAGCTCACTCCCCTAACCGAGCAGCGAGTGAGAAGCTCTGTAGCCAGCGAAGGACTGCCTTGCCTAAAGCGTTGCCCATGGGCGCATGTCTAAACTGCCACAACTGCCACACTGGATATGGCTTTTCTGCACAGCACAAGTAAGGAAGGAAGAGCCTTGTGTCCCGTATCCTTCATGACTTGTATGCTTGCTGTTGGTTTGACTCATGCATCCTCATTGCATGCGCCTCATAACCAGTGTTTGCATTCTTTTTTCCTCTCTTTCTCTTTTTTGCTTTTCAGATGTTTCAGCCCATCATTTTGCTCATCCTCATTTTGGTTTTGTTCTCCTCACTTTCTTATGCCACTGTATTTAAGTTGTTTTTTCTGTTCACGCTTTTCTTTGTCTTGTAGTTTTTCAGTCGTCTACCTTACCCATTTTTGTTTTCTTTATTCCCTTCTGTCCTTTTGTTTTTTTGTTATAAACCGCCCATGCACCTAACAGTCCAAACTGAGGGATCAGATGGAGTGGCAGCTCAAACAAGATCGTGGAGAGGAGCAAGAGATTCACCACCAGCGAGCCACCACCGACCCACACCGCAGAGCTGATGGAGACATTAAACTCTACAGGCCAGGAGACAAGGGCTGTTTCAGACTAGAGGTCAGCAAAGCAGCCCATCTTACTCACTGCCTCCTGCTGCCTTAGCCAGGAGATGAGTAACAGAAGCCAGGGGTTGGGGGAGTAAATTGGACCAAATGGAGCACCCGCGTTGTGACATTTGTGATTGACCTCTTTTCCCCCTTACAGTTTCAGATAAGCAAATTGATCCTCACTTTGGACTCATCACCCTACTCCCAGTAGCTTTGCTAAGTGGGAAAATATGGCTCAGGGACCCGCTAAATTGAGTATAGAAATGAAAGATCTCTGGAAGAGGTCCTAATCCCTGATGTGAAATCATGCTTCCAGGTTTCACTTTATTGGATATTTTAAATCCGAATAGTCTATAGATAGAGATCGCTTTACATTTTGCCTGGCAGTAGTCTGTGCAGGAGAAGGTTTGATGCTGGTGTTCATGGTGATTCTCAAAAAGGAACACAGCACTCTGCAGGTTCCAAAACAACTTCCTTAAAGCAGAATTCTCCATTGTTTGGGTTGTTGAGTACTTTTCCATTCATCAAGAACATCAATCAGTTTTTATTTAAACCTTCATCCATGCAGAGGCCATATCCGCCCCAGTAAACATCTCCTTAGCTGCTTTCTCGTGAACATAGGTTATCCAGACACTACAACCAGTCCTGAAGAAGATGATTTCTAATCTGTCTCCATAAAGGCAAGCTTGGAGCATTGGAAAACCTTTCTGCTGGCCACTGGGAAGCCAAATCCACCTTGAAACTGAGGTGGTTAGAGTAGCTTTTAGTGAAGGATGAATTGTAATGTGTTTATAACTCGAAAAACGCTTAGTGTATCTGCAACCCCTAAATGATTCTGGGAAAAGGAGAATGCTGGCCAGGGACAGCTAGGTTTGTAAGCGATGGCAACCACTAGAAAGCAGGATAGGAACAAAAAGCTTCAGGTGGCTGATAGCCAAGCAGCATGATGCTGTGTTGAATATCAAAGGGAGAGTGGCCCTTCATCTTAACACAGGTAATTCTTTGCTGGTTTTGTTTTGCTTGTTTTGAATTGTCCTGACAAGTGCAGAGTTTTGGCAGTATTACAATAATTTATTTGTTCAGCTGCTTCTCTTCCAACTTCTCACTATTATGTAATAAACTTCAGGGAGGGATATCTGGTAAACCCAGGACACGGTAAGTCACTGAAAGGTAAAATCTTTCTTCGTCAGCTGAGAAATAGGCCAATGAGGTAGAGAAACCTTGCTGTTCAGCATGGCTCCTTTTGCAATTGTACTGGTCAATAATTATGGTAGATTAGGTAAGAAAATGCCCACAGAAAATGATAATACTTCTGTTTAAATTCTGTTATCTTTATTAATTCTGCTTTACCTTAGATTAGCCTTGTTATTATATTAAATCCTGTATATATGAGCCCTTTGTTAAAATTAGGGATTTGGGTAATTTTAGCACATCTTTTTTAACTCTCCCAGCATGGGATGACAGTGTGTAAACTGTGTACAGCAACATGCCTTTAAACAGAGGGTGGATAGTTTCACACCATAGCCTGACGAGGAGCAAGCCACTAATCATAGAATCATAGAATAATTAGGGTTGGAAAATACTTTAAGACCATCTAGTTCCAACCCCCCTGCCATGGGCAGGGACACCTCACACTAAACCATGTCACCCAAGGCTATGTTCAACCCAGCCTTGAACACCGCCAGCGATGGAGCATTTGCAACTTCCCTGGGTAACCCATTCCAGTGCCTCACCACCCTTACAGTAAAGAATTTCTTCCTCATATCCAATCTAAACTTCCCCTGTTTAAGTTTGAACCCATTACCCCTTGTCCTATCACTACAGTCCCTCAAGAAGAGTCCCTCCCCAGCATCCCTATAGGCCCCCTTCAGATACTGGAAGGCTGCTATGAGGTCTCCATGCAGCCTTCTCTTCTCCAGGCTGAACAGCCCCAACTTTCTCAGCCTATCTTCATATGGGAGGTGCTCCAGTCCCCTGATCATCCTAATCAACGGTAGAAACTAGCTAGCTTAGGTCCAGATGTGCTCTAAAGATGAGCAAGGCTGGGGCTTAAATGGCCTCACTTGAGAAGATGTTGAAGACTAAGGTCTTTGCTTCAGTCAGGTTTACTTAAGCAACAAAGAATATTATACTGCTTTACACTGAAACTTTTCAGTGGGTGAGCAGCCAACTGAAATCCTAGAACCTGTAATAGTCAAACCCAAGTGAAGCGGAAGATTCATCCAAATAATTTTGTATGATATCATTTTTACTCTTTTTTGACGTCATACACCCCACTAGCAAAACCTACCATTTTTTTGTGCCAGATAATGAGTAGGAAAAGAGTATTCAGATACCAAGGGGGTGTTTTAATTACCACAGAAAATTCAGATGGAGACTCAAACCTTTCAATGCCCACAGGAGAGATGGCTACACATAAGCCATTACTTGCTTTCTCTAGAACTGAAAATATATGCACTGCCTAGTGGATAGCATTGATTGACGATCTTCTTACTGCCTATGGACTTTCCACATGAGAACAACATATTTCAATGGGGCTGATGTTTTGTTTTTGAAGCAAGCAAACCCCTTTTTCTAAATTTGTTTTTTTCCAAGCTGAATTTTCAATGAAGGTTTTCCCAAGCAATGCTGAGCAGCTTCCATTTAGCCACTTCTCCCATTTCTAAAAATGAGCATTGTGGGAGCCTAATTGTTTGATTAAATACAAAAAATGCAGACTGACTTGTGCTTGAAACTACCCAGTAGCCTAACTGTAAACATCTGCCTTTGTTTGGGCTTTGCACTGCAGTTGTTAGTGCAACAGTATCATTAGAATGTATTTGCATGTTAAAGAGGTGCGTTAGAGTCACAGTCCAAGGGAAATTATATCTCAAAATTGCCTTAAGAGCAGGGCTTTGTTTTCTTGCTGAAACAAGCATTCAGCTGCTGTTGCTGGAGGTTGGAGCCCATTGGAGTGGATGTTCAATCCATTATTCATGATTTTTGCAGAGCTGGGTTATGGTGGGAGGGGAAAATCATTCTTTACCACCCAAAGAAAAAGCAAGTGAACAAGTGAGAACTGCCCTGACTAAAAGACACAGAGGAACTTAAAAAAGGGAACACAGTGCTTTGTGAAACAGATGCCCTGCACAAATCAAAGGATTACTATGGCAACAAATTGGAACTAGTGGGAAAAATGGTAAATAATTTTTCATCTGGTGAATTTTACCCATTTTACCAGTGGAATATCCATAAACAAAAGGCAGCCTATTTAATCAGCCTCCTCCTGTTTATTCAGAAACAAGAAGGCATTCTGGAGAAGAAAAATTCACTCTTTCACATTCATATATGGCCAAATATAGTCTGTTTGATATGTTTGATATATATATATATTTGATACCTAATGCTCTGAAAGGGAGCTGTATCTTCTAGTTATGTTTGCTCCTTCAGAGGACATCAGTTCTGCCGTTATCTAAGTACATATCACCAGAGGCAAAAGCACTTATCTTTGCATTTCAGATTTGGATTATTTTCATACATGGCTTTTAAAGACTTGCACATTTGTTTCTATGTAGAAAAGTGCCACAGAACCTGTGACACTCCAGGTTATGGAAAAACAACCACTGAAGCAAATGCACTTACAAGGAGCAAGTTGTCACAAGAGAATTAAAATAAAAGCAGATAGAATCATAGAATGGTTTGGGTTGGAAGGGACCTTAAAAATCATCTAGTTTCAACCACCTTGCCTCAGGCAAGGACATGTTCCACTAGACCAGGTTGCTCAAAGCCCCATCCAGTCTGTCCTTGAACACTGCCAGGGATGGGGCATCCTCACTGAGTTTTAGGGTTACCCTGTTTCTCCCAATACAAACAGGAAAGAAGGAAATTAACTGATGTCTGATGTTGAAAATCTGACAGGTAAGCCTGTTGTACATGGCTTGTTTGCTGATAGGCAAATATTCAGCGTATTTTTGAATTTTAGGTTTCAGTTGTCGTATTTCTCTCCAACAGTTAGCTACCACTAATATAAATTACAAAGTACTTAAAATCAAGGTGAAATTAAATAGGCTAGAGAAGGTGAGAGCATGTCTTAAAAAGCAAGTCTTCCACAAGGTCTAGTAATAAAGTGGGAAGAGCTCACACTGAAGAATAATTTCTTCTAGGACATTCTTGTTCTGTTCATCCATTTTCCTTACTTATTGTGCCCATAAGAATTATAAAACATCTCTATTACTCCAAGTTAATACCTGTGTTCAGTGTGGACCAGCCAGATACAGTGATGTGCAAGTTAGGTAAGTCACTTTATCATCTGCTTTGAATCAAAACTTCTGTATGGACCAGTTTGGATATATGGGGAGAATTTCGGTCTATATTGTGAATGCTCTATTTTTAGCTGGGTTTGGAATATATGTGTTCCTTCTGTGCAGTTGTCATTATTCCCTGTGGGAGCTTTTCAGCTGGATGGCTTTTGTTGCAGCTCTCAGCCATGTGCTGAGAATTTGCACGTCCTTTTCTCTTGCCGTGATTTAGTTTTGCTTTCACAGAAAGCAAGCCATGAATGTTCTATACATTGTGACTTTCTTTTGGGGAAAAAAACCAAACCAAAAAATAAAATAAAATAAAATAAAATAAAAAAAAAACAACCCTCAGCAAATGAGGGCACATAGAAAGTTGTATGTCTTAGTGTCCACCGTTCCTCCAATGCAAAGCTGTGGGAAGAAGAAAGACAAACTGGTGCTGACAGTATTCATTCCCACCAAGATTACGGGACAGCAAGAATAATTCACTTTGATGACTTGTTTTCTTTCTTGCTATGCAAGATTCTGTAAAGGTTGACAATATAATGGCTTGAAAGACCCTTTATGATGTAAATCTGGGTATCTCGGTGAGACTTTGTGTACTATCCATACAATAGGGTGGTTTTTTAAAGACTTGGAGCAAAGTGTTCTCTCTCCATATAAGCACAGACAAATAACCACACAACTGCCTCTAGTAGCAAATGGAAAAAAATTAATTTGTTTTCAAGGGGTGAGGAGAAGAGAACATCTTGAGAAGCAGCCTCCGAGAATTCAGTTAGATATGTATTGCTTATAAAAAGTAATACAAAATGCACTGGAAGTACCTTTCTGATCTGATTGATTGTATGTATGCAGTGGTCAGCCATCACATGTGAAAACATAGCAGTTTTTAAACAGCATGGTCAAATGTAAGGTCCAAATATCAAAGCATATAACATAGCATTAGGAAGCAGCATAAGATGTTTATCTTTTGGCTTCCTTGGCATTACACACAAATGCTGGAGAGCATCTTTTTACCCTGCCTCCTTAGAGTATGTTCCTCCTTCAATTTCTCCTGAAAAAAGAACAGAAAGAAAGATTCCATGAAATTTGATGTTCACAGTTGTCGCATATAAATTGATTGAGTTTGCAGGCAAATTGAGGTTGTAATTAGCTATGGTAAAATGGAGAAAAGGGACAAGTGAAACCCAGCTGTGCCTCATGGTGCATGGCAGTCATGCAAAAACAAGTCATGGCATAAGTGTGGGATTGTGTGAGCTGGAACGTAACCTGAAAAGCTGTCAGCACGCTCAGAGGGGTGGTAAGGGGTCAGTGCAATAAGGGTGCAGTGGTGAAGCCCCCAGGGCATGAATCCTCGCTGCTTATCCTATTGAGGTAAAGGCATCGGCATGGATTAGCTTGTTCTGGAGTGGTAACAGGTGAGAGAAAGGGTTAAATAGAAGGATTTGGCACTGCCTGTCCAAGAGGACAGGAATGGAAATGGATCTGGAAATGCATTAATGGGAAACCGTCTGTCAGTGTGAAGCTGTGAATGAAGTGTAGCTGTTTCTGTGGTTCTGTGGTGCTGTGGTGGCATAGCACTAGGTCTTAGTTCCAGTTATATTGTGTTCAGTGTCTTATGGGTTTGTGTCTGTTTCTGTGGTGTCAGTACAATGTGTAGTGGCTGTCTCAAGGTTTTTTCTGTTCTTCGTGTAGAGCATTTGTTAATGAGAACAAAGGAAACAAAGAATGGAAGTTTACAGGTTACCAATTTTTGTGCTCATTTTGTAGCAGTGTTGTTTTCCAAACCAAACCAATACCACAGTTGTGCCACAGACTAAACCCTGCTGATTATATGATTATGTATGATAGGGGCCTGATTTTCACATGTAAACAAATAGACATCCATCAGTGTAATATTGGATACCTGAACTGCAAACACAAATATCACAATGCATTTCCACCTATTTTTCATTCATGATCCAGGCATTTAGCAGCAATTTATAAGGTGCTTAAGCAAGCTTATCTCCCTTGATTTGAACGTATGAATCACAATGCTACTGGTAGAAATGACATTACATGACATTATAGATTATGAAGAGTTCTCAGGATGCACTGGAAGGAAAAAGTTGTGCAGCTCTGCATTCATTCATTAAGTGCTTTTCATCATGTTTTCTTTACCACTTCTGAAAATATATTGTCTTTAAAGAGGCAAAGCAATTGTAAGATGATTTGCACTGTTTAGTGTGCATGTAATAGTCTTTCTGCCTCAATGATGTATTTAATCTCTTTTTAGTAGTTCCAACAGTTATCACACAATCCCTGCACCCAAGTTTCCCGAAACTTGCATTTTCATGAGCTATGTTTATTGAATATTTGTATGAGTGAAGTAATTTTCTTGCTTTAATTTTGCAGACATAAGGTATTACCGGTATGCACATAACTATGTGATTCTAATTAATTCTAGTCTGAGTTAGAACAAATGATCTTTTAGCAAATTGTTGTTCATTGGAAAACACAAGTATGAAGTGCATAGAGAAAATTCAGGACCTTACCTTCCTGGTAAATTTTGCTGCTCTGATTCAGCTTCCAGTTTCAGGAATCCCAAGGCCAATGATATTTCTACCTACCTAAATGAGTAATCATATGTCTGCAAGGAGAAGCATTCTAAGATCAGTGATTATTGCTGACAGAATTTTGCCTTTGTGCAATGCAAAATGTCTGCAGGCACATTAAGGTGTAAGATTAAATCAATAAGGCAGATAACATTCTCTTGGTCACTTCATGCATACCTTTCAGAAGGCTGGAAGTATCTTTTCCTCAGGTACAAAACATACTTGCACAAGTCAATAAGTGAATCAAGTGAAGAAGGAACTCATAAGGCCCAGGAAGTGTATGTAAGGGCGAATTTCATTTTCCAGACAAGACTCTTCCTGCAGGTGGTTTATGGGATTCTTCAGTCTTTTTCCCTAGAGGAGCAGAGCAGCCTCTGTTCCAGTGACAAATACTTTTTGAATAACCAGAAGTGTCCCAGCAAGGGCAGCCACATCCCAAACAGCAACAGCAGCTGGTTTTGCTCTTGGGAAGTGGGAGGAGTACCTGGGGAGAGGATATGAGTGCCAGGGCTGATGTCAGAGGGAAAATGGCAGTGCAGCCCCTGAGAGTGGTCCCACGACCTGTGTTACATCCTTGCAGCTGCTGAGGTTGGAGCGCACTGGACATAGGCCAGCAGAGAATTTGGGATTATGCTTTGAAGATTGAAGAGATCCTTGCCTTAAATGTGTCTTTGCGAAGTGGGAGTTTGGTGCTGTAGTATTTTCTGTGGTCACGCATGTGAAGAGGATGGCATCTGGCCAAGCATCATCTTTGTACAGACAAGTCAGTTTTAGCTCCAGTGTGAGAGACAGAAAAGAAAGAGTTCTGATCAGGAATATAAGTGTCACCAGATTAATTAACATAGTATAAATAATGAGGTCTGACTGTCTTCTTGTGTCTTTATTTTTGAATTAAATAACTTCCAGAAGTAAAGTGGATGGGATGCCAAACCTAAAGATAACATAAAACTGGAAATATTAAGATTAATATGGTGCATGACCTGAAAGGGGAGATACTTAAGCATTTTGGTCAGAACTGAGGCTCACACAGTTTATCCCTGTGGCATTTGCAGAGTAATAGTTTTGAGTAGAAATCACAGAATGAAGTTGACTTGTGCAGAGAGCTGTTATGTATCTGAAGAAAAGGACCTTATATGCTTAGTCAGTATATAAATGTTATCCCATTAACTGCCTAATCAGGAGTGTTGCGAATGAATAAATAATTAGGTCCAACATGTATTAGATGTATCTTCTGCAGAGATGTTAGAATTTTTATAGCTTTGATTTTCATAAATAAATATGCTACCAAATATGTAATCCTGTAAATAGGAGCTCATCTGGTAAATGTCATTGATGGTGCGCTGTCTCAGCTACACGAGTGCAAACCCCGAGCAGAGGCCTGAAGGGAATATGTAGCATCAGCATCCCAGCTTTAGTTTTCAGAAGAAGCCACACAGGAAATTCCCACACATATTTAGGGCATTGCTATTTATTTGCACACTGTGCTTTGGTTCTAACTACTGATAACCTGTGAGTTGTGCAGATGTCTGTCCTGCAGTTCTTTTCTTTTCTCCTTTTTTTTTCCACCACGGAGACACATTTTCTGCTAAACCTACCCCTTTGTCCTGATGATCAGCTCAGGGATTCCCATGTTTTACCTGTACAGAATGTATCGATACAGGAGCTTCAGGCTCAGCTTGAGCAGGAGACAAGACTTCACCGAGAGGAGCAAGAAAAGTTTACAGAAAAGATCATCCAGGTAAATGCAAAACCCACCTGCTGGGAGAGATGTGTGACCATGACACGTGTCATTGACCTGGTTTGTCAGGACCATGGGAACTTGTGTCCTGATGGCCGTGCCTGCTTGACCTCCTCTGAGTAAATGAAGAATCTGGAAGTTGGGGAAATATAAACTCAAGTCTGTTCTGCAACTTCGAATCTGGCTTCTCTGCTTGGTGGAGAGAAGTTTTGTCCTCCCCTGTGTGGGGCAAGTCAAGGTAGAGATGTGAAATACGGCATGAGGGATTATGACAGCCCCTTCAGCTCCCTGTGAGCTGGGGAAGGGTGTGTTTGATCTCTAGGAGCACAGTTTGGCTCTATGATTTATTCTGACCCCTCCTAGCACAAAGAAAGTCCAACACTTCTCTGAAGTTGGAGGAGTCATTACACGCTCATAACTGAGACACAAATCAGGACTTCTTAGTATTCCTCAGTACCCCATGCTCCTAACCCTCTTATTCATAACTGGTGAATAAATCATGTTTTTTACATGGGCTCCCCCTGCTCTTTTGAGGGCTGGAACAGATTAGTCAATCTTTTTGTGATCTCTAGCTCCTAGAGTGAAAAAAAGTCTGCTACTAATTTTTGCAGGCTGTGGCTCTTAACTGCAGTGTTCTTTTTAAATATACTTCGTGGACTAAATTCAGCATAATTGTTGTATAGTCTAGAGCATTTTTACTTGTGCCAGCTTATCTCATTATGCCCAAGTGGTACCTCTCCATTTTTTCATAAGTAGCTTTAATTTCCAGTTGATCTCCATAACAGCTTTCTCATGAAGGCTTTTGAAGGCAACCAGTAAATTGATTTCCTTCCTGGTTGCTTTTGCCGTGAAAGCTTTTTGGAAGCTATGCCTGCCTCTTAAAGTTATTTTCTTTTTCAATAACTATCCATTGAAAAAGCATAATACTCTGTGAAGTTACTTCCACCAGGGTCTTCTGCAAGAATTTGTGACCATGGGGACTTAGATCAGAAGAGCTTGTAAAAACAATGCAAAATCCAGAAAAATCAAAGCTAGTTATTCGTGTTGACAACTGGTAGAAGCAGAAGAATAAAAGCATCTTCTGGATTCTTCATTTTTTCCAGATTATGCCCATCCTGTCGATATTCTCCCTTTTTATAATCTTCCAGGATTTCTGGTGGAAATGACTCAGATCTCTGCTGTATTTAATCATAACTTCATTTGGTGGAAGAATCGGCATCAACGCAGAACCTGTTTGTTTCTCTATGTAAAGACTAAGTTTAAAATGAGCCCCTGTTTTACTACTCCAATTTCAGAAAGGTTTAGCACTATCAAATTGATGTCTGTTAGGAGCGTACAATTTCCATGAGTGTTGCTAGGAGTTGCATGTGTGGGTTTTTTTGGTCAGTGTAGCTAATTTTGTTCCAAACTACTTGTAAGCTGCATTTTAAACCCATGTAAGCTGGCAACTACTGTAAATAATTTTTATTTAATCAGACTTTCTAAGGCGTAGCAGCATAGATGCTGAAAACTTGCATCATGCCAGAGCACACCATTTAAAGGACAGAAAAGTCCTTAGTAAACAGTCTAGTAGGGACCAGCAGCCTGTGTCAAAGGCATCTTAATGTTACCATGAAAATCAAGCATATATTTCTTAGCAGTATTAATTTCAAAGGGGTCCATGCTCCTGTAGAAGAAGTTCTGATGTATTCTTTATTCCTGTGTCAGTGTTGTTTGTTTCAGGGCATGTTCTTATGGTTCAAATCGTTGTGGTCATTAGTGTACTATGGCTTTCATAGATTCTATCTATGGAGCTGGTGAGCAAAGGGAGAGGCTGTTGTTCCCCAGAATGGAAAATAGCAGAAACTGGCATCTGTAAGCAGTGGCTCTGTACTTATTTTCCTTTTACCTTTCTGGATCAATGTGAACCACCACTTGGTTGAAATGGAAACACTATCTCATCTGTACAGAATATGAGATGGCGTACAGCTAACTTGTACACGTGCTGTCGGGCACAGGTCATGGCATGGTTTGATTTTGACATATCGATGGAGAAGTCACATTTAAAGAATAATGTTTCAGGTGGCTTTGTGTTGAAACAGATGTAATTCCAAAGACTGAGCTTTTCTTGGCGCTTCTAGTACTGAAACTGAGACATGCTTGAATGCCGAGCTGCAACCTTTTTCTGTCTCTTCAGTTACTGCGTGTGTCCCTGATCTAGTCATATCAGAATGAGAAACTGTTTACTGTGAGTCGTTCAGATGCCTCCAAGTATGAACTTTGAGAAGTAAGGGGCCAGGAGTTGTATCTGAGATGCTGGAGGTGGTTCCTTCAGAAGCACTGCCTTTCCAGAAGCAGGGGGAGACATAACCACAGAGGAGAGAATGAGTCTGTGGCTGGGGAGGGAGGAGGCATGGATGATACTTCAGTTTGTCTGAAGGGCAGCTCTGGGCCCACCTTGTAGGAACGGCTGCAAAAGCATTTGTTAGGTGTGATATGCGCAGCAATGTGGGCTGATGGCTGTGCTGGGAACATAGTGCATGGATACAATCAAGAGAAAAGTATGAGTGGTATAAAATGTTTAAGCATCAGCAGAGGTCTCATGCATCTTTAAAGTACAGGTCCACTTACACAGCCAGCTACTTGCATATGGTTATCTAAGCAAAGCTTTTCAGCTTTCCTCAACAGTCGTAATTGCTGAGGAACTTACTGAGCCAAACTCAAGAGTTACTCACTACTGATGAAAATTAGAGATTTCAGTTTGTCTCACCCAACAAAGTACAAGTCCTGGAAACTGCCCCAGGACACTACCCCATTGACATGGTGTCTGTTGTTCCATTAAAGCTGGAGGAGGAGCATATGCAGACCCTGCGGAGGAAAGACTTGGAAGTGCAGAGCTTGACTTTGCAGAACAAGCTAGAGGAGAAGACCTGGAGCCAGGAGAAAAGTCTGCTGCAGCAAGAACTCAGGCATTTCAAGCAGGACACATTTCTTCTGTATGTGAAACTGAAATGGCTGCTGAAACACTGGCGGCAAGGCAAGCGAATGGAGGAGGAAGGGGAGGATATATTAGAGGTAACTGTCCCTTATTGACACAATGAAGTTGCAAGCAATGGGGTACTAGGATGCAGTACTTTGAGTGTAGACTTTAAATATGATGTGACAACAGCAACTTTATAAATACATCAAGATTTAAAGGGGATCCAAATTAAACATGAAACCTTTTCTTAAGTTGGCTTTTGCTAAAGTATATTCTGCATATTACTCCTGAATAATTTTATGAAAGAAAATAGCTATTTGTGAGCTGGTAGAGTCAAATCTGTTTAGATGGGTTGAGTTCTGTCATTTTCTCATCGTGTGCACACTGTGTTCCTTACAAAGCTTTCAGCAATACAGATGGAGGGAAGCTCTGTTTTCAGTGTTGGCAAGAGAATTATACAGCTTTTTGTAGGAACTTACAGTGATTCATGCCCGTTTGTTCCTCTTCTCTGTACACAAGTCTCTCACCATCAGCAGCAGTGCACCAGTAGTCATCACGGTGATTTTCCAAGTAGTGACTAAATTAAGATCAGGAATTTCAGAAGTACATAACAACCTGGAATCCCCAAGCGCACACATCTCGGCAGGAGTGTGCTTGCCAGCAAACATGCACTGTGAAGAAAGCTGCTGCTAAACTGTGTCAGGTTGCCCATCCAGAATCACCATTTGCTTTGGAAATCTTACCTAAAAAAAAAAATATTAAAAAAAGTGTTTGCCCATTCCAACACTTTATACAATTTTTTGAGAAGAATCGATTTATTCTGCAGGTTCATGCAATTCTGAAACCATTTCCTAAGGCAACTAAGTCGTTTTCCTCAGTATTTCTGATATTTACATACCTAGTGTTTTTCAGGGTTTGCTGCATCTGGCAGTAAAAGTAACCTTTCAGGTCTAGTAGGAGTGAGTATATTTAAGGTGAATACTGCGGTGTTTTGTATTCTTAGATAAAGGGTGGATGAACATCTTTTCCTTCATCTGTTGTGGTAACATGAGTCAGAAACAAGAAATGAGTAGCTATTTAGCTTCTACTTTACTTCAACAGCACTAATGTGCCTCTGTGTAAACTAGCTCATCTTCTAATATCAAAATCACTTTCACTTTTTCCACTGTTTTGATTTTTTGACTGGTTAATTTATAATCAATCCACCTCCAGTCATTATTGGAGTCTTGTGTTTTGCTAATGCATTAGAGAGAATAATGTGATAGATTTGGATACTTCCTGATTTCCGTGTCTTCATCAGACAATAAACCAGTGCTTTGTATAGTTTTTCAGTAATGCATGATGAATTGTATCCACTGTGCTACATTACACCCATCTTCTCGGCTGCATAGATGTCCTATTTTTCACATCTGCATGGTGCTGGCTTACATATGCAAGATATTATACATCACCGAAGATCATTTCCTGTAGCCTGCAGGATAGAAGTCAATATATCCCACTGCAGAGATGCAGGGAAAGATAGTCCCTTCCCTTAGCCCTGCAGTAAGTTTCTGTCCCTGAGGTAAATGGCAAAATAGCGTTGATGTGTCCCATCTCTTGCATTTTAGTTCGAGCACCCTGAGGCTGTCCCAGGCTTCGGCATTCAGTCCGAGCAGAAGGTGGATGACACAGAGCAAGAGGAGGAGGAAGAGGATGTTGTGTTTGCACTGACAGATTTCTCCCAGCGTCCCTCCACAGACAGCAGTGATCATGGACCACAGCTGCAGACTGCAGAATTACTGCAGCAGCAGAAGCAGGTACTATACCATTTGTATATCATGCCCTGGGAATGGAAACTGGATTTTCCAAGAGAATTCATTTTCTTCTGCTACTGTGTTAAATCACCTAGAATCATACTTGTAAAAATACTTCTAGCTGCACAGCAATTACAGTGGATTTCATCCATTATGTTTATATTTAATCAGGAGCCACGTGATGACTGTTCTTCTGTTGGCAGATACTATCAGCGAAAAATCCTATTTCCTCTCGTGGCTGTTTGCCCAGAAACATCTATCAGTATGTGATGGTTTGGAGAACTTACATGCTCCTCTTGCCTGAGCACATCTCTTTTATTCTACTGACAAGCTTTTAGCGAGAAGTTTGGATTTTGTTTTCTTTAAATCGTTTAAAAAACTGTCACATGTATTTAATGTTTCCCTTGGAGATGATGGAAAAGAATGCCAAAGTTCCATCCTGACACTGGGCTTGTTTTTAAGTGCCCATAAGCAAATCATGCTAGCTTCTTCCTGGCATACCCTGTGCCCTGTCTGCGTCTGTCAAAACACTGCCGGGTATCCTAGCTTTTTTCCTTTGTGCATTTAATATGCCAGCAGTTCTAACAATAGTAATAGCAAACTTTCAAAGGGGACAGACTTAAAGCTTCCAACAGTTCTTTAGGAGCATGTTCTGATACTTTTAAAATGGAAAACATACAGATAAGAGCATCCTGTCACATAGTATTATTTGCAATCATAAGTACAATGGAGCAAGAATTCTATGTAAAACACAAGTCCAGTGAAAAAAGACTTGAAGCTTTTTGCCTTATACCCCATCTCTATCTGGGCCCCTGACTTGGGAGCCTGCTCCACAGCAAGAGCTCTCAGACAAATACATGCATTCTAAGACCACAATACTTTGCTTGCAACCTACTTCTCTAGTTCAAGATGTAACTTTAGTTAGAATTTGTTTCAATAAAAATAGTAGAGATCTGTGATCTTTATGCTGCTTCATATTCTGCTTCAAGTTTATATAATCTTTTGCTTTCCTTTTTCATAGTGCTAGCTGACAACTCCATTCCCTAGCATTTATTTTCTGTGAAGTGTGCTACCAAGGTAGCATTCATTTGATCAGTTTGGCATTTGGAAATGTTTTACCTTGCCAGTCTCTGAGACCCATCATTGTCATCCTCTCAGCAACCTCTTCTGTGTCAGAGGCTGAAGGCAGTCATGGAAGAGATGCTTCTGACCATGGCATTTAATGGCATTCCATCTGTAGACTGATTTAATCCAGAATAAATAAAATAAATATAAACCAGCATGTTATCTTAGTAGAGACTCTGTCATGCACCAACTTTCCATATAAATTTCTTAAAATTACCAAGAGCATTCTAATAAATTATGTCCTCTTTAACATAATGAGTGCTTAGACTTTAATCTCAATTAAGGTGGCAGAAATGGGAAGTAGGATTGCTTATAATTCATTTGTATATAAATTGCATGCTGTTCTAATGCAGCAGTTCCAGCTAATCTTGCTTAAACAAATGATCCATAGGAACAGAGCACATCTCAGTGCTCCTGTTGATAACGAATAGTGCAGGATAGCCAAATGGACTTGTGACGGTAAAATGGGTTTCATCTTTTCCAACCAGGAAAAAAGTGTTATTTCAACACTGCAAAAATGAGTGAGTTTGCTAAATATTTCTCATTTTAAGCACTATTATTTGTTTTGCCTGCTCACACTAGTCAATCTTTTAACAAGTGCTGTGTTTATTGACAGGTATGTCAGAAGGGTTTTCAGTGCTACAGGGCATTGTCAGTAGGAACAAATGCCTATGATTATTCTCTGGCATAGTAGTAGTAAACCCTAGTGTAGGTTAATTCTGATGTTATCATAGATACAGGGCATCAGAAGGGTCTTCTGAAGGACTATGACAGAGGAGTAGCTGCCTGCACACCTGTGCTCTTGAGGCTCTGCCATAGCCTTGCTCTGTCCTCACGCATCTTAGTGTCAGTTGGCCCTGAATTTTCCATCTCATTATGGCGGATGGCTTGGCCCTGCAAACCTCCTGCATGCAGGACCTTTGCTCATAAACCTCACAGACCCTGGTCCTTGCCCTAAAAACGTTACAGGTTTTCACCCATAAACGTGATCTCCACTTAAATCATACCTGATCCCAAAACACATTAACTAAACAAAAAATAATGCAAGAAAACACTTCACCTGTGTTTTCCCAGCTTTAAAAGCTCTGTGACTATCATCAGATCCAGAGCACATCCTTCCTGAAGGGCTGGATCTCAGCAGTGCTCACCTCCCAGTATACCACTGACTAGTCAGGCTGTGCTGAAAAACCCTCAGGGTATTGGGGGTCTTCTGCAGGCTCCTTGAGCCCACAGCTGAACAAAAAAGCACTATTTGTATGGGTAATGTGGGAGAAGTGGTGAAGTTAGAAGTCTCCAAGGTTTGCACCTACCCAAGAGAGCCCTAAGTTGCTGGTTCTGCCTGACAAGCTCCAAGATGAAATCTATCAGCACTTATATCGCATTAGGAAGGAAATTTTGCAGTAGCCTAGGGGTGGCTGAGTTAAGTAGGTCAGAAAAAAGAAAGGTCTTACAGGAACTCGAAGTAACCCATATTTATTTTTAACATTTAATATTAATACTTAATGGCTTGTGTTTTCTGCCTGCACTCTCGCTCCTGACTTTCTCACCCTGCTTGGAAAGTGGAACTGTTTTGATAAAAAAATGGTAAAGCCTGAGGCCTTAATCTCAACAAGAAGCCTTTAATTTTATATTATTATGATTTGAGGTACTTGACTTGATGGAAACTATGCACCTCCCTTGCCTTTGATTTTCATGTGGCCAGTGTGTGGAGGGGTGAAAGCATAGCAGAGGGGAAAGGGCAGGAAAAGGTAGGCTGATGAGAGGCAGAGTAGATAGGGACTCTGAGAAGGGCCAGTTCATCTTTCTCTTCATGGTGTGGTCCCTTGGCTTCTAGCTGAGGCTCACTGCAGAAAGGGTCAGGCAAGGAACTGGCAAGATTCAGAAACCAAACAGGAAGTCTAGTCAGGGGCAGGAGATAAGAGTTGGGCTGAAGGTACAGTAGAGGAGGGCTTCCTGTAAGTCAGTGTTTCTATGTGTGTAGTAAAAGATCAGGGCGAATAGCCTGTGGGAAAAGGAATAGCTTGTGTTCAGTTGAGTAGAAAGGTTGAGATGCCTGTTGGATGGTGTAAGATGAAGGTGAGTAAGAAGAGAGTTTACACATCTGTGTCCAATGGGAAAATCATTAAAAAACTATAAACTTGTGGAACAATGAAAAACCCCAATTAGAACTTTTTTTGCTCATACACTATTGGTTTTCAATACTTAGCTATTTGGAAAAGCCCAAAGCAATAGACCTAAATACACTAAAATTATTTGCCCCAAGATCCAGCTTCACTTCAGCATAGATCTGTGATTAGACAGAGGAAATGCACAATTCTTGTTTTCTGTTTAGACTCTTGACCTTGTGTTTTTAACTGACTCTTTACTAAACTGCTTTTAATCCCAGACTGCGGCTAAATTCTTAAGTGAAATTCTCAGGGAGAAAATAATTGTGATTAAAAGCAGAACCAAGCTCCAAACAGTTGCCCTGGTCCCAAACTTTTCTGGAGCTGGAGGTTTCCATCTGTGGGGCTGACTCAACTTAGTAAGACTCCGAAGTCCTGGAATTTAATTGCGGTTTACTACATTAAGTTTCTATTTATTGTTAGCTGTTGCTTCCTTTATCTATAAATCCTGAACTGTGGATACAACAAGACTTCAAACTGATTTTGTAAATCTCCTGTCTTAAATCAGTTGTGAATCTGTCAGATTCCTCCACGCTCTGAATTTCAGTAACTGGCAAGGTACTAAAGAGCCAGCTCCTTGTATAGGAGACTGTCCAGGGATTCACAACCACGACCCATTTCTTCTGCCTGTACAACATCCCTGGGAGGAAGGGGAAGACCATAACAATCCTTGTCATGTATCTATGAGACTTATGCAGAAGCTGTGTGGCAGTTTTACCAGCAGGAATCTAAAGCATATCTAGAGGTAAACGTCATATTTCAGAGCACATTGTCTCAAAAGCACTTTGTCTGTTCTCCAAAACCAGTTTGGCAACACAGAAAAAATAATTCCACAGACCTCTCCAGCTTCAGACTGTAAATACGAAGTCATGAAAAACAGGCTTCTCTGCAGGAATTAAAAGTATGTAACCGAAATTGGATTTATATTGGCAAGTTAATTAAAATCCCAGCAAGCCCAGGGGGCACCTGGGGTACTTGTCTCATACCACTGACATTTATGTAATGCCTTTAGAAATAAGACATGCTCTCATCTCAGTAGGCTACAAACCTGCAATGATGCTCTTTTGGCTCCAATACGTACTAGTCCGTCACTTCTTTCTTTGCAAATTTAATTTTACAGGACTCTAAAGCTATCAAACGTATGCACGGGAATGAGGGATGTAGCTTGCTTTAGTTTGGTTTTATTTATCTTCTGCCTCATTTCCCTCATGAAGTCTTTAGACTACTTGGCCAGAGAAAGCTTTATGCAGCATACCAGAAAACACAGAATGTGGCTCTTGAATGAAGATGCCTACTTCATAGGCATTTGAGGTTAGGGTTTTTAAAGAGCATGAGGCCAGATTTTAATGTGCTCAGTACGCAGCAGCTTCTGTTGTGACACTAAAGACAAATCTTCAAAAGAGCTCTTATTCTGATTACTACACAAGGGGCTTGAGATGTTTGGAGAATTTAGCCTTAATTGGATATCAGCACAAAAATTCATGGTGGAAACATAAAATCTCATTACAGATTGAAAAGTAAGTGATATTACATGCGTGATGGAGACTGCTGCTGTATAGTAGGAAAATGCTAATTGGCATTAAATGTTAATGGAATTAATTGTGCTTCTGTGGGTGCGTTCCTTATAAAACCCCATGTTGTACACCATCGCATTTCATTAGCCCAAACAGATTATAGGTCAGCCAGTGAGAACCTGCAGTCATTTTTCTGCATCTAGTATGATGAATCAAATAGCTTGGAAAAAGTAGACCACATTTGTTTGTTTTTAAAGAAAAAAGGCACCATGTTGTGTCTGATTAATGATTATGAAAGTGGGTAAGGTGGGTTCAGTGGTGCCAAAAATCTGATGAGCATATGAGATCAGATTTGTTGTCTGCATAAAATTTTATACTTATTGTCATTGAAAAAAAAAAAAAGCACATGAAAATTATTTGGATTTTTGCATACATCTGTTTATTTGAGTTGTCTAGTCAAGTATGTCCCCAGGTAGTCCACTCTTGACTCCTGCCTAGCATGAGAGCACAGACATTTCAGTGTGACTATAACATTCTCATCACGACACGGATAGGGACGCGCTCTTTGATCCCATCTGGAGAGTGAAAGTGGCCTACCTGGCATTTGTGCCTTTGGTACCAAACAAGGTGCTTCTGCAAAGCTGGTCTGTGTGCAGCTGCCTGGACTGAGCAGAAATGTGAAGTACAGACTAGTGAGACACCTTAGCGGAGATACCCAGCTCAAAGAACTCACTTCTTTTTCCCAAAGTAATTTTACCTGACAATACAAAAGCATTGAAAAATAATGCCCTTTGTTCACATGTATTTTACAAATATTTGACATTTGATGCTGAGCAATGACGGTATGTATAAGATATCCAGCTACCAAACAAACCTCAGGAATGATACTTTAGCTTTGAGTTACAGGATTAAAAAAGAAGTTATTACAGATGTCCTCAATCTTAGAAAGATGCTTAGTGCCTTTTCAGGGTGACTTAAGGATCTTTGGCTTTCAGGGGTGCTTCAGGCTAACAAGAAGTAGAATCACAGAATCATAGGATCATTTAGGCTGGAAATGACCCTTAAGATCATCAAGTCTACCTGTGAACCTAGGACTGTGAAGACCACCCCTAAACCATGTGCCTAAGCAGCACGTCTACACATCCGTTAAATACCTCCAGGGGTGATGGATCACTTCCCTGGGCAGCCTGTAGACACAAAGTTTTCTCATGCAAGAGTCAGCCCAGGCACTTTCTTTTCCATGCAGTAGTTGTGTAGGCATTTTTCATCCTAAAAATGAAACTGCAGGCTGCAGCCATCCAATGACAGGATTTTGTTTGCTGTGTTGCTGCAGGCAAGTGAAAGTCGGAAGTTCCTGAATGCTCTGAAGGGTTTGCTGGATGACTTTCGCTCGGAGCTGCGGGACGAGGAGCGTGAACGTCAGGGGCTTCAGCAGCAGTATGCCCTGCACAAAGCAGCCTGGGAGGTGGAAATGGCTGAACTGAAGTGTCACCTTGAGCAGGTAATGTTCTCTGTGTCTGACACCAATAAAGAATGGCTGAGGTTCTTAATGAAACAGGGAATCTGTGACAGCAGGAAAGGGACTACATTTATTCATTTTACCCCAGTGCCTGAAAGCCCTGCTGAAGCCTGAGAAAGCTTTGCCTCTTGAGTTGTCTCTTGGATTTCAGTTGTCCCATTATGAGTGCTCATGTAATAGGTACTGTGTAACATGAGTGGGGACAAAGGAACTGAACCTGTTCTTGCTGTACTTTACTTTCTCAGAAATGTTGGCTGGTAATGTATCAGCTGTGGCAAGGAGACATGGGGGTGTCTGTATTTATTGGCATTTGTAGGGGAGAAAAATATCCTGAAGTTGGTGTGCTCACAATTAGCTCGTCACTGTGCCTTTGCACATAACTGTGGCATTTGATACATAGAAGAGGAAGAGTGGTTTAACAGTACTGAAGTGATAGATCAATATGTTGAATATTAAACCAACTATTCAAAGCTACTGGTTGGTGATGGATGGTACCCCACTGAAGAGAGAGCTCTAGTTGCCTGCCATGGGAGACTGCTAAAAGTAGGTGTGTAAAATGTGGTGCCAGGTGCTTCAGTGTCATGTACAGCTGTTCACAGAAGATGTACTGTTTCTGAAGCAATATGAAAACAAATCAGCCAAAACCCCACAAGGATTCATTTCCAAAACTGATGGCATAAAAGCTCGAACTTTCCACACTGAAGAGGGGAGGGGTGGGAGAATTCGTACATTCAGGTCTTGAGAAAAAGATTTGTAATTGTGGAGCCTCTCTGCAGACGACAAATGCAATAAAAATGTTCACTCCTAGGAGGGTGGCACATTTAGGAGATTTACTGAACATCAGAGACTCACTCTAACGCACAGAGCTGAGATGCGAGCTCTGCTTTTTCTGCGCAGGTACTGTAGGCTGCTTTCCCAGAATGAAGGAAGAAGCTTTCATTTTAGCAGTTTTCTCTCAACAGATTCAGTTTCTTAGTTCAGCTGCTGCTTAGTGTACGCACGTTTCCATATAACAGATCACTTGAAAAAGGAAATAACATCAATTCCCACTTTTGCTCCTCCCAGAATAAAACCACAGTGACATATTTGCCTTAAACTTGAGATAGCAACAAATGTCAAAACTTAGAGAAAGTCTGACAAGAAACTGCCAATCTAGAGCTTGCATGCTTTGCCTTTTTGTGGGTGATAAACTCCCAGGCTGACACTTTGGATGGTGTTTGGCACTAGGAAGGTGCTGCCATTCCAGCTCAGGGAGAAGAAAGATTTGTACCCTTCCTTCTGGGGGCTTTATCAGGCTCTTTTCTGCCTTCAGTGCTCCACTGGTAATAATATATAACATATTGTAATTACTGAGCCATGGGTGTTAATTATTACAGTTTTTCAAACAAATGAAATGAAAGAAACTGGTCAATATTTACGACAAAAAACTGTCTTCCTTAACCAATTCCCCACAACATTTCTATTTCACAGTAAAAAAAAGGTCCCTAATGCAGTAGCAGAAAGATAACACATCAGTCATTAGAACGTCAATTAGGATAGGGAAAACAGTGTAAGTGTCCCACTGAGATCTGGTACGTGTGCCCACAATTGCAAGGAGGTAATTAAAAAGCTGAATATAGAAATAGCATAATAAGCCTGAAATAGAAATAAGATAAACATACATTTAACTCAAACTAATTATGAAGATTCAAAATATGAGGTGTTTTCACTATAGATTCAATTTGAGGATCCAAGTGGGAGGAGCTAGTGAGCAATGTGTAAAATATCAGCATTACTTATAGTCATGTTAATATTCTTTGCTCTTCTGTGCCCAACACGTGGCATAAGAACAGCCTTAACTAAATAGCCAAGTCTGTCAGGTTGGTGTGGGTAGCAGGACCTCTCATAATATCATTTTGTGGTTTTAGTTGGTAGTGATGAAGCTGTGGGCTGTACCACGCTCCCACCATAGGTTTCATATAAGGCTGCCAACCTCCTGACAAACCCACAGAAAATCCAGACTTCTCTAGTCCCCACTGTTGTCTTCACTGTTGCTGTTTTCCACTTCTTTTGTGAAGCAGTAAGTCAATTAACAAGAGCATTTTCCTCAAGAGAGTCAACTCCTAATTTATAGTCACTGGCAATAGTTTTGCGTTTTGATGTTTCAATCCTCTGTGTAGGAAAGAAAGAAAAAAAGGACAGAAAACTCTTTTGATACAAAAGCACTGTATCTCAGAAGTGACAATGTACTACTGCTTGCTGCTTTAGAGCATTAGCACTGCGTATGTCATTAAAAATAAGCCTTGGCTGTCAGAAATGCATGTATATCTTATTTGGCAGAAGGGTCCTTAGGCATTGTCTTTAAGATAAGAAATAATGATATTGCTCCCAAGTATGGGAATGTGATAGAGCTGAACCAATAAGGAGTCCCTGTAACTCTCAGCTTCCAGCTGGGCAAGTGAAAAATCCCCGTATTCTGGGAACAGGGAACTGAGGAAAGTTTGGAAGGAGGAGGAAGTTTGTATGAGGAGCCAAACTCTGTGCATGCTTTGAGAACTTGCATGTAAGGGCATAGACCCTCATTAGGACTCTGACCAATGGTCCAACTTTAGGATGCCCAGAAGGAATATAAGCTGCAGTGTACTTGGAGAGACACTGGCCACCCTTAACAGTTAGTAGGTTCAGAAAAGTCACATCTAGACTTTCATGCTGAGGAGCCACCAACACACCTTTCCTCTATGACTGGAGCTATTTTGTCAAAACAGAGGCAGAAGGACTCCTCGCTGAGAACATTGTTCTGCCTGCAATAGGCACCAAAAACTGCCTTCTGAGTCTAAAGACACTGCCTCTGACTAGGGAAGGTTTTAGGTCCCAAATCACTGAACACCAGGAAATTATTCTAAAGGTGCCTTGGTTTTGAAGTTATCCTCATACTTACTTCCTGTATTCTTCTCAAATGGGGCAAGAGCCAGGGCATTGGTCCGGGTGAGCCCATGGTCTAGCACAGGATGACTTACTGTATTTTGGGAGCTTGGGCACTGCACTCTAATGGCAAACAGACATTCTTGGGATATTGGTCTCCTGGAGCGCTAACTTTCTCCCCACTGCCTCTCTCAGCTTTCCTGCCCTTCACAGGCTTCACTGCCTGTCTTGTTTGCTAACTGAAAGGTTGAGAATTTGCTCCATAGTGGTGAAGAAATCGGTGTAAGGGGGGAGAGAGAATGAGTCTTGCTGAGGTTCAACATTTTCCTAATTTTTTTGACAGTCGAAGAATTGGAAGAAGGAATTTGCTTTATAGGATAATCATACAAACTGTATTTAGTGCAGCTGAACATTTGTTTGCTTTATAGGTGGCTTTTAGCATTTTCATGCTTCCTACCAGCTTAACAATCTATCACAGGCATTGGTGGGTCTTCGCAACTTAGCGTGCTAGTCATAGCTACTGCTAAGGCAGCAGAGTTGTAAAGTTGAGTCTGCACACCAACTTAGTTTGATTTGCCCCAGACACTCCAGCAACCTCCCGTGAGAGTTCCTATTGCAAGATGAGAAGTCTGTGGGGCATAAAAGGTCCTCGGAAGGTTACTTAAATATATCCTAAAGAAGAGGTCCTAAACAGCCTTCTTTCAGACTTAGGTGTAAGAAAACTGCGTGGAGTTTACTTCATTAGTCCTTTGTTGTTTTGGTTGATCTCAGCTCTACAGTGACGCTCCTGAAATTCATCATTCTTTAGTGTCACAGCTACTTAGTTAACCCAGCAGGAACACGTAAGAGTGACCCCAGGTAGGAGGTCACAGGATAGTAAAATTAAAGCAAACACACCTAAAAGAATGGGTGTCAACACTGCTGATTGGCTGCAGCATCAACTTCGACTCGCACAGCACCATGAAGTGGAGTTGGGGACTTGTGGACGGACAGAGGAAGGATGTAGCAAGGGGCAAGGGACAAGAGGCAGTTACCTGAAGTTAGTGGTGAGTTTAGCAAATAGAAGTGATCCATATTGCTGAGCTAACATATGGGCAGTCAGGTGGGGTAGGAAAGAAGCAAAGCTTTCTGGCTTTCTGAGGAGCCATGCTGCCCAGGATGGTGTCTCCCGTCATGGATCTGCAGCACAGAGCTGCCTCTCCTGGGATGTTCAGCATTTCTGCTGCACAGCACCTCCAGTCTGCCACCAAGCCGTGCAGTTGTGTGCAAGGCAGACTCTCACACATGGCTGTGGGTCCCACAGATTTGCACTGCACAAATAGCAGAAGTGTGAGAAAGATAGTATGGTGTCAGCTTTGTTAAAATAGAACACTGCCGGCTTATAATTGATTTGTTGGTTGGGTGGTCAGGTTGGTTGGTTGGCCATGTGAAAACTACTGGACTTTGGAAATCAGTAGTAGAGACACAGGTGATTTACAATTTCCCTGTCAATGCAAGTGGCTGTAACAGGATGTTCTCTGCAGCTCTGTACAATTTTAAATGACCCAAACAATGACCTCTCAGCCGTTTATTTGGGGAAGCTGTTGCAGAGACAAGCAAGCTTCACTCCTGAATCCAGTCTAAATTTACCTTGCTCAGAAAGGTTGGGCTTATTTTCCCGCAGGGCAAGGTGAAAAGCGTTGTCCTCTCTTGCTGAAGGAGCATGTTTCCCTCTTCTTTTTGAAGACAAGTTAAACTTCAGAGGCAGAAATGAGCTTTCGCTGCTTTTCACTTCAGTTTACCTGCAGGGCCAGGGGACAGAGATGTGTCCCATTCCGAGTCACTCACACATCTACTAAGTTGTCAACAAAAGGTCAGGCTTCAAGGTTAAATTCTTCACTCACTTGAACTTACACAAAACCCTTGAGCACTTATTTCAGTCTGACAACAGTCCAGCAGGGGCCCACGTTGGCCAGAAAGGATGAGCAGTCCCTGCCCATGGAGATTCGTTAGGATCCACCTGAGCAAAGTCCTGCGCAACCTAATCTGATCTCAGAGCCAACCCTGCTGAAATCACAGGATTGGTCTAGAGACCTCCTGACACCTCATCAAGCCTGCATTTTCCTGTGAATCTATGACCTTGGGCCAGCAATTCGGATCCGATTGAGCTGACCTCTCAGCATGAAGTGAAGGAGAAGTGAGGGAAGGTACATGAGTTAACTGCTCTAGAAATCAGTTCAGACACCAGAGCCTGCAGAGATGGGGGAATGATCGTGATACATCTCCTGCTGCTGCTAACACACTTGTTGAAAGGTGTGAGGAGATGTAGAATAAGACCATTCCTGAGAGTAGTTCTGAGAAAAGTGTTTTCAGAAGATGAATGCACTCTCCTTAGGATTCAGGTGCACAAAGCAGAGCAGTGGCTGAGGACTTTGTCCTGGCAATTGTCTCAGGACTGATGATGAGGCTGAAATTTATCTCTATGTTTCCTTTGTTGCTGGTACCCATATTCACATCAGAAATATCATAACTGATGCCTTAATAGCATGATACAGTCGAGCTTGAGAAATTACTCTCTATGGTTCTCACCATCTTGATTTTAAAACTTTTTCAAATTGAACATATTTGATCATTTATTGAGATCCTAAGATCTAAGAATTGCCATAATATCTTTGTGGAGTTAGATCTTAAACTCATAGTCAGACACAGGCTTTTACCACTGAAAGTTTAATGTTCTAGTAATGTTTTCCTTTAATGCCAGCTGGAAGGGAAGAGGGAGAACACCTCAGGAGAAATGGGCCTCACTTCTGATGCAAAAGGAGCCTTTAAGAGGGAAAGAGAGGAGCACAAGAAGCTTCTGGCTGAGAGTCATGGTGTGGTGATGGACCTCCGCTGGCAAATCCAACACAATGAGAAGAACTGGAACAGGGAAAAGGTGGAGCTCTTGGACAGGCTTGATAGAGACCGGAGAGAATGGGAACATCAAAAGAAGGAGCTGCTCAGGCGGATAGAGCAGGTAAGGAGTCATCTTGGGGTGAGGAGTTGCTGGCTCCAAGCACATGGCATTGTACCATTACTACACTCGGGCCAAGGTCAAGGAACTATATTAAGAAGAAGCACAGGAAAGATTTTGGTTCCTTGGCTACATCAGTGTTTCTCATGCTACAAAACAACTTACATACACAAGGGAGTAAAAGGGAAATGCTCATAGTCCCTATAAAAGACCACTTACGAGAAATCAACTCCAGGTTAAAGCCCATTTCCTGTCTCATTTCAATTACCCCAGACAGGCATGGTCACATCGATTTATTCTGTTTGAAAGCTTTTATACATCTCTCTGTGCTAAAGCACTCAATTCCACAATCAGGGTTATTCAAGGTTTGATGTACAGCTTCCTGCCAAAAAAAGTCTGTCCATTTGTGAATTAGGCACCAAAGATGCAGCTGCTGTAACTATTCAGTCTCAACTGAATTCTTTTTCTCTAGCAAAGGAACCCAGGGGTTAACATGAAGGCAGGACTGATCACAAGTAAATAGCTATCAATACTAAATATTCAGAAGACACATCTGACCTTGGTTACATGAATGTTGTGCGCACCTTTGCTATCATTTGCAAATCTGATAACTGCATACCTGTCCCCTTGTTTTTTGTGCTTATCCAACTCTCATCTGCTCAGCACTAGAGACGAATTATACCTAATGGAAATACTATCTATCTGGAAGCCATACAAAAAATAAAGAGTTTAATGAGGGAGAGTTAATACATCACTTCTGACTGAACATTGTTCAGCTCTGAGTCACGCATTCCAGGAAAAGTAAGAAAAACAACTGAAATCTTGGGTCCTCAATTAACTGAATACTTCCTGTCCTTAGGACCTCAGAAGTGGAACAGCACCAGATTTGTGCAAGCTCTCTGGGGAGCACTATGCTTGGATGAAGCACAAAGTAGTTTCACAGGTTAAATTGATGAAAGCTCAGCATAACTTCATGACCAGCTTTTTAAAACGGTTCATTATCTGTGTCTCCTGTTCCCATGTCTAGGCTGCTACAAGAAGCTAAAGAAAAGACACCAAGCTGTAAACGTTATGAGTGCAAGACTTACCCTTGGTTTAAGCTATGGCTGTTAAACCCACAAAGAAGCACTTAGGAAAGTCCTGTACTCTGCGGGTATTTCTAAAATCACTGCTGAAAGTGTAGGTCTGAATGGGCAGTGACCAATGTGAAGGTTTTACGGATGAGCAAAGGTGATTTTGATCTTCTAGATTTAAAAATATCAATAAACAATATACTTGATCTTTTAATCTCCCATTTATCTGAGGGGTTTCATGTATATTTCCTGCAGCTTTTTGAGCTACCCCTTATAATGCCTCCCGATAGTATGTCTCCAAATATAAAACGACCAACGCTTATGAGCTAGAAAGGCTTGTAGCAGAGCCCTTCGTGGACATTACTTGGTTTCCAGGGTTAAGTGGCAGAAGGTGCCTAGTTCTCCATGGCTTGACTGGGCTGGTTTCAAACTGTTGAGTTTCAGTGCATTCCTCATGCACAATGGAAATTAAATAACCTTCAGAAAATATCCCAGTGTATGAAGAATGTGGACACAAACTTTCCTCCAGAGCGTCACTAGTACCTGTTTGGATATTTATGCTGCTGTCCCTATGAACTGTGTTTTTTAGATTACCTCTTCAGTGTACCCTCAATAGCTTGAGGGACTTAACCTGGTTAAAGATGGCTTTTTCTATTCCCTGGGAATGGGGCACATTGAAGGAAGCAACACAGAAATCCCCGTTAATGTTACCTAGTCTTTAATCCTCTTTAAAGCTGACATAATGTCTCAGTGTCACCTTGGAAGAGCCTATGAAATAGCTTTTAACTAGTCCTGGAGCTGATTTCTTTTGTTACTATTCTGAAACCTCTAGGTTTCAACTATGTATTTACTGTACAGCAGAGTTGTACACAGAATTAGCAATACATAGGAGAAATGAAAAATATTATATCAAGCCAATTTCAGAGGACTAGATGATCAGAAATAGCATTTGAAAGCTTGGCTACCTGCCTGCAAAACTTCATAACTCCATCTTTGCTTATAATCAAACACTTCCCTGTGTGACAGGAACCTTCCAAATATTTGCAGGCTTTTAGTTGAATATCCTCTCAGATTGCAGTTATGCCCTGCTTTATATGGAAACAATTAGTATATCTCTGAAGTCCTTCTCCCCAGGGTTTTTCTGTGTGTATTCCATGTATGGCAATACATAGAGGATGAGGAGACTACACCAGCGTGTATGTTTGAAAAACAGAATCTAAGAGATAGCAGAAGCGTGTGCCAAATTTCATACTAATGCTTTATGCCTGTCTGCTTTTACACAGCCCCTGAATAATACATGTATGATAAGAGGAAAGCTCACACCAATGTATAAAATATATAAAATACTTTACTGTTTTGCTCTGGATGGTTATGGGAATACTGCTCGCATATAAAAAACATGATGGCCTACTTTTTTCAGAGCTCAAAGTTGTGGGTTTTTTTCTTTTTAAGTACAGTGTCACTTTGCTTTCCCTTAGAGAATCTCCCTCCACTGTGCTCCTAAAGCTATTTCTGCACAGAGTGCACTTACAAATATTTAAACCTGCAAAATCACCTGTATGAAAAGTTGCGTGTTTAAAGGCATAAACACAGGGACTCAAAATCATTATCACTCTTAAATGTTAGGCCAGTATTTTTTGCTTCAATTCTCTTGTTAGCTGTCTGAAATTCAGAGAATGAGCCAGTATCTGTACTGTTTCTCATAAAGGTTTGCATATCCTTATCCTTATAGAAACTCTGAAAATGTGGAAGGGCTTGCAATTAGAACTGTGTATACAGAAAACCTGGGATGACCATTTCACCACGCTTTGATTCTTGCCCATATGCTGGGGAATAGACCACAGGATCTCTTGATCTGTGCTTTTCAGACCGCACCTATACAGGATACCTTAAATTAACTCCTTTTAATAAAACTGTTTCAGATTTTGTATATCATCAGCAAAGCACTGTAGATGCATTCCCCTGTTTGTAGACCTGAATCAAGCAAAAATCTCACAGATTTCAGTGTAAGTGCAAATTTAATCATTTGGGACCTAAAATGTTATGACCTACATTAGGCAATACAATGCCTATTTGTTTTCCCAAGCACATGCAACAAGATTAAAATAATACATTTTGTAGATTCTCAGTCTTCAGGGTCTTGGGGAATGACTTGCATTTGCAGGTTATTGTCATTAATTTTAGCATGCTGCTCTAGCAAAACATCACAGTTACTTATCAGATTCCTGCTCTCATTCTTCTACCTCGTTGTATTTACAATTAAAGGAGAAGTTGACTATATAATCAAATTTTCAGATTGGCAATTTCACTAGTGGTTCACCTTCTCTTCACGCAGCTTTTGCAAAGTGTGGATTTAATAGCTTTGATGGCCCTGCTATTAATGTGCATTTTCTTTAAACATGCTTTGCATGCCTAATTCATTCTTTTGACAAAGCTATTCTGCACAAATAGTCAACTTTCCAGGCATGCGTTAGGATTAGACCATTTATTCAAAAAGCCTTTGTCTTCTGTTAAGGGGAATTTTCCACCTCTGGAAACAAGTGAAATACATAAAAGTGCAACTTTTGTATTGCTGACCAAAAGAAAAATGTATTTGTTTTGATGAGACTCCAAGTCATTCACCCTCCTTGAGTTTCTACTTTGTAGTGCTTTAGGATCTCGTATGAAGGTTGCTTTTAAGTAGCAATCAATGTTGATTCAGAATACAGACAGATGCATTGCTTTGTGTATACGTACTCAGTGTGTATATATGTATACATATGTGTGTAAACAAGGAAAATTATGCATATACACATTTAATCTCTCAAAATCTCATGAGTAATAACATCAAGGTCCTAGAGACATCTCTTTTTGCAGAAGGACCAGTGCATCAAAGCCAGCATCCTTGGATCTGGGTGGTGATCTCGTGGTGCTTCGCTCCTGGGGAAGGATGAGTTCTGCAGAATGCCGTATACTACCTAAGTAATTTCTGTTCTTTTCAATTATTTGCCTTGTCTCCAGCTTCAGAAAGAAGTGAACCCGAGAAGAGGAGGTGGTTTTCTGTGTGACCAGAAGGAGAGTAGCCTTCGTCCATTTATGAACCAGGGGAATCTTCACGTGCCTCGAACAATGGGGTCACGATCCTACTCTGACTCGGATGCCATCCAGTTTGAGGATCGGTCTCTGTCTAAGCTGAAGGAGAGTGATCGGTGCAGTGCCACAGAAAACCTGTTTTTGGAATCACTGTCTCTTTATTCTCCCGATGCATCTGATGAGCCCCGGTCTCGGCAGCTGGAGCGGGAGAAATTCTTGACCGGCTTAACGGAAGTATGTGCTCTTTTACCTTTTATCAAGCCAGTGTGTTCTCTCTCATGTCAGAATTGGTACAGCATCCCTGCTGTAGGAAGTGAGATGCTATGTCACAGGCAGTGCTTACAGTTACCTAGTAGTGAATTTGGTATGGACAAGATTCCTTGCTATGAGCTGATTAGACCAGTGTCAATCACCTGTAAAACTGGGAGCCAGCCTAGAGGTCCCAAAGATTACCTCACCTTCTGTCCATGCGCACTATGTATAACTAAATTTGGCACAACATATTGATTTAAAAGGTCTTAAATCTCTTCCAGATGCACCTATATGAAGAAATCTAGGCTGTATTTTGTTAGTACAGCAGTAAGTGGAGAGGCACTTCTGGTTGTTCTGTTGTGGTTGCCTTCTAAATAGATTAGCATGAGTAAGTGAGATGAGAAGTGAAATAAATAAAGTTATTCTTCATCAGCAAAGTACCTACCCTGAGATCAGACCAGAAAGCTGTGAAGATGTAAAATACAGTGCTAAGAGATGCCACTGGGACATAGTGGATGCAGTCTGTGCCCAGCTAAAATCTGCGCAACCGCAGGCTTGCTTTCACCGGTTTCATGTCTTCACAGTTTTGTTTATATTGTTGCTGAATGAAATCCAGGGTCCCCACCTCCACACACTGGGACAAAGTAGCCTATGAACTGGCATTATGATATTAGTGGCACTGAGAGTGTTCACAGTAATCACAACTGTACGCTTTGATGGTTCCTGTGAAATTCATAACACATTACAACTTAAAACCACTAATATCTCACTTATTTTCTGTTGTTCTTTGAATGCTAGCAGCTGTTACAGAATGAGAAACACTTGGAGACTGACGGGAGTTAAAGTTAGCAAGAAGGCAGCAGGTTGCTTGGTGCAGGTTTTGAGTACTTTCTTTTTGCCTGAAAATTCAGATTGGTGCACGTGGGTTTCGCATTCAGCTTGTGCTCTGAGCACACGAATGAAGGCATATTGAGTGTATTCGTTATAGCAAGTAGGAAGTCAAAGCTTCCCCGTCAAAGATGTACCTGTGTGTTCTGGCTTAAAAATTTGACGAGTCTGGAAACGAGGTTGTCAACAAGTCAGATCTCAAGCCTCCTGCAGGACCAGGTTCACTGGTGCGCCTTAACTTGGGAAAATTTAACCCAAGCATTTCTTTGAGGTGTATAACGTCGTTACTCAGCTAAAGGTTTGGGAAACCAAGTTTTCTTGAGAGGAAGAAGAAAAAGATGAAGAGAAGCAAGAAACGTGGCCACAATTCTTACATTTTAAGTAGCTGTAAGTTCCTGTGTGTTCCAGTTAGATTTTCCTCCCTCAGTGCCAAAAATGTACAGATAGAAGTGTGGGATCCTATATTCCTTATTTCTTAGCTCCTATTTCATACATGTCCAAGTGCTCAGTGAAGAAAGTTGGTACCAATGCCAGGGATATATGTTTTGTATTTAACTTTGATTGCTGTTTTCTTTCCTTCAAATTCAGTCTGATATTTAAGAAGGGAGATTCTCTCCCCCTTTCTGTTTTTCAGATGTTACTGCCATTAACAAAAGTGTTGGCAGCAAATTTTGGTCCTTGGTGATATTTGCATAGCTTCATTCCTTCAAAGCATGCTTTAGTGAAACCTGGGCAAAGTCATTTTCCCTCAGAGGGTTTGCTCAAGCGAGACTGATTGGAGTTTAATGAATAGCTTAACTGAGGATACACAGGCACAGCAGCAGCCTACTGACTGTTCCTCTCTGCGGTATTTTCTTCATGGCACTAACTGCAGTAGAAGCAATCCAGCCTTCAGCCTGGCTCTCCATTCAGTCAAATCAGATTTACTCTGCAGTAACTCCACTGAAGCCACCAACATTATTCCAGACTTACACCAGAGTGAATGCAAGGAGGATTGATTTACTCCTATTTTTACCCCTGACTGAATAAATACCAGGAAGGTATCTGCTGAGTTAAGCAGCGCACATTTTGAATAGTCGCAATTTGAAATACACTTGTGTATATTTGGTAGTGTTCCTGATTTCGTGAGTACTAAAACTTGTTTTTTCCTGATCACATTTTGTATGCCCTATAGTTTATTAGAAACATAAGCGAAGAGTTAAATGATAACTGTAGAGCAATCGCTTCACAAGTATGTATTAAAAAAAACCCAACTCATTATGGGAATTGTCACAGGGAAATAATTGTCGTAAAAATATATTAAAGTTGTTAGCAAGCTGTAGGTATCTCCCCTATGAAACAAGTAACAGACTTCCCACACATCTAATGTAGCTAGCTTAATGAGTTTTGACTGGTACCACTTGTTAGTTCCTAGAGAATATATAATGAAATCTTATGTCAAAGGACCCTGGTTTATCTCTTACTTCAGCACAGTCTCTGGCATAAAGCAGATTACCTTCAGAGAACAAATTCAGTCATAAATGTAGGGCCCAAACCAATATACTGTACGTGGGGAAGAAAGCCATTTGCAGCTTACCTCCATTTGTGATTGCACAAGACTAGTTCAAGGCTGTTGTAGATTTGGGATACAGGTTTTCCTGTGCAGTCTGTGGTTGTGATGGGATTGTCCATTCCTGTGTACAATGGAAAGAATACTCCCAAAGGCAATTTAAGATTCCTTCTCAGAGGGAAAATCAGGCACTTTTGAGAGTCAAACATACCTGGTACAACTAATGGGAAATGAATGACAAAATACCCACAAGCTGATGCCACCAACAGGTTCAGAAATAACTTACCCTGTTTGTTTCTGGTTTTCTTCAGGAGGAAGAAACACACAAAGGAAATCTTCAAAGGTGAGTAAAACGCACAGGGAAAAACCCAGCAAATGCTCAGCTCTCAGAGCTATAGCTCTCTGGTGCCCAAACCACAGACCTGGGGCATAGCCATGCCACGTCCTAAGTAGCCTATGATCCAGATTAATAGATTTACCCAGAGATTAATTTGTCTCAATATGCTTCTGTTCTACTCTGATTAACTTGGACCACATTCAGTTGTGTTGCACCATGATCAAACTGTATGAAAGTGCATAAAACTGCAGCTTACGCTGAAGGCTAAACCTACCTTAGCAAGAACTGTGAGGGTGGTGAGGCACTGGTACAGGTTGCCCAAGGAAGCTGTGAATGCTCCATCTCTGGCAGTGTTCAAGGCCAGGTTGGATGAAGTCTTGGGTGACACCGGGTTCAGTGTGTGGTGTCCCTGTCCATGGCAGGGGGATTGAAACTGGGTGATCTTAAGGTCCTTTCTGACCCAAACCGTTCTATGATTCTATGATTCTAAGAAATAGTTCGGGCCTGCAGTTATCGATACATAGAGGAATACAGTTAGTGCTGAGGACCTGAGATACCCCTGCATGTCAGGGATATTTTGGTTTGGACTAGTTCTGGTACCATCCCATAGGCTGAATACTCACCTAAGCCTAGAGTGCATTATTTGTGCTTTCCAGCTCACTTTCATCCCAAAGGAACCCAGCCCATTCTCTCTGAATTACCTTCTGATGCAAATCAGAGCATCTGAACAGCAGATCCACTTCAAAACAGCATTCCTGGTCTGACCTAAGTCCTTAACGTTGATGCACCCTGACTGCAGCTGGTGCTCTTGATTGAAAACTCAGTGTTATTTTACTGTATCCTGTGGATCACTGGTATTTTAAAGCCACTGCTTGCTGAAACCTCACCCAGCTTGAGTTACGTCATTGAGCTGAACCTCATAACTACATTCATTTGCATTTTTAAGTAGTCTCATTCAGAAAGCTGCTTTTTTATTATTTTTGCTTAAAAAACAGTAGGTCAGCTCAGCTACAATCACGGGCTGAGCTTGTGATTTGTAGAAACTAGCAAAATGCAGGAAAGCCAAAAATCCAGGGTTATCACTCAGCGATTCCCTTTGTTTGAATTTTAGCACAAGTGCAGCTCACCAAGCCAGTTCAATGTAATGGCATCTGGGCTGGATGTCCCACATCTCTACGCACCAGCTATGCAGCCTGGGCAATCTCAGGAATGGGGCTGGATTTGCTGATTTCCCAGCAAGTCAGAAAAACGCCACACTCGCTTTGAAAAGCTTTCCTCATGCTGTCACAAATGATCATTTTCTGTGAATGGTGTATTTCTGAAATCCTGCTCCCATATTTCAGACGTTTGCCAAGCAGTAATCCATGAGAAAGCAGTAAATTAAAACCTATTAATAACCCATTTGGTACTCTTAATCGCACGTCAGGAATGCTTGAATTTCGTAGCTATTTTAAGGGTAGTAAAAGGGAACTTTAGTGAAAGAGACAGCTGACGTGGTTGTTATTATAAGCAGATAGTGAAAGTTGGGTTTTCTGAGTTAGTTTACTGCTGAAAATAAAATCACTCTGGAGGTTTCCAAGCCTATGAATGACACTCTCATGTTCCCCTCTCCAGGGCGATGTCCGTTTCTTCTATGTCAGAATTTCAGCGCCTGATGGATATTTCTCCATTCCTACCAGACAAAAACTTGCCTTCATCGAGCAGCAAAGATGACCTAACCCCTCCCTTGTCTCCTGATGATTTGAAATACATCGAGGAGTTCAACAAAAACTGGGATTACAGTAACACTAGGAACCATGTTGGGGCCAGCGAGAAGCCTGCAGATGGCTGGACAGAAAGGACAGAAATTGGGAAAGCTGGGAATGATCTTGCTTCAGACCCTTTCCAGACATCATCATGGTACCTCACCACCAGTGTCACTATGACAACTAACACCATGACCAGCCCGGAGCACTGCCAGAAGCAGCCAACTAGGAGTCACGGTGTAACTGAAAAAATGGGAGTTCGGGTCTTTCACAGCCCGCCGGTTGTCCGTAGGTTTGATAACTCAGTGATAACTGGCAGCGAAGGGAAAAACCAGGTTGAGCCGGACTTCCTGTTTTCTGTGACCAAAGCTATGGGGAATGTAGCTGAGACAAAAGGTGCTTCCTCGGATATGTTTGGAAGATGGTCTTGTGACCTGTCCAAACATCATAAGGATTTTCTGGAGGGCGGTCTTCATCCCATTGAACGTCCTATTTGCACTACTGTGGGCTTTGCCTCACCCTTGCACAACTTGGAGATGTCCAAAAATATGAGTGATGACATGAAGGAGGTCGCTTTCTCTGTCCGAAACGCAATACGCTCTAATTCAACAGAGCCTCAGTTTAAGGACACCGCGTGTCAAACCAATGGTATGAGAACGACAGGGACGCAGACCACCCAGACCATCAGTGTTGGCTTGCAGACAGAAACCCTGCGCAGTATCACCAGCAGTCCACACAAGTGTCTGACACCAAAGGGGGGGTCCACACCTGTCTCTTCACCATCCAGAAGCCTAAGAAGCAGGCAAGTGACCCCCGTCATTGAAAAGGTCCAGGCTAAGTTTGAACGCACATGCTGCTCCCCCAAATACGGCTCTCCAAAGCTGCAAAGAAAAATGCTTCCCAAATCAGACCAGCCAAATAACCGGACTTTGCCTGGCACCCCTCAGAAAGGATTCAGTGAGTCCGCTTGGGCTAGATCAACTACTACAAGGGAGAGTCCTGTCCACACCACTATCAATGATGGCCTCTCCAGTTTGTTCAACATTATTGACCATAGCCCCATCTTTCATGAGACCTTCCAAAAATGCCCCAGGTCTAGCAGCCGGTCCAGGTCAGCAGAACCCAGGCCAGAACTGGGTCCAGTCCAGGAGCCATGTACGAATGCCCGTGGCAGATCACCCAGTCCTCTCCGGCTGGGGACAGAGATGCAAAAGGAAGAAGGGACTGAGGTGACAAGTATCAGACAGGACTTATCTGCTCCTCCAGGGTACACACTTGCAGAAAATGCTGCCAGGATCTTGAATAAGAAACTTTTGGAGCATGCCTTAAAGGAAGAGAGAAGGCTACCTTCACACAGCCCACCAAATCTTAGCAATGACAACAGCACAGGAGAAATTGTCAAAGTAGATCCAGGGTCCATAGAGGTAATGAGTTTGTTTGTTTTTCCTCCTATAGCTAAATGCACTCTTCTTTGAACAAATGCACTATGAGATCTCTTGCAGTCCTCGTAAGTGTTTACAATGAATATCCTAATCCTGTTGTGGTACCAGCAGCGAGTTCTAGTCATGAAACTATTGGATTAGTCACTGAAGAACTCATTAAAGAATTGAGTTTCTATCTTGACAGCTTATCAGGCTTGAAAGCATCAGAAGAGCTTTATCCTTTATAGGATAAAGATGCCTTTACAGGATAGAAACGTTTCTTCCCTGAATGACTAGGATAAGGGGTTTCTGTCACACCACATGTTACAGATGCTCTAGGGACTCTAGGTTTGAGTAAATTTCTCTTTTATGGAAAGGTAGACTCTTCTACACAAGAATGGGTGTTTACAGGTGTGTGTGAAAAGGTTTCTTCAGTACCCTGAAGGGCTTTCAGCATACCTTTTCTGGATGTATCTGATGAAGTTTGGCTTGGGTCTGAGAATGTGATTAAATGGCATGACGTTTGGTACTGACTGTTGCTGCCTCACGAAAATAAGAAAAAAAATATATAATCAACTAGCCTAAGCACATACCTACTTAGTGTTTGAGAACTCTTTATTGACATTTTGCTGTCAAGAGTGTAGCAATCGTCACCTGTCTCAGCAAGTATGTGCAGGTATTGGGGGTCAGAATCTCAGTTACAGTAATGTGCTAGAGCAATCGGCAAAAAAGGGTGCAGTGATGGACAAAAGCTTTTGTTATCAGTGTCTAAGCCTCCTGTTTCTGTGCCTGTGAGGGTGTTGCTTTGAGGAGGCCCAGAGAAGCTGAATTAAGCCCAGGTCTTACCAGCACATGTTGCCCTTCTGGTACAGCACTGCAGGGGCATGTGCCTGGCTGGTCGGTGATACTCCCCAGGTCAGGGGCAGAAGCCCATCATCCTCTCTGCTCCATGCTGCCCCTTAGCATCCTGATGGTTTGGTGGGCCCTGGCCACAGGTTAGCAGCTCTTCCCTGACCCCTGCACACCCCAGACATCCCACCTTGGCCTCACTGGGCTGACTCCTACCATTCCTGCCTTAAGATAGCCTTAAGGGAAGGTTCCACCAGTTTCTAACCCAACGTTTGGCTTGAAGGACCCTGCAGGCACCTGAGTGTTGAGACTTTTGGTCCTGCAGTTTGCCTTGCAGTAGTGGGGGGTTCTCAATGGACAATCGGTTCCTCTATTGTAGGCTCTGCTCAGAGGACCTGATCTTTTTCGCCTAACAGGGAATCCAAAGCTGAGGATATATTCCTTATATGCAGTTTAAACAGATATAAATAGGGGAGTTTGTACATAAAAAAGAAACCCCATGCACATAAAAAACAGTGAATGAAAATGGTCTTTATGCATAAACCTCAGAGTGAATAAAAGTGAAAGCAGCCTCATTTGTTTGACTCTTTCTAGCTATCTCTTTATTTTATCCTTAGTTTCAAATACTGGGAATACACTACTAGTCCTCGCTAGAAAATGTGTTGTACTCTTACAGGTTCAACTCAGCTTTGCCTTCAAGGCAACCCTGAAAACTCTTGATTTCCTCCTGCATCTTTTAAATGTCTCAGCAGATTTCAAGTGCAGGTAAAGAGATGTCATCCCACATCATCACAAATCAGTGCTGGCAAAGTACAAATAGCATCAGTACCTGAGTTTGATGCATGGAGAGATATGGGTCAATACTGTTTAGCTAAAACTCATTGACCGCCAACCTGGCAGAAAATTGCTCTTCTTTATGAATTATCAATTATGTTTTTCCTAATTTTGCGAGTTCCGAGCCTCAGAGCTACCACTTGTTTTTTTTCTTGCAACTCTTACTTGGTTGTTATGATCTTTGGATGGTACTGTCATTTTTCAGGAACACGCGTTGAAAAAGAAGGTGTTGGGCATTCACAGGAGGAGTTTAGCTTTTCCTCAGTGAGGTGATGCTCTGCAAGATGTACTTAATGGAGCATGGGTTTGCTGCTGAAAACAAAACCACAAAAAGTTTCAACTCTGCAGATGCCTGGGGTTATTTATGGATCACACTGACCACACAAATTACACTTCGTACAAATTCCACTTAGCACATTTTGTGCAAAGCCAGGCACCGCAGTTCAGCAAATGATGATCTTGGAGGAGGCAGGCTGTGCTTGTGGCAGCCTCATGTCAGTGCTGCCCCTGCCACCCTCCCATAGATCCCTGCTCTGCTGCCCCCTCACCTGCTGGTTTCTGGCCAGGACAAGCACCTTCTTACCACCAAACGCCTTCTTGGTTTTGCATGGCGTGGTATATTAATGACTTTTAGACTTGCATGGAGCACATGTTGGTGGCTTTTCTTTAATTTGACCTTCTGAGTGGTTTAGTTACATAATTTCCTCTTATATTCCTGCTGCAAATAAGAAGTCTAGTTCATATGTATATTAATACGCTTTCATACATATATATGTGTGCAAGTGAATGTATATGCATACATGGTAATAACTTTGTATTTTCTATATTATAACAGTAATAACTTTGTATTTTCTAAGTTGCCCAAAGCTGCTTACAAGCAAATTCATATTCACCCAGCGTAGCCTAATAGTGTCTTATCCTACTAGCTGACTAAAGCACTATCTTACTTGCGTATCATGGGATTAATAAATATTACTATTAAAAATGCAGCATAGCATTACCTAACTAATGGCATAAGAGCTGTATGGACATTTTTTCTCCCGTGATTATCAAGGGTGTATATCATGGAGGTTACACACCAGTCCTGGAAGTGGGTCAGACCCACTTCTAGAGTCAGCACTGTGAAAGGACCATCCACACAGAAACACAGATGAGACGGCTGCTGCTGTGTCCTCTACTCACCAGGGCAGAGCAATTGCCACACATTTGCTGCTGAACCGTTCAGCATGGGAAAGAGAATGTTGAAAAAAAAGGGAAGGCATTGCCAGAGTTAAAGGGCTTTTGATTTAGTTTTAGTCTCCCATCCAGCATCACTGTTAAATAGGAGCAAGGGAGAAGGGTGAGGCAAAGGAATTTCATGAAACCTGAGGAACATATGCACAAGCAACGTGAGGGACATGAGCAACATAAAATATCAGTCACCTTTTCACTTGTTAAAGATTTACAAAACAAAGGGGGGAAAATATAGCTTTATTCCTCTCTCATAGAAATGTGTTTTTAACTAACCCTACCAAGGTTGCAAAATATATCAGATGTGTTTCTCTGCTGAATAGAAACGTTTGGTTTGTTTGATACTATGTCCACTTCTGAGACTGTGCTGGGATTGTAAAAGGTTGGGTTGTTTGCTTCCTTCCTTTCTGAATCTTTTTCTACTAGTGGCTTGTCTTTTATTTTTGGTTATTAGTTTCCCTGTGATAACAGCGGTAACATGATCTGAATGGGGAGTAACATCTGGAGACTTCTTCCTTGCTGACATGAAATCTTCACTTTAAAAACATAATTGATTAAACCAGTTCTTTCCAACCTACTTGCTTTCTTTCTCTTTTCTGTCTGTTCTGTCCAGAACCAAACTGTCTTATTAACTGCCCCCTGGGGACTCTAACCCTGCCTGCCTCACTGCTGTAAGTCCTTTCTACCTTGTTTCCAGAGCTTTCCAAAAGCGGTCCTTTTTGAACATGTGTGTTAATGAAGGGAAATAAATGACCACAGCTCCAGAGGTATCAGCGTGCCCACAACGTCTCTGTGGGTCCTTCGGATGCAACAGTCAGAAAGTACTCAGAATAGGAGCCCATCTGCTGTCTCCCGCAGCAGCAGGAGCTATGAAAAGGTCACAGTTCAGTCAAACTTTGTGCTGTTGGGTTTTTTTGTTAAAATTTTAAAAATTGGCAAAATTTAAGACCAACATAAAGCTATGTAAAAACATGGGGGGGGGGGGGGAATTCAGGTTTATAAGAAACTTCACAAAATCACAGACTCACAGGATAGTTTGGGTTGGAAGGGACCTTCAAAGGTCATCTAGTTCCAACCCCCTGCAATGGGCCAGGACACCTTCAACTAGATCAGGTTGCCCAGAACCACATCCAGCCTGGCCCTGAATGTCTCCGGGGATGGTGATATTTATTACTGTTTTGTCTACACATACACAGCACTGCTCAGGGCTCCTGACTGCCTTGGGGTGCATTCCCTCCAGCCATGGCTACAGCAGCAGGTGGAGGGGACTGAGGAGGGGACTCCAGAACCAACCCATGGCTGAAGGCCGCCTTTGCTCATTAGGCTGTTCCCGGCCCAGTTTTGGCCATTGGCTGGGGATGCCGCAGCAGAGGAAGGGAAGAAGCTTTGCAGACATGAGCTGTGAGCATCCACTCCACCTCAGAGCCAGAAAACTCTTTTGCTTATTTATTAATATAGGCATAGCCATGACAGCTGATGGCCTGGGTCAGGAAATAGCTAGATACAAAAGCTGAAATCATCTTTCCCATTTTCAGTGCCCAGGCTAGGAAGTGCTGCCTGTCCTCCCACGCCCCCCAGCAACCACCAAAATAAATTACTCACAGGACATTAATGTTTTTAAAAACATTTGTAGCTATGACAGCTACATGTGGTAAGTGAGGAGGAGCTTTCATAGACCATTACGGACATTTTCCTTCTCGTGGTTGGATATCCGTAGCAAAGGAAGCTGCAGGTGGCGGTGACTGACTCAGGCAGCCAGCATGTTATAAGAATTACGCTGACAGTCACTTGTTGGTCCTTGAGCAACATCCATCACCAGCACAGCCTTGTGCTGGGCATGTGTGCATCACAGATAAGATGAGCTTAACCCTGCCATTCAGTAAAAGCTGCCCAACATCTGCAGGCATGCTGAAGAGAGGCTTTTGAACTGAGAGGCAGCAGTGGAAATAAATTTCATTATCTCCACGCTAACTCTCAATTGCTGCTACGAAACTAGGATAAAGCAGCCAGAAGCAAACAGGGCTATAGAGATATCATTTTAAGCCACTGTTTAGAAGAAAGAGGCTAAGACAAACCCCATAAATCCCACAGCCTCAATTCACCATATTGCACTGCCCATGAGTGTTGCTGTGCATATGGATTTCTCTTAACAAATCTGAGTCTAGTGACAGCTTTCACAGACCATATGTTGCCCCAGGCGCAATGGGATAAGGTGAAGTAAGGACACAGAGTCAATCGTCTTGTTAGCACAGATTTATATTTCAGCCTCACTGTTGTTTTAGCAAAGGTTGTTGTGAAGTTTATGATGCAGAGATGGGCTAGTGCAGGCCTAGGCTATATAGTCTCCTGACCAGCTTCTGCAGGGGCTCACTGGTCTTGTTCTCTGCAAGCAGCAAGGGCAGATCAGCACAGCTCTGGCTCAAGCAGCATTGTGTGACTGTAGATCACCCTATTGGCTGCGTATTGGCCAAAGGCACCAAGATTCACCCTTCCCAGAGGCTTCCGCAAGTCTGACAATGCCCTCTATCCAAAAACTGTGCATGCACAAGCTCCATTTCCTATACCTCACCTCTGTGTCTTCAAAACTGGTCTTTCTGTCGCGCAGCATTCATGTTTGGTCCTCCCACTGCAATGGAAAGGTTCAATGGTGTATCACCTTGTTTGTTCACTGCCAATCACATCATGTTACCTACTCCCGTATTCTCCATCCCTAGTCACATTTCTCCTTCTCCATGGGAAGTAGTGCACTGAATCCTTCCCTTCCTCTTGTATTGTTCTACTGCTGCCTTGGTTTGCCTGTGCTTTAACCGTGACAGAGCTTTTCTTTTGCATTGTGTCATTTCTGTTGTCTGTCTTCATCTATCACTGGTTTGCATTCTGACTTTGAAACTTGTTCTTATTGAACTCTCCTGTCCTCCCAATGGCGGCTCCTCAATGTACACATTTCTATACATTGACAAACTCCTCTAATTTGCTTTTATAAATTACAAAATATGCAGAGAACTATAGAAGTTTGGCTTTGGCACTACAAGACAGACTTGCTCCCATAATGACTCATCTTGGTGTAAGGAGCATTCTGAGCAAGGCAGGAAGCCTAGCTGGGCGAAGAGCAAAGTCCGTAAATACCAGGGGCAATTACCGACTTAGTGCCAGAGAGAAAAATGTCGACTGCAGATTGCTTCGAATCACAAAGGCAGGCTAACCAAGCCTGAGCAGTGGCAAGTTGGTGTAGGAATAAAATTTCCATTTTCTTCCATTTCTGTGTCTGTCATCTTTAACACACAGTGCCACTGAATCCTGTAATTCAGGCTTCAGCAGCTGGCAGTAACAAGTGATGTTCCAGGAGATGTAACCTGTAGGTAAGCCTCATCTTTAATCCATCTGGAGATCGTAAGTAGTCCTGTAGTCATTATTCTGCTGCCAAGAACTCTTTCCTGCATGTCAGTCTGAACTCCGAAGCAATGAAGCAGACAAAAGGAGTCAGTGGTTGATTTTCAACCCGCTTGCAAGTGCCAAACCTGGCCCTTTTATGCCAGGTCAACATTTACAGCAATGTGATGAACAGTGGATATTCCTGAATTATTATGCAAATGTACTTTTCAGCTCTTCCCTTTCTAGCACAAGGAAAATTAGCAAATGGAGGTTTGTCAGCTACTCCAGCTCATCCCAGACCTCTTTCTTTCATTCTCTCCTTACCTGTTCCATAAATCACGGACATACATGCAGACCCCTGGAGCCCACGCACAGCCAGGTGCTCGCTGCTTGCTTTTGTCCCACAACATGACAGATGCTTAGCTTTAGTTTTAGTTTCTTGTTTCCTAATTCTTTGCGCATCCAGACGGCCTCTAATGCAAGTCACTAACGGCTGTTTTGCTCTCTTGGCTGCCAAGGAACTACCTTGTTCTGCACTAGCCCCGTCCCTCCAACCCTGCTTCTCCCGGCCAGAGAGACCAGCGAACCGGCGCCCACCATCGCGATGGGCTTCACATTCCCCTACTGCCTCACAGTCGCAGTCCACCGGAGACCTGACTTCCTCGGAGGAGAGCGGAAGCAAGGAGCCACTGGCAGAGACTCCCAGCCAGGGAAGCGGGCTGGCCTGACTCCATACGGAAATAGAGGGCTGCGACTCTCCTCCACCAGGTCGCCCGCCAGCCATCTCTGCCGCTAAGGAGATAGGTCCGCTTGGAGTGGTCAAAGAATGTTCTCAGATGCAGCTGCTGAATGTCCGACCTGGGAAATAGAGGTGTTTCTAGAATGAAACAGTTAATGTGCCTGTAATAACTTAATTTTTTTCATAGCTGAGAAAACTATTTTTGTCTCCATCTTTTCTACATACAGTATATTAACAAAAAAGAAAAAAAAAAAGGGGGGGGGTTAAAAATGATTTAAAGTAAGATTTAAAATAAATTGTAAATTAAGGTTTACGGGAATTTGAATACGTGCTCGCGCTCTCTCCGAATACTGACTGCCTTTTGGTTATATTTGCACTGTTACGTTTTCAGTTTTGGTTTGGGATTCTTTGGGTTTGTTTTTTATTTTATTATTATTTTTTCATGTAAAACTAGGGTCTTAAGTTAATTTTATTCTATTTTAATGTCAGTGTTATCGGTTTTTAAAAGTAAGGTTCTTAAAGATGCTTCAACTCTCTGAAGTGATACCTTTTAAGTAGTGAAGAAAGCCTTTAAGCTCGTTCACTAGACTTGTATGAATTGAGATGGAGGGGAATACAGGTAAACACAAGAAAAAGTGTAAAAAAAGAAAAACAAAAGAATGCCTCAGAAAGTCTTATGGAGTTAGCTGTAAAATACACCTACAATACTTGACTTGCATGCCTCTGGGTCCTCGCACTTTAGTGCATGTACATATTGCTACTGTACCATCACATAAATGTGAGTCAACCTGTTTCACTGTAATATTGTTGTGAATTTACCCGTACTGTACTTTTATTGTTGGTATTCTTGCATTGACTATACAAAAAGAGTTTTTAAATTATTGTTAGCAGTTCAGCTGGCAATGTACAGTGTTTACTGAGAACTGCCTTCGTTTTGGGAAAACCATGGAGATCTCTGGGCATACTAAATTGTGATCGGTCTTGTTTAAGAGCCTGTTGGAGACCATGTGAAGTGGAAATAAAACCCTCAGTATTTACAAGCTGCTTGAGTGCTTTGTGATGGTTTTTTGTGACGGTACTTCCCGGTTTCATTTAGGTGGGGCAGGAGAGCCCCAGGCCCCTCCTTTAAGGGAAGAAAAATGCTTCTTTATGTGAAATAAATAATTGTAAAGCCAAGTACTGTGCTATGCTCCACACACTCCTGTGAGCACTGGATGAGGCCAGGGGAAGGTTCCTAAATTCCCTCACTGAACTCTGCAAAGCAAATGTTCACACCGATACTGGGACCCATCTTCTCAGTTCCTCTGAGGCTGCTGCTTTCAGTCATTCATGGGAGTGAAAACCAGCCAGCTAAACACGGTACCGAAATTATGACACTTCCAGTGTTGATTCAAGCTTAGGTCTCATCTGTATTGCCCACAGAGACCAATAACACCAGCGCTTTTGTGAAACAGGTGGCTAGCACTGAGAAGTAGATGCAGCTGAGAACTCATGCGCTTCTGAGAGGTGGAAACCTCTCAAGCTACTTTGCCTGGGACCATCTGTTTGGCCACATGCTTTCTCTGGGAGCCCCAGAACTGCTCTGACTAGTTATCCCGTCACTGAACCGGCTCATTCCTGTTCAGTTTCTTTGCTGAGGCTTTCAGAGGCTTTTCCGTTGAAGTGCACCATCTGGGATCCCTAGAATCCTTCCTGGTTAGCTCTGTCAAGAGATAAGCCCCGCACATCCTGTCCTGCTGTGTTGCGGCCAGCTTTCTAGGAACTTTCATTCAGCTGTGGGATGAGAACAAACTCCCTAGCTCCCAAATAACAGCCAGTTGGGCTCTAATTTCTCTTGTATCAGTTAGGGCCATGGCTATTAACCCAGTGTCAAAAAGTTCACCTGTGAGTGACAGGTTGCCCAGAGCAGCTGTGGCTGCCCCATCCTTGGCTGAGTTCAAGGCCAGGCTGGAGGGTCCTTAGAGCAGCCAGGTCTAGTGGAAGGTGTCCCTGCTCATGGCAGGGGGTTGGAACCTGGATGATCTTTCAGATTCCTTCCAACCCAACCCAAAAGCTGGGTTGGATTTTTCAATGACACGAAGAAAATGCAGGTGACTGATTTGTATCTTTGATGCCAGGAAATGGTATTTGCCTTTCAAATCAAGGATACACCAGCCTGCGGAATTACCTGCTGGCCATCTTGTGAGGATAAGCAGCTGCCTGTAGCTTGACAGGCAAAGTGCTTATGGGACAGCTGGAATTGCTGAAACAAAGCAAGACAGCAAGCAATAGCAGGAAGGTGGTTAAGCACAAATAGAAATTCTGTGGATGATCTTAAAAAGAATTAAGCATTATTTTTCTAGTCTAAGTAGCAAATACAGTGATATTGAGAAATATCACTTTTCTACTGGCTCTTTGAAAACACGAGGGTTTTTATCTTCCAGTATTGCTGCAGGTGGGGTTGGGGGATTCCCTCCTGCCCCCATTATTCTGGCATGCTCCATAATTAATTAAAGAAATAATAAAATAAAATAATAAAATATATAACCATCTACGGTTATTTTAAAAGCTTCTAAGAGAAAATGAAAAGCCTTTTAATAAGGTCTGCAGCTCACTCAGTGTCTGTAGGGTATCTGAATTATTGACTCATGGATAATCAGGGCAGGAGAAGCTTCACAGATTGCCACACAAATTAGTGTAAGGGGATATGAATACGTCTGTCACAGCTTTCCCTGATGTGTCTGAAACAGACAGCTGGATTTTACTGTGGGGTTTCTGGTGCCTTAGATGATGGCCTTGGGATATCACCCAGTCCTGCAACACAGCAGGGATCAGGGGCAGGACTGTGATCCATGGCATCCTTCCCAGTCCAGCCAGCTTTTGGGGGGATGCTGCAACACCCCAGGGTGTTGGGGTATCCCTCTTTCCACAACACTGCATTGTCCATGTGAGCACCATGAGGGGGAAAAGTCACCCTTTTCTTCTGCTTTACTTCATGCCTCTCTGCAGTCAGGTGCCCCCATGACAATATGCTGCCCTATCCTTTGCACAGCAAGCAGACCACTGGTAATGCCATACATCCCCTTAACTCGCCTACCCCAGTCCACAGGAAAAGACCCCAAGAGGGACAGTGTGGCAACATCACATCTGTGCTGTGCCTCAGTGTCTGGACAAGGACTGGGCTTGGATCATCTTTTCCCACCGCCTTTTCCCTCGGATCCCCCTCTGCACAGAGGAAATCTCTGTACATATAGAGTACCCCAAGGCATGCATCTTCCCCCCGGCACTTCCTTCCCTGAGTACCTGGTGTCGCCGCACACCCTCATGCTCTCTTTGGAGATACCACACCTTTTGCTGTCTCCCTGTTCACCTGGTTTGACTTCCTTTTATGTAAATCACTGCAACCTGCTGGAGTATTGTTAAGCTTTTGAGTACATATAATTTTCATATGAAATGACAGTTAATGTTTTCAGTCTCCATATAGAGGCTGCTTTCTGGAGAGGCTTAATGGCTTTAAGCAAAGTCTGCTTCCCTTCCCTGTTTATCATCTTCTTATCCATTTTGCAGGAGGAGTATGAGACATTCTGCCTTCAGGTTTGGGTGAGAGAGATTACTGCCCCGCTATAGATGTCTCTAGAATAAAACCCTACCATCTGTTGCTGAAAAATACCATTGTTTTTTCTAAGAGAGCAGATTTAGGACTTCTCTCATTCTTTTTTCTTCTTTGGGGGGGGGGGGTGTTCACAAACACCACCTGGAGGCCAATCTCAGCATCCTCTGAAAAAATTGTGAGAAATCCTGAAAGCACTTGGCAGGATTTTGCAGCTGAGAGAGGGCTCCACAGGCTGCTCAGCAATGCCATTGCAGCCTCTCCTCCCAGAGCTGTCCTGAAGAGAGACGGTGCTCCCTATGGAGGCAAACGTGGGGCCGGGGCTGCACAGACCCAAAGCATCTTCTCAGGTGTCCCCGGTTTGGAAGCCATCAGTTGCAGGTTAGAGCTGCAGGAGGTCAAAAGGTGGGCGGTGGAAACACTTCCCCACTGGGGACAGGGCACCCATTTGACTGAGTTAGTCTGATGCAGGATGATGGGCTGAGGGCTGAGGAGAGAACGCCATGGAACAATAGAATCATAAAACCCCAGTGTACTTGGCACCTGCAGGCAGATGGAGATCTGATTGAGAAGAAGAAAGAAGGTAGTTTGGATATTGGGTTTTATATGTCTCTTGATGGCAACAAGCCTGGCTGAGCTATGTAAGTGGATACTGCACTAAAATGGAAGAGCACCAGCTGGGCTCTGGAATGTGAATCACATTAAATGCCAACAACAGCAATTTTGGTTTGTCCTTTTAAATCCCTATATATATATATTTTTAATATACCTGAAGTGGATATTTTAATCCCTACAGTAAGGCTTTAGCATAGGTTTACACAGAAAAATGCCATGGACTTGGGTACCCTCCTCTTCCTGCTTCTCTACCTGGCTGTGATCCCTCTGGATCAGGCTGCAAAAGAAAGAGCTGAGGGTAAGTGGACAGGCTCATCCCACAGGCATTGCTCAGCAGGAACCTCTTTCTCACTAAGCTGGATGGAACGAACTTAGCAACAAAACACTAAACCCTGCAATAACAGGCAACGGGGCAGAATTTTGGGTGATGAAAAAATTCCCATTTTACCTAGAAGAAGAGTGGTCCGTATATATTAGTTACTAAGAACTGCAATGCTAAGTGCTTAGCAATTACGAACATAAATCTCATTGATTTTCTGCCCAGGGAAGAGGCTTAAGTAACTAAGAAATTTTGGGGAACTTTCATCACAAGTCTCTTACTACAATGTGTTTGTCTGTAAAATACGGCCTTGATCCCTGATGTTGTGTGAGAGAAGAGATGTATTGTGCTGTTCCCCACTCGATTTTCTGCACACTGCTTTGACAGGATAATAAAAAATACACTTTGCATATATGAATGAGAGGAAGAACAATAGAGGCCATGATTTTGTCACAGCTATTTCCATGACAAAACCAAAGACTTTTGAGAGGGTATTTTCTTAATACAATGTCACTGTGTTTGTAATGGAAATCACATCTTAGACAAAAAAATCAAAGCCCTGGCTTCACAAATTATCTATGTTCCACTCTGTCCATGATGCCTGTGGTAACACCACAGCTTCACTACGTACACGTAAAATACAAGTTAAATACATTCTACAAGCAACTTCAATGTTTTCCAAATAGGAATTCATGTGCAGTCAAATTAAAAAAAAAGGCATATTAAATGTATTTTTTAAGGGGTAGGACTATGAAACATCTGGGAAGGAAGCAGTAATAAAAAGCCGGGGAAGACAGACCTACCCTCTGGGAAGCAGTGCCCTGAACCGTGCTTAGTAAATAATGGGCCTGATTTCAACTTCCCAAGGACTAGCCCTGGGCCTGTGGCTTGGCTGTAGCAAGCCTCAAGTTGTGCTGCTGCACGGGAGGCATCACAGACCTTGCCCATCTATAACATTGACAGCGTCTCCCAAAATCAGTCTACATTTGACTGAGAGGGAAACCCCAAGTTGATGGAGCTGTAGCTGTTCTGTGTCAGTTTTCCAATGAGCCCTGATGTCTTCAGCAGGACAGTGAGACCTGCCAAGCAGTGACGTCCTGAAGAACACAGTGACACCCAATGGAGGAGAAACAGTGGGATGCTATTTCCTGAAATATTCAAACTTTCTCACATCGAGAACAGAAGCAGATTTATTTATTCTGAAACTACGGTGCAACACGTCCTCGTGCCCATGGGCTACTTTTACTCAGCAAATAATTAGCGCATCTTCCTTGCACAGAGCTAAATAACTTAGTAAAAGTATTTCCTTGCTTAGAAGAATTTGCCTGAGCTCTTGGTCGGCAGGTCTGGGTTAGGTGACCAGGAGCCCTCCTGATTCACATCAACCTTTCCTACAGAGCCAAGAGAACCTTCACTCACTGCAGACCCTGTCCCACTGCTTAGACACCACTGGCTCCCAGATCCAGAACTGGTCCCACTAGCAGGGTTTCTGGTTTCTCCTACTGGAGCAAGCTACCCTGAAATCACCCCAACGCCAGCACAGAAGAACCCTCTGGTGCTGGTTCTTCAGGTTAAGCAGAGGCAACTCTGAAATCCAAATAGAGACAGGATGGGGAACAGAGTAAGGAACTAGCCCACTGTTACCTGAGGCCACTCCTGACCTGAATGGAAACAAAACAACCACCCTACACCAAAATTAAATTACCATTTGAGCTACTTAGCAAGTTAACTAAATTTACCGTGACCTACATACCATAGCATTGGATATGTGCAAATACTTCTTTTTGTGGGAGTCAGGTCACCCAGTAAAACCTAGTTTAAAAGTCTATACACACTTTCCTGAAGCCGCCGTCAGTCTTACAGCAGAGGACAGCTAATCTGAAGAAACAGTGAGACATTTTTAACATTGACATCTATTAGGTCAGGCCTGCAATGATTTTAGTCTCTTGTCAGGGTATCAGACAATGCTGACAGATGAACTTATTAGGCTGGGTGCATATTGCAGTGCAGACACAGTAATTACAGCCTAGAAACAATCATTTAAATAGAAAATAATGCATTGCATGCAGGAAGTTCATTGCCAGCTGCCTAGAGGCAGCACCTCCACAGCTACTGTGCAGAAATAAAGCACATTAGGCAGCACATTGGGTATTTAAACTTTCTGAAAGCACATCAGCTGAAAATCAACCACTCACAAACAGCAGATATAGTTGGAGAAAATAAAACAATTAAATGTATATATTGAAAAGAGTCTCCTAAAGAAAGACAAAGATGCATCTATCTATCTATATCTATATCTATATCTATCTATCTATCTATCTATTTATCTATCTACCTATCACCTATGTTTAAAACAGAAAGTCTACTTTATTGTTTTATACCTAGCTATTTATATGTATATACACAGGGGTAAAACCAGACCCCTAATTATAGTTACCTTGAAGAGTCTATATAATAGCCTCTTCCAAAGCAAAGTGGAGGAGATGTCCTTCAGACCAGCACTGAAACTGATCAGCTGGATCTTTCCACACCTCTTAGCATCTTTTTCTACCCCATGTCAGCATCACTCAATTTTTAACCGCATACTGGTGCAACACTGGTCTTTGTAAATAAAAAAGTGGAGTCACCACACAATATTTGCTCTGCTGTTTTTGAACAGTATTTGTGTATAAAAGATCAGCTGAGATTAAGAAGATAAAGACAAGGCAGAGCTTTAGAGATAAGTTAAATGGACAGTGAAAATTGGCTTTTAATCTACTTAGGAAGTCTTTGTGATTAAAGTCTGGAATTATTTTCTGTGCTAATGAAGGACTGGGCCATGGCCCACTCTGTTGTTGCTTTTCATTCTAAATCATTTGCACAGGTAAATTTTGACTTCCTTTCCCTACCCGTGTGATCAGACGAAGCATGCAGACACTATTAAAAGATGCATACATCGGCTTTCAACCTCCTTCACAGCGAGTTTCCTTTTTCCAACAGGCATCTGAGTTTGCTACCGCGTAGGTAAACCTACTTTGGATGCATGCTTTATGCAAATAAGCTTTAGTGAGCAGCAGGCCACGAGCTGGCACGTACATCCAACAGCATGTAAATCCTTCCCCATTGAAGACATGGCTTATAGTGTGCCACTGGATTATAAAAATGTAAGAGCATCTGTCAAATACTGCACGGGCATGGTGTGGGGGCTCTTAAAACCAGCCACTGGTTGGATTAACAGAGTATGTGCTTCGCAAAACGTTCTCTGAGGCACCTATACCCTTAGTGGTGTATTCAAAAGCCATAAGAAAGAACAATTAGTCCTCCTGGTGCTTTACAGTGGACTAGAAAACCGAGGAAACAGGCATGGATCTCAGTTTAAACCAAGTTTACTGGAGTTCAGTTTATTGACTGGATTTGATAGCAATTAATTTCAGCAGCAAGATAAAAATAATATTAAAAAAGTTCTAGTGTTCACTGGGAGGTATTGGACAGCCGAAGCACAACCTGATTTGAACTGCATTGCACAAGGGGGTATCCCTTGAGTTAGGGCTGCCCTCAGTGAATGCGGTGTTTTGCGAAGGAGAAATGGAAATAAAACATTGTGTCACAAATGACATCAAAGAGGCTTTGCGCGCTCATCCTCTCTGCAAACTGTGGTTATAAGAAACAGACACCTAAGAATAATTTTCTCTCTTCTACTCAGTCCTGCCACACTTATCCCTTCAGTATTTGAATGCTGCCATGGCACGGTTTAATAAGCAGCATGACTAACATCTGTCCCATAATTTATTCACTCATCCTCTCCCTCGGAAAGGCCCGTGTGCAGGTGGAGACTTCTTTTCTTATGTATACACACCAAAACACACTTAATTAAACAAGCGCACACACGTCCACGTAAGTTCGTCAGAGAGAGCAAGATGAAAGCAAGGGTGCCTCATATCTAGGGCAGGGAGTGCTGGGGTTTATGCAGTGGGAGCAGGGAGGCTGGGGCTAGAAAGGGCCCCAAGAAGGTGCTGCCCAGACACGCTTTGCCTTTCTCTTGGGTAAAGCATGGCTGTGCTCTTGGCGTAGCACTGCTGTGGCACATAATCTTTAGCAGCATAAATGACCTGGTGACCAGCGTAACTGAGTGGCTATGGAAAATTTGGAGGCTTACATGAGTTTTAGCTATAGCTGCTACATATAGCGCCCAGGAACACAGAGCCAAGGAGCTTGATCAGTAATTATGTACCAGGATTTCTTCAGACAGTTTTAAAAAGTTTTGTCTATGCTACAGCACTGTACTTTACCGGGAACTTGTTTTATACTAGTGACAGTACGCCTGTGCAATACTGTTATGCTGGAGAGACCTGCAGAAGAAGCAGCTATTTCCTTAGTACAGGAAGAAACTGGGGTACTAATTAAATTTGCGCAAGTAGAGGCAGGAGAAAGGAATTTCTTAGTCTCTCTGTTTCTGGCAGTGAGAGAAACAGATTTACAGGGAGTTTTATGGAACTTGGTCTCTTTGAATAGGTCAAATCCATTGCCATTCAGGAAATACATTAACGTAGTAGTGGTGCCACGCAAGAAAAGATCCAGTTCTAGTTATTTTCATAGTGCATGATGGATGCCCTTTAGTTGGCTGTGTTCTGTGACTGAGGACAGGAGTGCTCTTGCCCATATTTCTAGCGATGTGTGGTCTCTGTAAAGATGTATTTGTATTTTTTTAACACGGATGGCACATCCAACAGTGGAAAAGAACTAATCCAGAGAGCCTGGCAGGTTTCACCAGGAGGGGTCAGGCAGCATCACAGCAATAAGTGACAGCTAACATGAGAAACCACAACTCCTCATCCAATTCCCGGGAGCCCAAGCCGCTAACACTCAGCAGCACTGTGTCTGACTTTCAGCCTCTTTTCGAAGTACCCACCTGAATTAGCTAGTGTTTTCCTTGCTCAGACCCTATCTGAGCCCAGACAATGCTTACACAGTCATTTGTTTCTTAGGAACATATAGCAGTTTGCTTTCTCTCCTGTGGCAGTTGCTGTTTTGTCAGCTGTGAAACTGAGGCATTTAGAAGTTAGATGGTTTATATAATGATGCGCAGCGGGGCTTGGAAATCACCCCATTCCTGCCCCTTCCTGGGCTGAGCTGAGTTCTGTAGGCTGCCTTTGCATATACAGCGGGTCAACGGCAAGGTTTAATAAAATCTTCCCACATCCTATGCACTTTTCCATGAAACAAGAAGGGGCCACCAGACTAGAGAATGTGACCTACAAGAGGAGAGCATCCCCCTCGTGTTAAGGAGCAGGTCTCTTCATACTGCCAAGCATTTTAGTTGATAAGTGCCTTAAGAAAGTTACTGAGACACTTCTTATGCTGCCTAAAACTTTACCAGCAAGAGCACACAAGGCATTACAGCCCTGGGCATGACCTCCAGCCACAGCAAGGGGACTGTAGCCCTGCACTGCGTTCCTTTGGGCTGCATTAGTGAAGGTGAAACTGCGCAGAGACCAGCTCTGTGTACTGTTGGGTACCCTCCACAAAGAGAGCAGCTCTGCTTGCAAGGATCCTAAGCCATGGGCTTGCTGCTGGCTGCCTCACTCATAGCTCCCCAGAGCCCATAGGAGGACCTGCTTCACATCAGGGCTGCTGCGCTGCATGGTCAGCCCACGAGGGAGAGTGGAGCAAGACGAGCAGGGCAGCTGCAGTGCTGTATGCAGATATTCACAGATCTGCCTGCATTTCCTGCTTTTTCCAAGAATGACAGCGCAAAATAACAGCATCATAAATGCCGCGTTTCAGCTGATTTCCAACCTGGGAGTGTGAAATGTGCATGTGCCTGAACCACTACTGTGGAAAACACCTTTCAATTCCAGCCAGCATCTTTGAGGATTTCCTGAGAGTTGCAGGTGGCACTCTGCCATATTTGGAGATTTAAACACAAATAAGAACTGGTGTCACTGGTGAATGAGGAGCATGGATCCTTATGAAAGTAAAGTTGCTTGCAGGCATGTCACAGACCGGTGGTGACATCAGTCTCAGAGGTGGTGCTGGCCTCCTGCCATCGCCCAGAACAACGAAAGGCCAGCTTGGCAAGAAGCAGGGACATTGTGTGGATCTGTTTGTACAGCAAGTATGGTGCTGTAGATTGGGAAAATGAAACCTAGTATCATCTCGACCCATTTCTTTATGCTTCCTGCATTGAGGGTGGGACTAGGCCTGGGTTTAAAACAAAAAGGAGGAAAAAAAGATAAAGATCAGTTGTGTTTAATGTCACATTTAACTCTGTGGGTGGCACCAAGGTTTGGTCTGTGCCTGCTTGTCTGTGGCCAGAAACTGTGTATATATTCTTTTGCAATGGGAGCCAGTATAACAAAGCAGCTGCAATAGGCTTTTATCGCGATGCTGAAAGAGACCCCAGCACCTGCAGAGCATTCTTTCTTCCCAGTCCCATACTTATTCAGCTCACTGGGGCCTGGCATGGAAAAGGAGGATTCATGTAGTTCCTGTTGTCTGGTGAACACTGTGAAACGACTCCAGGTTTAACTGTCTGGGCGCTGAATTCCTCCAGAGAGAAATGGTGACAAAGCCATTCTTGGAAGTCTCGTGCTGTTCTAGGAAATGAGGGAAGTTTGTTGTAACAATGTTAAAGCATCAAATACTCCCTTCAGACATTCTTAATAAAGCCTGGTTTCAAAGTCAGGGTGCAATTTCAATTTTAAAAGGTAAAGCTTTCTGAATAATCCTGATATGTTTGTGACTGAGCAGTTATGCCATCGCAACCATATTCCCCTTTAGCATCAACAACAGGAGCCTACATGCTGTCTTGAAGGATGAGGAGGGCAGAAAGGTCCCAGTTTTAGAGTGCTGTTCATTATTACATCTAATTTTGCTCAGTTTATTAATAACTGATTTTCCCCCAATCCTCTCAAATGTCACCCTCATGTTTTGTCATAATTCTTTGAAGTTTTAAACATTCAGATTACAGATAGAAACAACAGCAGACACTGAGTATTACAGACTGCCTCTTCCTCTCCTCATGTGATTCAGTAACTTGGGCCGATTACACTGCTTGGGCTCTAGAAATACTGGTAATACTGTCATTTCTTCACAGAAGTAGGTTCCCCTATCTTCCCTGGTATTGGGCACCAATTCTCCATCCTGCATGTACCTAAAACACTGAGGAATTTAGCAAGAGGATATGAGATCAGGCTCTGGTGGTTTACAGAAGACACAGAAATCTTCTCCTGCTGGGCCCCCAGCTGGCAGCATTTATGGCATCTCTCCAGCTCTTACAGCAAATCAATTGCTGTACCAGAAACAGAGACCACCCTCTGCTCAGGACAAGCTGCAGTACAAGGCAGGACACAAAGCTGCTTAGGTGTGAAGGACAGCACCTCACAGTGCCTTTGAGATTTGCATCCAGACTGCTCGTCAAAGGCGTCGTACTCTATTTTACACTACATTTGAAAAGAAGAAAGACCATATAAGCTCTGCTATGTGTCAAGATAAACAGGAAATTTAACTGTCCTATGTATGGGTGGATCTGATGCCTGTATTGTGTGATAAAGATGAGCAGCATACAGTAGTGGAGGACTAACTTTTGCCTTCATGGGCTGTCCAAACAGCTGATGAATCTAAGAGCCTAGCAAATACCTTTGTCTGCACTCCTTCTTCCTCTCAGACACCCTCCTCTGCCTGTCCATGGGTGCATTCATCTCTCATGCTGGCAAAAGCTCCAAAACTTTCATCCTAAGCAGCTTCTTATTTCCAGCCAGTTTCAGCCTCTGCTCTAGTTCATGGAGAACCTGCATCAGCACCTGAAATCCTGAGTCCTACCCTTTATGTTAAGCTAGGGCAAGGAGGAAACTATTATTAACTGTCATTGCACCTTTACATCAGTAATGCAAAGCCACAGGGTGAGGGCCAGACCTGCCATTTTCAGAGTACACATTTTGCAGTAGGATTTCACTTCAACTTATCCTTAATTCCATCATAAGACAAGGCCAGAAACTCAGGATTACACATAATCAAAATCACATGTTCATCCACACCTCATTTTTTCACAGAACACAAATGTTTCAGATACAGGCCAAGACCTGGGGTCATGCCAGATATTTTTTACTGATTTTAGAACTTTGTCAAGTATACTGCAAGACTCAATCCTCTAGTGACTGCTGAAGCCATTTGTGTGTATGTGAAAGCCCATGGGTGAAATTTTTTGCCGCAATTCCTGTGCTAGGTCCGTGGAGAATCACCAAAGAAATTTGGGCAGAGCCCAGTCCAGACCCTTCAACTCGGTAACATTTGTGTGCATGGGGAAAACAAAGGGGCAGAGACTGGGACACTGAGAGCCACTTCTGCAGGACACCCCCCCCCCCCCCAGACAGAGAGTAGCAGTTGTCCTGGGGTCTCTTCCCTTCCCCTCCATTTCAAAACATACCCAGAGGTACAATTCTGCTCCTGATTTCCATTACATTTAAAATGTTAGATATTTGGTATGAAGTGTTTTAGAGTCAAAGACCAAGTTTTCTGACTTGTAAGGCTTTTGTTTCATGAGCTGTCTTCTAGACTGTTCATTCCCTAGAAGCCTTGCATTATTTCAGCCACGTTCTACTAAAGTTAACAATAAAAGTAAAGTTAAAAATAAAAATAAATGAGAATACAGTCTGAGAAGAACAGGTTTTCTACGGTTGGGCCATTAGCTTAGTAAATATTTTGGTGTCTTGTAAATATTGGTATATTTAATATAATAAAGGTACACTTTCCTATTTTTTTTAATGGTAAAAAGAGTGATGAATTTTAACTTACACTAAAAAAGAAGATTCAAACTGTTCTTTCAGTCATGGAAAAGTCAAGAAAATTATTTGAAGAGCACTATCAGCTTTAAACCTCTTAAGCAGTGTTAAATAGCAACCCTGGCTTTGCAATCAGCTTTTCCAAGGAAGGGTTTTCGTGGGTACCCACTCATACTGATTCTGCTATGGCACTGTGGTTTCAAAGCAAGAGAAATAGGGCAGAATTACAGGGGAAAATCCTGTTGAAAACTAAAACGCTTTGATTTTTGTTAACACTTGCTAGGAATCAATATACTATCAGTTTCCTGCTGCAAACAGAAGGGATTGGATGCCTTAAATATTAAGATGTCACAGAGGCTCTAAGCACTGAGAATATCCAATCCGTAAATTAACATCATATCAGAAATAATACATCTAGCTATCATAGAAGCTTTTCCCTGTGAACCAGAGAGAGGAGAGTGCTTAGTCCCACAGAAGTTACCATCTGGGAAAGAATTCAAGTTACAAAATCCACAAATGAATGGCAGCCCACATTAAATTTGTTGTCTTGAATCAATTGAAAGTAGTATGGGGGATTCCACAAGGGATATTATCTTGTTTGGCCTTAAGCCACTCACTGGAATATGTGCATATTGGAAGTGAAATCGAATTACATAGATTTGTCTTCTAAATATTCACCATATGTTCTCATAAAACTAAGTGACAGCCCTATCTATAAAATGAATTGTTTATTGTGTTGCTGTTTTCTTTAGGCTTTGCTTCAAATCCTTAGTAGAAAACATGAGATCTGTAAACATTTGAGTCATATACAAGAGGTTAAAGGAGTTTATTTCAAATTTTTAGAAAGGAAACCTTTACAGCCTGAACGTTTACACATCAATTGCTCTTCTTTATGTAATTACAGTCATGCTCCAGTCTTCTTCTCCAGTTTCAGCTTTTCTCTTTCTATCCCAAAACAATTTGTGCTGTCTCAGCTATTGTGGAAAAGGTAGGCAACATCCCAGAACGGACCTCATCTCAGTCACCATTAATAAACTTCTTGTAACACAGAAAAGTAACACAACCCATTCTGTAGTTAATAACATCTTGTGTGGTCTATAGAAAGCTGACAAAACCAGCTGAGAATTAGAGATGTACAGAATATATGCACAAAAGTTATCTAGTAAAATACTAGGAATGTATTAGTAGTTCCAGCTGGACTGAGTAGCAACACGAAGAAAATAACTATAATGCCCTTAACACTTTAGCTATATAAACCTAGAAGATGCTGTAAGGCCTCTGTGGGAGGAACATCAAAAAACCTATGAAGAATTTCTATTGTGAGTAGGCTTGGGTTATGCCTAACACCAATTTCACTTGTAACCTGGTCTCCAGGTCCTGTTAAATGAAGTTTTGCTTTGTTTACACGTGAAGGGAGAGAATGAAAAAGAAACTCAGTGGACTTCACAGTGAAGTGCCTTCCAAAAGCAGCCACCCAGAGTGCTGCAGTATGTCTGGGCAGAAGTAAGGAATTGGCATCCCAGGACATGGACAAAAATGAGAGAGGCTGGACATAAAAGGAGCATAGGGGTTTGTGCTGCCAGGTAAGAAGTGCTCATGTCAATGAGCCGGTACCTCAGCCATTCCTGCAAGTAACAGCTGGTAGAGATACTGTACAGCTCTGCGTAAAACCCCAGAATGCCAAAGCATTCCTTTCTGAAGCACTCCTAAAAGGCATTGTCGTGGTTTAAGCCCCTCAATAACTCACGCAGTCTCTCTCTCACTCACTCCCCCTCTTTCTTCCCCCAGTCCCGGGGGGATGGGGAGGAGAATCAAAAGAATTCAACTTCCACAGGTTGAGATAAGAACAGTTTAGTAACTAAGGTATAACACAAATCACTGCTGCTACCACCAGTAATAATACAAGAGAAATACAAGAAAAGAGAATACAACTGCTCACCAAGCCCAACCCAGCCAGTGCACCCCCAAGCAGCGAACCCCCCACTGCACCACCACACTCTTCCGGGTCTCTGCTCTCCCGTTTTTACATCCTGGACATGACGTGCTGTGGTATGGAATAACCTCTTTGGTCAGTTTGGGTCAGGTGTCCTGTCTCTGCTTCCTCCTGGCTCCCCTTCCTCCCTGGCATAGCATGAGGCTCAGAAAGTCCTTGGCCAGACAAAACACTACCAAGCAGTAACTGAAAACACTGGTGTTACCAGCGCTGTTCCCAGGCCCAAAATCAAAAACACAGCGCTGCACCAGCTACCAAGAAGGAGAAAAATGACTGCTGCTGAACCCATGACAGGCATTATAGAGACTGGTTAGGCACTAAATCCAAAATACACACTCTGGTAAAAATGAAAGGCAAATTTGTCTGTTAGATGCCAAACCACTGGGTATGATATCTGCAATCTCCAAGCTGCCCGAAAGCAAAGAGGGTTGGCACTCTGAACATAGCCTTCACAAGACCCTAAGGAAGTTTTAAGACATGTCTTGGGCAAAGCATGGGCAAGAGCCATGGATGGTGGAAAAAACCACTGTTCCTTCCCTACCACCTCCTGTTGTAAGTAACAGAGACCAACACTTTACAGGTCCCACTGCATGAGCTCAGTGTAGGGATGCGTCTATACTTTGAGGGAAATGGTTTGTTTATAGGACATGTAACCAACCTCTCAGCCAAGTTTACTTACTTCTCCTGATTGCAATATGTTGTACCTCTAGCTTGGCGATTTTTGCTGTTGTACTTTTTGTATTGCATGACTTCAGGCACTGTTCTTGGGATCTGTTTCTCTTCCAAGACCAAATAAGAGTTCTCAAGAGGAGGAAAGGTGTTTTTAAATAAAGGAGGTATTTTACACCTTAAAGGGACATTTTGCCTTCTTGCTCAGTCTGCAACCTATTTGCTCATATTTCTCTTCTTCACATCACTGAGAAAGCTCCCAGAAAAACAACATGAGCCTCACTAAGAATGATGGCTTGTTGGGAACATTATCTCAAGAAGCAAATGATTACCTACATTTCTGCTGGTTTCTTTAGCAGAGCTCAAGAGTCTCAAGGCATCACAAACTACGATTTGTTCTTTCCTGAACTGTATTTTTTAGATTCCCATGACAAATGCACACAACTCCACCAGGACTCACACTGTTCTTCCTTCTCATAATGTGTTTGTCGTATAAACTCAGAGTGGCCTGAGGCCACACAGCTATCAAGAAAGAAGGTCAAGTTCCTTCTTCCAGCTCTCAAAAGAAACACAAACATTTTTTGTGTTTGATTGAAGAACACGTGTTGTTATAGGACCTGCCTTAAATACAGTTTTGTTCTTTCTCTGACTTAAAAGATATTGTTGATCTCACTGTATATAGGTAGGGTCCACATGTTTGCTTTTGGCATATTGTTGCTGTAATATGTTTTACTTGGTACTTTCCTAAGAATCATAATTCTACTTCTAAAGAGGTTGATCACGCTCCCTCTGCCATGTCTCTTCAGGCCCAGGAACGTACACAAAGAGACCTGCCACTGCCTGATTTTCACTTCAAGTCTCTCTCTTCTTATTCTCTTCTTAAGATTTATCCCAAAGAGTATGACGCAGCATTTCCTATGGTGCCATTATCAAAGCCTCTGATACAGTATTTTATGATCATCTGAGATCAATGAATAGATTTTTATCTGTAAAATACAAGAGCTATATGAATATCAAAGTGAAAACAACTAAGTAAAATTCTCCAGAGTGAAGGCTCATTTAGCAAAAGGAAATATCAAAATCTTGAACAGAAAGCCAAGAATCAGCAGTCCAGTAACTTATGAAGCTGTTGTATGGACTTAAAGGCATGCTTTTTTCAAGCCTTAGCCTGTGTGGTAAGCAGAAGTTTGTCTCTGTAAGGTGCTATGTCAGGTCACTTGTTTTCCCAAGTTAGTCATCACTGTTGAGCCCTAAAATAATGCTAAGCCGGTCAGATTACATGGCAGAGATGTTGAGACCTGGTGACAGCCACAAAGGACAAATTGGACTTCTGGAAATCATCTCAGTTTACCACCTCCATCATTAGCTGCTTATCAAAATTGAGCTGAATATTCAACACTATTGAAAAACAAATGGGTATCATAAGCTATCTCAAAGGCTATGTGAAAAAAAAACAGTTCTAAGATATTTGTAATGATAAAATCCATCCTCAGAGGGGAAGCCATTCATTTTCTAGCCAGTAAAACAGTTGTGAAGCTGTTTCCATTTCAGATACGGGTTAGAAAGCTTTGGTCTTCTGGAGCTGCAAGGGAAGTAATAATTTATTCATTGTTCCAAACGGGGCTAGAAGAGCTTATACTGATCATGCCAGATAGAGCTCATCCCGTGAGGAAAGTTTTGGTAACTGGATGATGCTGAAGTCCTGAGAATTTCAGGTACCTGACTTGGGAAACTGAAAAAAAGAAATAGAGAAAGGATGAATCCAACCCCGGAAGGAGGTACCTCGATGACTTGTGAAGAGCTGAAAAAATGTTTACTTGACCTTCTTACCTCCTATAGAATGAGGAGAGGTAGTCTTTGCTATTTGACCAGGGATGCAAGAATGATTCAACACGTCAAAGTTGTTTCATGCAAGATTGAAAGGGAAAGATGAGGCAAGAAATTTTAGACTGGCACACAAAGCAACAAGATCACCTAAAAATCAGTAAATTTGTGTGCAGCCATATTTACTTTCAATTAAACCTCATTTTGGATTCCCTCTGTTTTCCTTTGTGGAAAGAGGGAGAAAATCTCCCGTTCTGTAACAGACCAGGGACCTACTCACTTCTGGAAATATCCCAGGAGGTGAACATTATGTGGTGAAATGTTCTCGGCAACAGTGTTGCCTATATAGCAGAAGGTGCACAGGGACTGCTCTAGCAAATTATTCATGGACAATAAATAATGTATAATGTGTCTCAAAGGCTAAGGAAGTGCACTCCACAGTGCACACAACACTTCTATTCCAGAAGGCATTTTTATTTCTGTTTGGATTAGTTTCTTTCTCATTATTAACTCCGTGGGTAAGCATGCATGACCTTGCATAAGCCTGGGTTTGGGGGGTTTTATTCACATCTCACATGACCATCTAATACATCAGCTAAAAGAAAATAATTTTTTTTCCTTAGTCCTGTTTTTATCAGGATTTATTATTACATTCATATTACCAGGCTAATTTGTTAGCTTTGTATCTACATAGGTTTTCCTGGGGGTAATATCATCTCCAAACTATATTATCCTATTAGGTTTAGTGGTAGTAATAGTGTTCCCAATGTCAGTTATAGAGAAGGTTCTGTAGCAGCAAGTTCTGCACTAACCTCCTGTGAAATATGCTCTCCATCCTTGGGAGCTCATAAACTAGGTTATGATAAGTTGCAGCTGGCTGATGAGGTAACAAGCGAGAAGATATCATGTCCTAATTAAAGGAGTTGGCTTGCTTTCCACTTGGCTACTGTAGTAAAGGGAGTTACTTGGAAAGCTGCTTGTCTTCCTACCTCATGTCTGAATAACGTTTATTAATCATCACTGATTTCTTAGTGTACTTCTCCCTTGGGAGAAACAGGGGAGGATCTTTCTCTTTCCCTTTTACTATGTGGTTTGCAGCCTGGATGACTCAGGCTAAGCTGTATTATTTCTTCTTTCTTTTCAGATGCTGTGTTTACCACACATTGGACTGGTCTGCAGAACAGCCTAACCTTCCCCAGTAACTACTCAGAAACAAGCTAAAATAAACTAATGGGTATTTTTGCCTAAGATTCACAAGAGCTATTTCACTCTTCTGATCTCTTGGACAAAAGCAGTTGGGAAATAAGGTCATGTAGTTCATACACTCTTTCAGAGGGACAAGCAAACTTACTTTGAAGACATAATTGTCATGGAAAGATTTATTTCCAGAAAAAAGTCTCTGGGGTAGTTAGAATCATAGAATCATAGAATAGTTAGGGTTGGAAAGGACCTTAAGATCATCAAGTTCCAAACCCCTCCTGCCATGAGCAGGGACACCTCACACTAAACCATGTCCACCCAAGGCTCTGTCCAACCCAGCTTTGAACACCGCCAGTGATGGAGCATTCACAACTTCCCTGGGCAACCCATTCCAGTGCCTCACCACCCTCACAGTAAACAATTTCCTCCTTATATCCAATCTAAACTTCCTCTAAGTTTGAACCCATTGCCCCTTGCCTATCACTACAGTCCCTAATGAAGAGTCCATTCCCAGCATCCCTATAGGCCCCCTTCAGATACTGGAAGGCTGCTATTAGGTCTCCAAGCAGCCTTCTCTTCTCCAGGCTAAACAGCCCCAACTTTCTCATCCTATCTTCATACGGGAGGTGCTCCAGTCCAATTTCCCATTTCTCTAAGGCTATTCTTCCTCTAATGGAGGTTTAGATTGGATTTTAGGAAAAAATCTTCACCAAAAATGCTGTCAAGCACTGAAACAGGTTGCCCAGGGAAGTGGTGGAGTCACCATCCCTGGAGGTTAAAAAGATGTGAAAACACAGGACTTAGGTACATGGTATAGTGGTGAAATTGTCAGTGTTAGGTTTATGGTTGAACTCAATAATCTTAAAGGTCTTTTCCAGCCCAAATGATTCTATGATGCTATGATTCTCAAATACATAATTTTCAAAGTCAGGATTTATTTTTATTTTCTTTTTAATTAGTACATCTCATTAAAGAAGTGGGAGGAGAAAAATGATCCAATTTTTTTTACTTAACTTTTTTTTTTGAGTATTTTCCTCGTTCTAGAATCTTGATAACTTTAAAGTCTTGGCACAAATACTTGAACAGTGTCTGACTGCTCCCTGGAATTAAAATTATAACCATTAACAGAGCAGATTTATAATTACGAATTCTAAAATATGCTTAATCCAAAATTCATAGATGCTGGTGATTCACCTAGTGAAGATGTGGCTGCAATAATATATGAGCAATAGAGCTGAACAAACACAGTACATACTTTCAGTTTGAGAGTTAATCATTTCAGCGATCCTGTTTAGGCATTAGGTAGATAGAATTTAAAGATAACACAAGAAGTCTTCCACATAAGTACACTGAAAAGGAAAATTTCTTTAGCAAAAAAAGTTACTTGATTTGATTAAATCCTTAATCATTTACTGTTACTGAGTCATCATACTATACACGTCTGTACACAGCTGTACACATCGGAGGTGTCTTCAACTTTTCAGATTGGTCTAATTTGACTGCTTTAAAAATCTCATCTTGCTGCGGGGCACACATGCAATTAATGAGACTATCATATTCTCACGCTATCATTACAAACTCTGTTTTCCAAACTACTTTCAAATTGACCTACTTTATGCTTCAAACCAATTCCTTAGGAAAGGATGGAAGTAACTGGCACAACTGACAAGTACCAGATTTAGTTGAAGAGCATAGAACATGCTGAAAGGAAGTTGCTCTTTACATTAGAACAATGAAGTGCTTCAGGTACTTTGCTAGAACGGCACTAGGAGAGAGTATTCTCTGGGACAGCTAGAAGGAAAAACAATTGATAGATCATTGTACCTAAAAACTATCAACTGGAAATCAGATGATGACCAGTAAAGATACGTAATGCTTTTCCTGGGTTAAGCACATCAATTTCTCTTCCAAGCTATATAAAAGTAGATAGCTCCTACTTTGTTAGTTCTCCCTGGTAGCTTAGCAGGTGGAAAAAGCTACATTCATAGTCTTCAAAACCAGCTTCATATAAGACTTAATTACAGCAATCTTCCCCAAAGTTGTACAAAGCAAGAATTATAATAAGGATCGAATTTGGTCAAGCACAAACATCACTAAGAACAATTTCGTTTCTACCTTATATCTAAACTTTCACCAAGGACAGACATTCCAGCAGAACCTCTGAACTGCAAGAGACAGCAAGCGAGTTTATTTAGTGAAGGCAGCTGAGAAAATTTCCTCACTTCCCTGCATCCTACTCTCAGCCAAGCCTCACTTTCATGTTAGTCTTTGTTTCAGCTGGCCCCAAGTTCATTCCTACTCTGCTAACTAGATGAAAAGAAGATCAAGAGGCAAATGCTGCCTCAGGAGCTCATCAAACTCTTGGTTCACTGAACAGAAACAGTGAAAAGGCTAAAGGTGAGGACATTCCACACAGTTCTTGGCCTTGTTGTAGCTTCCCACTTTCTGCACAGAAGAAAGCCTTGGCATGGCAGAAATGAAACCTCCTCCCTCATTCTCCCAATTAGATTTTTCTCTACTCTTTGACTCACTGTTATGGTTTCAAATTCCAGCTGTACCTTCAGGCTCCAGCATCATACCTACTCATTAAAAATGCAGTCATCTTAAAATCATCTTCTGCAGATGTAAAGCTGTGACTAAATAACCTCTCATTTAGTTTAGCATTCCCATCTTCTCAGTGACTTGGCAGTGTTATAAGAAACTGCTGCTGTAAGTCCTTGATCAAACACTCTAAAAACACTCATATCATAGAACCATAGAATAGTTAGAGTTGGAATATGTCTCAGTATTGTTTATTTTGTCCTTCCTGGTTTGTTCCATGGAAAGCTGTCATAACACCACTGCCATACCAAACTCACCTGGAAGATTTAACATACTGCATGATAAACAAGCAGCAACCAGCAAAATCATGAATCTGGAAAGCCTTTTCTCACAATCTTGGGCAGCTATTCAAAAGCTGAAAACACTAGGATGATTCATGTGAGTCAGTCACTGCTCAACAATGCCAGAAATCATCTCACAGTTTCATCAGATCTCATGGAGCCCCTTGCTTACAGAGGACTTCTAGCCCCTGATGCACGAGGTCCGTGATAGTGTTAGAGAGCTGATGTATGCATTGCCGAGACTGGCTGGTCACAAGCAGATAAACCATCTTATCCGATGGGACAAAATCCCAAGTGCTCTTCAGCAACTGCCAGATGTTGGCAGTTCTCTGTTCAGAAGATGAAAGGGCTAAGAAGACAAGCATATTGTAGACGATAAGAGGATGTGACTACGACGCTTGGGCCTGACAGCTGATATTAGGCTGTTCCTGTGCCTCTGCTACCCCCAGTACATTGCTCTCCACTGGGCCTAATGACACATCCTGTTATTTTTCACACTCCCATAGCAAATTCAACTTGGCATGCAATATACAGGGAAGTGACACACTAGTATGAGAATGAGCTTGTACCCAAGGAATGTCAGGATTTTCAATCAAATACATCTTCTTTTGCAGCAGCATTAGTTAGCAGTATGAAACGACCTGTTGAACATCAGGGGGAGTAGAATACTAGCAGGACATGGCCTCCTATCATAGGTTTCATCATATGCTGTCATGGGTTCAGCAGTAGCAGTCATTTTTCTCCCTCTTGGTAGCTGGTGCAGCACTGTGTTTTTAACTCCGTGCCTGGGAACTGCGCTGATAACACCAGTGTTTTCAGTTACTGCTTGGCAATGTTTTGGTCTGGCCAAGGACTTTCTGAGTCTCATGCTATGCCAGGGAGGAGAGGAAGCTGGGAGGAAGCAGAGACAGGGCCCTGACACAAACTGACCGAAGAGCTATTCCTGCCACAGCACGTCATGCCCAGGATGTAAAATACTGGGGGCAGGAACCTGGAAGTGGCTCTCTCGCTCTCTCGGCTCTGTCGGGCAGTGAGTGGTTGTATCCTTTTCCCTTGTACTTGCCTTGTCATTGTTATCATTATTGGTGGTAGCAGTAGTGATTTGTATTATATCTCAGTTACTGGACTGTTCTTATCTCAACCCGTGGGAGTTACATTCTTTCGGTTCTTCTCCCCATTCCCCCCCCATCGGGGGGGGGGGGGGGAGAAGGGAGGGAGAAGTGAAATTTACAGCTTAAACCACAACATATGCTCATCCAGGTTAATGACATAGAAACAAGCCATTTCCCTTATAGGAGAGAGGGAGCACACAAAAGCTGTGATTGAATCCTGACTGGTAGACTTTTCTCTGCTCTTTCACTATTTTCATGTGCACAGCTGGCTCTGTAAATGTATTTTATGTCTATGTATGGGATACAGTCACAAAAAAATAAGCCACGAGTTTCCTGGAGTTCTTCCTGTTTCACTGATGGTTGTTGATTTAAAACCTGAATCATTAGGCTCATGAATTTAAACTATTTGGATGCTGATTCTCTTCAAGATAGGTAGTTGGGAATACACAAGGGTCTGTTTCCTCTTTCAATGTGATGGCTTAAGAATAAAGAAAATACAGCTTCATTTCTCAGTTTTACAGCTGTGTTGGTCCTCTACTTTTTATGCCTTTGGGTAAAAAGTATTAAATAAGATTCATCTGAATTTCACTGAAAGGGCTTCTTGTTCTGTTTGTCATAAAGATGTGGGAGCATGTAAGGATGCTACATTGCCCTTGAGGATTCTCAGTAGGGTAAAGGGAAGCACCCTGACTAAGCTTTACCTGTTTTTATGAAGTAATTAACACTTCCATCATGTGCCAACCTAAAATTTTCACATATACTACTAGAATCAGTTAATACCCATGTAATTCAAGAAATAATAATTGTTGAGTTATCGGAGATTAGCATTCTAAATTCTTATGGAAATTTTGTGCACTTTACATATTGGACATAGCCAAGAGTGGTTTTATTAAATATGTATCTGTATACAAATATGGAAATCCATTATAAAAGATGAAGTCTATTTCTTCTGGAAGGTCTAACAGAATATTGGAAATGCTGGGTACAGTTTTACACCCTGCAGCAAACTGCTATCAAAGGAATGTTCTTCCTGAACATTTCCTTCCTCCTTTCCATCCCATTTAATCTGTCTTTGTGCTTCCTTAGAAAAAAAAATTACCCTAAAACTAAAAGCTTATCATTTAATTTCTAAAATGAAATGAATCAACATAATGATACTATTGCGGCTCCACTGTCCAGTGCTTCTCATTGCCTAAGTGGCAGATGATCTTATTTGCTATTTGTGAGCCAGTAAACCCACTTAGGCAGCTACGATATAGGCAATTCCCTTTAGTATACAGCATTCTTTTTTCAAACTTTTTTTAAAGCACTGTTTCACAAAGGAAATTGGTGCACGTTATGTGTAGGAAAAGTCTCTTTATGCCACTCCCTTTGCAGAAAGGGACAAACTGGAATTTCAAGAGAACTTGGACTACATTTGCATTTTAAAACAAACTTTGGATTGAATTTAGTGATTTCTTTTGCATAGCAGACACGTGAAGAATGCTGACTTCCCATCGTTTAGTTACAATACCACGTCACCAAACAGTCCAGCTATGGTCTATAAATTTTAAACATACCTTTTCTGGTTACTCAGAGGTGGGGTTCTCCTAATATATCTGCAAACCAACGCTTTTAACTCAGCAGTTACCTTAGTACTCAAATGTTTGGGACAAACAAAGTTTCTATGCATAACTAAAAAGACATGGAGGATTCACTTCGGTTCCTCCCCTAAGAGGGTTGTGTCAGGAGTACAGTGAGGACATCACACCTGCTCTAAAACAGAGCACCTCAAGGAGACAGAAGTTGCTGTGCTTCATCTTCCAAGGACAGAGAAAGGGTGACAAGAACAGTACCTAACCCCAAAGGGGTATGATGGGAGGCTGGACTCTGCCCTTCATTTGTAGTTGTAGTTCCTGCTGTCACCCCGGAGGTAATGCCACGTCTTGCGTCATGAGTGATTAAGGTGCATCCAGTGTATTGAATATGCTAGTACACTGAGGATTTGAATGCAACTTGGTGTAATTACTCACCATGCAACACTGACATGAGAGCAAAAATTACCCATCTGGTGCTCAAGGTGTCCAGGGTGCCAAAGTGCTGCCTCTGAACCAATATATTAGCCCCTGATCAAGTCTTATTGATTCTTGAATACATCAGTTAATTTTTTCTATAAGAGATACATTTTGCAAGATAGACAAGAAAATGAGCATTCCTCCTGCAGCAACATCTTTTCTCTCCAGGACAAAATGAGCAGAAAATCCATTTCATGCAAGGGAAACAGGAACTCGCATGGCTCAAATGTGGACAAATCCACCTTAACTCCCTGAAATCTGAAACAAAGACAAAGAAAGAAATCATTTAAAGGGATGAAAGCTGCATGTCAACAATCTTTAGTCTGCACTTTGTGTGTCATGCTGAGGTCAGAGAAGCAGCCTATACTTATCCCTGAGATGACAAATGAAGATTAAGTGAGAGTATTCACCTGGCAATTCCATTTGTGCTCTGAGCACACAAAATGCTGCTCTGAAATGTGTGCTGGATTAGAGTTCCTGGCCCATGGGAAACAAAGCCTGAAGCTTCCAGGATCTGGAGAATATGGAGATGCTGCTCCTGTGCTGTCAGCTGTGCTAGTCCTAGGGAACAGCATGCACAACACTGCTTTTTAGCAAGGGAAGTGAGTGAGCTACAATCTCCCTGTGGCTTCTGAGACTCCTGAAATTCCTGAAGCTTTCAGGGCATGTTGAGTTATGCCAATTTTCAGAAGCAGGAAACTACTGTTTTAATAACAGCTACTGCTGATACATTTTATCTATATTGTCACTGTTGATTTTAGCATGGCATGTTTCCATTTTTCCAGAGGGACTAGACATACACATCATCACTGACTGACTGAAAAGTCAGTCCATTGTTATCTCTTCCCCGTAACATCTGCCATGGCAATTCTTAGCATGTGGAAAGTGCTAAGCATTTTGTTTTTAGGAGAAGCCATGTATCCACATAGTATTATTGATAGTTACACATACTCCTTCTTTCAATGACTGGGCTTGAACGTAGTGACAATTTCTGCCACACATGGTCTCTCAATCTGTTTCCTCCTTGGCCCTTTCAACCTTCCTTCTTCTCTTCCCCCTTACCTTTCCTTCTCTTCGCCTCTCTTTTCCTCCTCTTCCACATTCCTCATTTTGCTCCTCATCTAAGATGCAATAGACATGGGCTCATCCCATCTGTGTACTGTATCCAAGCTTGCTGCTTCCTCTTCCCTTTCCCTTCCATCTGTCCCCCCCATCCCAGCTCCAACCTGTCTTTTGCTCCTGGCAGTACACAAGGACTGGAAGTGGGCTCCTTTGCCACCCTCAGCTCTTCAAAGAGCTGCCTTTTCATTAATCCAGCTATGTGTGTGTGTGCATGATTCTTTGTGTGTAAGTCTAGACAGCTGCAACTGGGCAATCTTTCTGTAAGATCTCCATGGAGTAAAGTTTGTTAGCTGTTGGACCTTAGCATCCAATCCAATCCATTTGTGTTTGAGGGAACAGGAATTTAACCTCAGTAGCTAGTACAAATGCAGTGCTAATTTCTGAAAGGAAATAATATCCTCCTTCTGTCTCAATCTCCTTTTTTAGTAGGTACTTTTCCTAAGCCAGACACATAAACATGCCATATTCGTTACCTTTAAAATTCTCCTTTGGCCTGAAGATCTCTTTTTCCCTAGCAGCTAGGGCCAGGTAGGTCACATTTTCATAGATGATGACTCTAATTCCTGTATTTTGTCTGCATTTACTCTATCCCTCTGCTTGTGTCCTTAATTCCTCACAGGTATTCTAGATGAATCTCACTGTTTCCTTCTGGAAAAGAGATTTTGATCCTTACAATAAATCCAGACCAACATGACATTTAATGCAGTTAAATGAATATCATGAAATTATATTTTTTCCTATACAAATACTTATTACACATAACTAAGGTACCACAGAAATCATAAATGGCATACTGAGTTGAGCTATTTCTAGGACAAAGAGCAGACATTAATAACAGAAGTGATTTGTGCAGATTTGTGGAGATGTGTTTTCCATTTTATTAAGAAGCAGCAGCCAGGAAAATGTATCACATTTTCCAGCAATTCACATGAAACCTCAGCAGTCCTATCTTAAATGTGGTATCCCCTGATTCTTCTTATCCATGAGCTTTAGCAATTCAGAGAGTCCTCAGCATGTGCCAGCAGCCTAAAAGAACACAAGAGTGAGGGAACAACACTTCTTTGCATGCAGGAGTTGGCCATGCCTCACCAAACACAAACCCAATTCATCATCTTCCAGACACTATTTCATACCAACAATTTTGCTGTCTCTTTAATGCATCTGCCTGTTTATCTATTCTCGAGCACCATCTGCTTGTCCTGCTCTCTCGCACCACACATGTTCACAGTGGCTACACCTCCAAGGTGACAAATGAGCAGTCGAGCTAATTTCATTGAGATAAACAAGAAAGCAAGAGCCAGATGGAAAGCCATGGAGAGAGCCAATGTCATTTTGGGGGAGGAGAGAGTGTTTGGAGGAAGAATCACCATAACAACAGCAAGTGCAAGGAAGAGGTTTCTGTTCTGTCTCTACCACTAATTACTATGAATATTTTATTCTTGCGCTGTGGTTTATCCATGTCCAGATCAATGATTTACTGGCAGATGGTTTGTTTTGTTTTGTTGAGGTTTTTTCCCCTAAAGTTTCACTGGTTTTATTTTCATGAGATTTTGGGGTTAGATTTTTGAATTCTGTCTCAGGAGTTTGGATTGGTTTTATCAGACACTCATAGGGAAGCAGTGCTCGGAGGAGTTTAACGACTTTGTGAACTCTGAAATGAGCCCACCATCTTATTACAGATTTTAATTACTGTAAAGACACAAGTTGCTCATTGGCAATGTTCATACAGTTTACAGATAAGCTTTTGAGACTGTAACTTCTCTATATGGCACTTCCCAGCACTGGCACAACATAAAGGTCTTACAAATAATCCTGACTATGCTGGCAAAGGTCCAGCTGACTTCAAAGCACCAGGGTCTATCTCCCTGTCAAAACACAGAGATTGTACCCGTTTAACTAAATTGGTTTAAAAAACACTTTGGGTAAACCACTACAAAGTTTAATGCAGATGTGTGTGTGTGTGTATGTAGCTTTAAAACTATTTTGTATTGCCTTAGCTTGCCTCAGCAGAGATGTATCCTAAAGAGAGAGAAGACAGCTTAGACTGAACTAAATAAGCCTGTATGGACCTTAACTGGAAATGGATTTTTTAAAACATGATCCTAGTTTGGTGCAACTTGGCTTGACATATATTTATATAGCACAAGACAGTGCAATGCAGATATGCCTTAGCTAGTGTGTGGGGAGCTATCTTAGAGCTGTAAGTAAAGCTCTTTAGACAAGCTAATAAGCACCAGCATTGTTCAAAAATGGCACAGTACAGCATCTTGCAGAGATACCGGTGCTAGCTGGGCATTCCCACAAGCAAACCCAGTGACCTTATTGCAAAAGAGAATTTTTAGTGGCACACAGATATAGCAGGCTGAGAAACCTCTCAGGTTCAGTGTCATTGCATCCAATAATGGCTCATTGAATTTAACAACACAGGCTCAGTAAATACTTTATTTTGCTATTATGAATGGAAAAGGCACTTTCAAAATGTCTCTTTTTCAACAGAGACAACATTTCAAAATGTCAACATTTCAAAATGTCAGCATTTCAAAATGTCTCTAATGTTTTGCACATTATCAGTATCATTCAGTGGGAATTGGTTCCTATATCTCAACATGCAATATTTAAAGAAAAATATGTGAAAGAAACATGATCTAACTAAAAACTCCCCTTGTCTGAGCTTCCCAAAGTTCAAGATCATTGCTGTGTACATTCAGCCATTGCTTCAAAGACTAATCTACCTGCATCAGAAACTCCTATTTCATGCTTTTCAGTGAAATGCCTGTTAGAAAGAATTTGCTCCCTTCCCCAGTGGAATATAAACTTTCTGAAGATACATTTTCCAGCAATCTCCATTATACCTCTTCTACAAGAAAAGAGTCATTCTTGATGTAACACAAGCTATTATTATAAGCATTCCCTTTTAAAAACAGATTTTGATTCTGTCAAGTAGGAGGTACTCTGTTTTCAACAAACTGGAGCTATTTTGCTTAATGGTACAGAATCACGCTGTGTGCTGGAAGACTTTGCTCTTTGTCTCCCTTCTCTTACTAAGCACATGCTTCTCCATCAGCATACTGGACCAGTTTCTTTTGTTATGTTAAACACTCATGGAAAGATTAAGGCTCAGATCTGTCTAATATTCCTGTGCGTTCCAACTGCACTCAATGCTATTTACATGAGAAGCAATTTTTAGACACTATTTGATTAAATTTTGGGCATGGTATTATGTGACTACGGTTTCACACTAAAATGGGGGCCTAGGCTTAATAAACAGAAGGGTCCTTCTTCTTCTATAGCCTAAATTCCTAAGGGAAAGGACTGCTCATGGGAAAAAAGATTCTCAATAAAAAGCCTGTAAATGATGAAATTTGATCCTTAAAATCTTATCTAAGACTTTTCTGTAAGTCGTGTACTCCATGGAAGACAATGCCATGTTAAATCTCACTATATTTTCTTCTACTTGTAAATGAACAAAACAAATGAAAAACATACCCAAAACCTTAAAAACAATGAGGTTTAGGACTGAGAATGTTATGTATCTCTGCCAGTTAAAAAAATTTATACACTTTGCAGAGGGAAACAAAAAGGAAAATATTGCCATGAATTTAGCTCTCTGTCATGGTTTAAGACCAGCTGTAACTCAGACCCATGCAGCTGCTCACTCACTCCCCCCTTTCCTCCCCCTGCTCCCAGAGGGATGGGGAGGAGAATCGAAGGAGTGTAACTCCCATGGGTTGAGATAAGAACAGTCCAGGAACTAAGGTATAACACAAACCACTGCTGCTACCACCAATAATAATAATGATAAGGGAAACAACAAGGGAGGAGAACACAACCGCTCACCACCCTCCAACCGATACCCAGCCCGACTGAGCAGTGATCTAACCCTGCCGGGTAACTGCCCCCAGTTTATATACTGGGCATAATGCACTGTGGTATGGAATACCTCTTTGGCTAGTTTGGGTCAGGTGTCCTGTCTCTGCTTCCTCCCAGCTTCCCCTCCTCCCTGGCAGAGCATGAGACTCAGAAACTCCTTGATCAGAGTAAACATTACTGAGCAGCAACTGAAAACATCGGTGTTATCAGCACTGTTCCCAGGCTGAAAGTCAAAAAACACAGCACTGCACCTGCTACTGAGAAGGAGAAAAAATGACTGCTACTGCTGAACCCAGGACACTCTCACACATCAGGATGGTATACTGGTATTGTAAGAAAGAAGTTCAGGTTCCACCTTTAATATGTATAAATAATCTCCATAGTCAGGCAGTTTAAAGAGAACAGGTACACCTGCCCAAGCACAAATGATTGCAAATTCTTTCCCCATCCTCAGCAGCCATGAAATGCCCAAAGCCTAAATAATGGCAGAGCTTGAAGTACATCACAACCTTTCCTGAACAAATGCCAGGAACGATGGAAGGACCCCTCAGCCATGGCCTCCCTGATGGGCCTCTTGTAGTCTGCCAGGACAAGAGCACAAGGGGATAATGTTTTGTCATCTCACACACAGGAGATGCACCCGATTTTCAGTAGCACCTCTGCCATCCCCCTGCCTGTAGCACAAATGTCCAGGTGCTTCTGACGATCAGGTTTGTCCCAGGCAGACTTGAATATGTTTATAGGCTTTTGACCTTTAATTCTTCCTTTTTCAAGTTATATTATTTCTATTTCAAGCACTCTCCTTCTCCATCTAAGGATGGATAGATGGATGGATCTGCAACTGGTGACCTTCTGTTCATTGACAAATTGGAAAAAGTCAATGGACTCAGCAAAAGAAATTTGCCCAAAAGCATTGCTTACAGTAATTGGCACATACCCTGGATGAAGTGGCTATAGTCCTCATTCTCTCTGAATATACAGTGCCTTTGGATAAGTAAGGAGCACCCTGAAATCCAGGAAGCAGCTGCATAATGTGCAGATGCTCTGGAGAGAATTGGCTCTTCTTAGGGCTATCAGGATTGCCTGATATTGAAAAATTCCACAGAACAAGCCTTATGTAGCTTAAAAAAAATGCCTCTCCTTCTATCCTTGTGTTAATCTTTCCTTAAAATGAACTGCATTTTGCTGAGGATTTCATTCCCAATGTACCTGAAATGAGAGATGATACGTCGTTTGGTAAGATCAAAGATGGAAATTTATACCATGACAAGAAGCTCTGAAAACTCTTTAAGAAAATCAATTTACAATATAAAAGTTCAAGTTATATAGCTTTTATTTAATCTTTTCAGAATGCTTATTTGATTAAGATTTACATGGACACACCTTACTTCAAAACTGCACAGCTCACAATCCAAAGCACAGTCTTAATAATGTGTCTCCAGTGATGGATACTAGAAAATCTGCTACTGCATTTACCAGGTCCTGAAAATGGATCATACACAGGACAGAGGGAGGGAAAAAAACAAGCAAATTCTGCAGTGAAGCTGTGACCCAGAAAAACACACCTGCTCCTGCACTCATACCATCTCAAACCACCTTTATTAGAGCTCTCTGCATCAGTTATCATCCTCTAGCCTGCAAAACTGCATATCTGGGGAAGAAGTTCTGGGTTAGGACTGCCAAGTGAAAGAAGGTTACTTTTCTGGTGGGTTCAGTGTGAGGACTAATGGTTTTAACTTCACTACTCCTATTTTAAATCCTTTTGGACTTCTGAGCTTTGATGTTTCCATCTAGAAATACTCCTCAGAAATATTGCCCTTCCTCACAATAGCTTTGTAGGGCTTAGCAACTTCATACATGCAGAGCATTTTTAAGATGTACATTATGCTCAGCTTTATTATTACAGACCTGGATGTTCACTTTTCCTAAGAAAAGGTACCAGGCCTCCTAAATAAAAAACTTCTAGGCACTTTATGGAAATAAATTATTAAACATGGGACACTGAAGACGTACTTTGGACTGTCTCTTATCTCTGCATGTACGCAGCAGCCAAGTGCAGTTTCATTTAATTCTGTGTTAGCCTAATTGCTGGGTACCTACCACGTCCATCTGCATGCATTACAGTGAATACGTGCACTGAGGGCTTAATGAGTCAGACACCTGCTCAGATGAACAATTGGCTTAGCATTATCATTGGTAATATCATCCATACATTTAGGCTGCTCTTAATTTAAAAGGAGTGCCAGTGCATCAAAATAAATGGAGATGCAGTCTAGAACTTATTAGATTACTCCAGCCAGGCTGCAGTAATAGTGACATGTCTTCAGGACCATCCTCTGGCAATGCAATGGGAATGGCTGCAGCCACACAGTTGAAGAGTGAGAGCACTCAAAGCAGGATAGTCCTGTTGGGAATGTTCCTGACAAAGGTGCCTGAGAATCTAGGGGAAAATGTTAGTTGACCTGGATCACAGCCACGACCTGGAGCACATCTGCGCTTTAAATGTGTAATAGCAGAAAAGACCAAATCTCACAGCAAAGAAATGTTCTCTGGCCCTGTTTAATTTAACATGATTTAACTGCTAGCGAGCCCAGAACAGCAAAGTGTCTGTCTGAAAAGCACAGAGCGGGGGAAGCCATTTCAATTTAGCTCCTCTTGCACTAAAATACCATCCTCGTGTTTCCATACCATTAATATGACTCTCATGCAATTTTCTGTTCTCGGAAAGATTTGACTATTATGTAGCTTATCCTGAGTAACTATAGATACTCCCAAGTCAAACATCCCAAACAGCCTCCCACAGCCAGAAGTCTTGTTATGGTTGTGTTTATGGTGACATTTCAGAAAAAATAATGCAGGGGAACAATGAACAAGAGCAGAGATACAACAGGATCATAAAAGCTACTTCATACTCAGTACATAAACTGGCATTCCCAACCTTGTTTTCATTTATGCTGCTTGAGGCATTTAGTTGACATTTCTCTCATGGGTTTTTTCAAGGCCTGAAGGAACAGACCTTCCAATATAGGCCTTTTTCAAAGCAGATTCTGTGGCACACAATTAATCCTGTGTTTTACTAGTGCGGTACTCCTGATTGCCCTAATTACTGTAAGCAATTCATTCCATCTTTGAATGCCCCATCCCCGGGTTCTGCTATTTCAGCACTCTCTTGTTCTTTTCCATCAAGTTCAAGTCTCTTTTCATAGTAATTCTGACTCACCCCACTTCTGCCCTGCTTGAGATACATTTCTTTATATTTGCTGAATCATCCTTCCACTTCCTTCACCTTATGATTTATCAGTCTTATCACTGATTACTAATGGCAAAAAAATGACCATGACTTTCCCACTAGGTCATATTCTTCCAAAACTACTGTGCAGACCCAGTTCACCTGCTTCCACCAGAAAAGCCCTCAACTAATTAATACAAAGATAAGGACTAAGACAGACTGCTAAGGCTTAGAAGGTTTTTTAATATGAAAATGAGAGGGTGCTATCAAATTATTGCTGGTGCCTGCTTAAACACACAGGATGTATATGTGTGCATATGTTTGTATGCATGCATGTATATATATGTCTTATCCCTTTTCCACCTATTATATATTGCACTCCATTTGTGCATATTGTAATGCTTCTCTCTTCTATAATCAGAAACAGCATCTGTCTCAATGTTACTGGAGTTCCAGAGGGGCTCTTAGATTGCATATCATCACAGACTTTTTGTTTTAAAACTCTCTGTAGTAATGGCTTGCCAAAAGATAACATTGGGAAGTGGAATATATCCAAGCAATATGGCTGCTCCGTAATTTCATCCAGTAAGACTAACGAAAGTTTCTTTCGCCATTAGATAAGACATCACTACCATGACAAAGTATTGCAGAAATATTAGTATCAACAGTATTTCATTTAAAGGTTAAAAGTTAAAAAACATGCAAAATTCATCACTGTATATATTACAGGGTTTCCAAGAGAAAATATTCTGAGGCAGAATGAACACTCTGAAAAGCAAAACCAACTCTGCACACTGAAATTTAATAAGTGAAAGTACTGATAGCTGGTCAAAGTTAAGCAATTTCCTATCTCTCCATAGAGAATTCAGTCACCTGTACTGCTGACTTACTTACTATATACTGAATAAGTCAGTCCTCTGCTTTAATGAATGATTTGTTTTAGAGAATGAATTTCCAACTACTTGTTATATGTCCTTCATTGGCTTTTATACAGCTAAAAAAACCACAATATAAACCAGAACACAGCCCATCATGCAACATAACCTTCTGTAAGTATTGTAGGAGACTATGCTTCAAGTATGAAACTAGTTTACAAGCACTGAAGTTGGAAGGTCTATGCCATACAACTCTTTGTGGTGGTAGAAGGAAAAGATATCCTTAAATAAAACCGAATGGAATGACTAGTTTGGCACTGCTGTTCCAGTCATTATATTGCATGTGTTGCTGGTAAGCCAAAAAGGAAAATCAGATTTATGCTCTTAACAATGAAGAATCATTCCAACAGGCTTTCGATTCTTGGCAGTCTTCATATGCACAGGAATTTGACCCTGCATAGACATTGGAAATGATTTGATACTAGAAACTGCAAAGGATGTAAGATCAAGAGAAAGACCCATGTCAGACCAAGGTCCAATTTTACTTAAAAGACCACCATCTCTGCCCACAATGGTTACAGCAGCAACACCTCTCTACTTCTTACTGAGCAGACACTGCCCAATAGTCCTTTTGACACCACAAATTTGCAATGAGTGAGAAGACAGCAAAAGATCTGATATACTACCCCCATGCCGTGATTTCCTTCATATCCTGCCAAAAAAACACAAGCCTACTTCTAAGCCTCATAGTGTATTCAGAACACATTATAGTATGCATCATTTTGGCAGTGATCTGCTGCTTTTCAATGCCTTCCAGAGTGGATGTGTCACCAGTCTCTGTTCCTTCAGATGTCAATACCCAGATAACATCCACAGCAGACACGGAGAGGATTAGAGATCCTGTAGGCTTCCTGTTCGTGTATACACAAAGCTGCTGCACAGGGGAGAGCCACACCTTAAGAGCTGCAGTATACCACGGGAGAAGGGGACATTTTTTCACAGGGATCCTGTTATTAGCGTTCATCAAGGGTCTGGTGTACAAAGGATTTGCTTTACTCACAGGTGTTTGACTGTGTGTAACAGAATTTGGTACATATTTCCTCTCCTCAAGTTTCTATCTGCATATGTATTTGGGATTTTATATCTTTATTTGCTCTACTGTTGCTCACACCCTTGAAAAGAGTGAGGAAACCAAGAGTATTTCAAGTTTGAATGAAGGCAGGGATGATTAACAGTCTTCTTCCATCCATAATGGCTCAGGGGAAAGTAATTTTTTCCTCTCAGACATGTATCTCTTCACAACTGCCCATACCACTAAGGAACCCAATGTGCTTAATGGGGAGCAGAATATAGTTACTCTTTAATGCAGTAGCCCTTCTAAGTGCTACACCGAAGGATAAACTAAGTTTTAGCTCTAATATGCATGTTTTGTGTGTTGCATTAGCTTAATGACTGAGCTCAGAAGGTGACTTCATCATGATAGTGGCAGTCCTTGAAATGCTGCCTCATCTGAAAAAGTTAATTGGAATAAAGATACTTTCCGTGCTGCCACAGTTGAAAATGCCAGAAATATGTGAGATTCAGAGTCCAGAATACAGTTTTCTCCTGTCCTAGGGAACACATTTTAATTTAAGACTATATAACTTGTTCCAAAGGGTTTTAGAAGTTTCATATCTTATCTCAAGGACATTGAGTACATCAAGCTTAGCACAAATGTAATTTTATTTCCAAACCAAACAAATCTGGCCTCATTAAAAACCTTAAAAATAGGTACATTTTTACAGAAGGTGACATGGATACCACATCTTTTGAGTACATTGAGTACCTGCTCAGACATACTGTTATAGATGGTATATAACAATATTTGCTGCATGCTCCAGAAACTGCCAAGTGTTTTCTATAAGCCCTTCGTTTATTAAAATATTCCAGACACATCTGTACTGCACTAAATCCTATGCTGCTATTTGGCATGCACTGTATCATCAGACTGTTCTGTAGAGTTAAACTGTGCCAAGACTGAAGTATTGATTGCTACTTATTGCACACTGCACTCTAATAAATCCTCTCTGCTAGCCACATATATATAGCCCTGGAGAAATCCCTTCTGCATTTTAATAGTCCTGTCCCAGTGGAATAAGGCACTAGCAAGAACCTTTCATAATTCTGTGAGATGAAGAAATTGATCCAGCTGAGCCATTAGCATACACATAGTAAGCAAAAGCAACTGGCTGCCACGTCTTCAGTTTAGCTCAGACAGCTGGAACAGGGGTGTCTGCACCTGGGCTAGAGTCTATAACCAAGAGAAATAGAGAAGTTGAAACAGGCAGAGGCTAAAACTTCTCTGTGGTCCTGTCCACGCCACATTTTCATATATATTTTTTATCCTACGTCAGCATACACTGACTCCTCTTTTCATGATGGTTATCATTCCAACTGAGCAAGCTTTTTAGGACAAATCAAAAGAACAATTACTGCACACTATATTTTAAAATTATATATATGTGCTTATGGAAAAACTGACTCATGAATCTGGAAATAAAGAGCCAATACTGTTAGATCACCCTCCTCCATGCAAACACGCCCAGCATTGGGAATAAATAAGAGGAGTTAGAGACATGCACACACCTGAGGGGCTCTGATCCTATTAGCACCACAGAGGTGTGCTGGGATGGCTCCTATGATTGGACTGTTGGAATAGAAGGATACAGGCTCTTCAGGAAGAACAGGCAGGGAGATGAGGAGGAGGTGTCGCCCTTTGCATCAATGACCAGCTGTAGTGTGCAGAGCTCTACCTGAGGAGCTTATGGGTCAAGATTAAAAGGAGGGCAGTTTGGAGAAGAGACCTCTCAGGGGAGACCGCATAGCAGCCTTCTAGTACTGAAAGGGGGCCTACAAGAAATCTGGAGAGGGACTTTTTACTAAGGAAATTGTAGTGACAGAGCAAGGGGGAATTGCTTTAAACTGAAAGAGAGCAGATTTAGATTAGGTATTAGGAAGAAGTTCTTTATTTCTTTCCAGTGTCTCACTTCCAGGTGAAGCACTGGCATAGGTTGCCAGAGAAGCTGTGGCTGCCCCATCCCCGGAAGTGTTCAAGGCCAGGCTGGATGGGGCTTTGAGCAACCTGGTCTGGTGAAAGGTGTCCTTGCCCATGGCAGGTGGGGTTGGAACTAGATGATCATTAAGGTCACTTCCAAACCAAACCATTCCATATTTCTATGATTCTATTAAGCTAGAGACTAAAAGTTATTACCTTAGTTTAACTTCATCTTGACCACCAGTGTTTCCCGTCTAGTTGTCTGGAAATACATCCATTTTGGAGATACTACTGACATACCTATATTTTATCAGAAGTGGGAAAAACTTGTTAAGTTGGAATATAGAAAAATTACAGAATGATAGAGGAATCCTTCTCAAGGATTGACTATATTTTCGAAGCAGCTGACAGTGACTTGTAGAGCCAGTTACTTTCCTTCAGTAATTACCAAGCAATGACACATTTGAGTAGCTCTGATGTTCACTTTCGGTGCCTACTCAGTACCATTTTTAGCTCCGTTTACTCAGGAAATTAAGCCTATTCTATAGCATTTGGGTGTCTGTCCATCCCAGTAATATTTGGTTGACTTCCATCAAATCTGACACTTAGTAGAGGCTTTAATAGATAGTAGATGGCAATTTATTGCTTGGACAAGCATCTAGAGCATTCTAGATGTCCACATGCATCTGCTGCTCCAGAGAGGTGCAGGGTTTCAGTATATTTTGCATCTTAGCTCCAGTCCTACATGGAAGTCTCTAGGGCAGCATGCCAGCTTTAGGCAATGACATAAATGTCTAGAGACCTGAATCCTGCCCTAAATTCTATCAAGTTTTGTGAAACTCCATTGCCTGCTGAGTTAACAGCCACAGCATAAAGCTTAACATTTATCCATCATCTTTAAAGTGCCAGTTTAGAGCTGGCCACTGCTAGGTATTGCCTCCTTCAAACTGCTAGGTGTGGGTGTGGAAGAGCCTGGAGATACTGTGAAGAGGCTTAGATTAAGTAGAGAGGGAACTGCAGGAATTACAGAGTTCTCCTAAAAGGCATGTTGGGCAATCTGTGATTACTGCCGTGAGGTTAAGGCAGGAAATCAGGCATGGACTTAAAGAAAACCAGACTTCCTTATTTCCACTGTTTCCCCTGTTCATTGTATAACTGCTTACATTGCTGCTCGCTGATCTCTCTGGACACAAATAACCAGGCCCTGATTCATTTGTAGACTTTGCTAATCATCTTTCCTTGCAGCTCCTGAGTAATGGTACTCCCAAGGCAGATCCAAGGCACTGTTGCATAAGAAAGCAGCTGCAGGTAGATTTTGGTCATGGCTCTTACCTGTTGAACACAGACCCAGTGCTGAGGAAGGAATCTCTCTTTCAGTTGTTTACCGTAATGCAGTACCATATTTGCCAAATTTATGCTGACTTAATATTCAATGACTATTTTAACCCATTGTTCTGACTGCCTGATTCTAATAAGGCATAGATGAATTATTAGCCAGTAAAAATCTAAAGTGCATCTTTAAATCCCACTAGATCAATCAGCCATACCACAAAATATAAAGACCCTAAAGCCTTGTTGAATACTTCCGGATTGAGGGCTGAATACTTCTGAGTGAGGAAAGGTCCAGGTTGAGCCTAGATTAAGCATCTCATTTGTACATTACTGCATCAGCCATATACACTGTGATAACTTTCTTCTACAGAATTTACTGTCACTGAAGCCTTTTAAGTTAGAAGCTTACTGTATTTTAATTTTTAATTTTCTTTTTTGCTGGGTACTTGGAGGTTCCCCAGAATTTGTCAGAGAACCAGCGAGACTGAACAGCAGCTTTGTAAGCAACCATGATAAAAAGGGTGAAATTAGGACAGGAAGCATCAGAACAATCACTCTGAGAGAAACGAGACAAGTGAAACTTAATGGGGAATTATGATCCAGTTTCATACTGAAGTCTTATACCAGCTCCCCTATAAATCGCACTCTATCTGTATTCAGAGCCTAACATAATGCTCCAAGTCACTGCTCTTTAGGATGGGAAAAACCAAGAACTTAGACTATGTGAGATCTTCCCATCTTATGTCCTCTTGCTGCTTCTTCAAGATCATCTGCACTCAGAGCAGGAGAACTACCGTTGCATTAACATACCACTATTTCAGCACATGGAATCTTGGAGCTCCCATTCGGACTCAGTGGTCAGGTATCACTCAGCAGTTTTGATTCCAATCATCTGTCAGCCACAGAGGGGCAGGCAGGGTGAGGATGTGGCCCCTAATCTCTGGTGCACTCTAGAAAGGTCCCAGAGCTCATCTGTCACAGCAGAAAGAGTTAAATGTCTTCTGCATGTTCTGGAGATCTATTGGCAATGGATCACAGAATCATAGAATAGTTAAGGTTGGAAAGGACCTTAAGATCATCTAGTTCCAAACCCCCTGCCATGGGCAGGGACACCTCACACTAAACCATGTCACCCAAGGCTCTGTCCAACCCAGCCCTGAACACCGTCAGCGATGGAGCACTCACAACTTCCCTGGGCAACCCATTCCAGTTCCTCACCACCCTCACAGTAAAGAATTTCCTCCTTATATCCAATCTAAACTTGCCCTGTCTAAGTTTGAAACCGTCACCCCTTCTGTCACTACAGTCCATAATGAAGAGTCCCTCCCCAGCATCCCTATAGGCCCTCTTCAGATACTAGAATCATAGAATCATAGAATAGTTAGGGTTGGAAAGGACCTAGAAGGCTGCTATGAGGTCTCCACGCAGCCTTCTCTTCTCCAGGCTCAACAGCCCCAACTTTCTCAGCCTATCTTCATACGGGAGGTGCTCCAGTCCCCAGATCATCCTCGTGGCCCTCCTCTGGACTTGTTCCAACAGTTCCATGTCCTTTTGATGTTGAGGACACCACAACTGCACACAATACCCCAGGTGAGGTCTCATGAGAGCAGAGTAGAGGGGCAGGATCACCTCCCTCGACCTGCTGGTCACGCTCCTTTTGATGCAGCCCAGGATACGGTTGGCTTTCTGGGCTGCAAGCACACACTGAAGCCAGCTCATGCTCATTTTCTCATCAACCAACACCTCCAAGTCCTTCTCTGCAGGGCTGCTCTCAATCTCTTCTCTGCCCAACCTGGAGCTGTGCCTGGGATTGCTCCGACCCAGGTGTAGGACCTTGCACTTGGCATGGTTAAACTTCATCAGGTTGCCATCAGCCCACCTCACAAGCATGTCAAGGTCCCTCTGGATGGCATTCCTTCCCTCCAGCTTATCAACTGAACTACACAGCTTGGTGTCATCAGCAATCTTGCCAAAGGGCGCACTCAATCCCACTGTCCATGTCACCAACAAAGATGTTGAACAAGACCGGTCCCAACACCAATCCCTGAGGGATGTAGAAGTGCTACTTTATCCTCAATATTTGGTACCTGCACAAGTGGCAAGTGAAATAAAATCGTAACACTACAGTCTTGTTCTTTCTGCATTTGGAAAATATTGAATGCCTGTCTACATGTGGCTGCTTAAAATTGCAAATTTACAAAATGGTTTGTCATGGTATATTTGACTAATATTTTTTCCTAATAAGGAAAAAAAATGTCTGACAAGTTGTGTAACAAAAATGCTTTCAATAGTTCTTGCTATCTCCAGCTTGCAGTTCTCTCTGGCATTATTGATGTTCAATCCATCTATTTCAAAGCCCTGATTCATTAAATAATTTTGTAAATTAAAAGAAATTTGCTATCTCCAGCAGACAAGGAGTGAATAGGTCTTCCAGGCTGCCACCAAGCCTTCAAAAGGCTTTTGAAATCTCATCACTCAAGTATCTAATGGACAGACTAACAGTTGCTGCATGGTCTTTACTATGTATTGTGTATAACTGACATATATCAACATTCACTGTGTTGGTAAATGGGGTGGATAATCTACCAGCTTTGATTCTCGTCAATACAATTTTCCATTAATGTTTACATATCATAAACAAATAAATGTAAATGTATTTTAAGAAGATTGCCATACTGCATATCATAGTTATTTTTAAAAAGTGACCATAAAGCCTTATTACAACCATTTCACTTTATCCATTACCTAAGGTAACATAAAATACATTTATAACAAACCCAACCTTTCCCTCATGTCTTTCTCGAAAAATCCAAAGCCATTTAAGCATAAATAAGGTTTGGATTTATTAATGTCTAATGACGCACAAGTTCCAGTTGTAGCCTTATGCAAATCAGGGTGCTGAAAATCACTTTCTCCTCACTTTTCCCTCCTCCTTCCCTTCCCCTCTCTCCCCAGATGAGGCCTGAATTCACACTGACCTGTTCTTGACTACAGATGTCAATATAATCTTCCTCCCCTGCAAACCTCCCCATCCTAAAGAAGAAAAAAATAAATCCAGAACTTAAGGTGATCTCACATAAGCTTTGACTTAAATTATATATGGATTCCAATATTATAGCACATACACAATTATGAACTCCTAAGTTACATTTTCTTACTAAGCTGGGTTAAAAATCACTTACATGTGAAAGTCTGACAATTTCTGAATTAACAAAGCAGCACTTAGCAAAATATACTACCAAGACGAAACTACATATCCCTTAAATATCTAGACTTGGATATTCTAGAAAGAGCAATGAAATTATATTTTCAGAAATACACTACACTCATCTAACTCTGCCCTACCACTCCAGCAGTAGTTTGATAAACGATCCCAGCAGGGCAAAGAGCATTGCTGGGCTGTCCAAACTGTCTTATGACTGCCTTTCAGTCTTCTGACTGCAGAATTTAAGTTGAACCATTGCCAGAAAAAGAAAAAAATACTGACCATCATCCAAACTTGTGCAGATACTTGACCCTGCAACAACTTTACCTCAATCCCTTTCCTCTGATTTATGTTTTACTTGGTTTGGTACGTGCGTGAGAGCCTGCTTTCAGCTACGCACCTACCCTGCCTCAAAAAGCCTTACAGCAGTGCCCAGGGCTGCCTATTGACAGGCTCAGGGAAAGGAAGCCATGTGCCTAAGTGGAGAGGTGCATTTCAGACCCAGAGACCTTTAATACAGAACAGATGGAATCACCATGGGATGAGGAAACTAACTTAATGCCATGACTGTAGGACAGCACTAAGAGATGCAAATTTTGGCTCAGCTCTGCAAGGAGAACCAACATATCCATTTGCTATCTCTGTTCAGAGTGAAGGGGCTCTCGCTGCATGGGCACACAGAGGGCATGATTACAACCATTACTGGCTAGCAATTGTTGAACAAGATTGTATTTAAAAATCCTGATACACAAAATATAACACGTCGTGTTATTTTCCGTTAAGACTTTAGGTGCATTGAATTCAAGTTTCTTATCAGGAAGTTGCCTTGTGAGCCGGTAGCAGTATCATAAAGCCCAGCTTTATGCAGCACATACTCCATATGCAAACTGCTCCACCACCACTTCCCAATTTTCTGTCCTGGAAGCAACAACCTTAGAATCCCAAAATGCTTCAGAGCCTTAGTTCAATCTGAGGTGAACTTTTGGATCCATGGAAGAACTCATCCTCAGACTGCACCAAGTATGGAGGACCACCATCTTCACATTTCTTTGGTAAATGGCTTTGTACGCCTACCCCTTGAGGAGGCAATTTTCACTGGAAAAATACCATGTTGTTGGTATTTGCTGTGTGAGTTTTTACTCTGAGAGGAGTAATTTCAAAGAGGAAATTTCAGAGAGGAACAAAACCACATGTCAATAATAGTGATATGTTTCTCTGAAGCACAATTCCATGAATCTGGCCAGTTCTGATTAAGGTGAAGCTAAGAATGATTGTCCTCAAAACGTACTTCCATTGTTTCTCTTCCAACAAGGAACCAGCCTGTTCCAAAAGTCCCAAATATATGTGCTGAGCAATTTGATTTGCCTGAACAAAGAGATTAATAAAGAGCTGAACAAAATGTGTGCATGGGAGCAGGCACAGCAGCATGACTTGTGAGCTGTATTATCCTGCAGTCACAACATGATGAGCATGTCCTACGGTCATTTTGCACTTCAGTTTGGGAAGTAGTTTGGACAGTCTGGTTTGCATCTGTCTTTGGGACTAATGAAAAGAAGATGGAGAACTGCCTTTGAAAGGCAGATACATTGATTTGTCATACTATTGAGGTGTCAGTTCAAATGGGTATTTAATTTACTTTAGAAGTCCAAATATTAATTCCCTTTGTTTACTCCCTCCTTCACATCCTCATCTTGCAACACTTTGTTCTTCTTACATGTTTTTAAAATTCATATGCATTCTTACTGGGAACAAGAATGATCTTAAATTCCTGAGTGACTGGGTGGCTCACCAAGATTTCTTTATGACTAATGAATTTTCACACTCCCTCAAAGCTTCATCATTAAGGCCATTGTTTCTCCAAGGAGATGTCCTTGCACATACAAAAATTGCACAACGCTCCTCCCATGTGCTTTGTGGCAGATGCAGCTGAGTTCCGAACACCTGCAGAGACTCAGCTACTTTGTGAGTTGGTATCAGCCATTAGTTGTTAAGCTCACATAACTGTACTCTTACTCCTCCTCCTTTTCTTCCTGTTCTTATTCTACAAAGTTAACGTAGAGTTATATAAATTTTCAATAAACCATGATTTGCTCTCAATTAAAATCATTAGGTACATGACAAGATGTGTCTGTGAAACTGCAGACTGCAAATGGGATTTCTGAATCTTTATCTCATGCTTCTGCTGCTCAGCTGTCTCTGACCTCTCTCTGTAGCCTCACCATTCCCACACGTTTTAAAGGAACAAACTTTGGGGGAAGGAGTGACCGTGTTAATCACAAACGTGAAAGCAATCTTTTCTTCTCTAGTCTTTCCAGAAAGTCTGTTTGCTTTCAACATGAAAACCTATAGCTGTGTGAGGGTGAGGAGGTCAGTAGATATTCAAGCCCATGCAAGTCTCAAGCAATGATAAGAGAGAACAAGTATTTTTCTTCTAGTTTTACTTGAACTTCTATAGAGAATGAAGTCCTTTCCTCTGAAAAAACCTGGCTGTTTGATGAGATGGCAGCACTAAGTAAGTGACAATGTGAGATGTCTTTGAGCTTTTTATGTGATAAAATTAAGTAATAATTATAAGAGAATTTCAGAAGCGCCAGAAGAGGAGCTACTATCCATTTCCCCTGTATCTAATTCTTATACAAGCTTCTCACACAGTCTAGCACCTTGCAACTGTTACTGGTTGGTTTTAGCAAGTGTGCTTATACCTCCTTCCTTCCTTAAGCCAGTTTTCCCCTTTCTCCAGATAACAAACCTTTGGGCTTGAACAGATTCACAACCTGACATAAGTCACCAGAGCATGGCCTGAAGAAATCCCCTTCTTTTGTATGCAGCACCCCTAGGGAGTCCTATTAGAGCAGTCAGGAAGAACTTCTCAGTTTCTTTCCACCAACTTCCTGCCCATCCAAACCCTGCTCCCACCCCACAAAGGCAGCTCTGCCTAATTGGCTTCTCTGATTCCTGCCCTCCTGATGAAGCTCTTGGCACAAATACACCTGAGAGCTGAGCCAAAACTCCCTTTGAGCATTTTTTCCTCTCAGCACATGCTTCTGCAAGACCATTTTTTGCCAGGCAAAGAAGAGATGTGGTTGACCTCAGGACAAAATTGATTCTTGTCAGGACCCAGAAAGGCTGTTTCTGATCTTGCCTGACAGATTTAAGGGTGTGCACAGGGGTATATTCTAGTGTCTTCATTCTGCTCGTAATCATTAATGATCAGGGATCAATGGTGTCCTTTCCCAAGGAACAGAAACACAAAGTCTGTCTTCTTTGAGGATTTTGCAGAGTAAGATGCTGGCTGATAGCTAAAAGACTTCTTTCAAGGGATGAAAGGGAGTGTAAAATAGCTGACGTTTGTGTGGGTTTGGGAGTGGACAGGGAAGAAAGAAGCTTTGTCAGCCTTTATTCCTTGTTCTTTCTTCTTATTGACCAAACTCTCTAACTGTACACAAACATGCACAGCTTACTACACACAGCTGCTGTTTGCATTTTCAGTGTGGTAGTTGGTTGCAGCCTTCATCTTAGCCTCTAGACACTGTGTATGTAAGTCATGTCTATAGAGCACTAGTGTCCTGGGTTCAGCAGTAGCAGTTACTTTTCTCCTTCTTAATAGCTGGTGCAGCACAGTGTTTTAGACTTTCGTTCTGGGAACAGCACTGATAACACTGATGTTTTCAGTTACTGCTCAGTCATGTTTTGGTCTGGCCAAGGACTTTCTGAGCCTCATGCTCTGCCAGGGAGGAGAGGAAGCTGGGAGGAAGCAGAGACAGGACATCTGACCCAAACTGACCAAAGACGTATTCCATACCACAGCACGTCATGTCCAGGATGTAAAAACGGAGGGCAGGGACCCAGAAGGGTGGGGGTTCGCTACTGAGTCCGGCTTGATATCAGGTGGTGAGCAGTTGTATTCTCTTCCCTTGTATTTCCCTTGTCATTATTATTACTGGTGGTAGCAGTAGTGATTTGTGTTATACCTTAGTTGCTAAACTGTTCTTATCTCAGCCCGTGGGAGTTGCATTCTTTCAATTCTCTTCCCCATCCCCCCGGGAGCTGGGGGAAGGAAAGAGGGTGGAGTGAGTGAGCGAACTGTGTGAGGGGCTTAAACCGCGACAACTAGTGACATTAAAAAGGATTTTTGTAGAAGTCAAGGGCAAAATTAGTTGACTCTCCTTCAGTGGGAGTTCAATCCCTTTCAAAATGATAACGAATGACAGAATCATAGCCCAGCTGTTCACAAATTGGTGCCATTAGCAGAAGAAAGTGCATACTAATCAATAAGCCTTGGAACTTAATGGCTGTGAAGTGTTGGTGGGCTGGCAATTTACATCTGCTTACAGCACTGTACCTAGTCACAACAATTTACCCTCTTCTCTCCTGTTGAAACCCACCGATATAAATTGACAGACAGGCACTAGCTAATTTTTCCTTCCAGTCTCATAAATAACTCTTACAAAGGTCTGTTTAAGAATCAGCAAATCTTAAACAAGGAATGGGTAAGGAGGCTTACTGTTTAATAGAATCATAGAATCATAGCATAGTTAGGGTTGGAAAGGACCTTAAGATCATCTAAGTTCCAACCCCCCTGCCATCAGGCAGGGACACCTCACACTAAACCATGTCACCCAAGGCTCTGTCCAACCTGACCTTGAACACCGCCAGCAATGGAGCATTCACAACTTCCCTGGGCAATCCCATTCCACTGCCTCACCACCCTTAACAGTAAAGAATTTCTTCCTCATATCCAGTCTAAACTTGCCCTGTTTAAGTCTGAACCCGTTACCCCTTGTCATATCACTACAATCCCTAATGAAGAGTCCCTCCCCAGCATCCCTATAGGCCCCCTTCAGATACTGGAAGGCTGCTATGAGGTCTCCACGCAAGCCTTCTCTTCTCCAGGCTCAACAGCCCCAACCTTCTCATCCTATCTTCATACGGGAGGTGCTCCAGTCCCCTCATCATCCTCGTGGCCCTCCTCTGGACTTGTTCCAACAGTTCCATGTCCTTTTTATGTTGAGGACACCAGAACTGCACACAATACTCCAAGGTGAGATCTCACAAGAGCAGAGCAGAGGGGCAGGATCACCTTCCTCGACCTGCTGGTCACGCTCCTTTTCATGCAGCCCAGGATACGGTTGCCTTTCTCAGCTGCAAGCGAAAACTGCAATAAGATACCCTCATGTTTTTCCATCAGATTTATGTTGCAACTCTGTAGGTTTCCTCAGAAGACTGCTTATGCCCTTCTGAACTTGTAGAGATCAGGTTTCAATTTATTGAATCTCATCTGAGGCACTTATGTTTCCCATCTCCCGAGATCCAGCTTCCTTCCTCTTGCTCAAGACCGGCTCAAATCAAAGGGCTCCATAATCTGCTGCAATTCCAGCTCAGGAGCCCACCCCAGACAGCCCACACCGATTTGTGCAGGGAAAGGCAGAACCTGTGGCACCAGGGAACTGACTCTGCACTGCAGATTGCACTGGTGGCTTTAATCGGAGGAAAAATTCACTCACGGCAACTTCCAACTTCTCCCTCTGAAGTTTTCACTCAGGAGCTCCAGCCAGCTCACCTCCAAGACAGATCAACTACTCTCCTATAATAGAAACTTATCAGAGAAAGAGCATTTCACAAAGCTTTCCCAGAAATTATCACCATTTCTCCCCCAGTTGCCAAGGAAACCAATAATGGACTCTTGGCGATGTAGAGAGCAGCAAAGAAAAAAAAAAAGAGGTTTGCAGACACCTGAAGGAGCATGAGTGCTCTTCTCAAAGAAAATTTTCAACATTACTGACATGGGCTACTTACACAGAAAGACTCGCGGAAGGCTCATCGAGTCTCTTACTGATCTGAGATAGTGTAAGGGATATGTCCACTTACACTCCACTGCAACATGGAAATGGGAGTATCACAACATCGCTCAAAGGTTTACTGTTTGGCATCATACCTTCGCTTGCCAATAATTTTTATATATCATAAAAAGACATTTAAAAGACTATTTTATAGTATTTTTGTTCTCTTAAAACAATAACAATTTTGTCTCTGAGATACGCTTGTTCATTTTTAATAGCCAGTTCCCCAGTGAGTTCAGTTTGATCGGACTTTTGGACAAAACGTAATTATAGAGACAACAGTCAATTACATTAATAGTTAAAGTTTGCAGAACCAAATCTGTTTCTCTCAGGGTTCTCCTTTATCACTGTTTCATCCATTTGATGTAGCAGAGGGAATTACAGGTGAAATGAGAAGTAGTCTGAGAGCTACAGAAGGCCAATGGCACACCATCAATGGGGAATAAGACAGGAGAAATTTATTGAATCTCCTTCTCCACATCTGAGCTTGAAGAAGTCTGAAATTCTATCCCAAGGTCCCATTATTAAAATAATTAATATCTGCCATAAGGAATAATCTTCAATTGCACACATTAGACTAGAACTTACAAGACATGGTTGTCACCAAGCATTTCACTTATTCTCTCTGTTCCTAAACACCATGCAGAACAAGGACAGCAGCAGTGCACTCAGAAGCATTTTGTGAGCACAAATGAATGAAGATTAGAGAAAGCTCAGAAGCTATACCACTGAGGACAAAGTTTATTAACAGAATTTATACAAGTGATACTGTGTTCTGCAGATCCACATTTTCACCTTGTTATTTGGCACTTCTCTTTCATCACAGAAGTTATGAGCAACTGAATGAAATGTAGATAAACACATCATAGTTATGTTGTGGCCTAGACCCTCAGCTGGCCTTAACTCTTCTCTCTCCACTCACTGATTTCAAGATATTGCAACAAATCTAAGGCACCCTGTAGGCTCCTTGATGTTTCAAATACTTGCAAAAATCACAGGATCATCCATATACAAGGAGATAAACCAGCTGCAGACAAAACAGCTTCTCATGCTTGGCCCAAGCAAACAGTCAAGGATGCCCAGAGGACAGAAGAAAAACTACAAGTGATCAGGCCAGAGGTATGAAAGCTCTGAAAACCTCTCGGAAGCACCTGTGTGTGAGTACTGAGCAGAAAACAGCACTTGAGATGGTGTAAGGAAGTCATTAACTCAAAAAGCACAAACAGCTATGGAACTACTCTCCTGCTCTGCCACAGTTGTAGAGAGAAACCTGTTGCCAGAATCCTGGCCAGGCTGAGCCAGGGTCCGGCTCCACAAACCACTTCTGAAAGCCTGAGACTTCTGGAAGGAGAAGAAAACAAAAAGTGGGCTATTTGCACCAACAAATTGCCAGTTACAGGTGAGACTCCAGAGGGACAGTATCTCTATATTGCTGGAGACTTCCATACGTGCTTCTACTTTCTATATCTCTCTTACTGTGGAAGCCAGAACTGGAAGACTACCTCACTAGGTGGGAGATAGAGCGAGGGCACAGTGTCATGGAAGCTCTTCTGCATTCAGACAGGTCAGCATCACCACCCTACACAAAAGCATCACTTGTGTCTGGGGGATTTTTTTAAATGGAAACCAACCTGTATTCAACCAGCTCAATGGTGCTCTTGCAAGAAAAAGCAGGTTCCACCCTGGCTTGCCTCTGCAAATGATATCTGTCTTCTTCAGTAAGGACTGGTTTTATTAGGTGTCTTGTCTCTGAAAGTCATCTTTAGCAGAAACAATACACAGAGTAAGGCACCTCAGACAGCAATATGAAACCTGTATATGCCTACAGCAGGCTTTGACTATTAAATTTGAGACTTGAATTCTTTTTACATATTCTGTTTGGACTTTCCCTGGGCTCTCTTGCTCTCTAATCCACGTCCTTCAGTCTAAATAAAATGTTTATTTCAAAATAAATTCATAGATGTCAATAAATGCGTTAATCAAACAAATAAATCATAGAATTATAGAATCATAACATAGGGTTGGAAAGGACCTCAAGATCATATAGTTCCACCCCTCCTGCCATGGGCAGGGATACCTCACACTAAACCATGTCACCCAAGGCTCTGTCCAACCTGACCTTGAACACTGCCAGCAATGGAACATTCACAACTTCCCCTGGGCAACCCATTCCAGTGACTCACCACCCTCACAGTAAAGAATTTCTTCCTTATATCCAATGTAAACTTGCCCTGTTTAAGTTTGAACCTGTTGCCCCTTGTCCTATCACTACAGTTCCTAATGAAGAGTCCCTCCCCAGCATCCCTATAGGCCCCCTTCAGATACTGGAAGGCTGCTATGAGGTCTCCACACAGCCTTCTCTTCTCCAGGCTCAACAGCCCCAATCTTGCCTAAAATATAACATTTCCTTGGGGATGGTCAAACTATTTGAGGTCTTCAGGTCCTAGAGGTCACTGTACTGAATGTAAACTGATGTAGTCACCAGTGGCACAGTAGAGCACATGTGCAGCACCAAAAATCTGGCACAGCTTTAGCAGCTGCTCCCTAGCGCAGTCACAATTGTGCTGAGACTGGAGGAGTGGATGATTTTGCTGCCTCTTGATATGAAGCATTCAGTGACTTGAGCAACATGCATGCAAGGGATGCATATACTAAATCACTGTGTCCTACAGAAACTACCAAGAGAAAATGCTCAGTGCTGTCAATCGCTTGCTTTATTTCCTTCTCACTGTTCAAATTCAGTCTATTAGCACTGTTTGTCAACTGTATCCCAAGTGCATTCTCAGTGAATTGAGATACATCAGAGATACATTTAATGTTCAGATTCACTGTTTTAATTTTAGCAAGTTGTCTCCTTTGCCTCATGCTTCATCCTACTAACAGATTTATGTCTATGGTTTTTGTTCATCCATTATTTCTTGCATTATTCAGTGCTTTGCCTTTTTGCCCTTATTGTTAGCAGAGAGGTGAGGCATACAGATCTCTCGCCGGGGCCAAAGACACTTTCAATTTTTCCTCCCGCATTAATAATACATACAGACAACTTGTCTTCTGAGGGCTTTTTACTGTATTCTGTTGCCTCTTATTCTACAAAAGATACACTGTTATAAAAAGACTCATTGTAGTTGCTTTCTCCTATCTTTATCCTCAGGGTACTGACAATGTTATCTATTAGCTACAGAACAGCCCAAGTTTTTCATGTGTCTTAATGGTCTTGTTTATTACTTACTGCTCCTTTCACTAGACTATCAGCTCATCTCTGTTCTCTGCTATGTATCACACTTTAATCATTATTTCACATTGTTGTTTCACCATCTCCTAGAAAAGCACATAGAGGGGGAGAGCTCATTTTCTCCTATGTCTATGGAAAATCTAACTGTGGCTTGTACCAAGAGGGACTTTTCAGCACCAGACAAAGCATCTTTATTGGGATTTTTCGTAAACACTCAGGTTCATAAGGGTTTGTTTTTTCAACTCTTTTGCTTTACTTGAGACTGCCCTCCTTTGACAATGTAGTGAAAGGCTTTGATGATGTCTTAAGAGAAAATACAAAATTTTCTGCCCTGTTTTCACCTGTGACTGAAACAGAAGCTCATGGGGAGCAGAGCTGAAAAGAGGGCTGCGTGGTGATACACGAGAGACAAGGCTCTATACAAAATCCTTCTTCATTCTCTGTTTATGTTCTTGTAAATCATGTTGTTTAGCATAATTCTGCACCATGTAACTAGATACAGATGACTTTCACCAGACCTTTAAAAGTATGGGCCTCTACATACTCCCTTTTCCAGCAACATATAACAATAACTATTAAGCAACTTACTGTTAGGCAAGTTTAAACATGTACAAGCAGCCTATTAATTAAAATAACTTGCAGGGCCAAAAAAACCTCTTAAGGGCTCTCTTGAAAGACTATTATGCTTCTTTTATGGTTTTCTCCTCACCAGAGTCACAGCAGTTACAAACAAACGACACTTTATTTAAGACGGGGCAGAGGTTTTTGTTGTAGTGGTGCTTTGCTCTGCTTTGTCAGCCTGACTGACATAATTCAGCCCTGGACATCACCCCACCCTTGCCAAACGAGAACATATCTGCAACCACTACAGCTCCTTCAGGTTTGGCTTCAGTTTGGAGATCTGCACAGCTGAGTGAGATATTTTTATACTCAGGGAGGGTCAGGGAAAAAATAATGTTATTATCAGCCAGGCTCTTTCTGGAAATGGTGATAAACTGGTTGTGGTTGATTTCAGCTAATGCTGCCCTTTCCCCACCAAAATATCACATTTCTTTTATCTCCAGACTGCATCTGAAGCCCCATTAACTGATTTTGCTGGCATAGGGCCTTTAGGACAACAGCTTCAACCGTTTTGTTATCAAAGCAGTGCACATCCATAGAGTCATGGGTGGGCTTATTTATACATGCCCTGCCCGAGAGCCCAGTTCCCAGTGCCAGGCATGGCTGGACAGCAACTCAGCAGCAGGAAACCTGGTGTTGATCCTCCGCAGCTCGCATCCAGGGTATCACTGCTCCCGGCTTTTTGACAGACACCAGGGCACCACAACAACCTTCTGATAAAGACATTGCCCACACTCCATCCCTGCCATGTGGAGCACTATATAGCCTTTCTCCCTCCATTCCTTCCCAGCTTTCCACAGAGGTAATTTTTGAGAAGTAGAAACCTAACAGCAAACTTCACTGAGTTTTTACCTAACCCAGCTAATAAAACTAAATTTAGCAGGAAAGTGCAGAGGTTTATTCTAAGTGCTCCCTGTTTTTTGCTTCCAGCAAAAGATTTTGTTAGGCTTTACTTTACTTGGTTCCCCTCACTCTTTACGTGAGATACAGAATCATAGAATCATAGAACAATTAGGGTTGGAAAGGACCTTAAGATCATCTAGTTCCAAACCCCCTGCCATCAGCAGGGACACCTCACACTAAACCATGTCACCCAAGGCCATGTCCAACCTGAACTTGAACACCGCCAGTGATGGAGCATTCACAACTTCCCTGGGTAACCCATTCCAGTGCCTCACCACCCTTACAGTAAAGATTTTCTTCCTTATATCCAATCTAAACTTCCCCTGTTTAAGTTTGAAACCATTACCCCTTGTCCTGTCTCTACAGTCCCTCATGAAGAGTCCCTCCCCAGCACCCCTGTAGCCCCCTTCAGATACTGGAAGGCTGCTATGAGGTCTCCATGCAGCCTTCTCTTCTCCAGGCTCAACAGCCCCAACTTTCTCAGCCTATCTTCATACGGGAGGTGCTTCCATTCCCTGATCATCCTCGTGGCCTCCTCTGGACTTGTTCCAACAGTTCCACGTCCTTTTTATGTTGAGGACACCAGAACTGCACACAATACTCCAAGTGAGGTCTCACAAGAGCAGAGCAGAGGGGCAGGGTCACAGGCAGGTACCCACAGTTATTCATGCCACAGAACTCCTCCAACAGCTTCTCCAAACCCAGGCCCCCATGAAGATTAGCCTCTGAGGTGGAAAAACTTCACCTTTTTCTATTTTTAAGCCTACCTCCCTGATCCCAGACAAGCACTCTGGACCTGGTGGCCTCCAGCCTGTGCGAGCCATCTGCAAGGGGAGCAGCGACAGGCATGGATTGATGCCCAGTGCAGAATATCCATGTGTTTTGCCACGCAAAGGTGAGGATATTTGTGTTGCCTGGCCTTTTCCTCCCTCCCAGTGGAAAGCCACTAGTAGCCACGACGATCAGCCTGGGTTTTTGAAGTCAGGCTGCTGTTTCTCCTGCTTGGTACCACGGCAGTGCTCGCCGTTAGGGCTACGGCCCTAAAACAACTTGCCAACGCATGGATTTGGGCAAAGTTTGTAACGCTGCCTCCTCACCCGATCCCCTGACCCGCGGGCCCGCTTGCGCGGCCACCGCCTGTCGCCACGGGTCGACAGCAAGGCGAGAGCTGCGGCGCCATCTTGTGCCGGCGCCGGGACGGAGACGCGGGGATATGGGAACGCGGGGACGGGGCAGCGGGGGCCCGTGGGGCGAGTGTGTGTGGCCGGAGCAGGGCGGTGAGAAGGGGAAAGGAGCTGCCATGCTGCACAGCCACACACTGCCAGCAGAGAGAAGGGTACAGGAGCTGCCCCGCATCAGCAGCCCTCTCCGCCCCCCCGGCTCCGCGGTGGGACAGCGAGGGCTGAGGGACCTGAGGCAGCAGGCGGGCTGTGTCGTCAGTGTCGTGCTCTTTTGTGTGGCTGCTCTCAGATGACACACTTCTCCCATTTCCCAAAGGCCTGACCAAGGAGAGGAGGGTGACTGAAGCGCTTGCCTGAAGATGAAGCCAGGGAAAAGTGGTGGTGATGGGGACAGAGTTTTGTGCACTAGTACTAGTTCTGTGAAAACTCTCACATTTTTATATCACTCAGGCCTAAATCATCTGGGCCTCTTAAGCTCCGATATCTGTGCATAGCTCTCCATAGCCACTCCCGTGGCCTAAAAGATTGGCACAAGTGTAGGGTATGCCATGGACATCACATACAGTAGCAGGCTGTTCTTCCTGTGCTCTCCAGCAAGTGCGTGGATGCTCCTTGCAGAGAGCTCTGTAGCACCTCTGGTACCCAGGATACGCAGTATCCAGCAAGCTTCTAAGTGCAACAATGCCAGAAATCATGTATAAGGAAAGACGTTTTCAATGGAGAGCATTTCTTTCCACTGCTTGCACCTAACAGCGGCTTTCATTTGTTGTGAGGAAAACGTTTTTTTTTGCTGGAGCATAAGCATGTGCATGAGATTCAAGGTAGCTAATGAATTGAGCTCCTTAGTTTCAGTACAATGAAGACAAGAAGAACTGAAGAAGGGCAATAGCTAAACAGCAAAAGTTACTCAGGAAACTCATCATTCTCCAATCTATACTCCTTTAGCATTTCTCTTCCGTTTTTCAGTAGTCTGAAAAGTGCTTGAGGGCTGGCGGAAGCAGCACAGAGAAGCAATAGATATATTGTTAATCCATCCATGTAGACTTCTGGCCCTAAAGAGCAGAGTAAAAAAAAACCCAGAGACAAGTGAAATTAAAACCTAAGTCCAGTGAAATGGAGACGCACTGTAGGGAGGGAGAGGGAGGGAACCAAAGTAAATAAGAAACTCAAGAGCACAGAAATATCTATAAAAGCAGAATTAAAAGGCAAGGGGTAAATTACTATCCCACAGAAGAGGTAAAGGATTATTTTAACATCTGGAGTATTTTTATTTAGTTTCTTCCTAATCAAAAGCCATATGGTTTACAGCTGAAAATGCAGTATAATTGTGGTATCATTCTATTTTACAGGTTATCTCAAAACCCACTTCTCTAGTGTCACTAACCTTTGGATGTGTTTGTCTCCCACATTCCCTCAAGGGAGAGGCAAAACAGGCTTGGGAAAGGATGAACAAAAATATACAGGTGAAAGAGCATAAGTAAAGTTATTCTGTGAATCTAATTTCCATGCATTTAAATGCTCCTCAGGAGAGTTCATGACATACAGCTTTCTTCTTCTTTATTTTTAAACATTTATAACACCAAACATTTTGTCAAATACTAATTAATAAGATAATAATAATTAAGAATTCTGTGAGCATATTTTGACAATATATTACTCAAATAATATCTGTACTTATTTGTACAAAGTATATAACAAAAAAGATAAGCTTTTCTATAATGTAGCAGAATTCTTACTTGCAATCTAGAAAGGAAATGCCTGCTTACCTCCGGCTGAACCTATGCCTATTAAATGTAAAGGTCACTTGAAAAGCTGTATGGTTTTGACTGTAGGAGAGGGTTTCTCCTTTCACAGGCTGAGAATTGGCTGAGAATATGGAACAATAACTCCACATTCCACAGTAAGTGAATGTACATTTAGCCTTGTCCCAGTCTGAAATGACCATACATAGTTTCCATTATGTGATACTCTGATTATGCTTATCATAAGTTTCTACTTAAAATTATATCAAACATATTTCATTAATTCTGTGTTTGGAAAGAATGAACAAAAAAAGGGCTGCTGGGGCAGGTTGAGAAGCCCAGATGTCTTCTACCTGACACTTCTCTCACAAACCAGCATCCGTACCCTACCGAGAAGGACGACAACCAACCAACCAAATCTCAAATGCCTCAGTCATGCACCCAGACATGCTGACCATATATATGTGAACAAATGTGGATGAAGGCAGTTTAATATCAATAGTGGCAGAGCCTTAAATGCTCAGCAAATGTGTGCTTAGCTTGCTCATATTTAAAGAATTTAAACACGGTTTCAGGTATCAAATCTTAGGGATCATGTTTTGGAAACTGCAGCTCTAGCCAGTTCCTTGTGCATGATGGTGCATAAAAGGGTTCAGTGCTTTCCCTTCAATCTGGCAGGTGAATGGATTATGCCATGGTACACTGTTCTGGGTTGCAACAGCCCATAGCAGCATTGCATGAGATGGATGCTGAGCTCATCTGTGAGTGGAAAAAATGTATTTGCAGTCATAAATCTCTAACTACTTATTGGTGCCATCAGCATGGTCATTGTGAACTCCTTAAAACTTTATATGGTGTGATATAAACTTATGTTTTATTATATTCTTTCAGGAGACAGTATTTTCTTCTTGGGCTTGTTGACAATAAAGCTCCACAGAGAGGCATTGCATTGTGCTGGTAAAAGTAGAGAGGTGCAATAGCTCTGGCTTAGTTCCACCATCAGGTCTGCATAATTAATTAACATTTTTATTTGTTCTTTTCACTCCATACTGTGGCAATTTTGAGCAAGCAGATCCAAACATGTGCTTTCAATACATGAATTAGGGAGAGTGAGGAGGCAACTCAGTCATAACTCAAGGGAATGCTTGTCACCTATAAAATCAATGTCAGAAGATAAAAATAGAAAATAATAAAGTAAATTAAATATATAATAATGGAAATAATAGATGTCAGCATTAGAAATGAAACAATGAAGACATTGCTTTACCATAAATCTAGTGTGAAGCAAAGATCACAAAGGTTGGCTGTGTATTTTGAACAGCACTCTAAGTAAGGGGCATAGAGCAAGTGACTGAATAGTTTAGTGTTGAAGTCAGCAATAACATAGTTATTCTTTGATTTTTCAAGCAGGTGAAGTGTTAGATAACCATTTGTGATGTTTGCACACCTCTGAAGCATTTATAAAGTTGTCATCAGCTTTTTATTTGGAAATTACAGTTTATCCATCATATCACCTTACAAGAGTGTAACAAGTTTTCAGTGATTTTTCCCATTTCCACATTCCCTGCATACCAAATGGAACAATAAACACAAAGAAGCTCCAGTGTCAATTAATTTGTCATCAAAATATGCCACCAGCTATTTGGGGGCTCAGGACGTTTTTTGCTTTACATCCTGAAGTCTGTAGAGCCCTACCTGCTCTCTGATTTTAGAGAGTATTTCAGAAACTTCCAGAGGACACATTGTCTTTATGCTGCAGGAACCACCCTGCAGGATGCTCAAGAGTGAGCTGGCTCACTGAAATACTGTGCCAGCTCAGTGTGTGACAGCACAGGTAGACCTCTCTGTGTTCCTTTATCTATATGTGTGCAGGAATAAGATGTGCTCATAAATATGTTCTAAGTGTTGGAGAAAACAAAATGATAGCAGCTGGTAGGAGATGGCAGTTTTATAACCACTTGCTAATTTTCCCGTAGTTTATTACTGAGCATTTTAAAACAGAGATCTTGCCAGTAAGTGCCAGTTCTTTTCTTTCAGTTCAGTTTAACAGCTTAATAATGCATAATTGGAGTTCTTCGGTACTGGTAGTGAAAGGACACTATGCTCCATTAAGTTCAGGATATTTATTTTGAGAAAATGAGTAAGAGCACAATTTTCTGGGAGCACTAATAGACTTAAATGGATTTCAAAAGCCTTTTGCGATTAAGGAATAAGACTCCACTATGGCCACATGCTCCTCTCCTGGAATGAGCACAGGGATGCAGTCTGTCACTCATTCATTCTTCATTAAAGAAATTCTGTGGATCTTGCTGGGAGTGTTCTTGATTCATTGAGCTGTGAATGAGATCAGACTCAGACCTCTTAGGTTTAAAACGTGCAGCACTCCTTACATAAAAGATACATGGCCTTGAAGCAAGTTAATTTAGCATTATATTGATGATTTGTAAGGTTATCCATAAGAAGTACCCCCTAGACATTTTGTTGTTGTCTGATTCATCCACACAGAGGGATGTTGGTCTCAGGGTGTTTTTAAAGTTCTTTCATTGACTGATGGATTCTGTGTTCAAACTTCCTACACCCTCTCTTCCAGAGCTTATATGTGATGGACTGTAATATAATGTAACACCCTTTCTGCTACTTCCTCTGGACTCCGCAGCATGATTAAGTGGCTACTGGGCTACAGAGATACTTATGTGGCATGACTGGCATTTGGAGTTAGTTCAGTATTTTCCATATCTGTGGAGCACCACACCCTTCCCACACTTATGACCTCTTAGTTCCTGAGTATTCAACATAAATACCAATTCAGCAGTGAACAGTACAGGAGACATTCTTCCCTAACTTTTGATTTCTGATTAGTGTTTATTTTAGGGGTGCAACATCTCAAGCTTCTCAGACTAGCCTTCAGCTTTGGTGTTGGAAAACATTATTGGTAAGAATAGAAAGAGAATATCTGGTCAAAGCCATTTGTCACATGCAGTACATCCAGTGTAGTGTTGTAGAAGGCTTGCCTATGTTTCCTTCGTGTCACTGGAGAGAAAGGGAAGTTGGGGTATTTTCTATTGCCCAAGCACAGGAACTTTACTCCCTTCTGGTCAGGTTGGCTCATCATTTCTCTCCCCAACATCCCTCAGTTAGTCTGATTAGATATTTTGATCATCCCTTATTCACCTTACCACTTGATAAACAAGTAACCCGCTGTTGAGGAGGTGGGATTTTTTTTCCCCAAACACCTGGTATAAATGCCTAAATATATTCCAGACTATGTGCCTTGCTTCAATACAGATTAGTTCCTTCATTGCTACTAGCACTAGTAAAAGTTCTTTGGAAAGTCTGCCCATTTTGTACCCGTATCACTCATCTCATGTCTACATAAGAAACAGATAAAATTCTTGAGCAAACATGACGAGCTGATGCTTGGCATATAAACAAGAAAACAACAAAACACAGAAACAATACTAGAAATAAGAAAAAGATTTCACATTTCAGTTTTTAACAAATCTTATTTTCACATGCATTTGGAAAACTGTCCTGTGCAATATTTTCCTTTTCAATTTAATTGACTGCTTTTCTTTTTCCAATCCCACTCACATAAATATGGCAATATGAATTATCTATGGATGATTCATTTATCTTGCTGACAACTAGTTTGTCCAATGAATTTGAAACAATCACAGCTCCATGACATCTAATTATACTTCTCTTTTTGCTATGTTTTAGAGTAAAACAAGGTCTTAATCAGCAATGAAGCATATTAAAAAGATGTTTTAAATATATCTGAGAGATTTCATTTGAGTTAAAATATATTTTCTTTTAATTTTCTAACCAGTCTGAAGATACGTCGTTTTCTGCAAGGAGTTGTAATGTTCTATTGAACATCAGAGCTATGACATAGTATAAATATTAAATGCTTTATTTCTGGTTATTTCTGTCTCTAGCAGCAGTTTCTCCATATGCAATGGTGCTTGTATTTGAGCAACACAGATTAACTCACCCAGGTAAGGATTCGCTCCATACACCCACTTTTCCCTTCATGGAGTGTTCATTCTCCAGTCAGGAGCTTTGGCCACCTCAGCTATTGCAACTGTTGACCTGGAGTCAACCTCTGTCATACCCATCTCTGATGATTGTAAAGGTAGTGGTGCTAAATTAACCACAGTTCCTGAGGACAGATGGGAAGCAGAAATTGAATCTGCATTCCATAACAGTTTCAACAGCAGAGAAAGTCCTAAATAGCTTCTTTCATCACCACCAGACATATTGGGGACAGGGATGTGACTCCTTGTTCACAAATATGCTTCCTTGTTCACGAATATGCTTCTGTTGCAAGAAACCTTACATATTCAAGGGCTGCCACGGAGAAGCAGGATGTACAAGCTTCTGTATGAAGATACTCAGTAGAAACAAGACATGTTACTGAACTCAAGTGCTAAAGGAAGGATCTGCTCCTCAGAAGCTCATATTTCACCCAAAGGTGACCCACACAGAGGAACACTTTACTTTGGTGAGTACTTGCTAAAGAAGAAGGTTCTGACATCCCTACAAACTCTACTACTTTTAAGTCCTACTATAGTTTTTTGCACTGATTAATCACATATTGGCTCGCCTGTAGCTGAGACCCAAGAAGAGTATCATTTTGCTTTGTTTTGTTCCACATCCATATGCATTAAGTCCTACAAAAGCTTATTTTTGCCAGCTGGTATAAAGCCATAAACTTATTGTTTTATTGTGCGTCTGGTCTTTGTTGACACCAGGTTCATTGCACCCTTGTATGTACCATTGTCATTTTTGCCAGCAGGGCTGATGAGCCACAGGGTGCCTGACAGCCAGCTGTCGCAAAGTGATGTGGTGCATCTGACTCAGAGCTTTAACTTGGAGAGAAGCAGTAGGCAGGCAATGATGCCATGTCCTGCTCGCTGCAAGTAAAGGGTGCTGAGCTTTGGAAGAGGTGTAAAAGTTATTAGTAAGGCACTCGAAAGCTCTTGCTATTTTCCTTGTGTACAGCTATTTTTCTTGATGTCAACTTCATACAGAGTTCTATGTGGCTAGTTTTTGTTCAAGTCACTGACGCAAAAATTTTCACCCACTAGTGGGTAAAGCAGTACAAACTGTATGATAATCCAGTGGAAGGAAAACAGGAGGAAAATCAGAACATTGTCTCAAATCTGCATATGGTTTAAACTTAATAAAGCACCAAGTGTCAGCTGAATGCTTTGTGGTTACTAACAGCTCAGAAATGGAAGGCTAAGAGCCATGAAGTTATCAAAATTCACAGTTATGTTTTACATAGCTGCTAAACCTCAAAATAATTAGTATTGAGTATCTCTGCTAATCAATCTAAAGCAGATGTTGGAAGTGAGAAGCTAAGTCATGTAATCTTGGATGCCAAAAGTTTAGCCAAAAGTCCTATTTATGGCACACCATTGTTTTGTTATGGGTTGTTTGTTTTTTTTTTTCTACTTCAGTAATAATTGAAAGATGTGGTTTAGAACCATAACAGACAAAACCACATTTTAGTAACTATTCTGGGTTTATCTCAGCATATTTATGAGCATGCCTGTTTGGAGGATTTCTGGCTCTCATACACATTTTATAACTGTTGCCCAGTTTGGCTAACAGCCACTTAAAAGCAAATACAAAATTGAACTGCAAGTGTCTTATAGTTAGTCATGTTATGACTTACATTGTAACATACTCTGAGAACATGTTGGTTTGCGGTGTTATGGGGTGCAGTCACAGAATGAGCCTTAAAGGGGATTTGATTAGGGGAGAACAGGCCCAGCTCTGGGAAAGTGTTTGTTCACTTGCTTTTAAGTTTGCACCTTACTCTAGTAACAACAGCCCTTGAAGGATTTTCTGTACAGGATAAGATTCTTCCAGGATCATTTCCAAAGTTTGGGCTGAATAAGTTAAAGAAAGAATTTCAGTAGTTTTGCTGGCTTTTGGAGCTCAACATGGCTTTTAAAAATAGCTACAGCCCAATTAAAAGAATAATTTCTTCAAGGTCTAAGTACACTGTCATTTAAATGTGACTCGTAAAAACACCAGCTGGCAACTTTCACAATATTGATGTGGTTAAGCCTTCATGAAACTTGGGGGAAAAAAAGATGGAAGCTAACACCTGCCATGAAGTAAAGAGGACAGAAATGGACAGAAAATTACATTTCTTTGCAAAGTTTCATAAAGCAACAAACAGGCTTCTTTGTAACAGTAAGGCAAACAAATTCTCTTGACAGTAACTTAATACCTTACTTAAAGGTAATTCAAATTTTAAGAGAGTTCATTAGCAACAATAAGTAAATTCCAGCCTCTTCTCTATCTGTCTCACAAATCAGGAGTGCAATTTGAGAGGGAAAGGCTTGAAATACTGACTCAAATAATTTGTTTATGCTGAAATTTTTGGAGCCTGAAATACAGGTCCTGAATTGTTGTCTAAGCTGATACCCACGATTTGTTCTACTTCAGCATAAATGAAAATACACAGAAGGAAAAATCCAGTTGTCTGTAGTTTCATTGCCCCATGATTCTTTCTAACAGTACAATTAAAAACCAATGGTGAGTTTAAGTTTTATAGAAAAATTGTACAGAGAAAATGTAACCGTCTTCTCACACCTCAAGCTTTCTGGTGCCACAAGTTGCATAACAAAATCTCCATGTAGACAGGAGCCATGTAGACAGTAGTCACTTCCTCATTTTGCCTCACTTTTTTTGTCTCCTCAGCCCAGGAGGCCCAGCCTAATCCCAGTGCCTCCAAGCTGTACCCCAGCACTGTGCTGTCAGACAAAAGTGGCAGCATTTGTGCACAGGGAGCCCAAAACTGCTCCCTTGGGAGGCAGCACTGGCTGGACACTCTCAGGGCTCTCTTTGTTCCTGTCCCCACTGCTCTGCCTGGTGGACTGCTGCTGCTTTCCAGCCAGCTGTCCGGAGACCCTGGAAACCTACTGAGGGTGCCCATTTATTGACATGTCACATCAGGAAACATATATAGCTTTCCTCTTCACTCCTGAATCTGACCCACCATATTTGTAGACTCATAGAATGGTTTGAGTTGGAAAGGACCTTTAGATCATGCAGTTCCAACCCCCTGCCATGGGCAGGGACGTCTCACACTAGACCATGTTGCCCAAGACTCTGTCCAACCTGGCCTTGAACTCATATATTTTTATATTTGCATGACAATGAGCAGTTCTACTCAGAAAACTCAGCCAACAAAAATCTGTGTAGAAAGCTGAGAGAGGATGAGAACAACTGTAGGTGTGAAGGCAACAGCATGAAGATTATGGCTCTTCTTTAAGGCTGCCTCACAGAAGCAGATGAGAAATGCAGGAGGTAGGGGGAATTGCAAGCATTTTCAAAGTTTTGAGAAATAGGAAAAAGATTGCAGCATGGATACAGAAGGTTAGGCATACCACGGAATTTACAGTTCGGGGGTCTTGTTTTGGTTTTGGGTTTAGGGTTTTGGGTTTTTTTTCAAAAGGAAGAAAACTTACTTTTTTTCCAGCACATTCACTATTTTTGATAAACTGCAAGTCATATGCCCCAGATAAACCAGCTCCCAGATAGCTTTATTTGCTTAGATAACATTTCTTGACAATGTTAATTAATTTATAAGGGGCTTTTTTGAGCATTAAAAAAATAACTGAACATGAAACTTTCAGGATTACATTTTCACATAAATCATTTGACTTTGTATGCTAAATCAGCACCACAGCTGAGGGAGCTGCTGTGTAACTATTAACAAGTCAGTTGCAGCTTGTATTTCCTTCATACTATTCTGATAAGCTCATTCGTTGTTCAGAAATCACTCAGAGCCCAAGCAGCGATAAAAATCTTCCAAAATCTGTGTTGAAAACAAAGCCAGCACTATTCTGTAATGCAGTCATCTGCACAACACAGCAAGTCGTTCCAAATGTCTCTTGTGAAATCCTTGCAAAAATAGAGTTCCCCACCAACATATTGCCAGCTGAGTATAGGCAGTCTAACTGGGCTTTTAGTTCAACTGGAAATAATTCCAGCCCCATCTACTGAGTCATTCTAAATTTGCAACACACCATATATTTAGAGAAAATACACAGAAAACACACAACACTTGTCTTCTTCACCAATGGAAACTCTAGGTTGTTCAGAGGAGAGACTTTTTTCTCTATGCTTTTATAATAAGAAAGGCCCCAATAGCAGTTAGAGTCTTAAAGCAATAAAAGGTAGAAATAATAAGTAGAAATAATTCATGAACAGATGTGCAGAAGTTCTAAGGCTCACTAAGCCAGAAGTCTTCCATGTTTCTCCAAACCTGCTGGGATTTCTATAGTGTAGTGACAGAAATTTTATAGGATGTGTTCTTTTACATTATTTTTTCCAGCCACTTTCTAATCACTTTAAGAGCAGAATTCTAATAAATTTAGACTGTTGTAACAGAGACCTGCGAGTGTTCAACCCTGAACAGCAGCAGGAACAAAATCAGCCTGCCTATTCCAGAACTCACTCCAGAATCACAGAATAGTTGAGGCTGGAAGGGATCACCAAAGGTCATCTAGTCATAGAATCATAGAATCATAGAATAGTTAGGGTTGGAAAGGACCTTAAGATCATCTAGTTCCAACCCCCCTGCCATCAGCAGGGACACCTCCCACTAAACCATGCCACCCAAGGCTCTGTCCAACCTGGCCTTGAACACTGCCAGCGATGGAGCATTCACAACTTCCCTGGGCAACCCATTCCAGTGCCTCACCACCCTTACAGTAAAGAATTTCTTCCTCATATCCAATCTAAACTTGCCCTGTTTAAGTTTGAACCCGTTACCCCGTGTCCTCTCACTACAGTCCGTCATGAAGAGTCCCTCCCCAGCATCCCTATAGGCCTTCTTCAGATACTAGAATCATAGAATCATAGAATAGTTAGGATTGGAAAGGACCTAGAAGGCTGCTATGAGGTCTCCGTGCAGCCTTCTCATCTCCAGGCTCAACAGACCCAACTTTCTCAGCCTATCTTCATATGGGAGGTGATCCAGTCCCCTTATCATCCTCGTGGCCCTCCTCTGGACTTGTTCCAGCAGTTCCATGTCCTTTTGATATTGAGGATGCCAGAACTGCACACAATACTCCAAGTGAGGTCTCACAGGAGCAGAGTAGAGGGGCAGGATCACCTTCCTTGACCTGCTGGTCACGCTCCTTTTGATGCAGCCCAGGATACAGTTGGCTTTCTGGGCTGCGAGCACACACTGAAGCCAGCTCATGTTCATTTTCTCATCAACCAACACCTCCAAGTCCTTCTCTAGAGGGCTGCTCTCAATCTCTTCTCTGCCCAACCTGGAGCTGTGCCTGGGATTGCTCCAACACAGGTGTAGGACCTTGCACTTGGCATGGTTAAACTTCATCAGGTTGGCATCAGACCACCTCAGAAGCGTGTCAAGGTCCCCCTGGATGCCATTCCTTCCCTCCAGCTTATCAACCGAACCACACAGCTTGGTGTCATCAGCAAACTTGCTGAAGGCACACTCAATCCCACTGTCCATGTCACCAACAAAGATGTTGAACAAGACTGGTCCCAACACCCATCCCTGAGGGACACCACTCTTTACTGGTCTCCAGCTGGACATTGAGCCATTGAGCACAACTCTTTGAGTGTGGCCATCCAGCCAGTTCTTTATCCACCGAGTGGTCCATCTATCAAATTGATGTCTCTCCAACTTAGAGACAAGGATGTCATGTGAGACAGTGTTGAACGCTTTGCACAAGTCCAGGTAGATGCCATTAACTGCTCTACCCCTGTCCATTAGTTCTGTAGCCCCATCATAGAAGGCCACCAGATTGGTCAGGCAGGATTTCCCCTTAGTGAAGCCATGCTGGCTGTCACCAGCCACCTTGTTGTTTTTCATGTGCCTCAGCATGCCTTCCAGGAGAATCCACTCCAAGTTTTTGCCAGGCACAGAGGTGGGTCTGACTGGTCTGTAGTTCCCCGGCTCATCCATTTTCCCCTTCTTGAAAATGGGGGTTATATTTCCCTTTTTCCAGTCATCGGGAACTTCACCTGACTGCCGTTATTTCTCAAATATGATGGAGAGTGGCTTAGCAACTTCATTTGCCATTTCCTTCAGGACCCGTGGATGGATTTCATCAGGTCCCATGGACTTGTATATGTTCAGGTTCCTAAGATGGTCTTGAACCAGATCCTCTCCTACAGTGGGCCCAGGGTCTTCATTCTCGCAGTCCCTGCGTCTGCCTTCCAAGACTTGGGTGGTGTGGTCAGAGCATTTGCCAGTGAAGACTGAGGCAAAGAAGTCATTAAGAACCTCAGCCTTCTCCAAATCCAAGGTAGCCAGTTCTCCCAGTAGCTTCTGGAGAGGGCCCATGTTGTCCCTAGCCTGCCTTTTATTTGCAATGTACCTATAGAATCCCTTCCTGTTATCTTTCACATCCTTAGCCATGTTGAATTCTAAGTGGGCCTCAGCTTTCCTAACCTGGTCCCTAGCTTCCCAGACAACATCCCTGTATCTTTCCCAGGCCGCCTGTCCTTGCTTCCACCTTTTATAAGCCTTTTTTTTCCTTTGAATTTTCCTCAGCAGCTCCTTATCCATCCAAGGAGGTCTCCTGGCCCTCCTGCTGCACTTCCTTGCAGTCCAACCTCCCTGCTCCTTCAGGGTCACCTACAGCACACTGCTCAGGAATTACTCAGAATTTCCAGTGGGGACAGTTTCTGGGTTTATGTGAAGAATTTCACACTTGTCATGGTACATCTGTGATCTCTTAATCTTTGAGGAATACTTTAGAACACAGAAAAGGGGTACAGATACAGCTAATACAGGTTAGGGAAAGAATGAGTATGCTGTCCATTCGCTGGGGAAGCATTATACAGTATATCTGGACAAGTCAACAGAAAGGGCCAAATCCTGTCCCACAGCAAGGCTTTGCAGTGCTACCTTCATCAGCACAAAGCTGCCACACTCAACTGATCACCTTAACTTACCACTGCACTGTTCCTGCTCTGCTACTCCTCCTGCCTGCAAACAGGGATATCTACACCAAAGCCGTTTCTGGAAGTCACAATAGCTTTAGGAATTGCCAGACCAGCTGCCAGAGACTGCATCTGTTTTGGTGCGGTTCCAAGGAGACACTTTCCCGAGCTCAAATAAGGCATCTTGTTTGAGCAAGTCCTCCTGGCCACTGCTGAAGCTAATTAGTCCATTTAATTGGTTTCTTCTGCTCTGAGAAGTAGTTGTGTTAGTAAGACACATCTTGCTGTAGTAGGAGGGCCTCCATACCGCCATAGTGCAGGGCCCAGGTCTGAGTCATTCCTCTATATTTGAGCAGTCCTACATGTAGCTGCACCTGATCACCTGCTGTTGAGGTGATGGCAGTATTTAATCATTCCCTTCTCTATCAGGTTGTGTTTCTGCTAGCTGGAGTCTGCGATGAAAGCTAAAGCTCTTTATAGTGCAGGAAGTGTTTCGGGGACTTTCCCCTCAAGCTGTGGCAGGCAAGTTCTTAGTGCCTAGACAAGTGCCCTTCCCATCCATAAGAGCAGCAGCAGTAAAACTTCCAAGAAGCACCACTTTAAGCTGAAATATGGCATCACAGCCATGAATTGCCCGTTAATGAGAACAGCGGAGAGATTCAATATATGACTGTCCAATAGATCTCTAGGGAAGGAAGCATAGCATGCCAGATTGGGTAAATCCTTGTGTCATACCTGAATGATAAATCCCTTCAAAACACTTTCTAAAAGTTAGAATAAACTTATGCAACGGCTCATATCTCAACACATTGTTGCACTGCAAGTTAGATACAGCTCTTTGTACTCGTTTGTTTCATGAACTGTGTGGGACAATTCCAGGAAAAGGCTGGGGTTTTTGTTACCAGAGAAATATTTCCTGGATTTCTTTGATTGCAGCTAGCTTTTCAGTCACATGCTCTCAGACTGGATCTTGGACTCTCTCCCAAACTCTCTCTTTTATTCCCTGTGCACCTTCATGCAGATACCATGCAGACTGATGGACTAATGAGATAAACTGGAGGTCCAGATGGTTTATGAAACATTGGTGCTGTACAGATATTAGAACTGAGGTGCGGCAGTGGAGCGCTCTAACTAAAGAAGACAGCATTAGTGATGGGAAAAGAATCCATTTATAAGATGTGATTCAGGCACCTAAATTTAGGTGTGTAAAGTGTCTATGATGAAGCAGCTGTCTATGGCACCATTACCATAAAGGAGGTTGAAGGGTTGGTTCCTAAATCATAGGTGTCTTATGCTATTTGAGACTCCCAAGGGCAGCCATTGCATAGAGCTCACAGGGAATTTGTGTCCTGCTGCAGGGCAAAGATCCTGCTAGAGACCAGGCAGGATGTCCTTGGACAAGGGGCTCCATTTACTTGCTCATTAGAGATGCCCTAGGAAATGATGGCACTTTTGGCTACCAGGGCACACTTTGACTGATATTGAGCTTATCATCAACCAAAATCCCCAGATCCCTCTCTGCAGGGTGCAGCCTAGCACTGCCAAGTCCATCACTGCAGCATGTCCTTAAGTGCCACGTCTACTCATCTTTTAAATACCTTCAGGGACAGTGATGCAACCACGTGCCTGGGCAGCTGGTTTCAATGCTTGAAGAAATTTTTCCTAATAGCCAATTTAAACCTCCCCCGGCACAGCTTGAGGCCGTTACCTGTTGTCCTATAACTTGTTATTTGGGAAAAGATCTCCTGGTTAGCCAGAACTGCTGAAAAATAACTAAAGTGGTTTGGTGAGCCCTTCTGCCAGCTCCCTCAGTACCCTTGGGTGTATCCCATCCAGCTCCGTAAGTTACAAGTACTTTAGTTACAAGTAGGAAGTAAAATATGTCACTATTGAGAGAATTACAAACCTATTTCCTTGACGCTGAGCAAATCTACCTTCAGAGAAAATGCCTGTGAGCAAATTCCCATTTACTGTTTCAAGTTCCCCTCAACACCCAGGATCACAGTACCCTAGGGAAAGAAGCCCTCAACTTTTTCTCCCACTCCTACCTCTTTAATGCCTTCCACATCTCTTCAAGAACCCGTTAAGCATCTCCAGTTGCTGAACTTGCAAGTTTTCCCTGTCTTACTCATTCAACAAAATCTGCCTAAAAATGGACAAAAGGTGGTGTATATGAAGATGTCCCTGCTCATTGAAGGGGGATTGGACTATGTGACCTTTGAGGGTCCCTTCCAAGCCAAACTCTTGTCTGATTCTGTGAATGTCTGGTTCACCAGGTACAGGTTTCAGAGTGTTGTTCTCTGGTGTGCAGAGAGAGTATCCTCAGATGGAATCCTCTAAGTGTCCATTAATTCTGCACCTGCTCAGTGTGCCCGTGGTATCATCTGATGTTTTATTTTTGTATGATTTCTAACATATCTCATTATTACCTTGGCACCTGGGGGCTGTGATTTGGAGGAAGGGTTCTGTTCCAGCCAGGCTGAATTATATTGCAGTTCCAAGGCATGTTTGGCAACTGCTAATAGTGGCTGGCTATTTTTAGATGGGTTTTTCTGCTCTCTCAGTTCAGATCTGTCCTATTTAAACTCTATTTTCAAAAAAATTTAGATCAGCAATAGTTTAACTCAAGTTTTGGGGTATATAAAAAGACTTCTCAATTAGATTGCTTTCACTTTGATTTTTCTAAAACAGTGGTATAATTTGGACCTAAATCTGTATCTCTTTTCCACAACATGACCGTATCTCTCAGAATAAGGATGAAATTTTCACAGAAACCCTTTGTCTGCAGGGGAAGTCTTTTATTTCTCCAGTAACACCTGGTTCTAACACCTAAATATGAGATATCAGGCTTTTCGAGGGTCCTGCTCCTCAATCTTTTCTGTTTATTTGCATGCTTCCAGATTTGCCCTGCTCTGATTCAAAAGGCCAGAAACAGTGACACGCTCAGTGTCTGAAAATGGCTGGGGTCACTTGCCGAGCTAAGAGTAGCAGAGGGAATAGAATTTGTCACCTTCAGGATCAATTGCAGTAAGCAGAAAAAAACTACTTTCTCAGTATTATCTCACCTGAACCCACACAGGTTATCGCCCTATGTGGAGCTAATTTGGTTTGAAATCTATGGCTCAGAAAAATCAGAGGTGGGGGAAAGATGATTTGGAGGAAATATGTATAATAGATTTTCCAAGGGAGCTGCCAAAATTGTCACACATGCATGCACACAGGGGAAAAAATAGTGCAGTGGTGATGCTAGATCCTCTCTCAAGCCATTTTTAGCATATTGCGAAGTGATTGTGTTCCCACAGGAAGAGGATGTACCCTAGAGTATACATTAAGTGTACCAACGAAGTATGAAATATATTAATATGCCATGCAAGGTTGCCTTGGCAAAGCCAAAACCAAAGATCTTGTTTACTTTCCATTTCACAGGTATCTCTGGTGCAAGCACAGTTACTATTTCTGCTTTCAATTACTGCTAGGAGCTTATTGTTATACTGGCACCATGGAGGCAGACACTTCACAGCGTGATACATAACAGATGAGCCACCCGTGACCTGCCGTGCTATCATACATACCAGAGTGATGTCTTCACAAAATATTTTCCCTAGGGCAATTTTAAATCTACTTGATTTTTGACTCTCAGAAATACCCAATTTTGGCTGCTAGATTTCTTTGGAGTGTTACTGTGCAATGGAGCATGGCAGCTGATGAAAAATCCGGCCTGCTTAATGGAGGGCTACAGGTTGCACATCAGAAAAGAGAAGAAGGTATTTTTCTTGTAGCTGACTATTAGAAGCTTCTTCAATGCTCTGCAAACTTATAAAGACTAATATTGCAACTGCTGTAGGTAAATTTATAGACAGAGAATGAGAAAGCTAGAACGACAACTTTAATAAAAAATATGGGGCTTGGTTCTTACCTCTCTTGTTCTTGTATACATCAGGATTAACTTCAACTTTAAAAGGAAGAACTTGCTGCATCAAAAGGAGCATGGCCAGCAGATTGAAGGAGGTGATTCTGCCCCCTGCTCTGCTCTGCTCTCATGACACCCCATGTGGAGGGCTGCATTCATCACAAGAAGGACATGGGCTTGTTGGAGCAAGTCCAGAGGAGGGCCACAAAGATGATAAGAGGGTTGGAGCATTTCTCCTGCAAAGACAGGCTGAGAGAGCTGGGGACGTTTATCTGGGAGAAATCTCAGGGGAGGCCTTAGAGGAGCCTTCCAGTACCTAAAGGGGGCTTACAAGAAAGCTGGAGAGGGACTTTTTACAACAGCCTGTAAGGATAGGACAAAGAGGAATGGCTTTAAACTGAAGAGAGGGTAGTTTTAGATTAGATATTAGAAAGAAGTTCTTTACTATGAGACACTGGAACAGGTTGCCCAGAGAAGCTGTGGCTGCCCCATGCCTGGCAGGGCTCAAGGCCAGGTTGGACAGGGCTTGGAGCAACCTGGTTTAGTGGAAGATGTCCCTGCCCATGGCAGGGAGTTGGAACTACATGATCTTTAAGGTCCCTTCCAACCCAAACCATTCTATGATTCTAGGGTATTTGTGACCACAGCTAATGATCTGGATGTGTATAAAAGATCTAGTCAAAATGAACAAATACATTATCAGTTTGCATTTGCTTAAAATGTTTATAACGTGCATGACTGTGTTAGTTTGAGCACGTTTGTCTTACAATAAAATCCAAAATTCCATATAAAAGAAAAGATTGTAATTTCAATTGTGTTCCACATCCCTGGTAACTCTAGCAGCTCCCTTTTCTCTTCTGCATGAGTGTGGCATATATAGGGCATGAAAGCATGAGCAAGGAACATTGAGCATTTGGAGAGCTCAAATGCTGTCGAATCAGGATTTTTTTGAGGGAAAATATGGGAGGAAATCCCCAACCCAGTTTTGGCCTTACCTGCTAAACTTGCTTTGCAGCCATGTGTCATACTGTTTCTTTTAAGACATGTCTCTGACAAGACAGGCACTGTATTTCTGCTGAGTTTTCAAATAAGTGGGAGCGAGCGAGCCAGCAGCATGCAGCCAGGTATGCAACTGGCCCTGCTTGCTTCGTGATTCAAATATTAGTCTGTACTGATGCAGAAACTTTGCAGATGCTGCAACTCCGTATCTGTGGGCTTTGCAGGCTGATTTCATACTTGGTTCAGGAGAGTTCCTGAGAAATTTCAGCTGTCTAGCAGGGCTTGGAAATTGTGTCATGAAATAGGACGAGTTTGTGTCCTGATGGTGCTTTGCTAGTGGAAGAAAAGAAAGATGGAAAGTTTATTTATGTGGCTGACGTATCACAGATGGTTGCAACCATTTCTCAGCTATATGCGTGACTTACTGTCATGGGTTCAGCAGTAGCAGTCATTTTTCTCCTTCTTTTTCTAAAATTACCGCTAATCATAACTCTGTCTAGTGAGAATTGCCTCAAGAGTACTGCAAGAACTGCTAGATCATGGCCTAGAGAAAAAAAGCCCAAGTGCTGGAAACTGAACACAAAGAGCCACCGACACCATTAACATCCAGCTTCAAAGGGATGAAAACTCCTAAAAAGCATATATGGGCCACTGGAAAAAAGCATGTATGGTGTTTGCTACCATACCAAGGCTAATGCAAGAAAAAGATAATATTTTTACCTTTTTTAGTTATACATCGTCATCTTAAAGATCAGGGAATCAAAACCACACACACTATTCATGGATTTATGCTGGAGCATGATGCTGCCTCCTGTTTTGCCAGTTCTTCCTTACTTAATAATTCCTGTAATTTGATTTGCCTTTTGCCTTCCATCAAGGTTTTCAAAGAGCTAAATGCAGAGACTGCAGGATGTCTTTCCCAGTGGTAATAGGTAATTGAAAACCTATCATTGTGTAAGTGTAAGTAGGATTCTTTTTCTCCAAAATGTCAGTTTGCCTTAACTTAATTTAATTTGAACTCATTACAGGGCTTCTTCTTCAGCTCATGGCTCCTGCTTCTTGTGTGCACATCTGTCTTTCTCTCCTTCTCCAGACACAGATGTTCAAAATACAGGTTTCTTTCCAGCAAAACCAAGGCTTCAGCTGCTGCAAATTCCATTGCCAGACTTCTGCCCCATGCTACTGACAGTAGCTTTAGGACAGGAAGGGTGTCCCTGCTATGATCTGCCATTGTGAATATGGTCTTGTTCCATTCCTGTTTGCACCGGGTGATCCTCGGTCATTTTCATGTACTGAAGGGTTCCATAGTGCAGGATTACTACTCATAATAATGGTGCGAGGGTGAAACTGCTGCATTACAGGCCTCACTGTTAGAGAGCAGCAGTGGCTTTTTCCACATAGAGAGGGAAGCTATCAGCCAAGACAGCAAGGCAGACAGGAGCAGGGACCTCACCAAGAAGAGCGCAGTCCCACACTACTCAAACACAAAGAGCAGAACAAGTTCAGTGACATCAACCCAAGTCAGTTGAGAGTTCAGACTGGCAGAGAGGTCTGTAGTGACAAGGCAGGTCTGAGGTCAAGCTGGGAAGCCCAGTGGCAAGGCAGGGTCAGTATCAGCAAGGTGCAAGACCAGGAACAGGCATACCCACAAAACAGCTCAGGCAACAACCAAAGGTGAATGCCTGAACTTCAGTGCAGCTCCTAGCCAAGGAAGGGAAGGACCTTGAAAAGGCTTCTCACAGCATTCCCACATAGCTCTTTTCACAACAGCCTGGGCCCCTGAATACACAGCTATACAGCATCGGTGCTGTTCTTCAACACACAGGACACTAAATCCTTGGGGGGTAAGGGAAGAGGCTGCAGACCCTCTTAGTGCAGTCAGGACCCTGACATTTATATCTTCATCCTTTACTTACAAAAGAGGCTCAAGATTACCTGTGCCCCAAAAGTGGTATTTGAATATCAAATTCTAATGGAAGATGGAAGTGCTTAGGTGGGTCATCAAGTGTGCCACTAACTTCCTGGGAGAGCATAGCCCTTAAATCACTTCAGTCTCCTCTGAGGAACTGCTGCAGATTTCTAGCCATCATTTCTTGATGTGCATAATTTCTTGGTCCAGACAGCTAGAACAAGTTTCTCATTCCCTCCTGAAAACTTAGTATAAGAGGTATTCTTGGTCTCTGGCCAATATCTCAGCTGTTATCAGAGGTAATTAAAAAAATCTGTGCTCCTTTTTGAATGATCATAAACTGGTCATTTTAGGAGATAATCTAAGGTAGAAATCCATTGTAACAGCCATAGCAGTAAAATCCTGTATTCTTTCATTTTGCTATAACTTAAATAATACACAAACTACAAGAAACAAAGAATTTTCGTGCTTTGTTATCAAGGATCCATTCAATTAATAGGATTTTCTAAACAGAAGACTCTGAGCTTGCACACAGAAAAAGGTGCAGAGTATTATTCTTAGGAGTAAACCACTGGTCAAGCTTTTCACTGGGAATAAGGTTAAATCTGTGGTTTATGTCAATGGGACCAGGCCCTTGGATTACATATTCTGTGTTAATTTGCTACATTCTCCCTATTTTAGAGACAGCTCCTTTTTAATGTGGTAAACAAGACTTCGGAAGCCAATGTGAAAAGGCACTTGAAAGAAAGCTGTCCCTCAGCTCAGAGGGGAATTTCCTTGCAAGTCTAAATCAATTTTTGTGGCAATAGTTTAATTCTTAATGGCTTAAGATGGAAGTGGCATGGTTTAGTGGGAGGTGTCCCTGCCCATGGCAGAGGGGTTGGAACTAGATGATCTTAAGGTCCTTTCCAACCCTAACTACTTGTATGATTCTAAGGGAATTTGATTAGAGCTCAGTAACTCTAAAATGGCCAAATTATGCATGGTGTTGAGAGAGGTTGTGCTGCCTGAAAATCAACACTGACATTCCTGGTGGAAAATAATTATTACTTGATTTAGTTTATGTATTTGCTTTTGTCTCACAGTGGGAAGGACTGCATTTGCTGCTTGTGAAATGGTATGGAAGGAACACAGATGCAGAGTGTTGTATTTGTTTTCGGTCAAGCTTGTGCCGTTCTGTTTACGTTCCAAAATGAGGTCACAGCAAATTTTATGCATCCAAGTGTGAGCTTATTTTTTGCTGCTGCAGTTACCAGAAATGCAAGCAATTGTAAATTTTCCCACCAAGTTGAATCAAAAAAGACAGTGCAGATTTTACATAGCACCTCTCAGGCAAGTAGTCACATCCACTGTCTTCAAGAGATGAAAAGCTGCAGCACAGAGTGCTTTAGCTGTTCACTCTTGTAAGAGCAGCAATAAGCCAAGTTTGAGAGTTTTGAACAGCTTCATCTAGAAAGGATAAAAATGCCAAGGAAAGAAGAGCTATTGGGAAATTACTTAAAAACACACTGGGAAGAAGGATTTAAACACTATAGAAGAAAAAAATACGCATTTTATTTACGGTTTATAAATCACACAGGATTTATAAACCAACAGTATGTTCTTTTGAAGCATTCTCAATATGGTGAAAGTCCATTGCCTGAGATCCTTCAGGTGAAATTAGTGCAACTGGGGGTACACCATAAGGAGCAACTCATGCCAACAGAGGAAAGGTCACCACAGCTTTCCCATCTAGCCTATTCATCCCTAAGCATAGATTCTGAAAACTATATTTTGATTTTTAGGCGTTCCCTCCAATGAAACTGGGTTTGAACACAGAAAATTGATGCTCAGTGGTTGCATTCATCTTTTTTTTTGCTTTTTTTTTTGCTTTTGCTGTTAGGTGACAGCTATAAACTTTCAGTGAAATAAAGGCACAAAAAACCCACAAAGGGTCACGCCTTTATAGAATCATAGAATCTTAGAATCATAGAATGATAGAATCACAGAATGGTTTGGGTTGGAAGGCACCTGAATGCTCATTTAGTTCCAAACCGCCTGCCATGGGCAGGGACACCTTTCACTAGACCAGGTTACTCTAAACCCCATCCAAACTGGCCTTGAACAAGGCCAGGGATGGGGCAGCCACAGCTTCTCTGGGCGACCAGGACAGAGATGGCTTTCTAGGCTGCAAGCACACACTGCCATCTCATGTGAGTAAGGCATCAGAGTACTGGCTAACATGCCTATCATATCATGCCTGTTGAAGGAGTAGGCGTAGACTAGCTTAAAAAAACTGATTGTGGCCTGCTATCAGCAAAGCAAGCTAGAGTGAATACCATCCATCATTCTTCTCTCCACAACTTGATCATTAACTCCCAACAGCTTTTAGCATTCCTGTGCCTTTTCTTTCCTCACAGTGTGACAAGTTTGATGCTAACATACATTTGTGCTTTTTCAATGAAGCAAATGAGGTCACACAGATTAAACTTGAGAGCAAGATTACTGAGAGCATTATGCTCAGTTCATCTTTTTGGCTTTATAAGCAGGGATGCTTCTTGATAATAGCAAGTTCAAGTCATGTCAAGGATGTTAGGTATTCTACTTAAGTTTCAAGGGGCTCAGAAAGAATGCCAGATATCTCTGAGCCCTGAATTCCTGCTCAGATAACTTCCATACTGATTTCTGAATACAGAAGCAGAGGAAATAAAAGGAGACAGAGAGGATCTGGGGGCAGCACTGCGTTCAGTGGCAGTCCTGTATGATTTGAGCATCACAGGTCAAAGAGAATTATTTTTAAATGCATTAGGAAAATCAGCTGTAAGAGCCATGGAAGCAACTCATTCTTTCAGCCCCTTGGTCACTAGTTTATCCATGCACCTATTTCCCATTTGTTCTAGTAGAAGGGGTCCCTGCCCGTGGCAGGGACATTGGAACTAGACGATCTTTAAAGTCCCTTCCAACCCGAACCATTCTATGATTCTATTATTCCAAGGTGAGCCAGAACACTTCTTTTTTGTTTTGCACACTTACATCCTAACTTTTCATCTCATATATATGCATTTTATACCTGTGTCATTCAGTAGAGTCTTTTACTGTCATAGCAGAAGAAATAGATCACTAATCAGACATCTCCTGTCTGGTACTACCGTTATTGACCAAAGGATTAGCTGGGCATCTACCCTGTGGGCTAATAATTCAAGGGAAAGGAACTATTACAGCTTACAGCCTTATTTTAGGATAGTATTTCAGCTCTTGCCTTGCAGATTAGTCTTCATTGTCCAGGTAGAAGGAATAATCAGTTCCTATGTTCCCTGCACACTGGCAGCCTGAATTGTAATTGTAAAAGCCCAAGGGTAAAGATCTCATCTGAGCCACCTTTATTCAAGGTGAAAGCCTAAGGAATTTTGCTTTAAAATCTTCTAGGTGAATTAAGCTAATACCGAACAGGACAGCATGCTTGCTCAACCACTTCCACCAATTTCTGAGCACTAACCACATCAGATAAATGTTCCACATTTAAAATCCCTTAAGGAGAAAAGCAGTGGAGGGGATGGGGTGGGATTAGGATCCCATTTTTACCCCCAGACAAGAAAAACACCTGCCCTCTTCCTCCTCTGCCAGGTCTCTCATTCCCAAACCTGTCTCATGTTGTGACGATGACTGTTATTCAGGCTGCAGGACTGTAAGCTCTGCACTGCAGCAGCATGTTACAACTACGTTTGCTACTCACTCAGGGACCAGTTCCTTGCTTCAAACTGTGCAGAAGGCAGGCTTCTCTCTCTCTGGGTTGCCGGTAATAAACAAGTATGGCCACTTCTTCTCCAGGGAACTCCAGTTACTTCTATTTGTGTCCACAGATGCTCTCACTCTCCAGGAAGAATAAAACATCTGTGGAGTGATGAGTTCTTGAATGCAGTTTTTAAAAATACTCGTGACTTTCTGGAAAAAAAAATTAATCCATATTTGTTATAATCAATAGTGTTATATAGAGGCTTCAAAATGTCAGCGATGGCCTAAGCAGTGACTAAAACCAACAGATTGATGTTCTACAGTAGCTACTCTTCGATAGGTTCTACACTAACTCTGATTTACAAAGCAAAATAGGATTACTCTCCCTCCTTTTTCCAAGTGTCAGTTATTAACCTCAGTGTTTCAGAAGTTACTAAGCAGGTAGGCTAGCAGTCTTTACAAAGTGTTCCTCATTTATTGGTACCACTCACAGTTATATGAGCAGAACAAAAATTAAATGGACTACTGATCCTCCTTTCCAGGCCATCAGCCTCTCACTGCGCATTTTCTACATCTTCTAAGATAAGCAACTGTAGACTGTGACAGTGTCCCTGGTTCAGCAGTAGCAGTCATTTTTCTCCTTCTTGGTAGCTGGTGCAGCGCTATGTTTTTGACTTTCAGCCTGGGAACAGCGCTGGTAACACCAGTGTTTTCAGTTACTGCTTGGTAATGTTTTGTCTGACCAAGGACTTTCTGAGCCTCATGCTCTGCCAGGGAGGAGGGGAAGCCGGGAGGAAGCAGAGACAGGACACCTGACCCAAACTGACCGAAGAGCTATTCCTGCCACAGCACGTCATGCCCAGTATATAAACTGGGGGCAGTTACCCAGAAGGGTCAGATCACTGCTCAGTCGGGCTGGGTATCGGTCGGCGGGTGGTGAGCGGTTGTATTCTCTTCCCTTGTTGTCTCCCTTGTCATTATTGTTACTGGTGGTAGCAGCAGTGGTTTGTGTTATACCTCAGTTACTGGACTGCTCTTATCTCAGCCCGCGGGAGTTGCATTTTTTCAATTCTCTTCCCCATCCCTCCAGGAGCCAAGGGAGGAAGCAGGGGGTGGAGTAAGTGAGCAGCTGCGTGGTTCTGAGTCACCGGCTGGGCTTAGAACATGACAGACAGTCAGATGAAAACTGTCCCAGTGATTAAAATCCTTACCTGACCAGCCTGCAGTTCCTTACCACTAACTCTCTCTACAACCTTCCACAAATCCCAGGCCAGGACCTTAGGGTATTCATTGGATGCTAGCACTTCAGGAGGTTGTGGCTGCACCCATAAACATGATGCCTGGCTCTGGGAGCAGGCTTCACAATCTGAATGTGGATTTTTCTCTCTTTCTCCTTCCCCTGTACATGTGTGCATCCCAACCATTACGAAATTTACCTTCCCAGACTAGGCTGAGAAAAATGAAGGAACACTGGTTCTTCACAGTGACTTGGAAGAAGGAAGGCAGTAGGCTGGACAACACCTCCAAGAGCAAGGAGTTGAAAATGAGACTGAAAATAATGAGGAAGATATAGAAAGTGAAATCGCTTGTAGTGATGAGGGATAATACGGGGAAGGGATTGAAGAAAAAAATAAGGTCAAGATTAGATGTTTGAGTTTGGAAAGATGCAAGAGAAGAAAACCAGGGAGTATGAAAGACTGATCTTAGGTGGAAAACTGTCAAAACCAGTGAGTTATCTGTTTTTCACATACAATAAGAAAAATACAATGTGAAAAAATCAGTCTAGAGTACTAATGTATGTAGTGCACATGATGGATTAATCCTACCCTAAGTATTGTTCTCTTATGCTTTCATTTGCCGAAGCTAATTTGGTCATTAAGTCCTTAACAAAGCTGTGGACTTAAATCAGTTTTGCCCACAAATAAGGAAATTGCTTCCTGGTTTTCAACTCATTCTTTCTCTTCAGAGGAAGCCAACACCTTCTGCTAATTCAAATGCCAGATGGTGTATTTGGATGTATTTAGACATGACCCACTTCACAGGAGGGAGTGCTGCCCGTATGATACCTGCACCCCAGTGGGTTTGCATGAGGGACCAAGCTACATCAGACTGATAAGGCTGAATGCAAAGCAATGCTGAGCCGAGCACTGTGTACTGCAGGTGATTAATCACATTAGCAGCTCAGCTGGATGCATCAGGAATTTAATGCCTTCAAACTAATAGTACTTGCAAATGAATAAGCTGCAAATGTATCCTTCTGGACTGGCTTAGAGAAGGAAGTAGTACAGAGCCAGTGTGGAAAAAAGAAGCCCGTATTTCTTTTTACCCACATTTCTAGCCTCAGCCTGTCAGAGTGATATTTTGCACTCCGTTTTGCTCTCTGGCGGTATAAAAATATCTGCTATGAGTCTCTAAAAGTCAGCTGTTGCTAATCTGCCTAAACTACCTTCACAGTGCCTCACTACTCTCACAGTAAAGAACTTCCTAATAGCTAATCTAAATCTACCTTCTTTTACTCTAAAACCATTACCCCTTGTCCTACCACAAGCAGGCCCTACTAAAAAGCTTGTCCCCATCTATCCTGTAGGTCCCCTTTAGTTACTGGAAGGCTGCTATAAGGTCTTCTGGAGCCTTCTCTTCTCCAGGCTGAACAACCCCTGCTGTCTCAGCCTGTATTCGGCAGGAGAGGAGCTCCAGCCCTCTGAACATCTCCATGGCCCTCCTCTGGACTCCCTCCAACAGGTCCATGTCTTTCCTGTTCTAAGAACTCCAGAGCTTGACTCAGTACTCCAGGTGGGGTCTTGTGAGAGAGGAGTAGAGTAGCAGAATTGTCTCCATTGACCTGAAGTTGTTTTTCACCTATAACACTTTAAAGATGTCATTGGGAAACAGTTACAGGATTAATATGTCCCATTTACATCAAAATGGCTGACTACCAGGACACAGATATCAGAAGTAAAATCCTTAACTCACAACAGTGTCTTCAAAGTTATTAATTACCTGCTTCATTTTGCAACCATCAGATTTAGGATGTCATGAGCTACAGGGTCCCTAATAACTAATCCTTTTTGAAGGATTCTAAATTCTATATGCTTTTTGAATCTCTTTATACCTTATACTCAATAGCAGTCTGCAGCATTGAGTTTAATGATTTAATCATGCACCCTATGGAAAGAGAACTTGCTTTTTTTTGTTCTTAAACCCGTTACCAAATAATTTCAGTAAGTGCTCCGTACCTTTCATACTGTGAGAAATAATGAACAGCCACTCCTTAATCACCTTCTCTGTTCTACTCACGGTGTTACGAAATGTAACACATCTCCCCCTCTTCCCTCCCAGTTTGTTTTCCAGGTTGAAGGGCTCGAGGTCGCTTACTCTTTTGCTGGGGAAGTTGCTCCATTTGGCAGATTAATAGTCGCCATTCTTCTTAGCGTGCTTACCAGCTCAAGCACAACTCTCTCAAGAGAATGGCAATGATTTCATTAAATATGAAATGTATTTGTGAAAGCAGAATATTAACTCCTACAATTTCTCTCCTATTCTTCAACATGATATTAATCCCTGAGAGATCTTCTGGATTAGATCATGTTAACTTTACATGCCTTTGGTAAAACGCCTTTTACAAAGATTTTTTCAAATCCATATGTAGAAACAAATGCAATCATCCACTCCTTGACACCTTCAAAAGACTGTAATAAGCCTGCAAATAAAAAGATATCTGAGCTGATTTTCCCAATATCTCATATTTAAACTTCACCCACTGGCTGATTTTATTCTCTCTTCCAGTTTTTACAAATTTGCTTGGTATAAAACTCAGATTTACTGTCCTCAGAGCAAACTCTGTAGCTCTTTTAAAGACACACGCAGCATCTGCTTCTATTTTTAATGTATAAAAAGGCCTTTGGTATTCTGGCTGCAACTGTCTCAGCCTTTATATTCATTCAAATAAATTCCTAGATTTAAGAATATAAATTATGAATTGGCCAGGAAGATAATATGTATTTCATGATTGGAAAAAGTTTTAAATAGACACTTGCCAGGCAATAATTTTGAGTCATCCACTTTCACTTACTTCCCCGTCTCTTAGATCTCAGACCTTGTATTCAATCAAAAAATACTATCTCCAGAGCAATAATTCAACGAAGTCTGCAGATGGAGATTTAGTTTCCTTTTAGCCTGAGTAATTCCACTCTTGGAGGGAGGGTTGCAGGCATCCTTTCCACCAGCACCTGAAGGTAAATGCCATTTTTGTTTTATGGAAATGAACAGGAATAAAGTGCAGTGCAGTCTTAGAATGTGAACATACTTGAGGTGCCCATGTCTTTACAAAGACCTTTCATGTCCTGGCAACAAAAACCATTATACAAAGGAAAAAAAACCAACCTCCAAACGTACCAAAACCTGATTCTATAAGTAAAGACCTACAGATTGAGGAATTAAGAGATGCTTCCAGCCTACTCGTAAGTACCTACGTATCATTTATTGCTACACTGTAGCCCTTAGTCAGAGAAAAGCATACACAAGAGTCTCCAAGCTTGAGAGATCCCCCCAAATTTTCTCTACATGATTTTTCACCCACATTGTGCAATGCTTTGCCTCCAGTTCAAGGTCTTGTACTCCAGACGCTATCTTGAGAAGTCTGTCAGAACTGAGATGTTTTCATGCAGAAACCCTTGGTCTTGTACTCGGGTGGATACAGGAGTGCCTGGACCCCACGGTGGTAACTCATTCAGCACACCAAGCAACACAGATCAGCTAGCTGCAAATGGGTTCTGAAGTTGCAGGGACTTCAGCACGGCAAGAACGCGATGTAGCTCGGCTGGTTTCTTTGTAAAAGGAAAAGACAGCACAGCGGCACCCAGCTGCAGTCTTTAAACAGAGCAGCCTTCTGTTATGGAACTGAATTGGGAACTGAGAAACAAGGGAACAATTTTCCTGCTTGCAGGCCTCCTTGACCATTTAGAAACCTCTTTTAATCTCCGAGTTCCCTGATGCAGAGAACAGGTTAATAGTGTGGCAACCTGAAAAAAGGGCTATTTTTCTTGGCTAAGCAAACACACATACCTGCATGTCACATGCACCAATGCCACGCTTTGCAGAAATGTGTCAAAAGTTGTCAAGCAAGATCCACAGGTTTAACAGAGCTTTTAATGAACATTGCCCTGCCTCCCAGGAACAGTGACAGAATGAGTACACTGAAGAGATAAGGCGCTTCTCTAGCAACAGAACTCACCTAAGTATAAATGAAACTCAGTTCAATTTTTATAGAGTATACTTCTATCTGACTGATTGAAATAAAAATATCATACAGTCCCTGAGATTGTCACCTGCAGATTTATACAACAGCCACTTTGTTTTCAGGAAAAAAAATTAATTGCAGCCTATTATCAGCCATGAAAACATAGAATCATAGAACCATAGAATAGTTAGGGTTGGAAAGGACCTTAAGATCATCTAGTTCCAACCCCCCTGCCATGGGCAGGGACACCTCACACTAAACTATGCCACCCAAGGCTCTGTCCAACCTGGCCTTGAACACCGCCAGTGATGGAGCATTCACAGCTTCCCCGGGCAACCCATTCCAGTGCCTCACCACCCTTAACAGTAAAGAATTTCTTCCTTATATCCAATGCTAAACTTGCCCTGTTTAAGTTTGAACCCGTTACCCCTTGTCCTATCACTACAGTCCCTCATGAAGAGTCCCTCCAAAGCATCCCTATAGCCCCCTTCAGATACTGGAAGGCTGCTATGAGGTCTCCACGCAGCCTTCTCTTCTCCAGGCTCAACAGCCCCAACTTTCTCAGCCTATCTTCATACGGGAGGTGCTCCAGTCCCCTCATCATCTTTGTGGCCCTCCTCTGGACTTGTTCCAACAGTTCCATGTCCTTTTCATGTTGAGGACACCAGAACTGCACACAATACTCCAGGTGAGGTCTCAGGAGAGCAGAGTAGAGGGGCAGGATCACCTCCTTCGACCTGCTGGTCACGCTCCTTTTGATGCAGCCCAGGATACAGGTTGGCTTTCTGTGCTGCAAGCACACACCGCCGGCTCATGTTCATTTTCTCATCAACCAACACCCCCAGGTCCTTCTCTGCAGGGCTGCTCTGAATCTCTTCTCTGCCCCACCTGTAGCTGTGCCTGGGATTGCTCCAACCCAGGTGTAGGACCTTGCACTTGGCATGGTTAAACTTCATCAGGTTGGCATCAGCCCACCTCACAAGCCTGTCCAGGTCCCTCTGGATGTCATTCCTTCCCTCCAGCATATCAACTGATACTTTAGTGTTGTGAGTCCCTGTTCATGCCGCTGTACTTTCTAAAAGCAATACCCTTAACTTTCCTCAACACAATGTTTGTGTTAGCATGGATAAGTGCTGTCTCTCCAAGGTTTTATTATGAAAGAAAGTGGGCACATGCCAAATGACTTGAATAGTATTGCATGTATTTGGACTTCTGCAGTGGAGGACTGATGCTGCCATAGCAACCAAGTCTCTGGATTTCAAATATGAAACCACTACAGTTAAACTCCCTGCTGTGATAGACAACAGCGGTACCGCTAGCCTGTGGTCACCGTAATTTTTGCAACGACAGTGGTCTGCAGTTCTTAGGGGCTGTATTTCCCTATGACTTTACAGGCAGACTGGTGCTTCTGTAGTCCTTCCTCCCACCTGACCATGTACATGTCTGTATTTACATACCTAGGTACCAAAGCTGTAACGAAAGTTGGACATTTCTATGGTGCTATTGCCTTGAAGTTGCTAGCATTTCATTCTGAAGCATAATCACTGGACTGCTAAATAAATATATACACATTTTTGCAGCTTATTTTAGATATTTATGTGTATATATTGCACCCTCTATCACAAACGAGGGGCAGCAAGATAAGCCTTTTGCCAGACACATGCTTCTGATGCTTCTTTTCTTTCTGGGCTTAGCAGAGGTCTGGTTTAGGAGTCTGCCTCTCTACTTACAAATTGTAATGCTTGAAAGCTTATAGATGAGATATTTCAAATTTCTGCCTTTTCCAGCATTGAGCTGGTTTTGCAATATCACACTTTAGATGCTCAGATTCTTTCCCACTTCTTAAAGCACTAATTATCCTTTTCAGGCACTGATCTTTTTCATATGCTCAATCTTTACAGCAATTACAGTTACAAATTTCATAAACAAATACTATTATAACAATGCAAGGAACAGAGATAATTTCTGAATCATTTTAATGTACTGGTACAGCTCCTGGGTTCCATCTTTTCATTTCTCAACTGTACTTTCCCATTAATACCGTATTTTCTCTATTTAGCTGCAGCCACTGCTGCTCTAAACTTGGCTCTTCCTGCTCTTGGGTCACTGTATTGGAAGAAAGGCTCTATCTAAAGGTAGATTATATTTTAATTTATTTTCAGGCCTTTCTATGTATAGTAATTGTATTGGGTATCTTCAAGTTGAAACAGAATCAGTTGTTCTGGTGTAATTTCCAGCCCCCCCCCCCCCCCCCCCCCCATAATTTGCAATTGTTCCCAGTCAGAAATAGCATATTACAGAAGAGCTGCTACCTATTAAAATATTGCTGGTGGGAATCCATCAGTGAAAATGTATGCTCCATTAGTGACATTTCCATTACTGAAATTAGTTATACAGTCAACATAGCTACCTACTAAGTGTTGAATCAATATTCCTTTCCCTCCCTGCTTCATAATTGGCCCACAAGTCATAGTAGAGCTATGCTCTACAATGCTCTACTTCTGACCACTGCTACCCCAGGGAAATAAAATGGGAGTATTTTTAGATATAGAGTTTCTACCACAAAGCAGAAACTTGCCTATGAAGGGGAATTAACCATACAGCCAGAAGGATGTAGTTAGACTACTACTATGGAGACAGTGGGACAACTGCTGTAGCTGGTTTCTCTCAGGATTTGGAATGTCTCTTTTCAGTTTTATACATCTCTTGAAAAGCACCTTAAGCCAAAATGAAAAAAAGCTTAAAATAACATAGATGTTAACAAGGGGACTAAAATCAGGATACTCTCAGTGGTATAATTAAACCAATTGAGATGACTAAACTTCCCGAGAGAAAAACATCCTTAAATAAACTCTTCAGTTCTGCATTAGAGGCTCTTTGTCTCACATTAATAAAAAAGTGTGTAAAACACAAACTCACTACCACATAAGCTGCTGTATCTCATGCTACCCCACAGAATGAGTTGGCTAGGCAGTGGGTCTTGCATCTACATGTGCTACCACAACAATCCTGAATACGGGCATCTCAGAGGAACAGTCACTCCCTAGCTCACCTGAGTGGAAGTTTGCTTTTCAGTTCTGACACTAAGAGCCCTTTGGCATTTGGGTAACACTGGTCATTCAGGCTGCTGCGGTTTCCCTGTCTAGCACCAGAGGTCCCCTCATGTCAGTTCAGTAGTGTGGAAAATAGATTATGAAGCACAACCTTCACTCAGGTTTTTAAAACACCTTTTTATCTGTAACCAGAGGCTAGCACAGGCTGTTCCATTGCTCTCTATAAATTTCCATTGCCTCTGAAGATTCACCAGCTTGGGAGCTTTTAATATATCATCATTATTACATTTGCCTTTAGTAAACGTACCTAAAACATCTTTCCAGAGGAGTAAATTGCAGCATAGCAAGGGAGATGAGAATCTGCTATTGATAAGCTACTGTCTTGCAAAGGTTAGCTTATGCAAATGCATGCTGGCTTAGGCAGTACTTTTCATTGCCATTTTGTGGATGAAGATTTGGTTATAATCAGATTTCTTACACATCCAGGAGTGTCTGCGCACTATATATAAATAAGAGGAACTGCTGAGATCTGAAAATAAAACACTCTGCTTGAAGATTTTTAGGAAACTCTAAGGGCTGTGAAGATAGAAAAATTGCTTAAACCAGAAAAGTCAGTTTTCGATGGGCAGTGGGGTGCAAAGCCAATAAATGCTTCATCAGAGGAATCTTCCAAGGATAGTCAGGACACAGCCCTGAAGAAATGAGTCAAATGCCAGTTCTTGTTTGACAAGGTATTTTGGAAGAATGAACTACCCAGCATCTATGTAGAGAGCGTGGCCCCTCAGTGACTATTCTTCCTTGGACTAAGCATGAGAAAGGACTTGTGGTAGCAGAGAACCAGAATTTCATGAGCCTGGCAAGTAAAAGCAGTGCTGGAGCTCAGTACTCCACCTCCAACAATATGCATCCATTTGCTTACCTACAAAGAGAAGGAGGAAAAGCAAGCTGAGAAGAACTACTGCTGAGGTCCTCACTTGGCCAGGTTTTACAGCTTTCTGACAACACTTTAGTTTTCAAAACATAAGACATGTGGAAAAAACATTCCTAAATTATTAAGTGGTCTGGAGTGTTACAGATACATTCATATGGTATGGGAGTCATTAACGTGTTACAATGACAGGGAAAATGTCTAGGAGTTCTTCTGCTGATACGGGACTTAAAGATTATGGCAATATGTTCCTATTATCTAGTTTGCTTCAAAATTTCATTACTGTGGAGCTGCACCCTAGAATTCTACATGCAAATTAGTGCCTCTTAATTCTTCCTCCCATATGAACCAAAGCATTAACTGGGCCATGTTTTCAATAAGTGGAGTCCCATATGCGTACATCTCTGCTTACATGTCCAAATCCCAAAGCTGTGCCTGCAGCTGAATGTTTTGATAACTGTTATTTGCATGAAAATTGTTGTTACTAAGGGTAAAAACATAGGTATGTTTTGTACCAAATTATAGGCCTCAGTTTCCTGGAAAGACTTAAGCATATGAATTCATATAAATATGAACAGTAGATTGCCTGATACGTTATCTCCTTTTGGGCTCATTCAAGTGGGAAAAATTGGCTCCATAGTCAGTGAAATTACTTATCACTTGGACGGTAAGACATCCAAACATTACAGGCTGACTCAAAACATTGTGGTGTCATTGCACTCCCTGCATCACCAAAGGCATGCCGGATTGCTTCAGGCAATTTCTGTTAAAGGGACCCTCCAGATTGTCGTGGTTTAAGTCTCTACCCTCCCCACACACACACACACACACGCAGTTTCCTCACTCACTCCCTCCTTTCTTCCCCCCAACTCCCGGGGGGATGGGGAGGAGAATCGAAAGAATGCAACTCCCACGGGTTGACATAAGAACAGTTTAGTAACTGAGGTGTAACACAAATCACTGCTGCTACCACCAGTAATAATACAAGAGAGATACAAGGAAAGAGAATACAACTGCTCACCAAGCCCGACCCAGCCAGTGCACCCCCAACAGTGAACCCCCCAACACCAAAAACCTGACCATGCCGTGCACCCCCAGTCCACCACCACACCCTTCTGGGTCTCTGCTCTCCGTCTTCACATCCTGGGCATGACATGCTATGGTATGGAATAACCTCTTTGGTCAGTTTGGGTCAGGTGTCCTGTCTCTGCTGCCTCCCGGCTTCCCCTCCTGCCCGACAGAGCATGAGGCTCAGAAAGTCCTTGGCCAGACAAAACACTAGCAAGCAGTAACTGAAAACACTGGTGTTATCAGCGCTGCTCCCAGGCCCAAATCAAAAACACAGCGCTGCACCAGCTACCAAGAAGGAGAAAAATGACTGCTGCTGCTGAACCCATGACACAGATAAAGTGGAATTGTCCCATAAAATCACAGCTAGCCATGTTGTTGGCAAAGTAGTGGAGCGCACACTCATCTCAAAGAACTTCTGTAAATTGTCTTCCTGATCACAAGGAGGCAACAGGAAAAGCATATGCTTTGCAGATAGTCATGTATTTGAATCACAGCACTTCCTTAAGTGGAGACGTTTGTATAGCATCTTACACTTTGCTCAGAGCTCTTCCTGAGCACAAAATCACTTGCCAGAGCTTTGCAGCGGCAGAGCAATGTGCAGACAATTTTTTAAAGTTAAGAACTCTGATGGTCAGCAATATTCTTCGCTCTCTCTCCTGGGCACTGATTTCCCAGAGCTTCTTTTATACTCAGTCCCGTCACACAATATTTCAGCTGTTCTGGATTGTAGAAGAAGTTATCTCATCCCATTGGCTGCTAAAGGATAAGCAAAAGGAGGTTAATTGCCCTGGCTAAATGCAATCTGTGAATAGCTCATCATTTGTACAGTTGGCTTTTTCTGCTATTTTTCATTAAAGGAACCATTAAAAACAACGCAAATTATTCTGGCGAAGACAGCCGCAAAACCAGGTGAAGAATCAGGTGCCTGCTCCATTTCATCTTGAATATTGTCATCACAGGCTAATGCTATAAACAAACGTTTTCCAGGATGTGTTTCAGATCTGTGAAGGGCATCTTTCTGGTCATCACCTTCCTTCTGTGTCACGTGTCCTGTAGCTTGGAAAAGGCTGCACATTGTCTGCTGCAGGTACGTATTTTGCATATCAAGACATGATCTAAAATTTATACAAGAGGATTTTTGCACTGGAGCAATTACCACGTTTCCCCAACACCAGTCTTTCCTGCATGCAGAGAAATGGACAGTCTCTACCAGCTGAAAAGGAGGCCCTTCTGAGAGTGCTTCTCCAAGTAGGAGGGAACAGTGCCATCTATTGATTGGGTGGTAAAATGATGTCTCCAGTCTGACATTCAAAACACTTCTGGAGTTTTAAGTGCCTCCTTCAGACCACCAGCCTTGCTCCAAAGTCTTTGTTTTGATAAGTGCCATGCTTCGGTAATACGTTCTTGAGGAGGAAAAGATGTAACCCCCCCAGCTCCAAGGAAGTGTGATTCCTTTAGCTATTAAACACTGCAGTCCAGAACACGGCACAGTTAAAGAAGGAGAGAAAAATAAAAAAGGCCCTATATAGCTTTCTTCCTAACGTTTGACTTAGGTTCTTTCCACTATTTAACTTCATAGCTATCTAGTGAAAATGTAGGTGTATATAATAAGTGACATAACACACACTAGAATTATTTACTCTACGTGCTTTGTTTGCTAAGAAGCTACAAACAGTTCCTCTTAGGCAAGTCTGAAGACGATGCTACCATGGTTAAAGTGGAAATACTTTATTACCCATAGTTTAAAATACATGTATACATGAACCCCAAAATAGAAAACACTGAAAAAAATCATAGATGAATGCAAACAGAAGTTTTGCATGCTACCAGCTACCACACGCTCTATTCAGTATATTTCAGATTAAAATAAGTAGTCCTCAGCTGTTTAACTGAGACATTTACAAATTCATAGAAACTGGATTTCCTCCCTGTAGTATATATATACGTAACACATACATAACAGAACACCATGCGGCATACCATGACATTCATACAGGATAACTGAACACTTACTGTGAGTAAAGCAGTCTTAAGTTCATGCTAATGAACCCTTTGCCTAGTACTTCATGCTGCCATTTCCTAAAATTGTACATATATGCTATCTAACAAACCTGGTTGTGCCTGCCATCTGACTGCCAGTTCATGGAAAGTGCAACTATCCAAGCATCACTGAGGTTGGCTCTACCCACCCAACAGCTTCTGATTCTGCAGGTGTCTACATAGGGCAGGTTCCTTCTCTGCACCTCTGAAGTGTAAAGGCTCACATGTATATAGAAAACAGCAGTAGCTGGAGAAGCTGTCGCCCCATAGCTAAATAAAACCGGTGCTTGCTCCTCACCTCCAGCGCAGACTGCAATAGCTCTGGTTGATCACGGAATGGTTTGGGTTGGAGTGGACCTTACACCTTCCACTAGCACAGGTTGCTCAAAGCCCAGTCCAACTTGGTGTTGAAGCTAAGGCACGGGCTCAGGCTTTCCTGGTCGGTCTGAATGCGGCATTTTGTCCGGGTCAGCACAGACCTGAGCAATGGACACAAGCGCCCACGGGGTGGCACTCAATAACAACACTGTGGAAGCGGCACGTCCCTGCATCCCGCGTCGGGGATGCAACCAGCTGTGCTCGTCTGAAAGGCTTCGGGATGCTGCCGGCGTAGCTGCACGTGTTCCTCGGAATATTCTGAATCTCAGCTGTATGTTTCCTGTCAAGTTGGAGTTTAAAATTCGCAAGTGCAACACTGCACTTCTTTTGAAGCGGTGCAAAAGAATCACGGGATGGAGACAGAAGCTGTGACAAAACAAGGTATTGCCCGTAACAGAAAATAGCAGTTTGCTCATTGTCCCTCTCTTATACTGAAGCCTGCCCTGCACTTCATCCTTTTGTTCCATGACAGCAAGTCAGACCAAATCGATCAGCCAAACCTTCACAAATAAGCTCTAATATTGTTGTTGATTAAACCTTGTTTTAAATACAGCGCTCACCATAAAGAAACAAAGAAAGGCAAAGCTTGTAAGAAGAGGTAATACCTGTTAGCAGGTAATAGTACAGGCACACAAATGCCAGCCTTCTGAGCATACATGCATTCTTCAGGTTCTAAGCCTGGTCTTTAAACAAACACTCACCTTAAGGCTTTAGGAAATTTCCCTCTTGTGTCATTTGAAGTGAACTGAACATCTGAAAAAAGTCCTCACGGGGAGTTAGCGTTTATGATTTTGCCTGCCAAAACTTGGCATCAGCATAGGCCTCTGTTTTGCACTTGTATGTTAGAGAACAATAACATATGAACATGGAAATGGCTGCAGGAGGTCACACTGAATATCCACCCAGTCCAGCAGTGGCAAATAGTAGAGCATAGGACACATTGTTAATAGGGCAAACAAATACTGACAGCAAATACTTCCAGTTCCTGACAGCCTGAAGCTCAGGCACTCGCCAGCACAGAAGTGATATTTGTGCTCAGTAGCCTTTGGTGGGTTTTGGTGCTTTGTTTGCATTTTCTAATGGATTTGCCTTATTTCCATTTTCTCAGCATGGGCACAGTTTGACATTGATCACTGGCATGGCAGCAAGTTCCACATTTAAGTGTGCATTGCTTGAAAAGGTATCTCTTTTTGTTTGTTTTGCACCGAGAGTATTGCTGGATGCAAGTATGATGCTGCAGTATTACATACAAGGAGAGAAGCTTTGCAGTCTTAAATCAGATAGGAGGGCTGCCTAACCAAACACACTTACATAAGCTATTTGCACCATATATAATAAAAGATGAAATGATTTTTATATCTTCTCTGAAGTCAGGAGATCAAAGCAGCTATAAGCCTCAGCTGTAAAGGCTGACCTTTAGAACCAAACTAGCATAACGCTTATCCAGGCATAAAGATGCTGTGAGGATAAAGCTTGTTATCTCAGGCCTTTCCAGACTGAGGGAGAAGTGTTATATTCGTGATGATGTATAAGGAAATACACTGATATAAAGCACCGAGGTGAGATTCTGAGCTGTGCTTGAATCATGCTACAAGATCTTTAGATGTTAAGATAGTTTTACACCTACCCCGTTCTGAGTGTGTCTGTGACTGAGGAGATCTGCTGTAACTTACCCCATTTAAATCTCTGAGGCATTAAAAGGGTCACAACACTGCCTTGTATCATCCCCTTCTGCTAAAACATTTTCTGAGACAGGAAACACATATATATAAAGACAGAAAAAGTTTCGGTCTCTTTAAACTGAGTGGAAATTAAATCCACCAAGAAGCTCTGTGTCTCCTCCTTTCAGCAGTTCAGATCTTAGCGTATTGCTTCCTCTAGAACTCAACCAGCGTAAACGGAGAAAAGAACATTTCCTTGTAAAACAATCTAAAAATTGGTAGTTGAAAGATTTTTCACAGAAAACATAAAGATATCAAGAGGAGGAGCTGGAAGTTTCCCGCATTGATTCATGAGAGGCATTTTTCGCAAGCGAAAAATGGGCTTTGGCATTTTCCACTCCTCAGGTCAGCTGGAAAGCTAGGTGCAGGCCTAGCATTTAAAGGCATTTCCCAATTCTGAGTAAATCTGTAAACAAAACTAGCTGGACCAAATTCCTTCTAGTCAAGCCTAAATGAAGCCTGTTGAATTACGTCAACAGGAAAAAATTTGACCAATCTTGGTCATAAAACGTTGCGCAAATACAACAGATCAATTGAGTAAACAGTTCCAGAAAGAGTGCAACATCATAATTCAAAATATGTTCTAGGAGACATAAGGGTAGACCGTGAGCTGAAGGCTTGCATCATGGGAAAAGTGCTAAATAAGAATTCAAATCTACTCTAACACATTTAGCCTTGCTGCTCTTACTTCTTTCTCTAGTTTATTTAGAACAGAAGAAAAATATATTGACCAGACCGGACCAAATTCACCTCTGGTGTAAGTTAGCTGGATTTAAGACCAAGACTGAGTCAGTATTCTGACTGCCAGAGGATGATAGACAGTGGGCATGCATAAAAGATAAAATTCTACCCACATGTATTGAATACTGAAACCAAATGAGAATACTGCATCCAATGCATGAATCATAGAATCATAGAACCATAGAATGGTTTGGGTTGCAAGGGACCTTAAGGATCATCTAGTTCCAACTCTGCTGCCATGGGCAGGGACATCTTCCATTAGACCAGGTTACTCCAAGCCCCATCCAACCTGGCCTTGAACACTGCAAGGGATGGGGCAGCCACAGCTTCTCTGGGCACCCTGTGCCAGTGTCTCACCACCCTCACAGTAAAGAACTTCCTTGTATCTAATATAAACCTACCCTTTTTCAGTTCAAAGCCGCTCCTCTTCATCCTGCCACTACATGCCCTGGTAAAAAGTCCCTCTCCAATTTCTTATAGGCCCTTTCTCTAGGTACTGGAAGGCTGCTGTAAGGTCTCCCCTGAGCCTTCTCTTCTCCAGGCTGAACAAGCCCAACTCTCTCAGCCTGTCTTCACAGGAGAGCCCTGCACAGGAGACCTAGACCATTGATTTAGGCATCCTACTCCTGTCCTCAGCTTCTGTGTGGTATTACTCCTGGTAGGAGTTTCTTTTCAGTCCCTGCAAAGCCTGGTAAACTGGTATAGGTAGCAGAAACTGCTTTTTGCCAACTGTTTCATAGCTGGGACCTGGGGACCACAGTAGTGGGAGAACTCTTAGTGGGTAAGCCAGTCAATAATTCAAGCAGGCATCTATCTATCTGTGTTCAACTTTAAGGCAATCCTTCTGTTAACAACCAAAAATCAAATATTAATTAAACATACAGACCTAAACATGAAGCCTTAGGTCTACAGAACTGTGAGACTGATGCTGCACTGTGGTTTTTGATGGCTATATGACTTTTTGATTTTTAGCTGCAGTAGCTGAGTTTGAGAGCTCTTCAGCAGGGGCAGCCAGAACTAAAGGAGGCATATTCTCCCTTCCCCAAGCTCCACTGTGAGTCACTAGTGCTCACATCCAGCTTTTCCATGGATTAAGAGCAATCCATTCCAAAGGTTTGCTTCCTCTTTCCATACGTCAGGGCCAGTCTGTTCTGTCTTGTCAGACAGATTTTACACTCTTTTGCACGCAGGCCCACTCCCGCCTTTTCAGGGGGGTGCTACTTGTCTGCAGACTGCATGCTGGCCATCCAAGTCCTTCCATTTTTTGCAGACTGGGTACAGTTATTTTGGTTCTACTATTTTTGTGCAACTATGCCAAGCAAACAGATATTACACAATATTTCACTTCCTAAAACAAACAGTCTTGTGATATGTCTGGGTGCAAGGCAAACAGGATGTCTCATGTTTCTGCTTTAACCCAAGAAGGCTTGTGGTATATCTGGGTACAATGCAAATAAAATGTATTTCTCAAGTAGGTGTTCTCACTGAACAGCTATCCCTTCTGACTCTTGATTCCTGCCATTCTGTGAACATCCTAGCTGACCTCACAACCGAGTTCAGCATGATTTTCCTTCTTTTGTCAAATCACTTTTCACTCAGCATGGAGTGAGGGTCACTGATTCACCTGAAAACAGCCTCCACTCCTCCTCTATCTGAGCCACTAACAGCTCTCTTCTCACCATCAGGTAGAAGCAAAAGTTAAATTTGTATTTAAATGTTGGGTTTGGGGTTTTTTAAAGAGAATGGGTCACTCATGCTCATATACTAAGATTATGATTGTACACTTCTCTGACTTACAACTTGGTAACAGTAATGATTACTTGTTTAATGAGGGCTGGATATAAATACTAGGCAGAATTTATGATCTCTTGTTCTTCAACTGTGAACCACAGCAGATGGTTTCACTCTATGCAGATTAAGAGCAAAGTAACACATTTTGTATTTCCAGAATAAATAGGAATAACTTAACACCAATTCAGTTAGATCATACAAAATAGGGAAGGCAGCATTCTAAGCACTATACATCTACTGATTTGAGGAGATTTTGAGGTTTTAAATATTACATTTGGCAGTTTAGAATCATCCACACCACAAATGGATGAGAAACTGTGAAAGAGTAGAATGAATCTGCAATAGGACTGGGATTTGGTTCTCCTTTCCTTTACACCCCTCTTCCACTCAAGCTTTTACCGTAATTTCCAATAGAGCTCTTTTTCTGCAAGGACTCATGTTAGAACTAGTTTGTAATTGGAACAGTTTCTCTGCGTAAAGCCCCTTTTACATCCTATCCATGTCTCCAGGAGGTTAAATCAAAGCATGAAACAGGAGAGGACAGAAGTACTTAAGGGACAGATGGGGAAGCACAAGGAAACAACACAACAGTGCACATCAGTGTGACTGGTACCAGTTCTATCAGTCTCAACCGTTGTTATTTGGTTTTTAGGTATCAGAGCAAAGAAGAACTTTAACAAGAAATTGAAAGGTTATTTTAGATATTCATAAGTACAGAAAATTTCTCCCCAGTGGACAGTACGGGGAAAGCATGAAAGAAGTGGGCAATGCAGACTGGCATCACAGAGTGATAATAGGAGATCTGGATGGAGGAGACCTTGATGGCACTGAGGTCCTGCACATGCGGCCTGCCCAGGAGCCCACATTTGATTTTGGAGCACAGCTCACCCATCCTGCCACCCAGATGGCTGAATTCACGCCAAACATGAGCTGGCAATTCCAAGCCAGAAATCCTGTTGTCACTCTGTATGAGGACAACATCCAGGATGGAGAGAGTATTCTTCTGTATGACAATACCGGCAGTGGAGATGGGTATCTCTGTGGATGAGTTAGTGCCAAGATTTACCTCTGAGGAGTGACAGATTGGAACAATGTAGTGCAGATTGGACCATGGATTTTGTCAGGCAGGGTCCATGCCACAGATTAATACCTAGTATGTTTGCTGGTCCCACAGTACCTGTTGTCACCCAGTTTCTAACACAGAAATAGTTGTTGTACAATTGAATGAAAATAACCATGGGGATAGGATAGAAGAAATACAGTATGTTACAAGGGAAGCTTTATAAGGGGGGAGAGATCTTGAAAGTGAAAACAAGCTTTTGGAGAATAAAGGAAATCCGAACTTTCCCATATTTTTGCGGCCAAATTTAGGGAAATGGTATTTTCAGCAATATTCTGAATGGCTGTGAATTGGGAAAGATTGAAATCACAAGGACATTTACTCAGGAGAGAGAAAAGAATGTGACAGTTACTGAAATAAATAATAGGCATAGGTGTCAGCAGAGTACAAGGGCAGAAGCTGCATTAAAGTGCTGGGCTGGTTTTGATGAAACCCCAGATACCATCTGTAAACTGTTTGTTAAATACACTGAGAGATTAAAAGAGAAAGGATGATGAGGCAATAACCAGGAAAGGCAGGTGAGCTCAAGGGCACTATTTTAAGATGGGAGAGGTCAAATCATGCCTGGATCTGTGAAGAGGATAAACCAAAGCAGAGTGAGGAGAAGACTGAAAATAATTAAAGACAGTGCGGTGAGTGAGCAACAGAAACTAAAAGAGAGGATGAGACAAAGTCATTAGGAACATGACAGAAAAGGAATAAGAAATTTGAAACCTTAGCATCTCTCATGGAAGGAATAGCAGGCAGCAGACGGGCATATATGGTTTTGGGTCTGGTACATGGCTCCTCTGTCTCCTGTTCCCATGCGGTGATCATGAACCACTGTGTCAGCTTTAGACCGGCCCAGACAGGCATAGTCATGCTGCTGGCACCCAGACTTTGTGCTGGGTCCTGGAAAGGCCCAAGTATGCAGGGGACACAGCCATGGGAGGCTCTTGTGTTGTAAGCAGGACCTGTGCACCAGGATGCTCCTGTCTACTTTGCAGTGACTTGTTTCACCAGAGGTTTCAAAGTAGGGAACAGCTGGATCCTAATAATCCACAAAGGTATCGAATCAGGCAGTCTGTTCCTAACACACTTGATTGCTCTCAAAGCTTTGGATATAAGACAAGTGTAATTCCTGTGCTTGTAATTATCATCCATAGAGCTGTGAAGGTAACTCTGACTTGGCATGCATGTTTTGATTTACATTAAGATAAGACTTCTTCCCTGGGGACCCACTTTGATGCAAGGGAAAGGCTAATATGACCTGGTGATAGCAAGAGCTATGCCAACAGAAGCGTAAAGTCCTGGAAGGACCATCCAAGGTGAACAGATGATTAAAGGATGAATAAAAAATAGGTTCTGGTCATCCAAGATGTTGTCCAACAACTAGTTGGGGGGGGGGGGAACAAGTGAAAAAAAAGTTTTGAAATACAGTATAACTGTTACAATAAACAGGGTAATAAATAGGGATGGCAGAAACTTACTTGTGCCCTAGGGAAACTGACAGGGAGAGAAGCGTTTGTTTTCAGACAAGATACTAGCACATTAGAAAGTCAGTGAAAGATACTAACACATCAAAAGTCTTACTAGGCAAAGTAAAAACATCCCTTGAAACTGCATAATAGTAGCAATGGTATAATAATAATTTGACCAGGAAGCCAAATTCATTCCTGGTAAATTTTGTTCCCTCTAGGAAAGAAATAAAGATACTGTCTCCTTGCACGCACATACTCACTGTGCTGTGTTTTTTCTTACTATTTTTTTTTCGTAAACTAAACCCCAAGGCATTTTATTTCTTTTCAAGTAGGACACTGCTTTTCCTTTTCTGCACTGCCTTCTTTCTAAAACAACTTGTAGCCTAAACTTCATTCTCTTGACAATAGGGGAAAAAGAAAAAAGCCCTGCAGAAATTTCAAATCTACTTTAGCAATTCTACCTTATTCCACTTTAACCTCACCTCCTCAATACCCACCAGGCTGTTCTCAAATTCTTGCCTTTACATCTGCTAGTCCACAGACAAGGATTTGGGGAGGAAGGCATCCTAGAGAGATGAAAGCTGTGTACCGCACAAAAGAGGACACTTGTTCCTGAAAAGTATGACAAGGCAATGCAAGTTGTTACTGAAGCTGTCACCATTCTGGCCAGGCATGATCTTTGCAAAAGGACAGTGACACACTGTCAGGAGCTTAAAAGAATACAGCCTAAAAACTCCATCCCATTATGTCCTTCCTGCATTTATCTCCATTGAAAATTGCCATTACCTGTCCTTCCTCCTCCCAGAAGACCTGCAGAACTTAGTAATACAATAACCCACAAAATGTCAAAACCATAACTTATCCAGTATGAGGTGAGGGAGTGACAACAATTATGATACATGCAGGTAGTAAATGTGTACATGGGAGGTCATCTCCGATTGCTTGCCTGAGAGGTGGAGAGAGTACATTGGTAACTTGATAGCTTGGAATGCTAGAGGCTGTAACGCCACTGCTTGCATTTGGACAGCACCCGGAAGCCCAGCTTGTGAATCAAGTACCATGCCTGGAGCTTGTGAAACCAAGTAAAGCAACATTCAGACTCTCTTCTCTGCCAGAACAAGATGTGAGGTTCACAGGCACTGTGGGAGGAAGACATAAGTAATAAATGAGCTAAATAATGAAGACTAGCTGTACCTAATTATAGTTCTAGCTGCCCTTTTGAATAAAGAAAGTTCAAAGCTCCTGCAAAAAGATGCTGATCGCTTTTTTGAATGGTGTTTGAACTTCACCGATTATTAACATGAGAAAGTCAGAAGATGCCAATGGAAGCCACAGCAGCCTTTCATAACCTTACTGAAGAGAGAGGCAGGGTCTCTCACAGCAGTTTATTTACATATCAAAACATTCTGAAGCTTAAATTAATATTCAACCTGATGTCCTGGTTTAAGCCTCTCAGCCACGCAGTTTGCTCACTCACTCCCCCCTCTTTCTTCCCCCCGCTCCCGGAGGGATGGGGAGGAGAATTGAAAGAATGCAACTCCCACAGGTTGAGGTAAGAACAGTTTAGTAACTAAGGTGTAACACAAATCACTGCTGCTACCTCCAATAATAATAATGACCAGGGAAATACAAGGGAAGAATACAATTGCCTCACCACCTATACCCAGCCTGACCAAGCAGTGCACACCCACCCTTCTGGGTCTCCGCCCTCATTTTTACATCTTGGGCATGACGTGCTGTGGTATGGAATACCTCTTTGGTCAGTTTGGGTCAGGTGTCCTGTCTCTGCTTCCTCCCGGCTTCCTCCCGGCTCCCCCTCCTCCCTGGCAGAGCATGAGACTCAGAAAGTCCTTGGTCAGACCAAAACATTACCAAGCAGTAACTGAAAACACTGGTGTTATCAGCGCTGCTCCCAGGCCAAAAGTCAAAAACATAGCGCTGCATCAGCTACCAAGAAGGAGAAAAATGACTGCTGCTGCTGAACCCATGACACCTGAATACAGAAGCAATATATGAATTAAAATTAAATTGTGTAGGGTATTTGGAAGCTGTTCTTCCTTATAGCTCTTAGTACCTGACTTGGGAAACTAACTTAGGAAAGTAGCTCTTCAGGCTCTGTATATAGTCAGGAGAGAGTCTCTTAACCACAGAAGGAGTGCAAGTTTCTAGCTAGGGCATTTAAGTGTCTAATGCTAAGTGTGTGAATGCATTTAACTCCTCATCCTTCTCTATTACTAGTTTAATTGAAAAGAACTTATTCCTACTGCCTTTCCCATGCTGCAAATCAGGGATTATGAATGTCTGATAACTGGGAACTGAATTTCTCTCAGACTAGGGGAAAAACATGGTCCACAGGATAGGATGTTGGGTTATAGGCTGGTGAACTTGTGCTCTTTTCCAGTTCTCAGTGACTTCTTGTGGACTAAGTGCAGGTCAGTACACACTTGCTTCACATTTTCCTGTGCGTAAGATAAACATAGTAACTCCTCATCACATTCCAAAAGAGGTCTTCATCTTTGGATAACAAAGTCTTGATTATATGTCAGCTACAATTATTTCATTCACAGCACAATTATCTATCCATATGGGCACATTCGAGTTATTGTTACATATTTCTAAATAATGTGAGTAGTAGAAATTAAGGACAGTTTAATTTAAGGTTCTTTCTAAACTTTAAGTGCATTTTCACTTTCACGCATAGTATGAAATGTGCTTCCACATGATGGCGGAATTTAAACTGCTAGAGCATATTGAAACAACTGCTTTTGCAGAAAGTATAGATCTAATCAAGGGCCCTATAAAATTGTACTTTGTGCAAATAGTAAACACCATTAAGATGTTTTTCATCATCTTCTATTCTGTCAGTGGAAGAGTAGTACTTACATAGTACTGTGTAGGCTTCCTCATTAGACCTCAGTAACACTAAAGCAGCATCAAGGAACAAAAGCAATGTGTACACATGCTGAGTAAAGTGCAGTGTCTCATAAAAGTACATAGTAAAGGAAAAAACTTAACATGTGTTGCTAATCTGTAATGCCATCTGTATACAGAACAGATTACATCATGAAGGAATGCCAACAAGTCATCTTCGAATTTAAGCACAGATTACTTTTAAACATATATCAAACTTCATGATATAACACAAAATAAGTGGCTAAACTATGTATGAATATTTTACTGAGTTCAGTGGGTATTATGTAAAGGATGCTGAGGCTATAAACATTTTATCTGCATCTGGAATACAATACAGCTTGAGCCTATTATCATTCACCATTTACTGGTACTGCTGCCATTTGCTTCAAGCATACTGTAGAACAGTGCTGCAAATTTGTCATCTCTAATACTCAAGCTATGGAAGCAAAGTAATGATAAAATAACTAAAATATATTTGCTGCATGCAATGTGAAAGCTCATATCTCACAAACCAGTAGGCCTGGTCCTCGGGTGAAGAAAATCAGTTCAGTTCTCTCTCCTTCAGTGGAGTTGTACCACTCTCCACCTGCACAGAAGCTATGGCCAGTTACCTGTGGCAGTAACGTGCACCTTCTTTACAAATGCCTTTTCAGATGCTCTAACAACTATACCTTCCAGGTTTCTCTGGTATAGTAAGCACCATTATCCCAGGCAGCCTTCCCCTGCAGCAGTGTCCCCTGCTGTTCACTTCCAGTTTGGTGGCTAAGTAATTGTGGAATTGTTTTTTTCCCATGTGCCTTCTCCTTTTCTTTCCTGTCCCTATACTTCTGTAGTTATTTCTCTGAAGCAAAATGTTCTGCAGAAGAGGTTGCACATACAACCTCAAAACTAACTATACAATCATATTTTGTTGGAAGAGTTCCTTCTATGATGCTAAAAATATCTATTCTAATATTTACTGTTCTCCGGTGAGTGTGTCAAATGAGGAGGCAGTTCACTGACTGCTTTGTCTCTACTTTGCTTACAGATATGGGTCTCAGATCATACTTCACACTAATTCTACTCTGTAGTACATGTAATTAAATCTAATTTATCACAAAGATAGCAGCACTTTTTAATCTCAAACACTCCTGGGTATATAAGCCAGTTTCTGTACAGTGTTGCAACGTGAGGACTGCAAATGAGAATGTTTTGTTTTCCAGTGTTTTTAGGCCTTAATTATTTAATATCATCTCTTCTGTTTGTCCTCTGTGCTTTCACACTTCCTAAAATAGATCACTGAACTAGTTCAGTATGAACATCCTAATGTATAATGCTCAGGTTTCAGAAAGATTTTAATAGCCTTTTCTTTTTTTACAGCAAAGCTGATTGAAGGTGTGTCAATGCAGTAAGAAGCCTGTGATACCATTTCATAGTACTTATGTTCTCTCCAGATGACCTGCTTTCAGAAGAATCTTCAAATGGCTTGCTAAACACTCACAGTCCCTACAATGCAAATTACTTATGGTTTCTATAACAATGTTAGAGCATGTATTATAAAATAATTAAAATTTAATGTTTTCAGTATAAGTGTAATGCTGTGGCTGGGGGTACTGCTGTTGAATGTCAGAAAATATACAGCAAATGCTTGTACATAAATAATGGATTGAAGATTAATGAATGCCAATCTTTTTATTTTTGTATTTCAGGGCTGAGAGTAATGTAACAGTCATTAAATATGCCTAGTATGACTGCATTTAAAACAAAAGCCTGATGGCAATTATTTGACATAATATGCATACTAATGAAATGCGGTGACACACTGAATAGTTATTTGGTTGCAAGAACAATTGTCTAGCGTGTATTTGCTGAAAAGAATAGTACTCTCCATCTCTCCCTTACTAGCCCATACAGTTAATACTTGTGAGGATGCTGAGGACAGGGTGCAAGATTACAGGAAGAGGTGGTCCGGCCGTTTCTCACCAGCCCTTGCACACCTGGAGACACAGGCAGAAGATATCACATCACCTGCTGGATTTCCAGACCCTTGTCCAAAGAATAAACACAGGGACTCCTGTTCTCCGTAATGCAGCTTCCCTCATTGATGGGTCACACTGGAAAAAGAGTGGTCTGAAATCATTATGGCCCATAAAAGACCCTCTCAGTTTGAGCCGTGGTATGCACATGCTTTGCGGTGCTGCGCCAGGCCCTGGGCAGGCAGGACTTTGACACTTAAGGTCAGTGCATGTGCAAGGCAGAATGCACAAAGCAATGGCCTGTCACCACAGTCCCTGACGAAGAGTCCCTCTCTGGCACCCTGTAGGCCCCCTTCAGATACCGGAAGGCTGCTGTGAGGCCACGGAGACAATCAAATTTTAAGCCTTGTTTTTTCTTGTCAACGAAGGTCAAAAGATGGGTACAAGGAGCTAAAACATTCAATACGCCAGCCAACAAAAGTGGGCTGAAAGGAGGAAAACAGAGGACCCCGAAAGCCTCACAGGTTTCTGTGATTTCTCTCCGTTTACCGCAGGTCCTTGCTTCCAAAGGATTTTACTGGTTTGTTCGCGTTTTCTCATCTCGTGTCTTGCTTCCGTTACCTGATCCGAACCGCCCGGGTCTGACAGGGCAGAAGGGACAGCGCGGGTAACCCCTCCTGGCAGAGCGCGCCGCCACGACCGCCGCCACGACCGCCGCCAGCGCAGTAACCGAGAGGCGACCGCACTCGCTCGGGATCGATGTCCGCCACAGAGGACAGCGCAGACCGCCGCCGGCCCGGGCTCACCCGGCGCGCTCCCGCCGAGGGGCGCGCGCGCGCAGGGGCGCGTAGCCAGCGCATGCGCGGGGCGCGTCTCCTTGCCGCTGCGCGGAGGGCGAGCGCAGGCTTGAAGGAGAAGAGAAGGGGAGGGTGAACGGCGGTCGCTGTTTGTGCCGCCGCCATGTTCCTGTGGGCTCCCCTGCGGGCCGCGGCTGCACGCTCGGTAAGGGGGAGGCCGCTGCTGTGGCGGCTGCCACACGTCTGTTCCCCGCCGGCAGGAGGAGACAGGCCGCGGCGGGCGGGGGGCGCTTGGGGAGGAAGCCGGTGCTGCCCTCGCAGTGGGAGGGCGGCCGGGGCCTGCGGTAGGGCTCGGCCGCGGGGAAGAAGGGCCTGGGACTGGTGGCGGAAGGGCGTCAGTGCCGGGTTTCTCTCTCGCCCTCAAGGCCCCGCGGCTTGTCGGGGTTACCTGACAGGTGGGAAAGGCCCCAGCAGTAACTGCGTGGTGCGTATTGTAGGCTATCGGGAAGCTTCCCATGCGGAAATAAAGCTTCTGATTTGTCTGTATGTCAGGCTCTCCGTTGGAAGGAAGCCCCTTAATTGGCTTTTCATTCCCGAGTCAGCTCTTCACACCAACAGAAATTCCTTAGGCCAGTGCTAAAACGCGGGAACTCATGCTATTTCTTCTTTAGAGTCTGAAATTACAGGTGTGGTTCTTGAAAACAACAATATCTTTGGAAAGAATAAGGGGTTTTCATCTTAAGTGCTTTCTTTTGAAGGAGCACTGCATACATGTGCTATATTTATTTACCATAGAATAGTTAGGGTTGGAAAGGACCTTAAGATCATCTAGTTGCAACCCCCCTGCCATGAGTAGGGCCACTTCACACTAAACCATGTCACCCAAGGCTCTGTCCAACTCAAAATTGACCACCACCAGGGATGGAGCATTCACAACTTCCCTGGGCAACCCATTCCAGTGCCTCACCACCCTTACAGTAAAGAACTTCTTCCTCAGTATCCAATCTAAACTTCCCCTGTTTAAGTATACTTTAAGTATGATTTATACCAGAGCATCACATTCTCATTTGTGTGTTCCTTTCTGCCTTGCAGAATTTCAGTTATATTTGCATGCTCTACTTGCACTTAAAAGTCTTTTCCCTGTATTTTATATGCTGTCTGGCACAGGGCACTCAAATTGGCAAGCCAGTGCACTTCATTTGATGTGTTTCATGTCAGTTGATAAAGACTGACAGTGTCCTAGAAAAGGTGGCATTTGGGAATGATCTGCAGTCAGCAGTTATCCACTTTTGGCCTCTGACAAAGAATGGCAGACAAATGCTTTCCTAGTTGCTGCTTTCAGATGAGCCAGAAGTGGAGAGCAAAGAGGAAATGGGTGCACACAACATAATACACATAACTGCGTAGTAGATGTAGTGCTTCCCGGAAGGACTGATCATATGGCAGCCGCCAGCATGTGAAACTGCACTGTGGGTGAAACGACATGAGCTGCTGCTGAAAGCATTGAGCTGATCAGGTTACTCTTACAGAAGAGAAGGGACTGTACTTCCCTGGCACTTAGGCTTGGGTTTTAGATCTCACCCTGTGACTATATTCTTGCTAGCTTGATGCTGATCTGCTTGCAGTCCCACAAATGTTACACAGTAACAGAAATTAATTAGTTAAGGAGGGATTTTTTTTTTTTATATATATATGCTATACTTTAGGAAATACAAAAATTGATCTAGAATTCAATATAATAATAACAACACAAAATTAAATTTTTTATAGCATGATTACTTATGACAAGATAATATTAACACGTTATCTTAGTAATACTGGCCAAAATCTAGAAATCATGATCTGTTTTGGCATGACAGATCCAGACAGAGTACAGAGAACAGCTGAACACAACTTGCATATAGGTGTGTGTTCTGAAGATATTTCAGGTTTGTGTTTACATTTGTCCTCATATGCCTGATCATACTGCTCAGTTAGATAAAAGCTGCAGAAGCATGTAAATGAGAAAGAACCACTGTAGTAATGGTAGTTTCTGCAGACTTTACATTTAAAGCACATATGATATAAACAAACAAATTGGAGAATTCTTCATTAAATGTTTGATAAGAATTTGTCTTTGAGGCACTTCAAAGTAAGCTGTGGCAGAGTATTATCTGAAGTTAAATCCTTTTATGTTGTCTAAAATGGTCAATTGAATTAAGAGATTTTTCTCTCCTAATAGTACAGGAAAGCTCCTAATAGTCTCTTCTTGACTTAATTTAAATTATTAGTGATGATAGTAGTATTAATAGTTTACAGTTAGAGAAGAAATCATGCCGGTTCTGAAAGCAGCCATTAGCAGTATGTAAATTATTAAGTATTCAATACTTTGTACTTTATTTTGTTCGTAGGTAAGACAAGTCCGATACTTACACAGAACAGCAGGATGCAATGCCAGTGGAGGAGCCTTATTTGTGGTAAGTCATTTTCTATCTTACTGTGAGGGGAATGTGTAAGACTTGGCATATACTTTTTTAATCTGCCTAAAAGCTTCTGATAGAACTTTGCTATAGAAGTCTGCTGGCAGTTACAAAGAAGCATTTCTTTTCAATAGAACTTTTTATTATGGTTGTGATGGAGTATTAAAAGGGGTTTTGGGGGGTTTTGTTTTGGTTTTGTTTTGTTTTGGCCTTGTGCTTCTTTCCTTGTACAGTGAAAACTCGTGGTAATGGTGATACTAGTAGCATTTGGGTGTGATTGCAGATAAGACTCTGCTTAAACTGTATTTCATTGTAAAACAGTGCTTGTTGCCCTTTATAATTGGAGTTAATTGACTTTGTAATTGAAGGTCATGAAACTTTTTTGCAGGTGTAATTTCTTGTTTTCTGATGTGCTGCAGAATTACTGTTAGGTCCAGTTTTAGCCCTGCTTACTAGGAGTTGAAATGTGCAGTTCTTGTTCATTTTATACGTGATATAGCATGTTGCATAATGATAATTGAGGCCATTAGGCATTATCAGAGGCGTCCCTATATATATAAAAATAGTAATAGCGATTGCAAAAAAGAAAAAGCCCTCTAATTTAAATGTGTAAAGCAAATGTGTTGTCTACTTCTGAAAAGAACCTGAAGCATCTCCAAGAGGTGTATTCTGTCCCATTCTGCTCTGTTTAGAGCTTTAGCTGGTCTGCAGTTTAACAGCTGAACAATTTGATGGTTTTCCAATGTTTGCTAGAAATCAGCACTTTACTAGAGAATTTTGACCACTTTGTTGAAAGCAGATGCTCAGCATTTTTGGTCAGGTTTTTGTTGTTGTTGTTGCCTTTCTGCAGCTGTCTCTACAGTTTTTCTCATACAGCTAAGTTAATGGGATTACAGTACATGCTTCATATACTTTTCCAGAAACTTGAGCAAGCATCGATGATTTATAGAGTGAGAGCTGGTATTCAAGGAATAGAGGAAACGGTGTAGGCTGACAACTTAGGAAACTTCAAGTGTAGTTTGAGGTTGGTGAAGACAGGTAAAAGGTGTCTTTGGCATCCTAATGTGTGTTGGTGCCTGGCACATGAAGCTAAATAGCTTTGTAAATTCTCCAGGCATTTTCCAAGATTTATGTAGCTGTTTAAATTATTTGCTGGAGGGAGGAGCCTGAAAATAGAGGAAGGAAAGTAGAGAAGTGGTGTGTTCTAGTTAGCTACTTGTGATTTGCAGCTGTTTATTTAATGGCATCATTGACTTCCTTTATTTTTATTCCACAACAGAATTCTGCTAGAAGAGCACAGAAAATTGTTCCAGGGGAGGGGGAAAGGGGGAAGTGCGTGTGTGGTGTTTTATGAGGGATGGCAGTTGTTTTTATTTAACAGGCTCATGTGTGTTCCTCTGTGAAATAAAAAGCTTGGGAAGAAGAGAGATGTCAGTGCATGTGTAGTTAGGGCAAACAATTACAACTAGAAACCTTTAAAGCAAGTTTCAGATGATGTTTAACATAGCAGATTTCAAAGGAAACTCTTCCTGCTGATTTGAGCTGCATATATTATTTTAATCAACATAAGGTGTTTATACACAATCAGAAAATGGGACTTTCTTCTGTCCACATTTTTCTGGGGACGGGACAATGACATTATTTAAAAACAAAAAAAAAAAAGAAGTCTTAGTTTCCTGGAATCAATATAAAGTGTCAAAGGTTGTTAAAAACTGCTTGTGGAGGAATAGTGGACTTAACCTGGGAGTAACTAACCCGGTGGTAGCCCTCTTTGTATGTCAGTTTACACATGCAAGTCTCTTGGTCTTGTTTTGCAAAGCATATTAGTGGTTCTTGTTGCACTTTCCATACATGAAATCTATCTGTGAGGACAGGAAATACATATAGCATGTTTGTTTCGTAACAGCAGGGGACCTGGCTAGCAGGGGACCTGGTTGTCCTAAGATCTAGTATTAAAAGGCAGTTCTGATTTACATGCCTATGCATCCCTTTGCAAACTTTTTCATGCAAGTTTTGTTTTCCTTACACATTATCAGAAAAATACAGAAATAAGAGAACTACTGATACTCCTTTTTTATTCTGAACAAGACGAGACTTAACCTTCAGAGGCCATCACAGATGGACAGATCTCTCTTCCAAAAAAAGGATGTATGTGAAGCTTAAAACTAGGTAGATTGTTTGCCCATAGTAATGCAAGAGGGCTGTTCCAAAACTGGAATTTCTGATGGCCAGGGAAGGCCTGATTTCAAAGATAATTTTATTAATAATAGTTACCGACCTTTCTTTAAACGTGCCCTCTCTGCTTGTGACTTCTACCTGTGTTTAGCCCCTTAACAGCTAAAATGTAGCTCTTCTACTTTGCGATTTTAAACAGATGGGCTGAGTTTCCTTAACACACAGGCTGCCCTGATGTGAGCGTTGTCATAGGGCTGCACAGCAGGTTAGAGAATCGGTGTATTACAGTTTCAGTTACTTGTGAAGATGGCCAGTGAAATACTTGGGTCTGAGAGCACTTTCACCACTTTTCAATTTATTGGGGAGCATGAGAAGGGAACTGGGAAAAAAATGAACAGAGTTTGACCTCGCTTTTCAGCAAATGTCTGTAATTGGTAGACATAACCATTTGCACTTAGTTTGTGTAGGGAAGAAGCCTTAATGCATTGGTTTCTTTTGCTGAGCATATCTTATATGAGGAAGAGCTGAGAGAGCTGTGACTATTAGAGAATGCTGGGGGAGGGAGTGCCTTCAGATACCTGAAGGGAGGGTGCAGAGATCCAGGCTCTACTGAGTGATGCCCAGTGACAGGAGCAGAGGCAATGGCCTCAGAGAACATCAGGAAACACTTTTTTTATAACTGTGAGGGTCACCGAGGACTGGCACGGGCTGCCCATAGAGGTTGTGGTGTCTCCCACCTTGGAGATATTCAGAACCCATCTGGACATGGCCCTGGCTGTGGGTGGCCGTGCTTGAGCAGGTGCGTTCGGCCTGGTTGACCTCCAGAGGTCCCTTCCAACCTCAACCACTCTGTGATTGAACACAGTATTCTCTCCAGTACTGTGTCCTTAATTCTGATCTTGCTCACCAGAATCTGTCTCCAAAAAAGGGGAGAAATGCACCCGTATCATTTGGAAGTAAATCGGTTCATGCGAGTCTCGAATAAGAGGTGCATCATCAGACAAATTGAAGACTAGGAAATGTGCGATTGACAAATTCCTCACAGGTCCGTAGGCCTAGAACTCTAAGCTTTTGATGAAAACTGTCAAACTCCCTGAAGCACAGAAATAGATGAAGCCCATTTAGGAAAATGGAAAACAAAAAATCTGAAGGGGGCCTACAAGGATGCTGGGGAGGGACTCTCCATTAGGGACTGCAGCGATAGGAAAAGGGGTAATGGGTTTAAACTTAAACAAGGGAAGTTCAGGTTAGATACAAGGAAGAAGTTCTTTACTGTGAGGATGGTGAGGCACTGGAACAGGCTGCCCGAAGAAGTGGTAAATGCTCAATCCCTGCCAGTGTTCAAGGACAGAGCCTTGGGTGGCATGGTTTAGTGTGAAGTGTCCCTGTCCATGGCAGAGGGGTTGGAACTAGGTGATCTTAAGGTCCTTTCCAACCCAAACTATTCTATGATTCTATGATCTCATGGTGTTCACCTGTGCTGTAGCCTTTACAGTGTATTTTGGAGCCTCGCTGCATGGAATTGACTGTGTGACAGCTGTAGCTTTGGATATAAAGTCTCTATTATTCCTCTTCACATATAAAATATCAGTTAAGAGATGATACACTGAAAAGAACAGCTGTTCTAGACAAAGAGGGAGATTTCAATAAATCAAATATATTTGCAAAAGTAATTAAGTACAATTGTAACTGTATCAAATAGCTATGGAAGGCAAAATAGCAGCCTGAAATAAAACAGGCATGCAGATTTCAGAAGGAAAAGCTAAGTTACAGAAATACTTATCATGAATCATGGATTTGATCTGTTCAGCTAAAACACAGATAGGTCTGAAAGGGGAAAAAACTTAAAAGCTGCACAGTATTTCCAAACAGATTTTTCTCCATCAGCCTCTTTTTGAGAACTTTCATTAAAATTGGCACAAAACCCTCACCGATATTACAAATGAGAGTCAAATCCTTTATCTTGGTCAGGCTAAAATAGTGACAGCTGTGTTCCTCAAAGCTGTTTTGTGTTATCTTGTAGACCACACAATAAGCAGTAAATTCACACTTAATAAGTTATTAGTGTGTTCAGAGGAAATCGGTTATCTTCCTGTAATTCCTGTTATTTGGCGGGAAAGTCATCCTTGGTGGTGAAGTACGTAATGACTGTGGCTTTATATTTGACGTGGGACCATAGTAGGTGTGCATGCTACCAAATTGAGAGAGGCAGTAGTACTCTGCTCCAGGATATAGACAGGATAAGCAAAGGGATTCTCTCATTAGACCAGCAGATGTAATTGAAGTGTTTGGCCTTTTGATATTTCCATATTAAAACTTCTAAACCCAGGAATAGCTATGGGCCACACATATTTTAAGTTCTGCACTGATGACAGTCTTCCAGCATACAAGTATTTTGCAATGTTAAGATTTGTCATTAAACCCTTTGCTGCTCAACAAGAACACAGCATGGAAACTGCAACATCACCCAGGGCTACTTGAGAAAATGATCAGAGTGGAAGTGAATGGAATGGGTTTCTTTCTCCTAAATACAATTTTAAAGCTTTTATTATTAGCTGATTGTGAATTGCTTTTAACATCAAGGCTCAAGTATAGCTTGCATTATTCCCGGGCTTTCCATTTAATTTGCAAATTTCTCAATTTGAAAACTGTAAAGTTTGGAATGAAACTTAACTACAAGTATTTCAAGGATATCATAATGAGCAGATTAGAGAGAAATGAAAGTTTTGGGCAGGAAGTTTTTATGGTGAATAAGGATTTTTATCAGAATGAAGATTTTATTATAGGAAATTGTCACTTCCACACTTCTGAATTCTCATGGGAAAATTAAAAAAAAAAAAGGCTATCAATATTTTTGATAACTTTCCCAGAGAAGTTTAATCCTTTGAATTCTATGAAATCTTTACCTGGAATATATCTGTTTTATTCAAGCAACTCAACTGTAACTGTCTATTGAGAAGACATTTTACAACAGTAAATCTGTCCTGAATAATTTCTTCACAACCTTATTTTTACACATTTTCTTTTTCTTCTCCTGAAGCACAGAGATACTCCTGAAAATAATCCAGATACTCCGTTTGAATTCACACCTGAAAACCAAAAGGTATGAAGACAAAAAGCAGTGAAATGCACAGACTTTGTCTTTAGATCAGTGCTGATGTATTTTTCCCTCTTTCCCTTTGAAAAGCGGATAGAAGCGATCATAAACAACTACCCAGGGGGACACAAGTCTGCAGCTGTCATGGCAGTACTAGATCTGGCCCAGAGACAACATGGATGGTTGCCCATATCGGCTATGAACAAGGTATTTAGTACTCAATTCTCTTTCAAGCACAGTTTTACTGTTTTCTTTCAATATCTTACTAGAATATTGGCATTTCTTTACCAAAGCATACTAATGTGGGAATTTACATGTGGCACAGAATTGTAAGAGTTCCATATGAGGCTACATTTAAAAAAACTGAAGGGAAAACTGATGCAGAAAACTTGGGGCTCTGTTTTTTACACAATGCTAGCCCATTGCTAGAAACTACAGATAAAACAAGAATTACATGAGCCCTGTTTAGACTTCCCAGACACATCGTGGAAGTTGGAACAGAAACGTGAAAGCTTTTGTCTGCTGCTGAAGTTTGGTAAAGAAGAAAGGTGAGGATGGTGGGGGCTTTCTCCTCACAGGTTAGCGACACTACGCACACTACCAGGATCATGCTTTACAGTCTTTAGACCTGTAAAGACTGCAGATCGACCAGCATTAGTGTGGTATGTGTCACGAGCACGCGAGTTGTGTAACACTTCACAGCAAATGCCTGGAAGGCTTACCAGTTATTAAAATGGTTTCAAAGTAAGCAAGTGCACTGTTCCAAAGCGATAGGTTGTATGGCAGTAGTCAAATAACAAGAAATAAAAAATTCTGGTTGTGTAAATAAACCTGTTACATTTTGTGTTACAGTCTGGCATATCATCAGTTTTAAAATGAGAAGTTTTAAACTCAGTTAAGAGACACTAAGTGAGGAGTGCCAGCGTTACAGAGAATACCAAAGGAGTTATGGGCACATTTAGAGGAGGGCGTTTTAGGTCAGCTACTGTTTGTACAGTGTAGCATAAAGCTTCAAATCTCTATTAATACTGAATGGGAAAAGTATTTTTTGGTTATTTACTCTGAAGTTTTGGATTGATACTATGTTTAGAAAGAGCTTAATATTTTGAAGTGAATGAATATTTTCATGGTCTGTTATTTGCCTGCTAATAGAGACTGGAACATAGAACAGTTACACCTTTGAAAACAGAGCCAGTTCTCAATCTGAGCAGTTTGCCAGGGCTCCAGGTTAATGAGGTCAGGGATGCTTGCGCCAGAACTGTCTCAGTGGAGATCGTGCTTCCCCCCCGTTAATTAGCTATGACGCCAGTCTGCAGAAGTAGCCATGGTGTGCCGCAGAACCTGAGGCAGACCTGCTGTCTGAATTAGGTGACCATAGCATCAACCTGTAAGTATTCCCTTACAGAAGGCTTATGTGGGTTAGTGTAGGCAGATTCAAGTTTGTTCATTCACAGACCAAAAGAGCAGAAATGTGATAGGAGCTGGAGCTGACAGTGAAACCTAGAAACCCTGCTGACTCCTTGCATCTGCTTGTGTATGATGCTAGATGCTGGAGGGGAACTGACCTGAGCTCCTCGCTGTGCTAGTCCATGGTTCAGTGGAGTTTGTTCTCAAGTATGGTGACTCCAGAGTAACTTGGGTGTCTCTTCTTGGCACTTGAATATAGCTGTACATTGATACCCGTCCCCTCCCTCTTACTTACCTGCTGCTGCAGGGGACAGGTGACTTTACTGTAATGGTTTGTTAAATGCCTTTACTGATGCCCTGTGAGAATTCAATATATTGTCTGTTTTCCCCTTCTTACAGGTTGCTGAAGTATTAGAAATGCCTCCCATGAGAGTGTATGAAGTAGCAACCTTCTATACAATGTATAATCGCAAACCTGTTGGGAAGTACCATATTCAGGTCTGCACTACCACACCTTGCATGCTGCGAGACTCTGACAGTATTTTAGAAGCCATTAAGAAGAAACTTGGTATGACACAGATTTGCAATGTACTTGTAATTATTTTAATGTTTGCTTAATGCTGTGGAAGTAAAATTACTCATGGTGGGAACAGCGATAGTATTGAAAATACAGAGTGAAACTACTGGAGAAGAGGTGCTGAACACTTCAAATTTCAGATTCTGCCTTTAGTCTTTATTTGTAAAGATTTCAGTACAGCAGAGGAGAAAAGGCCATTGGCTGGAATGCCATTTACTGATCTTAAAGTGGTTTTAAAGAGCATTTTCCAGGAAGCTCATTATTCTAATGTCACTCCTGGACTGAGAAAGTAAGTGCTGTGCCATATACAGGAGAGGACTCTGAATGCTATGGTGTTTTTTTTATATGCAAAATAAGACTTTTGAGGTATATGCTATATGAAAATTGTGAGGGTTTTTTTTAACTTCAGCAAAGTGATAGAATCATAGAATGGTTTGGGTTGGAAGGGACCAGAAAGATGATATAGTTCGAGCTCCCTGCCAAAAGCAGGGACACCTTTCACTAGACCAGGTTGCTCCAAGCCCTGTCCAGCCTGGCCTTTAGCACTGCCAGGGATGGGGCAGCCACAACTTCTCTGGGCAGCCTGCTCCATTGCCTCACCATTCTCACAGTAAAGAATTTCTTCCTATTTTCTTCCTATTTCTTCCTAGATTTCTAAATCTACCCTCTCTTCAGTTTAAAGCCATTCTTCTTTCTCCTCTCCCTACATGCCCTTGTAAAAAGTCCCTCTCCAGATTTCTTGTAGGCCCCCTTTAGATACTGGAAGGCTGCTGTAAGGTCTCCCCTGAGCCTTCTCTTCTCCAGGCTGAACAAGCCCAACTCTCTCAGCCTGTCTTCATAGGAAAGGAGCTCCAGCCCTCTGATGATCTTTTTCCTCCTTATTGGATGGTTATGGGGAGAAGCAGGGATAAGACCAGCAACTAACAACTCTTCCCCTTCTATGAAATTACAAGCTATGCTAACCTTTCCTAAGAACCAGTGTGGGAAGAGTTGCAGAATAGCTGCTTATTATCTTGCATTTCACATATTCTGCTGTCTGGAAATGGCACGTTTAGATGAAATTTAGTTGAAGTTTGTTACTGCAAAGATAGCTTAATTTTAACTGAATGCTTGAGAAATCAAAGTGTTAAAGATGGTAGTGTAGTTCATACTGAGACAGGCCTTACTTAAGACTTCTATTAGTGTGTGTTGTTCCTGCTCCCCCAATAACTGTAGAGGAAAAATGCTTTTCAGTGTTCTTTCCGTGGAGTGTTTTGTTGAGATCAGACTTAGATGTTATGGTGGCTGAACTGCCCTGTGGGGAAGGTATTTGTCTGGATCACTAGGACAAAAACGTGTTGTGGAAGCTAAGTCTGTGTATAGTGTTGTTCAGGAAATAAGCCTTGGTGTATAAAATTGGAAGCTGTTTACGGATTTGTAGCTAAGAATTTTAATGCTTGAATCTTGGTTAATTTGGTAATTTCATACTCAGTGCCGTGGTAACATACTTCATATCAGCACATGAAAACTGTTTTCTCTCTTTTCCATTCTGTTGTACTGGTTACCGAAAATGTTCCCAAGGAGAGCTGTTCTGTTTCTTAGAATTGTCATTTCATGATTATTTTTCAGTAAGTCATAACTGTAAACCTGTAAATAAGGTCTCCGAAATGTATATGAAAACTGACTTCACAGTTTGTTAGAATCTTTTGTTGAATGGAAAGTCTTTTGGACTTATTTAAGAGGACCTCACTATACAAATGTTTTTAAGGCCAAAACACAAGTAGTGAGAAGTCTGTGGAGTACTTATACTCACACTTTATTAGTTTTGTTCAGTAACCATTGCTGAACCTAATATTCTTTATTGGTTTAGGTATAAAAGTTGGGGAAACAACACCCGATAAACTCTTCACGCTGATAGAAGTGGAATGTTTAGGTGCTTGTGTAAATGCACCGATGGTACAAATAAATGATAATTACTATGTAAGTATTGCATTGTCTTTTTAAAGATGAAACCTCTTTGCTGGGTTGTGTTTGCATTTGTTTCAGACTCTCAAGTTCTGGTCAGTTACTTCAAATTCCTATTGGCAAGGACAACTTACAACCTACAACATCTTTTAGTTTCTTAACCTCCTAGCACACTTCATCTGCAGCACAGTGTTATCAGAGTATTCTTCCTTTCCGTTGCTGTGTTGATTTATACAAGAGGGGTAACGTGTTTCTGTGATAGTTGTCTGCCGATAAATCTGGGAGTTTTAGACAGGTATTTGATAAGCTTTTAAATGCACTTTAAAGCAGTCTGATGGAAAGCATGGGCAGGCTTAACACTATTTTTAACTTTCAGAATTCTAAACTTGGCTGACCTGAATTATGCCTGACCTAGATGCCATCAGACCAAAGGAATTAATGTATTGACTGAATCCAGCTTAAAAAAAAGCCCCAAACAACAACAACCACCCCAAACAAAAACCTGCAAAACCAACTTATTTTTTAAGTATTTTATTGATATCACAGTCTGATTAATTTGTATGAACTGTACTCTTGAACTATACCCACAATTGCTTTTGTCACAGCTGACACCATTAGGTACTATGGATACAGGGGTAGACAGAGATCCAGCTCACTGAGGTACCAAGGAAGCTGAAAACACAAGCCCATGTTATAGATGACCTGCATCAACATTGTTATTTTTAACATAATTTCTGCAATACATATAAAACAAATTCTAACATTAAAATGACAGTAGGTTTTTTAATTTTCCTAATTCTTTAAACAACTATGCATGTTAATGGACAGGATCAAAATTACCTATGTAGCACCACACCTGAGAGCCACTAATCTGATGAATTCTGAATCGTGCAATTAGCACAGTTGCTGACTTTGCAGGGTCTTCTTTCTGTTTGGTCAATTATTTGGTGTTTTGTTGTTTGTTTGTTTTTTTTTTTTACAGGAAGATTTGACACCTAAAGATATTGAAGACATAATTGATGAACTGAAGGCTGGCAAAGTTCCCAAACCTGGCCCAAGGTATACTCTGTTTGTATAATACTGGCCAACTACTCGAAGGCTGATCCTTCCGAAAAACTAGATTCCTGTCCCAGTAATTTGAGGTCATAACTTACAGACAAAAAGCATTAAGTCACATCCTGAACAGAATGGTATGTATTCAGTGCCTTGCAGTATCTTCAAAGCCAAAAAGAACTGGAAGGAACAGAGAAGAGAATTTGCATGTTCTTGATGACTGACTTAGAGGAGCATGAAATATGAAAACATTAATTCTGATTTGGTTTAGTACCTAATAGCTGAATGATATCACCTGTTGCCTTTTTATTTTTCTAGCTCATGTGGATCAGCAAAATTCCTGTTGTTTGTTTGGTGTCCTTTCAATTTCTGACAAAACCCAGAAAGATTGCAAGTTTGTGGAAGGGTTATTCCTGAACTTATGTTATTTTCCACTGTTCCCTGTTAGCCCAGTTACACACGTTTGTGCGAATAGAGGAATTAATTTGACTTGTGTTACCTATTCCTATTGTTTCATCATAATGTTTTGAGTTTTGTTTGGTTTTTTTTTTTCAATACAAGAACAACAGTCTTAAAACAATTATAGTTTCCAAACACAGGGAAGCATCTTTAACAAAAATATGACCACTATGATCAGATACTGCTTTTGGTATTACTGGGATCAGCATCACTTTTGTCTGGCCAGCCTATAAATCAGTGAAAAAGAAAACTAGTCATCCTGTCTTGTATTTCAGTTATGGAACTATTTTGTCACAAAAAAATGAAAAAAAAAAGCAGCTTCAGGCTTAAGTCGGATACACACAGTATGTGAAGTGATAACAGTACTAGCACCGTATAAAAACCTGCTTCTCTTTTTTCAGGAGTGGACGTTTCTCTTGTGAGCCAGCTGGTGGCCTTACTTCTCTGACTGAGCCACCGAAAGGACCAGGTTTTGGAGTTCGAGCTGACCTGTGAGGACTTTGTAATACAAGATAAACTGTCTGAAAATAATAAACTCACTCTAAATCTCCATAAAACTATGTGCATTATAGTACTTCTTTTAAAAATGAAGAAAGCAACAGCAGTTAAACACCTAACTTATAGTGGTTTTAGCTACTGCAAAGCATAATCATAATTCTAGATTATAAGAAAAGTGGTTCTGTCGACTGTGAAGTGCCTCATTGAAAGAGTCCGCTTACAGTCACTGAGAGGTGAAAGCTGTATCTTTTGATCTGTCATTAAAAAATCTTTTATTTTTTTCTAAGGTTTTTTGAAGAAGCAGCAGAACTGCCTAAATTACTGGCAAATCTGGCAAATGCACAAGGAAACGAAATGAAATTATCTGACAAAGCTTCATTGCTTGTTACTTTTAATTGCAATTTAAAAACAATAAGAAAAGGAGAAAGGGTGATTAAGCATAAAAAGATCTGGTAAGTTCCATAAGAAGTGTTTACCTTTTTATCATGTTACCAAAAAAAACCCCAATGAGCAGTAGTACTCTACTAAGAATGAACAGTAACCACTTCCTGTACAAATGTATTCAATACAGCCAAGGTACGCAGTGGGGGGAAGACAGAGTATACTGGAACAACTTAATATTTGGCTAATTGTAATATGTAAAACTAGGTATCTGGTTCACAGATCTTTCTTTGACCTTACTGTTGTGTACCTGCTACTTTTAAGGACAAAATTTGTGTGAAATTGAGGTTCTTCTCCCAGTATAAAAAAGTCAAAGATAACTTTTTTTTAAATGACTGTATACTGATACTTGTATATAAAGCATTTGACAGATTTTGCAAGCATATGTATATGTACACACTTTTCAACGTAAATGAGGAAGCATGAACATGTTAGTTACCAGAGACCATACTTTTTCTGCCCCCACTAAAATCTGCCATGGAATTTACATTATTATAATGTGGTAGATGGAGCTCAATAATAGTATTTGTATTTTGTTCTGTATTATATTTTGTTTGGTTTGATACTCTGATTAACAGTTCTTCCCTAAACTGTTTTCCCTCGCCCAAGTTTTGTATCTATAGATTTCCCTGCATAATGGTTTTCTCTTATAGTCTGTTCATGCCTTACCTTTGTTTCAGTAGACTCTGTGAAGTTCCTTGATACACTGTTAAGTAGTGTTACTGTTGGTAGTTCTGAGAGCAAAATATTTAAGTATATCATTTGTATGTAAAACATGCTCTCCCTTCTACATTACTAAAGTTATAAAATGAAATAATTGAATTGCATACAAATGGAAAAGTATATTCGATAAATACAAGTCATGAGTGAAGCAGTCACCCAATAAGCATGAAAAAGGCCAGTCTTATATGTACATGTTATAAAGCACTGTGCATATGAGGAAATAGTGCATGGATTGAAATATTATCTGTAATTTAAAGCTGCTGAATGCTCTTCTTCAAGGTCAGTCGAGTGTTTCTAATAGCCAGATGCCTTGTAGCAGGCTAGGCAGCTGGCACTTCTCTGGAGACATAAAATGAGATAGACAGCACACTGCATTTTGATGCAAAGAGATGCTTATTTTTATATACCAGTCTACCTAAGCTGTTTGCTCGACTATAACAACAAAGCTGTATTCCTGTTCATACACGATTACCTTGTTCTAATCTAGTATGAAAGCGGACAACTATTTTCAAAGTATACACTGAACATAAATGAGGACTTCACGTGTTCTGGAACTACTGTGTGCTGCAGTTATTCAGTATTCTGTATGTAACAAACTGATGGGATTGCATAATTGTGGTGAAGGGAAACATAGTTTTAGACCTGCCAAGTGTGGAACTTTAAAGTATTCCAAAACAAAACTCTCAACTGCCAGACTCCTCCCATTCATAAAGCTGGACAACAGGATTTGTTACCTCCTCCCACTTTTCTCTTATTCGTTCCCTCTATACACAAAAAATCCTGAATTTCTGTCTCAGGAGAAGAACATGAACCTTAATGCTTTCCCACTTGCTACAGATCATCTTAATGGCGTTCCACAGACAGGTATGTCACTCATTTTGATGCAACATGTCATAGTCTGCCACTCATTTGACTAGAAAAAGATAATCTGTATTATCCTTAGAGTGTGGTACAAAACTGATACATCACTGTTTAAATTCAGTATCGTAGGGTAGCTATAAGGACTTTGAAATATGTGAAGAGAAATAAGCAAATAACCATTGTTCTTCTTTCCCATCTACACCCATTTAATTCATCAATTACGTGAAGTTTTATGGTCCTGGTTTCTACATCAAAAGAGTTTGGCAATCACTGAATTAAGATAAATACTTGAAAAACAAAACCCTGTCTTGTGTTATTTCAGCTTTTGTTGAAATCTGAACATGGCAAACTTCAAACAGGTCAACTAGAAATACAGATTCTGTGATATTTGTTACTTGTAGTTTTTTACTATGTAAAAAAATACTTTCATAATAACTTACATCTGACTGTGATGACAATTAAAATGGTGATTGTTATGGAATAGTTCCAGAATAGTGTAAGAATATATCCAGGTTCTCTTTTCTAATCTTGAATAGCTGCAAGTAGTACCCTGTACTTGCTTTTAGTAGTATTGAGTATTTCAGCTAACAAATACTAATAAGACATCACTTCCATTATCCTCAACAGCAGAGGGTTACTAATAGCAATTCTGGGCGGCTAACCTGTCAAACACTTCTAAATCTGCAGGTTTGATGTACCAGTTAGTATCTTGGACTGTAAGAGCACTGGGTGGCCAGTTCAGTGAAAAATGAGTTCTAGATGATCTTAAGGTCCTTTCCAACCATAACTATTCTATGATTCTTTAAACTGGTGCATCAGGAGTAACAGGCCTGATTCTGTGGGTTTCAGTGGTCTTGTTTGTCCCTCTTCTTGAATGAGGAAAAAAATGAAAGAATTCATGTGCTATATTATCTAAAAGTGGAAGAAAAAAAAAAAAAAAGGAAAGTTTTTTTCCCTCCCCAGTTAAAAGACTATAGAGAAGATTTTAAGAAAAATAGTTTTGGGAAAGGGAAAGAGATTTAGAACATGGAAGCACAAAGAAACCACTGGACCGAGCCAGTAGGTGGTGGTTGTTCCTTTGATGAAAATGGAAGAAAGTTTGGAGTAATGGGAAACCCCACTAGGTACCCAACAGTGTTGCATAACAAAGAGTTTCCATGACCTCTGCATGCTACTAGGAAAATGTCACCTGGAACCAGCACTGTCATTAAATAGGAAGCAGCACTGAAATTCAGTTCCACCTGTGTAGTGTTAGCTGGGCCACTGGCTGACCTGCCACTTACCCACCAAAGGCAAGTATGTATGCTTTCACCAGCATGATGGTCTGCAAGTTCTTGGGATAAAGTTCTTAGACTTTGTACTACAATTGGAGATTTTCAGTCACTGAATTCGCAGACATAAATTCAGCAATGATAGGGTCCAACCAAATGCTGTGCGCATTCGTCTTGGTTAAGACCAGCAGCACATACTGCTGGTAACACAGGATGTTTCACCATGGAGGGCAGATCAAGGGAAGCACAGCACCCACCAACACAGTGCAGCTACGAAGGCGTTTTCCAGCTGTGCTGTATGTAAAAGCAGGGGATTCTGGAGACAAGGGTAAGAAACCTGTCCAGTGGGAGCAGTTAGCACTTAACTGACTGATGCTTTTTATTAATCCAAACAGAGGTTCTTACAAAAGGCTTAAGGAACCCTGTCTTTTAGTTACTGATATTCTAATATCTTAACATCTGCTGCAGATATTGCTCACGGGACTCCTTCCGTTTTGTCAGCTGCTGGTTGTGAACACTTAGTAGCACACGCTGAAATCCTGGAGCCACATGCTACTCATGCTGATGCAGGAGGATCAGGATGCAGTGCTACATCACCATACTATACCTGTAGCCTGTCATGTTTTAGAAGGTGAATCAGCAGTGGCAACCCTGTATAGTACTGTGAGAAGAAAAAGTGTTCTTCCTTGGGTAATAGTTGTTAGTCCGCTCGCACTGTTAGCCCCTAACCCCATTGTTAGCCCGCTCTTCAGTCTGCTTGCCACCTCATGTGATGACCTCTGCAATCAAGCTGACATGAAGAATATGAAGCAAGTGCAACTCCCCTCATGATGTAGTCAGGGCTACTGGAATACCTGCTCTGGATCACCTGACAGGACTCCCGGTACACTAACAGAATCAAATGAAGGCAGTTGCTTTACCACAAAAGTGATCTGCACCAGGAGATCGTACATTACAGTAACATTCCTGAAAGCAAGTGAGAGAAATCTGCCTGAACAGATTAGGCAGGTCAACAGTAAGCTGTTGTGAAGTGTGGGAATATATGGGATTTACGATGCCATCCTCTACTCAGGCTGGAAAATGATGGGTGGAGAAAGTCCACTTAACAGACAGCTTTAATCAAAGCAATCTTTTAATTCCAAAAAAAAGAAATCATCTTTCTGACAAACTCACCCATCTGACTTGCATAGTAAATATTAAGGAATTCTTGCTTTCTACGCAACCAACAGATGAAAAAAATCCAGCAGCAGGCTGAGCATGGCAATTAAGACTCCATTAAGTAGAAGGGCTTTGTGTAGTCGCTTTCTCAAAACATTACCCCTGAGACACCCCATGTATCTTTAGCCCCCCCCAATCCAGAACGCACAAGAACCAAACCGCATGTGACTAAATTCTTTTAAGTCTTAACGTGTAATACTATTTTAATAAGCAGTTACAGAGCCTTTCACAAGCGCAGATGAATGACCCATTTGCAAAGCTGCAACTAGGACTAACGTCATCCTACTCCTGTAACCCCTTCTGATGCATTTGTATGACGTCTGCCTTATTGGCGCAGGCAAGACACCCCTAAAAACTATACTTTTTGATGTTGCTTTTAAACCTGGAAGCGGGCCCGAGCTCCAAATAGCAGCTCAGCGGGGTTGGGGCCCGCGCACCGACAGGCAGCCCTGCAGCGCTCTGCAGCGCCCGCCGGGATGCGAACCGCAGAGCGGGCGCGGACGGGGTCCCATCCTGAGCGCGGCAGGAAGCACCAACCAGGCCCCGGCGCGGCGGCCTCATCCTCCCGCAACCCCTCCGCGCGAGTGCCCCGAAGGAGAGCGGCTCCCCGGCGCCGCGCCACACGCACCTGCGGCCAGAGGCTGTGCTCACCGGCTGGGGGCCCGTTCGCTGCAGGTTGCCGGCACGCAGCCATCCGGTCCTACGGCCTTCGAACGCTCACACCGGACACAGAGGCGACACATACCCGCACCCGCCTCATTCAGAGGCGCCGCCAGGCTGCACCCACCACGCAGGCGCCGTGCGCCGGCCGTTAAAACTCACTGCGCCATCGCCGCCAGAAAACCCCTCCCCGGGGAGGGAGGGAGCGACCGGCGCCGCCGCGGTGGCAGAGCGGGGCGGTGGGGAGGGTCGCGGCAGCAGCTCCAGGCCGGCTACCGCCCCGCGTTCCGCCCTCGCCCCGTCCCTGCCCCTCCAACTAGGCGCGAGGCACCCGCGCCGCCGCCATTTCCAGAAAGTTCCAGCGGCCGCCGCCGAGCGCACCGCGGCCGCCCCGGCGCCTGCGCGCCGCTCGCGCGCTTCCCTCGCCACTCTCTTTACGCCTCTCCCCCCGCCCTCGCCGTCCCCGCCACCGGCAGCACCCTACGAGCCCGTTATCCCCCGTGCGCGCGCGCGCACGCACCCGCACCCGCGGGCCGGGGGAGCGGAGCAGCGCCGTGAGGGACGTCGCCCCCTCCCTCCCCAACGGCAGCCCAAGCGCTCCAACGCCCGTGCCCCGTGCGAGGGCCACGTGGGCGGGGCGCGGCCAATGGGAGCGCCGCGGAGCCCTGCTCGAGCGCCGACGTTGGGGAAGGGGGAGGGGAGCGGCAACGGCAGCGCAGGGGGAGAGGGAGGGCGGGCGGGCGGGCGGGGGAGGGGAGGGGTGTTTTCAAACCCGGCAGCCACAGCGGCCGGAGCCGGGGCTGAGCCCGAGCCGCTGGGCACCGGCGGTGCTGGCGGGCGGTGGCCGCTTCCCTGCCGGATCAGCCGCCACAGAGAGAGGACGGCGTAAGCGGCGAGAGGAGAAGAAGGACGAGTCCCGCCGCCGGCTCCCTGGGGAAGGTAAGGACGGGAGCGCACCTCCCCGCCCCTCCGCGGCGAGCTGCGCGGACCCCCGGTCCCACCTGCCGCCGCGGCGCCGCGGCGTGACGCCCCCTTGTCTCCGCACGGCGGGCAGCGGGGCGTCCGGGGAGCCCTCATCGCGTGCCGCCTCAGGGGGTGCAGCCGCTGCCGTGCCCTCCCGAGCACCGATCCCCGGGCACCGCGCCGCCCCTCCTGAGTTCGGAGGGCAGGCCGCCGGGCGCAGGGGGCACGGCGGCGGCGGTGGTCAGCGGCTCTGGGCTGTCAGCCTGTCAGACCCGCGGCGGGAGCTATGGCCGCCGCTGTCACCGTCTGGCGGCCGCGCCTCTCCGCCCGCCCGGCCCGGCCCCTGCCCCGCCGTACCGCGGGGGGCCCGCTAGCGGTGCAGGGGGCCGGAGCGGCCGTTGTGGCGGGAGGCACGGCCGGGGCGGTGGTGTGGAAGGTGGCGGGGGCTGTACGGGCGGCCGAGGCGCGGGTGCGGAGCGCGGCATGGCGGTGTACGCGCACTCACACATGCACATACGTGCCGCCGCCCCGTCTCCGTTTCGGGAATTTCGGCAGCTCGCTCCAGCCTCGGGAGTCGCTCCGCCGCTTTCGGCCGTACCGCCCTGCCGGGGTGGCCTGGCCTCGTCAGATCGAGACCTGAGGCGAGCGGGTGAGGCGTTCCCGGCGGCTTCCGTTACATGCTCGCGGCTGCCCGGCTGTTCCGCAGAAGAATACGTTGAGCTGCCTGGTGTGCCAGTGCGAGGCAGCCGCCGCTGGTGTGGAGCACTGCAACTCGCGCGGCACAGGTGACACTAGGCAACAAAGGAAGGGCAAGAAAAGAGAGAATGCCAGGCTCAGCTGCATGGTTCTTTATGCAGTTCTAGCCTGACTGCATGAGTATTGCTAATATTCAGTCTTTTATTTAGTGTGTTTTGCAGGCTGGATAGCTGACAAGAAATTAAAGGCTATTATTATTAATTAATTTATTCATTTAAACTCCCAAATAAAATGAGTAGTTCAATATCAGTATTGTCAAATAGAGGTCTTGTGGACATTGTCTGGATGCTGCCACTGTGTTCTGTGCCCACCTTCTGTAGGCTATGGGATGTGGAGGGCCAGTCTGAATGCTGTGCCTCTGAATTACAAGGTAGTTTGTGGGATAAAGCAGTTCTTTAATGAAGACAAGTGAGTAAGTTGTGATTCTTGTAGGAACAAAAAGCTATCAGACAGATGTGGAATGGTCCAAATGTACTTATGTTCCAGGAAAAACTGTTTAATCTTGGAACGCTAGGAAAGGGTGAGATCATCATGTCTATAAGAAATCATTAACTTGTCAATAACAGTGAATTATTTTAATACATGTCATGATTTCGGGGGAGGGGGTGTGCATTTCTGCTCTCGGGTTTCAAAGCAGCTTCTTTTTTGAAGAGTTTGGGTGGTTTTCAATGTATAGGTTGTTAGCAATTTGGTTGTCCTCACATCTTACTTATTCTTGGTAGGAGCATGGTGAGCTACCCACAGGGGCTGGGCAGCTGCAAAGAACTAATAGCCCTGTACTTGCTTTCCTTCTTCCACTGTAATCATTAGGAATAGATCAGTGGATAATAGTCACCAGGATAATAGATCCAATGAGAAACTTAGCATGAGCCCTCAGTGTGCACTTGCAGCCCAGAAAGCCAGCCGTATCCTGGGCTGCATCAAAAGGAGCATGACCAGTAGGTCGAGGGAGGTGATCCTGCCCCTCTACTCTGCTCTCGTGAGACCTCACTTGGAGTATTGTGTGCAGTTCTGGGGTCCTCAACATCAAAAGGACATGGAACTGTTGGAACAAGTGCAGAGGAGGGCCACAAAGATGATCAGGGGACTGGAGCACCTCCCGTATGAAGATAGGATGAGGAAGGTGGGGCTGTTCAGCCTGGAGAAGAGAAGGCTGCATGGAGACCTCATAGCAGCCTTTCAGTATCTGAAGAGGGCCTATAGGGATGCTGGGGAGGGACTCTTCATGAGGGACTGTAGTGATAGGACAAGGGGTAATGGGTTCAAACTTAAACAGGGGAAGTTTAGATTGGCTATGAGGAAGAAATTCTTTACAGTGAGGGTGGTGAGGCACTGGAATGGGTTGCCCAGGGAAGTTGTGAATGCTCCATCGCTAGCGGTGTTCAAGGCTGGGTTGGACAGAGCCTTGGGTGGCATAGTTTAGTGTGAGGCGCCCCTGCCCATGGCAGGGGGGGTTGGAACTAGATGATCTTAAGGTCCTTTCCAACCCAAACTATTCTGTGATTCTAAGATCCTCAAGATGAAGTGAGATGTCAGGGCATTTCACCTGTGCTTCTTACTTGAGGCTTGTGCAGATGTCGGGTGTCACTCACTTTACTTCATTCTTTAGATGGAAACTCAGACTCTCAGCTAACCTTGTGACTTTACCAGCCAGAGTCCTTGATGTCACCCTGTGTGAATTCAGTAGGTTTCTGTGCAAGGTTGAGAAACTGTCTTCTGAAATAAAATTGCAGGGTTTGAGATATTGCAGGATCCTTCATTAGGAACATAATGATAAACCCATTGACCATCTGTGTCTTCCCCTGCTCCCCCTTTAATACTTCTGCTTTCCTGTATGTCTTGTAAGCTAAAATGTCAAGGCGTGCCAATGTTTTTCTTAGTACCCAGGGGACTGTAGTGGCATTCTTATGGTGCTGTCAGGTTTTTGGTGTATGGTATGTGAGTTCCTTGTCTGATTTCCTAGGTTTTCTCTAGTAGTCACTGGGTGCAGACAGTTCATCACAGAGCCTTTGGTTCTTCCACAGAGATGACAGCTTAGTCTTTCAGATACGAGGATTTCTGCCATCTCTTTGTGTGTTCTTCACCCACCCAGAAGATTACTCAAAATTTTTTGTGAACTCTGACTACTACAGACAGCACAGCTTAGGACAGATGTTGAGTAAGAAAGCAAGCTCTGTGCCACAAGCTGAAGTTCATTTATGATTTCTTCCAGCAGGCTTGCACAATAAGTTAACTTCTTTGAGGAAAAGGTCTTTTAATATGCAGGCTGAACGAGTGCTTATAAAGCTTCAGTGTTTGTTTGGCATTAGTTGCAGGGGTACTGCTATGTTACCACTTACCTTAGGATTAAAAGAATATATTGAAAATTGAATATCTGTGTTTATTAAATTAGAGGTTACCAGTCATAGTCTCAAACAGCAACTTCTTTGCAGCATTAGGTATCTGAACTGCTACAAAACCCATAAACTGTTCCAGCTTTAACTTTGCTAGAGGAAGAGTCCTGGATATCCTTTTAGTGGAAATACAGGCACCTAGAAACGGCTGAGTTAGAACATTTTCCTCAAGATTTGGCATACAGATACATGAAAGCAAATGTTGAATGGTTTGCCATGTTTAGACAGTGTTAGGCTGCTGAAATTAACTGAAAGATAAGCGCAGTTGGTCCTCTGTAAAATAGGAAAAAACTATTGACCAGAAAATACGTAATGATTAACCTGCTACCACACTGTTAATGTACACACTCAGAACAACTTTTGATATTTTTTGGATCTTATCTTGCGAAGAGGTGGGCTGGGCGTGAATGCTTGGTGTTTCTTCTTTCTATGTTCTATTGCAGATGGAGTAGTATAAATGTTGATTGGTCATTTAGTCTCCAAATCAGGCTATATTTTTTTAACTACATCATTAGACTCTACTTAGGCTCTAGCAACAGATGGTATGAAATAAATATTAGCACAAACTCTGTCTTGCATTTTGTGTTATGACACTGAATAGTTTTATTAACAGAACAACAGAAGTCAGAGCCCTGCTAACATGTTTAGTTTTTTTTTCTTACCAGTTCATCGTTACTCTAGAACTTAGAGAAGTCTTAGAAAGTTTTTCCAAAGCTTATGGAGCCATACTTTGTGTCCTAGCTGTAAAATTGAGGACCTTTATTGCCACCTTGCATGAAACCTAAATATTAATTTAAGGAGAGATTTGAAGTTCTTGAGAGTATAACTGTGCCTTGGCTTATTTTGGGTTTTCTCCCTGAATCTGACAAAGCATCCTTATATCTTCTGCAGCTACTTTTGTCTTTAGCAAGCAACAAATGTGTGAACTCTCCTCAGTTTCATGGCTGCTACTTGGAGTGCTGTAGGTAACAATAATGTCACAAGAGGACTGGTTTACACTAAGAAAAGTCATTAGCAATGTTAGAAACAGAATTATGAGCTATACTGGAGACAAAAAGTAAAAATGCAAGCTGAAGAGAAAGACTTGAGATATTTTCTTTCCTGCTCCTGTCATGTGCTTTCCACTTGCTGGTAGCCTAGTGGAGGTGGAGAGTATTGAAATTTCGTCTTGTTCTGTATCTTGCATTTATGAGGGTGTAAAACATCAGAGATTAGAAAGCACTTTTTTCTCCTCTCTGAGCTTCAGAATGTATTAAGTGCAACAGAAACCAAATAATACTTTGCATTTCCACTATTGTTGTAGAAATCTTAGAAAGTTCCATTGCTTTTTGATGACAGTGCAAACGGGCTTACTTATGTGAAGATGTTTCCAACAGTTTCCCTTCTCTTTCAAAGCCTTTTGTATTAGTCCTACTTAAAAAGTGTCTGGCTTTTCAAACCTTTCAAACTCTGATTGATAAATAACTTCCGTAGCTGGTTCATGGAAATGCCTTCTTCTTGGTTATGTTCACTTCAAGACTGTGTGCAACAAAGAATACTAAATGAAGGAAATCATCTTTCTGTGGTGCTCTGCTGTTCAGCAACCTACTAATCTGGGTTCTTACTACAAGTTTAATTACAAAGGAAAAATGGAAAGTTCATTTAGTGATACTCTCTTTCTAGTGTGAGTAATGCTAATCCATTCATCTTCTGACTTCAAGAAGGGACAGGTGCCTTGACAACTATATTAGCTACCTTTTTTAAATAAATAAAAAATACTATCTTTTATCTGGAAAATAACTGCTTCTTTTCTTTCCAGTCCCTGCGATTCTCCAGACAACGTAGTAAAACATTAATGAAGGTTAATTGCAGTACTCGTTGTAGCTTTACAGCTCTAAATAGTTATACTTGTATGCAAACAGTGTTCTGGATATTCTCTGTTCTCTGTTTCCACTCCATCTGTTCCCTCCCTGTCTCTTTTCCCCCAAAGAAAAATTATTTCCATAAAGGAACTGGCATACGATTTTGTTCTGTTACTTTTGTGATATGTGGTGATGGCCAAGAGGTGGCAATAAAGACCGTAAAATATTTTGCCTGTCTTCACAGTTTAGCCAGGACAAAAACCTCTGTTTTCCAGCTGGGGACCTGTAGGTAAGCCTAGTCAGACACTTGCTGTTTTTCCCTGCACATGCTGTTTTAGGTCTTACACATGAATGGTAGCACTCAAGTGCGCTGTTTACCTGTGCTGAATCCTGCTAAAGTTGGAGGTCTGTAAGGAGGTGTTGGCAGTTCATCTGCTTTTAGACCATGAAGGGCCTTTGCATGGTTTTAAGGTTATGTTCCTTCTGGTAGTGCTGCAGGTAAGTTGCAGGGGGTTTTTTTTGTTTTAGGTTGGCAAATTATCATTAGCTTATGAAGATTTAAATGGAAATTACTGAGGTTCTAGTAATCGTGTATACAGTAGGTTAGAAATGTCTTCTTTTGCAGATATTTAGAAAGTTTCCATAGAGGACGTAGATTCCTGTAGAAGAAATTTAAACTCAAGATAAGCAAGCCTATTGACAATTGAGTTTGGCAAAGTATTGATGGAAAGGCTTGTAAGTTTTCCTTTGGTAGGCACTGTGCTAATGGAATAGTCTGTCTTAGTTGATAAAGGTCTACATAGTTACATCTAATTACGATGTAACTAAAATCTACTTAGTTACATCTTTAAGGATCCACTAGATCAAAAGTTTACACCTCCACTTCTCCATTTAACTTAAAGGGAGTATCATGTTATGATAAACACCTGTGCAGGTGCTTCTTTTCAGCCTGGAGCTCATCCTAAAAAAGACTCAAGAGGAAGCAAGCACCTGTGAACATGCAAGTTTTTAGACTTGAAGATTAAAAAGGAGGACTAATGAACTTTGCAATAAGTGCCTTTGTCTCCCAAGAGCCAGGGTTCTTGGGCAAGCACATCTCATTTCTTTCCCAGAACAGATTTCTTCTTTATAGGATCAAGAATCTCCTTTATTTTGAGAGGCTGTCCAGAATAAAGGGAGATCCCTTTAGACACTCTGGAAACTTAGGTATTGGTATGTCTGATTCTTAGAGTAAAGAAGTAAGGTTGTTTTCCTATGTAAATGTTTATTATGACAGGTAGGTATATCCCTCTGTAGGACTCTATGATTGTATTCTACGCAGCTGTCTTAATGATATGATTTAACTTGCATGTGACATCTGTACTCACAAGCTACACAGGTTCTTCTAGCCACCTGTGTAGGTCTTAGTTGGAGTAAATTCTGTCCTGACTACATAGCATAAGTTGCTGGAGCATATAGAAGGCTTAAACCTTTTTGTATGCTGAACATATCAGCAAGAGGAGAGAACTGCCAGTAGGCATGCTGCCACCGAGGTAAAGAATATCTGTAGTTCTAATTGGTGAAACAGTCATAGACTAGCTGAGATCAGAAGATATCCCTGGAGGTCATCTGGTCCACCCCTTCCCCAGCTCAGAGTGGTATCAGCTGGGGCAGATTGCTAATAGTCATGACCAGCTGAACCTGGAATTCACCCCAACATTGTGAGTAAAATGTTGTAAAGTTATGATTTTAGTTTTTTGGAATTCCTTATTGAACCTATTGCTGAAGGCTTGATAGGTTGTAAAACTGTCAAACTTTTTTCTTTTTTTTTCCTTTTTTTTTTTAGTAGTGTGGAATAGATATTTTTTTCCAGCTGTTGTAGGTAATGTGCTTTTCCTGACCTAATTTCATTTTTAAGAGTCAAAGGATGCATTCTTCTTGTACTGCCTGTATGTGGTAGTCTTGTAAAGCTGTGGTGCGTTCTACGAAGTTCTGCTGCTTATTCTAAATGAAGTCTTTTTTTTTTTTTTTGTGGCTAATTAACTGGTAGCATAAATAAGACTTATTTGCACTTCATTTCACTTACTAAAATTGCAGTTTCCGATATTGTTGTTTTAAGAAAGAAAAGACAGATACATGTCTGTCCTCTCTACGTTGTTTTTACTAGATCTGAATTGGAGAGTCCCTTCCAGTGCCTGCAACTCAGAGTAAGCCTGTGAGTGAGAAACCGAAAGTGAAACAACTCTATTTTCTACTGCCAAAGGAGAAATCTGAAAAGTAGCTAAATCATAAGTATTAATAAAAGGCATTTCTTCAGAAACTATTATATTATTATGGATAAAATTTGAAAAGAAAATTAATTATGTTTCTGATCTCACAGAATTCTTTCAAGAAGAAAAACAATTATTTATTCAACCAGTTGTATTTGTACCCTCATCTTTCTGTTTATTTCTTTCCAATGCTTCGTTGCAGAATGATCAGCTGTATATGAGAACGATAATGCTAGTATCTTGCATGAAAAGACAAAGGGGTAATGTGAGAGTAGAGAAATGCAGTTGCGAATAAGACAATACTGACAAGCATCTTCTAGATCTGTCTTGAATTCTGGCACCAGCTACAGTTCCTTACTGGCCCACATGGAGCAATGCTGTAGAAATAGTATATGTGGTTCAGAAGGAATGATGCCCTTTGTCACTCTGGGAGCCGTCCCTGCCACACTGAAATGGAAGTCAGTGTCTGACTTTTGGAAGGCAGGTTTATCACCATTTTGGGGAGAGGCAGTGTTGGCTTTTTTGTTTGTTTGATTGGGTTTTTTGTTGCTAATGCCAGAACATAATCCTGTTCTTTAACATTTGTTTCCTACATCTTGGTCCTCGCAGTTTGAGCCATGGGATGTGTACTTATGCACATAAAAAGAAGCTTTAATGCAAGTCTTTCAGAATCGAGGAGCATTTTCTGCTTTTAAGTAATTCCTAACCATTCTCTGATAAAAATAGCAGCTGGTTTATGTTACATGTAAGCTCCACAGACTTTCAGCTTTGGTAATTTAAACTGTTTAATTCTAAATCAGTTTTGTCAGAAAATATTAATTTAAATGCTTTGAGTGCAGCACTCAATCTGATTAAATAGTGGTGATAGAATGATGTTCCTTTTTTGCAAGATGATACAGGCTTATTGATGAATATTCTGCTATTCTTACACAATCTGGGATGCCATTGTGATATCAAATGTCCTACTGTTTTATGCTCTTCTAGAAGAAAATAGCATTTTTCCAATCCTGATGTGAAATTATTAATCACTTTAGACTGTGGTTTTGCAAGTTTATTTGTTATATATGTATCCAGTCCACATGCTTCACGATTAAGCAAGCTTGCAGCGCTAAGACTTCTGTGAAATAGTGTATTATAGTGAAATCTTAAGCTGGAAGGACTTGTGTTCTGAAATTTTATCCTGAATGTAAATATCCATATGATTGAGATATAAACCAAAGAGTGCCTACTGTAAAGACAGTTCCTTGGCTCTGTGTATTTTCTTTACCAAACAGCTAGCTTTTAGGATTTCAGACTTGTGAAACTATTTCTGTTCAAAAATTGTATTGAAGAAACCATAGTATTTGATCTTACTTTCTGTTCCTTCAGGTACCTTCCCATTCAATGCTTCCCTGTTTCAGATGTCTGTTTATATTAAATCTGCTTTTGGGATCCCTGTTGCAAGGCACCATCTTCCCCACTTGCCTGTTTTCAGCGTTGTGTGACCTGTCAGTTTAGGCCATGTTTGTCAACATTTTTCACCCCTAAACAACATTATATAAGCACATGAATTCCCATAGTGGTTCCCCCCCCCCCCCCCCTTTTTTTTTTTTTTTTAGGTCAGGATATAGTTCAGTGTTCTAGGAGAAGCTCAAAAGTCAACTGGGAAAGAATTCATCCCTACTTCGTGTATTTCATACCTTTTCTCAGTACCTTACAGGGTTTTTGGAGGCAGTCTCTGGTGTCTTCTTTTGGATAGGGCTTGATGACTATCCAGAATGATGGGTCTAACCAGGTTTTGGGTCCATGAATCTAAATGATTCCTTTAGAGTCTCCTGTCCTTTGAAAATGACACCCTTTTGAATAGTTGAACTTTAATATTTAGTGATTACTAATATTACTGTGAGATGTTAAAGTAAAATTAGAGCCTAGCACACTCATTTTCTTTAGTTCTTCCATGTTCACCATCTACTGGAAGAACATTAAAGGTAATTTACAGATAGCTGAGATCCTTTTGTTTCTTTTTCTATGTCATGTTCAGGGTATTTTTGGTTTTTTACACCAAGCAAGACTTGATTGTTTGGCATAACATCTGCAAGGATATTTTGACAAAATTTTAGCTTTTGTGATTTTTTCCAGTGCCTAGGCAAAACATAACCAGTAATTAATTCTATATGAGTTTAGAAGTCTGATACAAACAAGCTGCTTTGATTTTTTTCTTTTTTTTTTTCATAATCTTGATGTGCAGAGTGACATTTGCAGTGGGAGGACCTCAGAGTTTATTTAGGACTGGAAACTTCAGAGAAAGTAAAGGAAGAAAATGGGAGTGTATTGCAGAAGAAGTGAAACTAGTGCTTCTTGTCTGTATTTGCATGCCTCTTGCATAAAGGTTAGTGTCACTAACCTTTATGTTCTGCTGTGTCAGAAATGCTGTCTGCCGTATGTCAGGGCAGCATTTCTCATTTGCTTTTCTGCAGATGGCAGAATGTGATCACAAGTTGATGGTTTTTGGCTGGGTCTCCACTTCAAAGTAATGAACTGAGTGGATCTCTGGGGATAAGTTACAATTGTGCGGTCCAGGATATTGCTCCAACAGGAGTCCTCTTGCAGAAGTTGGAATAAGTCCTCTAACTTAGGAGGAGGTTGCAGGAAGAGAAAAGAGGGTCCCATGTTCAAGAAAGTTGCGTACTGATCCTGAATATTACCAAGTTTTAGTCTATTTTGGAATTCATGTAAGATGCGAGCTTTTTTGTGAACATATGCCAAGTGTTTTTCTCACTTGTGGATAAGTGCTTTAACACTGTTTTACCTTTTTCCTTCAGCAGTGGTAGGGAAGAGGAGTTGCTTGTAAAAGTTGAAACTGAAGTCGCTAGTAGCTATGGTCCTAACCAAGTATAAAGTGCTATCTAACATGAAATAATCTGAAAAATGAAGTCTGGGTTTTGGCAAACTGCTCAAACTCCTGACTTCATTAGTTCTGAAGTTGCCATCTGGAAAATGAAGGACATAATGCATTCTCATCTTCCAGCGATATTGTGAAAATAAATTAATGTTTGTGAAAGGGGAACCCTAACCATTATTATTCCCAGTTTTGATTTATGGACAGTAAGTTCTGTAGTGTTGTCCAGGATAGGTCCTCCTTTTTATTTAGACTGCGTTTTTAAAATAATAATAATTAAAAGTATTGCAGACATTTCCTTCTCTTTAAGAAGGTAGAAATCAAGACAAGCTGAAATAGCAGGCAATCATGGTATGAGTAACCAGTGGATTCTCTTTGTCTGGGAGTAAGTGAAGCCACTTGTTGTATGTGCTTCTGGTCAGTAGTTCCTCAGAACTTCACAAAGTTCTCAAAAAATTTTCACACAGCAAGAGAAGCCAGTTTCTTCAATTGCTATGAGAATTTGCCTTTGCCAGTAGTAAGAATGATAACGAAGTTTTTGCCTTGAGTGCTACTTAAACATTTCTGTAGGAGCATTAAGAACTAAGCTGGCTTAAAAGGAATGTTCAGCAAATGAGTATATTGCTTGATCATGTCCAAGGAAGCATAAATAAAATCAGAGTTGTAAGATACGCTGAAAATCTGTTTTTGTCTTGTTTTGATTTTACTTCCAGAGGCGAATCAGTGCAAATGTATTGCTTTTATTCTGACAGGTGAATTTTTTGAGTTTCAGTTATGTGTGTGACATGAGAGATGTTCAGTGCTACTTCAACAAGCGTTAGAGTCTTTACTTGCTTGGCACTTATTGTAAGTGTAGTTGCAAGGAAGCATTACAGAAAGAAGTACAGGTGTTTTTCTAATGAGCTGTGACACAAAAGAGAAGCTGTCTCTTGCTCAGATACAAGCTGTCATCAAAGCATGAGCTGTCTGAAGCTCACAAACCAGTAGTGCCTCTAAAATTCAATCAATCAATGCAACAAATCTCAAAGGCATATTGGGGTGTGGTATCTTCAATAGGAGAATTAGATTTTGTAAATTAAATTTTGGGCCAAAGTTGGTTTCTTTTTGTTTTGTTTTTTTTTTTCTTATTCAAGTGTGCTGGTTATAAAATACAACTGCATAGTTTATATGTGTCTATAATTAGTCAGCAATAGGAAGGTTTTTATTTTCCATGTTTTCTTTTACAGCTTTTTTTTCTGCTCCAGTAACAAACTCGACCTGGTCTGTGTAAAGTGCAACAACAGCTGAAAATGTCTGACTGGCTAAATAACTGAGGGACTTGGATGACCTCCAGACGTTCCTTAACCTCAGTTATTCTTTAATTCTATGAGCAGTGAAGTTCTTGTGTTCTTTGATAAGCATGTATTTAGTTTTTTTAAATAAGAGAGGTGGGGTAAAGCCTTATTAAAACTCAATCAAAAATCCACAGATTCGGTCATGTTCTTTACTAGAGCATATTTGCTGGAAAGAGGTAGACAAATTTAGGTGCTATGATTAGCATGGAAAATGAAGAGTATTGTGAAATCAGTGGAACTTGAAACCAAGCACAGGTAAACTTTAGCTCTTAAAATAGGGATTTGAATGTTTTCTGAGTCAGAGCCCGAGGTCCTATATAGGCAAGTGCAAACCCCCTGTAGAGTCTTGTTTTCTACATAGGAAAGAGTTGTATGTCCTCTCATTTTTTGCTCTTCTGAGTAGAAATTCCTAGACTATGAGATATGTCCTTTATTTTGGTAGGAAGTAGTGGTGAGTTCCAGCTGAAGTACTGGAAAATCTTTCTTGCTGCCTGAGTGTCGGCTGTTTTTCAGGGACTAGTGCTGCGTAGTGGAGTCTGGCATACAATGAGTAGGTACTTCAGAGTATATTAAAAGCTGTTCTGGAGATTAAGAGTAGTCACTGTTTATTCCTGCTTCACTGTTCAAGGACACCCTTATAAAATGGGGTTAAAATATTCTATTTTTCTTATTACAGAAAGATTTGTGCAATTCTTAGATGTTCAGATCTCAAGTGTCTGAACATTTCGTATCAAAATCAGAAGTGCTTTGACAGGGCAGCTAGTCTAATAGACCATTCCATGTATTAGCTAGGATCTGAGGAGTCTCCAAAATACACCTATCCAAATCATGTCATGGCATATATTTCTGAAAAGTGTGTTTGTTAGGTTGGTGTTCTGTTCTCTTGGATTTTTTTAATGTATCATCCAAAATCTAGTAGGGAGAATTGTTGCAGGGGGAGGAGTAAGGCACTTTTTCTGAGATTGCACAACACGTATAGCAGAGAAAGGAGTAGAACTGATCTCAGCATTGCATGTTCTAGCCACAAACTCATCTCAAGTATTGTGCAAATCTTAAAATAAAACTGTAATAAAAAAATCCCTGTTTCCTCATATTTTACCATCAGATGCTGCTGTAAAATCTACCAAATTTGTGACTCATGTGCACCCTGGGTACTGCATTTGCACTTAATACCACAACAGGCTGTTGCCTTAGGCACCATTAGTTTGAGACTCTGTTGGAGCTTAGTTCTTTCATCATAACTGTGACACTGGAATCTACATGGCCTTCACTGTTGCAGTCATGTGTGAAAAGAGCTTGTGAATATTTTCCAAATAAAAAAATGTTCTTGTCACCTTTCATTTGCGTAAGCCACTGCGTGTACCATTAAGGCACTGTTCTCTTCAACATACTGAATGGATACGCTACCTAAAGCCAGTAGTACTTAGAAATTCATGCTAGTTACTGCTAGAGGACTGAATTGCAAGTGCAGCGAGACACTGTGGAGTGCAGGGCAAAAAGTACCTGGTAATTTATTACGTTCATTGTAGTTGATGGTCTTTTAGTGCATGCCACATCCCACAGGAAGGGATGATGGTAAAAATTTAGTCTTAGATAGTGTAACATACACAATGAGCCTCTGTTTCATCTTTTCTTTTTCAAAATGTGTTCTTCTTTAGGCTTGTAAAGGTTAATGTGCTTCTGGCATGCAACAGGAGGTGGGCTTGCCAGCAGGGATGTACTGCCGTGAATGTATAGTCCGTTATAGCTGCACATGTCTAACGTATTTTCAGCTTTTGGGAAAAGTGTTTTACTATGTAGGTCTTAATACCTGCTCAACTTTGACTTCAGCACCCTGCCGAGCCCTTGAATGCTAAATGATTGGGAGGAAGTCTTTTTTGGGAGATCCATATAACACTGTTTTTGTCAGACTCTGCACAATATCTGAAACTGGTTTTGCTCAAATGAAGCCTTTAATAGTTCTTGCATTATAAAGATCAAATAAACTGCTGCAATGATTATAGAATAGCTGTGTTTATATAGTTCTCAGCAATGAGTCTTTTCTTATTAGAAAGACTAAAATTTTTGTGGCTACAGTCACTCTGAAATTTTGAAATTTCAAACCAGTATTTTGTGTAATGTTCTAGTGAGATTTTGAAGTGCACATCCTCGGCAATGTCCTGTTCTTTACCATCATTGTGACATTTTCATGAGTTATCAGCAGTGTTTAAGATTTCATTTCTACAAGTATGTCTGTCCAAGGAGGTAATGGAAAACTGCCCACAGTAGTAAGTTGTCATCCTCCATTAAAGCTAAAAGGAGATGGAATGCTTGTGCTTTTTTACAGGGCCACAGGAATGGCAAGACTGAATAATTTTGGTTTGTGTTCTATGTTCTAGGGGAAAAAAAAAATCTTGTGTGTTGATCACAGCGTCTGCTGTGCTTTCTTCCCAAGCATAATCCTTTCTGATTTGTCTTCTCAAGTTTCTCTGCAGCTTCCTCATCACAGTCACATTCTCTCATTTAGTAATCTGAAGTTTTACTCCTCACAGACATACTTCTGTGGGGGAAATACCAGATACAGATAGAGATGCTCTTTTCATACATGTGGTGTTTAATTTCCCAAGACAGTGTATGTTGTACTTGAATGAAGTCTTTCCCCACAGTCCCAAACTCCAGCTCTTGTGTGTTTTAGCGTGTCCCCAGCCTCTAACCAAAAGATCCCAAATAATCTTTTGTTCCATCTTGAGCCATTTTTTTCTTACTGGACACTATGGGTGACAAGGTAGATGCTGATCTGATAATGCATTGTGGTCTGACTGGCAGCTGGTTCATTATATAGTAGTAGGTTATGGTTAAATAACTCTGTATAGAAGCACTGAGTGCTGTAAGAAGAATAAAATTGACAATGCTGCTACATCTCCCATCACATTTCATTTAGTACTAGTAACACTGGAGCTTGTTAACAAATCTCTTTTGGGAAGAAATCACTCTCTGTTTGCTGAAGGGTGCTTTTATTGTGAAATAAAATACTGAAGTAATTTGCACTTTCCTGATACAAACAAAAAAAGAACCCAAAGACTGTTAAACTTAGTTAAATGAACATCTTTTTTGCTAGTATCTTTGCTGCTTAAACTCTGCTCCTTACCATATGTAAAAACCCCAATTTTCTGTGTATTTCAGTCTTTTGTACTATACCCAGTGCATTAACCTTAGCTGCTTTTAACACTCCCACCAGAATGTAGATAACATTTGGTATGGCTGGGCGGGAGCTACCTACGTACTTCTTAATTAGCCAGTATGTACATAAGGGTTGGCCAGCTGGCTTTCTCTGAACAGAATATATAATGTTGGCTTTTGCCTGCCTTTCTCTCAGTTGAGCTGTTCTTAGACGTCTCTCTATTACACTCATCCACCAACTTTTATTTTCCTTTCCATAATAGAGTCTCAATAGCTTTGAGATGTAGATCATACTAGTCATTTCTAAATAATCTTGGAAGAGACAAAGTCTTGGGAATGGGAGGGGGGAAACAGCTTAGGGGGAAATCAGGTCAGGGTCTTAATTCGAATCAGGTATACACCTTTAAAATTACTATCCTTAGCTCTCCTCACTGTGGTTTAACTTGCTATACAGTGGCATCAGAGCTTGACTCCTGTTTTAAGCTGAGAGATGTGTTCAGGAATGTGCTGAGTGTGTTCCAGCCTTTAATGTTTGCTTTGTACATGGGACTGCACTCGCACTAGTCTAGGGTAAAGCTGCTAAATGTGACTAGTGTAAATTCTGACTTTTTGTTACCAGCTGTTCCAGTCTACAGATCTGCTCTTGATAATTGTGTATTCCTTGCTCATGTTGGTGTAGCCTTAGCTGTCATTTTCATAAGTTGAATTTTAGCAAAACTCTGAAGTACTCCTGCCAAGTATTTATAGCAGAAATTTTGTACTGTCGATTCACTGTTTCCCAGTCTGGAGTAAATTCCTGCTGGAAGAGAGGGTTTTTTTTGTTCTTGCAGTATGGCATGAATTCTCTGTTTTTTTCACATAGATGAAGGCGTACTCTTTCATTAGTACTAGATGTAAGCTTATACAAGTTAATAAGTTAATACAGTAATCTGTTGGTATTAGAGATTTATTATAGGCCTAATTTTCTGTAGCTACCTGTGTTTGAAGTTCTGGTGGTTGATAGGCTTTTTTTTGGGGTGAGGGTTTTTTAATTAAATAATCCTGGCTTTTTGTATCACTGACTGTAAATCTGTCAAAATGCTTATATTTGTTACTCTAAGGGAGAAATAGATTTATTTTTGTTCTCCTTAAGGAGAAAAATGATTGAGAAAAGAAGATTAACAGTATTTCAAATAATGGGACATTGATAACTGAAATGAATGTGCAGGAAATATGTTCAAGCATAAAGACATGCAAGCATAAAATCTGATTATCCATTTTGTTACATGCAGAGAAGTTTCTTTAGTAGAAAGCAGATTCTATGTTTTATTGAAAAGCATGAAATAGATCAGTGTGTGAGAGAAAAAGCACAGCTGTGCCTGTTAGAGGAAGAGTTGCTTCTCTTCTTCTTAGGTGCTGCTTGTTGTGACAGAGGAGAATAATTTGAATGTAAAGAGTTTAACACTCAGTTTAGGGTTCTGGAGACTTGAAATATGCCATCAAGGCTGCCTAATAAACCAGTAATTGCATTAAGAGACAGCCCTGAAGGAAACTCAAAGCAGACAGATCTAGGTTTCCCTGGAAGAACCTGCTAGTGTTCTACATTTTCACTCTGAATGCAAATGTTTGTTGACTGTTCAGAACATGAATTGAAATGGCACTGCGTTGCAGGCAAATGGAAAAAAAATTACAATAGCAGTAAAATCACTTCTTCGGTTCAGAATTTGATTGTAAGATATATGCTATGTGATCATGAGTTAAATAATTTGTTTACATTTCTGGACCATAGCTCTTATAAAAGAGCTATACTTTATGAAAAGATTTTTTTTTTCCCCCTCAAATATTTGTAGTATTTGTATCTGAAAAGTGTTTCACAGAGGGATTGTGAAATACCAACCTGGTATGTTAAATGCTTAATGAAAATACTGCCATGTGTCAATGTGATAGTTGTGATGGTTCTTCTTCAATAATCCAGTATGTGATACTCAGTTATAGTGAACTTGCAAAGCAGTTCTCTCTTCAAAACATAATTGGTTTGGGGTTGAGAATTGAATGAATTCACATTTACTTTTGATCACGTGGTGAAGAAAATGGAAGCATTTCTCTTTTCATGGAATTTCTCTTTCCATGATTTCCCTTTTCATGATTTCTCTTTTCATGGAATCGTGAAATAGTTGGAACATGATCTATTCCAATTCCCCAGGTATGGACAGGGCCACCTTTGACTCGACCACGTTGCTCAAAGCCCCATCCAGCCTGGCCTTGGACACTGCCAGGGATGGGGTAGCCGCAGGTTTTCTGGACATTTTCGTTTACTTGATATTTGTATAGTATTTGTACTAACTGTATTATTTAAAAAATACCTTTAGTTTAAATTTATTAATTTATTTTGAAAATGTTCTCATCATCCTCTTACCCCTATACGATGCCTTGTAGCTTGAATTATTTTTTTTTTTTTTCAGTCTACCATTTTTAAAATGAACTTTCTGTTTACTAAGACTTGAAAGGACATGCCCAGGGAGGCTGGGCCTTTTATTATGGAGGAGCTCTTGTTCAGCTAATATGGTTTAGTCCCTGCTGCTGAGGCAAATAAGGGGAATGGAGCCAAGCCTAAGCTGATGAATTTTACTAAGCTCATGAAGTTGGGCTTGTTACTGTCACTACCAGAAAGGTATGGAGTACAGTGTATCGCATTAGGAAAGGAAGAAAAGCCAAGCAGGAATGGAGCTAGTTTCGGGGAGTCAAGTAGCATAGAAAAAGGAAGGGAAGAAAACAGCAGCATATGCAATCAGAAATACTTTAATTAAAATAATGAATATAACTTTTGCATTTAAATCTGTTTTAAAGTAATTGTATACATCATCATGTTTACAATGGGAATTGTGGCAAGTGAAATTTAAGATGATTTGAGAGGAAAACTGGATTTCTGACTGTGTCTTCTTTTTAAATGCATGAAAATGGAGATATTTGCTGCTGTAGTAATGCTCTTATATATGGTGTAATCAGCACAGTATCATCCTAAAGTGTCTGTGAAGATACTAACTCGTTGCTTCTTTTGGGATTAAGAAATTTTTTTTGTAAACTACAGAAAACTCATTCTAGAACACTCTCCATTGCACCAATAACCTTCTTTTCCCTTCTGCAACTGTTAACAAAAAGCATATACCAAGAAAAGACAAATAACCAGGTGCTTTGATGTCCCTTAAAAATGAACAAATACTGTCCATATCAGTCAGGGCTGCATAAATCCTACTGACACTACATAGATGAAGGGAATGCACCAATGTTTCTTTTGTTGTGAATAAGAACAGAACAGTAGGAGTTTCACAATGTTGTGTCTTGTATCATAGTGGAGGCAAGATTCAGGTTATGGTATGTCAGACAGTTTCTAATTAAGCTCTTCCTGTTTTTCATAAGCTTGTAGTTAATGTTAAAAAAACCCAAACAAACACCACCAAAACAATTCACACCACCCTCAGGTGTAGGGGAAGTGGAGGAAAAGACCAGACCTTAGTGCAGCATTTCCTAATTTTCTAACTTGAGGCTTGAACATTTTAAACTTCCCTTCTCCTCTTATTCTTCCCTTTCTGTTCTGGAGGAGTAAGAAAGATATTACTTTGCTGTATATAACAGCATTAATCTTAGCTAAGTGTTCTGTTAGGGAATTTCTCATAGTTTAGGTCTTGTGGGGGTTGGATAGGTGGGTGGGGTGTAGAAATGTGTTTAAATATGAGAATTTTATGTGTCAGGTCTGGTGTGCAAAGCAGTTTTCTCAAAGTCATCTGCCAAAGAGAAAATATCAGCCTCTGTTGTCAGTTACCAGTGTCAAACCAAAACAGTGGCCCTATAACACCAACAAATTTGCTACATGATGATCCCAAAATCTTAACTGTAAAGCAACAATATAAATGTCACTCTTGAAATGTCTCAGTGAGACATAAAATTACTACAAGACTCAATAAGGACTGTGATCGCATAAATATTTGTAACATAATACATTAACTCAAAACGACCCATGAAACATCAATAGCTTTAAAGTGAAGTTGAATGTGGTTTTCCTTTCTACATGACCTTTCTTCTTGCAAGAAGAGTGGTTCTTTGTTCTGTGGAAGAGGCAAGCCAGACCTCTTCCATTATATGAATTTGTAATGACGCTTGGCTTGGAGGTGAAACATCACAGAGCTCTTAGAGCTTCATATGCATATACATGCATATATATATTTTTATATATATATATATATAGCAATGGCTTATATAATTAATTTACTAGACAGTGAAAATTAAGGCTTCTAGTTCCAGGTCTAACCTTTAGATTTTTTTCTTCTAACATGTATCTCTTGTCCCAGTAGAAAGTACAGTAGATAACCAAGATTTGATTCTTTCCATATTTTGGGTAGACAAACTTCAGTTTCCCAGGCTAGAAAACTTAATTGCTCTTTATAGTGTTGCTAGAAATGATCTTAATGCATCTTCCCAGTCTTACTACCTGTAAAATTAAGCGAGATAACAAACAAATGGCCCATCAAATCCCCAAAAGTGTTCAGTCTGCCAAAGAGGTAAGTTAGATGGCTGAGGCAGTCCAGCAACTGACTTGGTGGTTTTCTAATGACTGTGTCCCCAGAAGTAGCCATGTTAGACCTTTCGGGTTTACGCCCCAAGGTTTGGGCTGCAGATGAATGGGATGCTTGAAGTCAGGTGTCACTGTTACCCATCTTTTTAGGATACTGTTCAGCTCTACTACCATCTACAGTAACAACATTTGTTCTGAAATAGCACCGCAGTGTGTATATTTAAATAATGTTCTTTGTTTATTTTTCAGACACACAATGAACCTACTGATACAGGATACAGCTAGCTAAACGGCTATAAAATGCCCAAATTTGGGTCTTCAAAAACAGTTCAAGTTGAAAATTCTGACAGTGACAGCCCCATGGTGGAAAAAACAACTGCAAAAAAGGTAACAAAATTACATTAATGTCCATTTAATTGCAGTGAAATGAAGACCATGTGTTCTATCACAAATTTTGTTGCTGTAATAGGAAGAAGTAAATCTGTATTCTGATATATTGAGTGCTGAAAAAAAGTATCTGTGCATTGAACTAGAGAACACAATTTATGCCTTTAATGGTGACTTTCAGTTTAACTCAAAAAGAAGCTGGATGTGTTGGGTTTATTTGATATAAGTTAGTGCATAGTTTCCGTATCTTACATCATATGAAGTCTTTATACACTCACAAGAACAGTGATTCATATTACATTTAATTTTATGATGTCTTGCTCTCTGTAACAAGCACATGAAACATTTCTGAAGGCCTGTGACAGAGCACAGACCAGTGAACAAACAAATTTCTTATGTTCCTTTGTAACACATGGGCTAGCTTCCTCTAACAGGACTTGAAAGCCAAATGCTGCAGAAGGGTTAAGAGTAACTCCTGCGCAAGGGAGTCCACTTTAAAATTGTACAATCCATTTTTGAGTGTTGGACAATAAAGGAATATGGGAGATCCAGTAATACTGAAAAGGTAATTTGTTGTTCATAGAAGTGAAATATCCCATCATTTTAAACCAAGCTGGAAATAATCCAGTTGCATTATTTGGAATAACCCAACAAAGTTGCAAATAATCCAGTTCTTCATTTTGTCTGCTTAGTACCCTTGTGCAATAGACAAGAAGTTTATCTTTAGTACTAATGAATAACAGAAGACAACAATATTCTTAATTGTGAATCATAGAATAGTTAGGGTTGGAAAGGACCTTAAGATCATCTAGTTCTAACCCCTGTGCCATAGGCAGGGATACCACACACTAAACCATGTCACCCAAGACTCCATCCTACCTGGCCTTGAACACTGCCAGGGGTGGAGCATTCACAACTTCTTTGGGCAGCCCATTCCAGTGCCTCACCACCCTCACAGTAAAGAACTTCTTCCTTAAATCTGACCTAAACAAGGAAAGAAATTAAATGATGACTTGTATATTGCCTTAAGGAGAGAGAATCGATTTATCTCCCAAATGGTCTTTTAAACTGTCTTCTCTGGAAAGGGTGATTGCGTGTGTGATCATACATAACGTTACTAGTTATTTGAAGCCTGTAGTCTCTGTAAAACCATTTGATGAATGGATGTAAGACAGGAAGAGATTAGAAAGCAGGGAAAGATTGGAAGATTCAGCATCTACTTAAAACTGCTTGTCTTCTGAAAACATTAAAAAAAAACTTGAGAATTTTTAGTCTCTTCCTAGTTTGTTTTATTGGTCCCAGTAAAGTGAGGCAGAGGTAGTCGTTCCTGCTCTCTGTGGTGGACTACTTAGATAAGAAGAGGAAGATAGCAGAATAAAATGGGGAAAGGAGATTGGCTTACCAGTAAAAGGATGAAAGAATGTTGGGGTTTCTTCATTATTTGTTTTTTTTCTGATGCTTGTTTCGGATATGGTCAAGTTAATTCAGCTGTTACTCAGTACTGGGAAAAAGGGGGAATGTCTGGGGCCTACAAGCAGCGAGAATAGGAAGGCTATTGCAGTGAAATTTAGTGGTATTAAACACTGTCTTTTTATTTATACTCTTGCAAATAAGTGACATTTTTTAAAGATTTTAGGTTATTTATTTAACAAAAATAAAAAGTTCTGGCTTTATAAACTCTCATCTTGACATTTTGGTATTTCTGAAAAAAAGTTTTGACACAGGAAATCTTGAAGATGTAACCAACAGCTTCTCATGCTAGGAAAACTGACTTGTGTCAGTTTTTTCAAGCTTTATTTGTGTTCATTAAAGAAATTGTAACAGAGGTTAAAATTAATTTTCATCTTTTGTTCACTTTCATCGAAGCAAAACTAGTGGGTTTGCTGGAATGTGTCAATTTTTAAGTGTTCTTTTTCCCTGTGTCTTTGCTAAAGGTATGGCTTGAAATGCTTGGGATATGCTTGTTTGTTGGTTTGAGCCGATAGAAATAGATTATCATATTTTCATAGTGGAGATTAATTTCTTCCTTCTTAGGCTTTGAATTGTACATAAAAATTGTTCTGCAATTTGAATTTTATTTATTACTTTATAATTTATAAATCAAAATAGAGAGTTTGCTTGCAAGATCCCTTTTACCTCTTTCAGTCTATACCTCTGACTCCCCCTCACCTCTCTTGTTGCTTGCTGTCATTGTAGAAAATTGGTGCTCCTTTGGCTGTTGAATCTGCAACTGCTGCCGAAGGAAATGCCTTATCAGTGACCCTTTTGCCCAGTTCAGTGTTTGCTGGTTGTCTTGATGCCTTCCTCTCCAGTAGTCTCCTGCCTCTGATCCCCATTAACTGTTCCTTCTCTGCTAATAACAGCAGCAGTTACATCTGCTGAGCCACGTAACCCCTGTACTCAGCAATCTCTGTTAGGTAATCTTCTGAAGCAGAGATGTGTAGCTCTTTTGCCAGAACATTAACAAGGAGATCTGAATTCATATGAAGATGTGAATAACTTATTTCCAGGGAACAGAAGAGTGAACATAGTGTCATTTATTTAACCAGCAGGAAATATAGGCAAATTTTGTTTTGATTTAAAAAAGAAGTAAATTAACATTCTCTTTTTAATGACACTTAAAACCCTTTCATTGTGATACTGGATGAAGTGAAGGTTTGTCCTTAGCTGGTTGTTCTAACAAAGAAATTGTTGTTGGCTGATGACCAGTCTACAGCAATTAAAAATACAGGCAGATGTCAGATTCTGCCTTGCCTGATATTTAAGATGCCAGTGAAAGCAGAATTACTTAGAAAATTAAAATCTAGAGGAAGATGGCAGTTTGACCAAGGTTATCGATGTGGAATCACAATGTGGTTTGATTACACTGATACCAAAAAGTAAGCTGATAAACTGCTTGTGCTGTTGTATTCAGTCTTGCTCACCATCCACCTTGGCACAGTATATAATATGAGATTAGAGTAATGTAGGGTTTGGTTTGAGGATTGTATGATACAAATTGAATTGTAGTATTGAAAATGTGACTTCCTGACTAAAATTGCAGAATTATGTAAGTGTTGCAGCTAATAATCCTCTATCCATTATTTTTAGCATAATAAATGTAGTTTGGTTGCTTTTGTCGTATTTTGGGAAAAACTAAATATATAGTTAAGATGCTGAATAGTCACTTAGTGACATGATCTGTTTCCTAACACATGGACAGGTAATTGTCGGAAATGTTTAACTGGCCCTTGAATAATCTGCAATCTTTCCCCCTCTATTACTAAAAGTAGACAAAATCTTGCCAAAATGTAGTAGTTTTCAGCCTAGAAACGATTCAGCCTAGAAAATTAGTTAAAATTCAACAGGCGGTAGGGTAAAGGTAAAATATGAGTTTGAACAACAGAAAATCATTAAGGCAAATCTATATTACATACACAAACATAAAATTCTGAAGTAAAGTTTGACCAGGCCAAATCAATGGTGATAATTTTAAACGAAATGTCTTTAGGAAGTAGTGGAAATTTCTGTAAAGCAAATAAGGATTTTTTGCAATACATAAATACTTGCCACCATAAATTTAAAACCAGTAGTCTTTGAAGCATTAGGACTTCTTATGGAAAAGTTAATGGATTTGTTAACATAATTGATGTAAGAAAGTACTGAGGCCTACTGTGAAAAAATGTTCGTACAAAAGAAGTGCATCTAACAAATGAACAGTAATGTTAACACCACTCCCTTAAAACAAATCCTCATTCATGTTAGCAAAATAAAAACTGTAATGGCCTAAATACATGGTGTGAGCCTATTCCAATGGTTAGTATATTACGATAAAAGAAAAAACACCTGCAGGATTTGGTTTTGTTGTCATATTTGGTGCAGTGCTTAGCTCTTACTGATTGGGCACTCTTAGCTGTTGACTGGGGAATGTAGTAAAGTTACTGTTGTTATGGTACTTAATTTTTCATATTTTTCCAGTGGATGTTAGTGCTTATTACACCGTTCTAACAACCAGTAAATAGTGATGTGAATCAGCTGTGTGTTAAGGTCTTCTGAGAGCTTAACATTCATTAGGAATAACATCTCTGTTAATAAACTGAGTTTATATAATGTTTTAGGGTACATATATTTTTATGTCAGTTGCTCATCTTGGGAGCATAAAATAAATTGTGAGAATGTGTACAGCAGATAGACCATTTAGTGTTTGTGTGAGATGTTTTGTAAACACAAGAACATAATGAAATTTTAATTTATTTAAATTTATTCTTTAGAATTTATGTGGCCACACCTCAGGAAGTAAATGATAGATCTGTGGTCTGAAGAAGAAACACATTTGGGGTTTGTAAGAATTAACTCTTTTCTTAAGAGAGTCCAACAATAGTGCCTAAAGCCTTTTTAATACCATACAGGACACACTTCAGTATGTAATTATCTTTGATAGGCAGAAAAAGAATGCTGCTTCTCCCAGGGTTTAGTACATCTGCTAGATTATATGGCACTCTGTTGTCTCCTTTTGTGTATTGTCATTGATTGGTACTACCAGACAATAGAGCTGGAATGGGATATCCAGAAATTGTCCAGGCTGCTCTTTGTTAGCCTTCCAAGACTGTTTCTGTTGAACAGATTAAAAATGTGTTCCTCATCATAGCGCGCTAGTATGGTTTTGTTGACAGAGAAAATTCTTCCTTGTTACTACATCCTCCAGTGAGGCATGCATTAAATATTGAAAGATGCAGATCCAGTTCATCCATTTGCCCCAGAGTAGAATAAGCTGTACTCAGCTCTTGACAGATGTTTGCCAGACCTTTTCTTTAAAGCCTTGCTTGATGGAAATTCCACTCTTTGGGCAGTTTATTCTGATACTTAATTACACTGACTGGCATAGTCAGATACTTTGTAGAAGGATAAATAACCTTTGCTTGTCTCCTGTTGCAGTCTAAGGCCATTAAACTTCTCTCACTGTAGTGGGCATGGAGAGTATGTAATACTTTGCAACAATAGTTTGTTTATCTGAATGAAATGAACCTCTTTAGAAAGTCCACAGATATTCTAAGTTGCAGGTTGTTTCGTAAAAGATGTCAACTTTGGTTTAGGCTGTTTCCACGGATCACATTAATACAGAGAACTGTTCATGCTGAATTTTGAGCCTTGCTTTGGAACCATGAAAAAGAGAAGTCCATGCTGTTGCAGTGACCAAGAGTAGCTGGAACAGTGAATGCTCACTTTTTAAATCAAAATGCCTATTCTAACCCTTGGGGCTTGCTGCTTCCTTTTGCCTGCCTTTATTAGGAGTCGAATCCAGGAAGCTGTTAAGAAGTTTCTGGCTTTTAATGTGGGGTCTTGTGATTGTACCATTAATTTTGTTATCCATTCATAGAACCTTGTTTTTATCCTGGCTTTTCCACTTCTGTTTTGTATTTAGACTGTTTCTCAAATCTGCTAGTCTTTTTAATTTCCCTTTCGCCAGTGCTCTTTGCTTCTCCCTCTCTCTCAGTTGTGATGGTGTCTGCATGTATAATTGCATCTCTATTTCAGCATTGTCACTGAAAATACTAAGTAGCATTGACTTGTGCAGACTTTCTGAGCACCCTGTTCATTGCATCATTTAGGTTGGAAGGTCCACCACTAGTGATGGCTAAATGTTTATTTAGCTAAGGAACAAAATACTCAGATTTCTTTTCGGTTTCTGTGTATAGCTGGTTCTTTCAATATATCTTTTATCCAAATGTGTGCATTTTGAACTGTCCTCCTAATTAGATCATCACAAAATTAGTACTCGGTGATTATCAAGAAAGTAGTTTATCAGTCATTATATTTAACATAATCCATCTATACAATTTATTCTTAATTTTTAAACTATGAAATTATTTAAGCAGCTTGTGTCTCTTTGAGCACCTACCAATGTATTGTACTGATTAGTGCCAAAAAGAGTGATTCTTTTTAAGGATTATCAACAGCAAAATTTTGCCTTTTTTTTCTGTAGAGCAAATTGAAAACCAAATTATTTTTAATTGATCCTTTCTATTGCATAGTACCTAATGTAATATTCTACAGAAAGCAATAAGATTTTAATACTGTGGGAAATTTACACACACACACATGAGAAGTAATTGGATTGTTTGCAACAGGGGATGAGAAAGCTCTTGGTGAGGTTGTGCTGAAGTGGAAAACTCACGTGTATAGTGGATAAGACTGGAATGGGTTTACTGGAGTTTAGATCTGCTTTTGTCAACTTAAAGGTGGATTTGCAAATGGTCAGTTGTGTTTGAGTAGCTTCTTTCAAAAGTAGTGGCACAGATCTCTCAAGGGGCAAGGAGAGTCTTAAGGAGATTTAGATTTGTAGATTTTCTTGTTCTAGCATGTAACAAAAAGGTGAGGTGGGGGGAGAGGGGTGTGTGTTCCTTTGGAGTTTTGGAGAAGGGTTGATTTGGCATGTGGGTTTTATTCTGTGTTTTGGCTTACAGTTTTGGTTCTGGGGTTTGGTGGTTTTGTTTTGGATTGGAATTGGGTTGTTTTTTTTCCAGGTTTCCAAAATCAATGAGAAGATAGGTTTCCTCTGGGGAACCTATCAAACTTTTATTTCAGGAATTCTCCTGACATAGGCTGATCTCTTCTTTGTGATTAGCCTTGGTACAAACATTTGCTGGCTGAACATTGTAGAGTTTGTTTGCAGGTTTTTTTGTGTAATCACTTCTGCCTACTGTTTTGGCAGTAGTTTAAACTCAGAGGGTCAGATGATGTACTCAGACTGTTCTTCTTTCCTGTGTTTATTTTTTAAAAAGTGGAAGGTGCCCTGAGGAATAGTACCTTTACTTGGAGTTATTTTTCTAATTTTCCTCTAATCAAATAAATCTTTTAACTTCTTCCTTCAAAAGTACCAAGGAGCAGCCTTTTGTTTTTCACTGACTGGCGAACTAGTGTGGCTTCCTATTCTGCAGCCTTTAGAAAATGAATCATAGAATCAGAATAGTTAGGGTTGGAAAGGACCTGAAGATCATCTAGTTCCAACCCTCCTGCCATGGGCAGGGACACCTCCCACTAAACCATGTCACCCAAGGCTCTGTGCAACCTGGCCTTGAGCACCGCCAAGGGTGGCACATTCACAACTTCTGTGGGCAACCCATTCCAGTCCCTCACCACCCTTACAGTAAAGAATTTCTTCCTTATATCCAATCTAAACTTCCTCTGTTTAAGTCTGAACCCTTTACCCCTTGTCCTATCACTACAGTCCTAATCTGTTAATGATTTCATCCAATCATCTGTTAAGAATGGTACAAAGTTGTGGTAGCTGACATAGCTGGATAATGTTCTTCGGCAGCATGTAATGAACAGAAAATGTTATGTCTGTACATTACAGCTTGGTTGGTAGGCAAAAATGTTGGGGTTTGCAGAGGGTTCTTTCAAGGCAGTCTTCTCACTAATCTGCCATCTTTTACGTACTTTGACCTCTCATATTATCAAAGTAAACATAAGTAAATATTATGCCAATCCAGATTTTTATCTGTTTCTCTTGAAATACGTTTTATAAGCCATACATCCCAGGTTTATGCAACTAAGAAAAGCAAATAGCTTTTAGTTTCTTCATAGGTTTTCTAAGTTCTTAGTAAATTTTTGCTTTAGAAAATCAAAACTACACAATTGTTGAAATAGAAAGGGAGTTCTGTGTAGATGGATTACAGGGTGGGGGTGGAGGCAGGGGAGGGTGGTTAGAGTGGGGTTGGGGGGGTTGCTGTGTTACTCTTCACAGTAATTGCAGCATGGGCTTTTAATGGGATTATTTTGTCATGGTCATGGAAGGAAATTGAAATGGTTGTTAAGACTTAGTAAATTCTTGTCCAGTTTGTGTTGTTCCTTTGCTTATTAATCAAGGCTCTAATAGGGAACAGCAGTTCTACAGTGATGTATCTGGATGTAGAAATAACACAGAAGGTGCTCATTTTAAAAGTAAAGGAATGCCGTTTATTATTTTTAGTAAGGTTGCCTTAAAAGTTTTTCAGTAAACTGTTATATGCATCCTTACACACATGCACATACATTCTCACATAGCAGTCCTTTCAGTCTGTATACGTTATAAAACTATTCTGCTTTATGCAAAAATTACTTAGTATACTTTTTATTTATATTAGAGCAAGGACAAGATTGCATCCTACAGCAAAACTCCAAAAGTGGATAGGAGTGATGTGAGGAAGGAGATGAAAGAAAAGTCTTCCATGAAACGTAAACTTCCTTTTACTGTTAGTCCATCCAGAAATGAAGATCGCAATTCAGACACAGGTAGAACCTTTTTATTTCCTTAACTAATTATTTATTGCTAAAATACATCCTAATTTAATTAATTGTATATTATGGTTTTATATTGATTATTTTTCCCTATAGAAAAGGATACTAAGTATGAAAGTTGCTTGCTTACTTCTGATTGTTGCATCTCAGTCTGATAGGCTATCATCCTATCATTAGCAAGAGCTAGCATGCCAGCATAGTTATCTGCATTTTCCAGTTGTTTCCTAACCTCATTCTTTTGCTTCTGTTTCAGTAATAAATGATTCTTTTCACTGTCATCTGTAGAGGTCCATTCGTTTTAAACAAGTAAAAGACATGTTAATTGTCTTGATTTGAGACAGCTGTCAGCCTTCCGTAGCCTTTTTTGGGGAGGGAGAGTTGGAAAGATTGGTAGATGTACTATCCTCTATAGAAAAGGATGCTGAGGTTATGGAACTAACTAAACTTTCCATGGAGAGTGAACTTTTTTTTCAGTCTCAGCTCCTATGATCTGTTCAAGATACCTTTTCTGCACAGGCTGGTAGCTCTTCCTAACTTAAGCGTATTCTTTTGGTACTGATTTCAAGACTTCAAAATACTATTCTTGGCTCTTTTCAAATCAAGATGGAGGGATCTGGGTGTATTCCAAGAGTACCTCCTGAATCTAGGTGATTAGTTTTCTGTGTCCTAGTTCATTAATAGTTCTGCCGGTGGCAAAACAGGATCTGTGCCTTCTAAAAGGCCATCAGAAAGCATGTTCTCAAATTTCTCAGAGGCTCAGTGCTATGGTTTCTTACACAGTACTCATTGTAAATTTGAATATTTTCATAAACAGGTAATTCCCTGAATATGCTTAGATTTAAATGCAAGGTGTAACTGTATATCTTCAGTACTTACTTAATTTTTGGCCAGGACTGCTTAATGCAGATTTGGTTTCTGGATATTGCGTACAAACTTTTGTTACTGTAAAGAGAATATGAAAAGAAATTGACATTTGAAATAGTCACATTATAAAAGCAATACTTTTGGCTTTAGATCTCTCTTTTCACTGGTTTTACAGAATTCTGAAGTCTTAACACTATTCATGATACTGCTTGATTCTTTAAAGACCATGTATAAATTAGAAATATGCTTCCAGCATCCACTTTATTAAATTTATTGTTTGGTAGTAGACCCTACCTATTTTTCAGAATGGAAATGAATATATATAGAAGCAATATTTAGCGCTTATCTAATGTTTTCTGTGTTGAAAATCTTCTGTCATCTCTCCCCACACCCATCAATTTTAAATAATTCATTGTTGCAGCATCTTGTAAGGTAAGGTACTTCTTTGTTTTTCCTTTGCTGTAGCTTTTGTTGTTACAGTTGCTATAAACAAGATATTATTCTAGGAGCTTAGAATGCACAAGAAGACTGTGGGCACACTCCAAAAATCTTTTTGTTACAAGTTGTAGCAGGGAGATGAAATAAACCGTTCAAATAGGTGCAAGAGATGCTTAACAGTAACAATAGAAGGCACATAGCTTTTAGCTACTGTGTAGCAAGCATCATAGCTTGTTGTCCATTTCCTTACTGCTGCGGTAAGGAGGTAAGAACAATTACCTCCTTTCACAGATGAGGAACTTGGTACACAAGCTTTCCAGGAAACTTTTTAGAGGCAGGAGCATTACCAGGATGAAAAAGTAGTTCTTTTTAATGCCGATTCTGTGCCTCCTAAGTAGATTAGACCAGTGGGAATTAGCCACTTACACTGGTGGCATGTTTGTTACTGACATAGATTAGGACTGACATCAGTGATCATTGAAGTGCTGCTTCTGACACAAACTTGGCAATATGCAGTGAAAAGGTTTGCCATCACTGGACTAAAATGCTAGCTCTGAAATCAAAGTTCCCTGATAACTGCCATGTACAGAGAATGTCAAATGTTATTTGAGAAGGAAGAATGTAAGCTTTTGGAGATGAGAGTGTAACCAGAGTCAAAGAGGAAAAAGAAGAGGTGGTGAAAAGTTTCTTAGCAGCTACTAGTGCTAGTGGTAAAATAAAATAATAATCTCATTTTTTTTCTGATACTTTGTGCAAATCTGTAGTGCTGTTCTAGGTAAGTGGTCAGAGGTTGTGTGTACGATTCATAACTGAAAGGGTTCTGAAAAAATATGTGGTACTACCTCATTTGTTCCATTGTCCGTTACAGTTCTAGGATGGTTTTTATCACTTCCCAATAGTTTGGGGCTTTTTTTAATGTTCTCCCAGTATGGGTTTATTTTTTTCAGAGTTCAGGGTAGCAAAATATTCTTACTGCTTTGCTAAACAGTTTCTCTGTGACAGATAAGATCATTGAGTTTGATTTTCAAATGCTCTTAAAGATTTAGGGGACTACTAAAAATGTGCCCGGGAGAACAGAAATCAAGAAATGCCATAAAAAGTAACTGCAGCATTAAATAATTAATAGTTATTTAATTTAATTTTGTTATTTTATTAATTTAATTAATAGTTTCATTTAGTAAATTGTTAATCTCCACAATACTGTGATACGATTGCTACCTGATTGTAGAAACCCCATGATGACTGGGCTTCATCCTATTCAGCAGGTCAATCAGTCAAAAAATGGGAATGCATAATTTTTAGAGCTTTACATCATTAGAGCTGTCTTAGAGTATTAATTCGTGAACTAAGATTCTGTCATTCTTGCTTTATTTTTGTGAAAATTGCCCCCTGCAGTTACACTTCTTGCTGCTTTTTTGTGGTGGGTGGGTTTTTTGTTTAGGTGTTGTCTAGAAACTGTAAGTGGTAGTGAACACGGACAGCTGAATATTAACTTAATTGGGAAATATTTAATTCAAATTGATTCCTACAAAACTGTACATGGAGTACATTTTACCTCCAGTCAGTTTTGGCAAGACTGCAAACACATGGCATTTGTAGTGTCCTATAAGAGTCCAGAACAATTATAATCCTCCAGTTTATCTAAATTTATATTTAATTCAGTGTTTTTGCCTAAGAAAGTGCTGCTATAAATTAGTATTAAATTTTTATATATTTAGCCTTTAGGTTACTTACTTAATAATTTCATGCTGAGTAGGATTGAGTCCAGTTGCCTGAATGGAGTCATGCAGTGCCAGCTGAGATGTGTGCAGTAGCTGAGATGTGTGCACGGGGCTGAAAGATGTGAGAAACGGAAGAGCTGTGGCCCTCTGGCGAGGCCAGCAGGACAATAAAATGGCATTACATGCCTTTTTTTAAGCAATAGCATTATATTTTCGGTTTCTTCTGTTGTGCAGGGGTGTGTGTGTTACATTATCTTGGTTTGGACAGCTTCCTAAACTGAGGGCTCAATTATGACTTCCCCTTTCTTTTATCAGAGCAACCAGGAAAAGCTAATATGATACATACGTACTGCAGTCAAATTTATTTATATTACAAATTTGGCATTATAGCTTTAACCCTTATTTAAGTTAATCTCAGAAATGATTCTACATACAAGCTTTAGTGAAGATTGATAGAACGGATGGTGGAGGGAGAAGCATTTTTCACACCTTTTTTAATAAATTCTCTGATTCAAAGTCTCCTAATGCAAACAAGAATTTGATTGAAAAGCCATCACTTATTTAGACTACTTAAATAGCACTATTAAAGTTCTGTTAGTTTATTTAATTAGTTATTTTAAAATTACCTCTGATGCATTTATCAGAACAAAAGCAACAGGAAAGTGCTGCTTTTGCAAAACTTTTTCTCCGCCTTGTTAGTATGAAGAGCGAAATCTGAATTTTTGCATAATATAACTGAAGATCAGAAAAATCTTTTAATTGTGAGGATAAGTATAGGCTTTTTTTTCCTCATGGTCTTGTTACAAGTCGATTATTCAGGAAGAGCACAGTTATAATTTTACTGACTGCTAATTTGTCATCTTTCCATGGAAATTATGTTCTCCAGATTTTCTGTTTATAGTAGCATCTTGGTTTTGTTTTCTGACCCCTTCAATTTCTGTCTTTAAAGTAGACCACACATGGCACAGTCATATTTCTTTTAGCATATAAGAGCAAAACAGCTGTCCTCTTCGTGTTCCATGTGTGTCATAGTAACACAATTTCTGTACTTATGCTTCCCATAGTTACAGAGGTTCGTGGGACTGTTAAAGGGAATGTTTACAAGATCACATTGTGTTACTCTTTCCTGAATTTGGACTTCTTGTTCAACTATTACAAGTGTTTATTGTTTGGGCTAGAGGCAGTATAGTGAAGGTGGTTTTGTGTGTGTGTGTGTTGGTTTGGTTAAATAAATATGCAGTAAACTTGATTAGTTAGGTATCACAGTAGTACCTTGATATCTCAAAGGCATGCAGTATACTGAGAGGTCTCTTCCATCATGTTCTAATCTTTCTCTTTCACTGTAGGTCAGAAGCAGCAAGTCAGTCGTGTTGTGTTTCTCTTTAAAATAACTTCAGTCAGATTATGATAAGCACACAGATCTCAGTAACTCTGTCTCTTGACTTCATCAGCTGCAGAACTGATCACCTTGACCTGTCTTCTGCAGTTGTAATAAGCATATTAATCTCTTGTGTATCAATCCTATAACTTCCTTAGCAGCATTTATTTCAAAGAGTACAAACTTTAGCTTTCATGGTCGTATTTCTTAATCCTGTTATTCCTTACAATTTGCACTGTGACAGAAGATCTATATTAAACCAGACTATCATGAGACCTGAAGTTTGAATTTGGTCTTTTTGCTTTCTTTTATCCACTAAGGTGGTTGTTCTACTAAATGTGATGTTCTGTTAGCTTGGGCTTAGGTTTGAGAACTACACATCACATTATTTAGTAATTTATTTTCAAAAAAACATTTAGAAATTGCTTGACTGTAAATTTGTAATGTGTCCAAATTAAACTAAATACTCCACCCCCCAACATACATAACTGGTTGCCTTGGAACATAATCTGTCATGCGTAAATTCTTAAATAATTGCTGGTGATTCTGATGTTTCTAGTCCTAGAGTGAAATATCTAGGACTAGAGTGTGAGTGAATTTCATGAAGCTCCTCTGCGAATAAGTGCTCAAATGCACCTTTGTCACTGGTTTACATAACTTGGCTATTTTTAAGTCCTTTTATGAAGTGTTAGGTGAAAATCTTACATTGCAGAAGGAATATCTTTAAAGGAATGTTGCCTAGATAGATTTGGCTGCCTATTATGAAGGTTATTTAATAAAGATAATTGAACATGAAGCCACTTGAAGAGCTTTGATTTTTATATTTTTTACTAACAAGAAGTTCTCTGACATTCTGTGTCCAGCTGCTGAAGAGCACCAAAAAGTGTCAAGTAAGTGAACGTAAAAGTAATTTCTATTACAGAGACAGGAAAAAATGCTTCAAAATCTTTAAAAGAGACAAAATGCAAAACAAAAGAAAAACATCCCCCCCCCAAAAAAAAACAAACCCCACAAACAAAAGCCCTAATTGACTGCCAGTTTTGTAAATTAAATTCTACTTAATTTCTTAAACTGATATTATTCCTATATTAGGAAACTTACTACTCTAAAAGTTGTATAAACATCAAGTATACAGCTGTGTAAAGTTTTCTATATACCTCAAGATAAAGAATTGCTAAGAAGTCAAAATTCCTGATTATTCTTAACAGGGACAACTTCTCCTGCTTAATATAGTGTACTGTGTGATGATATTCCTGGAATGAATGAATGAATGTAAACAAATCGTATAATATACTCTGCAACAAGCATAATGGGGTTCCCAGTAATTCAGAAGAATTTTTCTGTGGATTTGTGTAGCTTCCTTATCAGCACTTGCATTGTTGTTTTCCTTGGATTTAAAAAAAAAAAAAAAAGTAGTTTTTTGCTATCTTATTTATTTATTGGTGTATAAAAAAAAATCTACATGCCCTACTCCCTTACTTTTGCTTCCTTTCACCCCTTTTGTCTTGTGTTATTTTATCTTGTACATTCAGAACCAGAGCATATGCATCTGATCTGGAGAGGGGGAAGCAATAGCCTCTTACAGGATGTACTTCATATTTTAGGTTTATTCTTGATCATGTCAATTTTGTGCATTGAACTGGTCAGATTTACTGAAAACACATATGAAGTCTCACAAATTTTAATAAAATTGTGTCTTTTTGACACATAAGCGCATAATGAAAGTATAACTTGGTGAGAGCAGTTGTATTCTTATTTGGTACTTTAATTGGAAAGCTCTAGAAATGCCTTGCAAACACTATGTCAATAAAGACTGATAGGAAGAATAATTTGCTCACCACTGAAATGCTTTGGAATATGTAGGGGAGGATCTTCATGTTGTTTGACAATACTAAACATGAGATGGGAGTTAACTGCGCTCATTTGTTTAGTAAGCTTTTAAAACAAGATTATTAAAAGAACAAAACCCACCAACCACAAAACCAAATGAACAACCCACACATACACGAAAGAAAAACCCCAAACCAAAAACTAGCAGATAAAAACACCTGGAAAACTACTCTGTATAGTAAAAAAGCCAAAGGTAGATCATGAAAACATTTATTTCATTTTTTTAGATGTATTATTTTCTCAAGCTGAGTATAGCTATAAAGTTATAAGGAGTAATTCAGAATGAAAATGAATATTTTTTGAAGAGAAGAATCATAAACGGTAAATAGCATAAGCTAAGAAACTAGCAGATCAGTGCCAGACAAACTGAAATATATTGTTTTGATGGAAGCACTAAGTTAGTCAATGAAGAGTATGCTATACATTATCCTTGGAGAGATAACCACATATTCACAGTGAAAAGTTTGAAAGTACAATTTCAGTGTTGATTTTCTTTAAGAGTTCCTACACAGACATTCTACCAATAGGGCAATAGCCTTGATTTAGATATTCATGAGCATGGGATGCCTGCAGTTTGGAAAAATCCTCATGTATTGCTTTAGTAAAAGGAATCTTGTTTCCTTTTTAAATGTAACTGATAGATTTGTAGGGGTTTTTTAATATGTGTGTAGGTCTGTGGCTTTCCATTCTTAAAATAGCCTCGCTTATAAGCTGTTTAGGTCTGTAAACCCATGTATTTCTGTTTTGGCCATTACAGAATTCAAGGTGTGCAGTATTTACTTGCCTTCCTGTGCCTGAATAGCATTGCATTACTAAAGCCTTGAAGATGGGATTAAGAGAAGGTTAGGAAGGGCAGAAAAGGAGAGGAAATTAGTGAAATGAGGAGGGCCACAGAGAGGGCTTTAGGCAGAAATGGAGAAAATCAAAAAGATAAAAAATAGTTTGGGGCTTCACTAAATGTGGAATGGCGTGGTTAGGAACCCCAATGAGACTTAAGCTTACAGTTTGTAGTTTTTATTAATTTTTGTGCCTCTGCAGAAAGTCATGAAGTTTGCCTCCGTGGAGTCTTCTGGTTTTAATATTTTCTACATTTGCAGATGACAGGAGGCTTGGGGGTTTGTTTGTGTTTTTAATAAAGCTTTTATCAAACAGGTGTTTGAGGTTGACATTTAGAAAACGAAACGGGGAGGACCAATATAATCACGGGGACAAGTAATAACATCAAAATTCCCACCCCCTACTTTCACTTAGCTTAATTTCAGTTCACAAAATCACAGAACCATTAGGGTTGGCAGGGGCCTCTGGAGAACATCCAGTCCAACCCCCTGACAAGGCAGGGCCACCTAGAGCAGGTTACACAGGAATGTGTCCAGGAAGGTTTTGAATGTCTCCAGAGGAGAGCCCGTGACCCTCCTGGGCAGCTTGTTCCACTGCTCTGCCACTGTCAACTGTAAAACATTTCTTCCTCGTGTTGGGGTGAAACTTCCGGTGCTTAGTTTATGGCCATTGCTCCTCATCCCGTTGCTGGGCAGCGCTAAAAAAAGCCTGGTACCATCCTCAATTTTTTAAAAATTAAAATATAAAAATTTCCATCCATCTTTTTAATATTGCCCAAAATACTCAGTTTAACAGTGTCTCATCAGATGGTAATTGGTCACAGTAAGAATAAGTTGACACAACTTATTACTGCAAAAAGCTAAAAAGATCAGTGTGGCAACCAGGCTTATTTAAACCAATGGTACCAATCCCTAACCAAGCCTCAACCAATTCCCAGCCAAATTCTACTGTTTTTCTATGGCCAAGTCTGGTTAATCAGTCCAACAGCTTTTCCCCCCGCCTGCCTTTCATCTGTTACGCATTCCGTGTTGTGATCTTTAGATCTCAGCTTTTGTGCCAGCCACAGAGGAGAAAAAGCAGGCAATAGACATCCTTACTGGATTTTGCCCCCATCTGTGTGGTCAGTAGTCCACCCTGGAGGGTGAACTGGGATTACCTCTGACTGTAGGATGCAGAGTCCTGTCCAGCTCTTTAAAGGCCCGTTGGGAAGGTTGTCAGTAGGGAGACTTCCAAAAGATGAAGGTGCAGTAGAGCGAGCAGGATCTCTAGAAATGCTTGGAATTGGAAGATGTTGTTTCTGTTGGTTAAGCCTGTTAGACTATTCTTTGGACCATTCGTTCCTTGATGACAGTGTTGGTGAAAAATGTTTTCTTGACACTTTCAAAAAATTTAATTCCAAATCACCTAATTTGTGAATAAGGTTCCTTGAACCATCTTTTACATCCAGTGTGTTTAAATTCAAGTAGTAAACTTAGGGGCTCTGAAGAAAAAGGTAGACATTATAGATCTAACATGTTAGGAATAAAAGCTGTTTTCAAGTTATAAAATGTTGAATTTAATAAGAACTTGTTAAGACAAAAAAAAAGCAGTTGCCTAGAAAGAGGAGATTATTACAGAAAATTAATGGTTTTCATTCCACATAAATATGCAAACTACTTTATCTCTAGAAAATATAGTTGAACAATAATGACCAGGTAGGGAGATCTGTGGAAAACAGTTGTACCAAAAGAAATTTGATGCATTGAGAGTTTGTACCTGATTAACTTAAGAGCATTAAATACTGCTCCAGTTAAAAGTGATTTAGTCAAAGTCAATCGCAAATCAGTTGTTTTCTATCATACTTTAACCTAAATGCCTGTGTTTGGTTTACAAGACCTTTATGCAGAAAAATTGAGGGAGAGCTTTTGAAAAGTATGACAGATATATACCAAAGTTTCCAAATTGCACAAATGAAATTATAGATTTGAAAATCATTAGATGTTAAAAAGTTATCTGATTAAGAGCACATTTAACCTACTCTGAAGATCTGTGAGAGCCTGTAGGTACTGAATAGCTTTAGAAATGATCTGTTTATTCAGATGCATAATTTTAGCTGCTGGTTTAAAACTTGAACATGAAATATTAAATAACTTCTGTAAATATTAATTAAAGGGAAGTACTTCTGTATATAAAACAGCTGTATGATTTTGAAAAAGATGAATTTTGGAGAATGAGTTGCTCTAAGGTGAAGGAACAGGATGAGTTTGGGAGAAACAGTCTTTTATCCGATTAGCTAACGATACCAGTATTTAAAAGTCTTTTCCTAATTTTTAACATGGTGTTTTGAGAGAAGTCTCAGGTCTGTGTTCAAGGCTGAAAATTGACTAGCTGATCTTACAGAATCTGTTCAAGTGCCTGACTTTAGTCTCTGAAAATTAAAGTTGTGATATAGACAGTCTTCCTGATGTGAAACAGGTTTTTCATCCTTTCAGAATTGTTTTGTAATCCACACAGCTTTAAGTACTTCAACTCAGTAGCTTATCCTGATATGATTAGAACGATTAACCAAAACTAATACAAATGCACTAAATTAGAGATGCAATTTCCAGTTTTTCGTCACCGATCACCAGTTCACGTACCTTTAAAGAATGCTTTTATTTCTAGAAAGATGTTCTAATAGAACAGCAGTTTGAGTTATTAAATGTTAATATTTCCAGAGAAGGAAGGTTCAGAGAAAAAGAAAATTAAGAAGGATGCTGGAAATAAGAAAACACCACCAGTTAGCATCCTTTTTGGTTATCCTCTGTCAGAGCGCAAACAGATGGCACTTCTCATGCAGATGACAGCAAGAGACAACAGTCCAGGTGAGCTTGCGAAGTTAACAGCGTTCTTCCTCCTGCCTGTTTAATTTTGTCTCAGTCAGAATATTCTGAACCCTGATGTTTTTCAACAGTCCTTAATTTTATTGATTTTTAAAAAATTATTCATAAATCTGTTAAAGCTTCTTTGCATTCACAAGCAATTTGATAACAATGTCTTGACCTTCTATATTTATGTGCAAGAAATGCACTATAGTAGCTGTAAAATCTGAAAATCTCTTTTTCTTCTTTGGTTATTTTTGCCTCTCTACGCGCTACTTAAAAACTGAAATGTTATCTGTTGGGGGGTGTTGGTTTTGTTTCTTCTTTAATGAACTTTAACTACTGTCTCATAGTCTCAATTTGGAGCCGGGTTTTCATTTACAAGGAAAGTAGATTGTTTCCTTAAGATTCAATGGCAGAGGGGAGACACCTTGTTTTGAATTCAGAACATCAAATTGCCCTCGTTCCAGCTGTATTTAAAAAAATCTTTGTGTATGTTCTACAGGTGTAAGATTTTTACAAAATTGGCATTTGAAAGTGAATGGTTGCATTTCCTTAAGAAACTATGCGTTCCAGCCAAAAACATTTGTGCATAGAGTGCAATACACGGTAATTCCTCAAACTGGCATCCCACTGCATAAAAACTATGGTGGAATTGTGCTGGAAGAAGCAGAAGCAGAGTAGATCCTAATCTGCGTGGTCATGCTTTGTCTGTTTCAGCAGAATTTATGCCAGCATTTGTGAACCTTGCAGTCTGGATAGACTTCATCTGTCCTTGAAACCTACTCTAAAAATAGTGAGATACTGCAAAACATGCTTTTGCATGTTGTGAATAGGCATTGTGTTAATACAGGTCAAGTGTCGAATACTATTCTTTATTTAAATATAGTTATTCACTAGTTATTTATTTTCATCTTTGAACACAAGAGTTAAAATGAGCTAAAGTAAAAATAGTGTTAAATAACTTCCAGTGACCTTTTTTAAACTTATTTTGTAGATTCCACCTTAAATCATCCCTTACAAACAACACCAACTCAAAAGAAAACTCCAACCTCCTCTTCAAGACAAAAAGACAAAGTTAACAAGCGAAATGAAAGAGGGGAAACTCCTCTACATATGGCAGCAATTCGAGGGGATGTTAAACAGGTTAAGGAGCTAATCAGTTTAGGTGCAAATGTGAATGTAAAAGATTTTGCAGGTAAGTTGATATATGTTCTCTTAACTGTACTAATTCAAAATTAATGCTGAAGTCATTATCAGAGGTTTAATTTCAGTTCATGCTATATGCAAATGAAAAAATACAATTTATTAGAAATTCTTAAATCAGGGTTTTTTTAATTTCTGTTAGCAGTGGTAGTACTGGGACACTATAGAGCCTAGTATATTATTAGAGCAGTATATTAATACCTGGAGATTTCAGTTCTGACCAGGCAGTCAGTAATTCGTCATGGGACTGTAGGTTATGTGAGGAGACGGAAAGTTCAGTAACTGTGAAGGTGGCATTGTAATGTATATTGTCTTCTCACTGGGACAGCTAATGTGCACCAGAGCAGGTGAGTTTAGTATAGCTTGCACTTGTCATTTAGTTGTGCTAGATTAATGATAGTTTTGATATGTCAGTATTTGCTGTGATTTCAGCACTGATTGATGAACTTTAAGCTGAGTTGCAACTTGTACCATATTTTTAGCATCCTTTATTTGGTATCTTTCTTTACTGCCTGTTTTTCTGTAAGACCTTCTGAATAAGTTTTTGGAACCTGCTGGAAAACTTTTTCCTATTTTGCTTTTGATATGCTCACAGTAAATAAGTTCCTACATGTTTTAGTGAAAAAAATCTATTGAGTAAATACAAGATTCCCAAAGTGATGCTTTTAGAGAAGATGATAGAACCTGCAGTTTTGATTTCAGTAGTTGCCAGTTGCTGATAGGCCAGGCACCAAATGAAATAAGAGGCATACTGAGATAATCCAAAGTACTTTATGGTTTTTCCTCAGCCAGTGTAAAAGAGTCCAAGACTTAGGAGCTGTAGTACTGGGTGGAGATTTAAGGCATAGGAGGAGGTTGGGGTAATGAGGAAGGATGGAACAGAGTGAAAAGAAGGCTAAATTACAGGATAAAGGGTTCCGGTGGGGTGTGGAGGTTGTTGTGGGATTGGGGTCTAAGAGGCATCTATAAAAAGATCAGATTTCAGCACATTTCTCTCTTTAAACGCAAGGATAACTCTAAAAAATAATACAAATATCAAATGGACATTATATAAACAGTGTAAGAAACAGGTCTGCCTCTCAACATTGGCTCTAAACACTGGCTTTTTTCATCCTCAGTAGAAGTGGGTCATGGGAAAGTATGGTATAAGAAGGGGCCATGTTGCATTTTTTTTTTTTTTTTTTTTTAGAAGCAAAAATATAATGAAAGGTGGGTGCCTGAGTATTTGATCTAGACCTGCAGCAAAGCCTGCTCTTAAAGATGCTCACTGTATGGGTGTGAATGGTTACAGTGAGAATTGTGTTCTCAATAGGAATGAGCGAGATGGGCTGAGGTAACAGGCTCCAGTGGGAGAAATTCGGACCTAGATGATACAATTAGTTGTCAGCTCAAACTTGATGTCAAGAGAAGGTATTAACTAGATGGACTAAAATCTGGATATTAAGTAATAAGCAGGTTAGTAATTTCTTAGCTTGCAGAGGGTAGCTGAATTTGTGTTTGAAGATGAGGCTGCCCAGGACTGGCATGTAGAGGAAGAAAAGAAAGGAAGCCGAAGTAGAACTCTGTGAGGTCTTAAGAGAAATTGAGAGGGGAGATGAGAAGAATTCGTTGATGAGCAATTTTAGAAAAGGAGGGGGAGGTTCAGGAGAAGACAGGGCCATAGAAACACTCCAAGAAGAAATGTTGTGGTGGGTTAACCTTGGCTGGTTGCCACACGCCCACCCAGCTGCTGTCTTACTTTCCATCCTTAACAGGGCAAGGGGAGAAAATAAGATGGAAAAAAGCCATCATGGTTTGAGTTAAAGGCCTTCTAATAAGAAAAGCAAAAGCTGCGCATGCCAGCAAAGGAAAAAGAGGAATTCATTCACTACTTTCAGTCAGCAGGCAAATGTCCAGCCACTTCCTGGGAAGCAGGGCCTCAGCAGGTGTAATGATTGATTGTGAAGACAAACACAATAACTATGAACATTCCTCTTTCCTTCTTTCCTGAATCTTCTATTGCTAAGCATGACGTCATATAGTACAGAATATATCCTTGGTCAGTTTGGGTCGGCTGTCCTGGCTACATCCCTTCCCAGCCTCTTGCACAGGGAGGGAGGGAGAAAGCCTTGACACTCTACAAGCAGTGTTCAGCCATAGCCAGAACACTGGCTGTGTTATAAACACTGTTTTAGCCCCAAGTATAATGCACAGTACTTTTTGAGCTGCTAGGAAGGAACTTTGTAGCTTAACCCCAGCCTGACCTGGTATAGATACTTAATTCATTTTAAAGGCAGATGAAAGGATGAGCAGAATGGCAGAGAGCTGTTTCTGAGAATCATAGAGTCATAGAATGTTTAGGGCTGGGAGCAACCTTACAGATCATCTAGTTCCAGCCCCCCTGCCATGAGCAGGTACACCTCCCACTAGACCAGGTAGCTCAAAGCCCTGTCCAGCCTGGCCTACAATGGGATACTTTGATGAGCAGGCTCATAAGAAGTCAGGCTGCAGTATCGGACATTCATTGCTGAAGAATTGCATGCTTACACAGACTGAGACATGTTAGTTCTGGTATTTCTCTAGTTAAAGATCTTTCTGCTCCAGATTAAATCAGGCACCACCAGAAAACTGAGCAGATGTGGCACATAAGTTCCTAGGTGTTTTCACAGGCTTTGTCAAATCATTTACCACTCAATACTGCTTTCAGCCATCTAGTGACAGGAGTAAGAATCTATTGGGTGCAAGTCATTAGAGACTTCATTCAGAGCTCTGAAGGAGGTGTTTGGGATCAAGTGAGATACTTTTCTATTGGTAATCCAAAGTGAGAAGCAGAGGTGGTTAAGCTTCAAAATCCTGTGTGGAGGAAGAGGTCAAAAGGAGGGGGAGGATCTGAGCAATGAGTCATGAGTGTAAAAAAATAGGAATTCAGGATGCAGTGAAGTTTAGAGAATTAGAATTTTTAGCTAAGAATTTGGCAGAACTAAAGGAGCAGAAAATGAATTAGTAATGGAGGAAGTAACCCTGTTCATGGGATACCTGCCAGAATGATACTGCTGTGTGAGAACAAGAGTAAAGGAAACAGATGTTGAGAGCAAGCCAGGACTAGAGTTGACAGGCCAGACACTGTGATAGGATAGAAAGGCAAAGCAGTAAAATATGGAGAAGAGTGAATTACAGAGAGACTTAATAAGGGGAAAGAACACAGGGATCGGAGGGCTGAGAGCAGAAGATTGTCATCATTGTGAGCAACTGAGAAAAGGGCAAATGACAAGAAAAGGCAAAGAAGGACGTGGTAGCCACGCAGTGTTGAAAGTGAGTGACCCAAGTAATGATTGGAGAGGAAATACAGGATACGGAAGAAGTGTTTTGCTTTAGAATAAGGTAGAGGCTTTTTCCTTTTTTTTAAATTCAGATGAGTGGCAGGTGAGAGCTTGAGTGAAAGGTAAAAGTAAAAAATTACCTTGCTGAGGGATTAGATAAGTTAGATGTTTCTTGTACCTCCTCATCATGGAGTACGATGGAATACAAGACTATTACTGATTAGATGCAGAGTTCGAAGTGAATGTGTTCTTCCTGACTTGCACTGGTTATATTGGAAAGAAAAGTTGAACACCTTCCCAGAACTGAGCTTTGAGAAGGCAGTCAGCAGCAGGCTAGAAGTTCAGGGCAGCTATGAAATAGAAGGCATCAAGTTGAGGAGAAGAAATTGAGATAAGGAATATAGGGTGTGTGGGTTGATCATTGTTTTCCACTGAGGCTCTGTTACAAAAAATGAGCACTGAACTTCAGATTATCAATGTAGAAATCAAAATTGCTAAAAATTACTAATAATCTAGGAAATATCAGGAATATATTCCCTGCCAGTATTTCTTACTAGCTTGTTATCTGCACTAATAACTGCTGAATGTTATTAGTGATTCCTGGTGCATGTTCAGTGGCTCTAAAGGAGCACTGGTTATGATAATTTGCCATCCTTCTTCATTCCAATAGTGTGGTTTTCAAACTGTTTCCATATAGAATAATGTTTATGATATATCTATAATCTATAATATCTATATCCCCAAAAGTGCTTTCAAATGCTCACTAGTCAAAGAATTTCTATCACATTTAGCCTGGTGATTTTGTGTCTGATTTTGTCTTTTACTAATTGATTAGTGATTTCTATGTTCAATGTAATCACAGTGAAGTTTGGAATTTGATATGAGGTTTAAAATTCATAAAGCACATATTCATCAGATGAATGGCATTACCTTCCTGCCAGTTATTGTGTGCGAGTGTATTCTGAAATGTCTCGAGGCAGGGGAGATCTGTAGCACAGGATCTTTGACCTTTCGAACGTAAACTTCACACTCTTCACTACAGGTTGGACGCCACTGCATGAAGCTTGTAATGTTGGTTACTATGATGTTGCTAAAGTCCTGATAGCAGCAGGAGCTGACGTGAACACACAGGGCTTGGATGATGACACGCCACTTCATGATTCTGCTAGTAGTGGGCATAGAAATGTGAGTCTGCTGGGAGAGCGGGAGGGGAATATATAAATGGTTTGAAATGCTCAGTCTTTAGAACAAATCCTAAGTGTCCTGACTGCTATCATATGGTTTTATAATTATGCTTCTGCTGGTTTGAGAGCATCTTAAAGTTGTTTTTGTTTTGTTTATTTCATTTTGCTTTTCATCCTACATCTATTGCCAGATGTTTTCTACCAGTATCTGCTTTCTCAAATATTTAAAGTTTCACTTCTGCTGTTTGAATAAAGAAACATTTCAACGGACTGTTTTGGAGAGACTTCTACTGTGTAGAATTCTCAAAATAAAAATGTCTCCAAACAAAAATGGTTTTTGCGTATGTGTATATATATACATATACATAAATATTTAAAGGGGTGTGTGTGAATATATATATATCCTAGATTTATTTATGGTCTTTGAAATACAGCACTGATGTACATATATTCTTAAGTTATGTTTTTAAGTTTTACCAATAATGACTTAGCAGAGAAGGTAAATGAAAACTGTAGGTATTTTGAGTTAATTTCTGAATTTGTTCTTGCTTTCTACAAAGCAGATGCAGAAATTACTCTGCTTTCCCTTTATATCTCTTTTATTTCATAATGGTGTGTGTGATCTACTGTATAAAGCAAAAAATAGAAAATGTCCTTAAATCCTTCCCAACAAAGATGTTCAGTTTGGAAGGATCTTCTGGAAAGGTTGGCGCAATGAATTATATTAATCTGATTGTAAAATTGTAATTGACTCTTTAGTAGTCATTTCTTATGGCTATCTAAACAAAAGTGGGTCTTTATGTAGAACTTGCATAAAACTGTAGTAGAGTTTTGGAGAACAGGACCTGTTGCTTGTCTGGTCTCAGTATATGTATCTGTAACCATCTCGCTGACATGTATCAGAAAAATTGCGAAGTTTCTTGTTAACATATCACCATCTGCTGAATTTACCCATTCTTAGCATGTACAACAAAAAAAGAAGTAACTCATACTGGATACTGTGCTGAAGATGCAGTGGCCTCGGTATCAAAACTTTAACAACTTGATGCCCTTGATGCTAGAGGAATCCATGATTTTGCTATATTGTATGTAGCTAGGGATGAGGGTAGTTTGTTCCTCCAGTAAGATACTTGGATCTCTGTCAGGGCTTCTCTAAAATGCAATGGAAGCCAATAGTACTGCTACTTGAAAAAACCTTTCCTGTTCCTTAGAGTTAAGTGCTATAAAATTTGGAGCAATAGGTGAATCAAGCACAGGGGAATAGAGAGAGAGCTTGGTATGTGAGGAACCAGATGAATCGTGTGAGGAAATGCTACAACAGCAAGAACAAAAGGCCACTGATGCTTTTCTTTATGATGATGCTATGTCTGAGTAACATAGGACAACCTTCTTCAGTCTTCCCCATTACCTCTTTTTAACAAGCAGATTACATATACCTGGGACTTTTTATTCTGATTGCTGAAGGCTTAGCTTTCCAGTCTCAGTTTCATAGGTTGAAGTTTGTGATTACGTATCATATTATCCACATTTCATGTGCAATGGAAGATTTTTATGCTGGTCAAATAACATGTTGTGGAAACCCTAAAAATTCATTTATTTAATGCTGCAGATTGTGAAGCTGTTGCTTCGGCATGGTGGAAATCCATTTCAAGCCAATAAGCATGGGGAGAGACCTGTTGATGTTGCTGAAACTGAGGAGTTGGAAATGCTGTTGAAAAGGGAAGTGCCCATTTCTGATGATGAGGAGAGCTGCTCAGGTAAAAGTAGCCATTTAATAGCATACTTCAAGTGCATCAATTTGCCTGAAAAGTGGTTTTAATCTTTTGCATAGTATTAGCTATTAAGAGTCATTGCAGGTATCAGTTGCTATTGCTAAGGTTGTTTTCTACCTTCAGGGGTAGTTTTCAAATCTTTCAATTGAATTGAGTTAATCTGAAATGTTTCTTCTGACACCAGGTTGACCATTCCAATAATTTTTTTGTATTCTTACTCTAGATTCTGAAGCTCCATCTGTAAATCCTTCCAGTGTAGAGGGCAATGTTGATTCTGAAGCAGAAAAGGACTCTGTAGCCAATGGCAGCAAACAGATGGCCCCAACTAAGGCACCACTTTCATCTGCTCTTGATGAGTATGAGTTTAAAGATGATGATGAAGAGGAAATGAAAAAAATGATCGATGACAAGCACATTCTTAGAAAAGACTTAAGGAAAGAGGATGAGACTGAAGATAAGAACAGTTTGTTTGTGAAACAAGAAAAAGTAGTTTTTTCAAAATCATTCAAAAGCAAGAAGCAGAAGCCATCTAGAGTTCTGTATTCAAGTTCTGAAAGTTCAGATGAAGAAATACCTCAAGACAAGAAGATAGTCTCTATTTCAGAGACATCGAATTCTGATGTCAAAGCGAAGAAAGAATATATGGTTACAAATGAACAGAAGCAAAAAGGCAAAGTTAAAAGGAAAGTAAAAAATCAGAGCAAAAATAAAGAGAATCAAGAACTTAAGCGAGAAAAAGAAAATGCCAGAGTAACAAATATAGCTACTTCTGGGTTAGATTCTTTAGATAAAGCTAGAGAGGAAGAAACCTTTAAGAAGTCTTTCACACCAAAAGAAGATTCTTCTTTACATGTATTTCATATCACTACTGGCAAATCTTCAAAGCATCCCTGTGGATTAAGTGAAAAGCAGTCAACGCCATTAAAGCAAGAAAACACCAAATCTTGCTTATCACCAGGAGGTTCTGAAATAACACCGCAATCTGAATTAGTTCGGTATGATCACAACACTGATTCTGAATACCTAGTAGAAAGCTCTAGTGGCAAATCTTGCAAGCACAAAGAAAAAAGCAAGCATCATCAGAAAGATTTTAACTGTGAATTTGGTGAAAAATCTAGTCCTAAAACTAAAGAGGATGATAATAGCTCAGCATTTGAGAATTCAGAGTATACCCTGAAAAAGATAGACAAGGAAGGTAAAGCACTTAAAAAGCATAAAGTAAAGCACAAAGAAAGAGAAAAGGATAAGCATAAAAAGGAACAGGATGGGGAGAAGGAAAAGCATAAGCATAAAGAGAAAGAGGTTCAAAGAAGTATTGAGTTTGACAGAGAATTTTGGAAAGAGAACTTTTTCAAAAGTGATGACAATGAAGATATGTTGTTAAATATAGAGCATGAATCTCTTTCTTCAGACAGAAAATCAAAGCTAGAAAAAGCTGTGGCAAAAGATAAGTTAGTTAAGGAGAGACAGTTCCAGAAAGAGAAAAATGCTAAAGAGGACAGAGAGAGGGAGAGGAACAGAGAGAGAGAGAGGAACAAAAAGGAAAGTGAGAAGTTTGTCAGGGATGAAAAAATAAAAGATACGAAAGAAGAAATTACGCTTGCAGATAAAGAATTTGAGTTGTTCTGCTTTGGTGTTAAAGATGAGGCAGTCAATATTCATTTAATAGAAACAGATACTGAAAGGCAGGAAAAGAATTTTAAGGAAAATAAGGAAAAGACTGAAAAGCAAACCTCAGCCAAAGAAAAAGATATTGAAAAGATAGAAAGAAAAAATGGAGAAAAAGAGAAAAAGGTAAAGCATGAATACAAGGTGGAGAAAGAAAAAGCGGAAGTTAGTGAAAATGTAGAGAAAGCGAAGGAGAAGCTCAATTTCCAGCAAACAGAAAGATGCCATAAGGAAAATGATAAACTAAAAAGCAGTGGTACTCTTAAAAAACTTGATGACAAGGAAAGAAATAAAGAAAAAACTGATAAGAAGCATGATAAAGAAAAGGCTGATAAAGACAGACATTGGGCTGAAAGCAAAGAAAAACACTGTACTGAAAGAAAAGTCAAACAGTCTGAAAAAGAATCTGAGTATACCAAAATAGAAAAAATTAGAACTAAAGACAAAGAAAAGGAACTTGAAAAAAAAGACAAATCCAAAGACAGGGAGATCTCAACAGCAGCAAACTCAAAACACATACAAGAGGAAAGGAGATGTAGTACTAGCAGAGAGTAATAAAACAGTGCATGACAAACTGCCGTCATTGAAAGAAAAAACAAAAGATGATTTGTTGAAAACTCCAGATGGTAGAGAGAAAGATAAAAAAGATAAAGATACAGACCGATACAAAGAGAGAGACAAACATAAACTGCATCAAAGTGCTTTACTTAAACTGAAACTTGAACACGAAAAACTTAAGCCTAAAGCAGCCCCTGCACCAAAGGATGTTCGACCTAAAGAAAAAAGATTAGTCAATGATGATTTAATGCAAACTAGTTTTGAAAGGATGCTTAGCCTTAAAGATCTGGAAATAGAGCAGTGGCATAGAAAACATAAAGAAAAAATAAAGCAGAAAGAGAAGGAACGTTTAAAAAACCGCCCTTGTTTAGAACTTAACAAGATGAAAGAAAAACCAAAGCACTCGTTACCTGAAGTAAAAAGCAAAGAACTGATTCATTCAAAAAGCTCAGAGTTGCCAGATGTTTGTATGAAGGACAAACAGCAGAAAGACACCGCAAGTAATAGATTGCAATCAGTAGATACAAGAAGTGTCAATGTGGTAAAGCCTTCATTGGGTTTAGATAATTTAAATAGATCCCCCAAATCAGAAAGTGAAAAGACAGGTCTGAGCTCCAGGTCAGTGTCCATGGTTTCAGTTGCAAGCTCTGAGGATTCTTGCCAGACCACAGTATCTACTCCAAGGCCCATAATCGAATATGATTTAGACTTCATGCTAGAAGGTTCGGATTCCCAAATGTCTTTTTCACAATCAGCGTTTCTGGCAAGTGCCAAATCACCAGCCCTTCTTGAGAAAGAGACTGATGGTCTTGCTGAGTTGCCAGATCGCAGTAAGCTACCTTTCACAAACAGGCTTCCGCCAGTGTATATCAGATCAGCACCTGCTGAAGATGTTAAACTGATTTTAAATGAGTGTAGACCGGTAGTAGAGGTTCGAAGATGCAACATGCCTGCTGCTGTTTCTGAACACAGCAAACAGTCTCAAATACCAGAAGAAAATAATCAGAACAGTCTGGCATCAGTTCAGACATATGCTAGCACTTCTCCTAATCCAGAGCTACCAGGTAGCATGCTTGAAAGGGATTTTCAAAGTAGTGCATCTAGTTTACAGTCAGACTTCACATCGACTCCAACTGGGGCTTTTGGCAGCAAGCAGACAACAACAGGTACAAGTACCATTAAAGATACTGCTCAGATAAGCCCTTCAGAGGACTATAATATGCATTTAGAGCCATGTGGTCAAAGTGGTGTGACTCGGCAAACCAAACCAGTGGGATGTGCCTTTTGACAGACTTAATTCGTTAAACACTGAGTTTACCAACTCAGGTTATAGTGTTTCAGAGCAAGATACTAACAGTGTTACAGGAATGCATAATTTTGAAAAGAGGACTTTAAAAGAGCAACAAGTACCTGAAATTTTGCCTCAGCATGCTGAAATAAAGGGAAGTTTCAGTTCTCAAGAATCTGTATCATTTTTGCCTTCACGGTCACCTTGTTCTTTACCTACCCAGCCACTCCCAGATGTGTCTAAACGCATTTCTTTACCGGGCATTAGCAGTCAAGATTCATCAGTTGTACAACAACAAAATCTACTTCAGGCTACAACTTCTACTTTGGAAACAGATGCTACTAGTACCAGAGAGCAGGAAAATACTTTCTTCCCTTCAAACATTAAGAAGGTGGATGCACCCATTGCTGTATATTCTGAGAGCTCTGCAAAGGATATTTCACAGAGCTATCTAGGAGTGAATGATCTACCGACAGTGCTGTTAGAAAAAGATATTCCTGAAAGCGATAGTTCACAATTAAATTCAAGTTTGTATGCCTTCAGTAAAGTTGTTTGTAAAAACGCTCAGAGTGAAGTGGATAGTAGCGCAAAAGATACTTCAGATCCCAGAAATCAAAAAGGACAGCAAGAAAAGCTGGTTTCAGTGCATGTTGTTGATAATAAAGCCAGTGTTGATCTCTCTGCACTAAGTTCAGGAATGTCAAAGGGAATTACAAATGAAGCGGCTAATAAAAAAACCCGCACTACAGACAGTGAAAATGTGTTGACAGATGATCCACTACAGTATTCCTCTTTATCCAATTTGGCAAATAATTCACAACAGATGACACAGGAAGAGTTGCATAAATACAGCCAAATAGCTAAACTAGAGGAAGAAATTGCTGAAGATCAGAAGGTGGAACAGCAAGAAGTACCTCAAAGAATCACAAGGAACAGAGCAAATTTGCTTGCTAACCAGGCTAAGCAGAATCCCCTTGGCTGCACACAGACATCAGAAAAAGAGTCTGAATCATCAGCATCTATGAAAGCAAGGATTAGATTAACTGAAGAGGATGATGCTCAGGTCCATCATCCACGTAAAAGGAAAGTGTTGCGTGTGCCTCAGCCTGCTCAAGTGAACCCTTCTTTACTGCAGGCTAAGGAGAAAACCCAGCAGTCACTGGCAGCTATTGCTGATTCTTTGAAACTTGAAGAGATTCAGCCATACAGTTCTGAGAGAGCAAACCCATATTTTGAATACTTGCACATAAGAAAAAAAATAGAAGAGAAGCGTAAATTACTGTGCAGTGTTACTCCTCAGGCACCTCAATATTATGATGAATACTTGACCTTCAATGGCTCATACCTACTGGATGGCAATCCCTTGAGCAAGATATGCATCCCAACAGTAAGTAACATGGTCTTTAAATATACAGTACAATAAAAGGCATGTTCTGCTTTTGTAACTTTCACATTCTTTGTAATTTATTTCTGAATACTTGTGCTGGAAATAGTAAGTTAACACATGTCAAATTAATAATGACCAGTAATGTCAACCCCATTCAGCAGGCATAAAAAGTGTGGTTTCATAGTCATTACAAGACAAACCATCATGTGTGACACCTGTAAAAGGCACACAGACAAATAATTCAAAGTATTTACTACTGTAAAGCCTGACCTTCCAAAAGTGAAGTCAGTTGTTGGGAGCTTCCCAGATTTTCTGCTAACAACAATTTCAGTTGAAACTTAAGTATTCAATGTTGTTTCATTGGGGGGGGGGGGGATGGGTGTGTGCAGTACTTCAAAATATTAAGTCCGTCACCAAATGATATAAGTAGGAGAGAGCCTGCTGACTATTTCAGTTTCTCCTTAATGCTCTCAAGAGCAGCAGATGTAATCTGCTGTGTCCCAGCTTTTGTAATCCTCAAAGTATTCTGCATTATATTTAATCATTTGAAGTTCTTTGCCTTTTCAATGAAGAACGTTCATAGTTCAGGAACACTAGTTTGGTTCAACGCTCTCCATAGTTCTGACACTGGCATTTTCCTGATGACAGCTATGAAGGAGGTCTGTGCAATACAGAACATAATTGGCTCAAGTGCTGTTAATACGATGATTCACTATAGAGGTGACCCTCAAGGTCTCTCACAGTCCCTGCTGGTGTCTTGTTTTGAAATCAGCGTAATCATGGTAGCACTTGAATTGTACTTCCTTTCTTTGCTCCTCAGCTCACCTAGTTCTGTGCTTATTGTTATACATGGGGGACGGGAGACCTGAAACATTGCGCATTGAGGGTTTTCTGAAGTACTTTCACTCCTGGGAGTAGGAGGTTTTTCTGGTTTTCCACCTATTTACCTACTTCACTTAAACTGCTCTAGTTCTGAGGTGAAACATACAAGCTTTTGATTTAAGCTTGTATTTAAGTTATTTATTCAAACTTAAATAAGTTTGAATGGTTTTAAGTTAACACACATAATAGCTAAAATTGGCTGAGACCACATATTTGATTTCCTAAAGCAGTTGTTTGGCTGACATACAGTAGCTTGGTAATGTTAGAATTCAGCAGAAGTTGATTGTATGCCTGTTACTTAAGATGCGTCAAGTTAGGAAAAGTCAGAGTTTCAGTATTTCTGAGTGGAGTAGTTAGAAGGTCGACTCATTTAAGATAACCTGCCCCTGTTTGAGATGTTGCCTTAGGTTTTTCCAAAAGAGTTGAAGATTTTTTTTTATTTAGCAATGCACACAGATTTAATATATAAAGGTAAATTGAAAAATGTTTGCTTCATTCCAGAGGTAATCATAATTCCCCATATAAGCTGTTCCTTCTCATTTTTCCACTCTGACCCCTATTTCTGCCTGAGAGAATTAATATGTGCATCCTCTTACTATTGATTGAGTTCTCTCTCATTTGATGGTGACCACAGTTCTTTGTAATTAGTAGGTCAGTTATAGTCTGAGGAAAGATGCAGGTTCACTCGGTCTATAAGTGAACTACGACGCATAGTAAGCTTTGCTGCAATGTATCAGGCTGTCAGCTTTCCCCAGTCTACAAATCTTTCTCAGTAGCTGTTGCAGCTTCTGTAATATATCTTTATCACTGGAAGCAGAGAATTTTTTATTTCTTTTTTTTAATAGCAGCTGCTAGTCAAGTACATATTGTTTCCAAGCTACAGCTTACTGCTTTGGCATCACACTTCAGTGTTTAATCTCAGGTAAGCGGAAAGAGGAGAAGCAAGGCATATATTTTTCCCTGGTCCATCTTCTGTCTGGGCAGTAGAATTCATTTCCCTGTCATAAATGGAAATATGTGTAGGCACTATAAAAAAAGGGAGAGTTATTGACTTGATATTAAAGCACTGCTTCATACATCCTTCCTGTCTCTCTTGCTGTGCACAATAGAGACTCTCCATTTCATGAAAATAATTTAGGTAATGGGGTAGTGCAAATTCTTGGGTAACTTAGGTTCAGAAAACATCAGAGATGAGTGGATGCCCCCCATTCTTAATGGCTTTTAATTACCTCTTGTAAATAAAAGCCTCTAAAAAAGTTTATAAAAATGTGGGTATGTGCTTGAAGGATCACAGTTACTGAGCTTTTGTCTCATTTAGATTTCCGGGTTGCTTCCCTATGCATACATGTTCTGGTGCTAATTGCCTCTATGCAAATGTATATACTGCCTCTGTGCAAACACACCCAGCATGGCGAATAAGTAAGAGGAGCTAGAGACATGCACACACCTGGAGGGCTGTGATCCTGTTGGCATCACAGAGTCGTGCTGGGATGGCTGCTATGATTGGAGTGTTGGAATGGAAGGATACAGGCTCTTCAGGAAGGACAGGCAGGGAGATGAGAAGGGGGTGTCGCCCTCTGTTTCAGTGACCAGCTGTAGTGTGCAGAGCTCTACCGGGGGATGGATGAGGAGTTGAACAAGAGATTTTGGATCAGGACTAAAAGGGGAACAGGGACAGGTGACATTTTACTGGGGGTCTGTTATAGGAAGACTGAGTGGATGAGGCGCTCTGTAGACAGGTAGGAGCATCCTTACATTCGTAAGTCCTGGTCCTCATGGCAGACTTCAACCACCCCAGCATTATTGGAGGGACGACACAGGAGAGCATGAGTAGACCAGGAGGTTGATAACTTCCTTCTGCAAGTGATAGGAGGAGCCAAGAAGAAAAGGGGATATGCTGGACCTTGTTCTCATAAGCAGGAAAGGGCTGGTGGGGAATGTGAAGCTTTAGGGCAGCCTTGGCTGCAGTGGCCATGAAATGGTGGAGTTCAACATCCTTAGGGTAGCAAAGAGGGCTCCTGGACTTCAGGAGACCAGATTTTGGGGAAACATAACCCCCATTTTTAGAAAAGGAATACAGGAAGACCTGGGAAACTACAGGCCAGTCAGTCTCGCCTCAGCGGCCGGCAAGATCATGGAGTAGATCCTCCTGGAAACTATGCTGAGGCGCATGGGAAACAAAGAGGTGGTTGATGACAGCTTCACTAAGGGCGAATCGTGTCCTGACGAATTTGGTGGCACTCTCCGATGGGGTTATGGCATTGGTAGATAAGGGAAGAGCTTAACTGATGCCATCTACCTGGACTTGTGCAAAGCATTTAACACTCTTCTGCATGAGATCCTTCTCTTTAAACTGAAGAAGTATGGATTTGACAGGTGGACCACTTGGTGGATATGGATTTGGCTGGATAGTCATGCTTAAAAAGTTGTGGTCAGTGGCTCATTGTCCAAGTGGAGACCAGTGATGAGTGGCATTCCTCATGGGTTGGTATTGGGACTGGCACTGTTTAGCATCTTTGTCATCAGCATGGTCAGTGAAATTGAGTGTACCCTCAGTAAGTTTGCCAATGATACCAAGGTGTGTGGTGTGATCGACATGCTGGAGGGAAGGGATGTCATCCAGAGGGACGTTGACAGCTTGAGTGGTACTTTTTTCAAGGGCATGTAGTGGTAGGACAAGGGGTAATGGTTTAAAATAGAAAGAGGATAGGTTTAGATTAGATATTAAGAAGAAATTCTTTACCATGAGGGTGGTGAAGCACTGGAACAGGTTGCCCACAGGTGTGGCAGCCCCATCCCTGGCCATGTTCAAGACCAGGTTGGATGGGGCTTTGAGCAACCTGGTCTAGTGGAAGGTGTCCCTATGTGTGGCAGGGGGGCTAGAACTAGATGATCTTTAACGTCTTTTCAACCCAAATCATTCTGTGATTCTATTTAAAATGTCACCTGTTTTGTATATGCTTTCATGGTATTGTTAATCTTCTATAGTTGTAGAAGGAGCAGATGGAGCTTTTTGTTTCAGGCAAAAGGGAGGGAAAAATATTTCTGAGAAGCCTAAATAAATGATTAGGAAATGGGTGTTTATTTCCATTACGAGTAAAGTGTAAGAAAGCAGCATGAGTTTTAATCCAGAGGGAAATATTTGAAACCTTTTAGTTTTGCTTGCCCGAAAAATTGTCTAGGGTGCAGCTAAATGTTTTCTTTAATCACTGTCACTTGTGTAAATGCACAATTTTGATAAAATTCATGATCTTTCTTTCCAGGATAAAAAGATAGAATTTTAAAAGTTAGTAGTAGTTCAGATTTAATGTCTGTGCAGGGTTTGCTTGTATATAGAATTTAATAATTCTAGTTTTCCACTATTGACCTTTAATGGTTCTTTAATGCTACTCTGCTAACCTGAGTTTTGCCTCATTAATTTGCATAGGCTATAGGAAGGTAGATACTCTTTTCTTTAATTATTCCTGTATGTTAGATATCACTGTGTGAAGGTCTAGGTGAAGACAATGTATTTAGCTCTGACACTCTGAGACTCAGAATAGTTTGTGTAACAAACTGTTCTCTGCACTGGAATTTTAATGATGCACTATAGTTTATCTGATGAACTTCAGACATCCTGTAGGTGGGAACTAGGAGATGGTGCACTTAAGTTTGATTTCCACAGCCTTGTTTACATACGGTAATTTATAACCCATATCACCTCAGGCTGTAAGGATAGTCACGTATGAATTGTAGCTTCGCTCTCTCCAATGCAAATAGAAGACATAAGATACTAGACACCAGCTCAGTTCAAAACAGAAGGCAACAAATCTCAATCTTCTAAGAGAGTAAATTTAAGTTGTACTTAGCTATGTTACCTTTCAGATTGCTACATCAAGTATGTTCTGCAGGGTTCTGTCATCTTTATCTGTGCTGCCTCCTGAAAAGAGATACCGGGATGATTCATTTCCAGCTTCTGATGGCTCTCTAGCAGATATGTTTCCTAGTAAAAGGGATTCTGTCCAGTCTTTCAGGCACTGCTGTAGAAACCCAAGTGGTAAAAGCGTATTTTAGTGGTGTTACCAGAACTTTGCTTCCTAAATGCATGAAATATTATAGCAGTAGAGCAGGCTCGTCAATTTTGGGTGGCATAGGTGAGGGGAGATGGAGAGGGATGTGCAGAAATAATTGTGGGAAAATTGTGTACATGGGAGTCTGAATTAGCTTCAGTGTTGCTTTTTTTTATAAGTGGCAAAAATGAAAATTGAATGTTTATAGAGTGAAGAGCTGCTGGTTTTGTTGTAGTTGTTAAGAAGGATGCAAGGCATGCAGGGAACTTTCTTAATTGATTTTCACGTGTTGGAGATGGTGAGGGCACGTCTTGAACCTCAGCTACATTCGATGGCTGCCTTCTTGTGAAGAGGAGCAGAGTGGCAAGAGGCTGAGTTCTGTCCGCCTTTTATGGGTGGGGTTAGAGAGCGCTTGGGAAGGCACGGCCTGTTCGTGTCCTTCTTGTGTGTATGGAGTCTGAGCCTTTAAGGAAGTATTTGTGATAGCCGAGTTTGTTTATACAAGGAAACAGAGGTCAACTTTTCCTTGTGGCGTTCAGCTTCATGCTCTGTTCTTTCAAGTTCAATAGACATGTTTGTGTGTTCCTTACACATTTTTGCGGTCTTTTTAATAACTGTCTATTTGACCAGAAGATCCGAAGGGTTCCTCTGGCTGTTCTTGCCTTGAAGCGAAGCTTTAACTTGTGTTTCCTTTGAGGCCAGGAAGTTTGCTTCCCGTGTCCAAACGCAGTGCCTCTGGCCGGCAGGGGGAGCTTTGTTTCTGACAAGCTTGGGTGCGTAAGCTCGAATCCTGCTTATAGACCGGCTGTTTGCCTTGCCGCTTATGCGGCGAGCTTCCCATTCAGCGAAAGCGCTGGGATTTTTGAGGGATATCTGGGGTTTAGTAAAAGTAATTAGGTAAAAGCTTGGTGTTGTTACAAGCATCCGGTCTTATTTTATTGAAAGACTATGACGGCTTTGTCGCACTGTGCTATGAATCCAAACTTTCCAGGCAAAACTAGACTGTAGTGTATTTCAAGCTAAACTTAAACTACACTGCTATCAGTTATGATTAAGACTGAATCTTCCAGTAGATGTTTGTGAGTTTTGTCGTTGTTGTGTTTGTTTGGTTTTAGTACTGATGACTTATACCAAATGCCACGTGCCATAAGCATTACTCACTGGTCTGGAAGCCAAACTGTTTTGCTGGGAGAAGTGAAGTGTATCTTATTTAGTAGTTTGAAAAGTGAAGGAGTTGAATGTCATTTTATGCCAAATAGTAACTTAAGGAATGAACCACAATTAGTTATTCAGTATGTTCTTTAACTTCAAAGATGTTGGCTAACTTCCAGTGGGGGAAAAGCTTGTCCTGAAATAATTTTCCAAGTTAATAATTTAATAACTTTTGGTAGGTAAATCACTTCATTATTGGAGCGCATGGGGCAAGATCCGTACTAATAATGTAGTGTGTTCATATTTTCATAATGGATTTAGTATTTCTTGACAGTTGCAGAATACGTATTATTGAATAGAATGATTTCTTTGTGTTTTGTGTGAGGTACAAGGTAGAGTGTAAACACCTGTAGGTATGTATTTCAGCTGTGGTTCCTGAGCATCAGTGTGAGTAAGCAGTGTTTTATTTAGTTATCATCAGTCTTTGCGAAGCAATACCAATGTTCCTACGTCTAGCAGTTGTTAAAAACCGTGCTGAACTGTCAGGCATAACTTGCATAGAGCAAAGTAAACTTTGCTTGGAGCGTTAAAACTCCCAAGGTGTTTATTAGTTACTTCTCAAGAAACTTCTGGTTTCTGCAGTTACTGTGAGGGCTCCAGGTGCCTTTACAGTTTTTGTCATGCAGCTCAGTCTGGACAGTAATACCATACAGTAATACTTTAATTGACTAGACATGCAAAATGTTTGGAGTATAGCCCATCAGTAACAGTGTTGATAGCTCACTCACTATGTGAATTTTCTTTTTCATAATCTTCTTTTTAGGCATAGGCCTTTAAAAAAACCTTACTTGAATAACTGACAGGAGGAAATACTTTCCAAGCTACTACCTGGGCAGTAGTGGGGGTTTTGTGTTTGCCTGTGTTCTGCATCGTTGTAAGATTAGGGAGATGGTTGGTTATCTTTTATGCTGTATATATGCTCTTGTATTTGGTTAGGCAGCTTTTAACGTCTCAAAATAAACAGTTGTGCTTGAAAGAGTCTTTAAAATTGAAAGCAAGCCGTATTTTTACAAGTGTTCTAATGTATAGCCCTTTTAAAGAACAGCTGTGGCATGCTGACAGTGACTGGTTAAAAGCAGTAAAAGGTTCGAAGTGCCATTTCAGTCAGCTTTATTAACTTTATGACAAAGAATCCTTTAAACCTTTTACTGCAAATAGACCATAGCCATATAATTAATGGAATGTACAAAATTCATATTTTCCCTAAAAAATACCTTGCTTGTGGTGGTTTTGCTTTTTAAAAATAAAAGCTCAAATCAGATAAGCAGTATTAGACATAGGTTAAATACATATTCACTGTATTCTATATTAACACTTTTTCCACAGATTACCCCACCTCCCTCACTGTCGGACCCGCTTAAGGAACTATTTAAACAACAGGAGGTTGTAAGGATGAAACTACGTTTACAGCACAGTATTGAAAGGGTAAGACTAAAGTAATTTATTTTTGTATTTCCAAACTTTAAGCTTCAGGGGTTTTCATTTTTCAATGGACATTTGCTCAGTTTGACATTACTTTAGAAGTAATCTGCCTTCTATCCAAATTTATGAATTGGAGAGACTTGTAAATAAGAAAAATGGCTGTTAGTAGAATATTTAAGCCAGTAAGGTAGCAGCTTTTTCCTTTAACTGCTCTAAGATGTGGACCAGATTTTTCCCAGAGGCAGTGGGAAGTGGGAAGAAAGCTTCAGATTCTAGTTTTGAAAGCTTATAATGTTTGTAGACTGAACCAAAGTGACTGAGTTAAATGAATTGAAGCAAGAGTAAACTCTGTGTTGATAGTAGACATATGTGGCTTTAAGACTAAAATATTACTTGCAATATTCTGCTTGCAAAAAAAATGCCTAAAGTTATGTTAGAACTGCATCTGTAGGCTTGACTGAATATGAAATCAGATGTTGAGAAAATATTCCTGGTTTAAGAGTATTCTTTATGGTGCCCGAGCCTTTCTCTTTGGCAGCTAGTTTTAGATGTCTTGTCAGTACTGTGAGCCAGATTGCTTGTGGATGCAGACAGAACCGCTTTCTTACCTAGAATACATCTTAAACATGTCCACAGGGTTATACAAGCAGCAGGCTCATTAAAACCCAATGTGGTACTTTTTTGATTAAGCTGATTTCATTGTGGCTTAACAAACCACGTTGGGAGGGGTTTTGTTTGAATTTGGCAATTCAGTGTAAAGCTAGGTATAAAATAACAAGGACAAAGAATGTAAACACAGGTTCAAGTTCTGTCTGAAAAGAAATTAGTTGTAACCAAAGGAAAGATGCTGCTTTTTCTGTTTTCTGAGCTTTCTATAATCCACCTTCTTTTCTTCTGATGAAAATCAGAGCCATTATGTTGCAGAGCAAACACATGAAAACACAGCGTGTTTTCATTTATGTCTTTTAAAATTGTGCGTATTTCTAGTTATTTTGCTCGAACAGACTGTTCTTCAAATCGAATCTACTTTATACAACTGTAAGTCAAGTTTGGCCAAGTAAGCTCTATTTTCTGGTTTCAGTTCAGGAAAGAGTCTTTGTCCAGCTATGAATTTATGGAGTTTCTGCATGGGGTTTCGGGGGAGGGGGGTTGGTTTTCTTAATAAAATTAAATTCTCCTACAAATTATATTTCTGCTTCAGTATGTTTGACCATTTTGCCTGGTACAACAAGCATGTGACAAAAATCTTAATTCAGTCAAGACTCACAAACCTATATCCCAGCCCTGTGCTCCTCAGACCTTTCATCTTTCCCCTTCTTCATTAACTAGAACTTGCCTCAGTAGCACTGAGTGGAAAATCTGGGCCTGACATGCAGCCAGCAGTGGAGGTGGAGGAGAAGGTGTTTTCTGTTCTGACATGCAAGGGACACTCTTTGCATCATTAAGTTGGAATTTTGGATTTGATCAGATGAACAACTGCTCCTCCCTCCACTGACCCATTTCTCACACTGTTCAAAAGTATAAACCCTAAAAAGAAATGTTTAAATGAATGGGAATTTTAATGAATCCAGCTGAAATGCTTAATTTACCAAATGTATACTTATATGGCTGATGTCTTTTCAATTAGGAAAAGCTTATTGTTTCTAATGAGCAAGAAGTTCTACGTGTTCATCATCGAGCAGCAAGAACGCTAAATAATCAAACACTACCATTCAGTGCCTGCACTGTTCTGCTGGATGCTGAGGTTTATAATGTGCCTCCGGATGCTCAGGTAAAGAGCATATTTCAGAATTTCAAACAAAAAGGTCAAAAGGAGTGTTTGGAGAAAATTCTGTTCCCTTACTGAAGTTGTCATTGAGTTGCCTGTAATTAAGATTTTGCACACTATAGGCTGCTCCTTTGATTAGGCTTCAGGTGTTCAGTAACAAGAGGATATGGGTATATGTGCACTGTCTTTCTGGTTTGCACCATGTCTGGTTTACTTTCACCTCCAGAAATTATGAAAAGGATAAAGTGAGAACATTCTTCTGCTGATTTTTATTAAATCAGTCATAAACAGAACATATTTGGAAGCTTACAAATATAACTTCAACAACAACAAAAAGTATTTGCAGACTGTAAGGTCATTTTTGTCAGCAGTCCAGATAATCAGAATGCAGTAGTGTGTGAAGTGATGAGATTGGTTTGTGAAATTTGGAAATGATTTGTGGAGATACTCATACTTTTCTCCTCTCTCTAAGGCAGTCATTACAACTGTGCTGTAAAAAACAGATGACCACCAGTGAAACATCCAATGCTATTCCTTTAAAATCACCTCGAGCTCCATATTATTTATGTGCACCGTGTTATTTATATGTCCAGTGTTGGTACTTAGTCCTGATTAAAACATAAAATGAGCAGTATACTTTATAATCTGCATACCTTTCATGGACTGCCACTCAGGGATTTGCTGCAGCTGTATCTCTAAGAGGATGTAATTTCATGGTCATGAAATTACACCATGACTTTTGTGTATTTTGTACATTTGTATAGTCGGTATTTTGTGAACAAGTCTGCTAACTAACAAAAATGGAAACAGCGTTCAGAACCTGTTTTGGTGACTGTAAGGAACACATAATGGAAGGAAGAAATTTGATGGTTTGGGTGTAATAAAAGTGTTGATGCATTGGATGTTGGGCATTTTTAAATGAAACACCTACATTTCCAACATATGTGAAATTCTACTTTAGTCCCAGAGCCCTTTATAGAATTATTATAGCTTCCAGTGTTTCCTCAGTCTGCTACTATATATCTTTTTCCCCATCTTTAAAGAACTAGAGCTATGCACAACAAAGTGATTCAGCAAGAGATAGCAGTTTATGGGGAGTGCATTGTTCTTCCATTTTAAGCTTTATACTGCTTTATACCAGAAAACTTTTAAATCATTATTTCCTTAGTACATCTGTTAGGGCAAACCCCAGATTTTTCTCTTCCATTAACAGTCCACATACCATCGTTGTTAGTTCTGCAGTTCAGAATGTGCTTGGTTTTTTTCTGCCCCAATTTAGAGGCCCTCAACTTTTTAGAAACTTGAGGTACATCTGATTTTTATGCACATAACTGCATTTTATAGTTAACATTTTACAACTGATTTTAAATAAGCTGATTCTACATTTGAATTTTGTGAAACAAAAAGAAGTCTTTACTGGGGGAGAAGTTGTGGTTCCTACCTCTCCCTCACCCGCAGGTACTGCAGCTTTTTTTGACCATTAAGAGAACAACAGTAGTAGTAAAGTGCCTCTCCTTCCCCCTTACTACCTCAACAGCTTTGTGGTTCAGTCTGTGGTAATTTTTCTTACAAAATTATAATACTGCACATAACGTTCAGCAAAGAAACGTATTTTTAATTGTAAGTGAAGTCAGTGTTTTAAATTACCAACTTGATGCTTTGATTTAAACTTGCTTGGTGGGAAGAATGTAGATGCATAAGAAACCATTATCTTGTAGTACATTCTCCGACTTAACTGTTATCCTGCTGCCAACTCTTAGTTTTGTTCTACAATGAAGCAACATTTCTGATGACTTTTTCAAGTATTTGAGCAAATAGCTGGGAAGGATTTTTTGAGCAAAGATCTGGTTTATTTTGTAGGGAAATGATCACCTCAGAGCTGGTTTTATGGGGTTTCTGGGTGTTTGGAGGCTTGCCTTTACAGGCTGCAGATGTTGGGCAGACCTTGAGATCCGTACTTGGCGCTCATATGGGCCATAGCAAAGATGGTGGAGGGAAAACAACCCAAGTTTCTGGTGAACAGACTGTTAGCTGGTCACAGCTCACCTCAATGCTTATGCTGTGGTTCAGGGTTACCGGACAAGTGTTGTTGAGGGCTCTTTCTACAACCAACCTGTGCAGCTGTTCTTGATACTTGAAATCTTAGTTATTTCCTAGAAATTTGTCATTGCGGGAGTTTTTTTTCCCCTGTTCTTGCCCATTGCTACAACGTACAAATTCCTGCAGCCTCTTGTTTTTCCTCCCCACCCCCTAAAAAGTATAGTAGCAGCTTGTTCCATTTAGTGATTATAATTTCAATGTTACATTGGCATAGTCAGGCTTTAAGACCTAGAGTAAGACTTCAGACTAAGTAGAGTATCTACTTTCTCACAGTGGGCAGATGTGACATTCCAAATTCTTATTAAAAAAGCTTTAAAAAAATAATAATTCACAGGACATAAGATATGTCTGCTCTCTTTTTTTTTGACCTCCTTTGGGGATTTTGATGGAAAAAATATTCTTTGTTATAGCTTTTGAACACTTGTGTACCCAGTTAAGTCAGGCTGCTTAAGTTTTCCTTTAGAAATGATTCTGCTTTTCCCTGAGGGAATATTGATTTAATTTGTGACTGAATTTTTAAAGGAACAAAAGATAGTGATTTTATGGAAGGGTCTGCCTTGTGCTGATTAAGATTGTAAGGCATAAGTCTTAAAGCCTCCTACTCTAAATTTCAAAGACAAAGTACAGTAAATAGATTGTGGGAATCTGAACATACCCATCTTTAGTGAGCAGCTGGCGCGTGGTGAAAGTGGTGGTCAACATTTATGCTCATCTGTACCTCTGTACTTTGAGTTTGTTTTTCCATCTGAAGCATCGTTTAGGAAGATCCCACAAAGTAAGTTTTATGTTTTAAAGTCTGTTTAAGAGTGACTCATCAAATAACTTACGCTTTGAATAATATTTTGCAGGCTGATGACAGCAAAACATCGGTAAGGGATCGATTTAATGCCAGACAGTTTATGTCCTGGTTACAGGACGTTGATGATAAGTTTGAAAAATTAAAGGTACGCTTCTTTGTCTTTCCACTTGAAAAATAAAAACCAAGCACAACAAAAAATGCAATAACTCTAAAGTGACCATGAAGACAAGATGAATAAATGGTAGATTTGTATGCAATATCATAAGCTATCGTAGAGGTTTTAAAGGGTAACATAAAGGAGGGTGTAGCTGTATGAAAACCAAACCTTTCTTGCTGCATGGGGTAATGGAATGATCTGCAAATTTCTGATTGCCTAGTGGGGAAAATGACTTACTGCCACCAGAGAGGCTTTTAGATATTTCTCCTAATTTCAAACTTGTTGCAGTATTTTTTTCATATATTGGAATAACTTCTTTCTCAATTTTAAAACAGACGTGCCTTTTGATGAGGCAGCAGCACGAAGCAGCGGCTTTAAACGCGGTACAGAGACTGGAGTGGCAGCTTAAACTACAGGAACTCGATCCTGCTACGTACAAATCTGTCAGCATTTATGACATTCAGGAGTTTTATGTTCCTCTTGTTGAAGTTAATGATGACTTTGAGTTGGCACCAATATGACAACTAGCATCTTCTGGTCACCCTTTTCCTGGGACAACTAGGAATTGAGGTGCAGTGATACACAAATCTTTTGGGGATTTTTTTTTAAGACAGAGCACTTAATTCTGTGGAATACTACCTTTCTCAATAACTTGGGTGTTCCTTCAGAGAAGTGTGGCACAGCCTCTTGTTCAAACAAGTCGGTTTCCCAGTAACTGCCATTATCTGTATCTTAAAATTGCCTGTAGCTTTAGAGCTTATTGCTGAAAAAGATGACGAAACCTGGTGAGTTAACAGCGCTGGAAGCTGTTAACAGCTAAAACAGCCACCAAAAAACAAATGATACTTAAAATCTGTTATACAGCTTTGTGTTATGAAACTGCAGTTACAGTTGAACTCCCACAGAAAAATGACAAAAAAGCCTGTGGAAGGAAACTTAAGACTTGGAGGAAAATAATCTATTATCTTATTATATTTTGTAAATTGCTGTACAGCTTTCTTTTTGGGGAAAAAAAAAAGATGTAATATTGTCTTCCTTTTTAAATAATTTATTTTATACATATTGTGCAAATGTAAATAGTCTTGTAATTAATGTTCAAACCTGTATAAAATAGAACTTTTAATTGTAAAACTGGTTTTTGTCTAATGTTTTATTGGACCAAAGTTGTACTTTTTATTAAGTAAGTGCAGCGTGTTCCTGGTTGGCAGTTCTTTTCTTTTGTATGGCATGTATTTGATTTAGCTGCTTGTTCCATCACCATAACTGTAAAATAACTGAAACTGAACTGTACTGCATGCTTCACAGAACTCGTAACCCCTTTACTTCATTAACCAATACCTTAACAACTGTAGTATCTACAAAGTCATACTTCATATTAGTCTGCTGTTGTGATGCCATACTATGACTTACTAAACTGAAAATATTTTTGTGTAAAGCAAACAAAAAAGTTTTGCTCTTATATGGTGGTCTCGTAATAGAGCCTATTTTTTCCAACAAAATGCCTTTGAATGAAAATTCTTAAATTGTATATTGTCTATTTTAATATTAATCTATGGACCGATATGTAAATAGTTGTAAATATAATGTTTAATAAATTTTATTGGTCATGTTATTAGTTGGAGTTTCTTAATATTGTAACACTGATACAATATCACATCTTGGCATTCCTGAATGACGTAAAGAGGCTGAGGGAAAAGCTGAAGAAGAAATCCCATGTTGTGAAATTTAATGCCTGGTTTTTTTCTCAGTACTGTTAATGAGCTGAGAGTTAATTATTTATTAGTAGGAGGTTACAGATATTCATGAAAAAGATTTGTTACCCTCTAGCCCATAAATTATTCAGGAATGCTTGGGATCCGATGTCCATGAAATTGCTTCTGAAAGAAATGGGGCTTCGGCAACAGACCCAGTTACCCGGAAAAGAGATGTAAAGTGCTTGGTGGGAGCTGAAGCGTAATTACTATTTGAACTACTACAGAGTACGTATTCCTTAGGCTGGTGTGAATGCCCAGGGTGCCTTTCTTGTGATGGGGAGAACACAGGCACTGAACAAGAGGGGACTGTGTGGATAGAAGGCTCCTTTCTTGTGCCTATCACTGCTAGTTCCAGTTGAGAGTAAAGTAGTAGTAACTCAAGCATAGTAAACCTAATTAATGTGTAGTTCCTGCCCTGTAACTTTTTTTTTTGCTAGGTTACTTCCATCAGATTCTAAAAAGTTACGTATCTGCAAGTGGGAGATCCTGATGCAGGCGTTATGAAGTATGGGTTACGAATAAGTCAAAGTATTGTATAAAGAACAGAAAGGACAAACTGGGTTGCAGGAGCATGGGCTGTGCAGGTGACAAAAATACGTGGGATGGAGGAGACAGCTGGGAGCATTTATCACTGGGACTTAGCCTGGTTTACAATGATACCTCAGCGGGTCCGAGTCCACTGTGACACAAACGGGAGCAGGATGGCACTGGGGTGCCACAGCAGCAGGAGCAGCCCCACAGGCCTTTGGGGCCTGGGAGGAGTGCAGAGGGTCAGGGTGTTTCCTGTAGAGCGGAAAGTTCATCCTCTGGCAGCATGAACAGTAACAGGTTTGTGATGGAAGTGGTTTTGCAGTAACTCACTTTACAAGGAGATCCCAAGACAGGTGTCGCTTAGGGGTAGCCTGTGTCTTCTTTACAAGGAGAGGCGATTTCCTCCTGCTGGGGTCTGTGGAATAGATTCTGTGTTTCACAGTCGCAACTGCATAGCAATTATTTAGTTGCTTAGAGAAAATAGGACCGACAAAATGTTTCAGTCCCTTAGACAGTGCTCTCCTGGCTTTGAATGCAGGATTTGTTCCAGTCGTGTACTGCATTTGTTTCCCCAGGCTTACTCCGTGGGAGGATACCCGGTGTGCCGTCCAAGGACACCCCGCTGTGGATTTCCTTCGACAAAGCGGTGCGAGGTGCGGGGGCCGAAGAAGGGAGAAGATGAAACAGAGTTAACAGCTCGTTGGGGCAGGGTGGCCGCGCTTCCTTCGCGGAGAGCGTCTCCCAAGAGGCCTGAAGGCTTCCCGGGGTTTCCAAGTTCCTGCCAGGTCCTGTCTGCGTTTTCCCCCGGGACCAGACTCGTTACCTTGGTGCCTGCAGCCTGGCAGGCAGGAGGATGCCGCAGTCGTCTGAGACCCTGAGCGGCGCTGGCCGAAGCCCCGCGACCCTCCTCCTTAAGCACAACTACTGCGGATTTACCGCCAGCCCCGGGTGCTGCCGCCGCCAGCGCCGGTCCCCCGCTCCCCCTTCTCTCTCGGGCCGCCTCTCGCAGCAGCCACTCGGTGGCACCCAGCGCCCCGGGGGCGGCTCTTGCTCTTCTCCCCACACGACCCCCGCGCTCTCCCCTGCTCGCACTCGGGTCGGCGGCGGACGCTCCCGCGCTCCTCCGGGCTCCGCGGCCCCATCCCGCGCTCGCTCCCCCGCGCAGCTCCGCGCCGCCGCCGCCGCCCGCCGGGGCGGAGGGTCCCTCTGCGCGCGGCCGGCGGCGGGAGGAGGGTCCTGGCGCCTGACGGTGCCCCGAGGCGGGGCGAGGCGAGGCCGCGCCACCGCCTCCGCGCTGCCTGCGGCCGACGGGGGAGCAGCGGCCGAGGCGCGCGGGTGCTGCCGCCGCTGCCGGAGCAGCGAGAGCCGCCTGAGGAGCGGGTGGTGCCGTGAGGTGAGGCGGCCGCCGGGGGAGCGGAGGGGCGGCGGGAGGGAGCCGGTGGCCGGGGATGAGCGGGAGGCGGCGGGGCCGCGGCTGCTCCTTTGTGGAAGGAAAGTTTCGGGGCGGCCCTGCGCAGCCGCCCGCTGCCGGCCGGAGGAGGAGGAGGAGGAGGAGGAGGCGGCTGCCGGGCCCCCACTGCCGGGGGATGGGGGGCTCTGCGGAGCGCCCCGTGCGGGGCCCCGCCGGCACCGCGCCGCTTCGGCACGGGGCGCGCGCCCTGTCACCGGCCTCCCGCGGGGCCGTCTCTGCGGCCCGGGCCTCCCGAGGGCGGCGGGAGCCGCGCGCGAGGGATCGGAGCGGTTCCGGGGGTCCTTCCGCCGCGGGGTGAGCCCGCAGAGAGGGGGAGCGATTCCAAACCCGGGCGGGGGGGGGGGGGGGGGAGGCGGGCAGGGTCCTGCCTCGGGGAGAGGAGGGGGGAGCTCGGGGAAGGGGCGCGTGCCCGCTCCGGTCATCCCGCGGCGCCGGTGGGGACCCCTTTATGTAAGGCAGCCCCTGGCCGAGGCGGTGCGGCGTTGGACCGCGCCTGGATCGCGCACCTGGCCGAGCATCCCGCCTGCCCCGCGTTCGGTGGAGAGCAGCGCCCGCGGGCTTGAACCGCCCGTAGCCGAAGGGAATCTCCCTTTGCTGCGGGTGCCAGGGAGAGAGGAAGCGGTGCCCACGCTGAGGGGAAGGATCCCGCGTTCTCCAAGCGCGCCCCCGGGTCGCGCAGGGGGGGCTCCCGGGCCTGCATGGGTACAGACGGCCGTGCGCCCAGCGCAGCGAGGTCGGGAGCGTTCAGTAACCATTGTAAGACCCATCTGACACAGGCTGAGATGTCCGGAGCGCGCCTTATTTACGTGCTGGCTTATTTTCTCCTCTTCATATTTGGACATTGCTCGTTGAGAGTGGTGGGGGTTTTTTACTTCATAAAGCAGAAGATTTCTAGACGCCGAAAGAAAGAAATCCAGGGCTCCATTAGCGTTTCCCCCCCTTAGGAGAACAATACAGGCTCGCTGTAAGCTTGCCCAAACATGGGCTGCCTTTTATTATACATTGGTACAGTGCCTGGTGCAACACGGTCCTCTTCTGCCGGGGCGCAGATGCTGAGCAGGAGGAGAGGCTCGGTGGCACACCACTAATCATCGCCTGGCTCGTAACAAATACCACCTGCCGACAAGCTGGGTTTACACAAAGGGGGAAAGGGGGAATGCTTTGAACCAGCCCGGCTCTTCTGCCTGTTTGAAGTAGCAGATGCGCGTCTTCAGCCGACTTCAGGCACTTGTTTGGCTCCTGAAAGTCATTCAGAGACCCCGGAACTGTATGTTCTTGAAGTATTGGTGTCTGTACTTAACAGAGAAGGAGGTTAACAACGTTGTGACTGAGCTGAGCGTCGGTGTGACATCTAACTGCTGGTTAAAGATGACACGGCAGCTTAACCTTACACGTGGTAAGAGGTTGCTGTATAGCTTTGGTCCTGCACACCTGCGCCTACCTTTAGCCTGAGGACATACTACAAGAAACCTACGCTTCTGCTTTATACATTGACAGGATTAGGTCTTCACTGGTGGCTTTTCTCTTCTGAGGCATTTTTTTGCCGCCACTGCTCATAGGGTATCATATTCAACACTGCGAAGTTGAGACTGTTCACCTTAAGTTTATTGTAGCTTTAATTCACAGGTGCTGTAGCAGAAAGCTTCAAATAAACAAATTAGCTGCAGGAGGAGGGGCTGGGTTTAATGTTAAGCACCCCAGTTTGACCCGGTATTAGTCTCTATTCATCCTATTGAAGGAGTTGCAGGGGAAGGGAATTGCAGGGTTTAACTTGTGTCCCAATAGTCCTTTCAGTTGCTGTTTCTTATTGCAGTGCTGGTTGAAGTACTTGCGAAAATCACTCACCTGCAGCAAACATGAGGTCGCAGTACATCGCGGCGCCCACCCTCACCATCCTCCTCTTCCTGCTGTGGACCCAGGCCTCAACAGGCTGCAATAAGGCTCTCTGTGCTAGTGATGTCAGTAAATGCCTTATACAGGTATGAGTCCTGTTTCCTTTATTTGCTTTTATGTGTTTCAAGACACGGTTCTGAAGGTGTTTCTTGAAAAGATCCAGTGATACGAATAACTGGTATTTCATGTTAAATAATGTGTTTTGAAGAAGCTACTTTGGTCTCCTGCGTACAAAAATGCAGATTACCAACCATTTCATAGATAATGTTAAGTGCGTGCGTCGATGGACATGCTTCTTTTCCTAATGGAAACGTTTTCAAGTTGAGGATTATGATTGCTGGGTTATTGTTAGAAGCCACTTCCAGTCACACTGTTAGTTTTCAGTCTCTTCTGTATTAGTGATGTTATGAACAAGCAGCGATTTAAAACAGGCGTTCTATTAGAAAGGTTTCTGTGGGCAATTGTGCTTTTTAAAGTTAACTGCAATACCAGAAGTTCATATGTGCTTACAATGCTCCCATATCTTTCTGAGGTGTTCTCCTTATCTACTCTCTCAACTTGCAATCTGTCTGCTTTCTTTAATCTCCTGTCCCAGGCAGAGGGTCAGTGCTCGATGTCTGATGCCCTCCACAACATCAGGTTTGTACAGTCAATTGGAAGATGCCAGGTTAGATGGGGCTTTGAGCAACCTGGTCTAATGTGAGGTGTCCCTGCCCATGGCAGGGGGGTTGGAACTGGATGATCTGTGGTTCTACAAGCTCGCATGAGAGAACAGACGCAAGTAGGCACCAAACTCGTCTTGGAGTCCTGAGGTGCATTCAGGAAAGCTTTTTGATCAGGAGGGACTGACAGCTACCAATGGCGATGAGCAAGCTCTGAAGGCATGCGAGTCCACCTAAAAAGGAAATCAAACAAGCAAACCAAAAACCCCACACCAAACAGATGTTTAACTCAAATCCAGATGCTGCTTTTGACTTGCTGTGTGTCTGTCTTCAGTGACAGAAACAGACTGAGACCAGGTTGCTCTTAGAGCAGGAGTTAAGCAGGAGTTGTTCTTGCCTTGGCAGCACATATGCTAAAATTGGAACGATACGGAGGTCAGCGTGGTCCCTGCACAAGGAGGACATATGAATTCATGAAGCGTTCCTCATTTGTTTTGACCTGATGATCTTAAAGGTCTTTTCCAACCTAGCTGATTCTAAGATCCTGCGATCCTAAGAGGTATGGTGCGCAGCAGGACGAAGGTCTCTTTTCTAGCAAGATTGCAAGCGGGTCTGGTAACTGCCGAGTATTTATTTATCAGTGGTGTATTGAGCCTCTTCTTGACTCCATGTTGGGAAGAGGAGCCTCGATATGGTCAGTTGCAGTTTCTTTTAAAAGAAACTGCTTCTTTGTAAGGTGGAAGTGCAGTAGCGGAGAGCGCAAGCGTCATACAGTGGTACCGTGCTGGCGCACTTACTGTAAATGTATGGTCACAGTCTGAAAAGCGGTGCTGAAGCGGCGTGAAGCATTTCCGTGCTTACTTCATTTCACCGGCTTCTGTATAAAATGTGCCTGGTTACAAGTAAAAGTACTTGTCAGACACACAAATCCCTCCTGTGAGATGAAGACTGACTGTAGGCTGAACTGTCTTCTGTCTGGCGTCTGCTACAGCTTAAAAGAAAACCCCCCAGAAATGGCAATTGCTGCTTCTTAGCCTCACCATGGTCTGCGGAGTTGTTAAATAAGGGAGCAAGAAAGAGGCTTTTACTTTTCCAGAGGCAATGCCAGTGTTGTTGTTGGCGCATTTGGCATTGTACGCTGCCACGAACTGACGCACTTAGAAGTTCCTTCTGTTGCATTTTTTCAGCATCACCTTTTAGGTCTGAAACCTTAAAAAAGTAAGGTGCCAGCTGTGCGCTGGATGTATGAGCTGTTCGAATTGCAAGTGCAGTGGTACAGGTCTGTTGATCTGGGGGAAAGCTGTTGGTCCAGATGAAGGGGAAGACAGGAGAGATCTATTTTCTCCTTTTCCTGTGATGCTGATGGAGCCCACAGACGTCTCCTTCCCAAGTAATCACTTAGCTTTTATCAAGTCAAGCTTGAGACAGCATTTAAAGCTTATTTTTATGAGCTAGTCTGGAGGGAGTACATGGTGGAGAAGTGGAGCTGATGCTGCTGGAGTCCCTCCTGCTGGGATGGGCTGAGGTTCAGCACTGCCTGGAGGTGGCTCGCACAACTCTGCTTTACTTGGATAATGTTGGCATCTCTGTAGCGTGCAGAGACACCCCTTTACTGCTTTACCTGTTGTAGTAGATGTGTTCTCTCTTTGCACAGGTGATGTGGAATCCCTTTCTAAAGCATCTCCTTAAAATCAAAATTGTATGCAGTTCTCTGGGACCCTAAAGTAACCCACACCATGTGAACTGTGTATGATTACTATTACAGAATGCCACTGTTCAGTTTCACTGTCCGGCTGCTCTCTTCCTGCCGACAGGCCTCACATACCTGTCAGCATTCATTCTTTACAGAAGAACGGATCAGGTCAGACTGATTGTCATTACGAAGGCTCCTAAAGCTTTGACTTAGAGCAGATGAGTATATCCATGTATTTTTTTTCCCCTCTAAACTCTTCTGGAGAAATCTGAACTTACAATAGCATTGAGTGAGTTTTCTTGACTATTGCATGGCATTTTTCCTTCACCTATTTTTATAACTGTTCTAGTTTGGCAAAATCTGTGGCTGGAGACCAAGCTAATGTCGCTCAGAGACAACTGGGGAACAAACAGAATGCTGCTGCTTGTCATCTGTATCCGCGTGCAGAGAGCGAGGCTGCCTGTCTCAGAGACATACTGAGACAGAAGACCTGCTCTCTGAAGAAGCATACGGTTAGCATAAATATTTTTGCCCGCACGGCTCGAAGTCAGTGCAGTCATTGCTGCCACTCCTTGGAGCTGCTCTGCTGAAGGGTGGTCCCTACACAAATATTTATTTCGTTAGATCCAAAACAGAGCATGAGATCAACAACTCGCATGCTTTCAGCTTTCCATCTACATCTTGAGGCTTTAGTTTCCTTGGCGCTCTCGTAGTCTAATTCTTGGTTTTCTGTAAGCAAAGACCTATAAGAAAATAGCTTGATGCATCTCTCTCTGTGTAAGCTTGGCTTTCACAAAAAAGCCTTTGCGGCTTCCTGAAGGAGTTGCAGGTTAAGACTTGGGAGTGTAGAGAGTGGGACCTCAATATTAGTTCCCTTGAAGGCTTTGGACATAGTTTCTTCCTATGTCATTGGGATTGGGGCACTGAAGTCAGTCCCTGACTGTTACCTTGCTCTTCAGGTGGGCCGTCAAGGCTGGGCTGCACACAGCGTGTGCATTGCAGTGTTTATTCCAGCACATCTGTTGCTGACTTGAACGCCTGGGTGGTTGTGATGTTCCCGTGTGTGGAGGAGATGAGAAGACCAGCTACGCTGCCCGGGTGGAGTGTGGCCGTGCACCGTGGAGGAAACCCTTGAAGACAGAAACCTCCAGGATGGGACGTTCCCACAACCGTTCGCAGCAGATGGGTTTGGGGCGAGCCCCAGGTTAGCTCTCGCCGTGCAGAGGTACCTGCAGTTGTCAGCCTGGAGTAGTATGTCCATGTTGTGCTGGAAGACCTTTGCTGCCTCATGTGCGACAGCTCTTTAAACTGCTGCTGTCTGTAGGATCCTAAGAGCGCTGCAGTTCAGGCATGGATTTCAGGTCCTTCTGAAGAGGGGTTGTTTTGCGGAGAACACAGTTTTCTCTCCCAGACACTACCTGTCCGCAGTCACCTCAGCTGGTGTGGTATCGCTCTGATTAAAACCTCTCTTCATCTTTTTCTTCACCTGCTGTTAAACTTGTGCACAAGCTTGTCAGCTTGAAAGGGTTTCCCAGACTTTTTAACCCTGTGGTATGAGATGAGCGCCAGCTCCTTAACTTCAGGGCTCAGGCATCTCAAAACTACTTTGTGTGTGTATGTTGTCGCTGTAGTAGGTAACGCGGCTGGGTTAACAAAACAGTTCTGGCTGGTCTGCTTCCAGGAAACTTTCTGTTATTAAACCGTTGTAGGAAAAAACCATTAGCTCTTTCTCTTTCACTCCTCCTTCCAGTTTGCAGAGACGTTGCCAATGCCTCCGGGCCCTGTGTCTCACTGCACCGAGAAAACAGTGTCTGTCATTTAGAGAAAGCCTTGGAAAACGCGCAGATGTTAAATACCTTGTAAGAATCTCAATTTGCTCTCTGGAGCAGAAGTGTCTTTATTGTACAAACATGCCCGCTTCCTATTTGATGCTGTATTTTTAGACTGGGAGGCTTAGTTCTTGCCTAGCAAAATACATTCTCCGGTGCACCTTTGGTAGTTCAGCTTGGGAAGTTGCCAATCTGCCTTATGAGTAATATTTTCTTCCACTGACGCCTCGCCACCCCCGAGCCATCCGCAAGGAACGTTTCTCATTCTGCCTCGCTTCACCCACGTCTCGTGTAAGTGTTGTTTTAAAAAGATGTATCTGTACAAGTATCCAGTGCGGATGAGTCAGGCAGGAGGACTCAAAAGTGGTTAAGGAAACCGTGTACTTGCAAGCACGTATATGAAAGAGCAGACTGTTATTGCCCTGAAGAGCCTGTCAGACTCTGAGAAGGGGGGAGCTGAAGAAATGTGCAGAAGACAAATTAATTACATTGCTCTTTCCTCCCTCCTCACCCTCCAATTTACAAATGATAATAATAATAAAAGAAAGGCTTAAAAACCTGCACTGCTCATAAGCCCTGTCTATGAAATGAACTTGTTAAAACAGCTGGTAGGTATAACGATGCCATCCACAGGGAATGCTTGCACATAGAGATGCTGAGCAGACATTTTTTCACTCTGTTGCAGGCACAGAACTCAAGAACTCGCAGAACTTAATTCCGTGAGAATATTCATAGAAAACTGAAACAACTTAAATTTAGTGAATTTTCTGGCTTTGGGCCGCACATTACGTTTAATAGTTTATGGAGAATCACCTCCTCCCACGAACTGGTTTGTTGGTGCTGCAATGTCTTTAATAAGTGTAAAGTTGTTTGCCCAGTTTTCCTGTTGAAGAACAAATATATAGGATATTTTTAATGCTAATATGTGTTAATAGTATTCTCTGGCCAGGGTAACAGTACTTTACTCATGGTTGGTTTTAAAGTTATTCATTCGTGCTCTTTGTTCTCAGGGCTGACACAATCTGTTTATCAAACAGTAAGATAAATATTTAGCAAATGCATCATTCATTCACATAAGTCATCTTTCTAAGTTTGTGGTGTTTCCTCCTGTGGAAAAGTTTGTACCTCTTCCTAGCAAGCCTGCTTTTCATCTTTCACTTGGGAGCGGCACAGTAATAGATGGCATTAATAAATTCTGAGGATGCAAAAGGAAAAAATCTTGGAAGCTTTCCCCTCTGTAAATAAAACTTCGAGAGTCACGAAGGCTGCATGTTGCAGAAATGCATGCGCAGCAGTTCATGCTCAGGCAGTGGGGCAGACAGCTCGCATTAGAGTGCGCCAGCGACAGCGTTACGTAGCACGCAGAATCGTTTGTGAATTTTGTTTCTTTGCTGGCTTCAAGATTTGTGATCTGGGATGAAGTGAGTGGAAGGCAGATAAGAAGTCCATGCACTTATACTGCACTGAGACATTGTAGCGTGCCTGCAGCATGTGTTGAGGTTGGTTCAGTTTTAGTTCAGAACAGGCAGTGCTGCAGCTGCATACGCTGTATTCTTAAACCCCATCCCTTAGCCAGACCTTGGTCTGGCCTCTCCCTCTGAAGTGCACCCCTTCGCCTCCCGTGGGCTCATATGAGCTGATGTGAGTGAGGGGCAGTCCCTGTGCACGTGCAGCCAGTGGACATCTGCACTTGTTGGTGCTGCGGGATAGAGAACAGGGGGTGTACACGATCGGGTGCGTCTCTGTGCCTTGCCTGGCAAATGCGCTCCTAATGTTTGGTATGAAAATGTCTCTTTCTCCCTTGCCTGATGCTTCTTAACAATAGCAAGCAAAGAACTATTTAAAACGTGGAATTGTGCCCCCTTGGCTTCTTCCCACCGTGCTCCAGCACGACTTTGCTGATGATGTTTGTGTCTGCCTGCGGGGAGTGTTGTCCCTGACCCAGCTGTGGTTACCTGAGGTGGAGCCTCTGGTGGTGACTCCAGGTCGGGAGAATTTCACACCAAACCCTCTTCCTGCCCTTCCCTCCTGTCCGTGTGGGTCTCTGGACCACACGCAGCATGTCACTCCCCTGCCTCTGGAGAATGAGATCAAAGAGCAGGGGTGGGCGTCACCTTCCCCCTGGCCCAGTGCACAGCAGGGATTTGCCGATGGCTCTCCCAGCACAGCCGGGGGTGGGAAGGATCCCGTGGTCAGGGTTTTCAGTAACGGGATGTTGTTTTCTCCCCAGTTGTGCGTAAGGTGGTAGTAAGGCAGACGTCATCACAACCAAATTCTTAGGCAGGACAACCAAATGTGACTTTTGGCTCTCCACTTTTTGCGCTGCGGTGTAATTCAAGCCTGTATTATTGCCATGTAGCCACAGTCTTTTGGCCAGACTGGAATTATGAGTATGGATTTGAAATAGAGGGAAGGAGACCGCCTGGGTTTTGAATTTTCTTCGTCGGTGCAGGCTGTTTCCATGCTTTGAGGTCCACAAGTCTCCAGCAGGTTTGCTAAACCAGCGCGTTCAGGTTTAGGTGATACGAAGAGAAAGGTTTGTCTTCTTGCTTCCATGCCTGTTCTGTCTTTTTGGCTTAATAATGAGTAAAGAAAAACGAGTGTGTGTGCCGTTGCACTTTCTGGAGGCTGCAGAAGTCTTTCATCATAGCAAAAAGGAATCAGCTGGATGTGGTTGGGGAAAATAATCTGGTCACTAATATTGGACAAAGCCCTGTGGTCAGATGACTTAACTGAGTAAGTCCCTTCGAGAGGCCATGAATAGGTGTGATGGTAGACACCATGCATCTTCTGGAGCATGTGCATGCGGCTTACAGTATTTTTTTTTAGCTAAATTATAATGTACACGCACTATTTATATATGAAGAAACATCCTTCTTTGAACTGCCTGTTGTGAAAACGTTCAAAGAACTTGCAGATTCAGGCACACACAGAAGTGCACACACCTTTCCCGTGAATAAACTTCAACGGGAGATTTAGGTTAGATATGAGGAAGAAGTTCTTTACCGTGAGGGTGGTGAGGCACTGGACAGGTTGCCCAGGGAAGCTGTGGCTGCCCTATCCCTGGCAGTGTTTAAGGCCAGGCTGGATGGGACTTTGAACCTGGTCTGGTGCAAGGTGTCCCTGCCTGCGGCAGGGCATTTGGAACTGGATGATGTTTAAGGTTCCTTCCAGCCCAAACCGTTCTCTGATTCTAATAGGATTTTTTTCTCTTCTGAATGCTGACTTCAGATTTGTCTTTAGAATGTCACCTTTAAAAAACATAACGAACCCAAAGTTGCGAAAGTTCTTTGTGTAAACTGAAGTAAGTTCTTCGGCTGGAACTATTTTACCGTTTACTCACAGTATTATAGCACTAAGCTTTCTTAATGCTGTAATTTGAGTTGTGGCTTGAGGAAAAATTGCTCTGCTGTGTTCACATTTTACATCTGGGATTGCTGCACTGTAATGAGTTTCTGTTGTTTTCAGGAGCTGTGTCAGTGTCGCCCCGGGGAAGGGAATTGTTCCTGCTGCAAGGAGTGCATGCTCTGCCTGGGCACCCTGTGGGATGAGTGCTGTGACTGTGTTGGTAAGTTTGCATTGCTTTAGGATTTTCTTCTGTTTTTAATTGCTTTCTCCTGCTATGCGCTGAGCTCACAGTCTTATAATAGAAGTAAAACATCGGGACAGAATCTGTGCTTTAAACATCTTGCAGCTCATTCTGTGGGCACTGAGTAAGTTACTGTGGGGAGCCAAACACTGGAAGGCTGTATCTGCCTTGTGGAGTGGCCGTAGGCCAGGTTTTGCTTGGTTAATGTCATCATAACCGACTATTAATTTTGTCTCTAAAACATAAACTCCTTTTTGAATCGTCATCTTGAGGAAATTACACAGCACCTGGTTCATGGGTTGGATGCCGTGTGGAGGTTTCTAACTGGGGCGTACTGACAGATACCACACAGGGACAATTTTAGGTCAGACTCCCCTTGTGAATTCTCGGGACTAATAGGAAATAGCCAAGGCCAAAGTTCTCATCATTCTTGTATTTGCAAAAGAAGCTCTTTGTGGAGGATGAGAAGGAGGCATACAAGTTCCTACTGTAGGATTAGCTGTAGGATAGCCTTAGCAAGAACAGCGTTATTACTAACAGGTAGTGTTTAGAGTGCCCAGAACTTTGAAAGTGAATGCTGCCCCTGCTTAAGGAGTATGCATTCTAGTTCCATCTCTTGTTTTAAATGTATTGGAAGGCTTCGTCCTCCTGTGGTTGCTGGAAGTCTCTCTCTGCGGCCATTCAAAATCCTTCTGGCTTCCGTGAAGGGGATGCATCTTGAGTGTTGCACCTGCTCTCAGCTTCTCTGGCTGGCTGAGTCTTGTCTGAATTCATGAAGCTCCTTTTCAGCCCGTTGTCTCTCCTGTTCCATCAGATGTGAATATGCTTTCTGGCATCCTGCTTTCTGTTTGGTTCTGGCTAGCTTTGCTTTACTGTTCTTCAGTAAGCAGTGGACTGGCGTGGTCCTTCGCATGCGTGATTCTCCCCAAAGGCAAAAGGTGTTTTCAGCCTGCTGCACCTGTGGAGGATATGCATTTAGAAAGAGGCCCTAGAGTCTGTTTTTTCTATTAGATCTTGGGCTCCCATCCCCTTTGCCCTTCCAGCATCATCTTGTGTTGGCCTATTCAGTCATAAGAGTGAGGAATAGGATAGTAGATTGTTTTCCCAGTTCAGAACAATTGTTTGCTGTAGAAGTCAAGACACAGTGTGCCAGTATCCTCGAGGGAGAGGAAAGACCTGCCTGTAGGGATTGTGAAGAAAGCCAGCAAACTCCACACACAGGTGGTTGGTTTGGGTTTTTTATTAAATCTGCAGATTACTCACTGTTGTGCTGCTCTTCCCGTGGTGTTATCCAGGACAGAAGTTAATGGGCCTTCAGGTTCAGTTTCCTAGTCCTGAGTAAACTAAACCGTCTCCTGATGCTTTTGCAGGTGCCTCAGACCTTGTTGGTTCTACTGGTACAGTCCTGTTCTCCTCCTCTTTAGCGTAGGGTCATCCTTCCTGTAGCCTTATTCAAATGAAGAAAGAGGAGTGCATGCCATACCCAGCTCCCTGGAGACAGTTCTTGACTGATACTTGAGCTGATATTTAAGTCTCTTTAAAAGCTGATCATGTCTCATGTAAAAGCAGATAGGTTGTCGTGTCTTTCAGGTCATGTCTGCTCTGAAGTCAGGAATTACCTCCTATCGTGCAGCGCTGACTTTGCTGACGCTCAATCAATGCCCTGTGTTTTGTGTGATTGCTAGCTGCCTTCTCGAACAGGGAAAAAGACACTGGAGGAGGGAGAACAGCAGCAGGTTCCTCTGTCCTTTATTTTTCTCAGCTTTGCAAGTTAAGCTCTTCCAGTCCCTCCTGTAAAGGCTTGTCTACTTCCATCATTTCAATAGGCCCAGTTTCTGCATCTTCTCATCCATTTCAAAGCAGTAATGTAGATATGTTTGTTCTTGACCAGTTGCTCATAAGTTTTTTATTTTAGTTTTGTAATAATCATATATAAATATAATTATAATTAAAATACTTGTTAAAATGGTAAGAGGGAAGGATCTTTGTGGAATGAGCAGTTACCCATTAAACTATGAGTGATGGTTTCTTGTTACCATCTTAAGGTAATGTTTTCCTACTGCATCGATACACACAAAAAACTCCATACACATTCTGCAATACTCTAATAAGCAATCTGGGTGTTATTTCTCATGTGTATCCTTCTTACCAGTAAAATCTATTTTCTGTATCCCACCTGACAGAGAGGGCCCCTAGAAAGGCTCATTGGCTTCCATTTCACAATGTTCATGCAGAGACATCACCTAAAGTGTATGTCTCTTGATGTATCTGTACAAAACCCTTACCTGGTTTGGTATCTTCCCAATTCATTTTCAGGTGGGCATGCTTTATTCCAGTTGTATGATGAGTATTCCATCTGCTTGCCAAAAAGCACTAATGCAGGGATAGAAATCTTTAGTTAAAGCAGTGAGTCCAGGAACATCTTTGAAGACCTTTGTATAGGAGGAGACTGTCTTGTGGTGTTCTTGTTATTAACCACTGGTAATGCTAACCACTTGCTTAGGATTTGCCAGATTTCATACTAATCATCATGGGTGAACTTCCCTCTGCTTTGTTCATTATGGAAGTCCATCTCCTTAGATTGAAAAGATTGTGGGTTTGTATAAGGTTCCACTTAAACACGGTTTCTGAAGCTGGAGTCCTAATGCAGGGCAAGGAATGCATCTCTGGTTGTGTGGAACAGGTAGTCTTTGAACATTTATGCCCTAGATTGCTTTGATGCTTTAAGGATTGGTGTGCTTTGCGGCTGTAGCTGTCTAAAACTGTGTCTGTGAAACTACCCAAAACATTATCCAGATGTACATGAGGAAAATGGATTTGTGTGTCTCTTGCCAGGTGACTTCTAATAGTATTTCATGGCTTCTGAGTTTAACTACCTATGGAAATACAACTTTTCTTCCTAATCTTGATTGTTTCAGTGTTAGATTAAATTAAGACACCTTTCAGTTCCATTGCTAGTAATAAATGTTAGTTTAGTGTTTAAATGGCTAACGAAAAGCTAGCACCTGCATTGCACGTCACAAAAACACTTTGTAGGAAGTGGCAGAGAGAGAAAAGATTACAAAGTTTCAAAAAAGATACCACAAAAGATGGTGAAAAATAAGGAAGAGGTAACCTGGAAACAAGCGTTTTGCCTGTGGTGACCCCTCCAACTGAGTAGCAAAATGAGGTTCATCTCGGCTATCTCTAGGCAGGTAAAGTAATGCTCCCTCCTTGCTCAGTCCTGATAGTGATCTGTGCGTCTCTGGCAGATGACTAAAAAGATCTAGGGCGCTGCTGCAGCAGGTGAGATCAAATACTTGAATTGTGATCAAAAGTTTCATGTACCTCAGGATTTGTCAAGATACCATCTTCATCCAGTTGCAAGCTTTCATTCCAGGTTCATGCTAGTATCGATTATTCTGTGCTTTGTCTCTTTTCCCAGGGGAAACAAACCTTCCATTGAGATCTTCATACTCTAAGCTCTCATTCTAGCATAAAAAGGGAAGTGAAGTGCTGTTTGGATGAGGTTTTTCTTTTCACTTGGATCTCACAAGTTACAGGTGTGTTTTGTGGAAGTCTGCAGAGATGTGAAACCTGCCATTGCAGAAAGCTCCTCCTGCTGTATTTGGTGGCAGTTCTGCTATTGAGCTGAGAGTGCAATATGTGTGAAAGGGCTCTGTTCTAAATGTTCTAACTATTCCTGCCTGTTTCAAGGAGGAGTTCAGGGAGTTTCCTGTAACTTATTGTTTCATTCCTTTGCAGGTATGTGCAATCCTCGCAATTACAGTGACACACCTCCAACATCCAAGAGCACTGTTGAGGAGTTGCATGAACCAATTCCTTCCCTTTTCCGGGCATTGACGGAAGGGGATACTCAGCTGAACTGGAATATCGTTTCCTTCCCTGTGGCAGAAGAACTGTCACACCATGAGAACCTCGTTTCCTTTTTAGAAACAGTCAACCAGCCACAGCATCAGAACGTCTCTGTTCCAAGCAACAATGTCCACACACCTTACTCTAGTGACAAAGGTATGAGTGTAGTGTCCTTCCTCTCATCTCTTCCAGGAGCCTTCTTGGTGCATATCCTATGCTTGTCTGTGCTTGCTGCTTCTTTTCCCATCAAAAAAGTGTGAAAATTTCAGTCTAATTTTGAGCATGAAGTAAGAAAAGGAGTGAGGCAAAAGTCTTGAGGAACATGGAAGATGGTGTTAAAGTGTTTGATGATCTTAGAAGATGCTGAACCACAGGAGTTTGTTATGTCTACGGTTTGTCCTGTGGCATGAGGCAGATTGTTAATGTTATTTTGCTCGCACTAGCACGTGAGCAGTTACGTGTATTTTAGGAGACAGGACAGACCAAAAACTGAACCCAAATCGTGTATCAGTGCAGAGGCAGGCAACTGAAACGCATGGCTTCAGAGGTTTGAGAAAGCCATGTGCCATAAACCATTGTGTCTGGGGTAGGTGTTTGTTTCTTCCACCTGAGCTGGCATAACTTGAACTCTTTAGGAGGATGGCTTGTAGTAAAGCTGAGCAAGATTAGCAAGATTGCTCTTTATGTTGAGGAGGGATGTGTGACAGACAGTCTTAAAGATAAGCCATCTGGGGACTCATTCCTCTTACTTTTATATCAAGGTTTTTATATTCTTACCTTCACTTTAGAGGACAGACTTCAGAATATTGTTGGGGAGTGAGGGAGAGGATGAGAAATTTGAAGTAGTGACAACGGTGGCATAAGAAAGAAAAATACTCTCTGCTTCTTGGTTTCCATACTGAACCTGAAGTACTTTTCCCTGCAAATCATTACATCAGACTTAAAAGAATCTCACAAACAGTTCATAGTGAAATTGCTGCTTAACAGGGAAAAAAGAGAATCTGATTTGCTTTATTAGTGTAATCAATGCTTTGCTTCCTTCCCAGCACACGCTTTAAATATTCGTTACCCCATAGTTGCTGTTGTGATGGCTCTTTTATCTTATCAATGAAAGATACCCTAATTGATGGACATGCTGCTTTGCCATGCCATTGTGAACCCTTGACCTAGTTACGTTTCTGAGTAGGACTGCTGTTGATTAAAAGGGACCATAATGGCAACATCTCTGATTTCCTTTGGTTAAAGCACGTTAGAAAAATAAATTAACTCCAGAAGTGGGAAACCAGATGGTCAGAAAGCATCTCATTCATATGTTTTTGACGTTATTAAAACCTTTGCTTGCCATTATGAGAATGATGCAGAGAGCCATGTTATATGGTAAGCCACAAAAAGCCCTGTGTGCAAACACTACAGTATTTAAAGAGGTAAATTATACTTGGGGAAAAAGAAATTATGCTTAGAACAATCTCCGATGTATCCCACTGTACTTAAGTACTGCAGCCCAGATGGCTGTTCTCTGTCAGTCCTTTACTACCATACCAACAGGATGGGCTAATGATAGTTTTGGATTAAACTTGGAATTTGAATTGCATCTCAAGGGTGTGGAGGAGTTTTGAGTTTAACAACAGGCAGATACATAACACTGCAATTTTTTTCGTAGTCAGAAGACTCCTTCATTTCACTTACTAAGACTGTATTAGAGATTAGGTTGAAAAAGGTTTTACTGGAATGACGACAAGTCTAAAAACAGCAGTTACGTTTGGAAATAGTTACCAAATGCCACTGGTTTTCAGGTTTCAGTAGACACTAAAACCAGAAATAAATGTCAGAGCTGTTCTTGTCATCATTCGCTGTGCCTCCTCCATCTTAGTGATCAGTGAAGAACTGGGAAAGGTAGAAGATGGCTTTCAACATCGTATACTCTTAAGTATCTAAATACGTAAGCCTGTTGAGGAGTCTCTCTTCTGGGTCACAGTGTAGGTAACTTTGTAGTGCTCTGCTTTTTCAGAAGCCATATTAAAGTTTACTTATAAAAATATGGATGATCCAAGCATTGGGAACAGAGAAGGTGGAAAGAAAAGTTGGATGCTGGCCTTGGTCAACTGATGTGTAGTATGGTGGAAGCAAGGACATCTGGGGAGTTGTACCTCTTGTGCTGGATGTTGTGTGAGCCGTGGGGTGGCATTTCTTCTTAACGCTTACTTGGTGAGATCATTGGCGAAGCAGTAACTGAAAACCGGAGGGGTAGTGGGTCAAGGGCTAACGGGCCTTGTGAGCATGGGCACAGGGAGGCAGCCCAGGAAGTTGCTGGAGACTGATTGCTTCTGCCCCTTGAAAATTCAGTCCCACAATCAAGTCACTGGTTTAACAAGCTAGCATGTGTTAGAAGACCCACTTGAAGAGAGGCTGGGTTTGTGCACGTGTATGTGTGCAGGCCCAGTTGCAGTACGTACAAGCATAGCCTGCCGTGGAAGAAACTGAAGATCATCTCCTTACCCTTTCCTTCTCCCCAGCCGTGCTGTTAGGCTGAAGGGGAGACCTTGCAAATGGAGGAGTCCTTAAGGTGAATCACTCAGCAGTTGTCTTCAAGGCTGTAATGTTCAGGGATTAGAAAGAGTATTCCTGTAAGCAGGGACACAGATGCTTTATGATTTCTTTAACAGGGCTGTGCCTACACCATTTTCTGGTTCTTCTGTGGCTCCTCGCATGCTTCACTCCGACATGGTGTGCTGGCAGCAGCCTACTGCATTACCAGTAATGGGGAAAGGGCTAATGAGAGGTAGATTTTGGTAAGGGGACAGTAGTCCCTCTGCTATCTTCTGGAATATATCCCCAGTTTTGGAAAGGCTCTGCCTACAAATACCCCTTGTTATGTTGTGCAACACAGTCATGGTTTTACCTTTGAGGGGTTGCCATTAAGCAGGTTCAGGGTGCCAGGCTCGCTCAGTGCAGTTCTGGGTGAGTGCCAGGAAAAGCAGCACCAGCCCCAGGAGCCCACAAGCTCTGCGCCTGAGTGGCATGAAGCCAGCGGCCCTGGGAGGGCGGCTGTGGATCCGGGAGGAGGTGGAGTGCGGTGGGATATAAAGCATTCCTTTCTCACCCCAGCTTGCTGCGAGCCCAGCCGCCAGACCTTGAACTTCCCCGTTATTATCTTAATGAGTGTCTTCCATTTCCTCCCGTGAATTGACTTCGTTTTAACATTTTAGTTGCCAAAGTGTGCATGTGCTGCTGGAGCTGCTGTAGTTCTCTGTGTCGGTATTTTCTGGCACTTAAGAGAGGATTGCAATGATTGTTAATCCAGAGCTACAGTCACACTTTACTGGTTTTGCTTTACTTTCAGCTGGTACCCTCAGAGCTCTGAACTGTGAGTTCAGATGTTTAAATAAGCCCAACTGTTTCAGATGATGACGGGATGTTGGTGAGAGAAAGAGGGGAGCTCGATAATCTTTTGGCAACTGATGAAACAAAGTCTGTGTTGTAGTTAAGGGTTTCTGACCTACACTGCGTGGTGACACAGGGGATGGTGTCTGCTCTGCCCTTCTGCTCCCCTCCAGTGCCAGCCAGGTAGAAGAGAGCTAGATATCTGCTAAAGCGGCTTCTACCTCTGCAGGTACTCTAGGAAGACTTTTATTTAAAACGATTAATTATTTGTATAAGTTCTGATTAGCAGAAAATGGTATGGCTGCTCGATGGACCGTTGCCTTTTTAAAGTACTTGTAGAGCTACCAATAAGTAGACCACCAGACGGCTGAACTCACACAGCACCTTCAGCTTCAAAGTCTGCATGCAGGGAATTGCCACTAACTCAGGAAGTTTTTTCATCTTGTAGATAAGCATTTTCCTTAACTTACAAGAACTGACTTTTTGTCTTCTCCGAGTTGCTAAATTCCTCCGTAGTGCACCGGTACAGCTCTCACTTGCAGCACAGACAGTATCGTAGCAAAATCTGGCAGAAATGCAAGTCTATTTCTTCTGGCCATTTTGAGATTAGACTTGATTGGGTTTTTTCTCCTATGCAGCCTTTGTTGAGTATGAATTGGGGTGGGGGGTGGAAATAGGTAAGAAATTCACCCTCTGGAAGAAAAGAGAATGCTGCTTCATCCTTATCCTCCCCACAGCTGTAGTCTGTAGTCCTTACTGTGTGAAAATTGGCAAAATGCAAATGAAAGAGGTGTTACTGTACCAAATAACATCCTTTTTATCTACACTGAGGGAGCCAGGCGATGACTGTGTAATTAGGTTTGTGAAACAAGGTAAATACTCCCCAGGATCCCAGCTGAGGCTGTAGGTACGTATGTCTCTTCCCTGTGTAACTGTTTCTGCAGCCTATAAAGAGGGATTTAATGCTTGAGGTGAGGAACAGTCCTGCTTTCAGTAATACAGCCTCTACACCCACACTGCTGAGGAGGGGACCTGGAGTGTCCTGTGACGAACAAAGAGCACCCTGGCCAATCTGACTCATTCAGACTTGGCAAGTGTCTGAGCGAGTGAGACTTCAGAAACAGTTTGGTAGCATATACATGGCGCATGTCCTCCAGCTGCTTACAGGGGCTGCTGGGAACCAGCCAGATCTGCTGCTGCTTCTCGCTTGCTGCGCACAGTCTGTTCTCTCCCCTTCGCAGCATTTTGGGCTGGTCCTTTGGGACCTAACCCTCTTGGTTTGTGTGCAGGTGGAAATAAACTTTCTTCTACAGTTAGGTCAAAATGAATGTTGCTGCCACCTTAATGGGATTGAGGTCTGGCTTTGGTTCCATTTTGGTCTTGGGAGAGTGGTCAAGGAGGCCAGGCTCACAGACTTGACTGCTGTCATCTGGTTTTGCCAGGGTTATGGACCTGGTGCTGCTCATCGTCCAGCCTCCTTCACAATGAGAGAGGTCTTCAGTCTCTCAGTTCGGTGTTACTGATGTTTGCATCCTAGAAATCACAGGCTCTTCTTCCACAAGGTTTATTTCATACTTCAGCATGCATTAGCTGATGAACTCGGCTTCTCCAGGACCACTGAACTGGTACTAACATGGAAGAGGCTGTCGCAGATAAGGTCTACATGAAAGAGAACATAGATGTCTTCTAACACAGAGGGCACTGGTCGTTCTCTGGTGTGAAGACAGCCTGCAAGTGCTGGGAACAGCTAGCCCACCTCAGAGTGGGCACAACTTTCCTGACAAGCTTTCCTGACCTACTGTAGCCTTTCCTCTGCGTGTTACAAGTCAGAGTGCAGTGATCGACATGATAGCGGTGAGCACTTCTGACAACCCTCTGGAGAGGGCTCTGGTTTCCTTAAAGAGTTGTTCTACTACCATCTAGAGTGAGCCGTGAGTCATTTTGCCTTTGCAAGATGATCCAAAGACTAGGTCAGTCAGGTGGAGATGGCATCCCAAAAGCTGATTTTGCAGGAAGAAATCTTTCTGGATTAGCCTGGATTGCCTGTTTGGAGATAGGAAGCTACGTGCCTCCAGCTGTCACCTTCTAAGACTGACCCTACCTATGTCTTTTAAGGTCAAACTTGAGAAGGAAACTACTAAAAAACTATCAAAGAAGTGCATTGGTATTAAGCAGGAGGGTACAAAGAGTATGAATGCGTCTTAGAGGCTTCTGTGATGTTCCTGTATTTGCACACTAGCACTGAACTGTATGACTGACAGGACATATACAATCATAGAATAGTTAGGGTTGGAAAGGACCTTAAGATCATCCAGTACCAACCCCTCTGCCATGGGCAGGGACACCTCACATTAAACCATGGCACCCAAGGCTCTGTCCAACCTGGCCTTGAACACCGCCAGCAATGGAGCATTCACAACTTCCCTGGGCAACCCATTCCAGTGCCTCACCACCCTTACAGTAAAGAATTTCTTCTTCATATCCAATCTAAACTTCCCCTGTTTAAGTTTGAACCCGTTACCCCTTTTCCTGTCACTACAGTCCCTAATGAAGAGTCCCTCCAAAGCATCCCTATAGGCCCCCTTCAGATAATGGAAGGCTGCTATGAGGTCTCCACGCAGCCTTCTCTTCTCCAGGCTCAACAGCCCCAACTTTCTCATCCTATCTTCATACAGGAGGTGCTCCAGTCCCCTCATCATCCTCTTGGCCCTCCTCTGCACTTGTTCCAACAGTTCCATGTCCTTTTTATGTTGTGGACACCAGAACTGTACACAATACTCCAGGTGAAGTCTCACGAGAGCAGAGTACAGGGGCAGGATCACCTCCTTTGACCTGCTGGTCACACTCCTTTTGATGCAGCCCAGGATACAGTTGGCTTTCTGTGCTGCGAGCACACACTGAAGCCGGCTCATGTTCATTTTATCATCGACCACCACCCCCAAGTCCTTCTCTGCAGGGCTGCTCTGAATCTCTTCCCTGCCCAACCTGTAGCTGTGTCTGGGATTGCTCTGACCCAGGTGTAGGACCTTGCACTTGGCATGGTTAAACTTCATCAGGTTGGCCTCAGCCCACCTCACAAGCGTGTCAAGGTCCCCCTGGATGCCATTCCTTCCCTCCAGTGTATCAACCAAACCACACAGCTTTGTGTCATCGGCAAACTTGCTGAGGGTACACTCAATCCCACTGTCTATGTCACTGACAAAGATGTTGAACAAGACCGGTCCCAACACCAATCCCTGAGGGACACCACTCGTTCCTGGTCTCCAGCTGGACATTGAGCCATTGAGCCCAACTCTTTGTGTGCAGCCAGTCAGCCAGTTCTTTATCCACCGAGTGGTCCTTGTGTCAAATTGATGTCTCTCCAACTTCGAGACAAGGATGTCGTGTGGGACAATGTCAAACACTTTGCACAAGTCCAGGTAGATGACATCAACTGCTCTACCCCTGTCCATCAATTCCGTAGCCCCGTCATAGAAGGCCACCAGATTGGTCAGGCAGGATTTCCCCTTAGTGAAGCCATGCTGGCTGTCACCAAGCATCTTGTTGTTTTTCATGTGCCTCAGCATGCCTTCCAGGAGAATCCACTCCAAGATTTTGCCAGGCACAGAGGTGGGACTGACTGCTCTGTAGTTCCCCAGCTCATCCATTTTCCCCTTCTTGAACATGGGGGTTATATTTCCCTTTTTCCAGTCATCGGGAACTTCACCTGACTGCCATGATTTCTCAAATATGATGGAGAGTGGCTTAGCAACTTCATTTGCCAGCTCCTTCAGGACCCGTGGATGGATTTCATCAGGTCCCATGGACTTGTATACGTTCAGGTTCCTAAGATGGTCTCGAACCAGATCCTCTCCTACAATGGGCCCAGGGTCCTCATTCTCACAGTCCCTGCGTCTGCCTTCCAAGACTTGGGTGGTGTGGTCCGAGCATTTGCCAGTGAAGACTGAGGCAAAGAAGTCATTAAGAACCTCAGCCTTCTCCAAATCCATGGTAGCCAGTTCTCCTGACAGCTTCCGAGAGGGCCCACATTGTCCCTAGCCTGCCTTTTATTTGCAATGTACCTATAGAATTCCTTCCTGTTATCTTTCACATCCCTAGCCAAGTTGAATTCTAAGTGGGCCTTAGCTTTCCTAACCTGGTCCCTAGCTTCCCAGACAACATCCCTGTATCTTTCCCAGGCCGCCTGTCCTTGCTTCCACCTTTTATAAGCCTCTTTTTCCTTTGAATTTTCCTCAGCAGGTCCTTATCCATCCAAGGAGGTCTCCTGGCCCTCCTGCTGCACTTCCTTCTAGTTGGGATGCAACACTCCTGAGCTTGTAGCAGGTGATCCTTGAATATCAACCTGACTTGTACACTTACTGGAGCTTATTTCATGAGGAATGCTGCCTAGAGACTTGCCTCTACTTTCTCGGACCCTACCCTTCCACTGAAAACCTCCTGTGAGGAACGAGCAGAACATACCTGGGAATGTCTGGGACTCCTGGGAATGGGTGGTGTCTACTCCTTCTTGGGACGCTGGCAATCTGAACTTTTTATTGCTGGTGACTAAATATTGCCAAGTGTGTCCTCCATAAGAAGATGAAGCTGCTGTATGGTCTCTACATGGATTCTTGCCTTCAAGGCTATCATGGCTATATCTCCCTACCACTTTTCAGCTTTGGCCAGGCACTTTACGTATATACCTGGCTGGTATGTAAGCATACATTCCATTTTGCTCTTTCCTTCTCTCCTCTGCGAATAAAATATCACTGTAGATATATGGGTTGTTTTTAGGCAGAGGTTTGTTCTTTGAGAACTCTCTTCCTCTGGTCGTTGTGCCACAGGCTTTATCATAGAAATAGAAGTGCCAAGAATGGGACAGGACTCACAGCCACAGCATACTTTGTTATTCTCCGCAGTGCTTCAGGTGCTCCAAAATATCTTGGACCACTGCAGCATTACTTGCAGTACAGCTTTTCTGCTTCAGCTGTGGGTCCACACTTCCTCCCCAGAATCCTTACTGCCTGTTGCACGGTACATCTGCAGGATGTGTCCATTAGTGCAGAGCCTGAACAAGGCAGTGAATACTCTCTTGCTTTCAGCAGGCTGGTAACCTTTTTCTTCAGCAGGCTGTGACCCTTTTGCAGCTGTTGAGGTAATGGCAAAATAGTTTGACAGTGGTCAGGGTCCCTCAAAAATGTTTTAACAAATGATGGTTCTTAAAAGGGTAGGTGAGGTTTCCAGACGTCAAAGAGGAGGATGTGTCTACGGGAAAGCTGCTGGATGTATCATGCTTCCCTGTATGTTGTGTTGTCTCTTTTCATGTGCTCAAAAGCATGGGCACCACATAGATCATCTGTTGATACTGAGGAAACTGACTGCATAGATCTGATGACTTGTAAAGTGATGGAGACCCTTGCTGTCCTCGACACCTTAAGAGCTTGCCCTGAGATGCGCGTACTACTAAGGCTGCTGATCTGATCTGAGGTTCTGGTGCACATCAGCATCCCAAGACTTGCTTACAGATAAGAGACTGGATAAACACTATGCTTAACAGCTGCACTGCTCTGAGAGTCCTTTGGTTACTCACCATTCTCCATATCTCTGTAATCACCAAAAAAATCCCCACCCTCTCTTGGTTTCCCATTTACGTTTTTGGATTACATTTTTCTAATCTGCATTGGAATGTAGGTCAGGATGTTTCTCCTGGATCCACACTCCAGAAGCAGTGATAGGCTAGAGAGCCCTTTGACATCTCCCACTCACAACTCTGGTGTGCGCAAGTGAGACATTCATATGTGCAGACAGCTCCCAGTTGTGCTTTTCCCCAAAGTGTGCCAAGTTAATGCTGTGGGTAAATACGATACAATTCAAGTCCTTTGGAGGATAAACAAAGGTACGGTGTAATCACCTGGTCAACACAAAAGGAAGTTGGTAGAATCTGTAAGTAGAGAGGGGAGGGATGTTTTTGTTTTATAGTTGTGAATGCCTCAGCTCCAGTTTGAAGTCGCAACACCAAACTTCATGGCATTTCAAGTAACTGCGTGATTGTTGGAAGATTAAAGTCAATGTTTAGGCAGAAGGGGGTTCTTAATGTTGGTACTAAAGCGAGTGGTTTTGCTTAAAAATGAAAGAAGGAAAAAGTGTGCAGTTTCAAGTTGAGAAAAACTGAATTTTCTAGCTCTGTGATTTAATATGGCTGAAGAATATTGTGGAGCTGGGGGTTGGGGAGTGTCGTGGTTTAAGCCCCCCACCCACGCAGTTTTCTCACTCACTCACTCACTCACTCCCCTGTTTCTACCCCCAGTCCCGGGGGGTATGGGGAGGAGAATCGAAAGAGTGCAACTCGCACAGGTTGAGATAAGAACAGTTTAGTAACTAAGGTGTAACACAAATCACTGCTGCTACCACCAACAATAATACAAGAGAAATACAAGGAAGGAGAATACAACTGCTCACCAAGCCCAACCCAGCCAGTGCACCCCCAGCAGCGAACCCCCCAAATACCAAAAACCTGACCATGCCATGCACCCCATGTCCACCACCACCACACCCTTCCAGGTCTCTGCTCTCCGTTTTCACCTCCTGGACATGACGTGCTGTGGTGTGGAATAACCTCTTTGGTCAGTTTGGGTCAGGTGTCCTGTCTCTGCTTCCTCCCGGCTCCCCCTCCTCCCTGGCAGAGCATGAGACTCAGAAAGTCCTTGGCCAGACCAAAACATTCCCAAGCAGTAACTGAAAACACTGGTGTTATCAGCGCTGTTCCCAGGCCCCAAATCAAAAAACACAGTGCTGCATCAGCTACCAAGAAGGAGAAAAAACGACTGCTACTGCTGAACCCATGACAGGGAGAAAACATTTACACTAAAATAAGTGGGTTTGGTGTTTTGTAAATAGCTTCTCTAAACCTGAAGTTTTTCATGATGGTATATAGCAACTGCTGGCCACTGTGAAAGTGATATCTTGGTATTACCTTCAGAGGACACATGCCTGCCTGCTAGTTTGGCATAGACCATCCTTCTGCTTGAGAAGGTTTCTCTGATAACTGGGGGCCAAACCCACAAATATTCATGCCTTTGTAGAAATGAATTAATCCAGAAGGAGAGCAGACAACAGGTTGAGTTGTAGACACTGAAAACTTGAAGTTGATAGCTTGTACCTTGGCTCTCTGCCTCTTCTCTCTGCTTTCACTATCGCCTTTTTTTCTGTATCCTTTACAGCCAGGATGATTTGCAATCCTACTTCAAAAGCTGCACATTTGATTAATTTTTAACTAACCTTTAAAAATATTTCAAGGCCTTTTAAACAAAATTTTTCCCCCCTCTTGGTTTAGAACACATGTGTACTGTGGTGTATTTTGACGACTGCATGTCAATACATCAGTGCAAGATCTCTTGCGAGTCCATGGGAGCTTCCAAATACCGATGGTTTCACAACGCCTGCTGTGAGTGTATTGGGCCAGAATGCATCGACTATGGCAGTAAAACTGTAAAATGTATGAACTGCATGTTTTGAAGCAGGAAAATTGTAATATAGCAATATTGAGGCCAAAGTAATCTCTCTCGGTTAAAGAGATGGGGATTGCAAATACTGTGTTTTGGTGGAGTGCCTACTGGTTGCAATTAAATGTACCTGGTTGAAAAAAAGATGTATAAAATCTGAAAACTTTTTTCCCTCTTGTCTTGTAATTCATGTAAGCAAGGCTAACTAGGAGAAGTTTCAACACTATGTTTTAAGTTTATTTCTGCTCAAATGGTACAGCCATGCTCATCCTTGCTGTTCTGATTGTTTTCCTTTGATTTGAAAGTATTGACTATACTGGTTTTCAGAGTGTAGTACTGTATCTTGTAGTTTAGAGTAGGGAAACATTAAGAGTATGGGAATGAGTTTTCTATCACCTAAGCTCAACAAATAATGACATGGCTGCTAGTTGGAGGGGGTTGGTTGTTCTTTAGGGGCTGGCGGGGTTTTGTTTACTTTCTGAGTTTGTTTTTTAACCGTATTACGTTCCAGGTTTTCAGCTTCGCCTTCCATTGTGAAAATGGTATTTGGGCAAAAACAAAAACTCATGCGTGCTTCTCAAGTTCAGCACATGGTCTGTCACGGATAAAATCCAAAGGGCTGCCCAACAAAATGCTACGTATGGGGCACTTTTCTTCCAAGTTTCATTTGCCTAGCTCTTGTTAGGTACATTAGGGCCTATGTTGTATAATTTGTATATTAAACAAACAAAACCCCACCTTTTCAGTCTTCTCTTAGATACCAAAATACAGTTAATTGCAGTTGCATCTCGTCCTTTTGCACTGTTCTCTAGGGCTGCTTACTCCACAAACATTCAGTCCAGTAAAGGAAACATGAAAAGTTACTATGGATTTAATGACTAAATGAATAAAGAAGAAGGAAATTACATGACCAGTAAGTGGTACAGGGCTTGAGTTGAGCTGTTGGCAGCAGGCACATTCCTGTTTAGTAGTTTGCTGTGAATATGTACTCCAAAATACAATTACTGGGGTTTTTTCCCCATGAAATGTTGTCACTGAGGAAGGGAAAATGTGTTCACAAAGGCAGAATTAGGATGCTCTTGAGTTTAGAGCATCGTCCATTTTTCTAAGTAAGAGTTTTAATACGTTGGCAGTTACATAGCAGTTAGTATGAGCCAGTTAGGGCTCTGTTGATAATGGTACGAAGTACAAGCATAGAGTGTATGAGTAGTTAATAATCAGCTTTTCGTATTTATATGATGTGGGTTTCAACTCCTTGATTTCTTTTTTTAATGCATATATGCACACACAAAAAAGAATTTGACCATTCATGTTTCTCTCACTAACCTCAGCCTAGATGGATTAAGCTGTTTTATAGCCACACCTGTCTATCTGTACCATGTACAAATGAAAGCAGTCATTTTAAATTGATTTTGTTGAAAAGTTTGCCTGAATGTTGTCTTTTCATTTTTTCTTATGATACAGTTTTCATTAAGGCGAAATAATAATGATGATAAAAAAATTACTCTTGTGAAATAACGTTATTTTCTTCAGCCTCTTTTTCAGCTATAAAAAAGTACTTGAAAGATGAATGTTTGTTTTGAACTAGTGGATAATGCTTCAGATTTGCAAAGATTTTGAACTAGTGGATTATGCTTCAGATTTGCAATGAATAAAAACTCATAGATGTGAATAGAAAAGCTTTGCTTATCATGAAGGAGTTGTTCCTTCTATATTTGACAATTCATGTTATCTTTTCTTCCGCTTGAGTTTCTTAAAATGAACGGAGAGAAAGAATACGTTAGAGTAGCTGTGACTGGTTTTAGCTAGAGGGTGATGCATCATCGGTCTTGACTGAGAGAGGAGACACAAAGTAAGCATTGCTACGTCAGCATGCTTTGGATTCTTGCAATGGTGAATTATTAGAAGCAGCACAGTAGTTCAGAATCTTCCTGGGGGGAAAAACAGGGCTGATGTTTTTGGTCAGGCACCTGCTGCCCCATGGATCTGTGACACTGTCTCCACTTACATCATTAGAACTTCACCCTGATGTCAAGTCAAGGAAACAGCAAGGGTCAGAGCAGGAGGGATATGGGGAATTTGCTTAACAGGGGTCCAGGAAACAGTGTAGGGAAGGGCATAAAAATGTAAACATGGTTATTTGTGTGTAACGGCCTGAGAGCAGGAAGTGAGGATGCACACTTTGCCTTAATTTTTGTAATTCCTAATGCTGTCTGGTTTGCTGTAAGTGTTGTGTGTATGCCAATGTCATACAGCAACATCCAGTGTATTTTATTACAATGAGTGTGTTAAGAGGTATTTTAATAAAAAGACATTACTGGTTCTTGTGTTTTCTTTCTCAAGATTTCCTTTTGGAAAGTTTTTTATTTAGTCTTGCTCATTTTGCAAGAAAAATCACAATTCATTTGGGGGGGGAGAAGGGAAAGTATTTCGCCTGTGTCTGGATACCAGCAAAGCATCACCTACACAAGTGCTTTAGAATACTTCAGAATATGTTTTAAAAACTTTTCGGGCATCAGCCAGTTTTATTACTGTCCTTTGGGATACAATTGTAAATTACTGAGCTTCAAGGGAAGCCAAAAAAGGGAATTGATATAATAAGAAATTATACAAATCCCTGGTCTGGATTCTGACTGAGAAGGGGCTGAAGTCCTTTTGTTATTCTTTCTCTAAAAGTAGCTGAAGTTTTTGTTTAGTTGTTTCGGGTTTCATTTGTTTGTTTTTCCCCAAAGGCACTTGTTGCTCTGAAATTTCAGAAGCACTGACACCGTGTAGAGAGTGAGTACAATGGCCATAATGTGCCATTGTGTTCTTGTCATTTCTTAGGGCTCCTGGCTTGATTTTAGTACAGTTAATAGATTTCACATCTAGTACTTAAAAAAGAAATACAAGAACACCTGCTTGTATCTCTAATAACATGTCTATGGTCTCTCCAGTATCCATGTCAAAGTTAATGGCTGCTTTGGTACCTAGCTCTCAAGTCACCCTTCCTGCTGGTTTACTGGTCTGGCTTGATGTTTGCTGACGATCACACACTGACACACAGACCCACACAACACACATGCTCTAGTCTCTCCAGCCACAGGCACCCAAGACATGCAGGCCCCTGTGACTCGTCATCCTCTTTCTAGTGCCTGGCACTTATATCTGCATGCAGAGAGACCCCATCACCCAGGAGGAGCATTAATGATGAGACAGGACGGACCATGGTGATGAGTTATCTGCAGGGCATGGTCAGACAAGTGTACTGACCAGCTCCTTTTATCTTCTTACCCTCTTTTTCTCCACCTTTGTTCCTCCCTTTCACTGCCTTTGGTTATTCTGCTACAAACCCTGCAATAGGTCTTCTGCCATACCAAAATGCTATTCCCCTGCATCCCAGGTATCCCATATTCACAGTGGTGGCTGTCATGGGACAGCCCTGGAAGGGGCTCATTTCTGTGAGTACCATATTGCAGTTTCTCCACCTGCCATTGCGGTGCTGTGCTCATTTGTGCTCATGGAGCGGAATGTTGATCACATAACCTAAAATTTGGCTGATCATGTCAGTTGGATTTTGCAAAGGAAATGCTTGTGCCAAGATCTGCCACATGCTCTTGGCATGGTATCTTTCACCAGGCAGTACCTCATTAAATTTTGTGCCACTTGCACAGGAAAACATACTTTGATACAAGATGCTGCAAAGAACAAAGCAAATCCCTTTTTCAGACAAATCTAAGATGTAAGGCCACTAAGACCAAAGTTTTCTGACATCCTCTTTGTTTCTTAAGTATTTTTAAAGTTTCTTCTTGCTGCAATGATTTTGGAATTGTAACTCCACAGTAGTGCTCATGGGAGTTGTAAAGGCAGAATTCAGTGTCAGACAGCTCTTTTGGCTCTCCTGCTGTGTGGGACATCATATACGTAACAGACTTTTCCCGCCAAAGGGATTAACTAATCTACTTTTTTCTAGGCTTTCCTTTATATATTCAGGTTCTTTTTATATCACGTGGGTGTTTCAGTATGTGGCCAACTATTTTCTTTCATAAATACACCTCCTTGTGACTGCTGTGCATTCCTGTATTGCTAATGAGAATTACTTAGTGTATCGACAGCTATCCCAGAATAGTACAGCCCATGTAGGCTCCCATCACTCCAAGACAAACTCGACCCCAGAACTGGCTTTCTTGAAGCAGGAGTGTCACTGAGAGGGAATGGGAAGGAATCATTTGTTAACACAGCTCTGCCTTTCCCCCCTTTTTTTCCTGTCAAAATGCTTTGTAATGCTTCCCTCCATTATTATTTTAGTATGTTTATGAGGGTCAGATACATCAGCAAGACTGAAATTCAAAGCAGAGAGCTTGCCACCTCAGACTCGTTTGTCCTTCAAGCAGTAAGAATTTACAGAATGAATATGGGGGCATGGAGGGTGTAAGAAAGCACCTCGGTCTGTGTGAGTAGGCCTCAGACCACAGTAAGTTTTGTAGATCAGAAGTCATCCAAATGTGTTTCACATGGCAATAAATTGGTATTGTCAGCACTACACACAATCACTTGTTTGTCTTCAAAAAAAGGAGAAGATTCATTCTGGGCTCATTAGATGATGGGTGTATTGTGTGAACTTGTGTTGGCAACCGGCTGTGATAATACCCTTCAGAGTCAAGAGCCTCTGGCAACTGTCACTTCAAGTGGAGATCCTCACAGGCAATCATCTCGAATTACTATAGGATGTTACTGAAATAACCTTTCTCTCTTCTTTTGCCAGAAGCAGCAGCCTTTGGGTAACAAAACCCCAACATTAGCGGTGACATTAAGTTAAATAAATCAGTAAGCCCCTGCTGTTAAACTGTTTCTTCTGGATGGAAGGATGTAAACTGGAAGTTGCGTGGTTATGTAATATGTTGTGGAGACAATCTCTCTGTGCTCCAACACTAATCAGAGTGTTTACAACTCTCCCTTTTGTATTTCCTACTGAATAGCACAAATTCCTGTGGGGGACCTCTTGCATTACTGCAGGAGGTTGCACAAAGAGCCCATTTGACAGGGACTAAGCAGCATTGAATCTCGAGTGAATAAATGAAGCAGGTGGCACGCTGCCACAGTATTAATGTGTCCAATCACCCAGGGATTATGTTTGAGGCTGTGGGAATGAATTGGTCTGTTTTTTACTGAAACAAATTCCCTTGTTGATGAGGAAACCTGAAAAGGATTCAAATTATGCAGGTGCTTAACATAACAGAAACTCACATTGTAAAAGGCACGGAATACAAAATTTAACACCACTGTAAACAGGATGCATGTGGAGATGGAGCTGTGTTTCTTGGCACAGGTCACATCCAGAGCATTTCTCCACTTTCTTGTATTCCAGAGAGTGCTAAAGATGAGCGAGTAAGGATTCAAGATCCGATTCATTATGCAAGATGAAACAAACAAATGGCTGCAAATGGAGAGGTCAGGAGCAACGTTACTCGTGAGGCAGGCTGGCTGCAAACACCTATAGAGCTGTGTCAGCGCTTGCGTTGGTACTGACTGCTTTTGACGTTTGCTGGCTTCCCACCGTTACAAATTTTGCCTCGCAACGGGTTTAGTCATACACCGCTTTAGTCACGGCTAATGCTTACAGTCTCGGGTACGTCAGTCCAGGAGAGCAGTCGGGTCTCCGCCCGCCCTCAGAGGCTTCAGAAACCTTCCCCGGGCTGTTGTACCCGTGTTTCCCGCCGGGAGGCCGCTCTCTGAAGCGGGACGGGAGCCGGGGAGCCGGGGCCCCCTCAGGCCGCGCCTCTCCGCCCGCAGCCAGCCCCAGCTCCCGCGGGCGAGCGCAGCCGGAAGCCGCTTCCCCCGAGCCTTAGGGCTCCGGGAGACGGGGGGCGAGGGAAGAGGGCTTCCCCCGTCACCTGGGAGTTGTAGTCCGGGGGCCGGCAGCCCCCCCGGTGGGGAACTACAGCACCCGTCACACCTTGCGCGCGGGACCGCCCCGCTCCCCGTCCTCACAGCACTGCGCCTGCGCAGAGCCGCCCTCCTCCGGGGTCGGGCGGGACGGGGGGGCCCTGCCCGTCGACGCACGCTCTCCTCCCGCCCCCGCCCCCGCCCCCGCCCGCCGCTACCCCGGAGCGAGGCGGGCGGCGCCTGCGCGGTGACGACCTCGCTCCGCTACGCGGCCGTCCTCTGCGAGCCCGGGCGGCGGAGGCGGAACGGGGCGCGAGGCGGGGCCCCGTGCGTGAGGCCGAGGCGGAGCCGCTGCGCCGGCAAGCGGGACCCCGGCGGTGAGTGCCGGCGGCTCGGGGGCACGGCCCGGCCCGGAGGGGGTGCGGGGGCCGGGGCGGGTGAGGGGGGATGAAGGGGGTGCGGAGCCACCCCCGGGCGCGGCTGCCGGGTGGGGGAGGGGCCGGCCCGGGCTGCCCGGAGCTGGGGGAGGGGAGGGGCCGTTGGGGTCTCCGCCTCCCCCCTTCCTCCCCGTCGCTCCGGGCTCGGCCGGCGCGGGGCGCTCCTCTCGGCCTTCCCGCTGCGGGGTCAGCTTCCTCCGGTGCCCCGGGGCGGCCCGGCCCGGCCCGTCCCAGCCGCGACTCCTCGGCGGCGCTGCTCAGGAGCGGGGCCCGGCCCTGTGCCTTGCTTACCGGCAGTGTTCCCCCTCCGGCCCCCACGGGAACTGGCGGCGGGGACCAGGCTTCGCGTCCGCCCGGTTGTCTGGAACGTTTATGCGCTTTGAATCGTGCGGGTTCGCTGTAGCTCAGGCGCAGGTTAGAGGTCTGCTGTGGTTTAGCTTTCTGTGGGGTTGCTTTGGGTTTGGCTTTCGAGGGGGAAGAGGTCATGGGGTTGTACTCGTTTACCTTCACCTAGAGGTCGCATCTTAAAAAACAGAAAACTTTTGCTCCTGCATCTAGTATGTTTAATAGGTTTTAAGGACGCTGTGTTTTATACCTAATAATGTTTAGAAAGCATGTGTTACCATTCATCGTATGAATGTGATTTGTGAGTAAAGAAGCAGACCTGACTTTTAAGTGCTTATGCATGTCAAAGCAAACAGAAAAAAAAAGCTCTGCCAGCAGCCCACACTGATAACCTGAAAGTGTCTTTTCATAAGGATGCTGTGGTTTGGACACATACCTCCCAACCTGGTGTCCCTGAGGCTAGTGATCGTCCTTAATGAGCAGTATTAAAACATAATAGGCTAAGAAGGCCTTTTTACCCAGATGGATTTGTGCAAGTCATTTGTTCCAGCACAGCAAAACAGCCATACTTGCATTCTCATACCTATTTCTCATCTGGAAAGCCCTTGGAATGCTTGCCATGCATGTTCGGCATTGCTGTAATGCACCCACTCATAGCTGATATTAAGGCTCTCTCAGGTATAATGCAGCACTGTAGGACTGTAATGGATGTGAATTTATTAGCAAGCTTAGAGGAAAAAATGGCAGAGAGGTCCCTTTGGTTTGGGTTGTGATATAATTTGAGGTGCTGTATGCAGTTTCTGGGGAATGATGCCATCCATACAGCTTCTTGGTTCATTTTTGTTCAGTCCATTTCTCGTAGTTACACGGTTGGTGTGATACATACTCTCGTGGGGCTATTTTCTACAGAGCAGTGAAATAGAAATGAAAAAAGCTTCCAAACACTTGGGGTTTTGAGTGTTTACTACTTCCAAGTGCTTGAAATTACTGCTCTCCTCCCCCCTCCCCTGACTGTAATGTTCTAGGTCATAAATCATAGAATCATAGAATAGTTAGGGTTGAAAAGGACCTTAAGATCATAGAGTTCCAACCCCCCTGCCATGGGCAGGGACACCTCACACTAATCGGCAGGCTTGCTGAGGGTGCACTCAATCCCACTCTCCATGTCACCGACAAAGATGTTGAACAAGACCGGTCCCAACACCCATCCCTGAGGGACACCACTCGTTGCTGGTCTCCAGCTGGACATTGAGCCATTGAGCACAACTCTTTGCGTGCGGCCAGCCAGCCAGTTTTTTATCCACCGAGTGGTCCACCTATGAAATTGATGCCTCTCCAACTTAGAGACAAGGATGTCGTGTGGGACAGTGTCAAAGGCTTTGCACAAGTCCAGGTAGATGGCATCAGCTGCTCTACCCCTGTCCATCAGTTCTGTAGCCCCATCATAGAAGGCCACCAGATTGGTCAGGCAGGATTTCCCCTTAGTGAAGCCATGCTGGCTGTCACCAGCCACCTTGTTGTTTTTCATGTGCCTCAGCATGCCTTCCAGGAGAATCCGCTCCAAGATTTTGCCAGGCACAGAGTTGGGTCTGTCTGGTCTGTAGTTCCCCGGCTCATCCATTTTCCCTTTCTTGAAAAAGGGGGTTATATTTCCCTTTTTCCGGGCATCAGGAACTTCACCTGACTGCCGTGATTTCTCAAATATGATGGAGAGTGGCTTAGCAACTTCATTTGCCATTTCCTTCAGGACCCATGGATGGATTTCATCAGGTCCCACACACTTGTGCATGTTGAGGTTCTTAAGATGGTCTCGAACCAGATCCTCTCGTACAGTGGGCCCTGCGTCTTCATTCTCACTGTCGCTGCATCTGCCTTCCAAGACTTGGGTGGTGTGGTCAGAGCATTTGCCAGTGAAGACTGAGGCAAAGAAGTCATTAAGAACCTCAGCCTTCTCCAAATCCAGGGTAGCCAGTTCTCCTGACAGCTTCCGAGAGGGCCCATGTTGTCCCTAGCCTGCCTTTTATTTGCAATGTACCTATAGAATCCCTTCCTGTAATCTTTCACATCCCTAGCCATGTTGAATTCTAAGTGGGCCTTAGCTTTCCTAACCTGGTCCCTAGCTTCCCAGACAGCATCCCTGTATTTTTCCCAGGCCGCCTGTCCTTGCTTCCACCTTTTATAAACCTCTTTTTCCTTTGAATTTTCCTCAGCAGGTCCTTATCCATCCAAGGAGGTCTCCTGGCCCTCCTGCTGCACTTCCTTCTAGTTGGGATGCAACACTCCTGAGCTTGTAGCAGGTGATCCTTGAATATCAACCAACAGTCTTGGGCTCCCCTGCCCTCTAGGCCCATAGAACCTTACTAAGCAAGTTCCTGAAGAGGCCAAAATCTGCTCTCCAAATACGGTGTTTATTATGGAGAAGCAGGGAACTTTACATTCCTTGTTATAGGGATCCATCTGATTTTTAACTTTGAGAAAATAAGTTGTGTTCTTTAGTCTTCCCACATCTGAAATAGAAGATGGGCATAGCTGCCTCAAATTTTAATGTTCAGGGTGCAACTCTGGCATTATTCTTAGTTAAGGTGTATTCAGGGGTGGAGGGCATCAATTTTTGTGATTTGGTTTCGGCTTTTTTTTTCCCCAAAGTCAGGATTTCACTGTAAAACTGCTGGTGTGATTGTAGTTATGCAGGCAAGAAAGTTTTTTCTGTAGGATGGCTTATTTCCATTTCTATATATGCATGTCTGTATTGCCTTGGTATTGCAATAACTGCATTCTGCCTTCAGAGCTGCATGGCTTAATTCTGTAGATATACTTAAAGCAAAACCAGTGTGCATATGGAGTGCCTCTTAAACCTTGAAGTTCTGATCTCACTTGTACCCTTTAGGGTCTTCCCTAATAGGTTTTACCTGTATTTTCTTACAGAAAAGGTTTGAGTATTTTCTGAGTAAATTGCTGTTTCTTACAAGCAGTTTTTAGACTAGCATGGAAGGTGCTGCTGTTCAGCAACAAATGCAAATCTGCTCTTCTTCTATAAAGCATGGTGTCATGTAGCTGGCCTTAAAATGTCAAAATAAAGTATAGTATGACATTTATCTTCAGTTTATTGTTTGTCTAGTATAATCTACTAAGCTTTTATCTGAACCAGTGCATCTGCTTATTTTGAATCAGTGAATGATTTGCTACCCTTAAAACATGGTTTGCCTTAAAAAATGGTTTGCCGTGTGCCTGCTTCAGATTTTCATCTAAGAATTAATTAGCTCTTTCTGCTGTTCACCTGAGCCTAATAGGCAAATGTTTTCAAATTGTTGCATAAAAAAATACATTAGAGGAGCACAACATTGGGTTGAGATTAGCCTGTGGAAGGATTGCACTCTGGCTGCATCTCAGTGTTGAGAGGTGTGTGCTGTGCAAGTAACACGTCTTCTGCCTTGTCACTGCCAAAACTGGAAAGGTAAGGATTTGGATTGATTTTAGAAAAAGGAAGGGTGTGACTCTTTTCCTGTCCATACTTATCCTTCCCATCCCAGTCATCCCTCACCTTTTGGGCTTGACATCCGGGAATACAGACTTGGTTGAAGTTGTGCAGGTACAGTAGAATGAAAGAGCCTTTGATGTGGGCAGCAACAACAGCAAGCCTTCATCTCTGAAGCTGAATAACAGCAGAGATCTGCAGCTCTCTGCTTCCAGTTTGTTTTCAGGCTGCAGTAGAAAGTGGGGATGACTGCTTACTTAGGGTAGCTGCTGGGAAGTGGGATGGGGAGGGATAGATATAATTGCCTGAGTAAGGAGTGGTGGTTCAGTAAATAAGCTCAGGCAACACTCAGCTCTAGTATATCTGAAGAGATTATAGTTTATTCTGTGATGTTACTAGCCGATAATGTATTAGGAAAAAGTATTTATTTAGGTTTCATCAGTAAAGTGCTGTGACAATTTTGAACCAATAGGGAAGAATTTGTGAAAAAGATAAATACAAATTACAGTGGCTTCAATGGCTCAAGTAATTTACTAAGAAGGTAAAAACCAAAGTTAACAGCTAAACAAAATATGTCTGACCAAAAATATTTGGGAACTATAACTGGGGTCCTTAGTATTGTTTATTAGTAGTTGTGCATTGAAAATGCAGGAGACATCTTTTTTCTTGTCTAATCTATGCGTGGGACACTGAGATCTACCAATATGAAACATCAGATCACAATGTTTAGGAGCGATCAGTTCACTGCCTACAAGTAGTATTTCCTTTGGTAAGTAAATAAGATGTATTCAGATGGAGAGCATAGTCTAGTACTTTTCCTTTGGGTAGCTTCGGTAACACTAAGGAAACAAAAATACAGATAATGAACATGTCCCAGTTTCTTCCAGAAGCAGCTTGGCATAACATCCTGACTAAAAACATAGCAACTAGTTATTTAATAAACACAGAATTCTATAACAATAAAGAAATAAATAAAAAATGTTTACCAGTTGCTGAAACAATAATATTGTAAATCTGAATAAGTGTACTGAGCTGTTTAATAGCACAAATTCATGTGGTATGTAGCCCAATTTAAAAAAGAAACATTAGTAAGATGATCTGTTTAGTCTTTAATCAAATTTCATGTTATTTTCTATGCGCAGAATTAAGTTTTGCTAGTGTTCTGATATAATTGAAGAGCATGGTGTAAGTCACTTCATCCTCACTGGTGTGCCCTTAGCTGTTAATAGTTTGTCATCTGTCTGTTTTGAGTGTGGGAGGATATGTAGAAATACAGACCTGAAGCAATCAGTGCTACTATAAAAAAATCTTTAAAAGGTTTGCAATCCTTGGTGTTACAGATTAATTTACTGGATGACCTTGTCAGCAATCCCTGGCTTGGTTCCATCTGTACAGCTGTCTTTTTCCTGGAGGAAGCAGGGAATGGCTTAATAATTCTTACTAGCTACAGCCCAACATGAAGCTCTGTGCTGGGGAAGAGCTTGCATTAGTGAGCAGAGATGTACATTTAGCTTATGTGTGATGTACTTTAGCTTATGTGTGATATGCTTTTTCAAAGGAGCAGGTGCTACCCTCTACTTTGGTGCAATGGAAGGGGCAGCTTTGCAACTAGGAGCAGATTTCTCATTTCATCACTGCCTTCTTTATTGTCCTTGCTCACAAGCAACTGAGGTTTTTTAAACTGACTATTTTGGTCTCTGGAGGCACACGAGGAAAGAAAGTGATGGATGCTTGCTTGAGGTGGGAAGCGGCCAGATGGCTGCTGTAGAGGAAGAGCATGGAGCCAGTGCTCAGTGGCCAGGCTTGACATTCCAAATCAGAATGCAAGTTTGGGCCAAACTGAGAATTGTTTTAAGGAAAATAAGCTTGGTTTCTGGTTTGTTGTTTTGTACATTTGCTAACAGTGAATAACTCCTCACTCCAGTAAATTCATATCGTTACATACAGATAAAATGTAATTTTGTTTAATTTTTGTCCTCTGTAGTAGTGAAAATTTCATGTTTCTATGATCTAGCTTAAGTCAGCACGTGGAGTTCGCTTCCTGTTTTACAGTTTCAGTAGGACCCCATGGCTTTTCTGTTAGGAGTAACTGAGATTTGTGCTAGAAGACAGACATCTGGCAGAAAGAAACTCTTGGGACTGAACATACATCTCTGGTACTACCAGAGCTTGAGCTGCGTATATGGTTTTTAAAAACACAGTGTATGATAATGATGGTGTTAACTGGACACTTGTGAGAAAAGTGCTATCATGGTGACAAAAACTTGCAGCTTCATTTTTGCACAAAAAAGTTTAGTAAGAATTCTGCAAGGACATCACTTCTCTTGAAAGCCATACCTAACTTTCTAGAATAGGAGTCTCATCTGTTATTTGCAATTAGAAGCTGAAATCTTTTTTTTTAATTTATTTCCTTTTTTTTGCTATAGTAACTTTCAGTGAACTTTAACATGTCGTTTGCCCTGCTAACTAGACTTACTGCTACTTTAACATTTCTAGCCTGTCCAGGTGTGCTTTTTAAACACAAGGAACACCCGTCAAGGTGTAGTATTTTTTGGTTGTTGCAGAGAAAATAAATTTTCACTGATTTTTAGTTAGCATGAATTACATTGAATGCTAAATGTAAATCCTAATGCTAAACATGCCAGCAATGAAACTCTCTTTTTGTGGTGTCAGTAGTGGTTTTCTATTATGTTACTATGGAAGCCCGTAAGTCTTTGTTTTTCTCTCTCCAGTACACCTCTTTCATATGCTTAATATTGAATGTATTAATGTAATATTGCCTGATGTAAGATAATTAAATTGGCAGATATTTTACTATCTTTTGTAATAATCTAACTCCAGTAGACTTTAAAATTGTGAGCCAAATGCTATAGAAAAGCATAATGCTGATCTGTACGAAGCCTGAAATACCCTTTTCTTTTTTTAATTGGATTTGAATAGTATCATCTGACACATTTCTCTCTTAATTTTCAGTTGTGGTGGCTTCAAAGGAGATGCTGTTCTTTTAAGATAGCCTAAAGAGCTTTTCATATTTGATGGGATTTTTTTAATTGATTAAATGGACTAAAAATTTAAGAGCTTGGGGAAGAAAAAAACCCTAACCTGATTGAATATATTTACCAAAAGCCTCCTTGGATTATTTCAGTCTAGTGAGTTTAGCTTTTCTCACTCTTTAGATGTTTTAATCTTTACAAACGCTGTAAATTTTCTTTGTGCTGGCCACTTGCAAGCTAATGTTAGATGAAGAGATCTTTCATAAGGCATGCTTCTGAAGTCTTAATCCTGAAACTTGGGGATTGCAGTTCTCCAGAAGTTACACAACTCGTACACTGATGATTTGGTGTGGGTTTTGTCAGTCATGATTTGAAAAGGATTTGAAAAACTGCTGGAGGAGATGAAATCATAGAATCATAGAATAGTTAGGGTTGGAAAGGACCTTAAGATCATTTAGTTCCAACCTTCCTGCCATGGGCAAGGACACCTCCCACTAAACCATGCCATCCAAGGCTATGTCCAGCCCAGCCTTGAGCACCACCAGCGATGGAGCATTCAGAACTTCCCAAATGCAGCTTTCCAGCTGAAAGAGGAGGTGGTGAATATATGGATTGTTTGTTTTCTAGATGATTCAGTAGGCTGATGCGACTGGCATACTAAGACGTTGATTCAAATCCAAGTTCCTTAACAAAGATAAAAAGCAAAACTAATATTCTGGCAATGACTGTCGCAAAAGTATCTTGGAATGTGCCAAGATCTGTATACTACACCAAGAAGTTACATTGGTTGTTACCAGCAGCAGTCCTTTTGTGTGCTACAATTTTATGATATTTCATTTATTTTATTATTAAACTGGCGTACAGTTTTCTAGTATGGTTGTCTTCTTTTGATTGGTAGTTCTTAATTACAAAATCCTTTTGTAGTTAAGTTTTTAATATGCTATTTCAATCAGACCTTGAAGACATCTGAAAGATACACAAATGCCTATCACAGTTTGCAGTTAGTGTGTACCATTAAAACAGTCAGTTACAGATGCATATTTTTGACGGGTAGTTATATTTGGTGTTTTTCAGTACTTAAGAGCAAGGATCTCACCTCAGTCTTAAAAATGCCCTATACTGTTGAAGGCTGTTTTATATTCTTTTTGGGGCAGGGGAAGGACAATGGCACTGATTTGTCTTATGTTTATTAAGGCTTCCGTTAAACAACCCACACTGATTTTATTTCACAGAATCACAGAACATTAGGTTGGAAGGGATCTTGAGGACCGTCTGGTGCAGCCTTTCTTGGTAAAGCGTGATCTAAACTAGGTGTCCCAGCACGCTGTACAGGCAAATCTTAGAAGTGTTCAGTGTTGGGGAATCTGCCATGTCCCTGGGAAGACTATTCCAAGCATTACTTAAAGCAGTGTGATTTTTCCTATGTAGACAAGACTACACAACAGATTTGGGAATAGCAGTCAGAACTTGTTTGGTCCTGTGCTGTCAGATACTGAACTTTTTTGCCAGCTGAGAAGTATACATATTTTTAATGTCTGTTAGTTATTATTCAGTTTGTTTTTATTACAGTTGGCAAGTAAATTCAAAACAGCAATCAGTGTGTATTTCATAAGGTATAGGGGTTTTTTTTATGATACTCTGAAGCTATAGGATAGCCAAAATTTACTGCAGTAAGTGTTCCAGACTGAGATGAAGCTAGCTGTAGAAAATGTAAGTGAATTTAACTTTGAATTGTAAGGATGTTCATACTTTTTTTTTTCTGGAAAGCTGGTGGTTTATGCAAGCTTTCTTGCAAGGCTGTGTATGTAAATTGCCATAGCAGGCAAATACTGTGAACTTGTGGATCCTTTCAGTAATCAATAATTTAACTGATGAGTCTTCCCTGTGGGTGCCTCTGAAGAAACCTTTGCCAGCTGCAGAAGCAGATACCTGCTTCCCAGCCATTCAGTGCAGGGACCAGCTGCTGCCCCAAGGTGGGTGATGCTGCACCTCACCTTGAATGTACCTGTGGGTGTTTTCAGTGTTCTCATGCACAACATTTTGCAACATCTCAGCCCTGCGGGTTAATGTTAATCATAATTAATAATCTGCTGATCTTATAAAAATTGAAATTGACTTTCCCCTTGGGTACTGAGTGAATCTGGGGCAGGGTGGGAAATAGAACTTCTTAATCCCAACTCTACATACGGTACTGAAAAAAAATAACTAAAAATACAGAGATTTACAGAAAGGCTAAATACTTCATATGGTGGTGATGAAGAGTTGTCACTGGCACTGATGGGAATATGTCTGAAAAGAGGAGACGATACAGTTGTCTTCTTGTGTGGAGACTTATATATCATAATTATAAAAAAAGGTAATTTTCTTTTACATATAGCATGAGTTTGACAGACATCAACATCTGTTCCAGCATGTTTCACTCTATAGACATAACATGGATCAATAAAGCTACTGTTTTGCTGGCATGGTGCAAAACAGATCTGCAAAGGAAATAAGCTACATCTGAAAAAAAATCTCTTGTTGGGTAAAACTGCATCTACAATAAGGCTTTGCTGTGCTGGGAGCACGGACACATTATACTCCTATCCATTATAGTTAAATTGGGAAAACATTTGTATGCAACCCAATCTCCGGTTGCTTTTACTCAATATGGGCCTAATAAAACAACCAGCAAAGGCAGAATGGGAGGCTTTCCTTTTGCTTGGGTTTCTAGGTCAATAGCCACTGATGTTAGCTTGATAATATACAGGACTCTGTAAGCCAAAAACAGAGGTGCTGCAGATAAACATAGTTATCAAATAATCACTAAAAATAATCAGAGAAGCTGTTGTATAAGCAGTTTTTCTAGATCAAATTCTTTCCTTACTTTTCCTTTCTGCTGATACAAGAGAATGGATTTTCTCTCAGCCACCATAGTTCTGTTTTAATTTAATATTCACTAAATGTCGGCTATGATTCATCTGTGTTACAGAGGGACATTGTAGGGTTTTAAACATGAAATAAAATCATACATGGAAACTGATCATCTGTGTCATGTATCACAACACGTGTATCACTGTGAAGACATCCAAGCAAAGCTTGTCCTTAGTTTCTCCTTGTGTTATAGAGCTGTCAGTTCAAGAAACAGCCTGTAATTTATAGATCTTTTTATCTGTGTTCAAGCATGGTGGAAAAAATTCAGTGTAAAGCACAAGAAACTTTAATTTTCATGGTTTTAACCCTAAAGGTTTGTGTGTCATTAATATACTTTCAGAAAAATGCTTATTTCTCAGGATGATAAAGCCTTAGAATTTAATGGGTTTTGCCTTTGGTAAGGTAAACTAGACTGTTCACACTGACATCCCAGTTACAGCATCATGAAATTAACTTAATACTGTTTGAAAATTCCATGAATAAATAATAATCACAGTTCAGTGAAGCAGCATGGTGCTTCCTATTGTGTTTTTCTACATCCAGTCTGAAAGATAATATCTCAGTAATGAAAAGAAATAAATAGACAATAAATAAATAAAATAATAAAAAGAAATAATGAACTTTTTGAAGGTTCCCACCTTTATATTTGTGCTGAAAACTTGGGTTTCTTAGGCTAATATTTAAAATTCTGAACAAAAAGCACAAAACAGATCCTTCAAGCTGTTTCTGAGAATTCAGCTAGAGGGGAAGAATACATTTTCTGTAGCAAAAACTGTTCTGATAATCAGGCAAACCTTGCTAATGCTGTTTAGAAACATCTAAATTCTTATATATCCCTTCTAAGCTAGAAGGGATACCTAACTGGCTAGAGAGGACCTCCCAGATTTTCTGCCTTATGAGTGGACCATGATTTTCAGAAGCCTTAAATGGAACTGAGTGTGGCAGAAGTAGAAGGTGGCAAGGGAAACCTGGGAAACAGTGAGGAACCAAAAGGTGAGGTTAGGTGAGGCACTGGGTGTGGAGAAGAGGAATGGGGAAACAGAAGTTTCATGGGTTTAGGTGCTGAACACCTGTGTGGTGAGGAGGAGGTTGTGAGAGGAGGTGCAGTCCTGATAGTGGAGGAGCTGGACTGCAGGAGAGGGGGATGAAGAAGTTAATAGAAAGGGACTGAGCCTGGGAAGTGGTGGTAGATACCATGGAATGGGAAACTAGTGTACTGAGCTTGACTACGATTACTGGGGCAATTGGTGTTGGGTTACATTGTGATGACAAGACCATGGGAACCAGGAGCAGGATTCATAGGTAGTGAGACTAGAGAACAGTGATCCACACTTCCCAAGAAGTTGGAAGAATGAGAAATTATTCTCCGGGTGGGCAGTAGCTGTTGTCATGTAGGTAGCTGATGAGTCAAGATGCTCATGCAAAAGTCTGGCCCTGTTACAGTGCCCCCCTGCCTCATGATGCAGAGTCCAGACCTGCTTGTTACTTCAGAAGCATTCCACATAAAGCAATTAAACAGCAGTCTTTCCAGTTGTTAGCTGGCCAGTTAGTTCCAAGAATCTCTTACATTGGTGGTTATGACCATAACGTAACACACTGCTTTGAAGCTGCTTCCATGGTAGTTGATTCAGCTGGGGAAAGACACATGGCAGGGCTCAGAGAAGTTGTGGCTGCCCATCCCTGGCAGTGTTCAAGACCAGGTTGGATGGGGCCTTGAGCAGTCTGGTCTAGTGGAAGATGTTCCTGCATGTGACAGAGGGGTTGAACCTGTATGATCTTTAAGGTCCCTTTCAACCCACACTATGATTCTACAATGAGAATGAGCATGGGAGCAGCATGTGACATAGTTGGCATAACCTCTGTATAAGGCTTTGGTTGTTACCCTGTAACAAAGGTTTGTGGCTAGACTTTTTTCCTAGTCTGTCTGCTTTAGCTTGCTCTGGAACAGGCAGGATATAAACTCACAGCATGTCTCATCAGGCAAAAAAAAAGGCAGTGTGACAGCATAGCCAGTGCAGGAGACAGGGTCTTGGGACAAAGGTTTCTCCTGTGTGGTTATCGTGGGTCTCTTTCCAGGTATGCTCTCTGGAGCAAAGCGCTTAACTTTCCCCAGTGGATCCAAGTTTTGTTTTCCCCAGGATGTCTATTGGCATCAGCCGGTGAATTGCAATGCTGATGGAGCTCTACAGAATTCGTAGACTAGAGGCTGTGACGCTTTTCCCTGAAGTGAAGCAAAGTGGAGAGCACATGCTGCCACATACCTGGAGATTGTATCTTCACGTGATTGTGAGACTTCATCATAATGTGATCAGAAACACTTCTAAAATACCTAAAATACTATTTAATTATTTATATTAAGGTTGGCTCTCTTCTGAATGGATTAATGAACAGCTGGTGTACCCTCAATAACAGGGAATAACCTGCATCCTGCTACATATTCTGAATGTGAGCTGGCTCCTCCAGCAGTCCATTCCAGTATGAATGCAGTGTATGGCTCTCTGATTATTAAGGGCTATATAGTTTTGTGTATTTGTATATCACTTCTTCTGAGCTGGTATGGACTCTCAGAGCAGAACTTGAAATACTTGGAATGGTATTGTCATTGCGGCAGACTTTATCCGCCTAAAGGTAACTGAGAGATCACACAAACCTGTTTATGTTACTTGTAGAGCTGATCTGATGCTGGCATTATTTTTGACAAATGTACAGCTTGTTTCTCTGTGACGTGAGTTGCGTGATGGCAGAGACTCCTTTAGTGCACATTTTCTAACGTTCTCATAGCATCCCATATCCTGTAAAGTAATCTCAGTTCAAGAGCTGAATGCTGCTAAGCAGTTTTTATTTTCTTCTCTTTATCCAAAAAAATGTTGTGAAAACCCTTCTTGAGACATTAGTACTTGCCAGTTATGAAGAGTGCGTGAGTCACAAGGGAGTTACTCAATGCTGTGTTTGTGATTACTTGTGACTTGTGAAATTTTAAACTTGCTTTACCTGTCTACATGAAGCGTTTCCCTTTTCTTCCTCTTTGCATGGCCATATTGCCTTATTAAAGAACGGACACTGTTTATGTACCTGGGCACCGCTTGTTAAATAAAATAGGTGGCCTCTGATGTCATTTTGCTATTTGACTGCATGGCAGCATTTCAGTCTAAGAAGCATTTGAGCTGAAAGCAGTGTTTTGCATTCAGCTTTTCAGTATGTTGTAAAAACAGTCTGAGCAAGATACAGAACTTAGACATGTCTCAGACATTGTATAACTTTACTAAATAACTTACTTCTAACTCTGTCTTCTCATCTCCAAGTCATCTTTTTCAACTATCTCAGCAATTTTATGAGTCCCACTCACTGTTTCCAAAGTGTTTTGACACTAAGTGATAGTTTTTGTTCTTTCCTTTTATGGTTCATTACTTTCCAAAATGGAACTATGCTTCTTTAAAAGCATAATTTTTAAGGATAATTTTTTTCCAAAAGTGGTGTGCCTCATTTCTTCAAATAACATCAGTTTCTTCATGTATGTCCACATCTTTTGGACTGAATATAATGATGAGGCACTGCTGTGTTTTTGCTCTTGCTTTTAGGCAGTGACAGTGGAGCAGGTTTTGGTATCTGGTAGTGATATTTTCAGTGTAACACCCAGATTTTCAGAGTGTATCTGCTTGTGGCAAAATGGGATGACTTAAGGACACCCACTGCGTTTCAGATGTGGTCTTGCGTAATGCTTGTTGCAGAAAAATTCCCTGTGTCCCTCATTCTGCCTCACAGCTTTGCAAAATAACATCTGTGCATGCAATCACCTGCTCTAATTTGCTTCTGCTGTTGCAATTCGTTCCAAGGCACAAAGTCAGAGACTCAGTGCAAAACAGAAATAATGGAGCCTTCTGTGTGAACGACAGAGCTGTCAGTTTGGTCTTTCAGACTGTGCCTCTCTTTTAATATGTTCATGCTGGATTAAATGACACACTGTAATAAGTGGAATCTATTAAGGTTCCCTGTCATGTCTCTCTTGTCCTTCACTTCTTTATGTTTTTTCCAAACCTCAGCTGTTTAATACTAATTTTTACTTAGCTGTAGCTCTGGGCGATTATTTTAGGAGAGAGTTGTTATTTTCAAAAATGGTGCTAGAAAAGACCCCCATGTTATTTTGCCCATTCAAGCATCTTCATCTCCCCAGCCCACATTCCTGTGCTTGGTGTATGGTCTTGAAAGGTGGCTGAGCTACAGTGAGTCCAGAGAGAGGCCACAAAGATGCTCAGAGGGCTGGAGCTTGTCTCCTGTGAAGACAGGCTGAGCGAGCTGTGGTTGTTCAGCCTGAAGAAGAGAAGGCTCTGGGAAGACCTTGTAGAAGCCTTCCAGTGCCTAAAGGGCGCCTACAAGGAAGCTGGAGAGGGTCTTTTTATATGTGGACATAGGACAAGGGGGAATGGCTTTAAGCCAACAGAGGGTAGACTTAAATCAGTTATTAGGAAAAAGTTCTTCCCTGTGAGGGTGGCGAGGCACTGGTGCAGGTTGCCCAGAGAAGCTGTGGCTGCCCATCCCTGGCAGTGTTTAAGGCCAGGTTGGACGGGCCTTGGAGTAACCTGGTCTAGTGCAAGGTGTCCCAGCCTGTGGCAGGGTGTTTGGAACTGGATGATCTTTCAGGTCCTTGCCAACCCAAACCATTCTGTCATTCTATGGTGGTGGTATGATGTCTGGGAGTTTGTGTTAAGGACATACCTTCTGCTTTCCATGTTTAAATTCTCCTTTAATTTAGTCTTTCCTTGGGGGGTAGAGGAAATGTCACAATTCTGCACTTGTTCAGTGAAGGCTGTTTATTTTTGACACTCAGTTACTCTGAAGGTTTGACTCCATATTGAGCTGAAAGCTGGTTCGAGAAACTGCATTTTGGGAATACTATAAGGAGTAGTTAGTTAGGTCTCAGTGAAAGTGACATCTGGGGAGGTTAAACTGTGCATGCAGTATCACAAAACAAAGCTGCCCAGAAAAGGAGGTTGCACCCCTGTCATCATGTTCTGCCACCCCTCTGCATTCCATCTTGTGTTAATGCTGAGCTTTTCCACAAGCCAGCTCAGCAGCAGAAGCCTGGTGGAGCAGCTAGTAAATCAAATCATAGAATCATAGAATAGTTAGGGTTGGAAAGGACCTTAAGATCATCTAGTTCCACCCCCCCTGCCATGGGCAGGGACACCTCCCACTAGACCATGTCACCCAAGGCTCTGTCCAGCCTGGCCTTGAACACTGCCAGGGATGGAGCATTCACAACTTCCCTGGGCAACCCATTCCAGTGCCTCACCACCCTCACAGTAAAGAATTTCTTCCTCATATCCAATCTAAACATAGAATCGTAGAATAGTTAGGGTTGAAAAGGACCTTACGATCATCTAGTTCCAAACCCCCTGCCATAGGCAGGGACACCTCCCACTAAACCATGCCATCCAAGGCTCTGTCCAACCCGGCCTTGAACACCGCCAGCAATGGAGCATTCACACCTTCTCTGGGCAACCCATTCCAGTGCCTCACCACCCGAACAGTAAAGAGTTTCTTCCTCATACGCAATCTAAACTTCCCCTGTTCAAGTTTGAACCTGTTACCCCTTGTCCTATCACCACAGTCCCTAATGAAGAGTCCCTCCCCAGCATCCCTATAGGCCCCCTTAAGATACTGGAAGGCTGCTATGAGGTCTCCACGCAGCCTTCTCTTCTCCAGGCTGAACAACCCCAACTTTCTCATCCTCTCTTCATACGGGAGGTGCTCCAGTCCCCTGATCATCCTCGTGGCCCTCCTCTGGACTTGTTCCAGCAGTTCCATGTCCTTTTGATGTTGAGGACACCAGAACTGCACACAATACTCCAAGTGAAGTCTCAGGAGAGCAGAGTAGAGGGGCAGGATCACCTCCCTCGACCTGCTGGCCACACTCCCTTTTGCTGCAGCCCAGGATACGGTTGGCTTTCTGGGCTGCAAGTGCACACTGAAGCCGGCTCATGTTCATTTTCTCATCGACCACCACCCCCAAGTCCTTCTCTGCAGGGCTGCTCTGAATCTCTTCTCTGCCCAACCTGTAGCTGTGCCTGGGATTGCTCCGACCCAGGTGTAGGACCTTGCACTTGGCATGGTTAAACTTCATCAGATTGGCCTCAGCTCACCTCACAAGCGTGTCAAGGTCCCTCTGGATGCCATTCCTTCCCTCCAGTGTATCAGCTGAACCATACAGCTTGGTGTCATCGGCAGACTTGCTGAGGGCGCACTCAATCCCACTGTCCATGTCACTGACAAAGTTATTGAACAAGAAATCATCTCACAAGCAGGTCTGGGGAAAGCAAACCACTGGAATTGGGGGTGTGTGGTAATGGGGGGAGTAATATGACCTTCCCCGCATGGGAAGTAGCAGTTAGTAGTGAGCTGTTAAATCTGACAGATGAGAACTGCATAGGTGAAGGAAAGCAATTTGAAGCAAGGAGCCTGCTGCAGAGAGCAGGACTGACTCAGTAACAGATTTGGAACGAAGGGTCAAGTCTGAGAGGGAGAAGTTGGCAGAAGAATCAGCCTGTTAGAAATGTTCCTTTTCAAAATGCTGAGAGGATCCATGATTTTTTTTGATTCTCACCATTTTTTGCTGTGAAAGCTGGAGGAAGGGTGCAGATTTGTATGGCAATAATACGTTAGTTCTAAAGGCTCTAATTCTGCTGATAGGTCTTGATAGATCAATTTGAATGCCATGGAGTTAAAGGACTAGGCCCTTACTTAAAGGACTAGGAAAATATATAGAAAAGCAATGCTTTCTTAAAGCGGTAAAATAAAAAATATGAAACCTAAGTGCAGTCTTATTTTGTTGCATTTACAAATACGCACCATTATCTTTATTTTTGGTCAATGTCTCTGCTTTAGCCAGATTAAAGAATGAACCAACTTAAAAGACCTCATGAATATTTTGTTTCTCATCATAATTCCGTGTCTTACTGTGCCCTATTCAAATTCTGATCTGAGTAATTTCCATAAGCCTCTGTGAGTGATCACCTGTAGTGAGATGCTTTCTTTCACACAGTTTTCACTGTGTTCTGCATACAGAGAACTAAAGGACAAGAGGTTGGTTCTAAAAAAACTCAACCAAAGAAACAAATGCAATCCTCCCCAAAACCCACTTAGCTGGGCACATATATAATTATTAACATGGCAAAACAAGCATATTATGCTTTTTTGTATTCTACCAATCCGTAAATAAGATGCCAGGACTTGAGTAATACTGCTGAAGAGTGTTGTGGAACGTATTGGCTAAGGCTGGCTTCATCCCAGGAGCTCGGCTGAGTTCCAGAGGCAAAGCATGTGCATCCTTATTTTCCATGGTGGAGTTTATGTGCCTTGGCAATGGCATTGTCCTTTCCTTCTGTGCATTTGGCTGTCTTGCCCGCTCTAGACATGGTCTGATTTGTAGGTGTGGTGCATCCTATTCACTTAATTAAGTGTAGAATTTCTAATTTCATCCCCTGGGTTAAGGTTAAAGTTTAGTCTGTCTGTTTAGCAGCTTTGGGTGGGGTGGTTTGAGTTCTGCTTTTTGGGGTGGGGGGATGAAATGCAAAGCTGGTGCTCTGCAATAATTTTACAGATCATTCTGATAATCAGATGAATGCAATAGTGTTGCCAGTCTGTGTCATTGGTAATATTGAAAATGCTTGTGTTATTGAAAGCTTTGTCCTGTTTTGATACCTGTGAATCTGAAGCTTTAGATACCTGAACATTTCTCCTAAAATATCTTGAGAACACCATTTACTCGTTTAAATGCAGTGTTGAATTAGCAGTGGAGTATTTGTTAGCAACTAAAAATGTAACAAAATCCAACAAGCATGACAAGAAAAAAAAAAGATAAACTGTCTATGGCTTATATTAATGCTGTTCTCTTTTAAAGAGGCTTTCTGCTTTTGTATAAGAACTTACAGCGTGTCTGTATAATGTATCAGGAGTTCCTGCTTAGCCAGGAACTGTGTCATTTATTTCTCTGAATGAGATTTTACAAAGTACTGGGTATCCGTGACTGTTTGCCTCACTTAGCAAAGGGCTGAGTACTTTCTTCTTAACTGTAGTCTGCACATCAGCATTAAATAGCAGGGTTACCAGAGGTGACCGCAGAGTCCAAAGGCTAGTGCAGAAACCACAGGTATCATATCTAGATATACTCATCACGACTAAAATACTCATAGAAATAGGTTTACTAAAGCTTATGTGCATAATCTTATACCATGTTTAAATTCTGGGGTTTGTGATTTGTTTTTTTGGGAAGGAAGGTTTGAGGCCATGACTACACAGCCACCATGATCACTTTAGGTCTGAAGTACAGGGCACCTTTCCCAAAGTGTCCACAGTCTTCCCTGTGACACTCGTATGGCTGCACGGGGAGCCAGGCTGTGGAACTGATGTATCTTTAAAATAACAAAAATCTTTTTTTCTCCTGTTTGTCTTCCAGTAGCTCAGTTTCCTCTCAGCAGTAACGCTGCAGCACAGATTTAAGTTGTACTGAAGTTAGCCTGTAACCGTGGCTTGACCTGGCAGCCAATTATAGCAGTGGATGTGGGAAATAGATTTTTCTTTCTCTGGAGTTAGCTCTATTTCTGTTTTCCTTTCATCCCATGAAAGAATGGCTCATATCTGAGGGTGACCATTTAAACACAGAGGGTCAGGTTCAGCAGAGTGGACTCCAGAGGTAGGATGTCCCATGCAGCATATCTGTTCTGTGGAATTTCTGGATTTATCTGTGCTAGGAAGAGGTTTTTTGCTTGTGCGTTTCATTGCTGAGAATTTATGTATTGGCTTTCTTCAGCGGTTTTCATATCAGCTTTTATTTGGTCATAAATCTCAAGCAGACAACATACCAGCATCTGGGTGCAGATGACCTGATACAGCCGCTTTGAATGTGAAGTTCTTGTATACCAGAAAAACAGTCATGCTTTTTCTACCTTCTTTAATTTGCATTAGCATAATTAGAAGATGGATATGCTTTGATCCCCTCCCCTCCTCCCCCCCCATTGCAACAGGCTAGGCAAGTTCTTATTTGCATCTATAAAATATTTGGGAAAGATGAAAATGATCTTTGCCTGAAGTGCACTGCTCACAAACAATCTGAGCTTCCAGACAAATCTATTTTGTATCAAAAGTTTAAAGTTATCTGGTTTTTAGTAAAGATTACCAATCGGTACACAAGCTGCCTATGAATTTTGTGAGAATTATTTCAAATGTTAAAATATTCTCGTACTTTATATATAATGTTTTACACATTATGAAGTATAAATAAAATAGCAGCTCACATTATGTTGATATGGCTTAGGAGTTAGTGGACAGATTCTGCAAACACTGAGCTTAGGACCTGATGTTATATTACTGTGTCTTGACAGAAGTTGGAACATTCATTGCAGGAGGCATTGCTGTGTGTGTTTTCATGATAGAGTTCTAAACAAGGGGGTCTGAAACCCAGTGCTTAAAGTTGTGTGGGGTTTCTTTTTGTTTTCCCTTCTGCAGGTGTGATGGACAGGTAGCAAAAGATTTCACTTGGATATCAGGGAATCAGAATGACTGAGTGCTTCCTGCCTCCCACTAGCAGCCCCAGTGAACACCGTCGGGTAGAGCACAGTGGGGGTCTTGCTCGCACTCCCAGCTCTGAAGAAATCAGTCCTACAAAATTCCCTGGATTGTACCGCACTGGTGAGCCTTCACCGCTTCATGACAGCTTGCATGAGCCTCCAGATATAGTATCTGATGATGAAAAAGAGCATGGGAAGAAGAAAGGAAAATTTAAGAAGAAAGAAAAAAGAAGTGAGTAGGAAACTGCTCTTATATCATGCTTATAATTTATTTTTCTCTCTTTCTTTCTCAAAATTGATTACTATTTCCAGTGCTTTTTTTAAACTTGTTTAGGTGTGAAGGAAGCTAACTTGTACAAACAGGCTGTTTGCCTGCAATACCTGTTTCTCTTCCAAAGAAGCCCACACCTTAACCAAAAACTGGATTTGGTTTTTGCTGCACAGGTTGAGGTGCCAAGCATGTGCCCGGAATTACTAATAAACATGTTTATCCAGAACCTTTAGCAATGCATTGGTAATTGCCTGTCATGGGCTTCTTCTAATCTCATTATCTGCTCACGTTCTAAGTGGAAGTTTATAAGTGTATTTCTAAATAGATGCTTTTTGAAATCGCAGCTGAAGGGCTAAGATCAAACTAAGTTTGACCTGAATTTTGTACTTTTTAAATTTGGGAGAGTCAGTTTCAACAACTTTAACCCTTTTCCCTTATGTCTCACATATTCAGTTTGCTGTTGTTACCACCTCAAATTGTCATGTGCACACTGCGTCATTGTTTCAGAAGCAGTAAGATCTGTAAGATCCTTTTTCCTCTAGCTTCTCATTTTAATCTGGTCATGCAGTTTCCACTAGCAGTGCCAAAGTGGTATTGCGGTGTTCAAAAATGTGCAAGCCAACATTGAGATCTGAATTTACTAGGACCAACAGAGTAAAGGTTAGAGGGAAGTAAAGCTTTGACTGTGGAATCCATTCTTTGTCAGTGTATCCCTGTCCAGCATGGAAGTTTTCGTTTAGAAAGTGTACTGCTCCATCAAAGCAACACAAGAGAAATCTTAACTTCCACCTTTAGGTTTGTGCAGAAAAAATTTGGAAGCATGAAATAGTTTTTATTCAGTAAGAGTTCCTCTACATGTTCTGAGAGAAGAAAGCACTTGGAAATACTAATCTGGTAGTGAGCACTCTCAGTACCAGAAAGATCCTTCCTGTCCAAGTCTCTGAAACCTAAATATCACAGCCCACATGCTGGGGCTTTTTTTAACTGACATTTGTTTTAGCGAAGCTTCAAAATAATGCTCCTGTTCTACCGTGCTTCTGTCTCTGATGCCTGCAAGTTCTGGCTGCCAGTGTACCTGTAAGCTACAGTGTACCTGTGTAAGCTACGGCTTACACGTGAAGTCTGGAAGATCAAAACCAATGAGACAGCGCACACTATTCTGTTAGAATGAATCTGGTGACTGTCTGTAATATGCATGCACATATTTAAATAATTACTCTTTAAGAATTGCTGCCACTGCACTGCTTTTAATCAAACCAGTTTCCTGGAATGCAGGAATTGTTTCTACCACAGTTCAGAAGGACTGTTGTTACTCTATCTAATAAAGACTGTGTGCCTAAAGACTGCTGTAACTCAAAACCGTATTATCCTCAAGTTAAACCAAACAGTTTAAATTCCTACAGGCTTAAAGTGATTTCTCAGGGTTTTTCTCTAACAACTTTAACCTAATACAGATTATTGGAATGGTGATGAAAATTCAGCATTATTGAATAGGTCTAAATTCAGGCTGTTAGTAGCTGGGGTTTTTTACTCTTTGCAAATGAGCTTTCTGTTATAACCCTGCATTAGACACCTCTAAATTTGGAATTGTTAGAGGTCACCATTATACATAGTGTGGGGTTCTTTATGGTATAGTTTGGCATGCCTCTTGGTGACAGTGTAACTGAAGGCTAAAAAGGAAAAACGCTTTTTCAGCAAATACATGCAGGTCTGTGCACATTAGCAGTGTAGCTGCTTTCTTCCACAAGAGATCACAACACATTTTATAGCTGATGTAAAGCAATTTTTGTTACTTAAAAGAAGCTTTAAAGGTAGGAAAAAATCCTCAAAAGCACAAAAAGGCAAAACGTAGGAAGAATCAAATTATCTCCTGCATCTGTAATGTAAGAAACATTCCGCATTTCTTAGCCCTAATGTAAGTATGTCATATAATTGCCAGTCAGGTATAAGAGTAAGTTACGTATAAAGCTTTCAGTACATCTTGTACAGTCCAAAAATAAGCATTATCGTAAATATACCTTGAACAAACATTTTACTTACGTAAATGACAGATGTTCTTTACAGTTGCTTAACATGGTTGATTTTATTAAGAGTCCCACTTCCAGCTTTGCCTTTTGTTATTCCTTCCGCGCTTCCAATTCTTCAGTTTCTTCCACCTTTTCAGTTTTTGGGGTATTTTGATAATACTCTAAATGCAAACTTCAGAAATGTTTTGGAGATAATAGAAAATTAAATGGAATACTGGTTTTGATGTGGAGTGTCGGCTGCTGGGAAAATGTTTCAGCCACTGATCTCTATTCTCCACTCCTCTGTGATGGACTGAGTGTTGGTTAGCTGGAGAGTGAGTTAGATTAGGGGATGTATTAGGGATTAGAATGAATTTTATTTTCAGTGGGATAGTTTCAACCCGGATGTGTTCCCTGACTCAAAGGATCCCTTGTCCATGCAAGACTTGTACTGTGGCAGCAGGAGAGCAAAAACAGACCTTTCTTCAGCAATAATGGTTTCTATGAGACAGTGACCAGCATAGTTTGGTTTTAAAATTGAATGTTTAACCACCTGTCAGTAGTTGTGTGTTGATAAAGTCATAACATTGCAGTTCCTTGCAAAAGGAAAAAGGTTCTAAGACATTCTTAAGAAGAAAAAAGCTATTCTACCCATTAGAATCTCTGTAGATAAAGAGTCTGTATGTAGATCTTACTGTGCTTATTCGTTTTACTTCTGAGACTGATGCCATTGGACAGCATGGGCTCAATATGCAGCTAGGATTTTTTGTTCAGAAACATTTCCATTTTCTTTACAGAATTCTTGGGGGAAATGGAGAACCGGTTGAACTGTAGACGAAACTGTTTTGTGAAAGGACAGTAATGTCATTGGCATGAGCTCTTCCAATGCTTTCAGGAAATATTTTGAAGACCAAATCCCAAAGGTGCTGGGCAGGGGTGTTCTTCTGGGAGGTAGATGAGGGCCGAAATATTCCTGTTGTTGACTTGGGGAACCTGCTCCAAACAGTCTTCAGTCCAGATTGGGTGTTAACCCTTATCTCCTTCCTCTGAGTTGCTGAGTTGAGGTTCTAGTGATCTGTGACTCTGTCAGGTACCAGATTCCAGCCTGTTCTCTCTTCTGTCATCTTAAGGGATTTTCTCCAAAATAGTTTCTTCTCAGGAATGTGGACATCCAGCAACCATGCAAAAGTTCTAATAGTATTCCCAGCGCTTTCACATAGAGCAGTGGTGTGTTGTCTCTGTCCTTATGATCCTTTACTTCTGTGCAGAGTGCTAATGGAGATGGGCTCTGCAGTAGCAGTGGATACTTCACGTGTATGGGGCGAGGTTTGTTACAAATGTAAGGAGGCCGTTGTCATCCAACAAAATAACCACGTAGCTGCTATTGCAAAATAACATTATTTTTACTGATCTGGTGTGTGGGGAAGCTCTGAATACAGTTTCCAGATCTACAGAATAGGAAGTTACTACAGTTTCCTACCCATGATAAACATTGGAGACTCTTCATATCAAGGTTTATCTTTGTGTTGCTACATTTTATTCTACTGACAAATTCCTATGTATATCTGTACACCAATGTGTGTTTATTTAGCAAAGTACCGTTTGCAAACAGTTTAAAAGTCTGCCTTTCAGTGCCAGTAATTACTTTAAATCAAAATCAGGTAAGGCAAATTTCATATTTCAGCTTCATTTACTCTCCTTGCATAGCACTGAGCAGTAATTGGAATGCATAATTTTGGGGGAGTGCTGTGCTCACATCAGTGAGTTGGATGTAAAAACAAACTGATCTAATTGAAAGTTGGATAGTAAGTGCTGGTAGTGTCTGTAAGTTTGAAGTTTCTGTTAATAACAACAATGCATCCTGTGGGTGAGGAGAGGAAATAAAAGCCATCTACCCATGCTCACTGTGCATCCATGTGTGTCTTACTGTTTTATTAGAAATGGTATACGCTGATGGTAATCCCTCTAACAAATTGAAATTAGATAGCTAATGCTAACATTGCACTTTGGTTCCTGTAGTCGTATTTGACCAATTGATTCTTCCATATGTAAAAGTGATCCATGTGTTCTTTCAGTGAATTAATTACTGATGCATGCAAATTTCCCCAGGGAGACAAAATGAGGTGTAGAGGTATAAATAGTTTAAAAACTCATCAGAGACCTGATGCACAAAATGTATCTTGTGGTAGGTTTGATAAGTGGCAGTTCTATATAATGCAACCCTTTGTGTTAACAATAAGTACTACATAGCACGGATTTGTAACTTCATCATAAGAGTGCAGGAGAAGCATTCCTGAGTACGCAGACTGATAGAAACAGTGGTCTCACTGCATGACAAAGCTTTTAAGCCTGTAAGTTAGATTTTTCCAGAGTAACACTGGAATATTTTATTATTGTTGTTTTTAAAAGAGGTTTTCATAATTTTCAGTAAGATAAGGGCTATACTTGGAGCATCCTGTTTAAATTAACCACAGTGAAGGTATGCTTGTGGAAGGTCTAACAACGTTTGAGCAAGGAATTGGCAGATAGTCCACTTGTTATGCTGGTGAAATTTGAGTATTTATTGGTACTGGTCTTACACAGATCAAGGAAAATGTCATTAACATATATTAGAGTGATGGGAAAATGCAGACTATTAGTACTGGCAGTCTTGAGGAAACAGTGAGCAGAAATACCAGTTTACTGAGAGCAGATAATACTTCTTTCCAGTTTTAGAATTACCTGATTTGTCTACTGCTTTTGATAATCCCTTCTGTGTAAATGTAGGTTGTTTGTATTTCAGTGTATTGTATCACTGGTGGAAGGGATGCAGTAACTTTATTAGCAGAAGTATGGTGAAGAAAACTGGGCTACTCGGAGAGACATGCAAACCTGCTCTTGGTGTGGGTGAGAGATTCTCTGTGAAGCTAATTAGTATGTATTTCTAAACATTACTGAGACAAATTAGAATCGGCTGTTTTGTATTTAACTTGCTTCTTCCTGTCTTCTCATGAAGTCAAGAAATACCAGTTTCAGTAATGTGCTGTTGCTGGTGTTATGTTACCATGGATCTAGGAAAGCACCGAGGTTTGTGTTGCAACATGGAGTGTTGAGACACTAAAGCAGGTGTTCTGTTGGGGACACTGACCTCCAAGCTTGGGTTCCCTGCGCTGATCCAGGGGACATGCTGAGGATGGGGGATGACCCTATGCTGTTGGACTGTTACAGCAGGAAAGGTTGAGGGCAGGTTGTTCCTGGGCTCTGTCTGGTGGGGATCTGGCTTTCTGTTTGGAAATTACATCTGTGAACCCAGTCTTGAAACTTGGTGCCGGCCCCATCTCATTCTGACAAAACACAGTGGTGATGTGTGCTCCTCCTTTGTCCCATAGCCGGTGCATCACAAGTTCCTTCTGTATCGGAGTGAGATGTGAATCCTTCCTTCATGCACTGCAGGCTTCCTTAGCCATTTCTGGGTTTAGTGTACAGAAAGAGTGGGTGATGATGGTATACCTGGTAAACTGGGAGGATGAGACCTGGCTGCGGTTGTGTCCGGATAACGTTTGCACCTTATTGTAAAAATTCACTGTGACAGGAACAGTGCTGCAGTCTTTCTCTGGTTTGCATGAAAGTGCGTGTCTGGTAGCCCTAGGGAAGAGTCCGGAGTGGGAGGAGCGAGCTGCTCCAGCAATTGTAATTATTTTATGGCAGTTCCGTGCTTTAATACATTTCTTGTATTTATTTGACTGTTAAAAGCCGCCTTCTATAGAGCAGCCAAGGAGGCTTCAAAATACAGACAGCTCCTTGGACATGCTGAATTAATGCTAAGAAACTCTGCAGCTTAGTGTAATTTAGAATGGGAAGAACAAAAGACTGAATGTTTCCTGGTTCTTTTGCATAAGATCTTTCACCTGTAAGAATTACAGTTTATAATCTCTTGTGTGATGCGCTCTCTCATAATCTAAGGGGGTAATTTTCCACCACCCCAAACTACGCAGGAAGAGCACTTGGCTGTCTGTGCGCTTCCTCACTTGGGCAGAGGCGCTGCCTGTGGGTAGTGGAAGAGCCTCAAAGGATCTGTATAATGGGGGCTTCACACTGAAACGAGGGCTGGCTGCCCTCTGCCCTGGGGGACCTGGCTGGTGCGAAGGGCATGTAAACTGTTGGTTTTGTTGACCAGGTTTCAGGCTTGCTTTTCTTACATGTGTGTGTAAAATCAGTTAATTGACTTGGAAGTTGCATTGGTTTATGTGTTGTTGGTTTGGTTGTGGGTTGGCTTTTTGTTGGTGGGGTTTGGTTTCTGTAGTCCACGTCCAAAGATTCGCTTGTTGTTGCCTGGAGGACAGGCAGGGCTTGCTGCAGAGGCGTAGCTAGTAAAAGCCCTGGTGCACGTTTTAGACGGCACTTGGTGTTGTGCTGCTCAAACAGTGCACTCCACCCATTGACTTGTTCGAAGCTCTCTTTAAGGCAGATACCTTCACGGTCAGGTATTGTGCTGGTGTTACTGGAATTGTTTTATTTGTCAAGTGGAAAAGTAAGTGTGCTTGCGCCTTTTTCTCTCTTTTGTATTTTAGTTGAGGCTGAAACTGTTAACTTCATACTTAACAGTCACAATGTTCTGGGGAGGGATTGGGGAGTTAAGTGGCTGAAGTTTAGTTTCTTAACGGAAGCTTGTTAGACTTATGTGTATGCAGCAGATGATCCTTAACAGCAACTCTTACGCTGTTGATTACAGGAACGTAGAGAAGCTGCCAGACAGTTGTTTTTATTTTGCATTTCCTTGACTATTAGATGGGAAACCAACCCGTAACATGGACATTGCCATTATGAGTAAGTATCTAAAGTATCAATTGTTTAGATTGGTCAGGAGCTGTGGATTATTTTTGATGTGATTATGCAACCTTGTCAATCTTGTCAACTTAATTGTGAAGGACTAAAGAAAACCTTCTGCAGAGTCAGGCAGGTGCTATTTTCTTCACTCATGTTGCTTTTCATTTCTCCTTACACACTACTTCTTGTTCTCTCCCTCTTATAATATGCTATCTAGAAACTAAACAGACTTACAGCTGTCCTCTTGCCTTCTCCTTCTTTGCCCAATAGCGGAAGGTTATGCTGCATTTCAAGAGGACAGTTCCGGTGATGAAGCTGAAAGCCCTTCGAAGTTGAAGCGGTCCAAGGGAATACATGTCTTCAAGAAACCCAGCTTTTCCAAAAAAAAGGAAAAGGATTTTAAAATAAAAGAGAAACCCAAAGATGAAAAACACAAGGAAGACAAACATAAGGAAGACAAACATAAAGAGAAGAAGTCAAAAGACTTAACTGCAGCAGATGTTGTAAAACAGTGGAAAGAGAAGAAGAAAAAGAAAAAGCCAATTCAGGAGACAGAGATACCTCAAGTGGATGTTCCAAGTCATAGACCCGTGTTTGGCATTCCTTTGTCTGATGCAGTAGACAGGACCATGATGTATGATGGTGTCCGCCTGCCAGCAGTTTTCCGTGAATGTATAGATTACGTAGAGAAGTATGGCATGAAATGTGAAGGCATCTACAGAGTTTCAGGTACTCTGGGCACGCTGACATGCAGGTTCCTATGGTCTTCACTTGTTATTTTCTTACTATTTTACCATATCCACCACCTAGAGACGGTTAATGGCTGCATTCATTTTAATTATCCAAAAGGCAATCGGGCAAGTTAAAGTTCAGCAACTTGTAAGTCCGCAGTACCAGAAAAATTGCTGAAGTGGTAGTACTGCTTACTGCTGTAGGAACCCACTTGTTTTGGCCCTCTGTGGTAGGGTGCTGAGGATGAATGAAATGTGTTAGTATGGCCAGCTTGTGGTTTTTTACTGCTGCAGTAGAAATGCAGCGCTAGTTGATTGCAAAAGCAGAGATGAGATACAACCACTTTATTACTTAGGCTTCCCACTAAGTTGCTTTTTCCAGTTACTTCCATTGTATGATTTTTCCCCCCCTTAAAAACTTATTGTCTTTGAGCAAATGCACTAATGAGCACAAAATCCAAGTTCCCCTAATTAAGCTTAGCAGCAGGCTAATTAACCATGGTGGTTGTGTAACACCAGCTTACATAAATGAAACATCAGGTTTAGTCACATTACACAGAACGGCTCCTTTGTTTGTGAACTGCATCCGCAAAGTAACTTGTGTAAGTACCTCTGTGGGTATGTTTAAGGGAGCAAGAACAAGTGAGAGAAGGAATTTGAGGAAAAGCAGTGAAAAGCAGTAATCAAATGGTTTTAAAGGCTTCATTAAGCTGTTTTCATGCTGTCCATCTGCACTGTATGTGGTAGGCATGCATAAGTACTGCAGCAGTTTAAGCAGGTTCTTCATCTTGCCTGTTGGAACATTCCGGTTGTGTTTTTTTTCAAGACACGATGTGTTGGGAATTTTCACAGATAAAGGTGTTTTCCATAAATCATTTTTGATGTTTGTGCTGTCTCAGTATTCCTCTGTGCAATAGCACCCTCTTGTGTGTGTCACACTGTTTAAACTGAGAGCCCAGAGAGACGATTCCAGTGGCTTAACAATCTACCGGCTGTTGTGGTGCCCGACTTGGACATGAAACTGAGCATATTTTACCTGGCATTTACCATGGGCTCAGTGCACCCGGCTTTGCTGGGTGTGTATGAGCCGAGTTGGTGCAACTCAGCTGGTGCTTGCGCTTTAAGAATGAAATTTCCCCAAGTTTGGGAAGATGGGAATGTCACTGAGTTATAAAAACACCTCACATAAAACTCTGGCTGTGTTGAGTAACTTTGTGAGCACACTTTCGTTCATGCAGTGCCTCAAGTCAGAAATCCTGCGTGGGATTCCTCCACTGCGGGGGCCAGCTGGAAACCTGGAAATTAAAAAGTGTGGGGTGTGTTCTGGAGAAGGAAAGCTGTTACAGGTGGAACTTGTTTGGGAGAGGAAGGCTGTTATAGGTAGTTGTTATAGGTATGAACCTGAGTTGATAACGTATTTGCTTCTTGGCTTAGGGCTCTGTAATTGCACAGCCGGAAAGATGCTGATCGAAAATACACAATTGATCTTGTGTTCCCCTGCCCTTCCTCACCCTGTTTTATGTTCCTTGATGGAAGGGAATGCTGGCGCCAGTTCCGATCTGGAGCTTTTGGCAAGGCTGTGGTTTTGCTTCATAGGAGTGGTCAGTCGGTGCTTTTAGAAGCAGCAATCTATGTAATTTTGAGTCATGATCTTAATTTCGTTACGCGTGGGTAACTCTTAAAAGGTGTTCTTCAAGTAGTTTAAATTGTAAGGAGAGGGGAAATTAGAGCCTCTCAAAGGGAAAAAGTGTAACTATAACTATTATACAGTTACAGTTGAAGATTTCTCTTAATTCTTGATCTAAATATTTTAAGGAATAAAATCAAAAGTTGATGAGCTAAAAGCAGCCTATGATCGAGAAGAATCTCCCAATCTGGAAGAATATGAGCCCAATACAGTAGCCAGCTTGCTGAAACAGTACCTACGAGAACTGCCTGAAAACTTGCTTACCAAAGAGCTAATGCCCCGCTTTGAAGATGCTTGTGGGAAGAGCACAGAAGCTGAGAAAGTTCAGGAGTGCCAGAGGCTGCTGAAAGAGTTGCCAGAGTGTAACCATCTCCTGATTTCTTGGCTGATTGTGCACATGGACCACGTTATTGCAAAGGAACTGGAAACAAAAATGAACATCCAGAATATTTCTATAGTGCTCAGCCCTACTGTCCAGGTACGTGTGCCACGCAGCAAGTGCTAGAGCAGAACTTCAGCCCAGGAAAGACTTCTTTGTAGGAATTCTTTTGCAGGTAGGAATGGGGCATTGTCTGATACAGTTAAGCTAAATTACAGCTTCTCTTTATATTTTGGGAAGCTAAACTGCTGGGAAGGGAAGAACAAAAGACTTTCTGAATGTGAGCTTGCATACTATGGGTCTGACACCTGGCTTATTATGACAGTATTACAAAGACTGCTGTCAGGGTTTTAACTCTGTTGCGAACAGAAGTCATTTCATGTTGAATTTGTCCAACAGTTCATGCAGGTACACAGTTTCTGTGGGCTTTTGATTCAGCATTAATTCAGAGAAGACTGTACGGTTGCTTAATTTTAGTATCAAGCCAATGAATCCTATTCTGCACACAGATCTTCCCGGCGCAGTAATGACTTTTGTCTAATGGCTTTGGTGTAAGACGAAATACCAAAGCCATATCCCCGTCTTCAGTCAGGGAAAAACAACTGACTTACTTATTTTCCAAGTAAGAGCTGTGGTTTCTGGATGGAGTAATTCCTTAATAAACATCTTGGAAATGTTTAATTTAAATACAGTTCAGAATTAGTCCTGTGCATAATGGGAACATGGCATTATCGGGTGTGTGTCTTCTAGAAGAAAACCCACACTTCAGAAGAGCTTGGCTTCATAATTAAGAGCCTAGGAGGAAGCCCAGTAGCAAAAGGGCTGGGCACTATTATTCTTGGCTATTTTGGTGTGCCAGACACTTTCTAGCTAAGAAAAGAAGTAACAATTAATGCAAAACAATGCAGGCCCAGTCATGTTTTTTGTTAAGTAGACTTTAGCAATTAAAACGCAGGTAGTGACAGGATAAATGGAAGATGGAGTATCAGAATAAATACTTGCTTCTGTCTCATGTTAAAACAAGAACAACAGCAACAGGCCCTTTCAAACTCCTTTTTCTACTATAGTAAATCATCGGAGAGAGACGTAGAAATTGCTTACAGGTTGGGGAACAGAAAGCCATGGTGCGGTATGGTTGGTATTCCCTGTTACCCGCTGTTGTCACTGACCACCTTTACACTAGTCAAAGGAAAGTAGTACATCTCTGTACCTACCAGTGGTGGAAATAATTGCAGTAGGTTAAGATGTGTCTGAATTTAGCATGAAACTGCCTCAGATACACAGGCAAGAGACACGGATTCCTTGGGGACAGCACTGGGTTGTTTAAAGTATCATTTTTAATCCAAATTTTAGTCTCTTAGGACAAACTAGTATCACTGCGAGTCACAGAAACGCATCCTAAGGGTTGTTTGTTTCTGAAGAAAGATACTGTGCTTCACAGATAAAGGTTATGTGAATAAATCATCTTAACCAGTGTTTCGTATGTCCTTTCTCTGCAGATCAGCAACCGTGTCCTGTATGTATTTTTTACACATGTTCAAGAGTTCTTTGGGAATGTGACCCTGAAGCAGGTGACAAAACCTCTTCGCTGGTCAAATATGGCAACAATGCCAGCACTTCCAGAAACACAAGAAAGCATCAAAGAAGAAATCAGGCGACAGGTTGGAAATCACCTTAGTGTTTTTCTGTTTATCTTTGCCCTGGCTTTTTTGCATGCAGTAGTAAATCATCGTAAGCTTGTAACAGATGCTCTAGTTCTATCAGACATGTCCTGTAAGTGGAAACCACTGAAAACAGATTAGTGATGCTATTCACCATTTATGTATGGAAAGGTGTTACAGCCTTGTGATGATTATGTAGCAGAGCAATCCACAAAAGCCAGGGCTATGTAGTTCAATACTTTTATGGTGGGAGAACGGGCCATGGAGATGATCAGGGGACTGGAGCATCTCCCGTATGAAGATAGGATGAGGAAGCTGGGGCTGTTCAGCCTGGAGAAGAGAAGGCTGCATGGAGACCTCATAGCAGCATTCCAGTTTCTGAAGAGGGCCTATAGGGACACTGGGGAGGGACTCTTCATTAGGGACTGTAGTGATAGGACAAGGGGTAACGGGTTCAAACTTAAACAGGGGAAGTTCAGGTTAGATATAAAGGAGAAGTTCTTTACTGTTCAGGGTGGTGAGGCACTGGAACTGCTTGCCCAAAGAAGTGGTAAATGCTCCATCTCTGGCAGTGTTCAGCGCCAGGTTGGACAGAGCCCGGGCGGACATGGTCTAGTGGAAGTCATCCCTGCTCCTGGAACTAGATGATCTTAAGGTCCTTTCCTCTGAAGGTCAGAAGGCCATGTATAAAAAGAGTTTGATTTCTTTAATATTGCTCTTCAGCTAGTTCTAGATCATGTACTGAATGTATGTTAACTCTTGTTAGTTGATGTGTTGAGCTTTGAAAACCAGAATCCGAAGCCTGTTGCCATGAAGCCAGAAAGATTGTTTCTTTTTAGCCTGCCCTGCTGTGATCTATCAAAGGCACTGATTCCTTTGCAATATTTCTAGGAGTTCCTACTGAACTGTTTACACAGAGACTTGCAGGCAGGGATAAAAGACTTATCCAAAGAAGAGAGACTCTGGGAGGTGCAAAGAATTTTAACAGCTCTGAAGAGAAAACTAAGAGAAGCTAAGAGGACAGGTGGGTAACTTCTGTTTATCGGCCAAGCATCTAAATTGCGGATCCCAAATTTGTGACAGTTAGACCACGTTTCAGTCCTTTAGCTGCAGATTTCCCATCTTCATTTCACATGGCCGATGGGCAGTTGTGTTTTCTGGTTAGCTGTCTCTCCCTCGGGGCAGCAACACCTCCACCCTCCTGCACAGCTGTTGCCAAAAAAAAGCCATTGTAAGATTAAAAACCTGGTGTTTGACAGAGCGTGGATTCACTATATGCTTAACACAACGTGTCCTGGAGTAGCAAGAGGAACCACTGGAAAGCTCAAGGTTAACAGACTTCAAGCATGGCTTTTTAAACTGTCATGCATCCCTTGCTGAACGCTTTCAAGACAACCACGATGGGGATTCTGTATTTGGAAAGTAAATAATATGTTCCAGAAGATCCATTTTTACAGTAGAGCGGCTGGGGAAGCTGTCCTTTGAAAAGTTGTTCTCTTTCTCTGGCAGGAGTGTGAGACAAAGATCGCACAAGAAATTGCTAGCCTTTCAAAGGAGGATGTCTCCAAAGAAGAAATGAATGAGAACGAAGAAGTGATAAATATTCTGCTTGCACAGGTAGGTGGTCAGCATTTACCTGCTTGCTTGCTGGTATTTTCTTACTCATCTCTCATAAAAAATACTGAGCACCCTTTTGTTCCTATGTGACTGGGAAATGGAAGGCTTAAAGGGGTCTCTCTATTAAAAGACAAGGCTTTGTTTTAATGGTAAGTAAAGTAGGGAAGGAATGGTGACCGCAGGAGTGAACCCAAAGCTGAGGAGACCTCTTAACAGCAGAAAGGAGACAGTGTGCAGCAGCAACCACCACCACCAAAGGTAGCCTCTGTTGTTGAAGTACTTAGCCCTCCTAACTCTGCCCTGTTTTAATACCATTAACTACTTCCCTGCTGATCAAAGGAAGTAAAGCAACTCTTCTGGCTTTGTTTGCTTTCCTCTGCTTCCCTCAGTAGCTTTGGTCTTCTCTCTGCCATAGTTACCTCCTTAGATTCACCTTCAAAGATACATTTTGTAATTCAGGTTTTCTAGTGTTTTTATGGGTTAGCCAGAGCTCTCCCCTGTGATTTAAGGAAACTGGCAGCCAAACATGCCAGAACTTGGTGCGTCCTCTCCAGTGCTATTCAGTGCAGCAGTCATCGTGAGGATTCAGAACAGACATGGTTGGTTTTCGACTTGCATTTGCTTTGAGGTCTTGATGAGACCTTCAAAGCGCTCCTGCTGAAAGTCTGTCAGAGAATAGCACCATCACTTACCAGATGTTCCTGCAGAAAATAAAGGCTAGGTCTTAATGAACTAATTGATCGTTACAGGAGAACGAGATTTTAACAGAACAGGAGGAACTGCTGGCCATGGAGCAGTTCCTGCGGAGACAGATTGCCTCGGAGAAGGAAGAAATAGATCGCCTTCGAGCCGAAATAGGTGAAATACAAAGGTAAGAGGGGGACTGCCCACATCAGAGCTCCTGCCCCGCGTGTGCTCTTCTGAAACAATACTCTCAACCACGCCTAAAAGCTCACCCTGTGAACGTCACGTTTGAAAGACACCTCTTCTTATTGCAATCTCAGCAACTGTGGGCCTTTCAGGATATTTTCTAGTTAGTGTAACAATGGAGTTAGGATCTAAAGGAAACCCCGATCCTGTGCTCTTGGAAAAAAAAATCCCCTCTGGACATCACTGCATTATTAAATTAAGCTTTGAAAGGAAATTCTGATTTGGTTTTCACAACCGTTGCAGATTATTCAGTGGATCCAAGTTAACCCTTTTACGCTGCTACGGTTCTGGCAGCCTCGAGGAGGTGTTTGAATCAGTTTGTCATTGATCTTTCAGTCGCCAGCAGCATGGCCGAAGTGAAACCGAGGAGTATTCTTCTGAGAGTGAAAGTGAGAGCGAGGATGAGGAGGAACTGCAGGTCATCTTGGAAGATTTGCAGAGACAGAACGAGGAACTAGAGGTAAGACTGCAGTCCTGGCGTTCACTGGCACTCTTCCCCTTCTGGTTACTGGATTTAGTCTGTGCAGAGATACTCGCACATGTGCGGACTCGTAGTTCGGCATCAGTTGTCCCTGGGCATAACAAACACCCATGTGCTCTGTTGTGTGCAAGTCCCCGTTGCCATCTGGGATAACAGCGTCGCTCCCTCGTGCAGTGCTACATGCCCCCTTAGCTCCACCCTGCCTCCTCCAGAAGGAGCACTGACATTTGTTTTTCTTGCCTAAAGATAAAGAACAATCACCTGAACCAGGCGATCCACGAGGAGCGAGAGGCCATCATAGAACTGCGAGTGCAGCTCCGGCTGCTGCAGCGAGCCAAGTCAGAGCAGCAGGTGCAGGAGGAAGACGACCCCGAAAAACGTGCGGTTGTTTCCCAACAGCAGCAGAGAGACGGCGTCCTGGAGACAAAAGCAGCCAAAGAGCAGCCAAAAGCAAGCAAGGAGCAGCAAGTGAAGCCATCACCAAGCAAAGACAGGAAAGAAACTCCAATCTGATCAGGCTCCTTGGATATGTGTGAAACCAACTGAAGTGTGCAAATTACTGTAATTTGAGTCAAACTGCACAAATGAGCGTTGCTGGCTGTGTACATTCTGTAAAGAAACCTTTCTTTTAAGCCCTGGAGACTTCTGTCTCTAATACTTGTGGCTTCTACTCATCAGACTCAGGTGAGTTTGGAGGCCAGAAGAGTTTTGCAGTTAATATCAGATTATTTTGAGACTGTTTCCTTCAGGTGATTTAAAATAATCCAGTAACAGTTTTACTTTAAACCAAAATCATTCTTTACCTTCACTGGAGCAGAATTGGAAGATCTTATTTTCAGTAAATAAAACCACCCCCCACCCCCACTTACTAATTATTTGCCTTGTGACTCTCTTCATCCTCATTCACCATTACTTCTGCTTATTAACCTAGTCACTTCTTGCTTGTGCCTTTGATACCTTTCTGATGCAGATGCTGTACAAGGGAGCTTTAAATTTATGCTGGGTTGGCTGAAGACTTGGGAGACCGTGGGGTATCGTGTTAACCCAACATGCCCTTAAGCTTCATTTTTGTTCTGTGATGTACTGAATAAATGTAGAGACTGGAGAGATGTTATTTATGTCCCTGTATGATGGAAACGTTCATCAAGAGCTGTTCGTGTCTCTCAGCCATGTAGGTAACCCATTTACTCATCTGTCAACCGCCATCCGCGCACCTGTTCAGTATGGGTTGTGCTCACGCTGCTGCCGCCCAGTCAAGAGTGTTTTATTCATCCATTTTAAAGGTTCCACATAAGCCCGAAGCACAGGCAATGCCTTGGGAAGCGCATGGGGTTCAGCAACAGCCTCTTCTGGTTGTTATTTAAAACACAGCCCCCAGTAGCTTGACAGCCTCTGTCCATCCACGCTGGCATTCAGGGGCCTTTCAGTGTATTAATGTTTCAGGTACACTCACATGACTCCACCTGCAGACAGCGAACTCCGCAGCGTGCGTAGAGGTGATCGCATTTTCTGACCTGGATATTTATTTTCAGCACCTGTTGGATGGGGTTGTGTTCCTTCTCTATTGCACTGTTGTGAATCATTGGCCATGATTTGATTTTGTACAAATAATACTTTGATATGTTATAGAAAACAGCATAGTATTTTTTTAAAATTCGGGGAAAGAAAAAGTTTATAAACGCAGAAAATGTGGTCGGGTGATAGATGTAAACTAAAGCATCCTCCCTTTCCTTCGTTACATGCATTTTATATTTGCTGGCAATATTTAAACCTTTTGGTTTAACTCACACTAATTCCTATTGAATTGTCATGGGTTTTTCTAATGTTGTTCAGACAAATCTCTTACTCTCAGGTTAACTTTTATTTTGTTAGGATTGTATTTATCAAGCAAATAAAATCAACAGCTATTTGAAAGTAGTTTCTAATTTATCCACTTCATAATGCACATGGTAGTTACTCCTCTTGGGTAGCTGCCTGCAGCAGAGAGGTTGAAATGAATTCAGGCTTTCTAATAGCCTCCCTCTGAGAGAACACTGCAACTCAGTGTCATAGGAAGCTTCCACAACTCAGCTGAAGGTGGAGTTTAATTTGATCAAAGTAAAGATTTTAAGACTTTGCTTCTCTATTACTCCTTGAGATTTCAGCGGTGGAGGTGAAACCCATCCTGTTTATTCACACCATGACTTCCTACACGTGACCATGGTTCTTTCTCCTGCAGCCTTGCGCTGCACTCAGAGCGTTCCCCTTGGAGTCTCAAATGGAGGTGGGATTGTTGCTCCTGCGGCAATGCAGCAACTGCAACCAGAAATTCATTTTCAAATCCCCTGAACGATGTTTCTTTGATGTTTTCTGTCATGTTCTTTCAATGATACATCCAGTGACACAGTTATTGATATTGATCCTGTAAAGCCTGCAGTTAAAACCCAAAATGCAGATCAACGCTGGCTACGCACTGTATCTCACCGATGCTCAACAGGGGTCCAGGGAGCCACAGCCCCTGAGCTCTGCCCAAAACCAGACTGGCACGAGTGGCCATTCGCCTACCTGTGGCAAGGGGTTGTTTTTCCTGCCTTATGACCGCCCCAAAGGGAGTTGGCTGCCCCAAGTCCCATAACAGCAGCATTCAGGTGCTCACAGGGCTTGTGGAAAAGCCACGCGAGCAGCAGTGATTTCAAGGACAGCAGCTACAAATACGCAACCAAAAAAGCCAAAGCTCATTTCAAATAAAGTGGAAAGTAACTGCAACACAATAATCTGAGCATGCTCTTCAGATCACTTTATAATGTGACAGTACCAATGCCAAGAGCCTTGCACTGACCTCTATGAGCTGCAACTCCCCTCCCACACGGCACCTGCTCCACAGGCCACCTCCGCAGAGTCCATACATGCCTTGAATAACTCCTTTAACTAACTCAGAGTTAGCAAGCATCATTTAAACTGGCTTAAAGTGAGATTTTTCTCAGCAGTGTACAGCTTGAACATGCCGAATACAGCAACAGAGCCTCTGTCGCATCCTTTGGCCAGAACAGCAGACAGACCTACCCTTACTGGAGTGAGAAAGCACCAGCCCTGAAGCTGGGGGTCGATGGAGCAGGGAGAACCCCACACTTACCTTTTTCAACACAAGCCTGGTTGGTGTGTCCGAAACCCGAAGGAGGAGTCAGCACGGTGTAAGTCGGTCACTGGGAGTACACCCCCAGTATGAATCAGTACACAGCAGCCGGTTACTTGCGTCGAACTGGAATTTGTACCATCACACTGCAGCTGTACAATGAGTCAGCTTCACACACCTTGCATTGCAAGCAGGGTTCTCTTCTTCCCAACGAAGTCTCTACTCTGAAACAATAACAGCCTGAAGCGAACCGCTGCTGCCTGAACGACTGAGAAGAGATGAGGGCGTTCGTTTCAGTTACTGAAAGAGATAAGTTACCAACCAACCAAGCAGTACTCCCCTCAGATCACATCCCCACCACAAGCCTAATAACATCACCTCGTGTCCAGCACCCTGCAGGATTCCAGCCAGCTTTTCAGGGCTATGCACTGCCCACGTCAGGGTTCCAACGCTGGCTCATGGAAGCAGAAGCCACCTGTTCTGATACAACTGCAGGTTTCTTCCACAGTGGTGAGGTGCTCTGAAAGCACTGCCGCACACCCCAGTCCGTCCCTTTATGAGGCAGCTGCAGGACCGATGTACAGACAGCTCCCACCTCCATTACTAACTCCAGTACTGGTGCTGCAGGGATTCGTTTCTACCTCTGTGTCCCGACTGTGTAATCAAAACCAAATTAATATTAAAATATCACCCTGCATCTCTTGTCAAGAGGCCTCACCAAGCTTCATCTGCCCCAGTTCTCACTTTTCAGCATGTACCTCTGACTCTCAGTGCTTCATCTGCAGCGGGAAGAACGCCCCATCCAGACCAAATGCAGCTTACATCCACCAGAACGAGTTCTCCACAGGGTCCTTTAAACACACCAGAGAACGGCACAGCCCCACCAGCCAGGCCTCAGCCACTGTGAAATAAACGACAGTGCAAGGGAGGCGGCCCAGCCCCATTTGAGCCTTTGTTGCCAGCTTGCTCAAACCAAGTCTGGTTCTTACGCAGGAAACCTGGACTGACTAAAGTAATTGTCCTTGCTTTTGGTGTTCTAACAGTGCCTCCCCTCCTCTCTGTAGCCCTGTTGGAACACGTGCAGGGAAGTCCCCAGGCTGAAAGGCGGTCAGAAAACATGAGCACTGCACCCAAGTTTCCACACCAGAGGCAAGGGAACACAAGGAGTCCTTGCCAACAGGAAGGGACCGAATCGAAGTGCAAGAGTGTGCCTGAGCCACGGGAGAAGCTTCACCATTCCCCCCTATCTGCCCACTCGCTGCCAGTTCCAATCGGCCAGCTCTGAACCCTGACCTCTGACAGGCCAAAGCAGGCAAACACGAACAACCGAGGGGCACGATCCATTGACAGAACATGAAAACCATCAGTCAGACCTACACCTGCGCTGAAAGGTTGCCAAGCCCCTGCGGACATTTATTGCAGCTAGGCTGAGAACAGCTGCTGTTCCGCAGTCCTCATGAACCTAGGGTCTTGTTCTCAGGGCCAGGAGTACGTGCAACAGCTCTCTGGAACATTCAAAACAGCAGAAAACTCATTTCCAAGCGTCAGTCATATCCTGGCTAAAACCGAACCACCCTCCAGAGGGTTCCAAACATTTTCCAGTTCTACGGGCATGGAATCTACATGAAAGCATGGTGAGAAAACGGCCCTAATTCCTGACGTGTCTCTGGGAGCAACAACTGAAAACAGAGAACCTGCTGTGACAAACAGCAAGTGGGAGACCGGCAGACAGTGTGTAACCATGACATGGGAATAAAGGGCCTTCCCATGAAGAAGCTCCAACAAGAATGAGCCGAGAGATTAAATGGAAAACAATGAAAATTGCTTGTGAAGGGCTGATCTGGTGTTCTACCAAGAAGGCTGGGATGGAGCTATGATACTGCTCTTGAGAAACTGTGGGTCAACAGATGAGGATTCGAGAGCCACTTTCTGCTCAAGAAATCCAGACCGGGAGAGAAATGAATTGAGATACAAAGCTCAAATCTTTCTACAGGAGACACACACGTAGCGATCCACCAGCACCTTTGGCAGCACTCCCAGCTGCTGTCCCGCATTAAAGAACAACTCCTCTTTTCACCACTCAGAACCCCATGTCCTTAGGGACAACTTGAAGCTTGTCTTACTGACATCACGAACACTGCTGGCATGAGATAATATCCTGTCAGTTCAGCAACAGAGACCACATCCCTCGGGCTGCAGATCAAATACTCTCGGGCAATGCCAAGAATAAAGTGAGTCTTTCCTTCCCTCTCAGTTCTTGGCAATCGCCAGATGAAGCAGAAAAGAGGCTGGCGGATCCATGACACATGGAGGAAAAAGGAGCAAACCACCTCTTTCTCTGAAGGGGATCTTTATTTGTTACATGCCAGCAGAACTGAGGCCCTCTGCACCTGAAAACACTCAAGTCTTTCTTAGGAAAAGCCTCAAATTCCCTCAAATTCCCAGGCCTGCATCAGTACTGAAGACACAGAAAAGAGAAATAAAGCATGCGGAAAATCTGCTTCATCCTTCTACTTAGAGATGCCTTATCCTTCAGTAACTAGAAAATGCTTAAGGGGATCAGATACGATGCTTTGTTTTCTGGACAAGTGGAACAGTAAGTTAGCACAGGAATGGAATCAGGCTGGAACACGTTCATTGCGGACACCAAACACAAGGATTTCTTTTCAAGTCCCAGTACTCCTCCAATGAACAGTACACTCTATTCGCAGCTAGAAAATAACGTGAAGCATGCTCTGGTCTGAGCAAAGAGCTGATCCCATTCACCTCAGAAATCACACACATGACCCAAGTACAATTCAAATGTCATTACACTGAGGCAAAGCACAGACCAAGGGATTTACGTGCCCTGAGCAAAGTGCAGAAATCGACTGGATTTCAATAGGTACTTTCCAAAATGGGAATCACCTGCCTGGGAGAGGACTAGTGATTTCTAATTGTTCTCCATACGGCAGCAGAGAGCGCCCAGAAATCCTCCTGCACGAAAGCTCATGGCTTTCTGATGATCTGCTGTCACCAGGCAGAGCGCTGTCACACTGCCTAGTCCCCTGGGGACTCCTGTGTGGTTCCTGAACAATTACCGGACAACACGAGGAACTTGAGGAGAATATCACCGACACCATCACCTCCACTACAGGAACTCATGACCTGAGTGTATAGTTAGTTCCCTTTTCAAGTTTTAAGCAGATTTTGAAAAGGGGCAAGCAAAGGAAAAACCTTAAAAAAAACCAAACAACCCCAATCACCAAAACCAAAGCAACCAAAAAACCAAACCCCAACCCTAAAAAACCAGCGAAAATTAAACAAACCCTCCAAAACCCAAAATCCACCAAGTTTCAAGGCAGAGAGAGATGACTGTATCTTAACCACCTCCAGGTGTAAGGCAGCAGAAAAGGCCTCTGGGGAGTGAACAGCAACTGGAGCTCACTAGAGAAGAAACCCCACAAGAATGTTTTCCCAGGAACACGGGAAAGACACCTGCCTGGGGCTGAGCTGCCTGGGGCTGAGCTGCCTGGGTACCAGGCACCTGACTGATAAACGACAGCATTCTGCTAACGCACATCAAAGAGAAGCTGCCACAGCTATTTCTACCTCCGCAGGAAAATAAGCCTCAGGGACTTCAGGCTCAGCAGGCTGGAGGAAGGGTGATTTAAGCAAGTTGCCCCTGGAAGACACAGAAGGAGATACTCTATCAGTCCTTTTAAATGACAGGAACGGGTTAGGGACTGAGGACAGACTAAGGGCAGTTTGAGCTCACAAAATCCAGACTGAGGTGAATATTCACACTCACTTCAGCAAAGATGTCATTTCACGCTGCAGTGACAGGTACCCAAGCACAACACGGATGCTCAAAAGAGAATCTAGCAAAACCCCAATTACAGAGTCAAAGTACAGTTGTGCTTTAGGATATTCCATCTCAAAATGCAATATTTCTCACAGGCATGAAGCAAACCTCTTCACCCTACAACAGCCATCGAAGTGTAAGGAAGTAGGAAAAAAAATAAGCCACTTAAAGTTCAAACTTATTCTTTTAATGTCTTAAAAAGGTCACAAGATTGCTTTCAATCTTATTAATAAATTTTATTTGGACAAGTAGAGAACAACTTGTATCACAACAGCTTTAAACAACATGATTAAAGACTGCAGCACTCCAAGGAGGCTCTCAGATATGTACAGTATATGAAGAAAAAGGTTGCACCTCAGAGCCGATCATGATCAAGTTAAAAATACCTGACTTAAAGTACATGTGCTAATAAATTTCCTTTAGGTCATGACCAGCATGAAAATAATTAGGACACAGGTACTCAGCAAAGTTTTCTGCTAAAGGGTACAGCAATATGCTGCATTTAAGGATTAAAATCAAATACTAGTTTAGTGTTAGCACTGAGCCCTTAAGAGAAATCCAAATTTCTACTTTTCCCCATTTACAAACATCAGAGCTATTCCCGCTTAAGGGTGTGCCCAGCTGCACACAAATCAAGTCCTTGAATGATAAAAACTTTTTAGCACTAATACTGGAGGTCTTACATCCCGGTATAAATTTGCCTTTCTGGCCATTTCACCTATCAGTTGCTACAGAAAATACTTGCTAAGTTAACTCCTCAGGAGAAACAATGCAGGTCTCTGGAAATCACATCCTTTCTACACTGAAAATGATCTGCCAATTCAAGTTTCATTTGTTCAGGAAGACAGAAGATTTAAGGCTTCGGTGGCAAAAATAATCCTCTGAGCAGTGTTTTTCTAAAGTCAAGCTGATACAGATTTACTTTTCCTTGACTTGAAATCCCTGGTATCAGGTTTAGATAACATCCACCTGTTATGTCTGGCAAGAAATCTCTCCTTCCAAAGAGGTTGTCACAGATCAACCATTTTAGAAGCATTTGAGGATAGTTTGTTCAGAAAATTTTTAATTATAGCAACATTCAGAACTTTTTAGTAAGTCGATGAAGCAGTGCTCATGGCATCGTCTGCGATTTTGGTACTGGCAGGGTGTATGCTTGCAAAATACTTGACATCACTGTCATCATCCATTTGAAGAGCCATTATTGTTTGTTCCACAGCTTCTTGGTGAGAGTTGGCAGAATTTAGAAAATACTCTGTAAAAGAAAATGCACAAGACTTAAAGAAGGAAAAGGCAGCAGAGACTTCAACACAAACCTGAGTGTACTGCCACAAGGTTCGAAATCTCAGGAGACAGTGCACACGTTTAGTCAAACTGGAATACCTGAGCAGGCACACAACACACTTCAGAGTACACCTAGAAGTCAGCCTAAAAAAAAATATATCATTCCATATTTCAGAGCACAGTTGCTGTAACAGTGCTTTTAGAATACAGGACTTCTATGGTCCTTCAATGTAGAAGTGTGACAGACTCCATGATCAAAAACGAAGAGTAAAAAGCCTACAGGAGGAGACTCGGGAGTATGCTTATATCTGTGATGAAGGGAAGGTATCACAAATCCATGGCCATGCCATTTCGCTGGCAGCCTTGCTAAATAATTATCAAACAATAAAATTAAGATAACATGAAACAAGAGTGGAAGAAGTTCCAACACCTGACAGTTTTCATGAACTGTGCAAGTTGCACAAAAGCAGCATACCAACAAACAGCTCACAGGAGCAGCAGTTCAGATCTGGAGGCTTAAAAACTTCTAGGCTTGGTTTTTCAATCTGCATTTCCTAATCTACCCACCATTCTAATCACACACACATCATCTCTATGAGGCAGGGACTATCTGTATTACAAGCTTACCTAGTGGCAATGCAAAATGGAGGTGTACCACCCAGGTGGGGAACACATCAGGAACAAGGACAACAACAAAAATACTAATACTACATGGTAACAGGAAAAACAGTGACAGCCCTGGCACAGTTAACAGAGGATAAATTACTGCACATCAGCTAATTCATCTTAACTGTCTACACATGCTTATTCAGAGTCTCCAGCACGCACAAAGCAGCTAGCAATAGTTCTCACTCTGTTGGCATTTTTCTTCACACTTCCTACACTAGGAACAGCAGTCCTCAGGCCGGTGTATGGTTTTGAGAAAGAAAGTGACCAGAAGTGGATGAAGTATTCCAAGTGTGGACGCTCTGCCAGTTTGCAAAATAGAGTAGTATTTCTAATGTTATTTTCCCTAACAGTGTTTTGGACTCTGAGGACTGCTGACTCTTCTGGCATCTACTATGCACTGGGGATGCTATTCTAAGCAAAGTCTGCAATTTGAAAGTTGCATGTCCAATTTCCTTGAAAAGACTCCAGAGGAACTTTCTTCCCACTGCTACCATAAAATATGAAAGCAAACAGCAGCCATCTCTTTTCCCCCAGTGAGAAAACACATGGTGAATTTGTACAGGAGTTTTTCTTTCTTATTCTTGTAACACAGAACATCAACAGAATATTTTTATTAGCCAAATAAAAGGCGCTGCTCAACAACTTCACAATTACTAGTTGTTCATTTGTGCTTTCTGTGCCCTGATGACATTTCTACAAACCAGCTAACTGAGGGAAAATGGCACCAAAAGAAGAGGCTGGTGTATGAGCAAAACCTCATATTTCCTCAGCATTACACAACAGTGGCTCTGATACCACAACATGGTTCATGGCTTTATCTCAGCCAAGTTAACATCCCACACCAAGACTGTAAAAGCAAGGAGTGACCCACATGTGATGTTGATTCTCCTTTCCCTACTGACTACAGAAAACAGAACAAACAAAAAATACACCCTGTCAGCCCACTACAAGTCTTTCAGCCACTAACCTTTCTCTAAAAGGGTTTGCTTTAGCGTTTTTGCAAGCAGAACTCGAACATTTGGAACCCTGTCAGATGCCAAGTGTAGTAAGTGTGGCAACAGATGCACAGCAAACTGGTCCATGGGCAGGCAGTCATCTTCACTGATAGTCTGGCAAGAAAACAGAAGCAACTTCCTTACATTTCAGCACATAGAATCCCAACACATAAACAGAGCTAACATTACCTTCATAGCATGAACACAGTAGGTAGTATCCAAAAAGTTAAAAAATATGGTACAACACTTTCTGGCACAAAGTCATACAAAACAAAGCAAGCTAGGGTTGAAGAAATTCAGGCTCGGTCAGAAGCTCATATTACTTTGTATGAAGCCTGGTAACTTCCTTATTTCTACTGTTTTATTCAGTCACTGTATCATTTGAAAACGAGGAAGTAAAAACCTTCCCAATACTTTCCAAGATTGAGTTAGTCTTTTTTCTAACGAGGTACTATATCAAGATAAGAATGGTCCATCTTAATAAATGTCTGCTGCACCAAACATACTTCTCTAAGCTCAAAGCTAACATATCCCCAAATACTTAAGAGAACTGTTCCATTTGGGCAACAGTCATATTGCCTCCCAGTCTGCACCTCTGCTACAGCCTCCAAATTTGACCACTTCTTGGTCATCTCCTTGGGACACCAACTAGTATCAACTTTTCTGCTTATTTCGCTGAGAAAATGTTGGATTTTGACCAAGCTGCACTACCCAGCTAAGGAGCTACAGGCAAGTCTTGGTGCTTGACTTTTAAAGGGTAACCCAAAAAAAATGGTAGGCATATTATAAAAATCTCACTTCATGCTGAGTAACAGAACAGCCTCCCAATTCAGGGATTGTTTTGCTATGCTTTTGTTTAATATTCAGATTTAACAACCTGATGTTGATGTGCTCAGCTAAAGATGCATCCAAGCATCTATGGAGCAACACTGAAGAAAGCAGCCATGAAACCTATTCCCTTGGAAACAAAGTAAGAAATGAAAATAGCATCAACAGACAGCGGAAGAGTTCCAGCTGCTCTCCCCCCTTTATAATTCTAACCATCATCACCACAGCCCCTCACCCCAAAACCAAAAAGGATGATCAAAAAAGACATTTCACCTGGCAAATAAAGACAAAAGTTTGCCGACCAGACCATTTGCGGCATCTACAGAACTTTTCAACAAGTTCATTCATGAGGTCTACCACAAAGGTTGACGTTGAGGCCATGTACAGCTTTTTTACCATTTCACTAACCTTGAAGAAAGAATAAGAAAAAAAATACAAAAATTACTTCTGACCAACCCTCAGAAGAAGGATGAAATCCTGAATTTACTTAGACTGCTTTACCAGCTTGTAAGAAATCCAACGGACAGAAGACACTTTGTCTGCACAGAGGCTGAAAGCGATAGGTCGCAAGTAGTCATAAATGTCTCTGGCACTGTACAGATCTAGAAGCAAGATCAGTTGCCTACAAGATCAAAGAAGAACCAGAGTATGTTATAATAAGAAGTAAAGTGGCTTTAACTATTACTTTTGATCATTTACATGACGACACTTGCCAAATATGCAATGTGGGCATAATAAAGTTACTGAAAAATAAAATCATCCGCTTTTTAATGCCAGCAGTTCGACTATGGGTCACTTGCAAATTTTAGATTACCACTTATTCACAATGATGGCAAAATGCTACATGAGCTCAAAGAACGAAAAATGAGGAGAGACAAGGGAACACGGTCACTTAAGTACACCGATTTATCAAATCAATAAAATTCCTCTACTTCAGAGTACACTGGAGAACTAGAGAAATTATCAGTTTTCAATTCATAATGAGTTAAGATTTCAGCAGGTTGCAGAAATTAGTATGTCATGAACAGCAGAAAGTACGTCAAAAGCAGCAGCATGACATGCTACAAGCAGCCTAACGAAGGTTTCTGTATCAGCAGTAACAGCTAAGTGATTTGTACTTACTAAATTGAAACTAACACTTAAACATAGCAAAAACATCATGATAACAAGATCAGTTTTGAGGTAACTCAAAATTAATCTCAAAAGATGCACTGTAATTAGTCACTACTATATGCTTATTTCAGCACTCCGGCTAGAGAAGCCTTTGTCCCATAGTATCTCCTCACAGGTTAGGTGCTGCAGCTTTGATCTTCTTCATGGCCTTCTGCTGAGCCTGTTTCAGTGTATAAGCACTTTCCTGTATTGGTATAGATGCATTACTCCAAATGAGTGCTGACTAGAAGGGGCTAATCTGTTCCCTCAATATGTTGATTGTGCTCTTGTTGATACAGCCCAAGATTGTGCTGCCAGGACACACTGCTGGCTCATGTTTGGCTCACGAGAGCTGCGCCCAGGGCAGCTAGTCCTCAGTCTGTCTCACCGTCAGAGGCTCTTTCTTCCCACATGCAGGACTTGGCATCTGTCCCTTGCTGAATTTCGCAAGCCACTTCCTCTGATAGCTTTCCTGAGCGACTTGACCCTTAAGAGCTGCCTCCCATAGGAGCCCCTCTACCAGTTCCATGAAAAAGCCAAAGTGCTACTCATTTTCCTTACTCCCCCTCAAGATCTACACCTCCTGTGTTTCATGATCATGAATTCAGCCTACTCCTCGAATACAGCAACTTGACGTCTAACTGCTAGAACACTTCTACTAACTTCAAAAGCAACCAGATGTTGTCTTCTCTTTTGGCAGCTTCTGTTTTATGGAAGGGTAATGTTCTCAACATACGGCAATGGAAAGAGACATTCAAATTCCAACTGCTGTACGTGATATACAACTATGGTGAATATTTAAGGAAGGTAGACACATAGAGGAGGATACGGACTATCCACTAATTAAAAGTGAAACAAAGAATGTTACTGTAAAATACTTATTCCGTGATTTTAACATTTTTAAATAAATATGTGTAAATATATCTGTAAGAATAAAAATAAGCATCCAAAAAACTACATACTCAGCCAGCTCAGCACGGAAACGCCAGTTCCTGCTGTTATCAGTCACTAGGAATTCCTGCAGCTGATAAAGATATTCTCGTCTTTTGTCAAGATGAAGAAGCTGTAACAGTAAATGTAAACTTACATAAAGAAATGTCAGCTACAAGCAGCAGATGTGAGTAAGAGTTTTAAAATACAATTAACAAAACACCTGCTTTTATTGAGGAGAAAAAAAAAAATCTTTAGTAGGCTAAATCATATCATGCTTAAGTCTGTAAAATCACATGGGGCAAACTAAAACCAAAATCTGATCTAGTCTCTTCCTTTACTCTAGGAAATGAGGGGTAGGCAGAAAAGTGATGCTTTTAAAGGTTTCGTGAGCTTCAGCTCAAAAAAAAAAGGAGGCAGTTACAGAGGGACTCCTAAAGAAATCTGAGAAGTAAGAGGCATAGAGAGGTTAGACCACCAAAAACCTCAGTATCATCCACTGGCACCTACATTATTTATTGAATAAACATTCACAAACCAGGCTCTTCAGAGAAAAGAGCCTATCAGCAAACCAGAACTCCTGCAAAACACACTCTAGCATACAACAGACATCTGTATGGATTCCCTCAAAGAGTTAAACCAGTGTTATGTTAAAAAGCAAGTACATAGGAAGAAATGAAGCAAAATACATAACTGCACTTGACCGGAATTGAATGCAGATGTACCTTCAGGAAGTCATGCAGGTGTTTAAGCACACCTATCCTCACTTCATCCAGATCCTTTAAAAAGCCATTGAAGACAGGAACTAGATCTCCAGCTGTAAGCTGGTCTCCAAGGATGACTGCAAGTTCATGTATAGAAAAGGCTAGTGTCCTCCGAACCTTCCACTGTAAAAGAAACAAACAAATCATTTTTATTGATGTTGCAGCTCCATTTTAACTTGAGGGTCAGTATCCAAGCTGGACTACAGTACTTATATACATTCAAGAGTGTCTCATGTAGCAAATAAGCATAAAAGGAAAAAAAAAAAAGGGGGGGGGGGGGGGGGGAAGAAGAGAGGACAAGTGACAAGGTGTCATTTCTTCCACTTGCATATCAAGGACCTAAGGCAAACAGAAGTAATGAAAATATTTTTCACTACTTTTTCCAGGTGTTGGGAAAGAAAATAGTATTTCTGACATCAGTGACACCATCTTCCACACATTACACTTTGCTTTAGATTCTTTTGGGTAAATTAGTTCCATACTACTCCCCTCTCACTTGTTTAATTTATGAAACAGAATAAGATACGTATCCTGTGATATTTCAGCTGGTGCATTTTAGCTTCCATAATAGGAAAAGTTTCATACACACTGAGTGCCCAGCAGTCCAAGGACCAGAAATGCTTTCACTCATCCTAAATTGAGGGAGCACTGTTTTAAAAGAGTATTTTAAGCATTTTTATAACTATTTTAAGTATCTTTAAAAATATTATCTATTCTTTAGCCAGCACATTTCAATTTGCATGAGTACTGTTCTTTTACCCTGGTTTGGTGATTTAATCTTATTTCAGATTAGACTTGTGATATATTCTGGACAGACTGGAAAGGAATACAGGGCAATCTGGTTTTACTTTTGTCCTATGTTAAAAATTTATTAGCAAGCTGTTTTTAATGGCTGCAAAAGAGTTTGGAAACTATGAGCAATAGCCATGTTACTTGCTACGTATCACTGAGAGCTGCTGCTCTGACATAGTGAGCAACAAGAGAGGTGAAACAGTCCGAGAATGTTTAAAAAGATCAGTATCTCCAAAAAAAGGAAACCAGGGAGGGCTGAGAAACTCTAAACCAACAGCAAAATGCACGAGGCCACCTTTCAAGAAGGAAAATGCTGCTATTTCCAGTGTTTGTTTTTAAAAAGAGCAATGCTGCATGGTGGTAGTGATGTTATTCCCTTATGACTAACTGGATGTAGCCCCAAAAGGCCACCAAGAGGCCTGGGGCGAGGCTGACTCACCGAGCTCCAGACATGCCTGCAGGGGCACATGTCTCTGCACGCACAGCAGCACAGCCCAAATTCTCATACCTTTGAGAATCCCAAGCACTGCCATAAGACTTCAAGCAAGCAGAGGAAATCGGAGCTATCTCCTCACGTTCCTGCTGAAGATCTACCTCCCAAACTGCACTTCTTTACTACCTGAGCACCACACACAGCTTCCTCTGAGACAACTGTTACAACTTTCATTCATTATACTAATAACTAATATCAGCAATGGAAAGCTCTATGTAAAAAGCAGAGCAACCAAACATCCAGCAAAGGAGAAAGATCATCACAGAAGCTCAGATTATTCATGGTCACACCATAAAAGTTCACATCAATCACTGTCAGAGCTTCTTGAGCTTACCTGCATGTCAGATGCCAGTGTCTCATAGGTATCTTTCAAACAGTGCCAATTCTGCCTGCCTAATGTAAGTGCCACACCTGGCAGGCTGTAGGCACAGTGTTTGGCAATCTCGTTATCAACCGTTTGTGCACGAGAGGGATCAGTCATTGATAAATACTGATCCAGCAAGGCTTGAGGTACAACATCCTACAGGAAGAAAAGGGTAGATTGCTTACACTGTTTCCAGTAAGTCCTCGTAAGGCTTACTAAAATTCCAGGGCACAGTCAGAACAACAATTTTTCCCCTACAACTATAGAGTATTATTTAATTACAATCTCTTGATAAGAATGCAAAGTTCGTAAGTTCCACCAAAAAGTTCCAAAGAAACTATGGCATGACTGGGGCTATATGAAAACATGCAGACCAGCATTAACGGATGGGTGAGTGGATCACCGTCTACTTAGGCAGACCAGGGAATTAAGAGACTATCTTCTACCTTTCCACAAACATTCAGGCTCTCATGCTATGCAGAGTGGCTGTTTTAACCCATCCACAAAAACAGGCAGAACAGCAAATTATGAGACTTGCTCAGAAATCATTTTCCTATTTCTCTCAAAATCTTGGGGAGGTGGGGAGAAAAAAAAACTAAATTAAAATCCCTCAGGAAGGGGGCAGAGTAGAGGGGTAGTATGTTCAAAATGCTGTAAAACTTCCTAAGTAGTCAGTCAGGAGAAGGCTTCCCCAGAGATAAAGACCTCTGGTGAATACCAATCCTTCTGTCCACTAAGAAATTAAGGCGTCTGAACTAAAGTTTTGTGAAAACCTCTTTGCACTGATTTCAATGCTGTCTTTGCTTCAGCTGTTGTCAGTTTCTCTCAGGCACTGATTCTACCCAAGGGGGTGCACCAGCATTTCCCTAACACAGCCACTAAATAGCTTGGCTCACACAAGCAACAAGGAGGACTGAGGTTCCCACGCAAGTGAATCACATTAGTGTGGGGTAACACACTTTATAATGAACTATGTAGCAACAAACATTTGATTCCTTTTGGGAAAAAACAACAAAGAGACACTTTAAGTTTATGAAACACTTTCACAGCTTCTCTGTGAAAAGCTGACAGGGGGTGGGAGTGGTTCCACTCAAAACACTTCACAAAAAAACTCCATTTCCTCAATAACCTAATTTACATTACAGGATAGTTTCTGGAGAAAATGAAACCAAACAAAACCAGAGCCTGAAAGTCTATGACAACTATTACACCTCATGTCAAAAAATGCTGTCATCTCTTATACATAACTGAAACAGAATCAAATGCTGAATTAAGCCACTATCTCTGGAAACATAGGTTATTTTAGAACCATTTATTTAAGAGGTTTGCTGTATTTAATAGCAACTACATTACATCAGAAATCAAATACATAACAGAAATCCCCACGTATGCAAGAAAAAAAAACACTTATCTGATACATATAGAAAAAAACAGAAGTCACTTCCATTTACCTGTACTTTGGATTTTCTTTCTTCTTCAGGGCTGAAACTACTGTTAGTGCTCAAATCTGAATCATTATGAATATAGTGAAGTGTAGAATCCATATTCTATGCAAAAAAAAGGCATGAAAAAAGGTTACACAAAATACATATTAAACACAAAACAGACATCAACACGAAGAAGTGATGTCCTCACCTCAGGGTCTTTTTCTTAGATTAAAGGAATACATGCTTCATATCAAATACAATTTTGCTACAGCCCAAAATCAAAAGGTAAGATAAATCTTTTTCCTTTAAATTTCAAACACAGGCTCCTCTTACTCTGCTCCCATTTTGGATCTTACAGAATCATGGGAAAGAAGTACCTTTGAGACTGCATTAAGGAAAATGTAACTAACATATGGGTCACACTGCTTCTCCCCTGAAGGGAAAAATAAAATGTCTGTAATGGATTTTGTTGGATTTGTTGCTTTGGATTTGGTCAAAAGGTCAAAACAAAGCCACCATAATACTTAAGAGCAGAAACTGATGAGATGTATGCTGTTTCTACTTCCCTAGTAGTAATTATTCTAGTATCTTCCCTACAGATGACCTTCAACTTTTAATAGAGTACTAGTGGACCACAGCTGCTGACACTACCCATCACTCCTCTCAGCAGTTCTATTAAAATCACGTTTAACAATCATTCAAGTATCCTGGCTACACATCTGGACCTTGAAGATAAGGCCTGTAACTCTGTTTCTTATCTCCACCAATTAGCAGAGGTGTGATATGCTATGATAAACTGCTGCTGAGAGGGTGCACTGCCACTCTACACCAGTGGAGCTCCCTGAATACAATGGACTTTGCATAATCAGCTGTGAATTTCAAGATGTGATGAATATTTGAAAAGCAGATCAGGCTGCTATGTGGTAGAACAGGACAAAGGCATTTTTGCTAGATATGAGCCAAGGTATCTATCCACAGATGCTGCAGGGTGAGCTCTCGGGGTCAACACAAGCACTGAGAACATGCCTACCCTACCAGCTGCTCAGTTCAGTTTGACAATGAGAATTTTCCAGCAAAGTATGAACTTCTTCAAAAATAGCCTCCAGGATACCATCTGTCTTCCTTGGTTTGACTTCAGACAGTTGCTTTTTCCTCTTCCATGAGCTAATTTCCTCTAAGCACTGGGATACAATTTTAGTCACTGAGATATATAATTACAGGTGATAAATGATAAATGCAGAGCTGTAAGGCAACTGCATATTGCTGACACAGCAGCCCAAAGTCACCTGTATTTGACCTGCCCAGGTGCACAGGACCAGAGGCTAGTACCCATTCTGCTACAATAAAAATAGGATGACTCCACCTCACAATCTCTGCTACCCCAGCTCTCAAAGGCTAAGTTAAAAATAATACTTCATTGATTGAAATAAGTTCAACTACTAAATATACTCAAGTGTGGCACATATGGGAACATTTTTACCCAGCCACTTCTAAAGTCAAGTATGCATTCAAGGAAGGAAGATCTTCAGTACAGAACCACAGCATCAGTCGGTACTTAAGTCAATGCAGTATCTCTATTCCTGCAGATGAAGTTCCATCTGTACTTTACCATGTAACATGCATACCCTGAACTGAACACTGTAGAGAGCCAGGATATAAAAATTCAGCAGGGTTTAACCTGAAAGTTTCCTGCATGCCACAATGGTGAACCACCACCTCTGAGATGCAAAATCTCTTTCATGGCCTTACAAACCTCTTATGTGACTGCAGTGATCCAGTCTCCTCCTGGCATTCACCCTCTTCTTAAAGAGAGATACTTGTGACAGACAAGAGCGGGCCGATTTTAAGCCAGCCTCCTTTGTCTTTCACTTTCCTTCCCTTCTCTATCTCTAACCACTAAAAAAAAGTAGTACACCCACACCCACCCACCGAGAATATGACTTGGGGGATTTCTGGAGTCTTACATTCATTTATCAAACCTTACAAAGAGCATGCAGCCTAAACAAAGTGAAAGTGGTGGCTCTTGAGGAAAATATAAAACAGATACCCTCATCCTCAACTAACATGCTTCATCTCGATCTGAAATTCTTATCCGTTCACTCTATCACAACATTGATTTTCATGTGCATAGAGGACCTCTCTAACATGGAAGATTAACTCCTTCAGGAGCCAACACAGCCACAGAAGGACAAGCAAAGTGTAATTTTGCTTTGTGGTAAGTGTGCAGAACTGTGAAGGCTGCTTTCAAACATGAAATGCTGCAGAGCTTGATTTTTCTGAAGTGTCTAATACCCTACTGACATGTTGCTACACTGAGACTTAACAAGAACAAAACAAACCCCAACAGAACAGGAGGAAAAGCAGCCACACAAATAAAGCCACCTGTGAAAATCAGACCTCTCTTCAGTGCTAGGGGCAACAGTCCACTTGCTCAACAGATCAAAGCTTGGCTCCCAAATTTTAGGTCACTCCTATGATATCTTTTCACTTGTAAAACGTGGATTTGATTCAGCGCCAGTAACAGACAAGGAACTGACAGATTAAGAGCATCCTTTCAATAAGTAAAACTGAACCATGCAAAACCAACATATACCAGTGACATGACGCTGTCATGATGCATTTACACTGCCATTTTACACGTTAGTATAAGAAAGAAGCAACTACAACAGGTCCTCTGATAAAAAAATGTATCAAACCTGACATTAGGAATTTGGGGTAAGCTGTTTTCTTGAAACAAACAAACCAGCCACATTTATAGTGTTAAATTACAGTTGTATATAAACAGAAGCATCCAAGTGAATGTCGCATTATTCTACTCCCTATATGTTTTTGGGCTACATGGTAGCCCAACAGCTTAGTTGAAAAGTAAATTACATGTCATCTAAAAACACGGCTCGAATTAAAAAAGGTTGAATAACCACTTCCTGTGGTTTTATGGAGCATATTTTGGAACTGCTGCTTTCTACAGATTTTTTTCTATAGCTTTTAATACCACCAAAGCTTGTAGCACTGTATGCAGAGAACATAGTGGGTTTGGCCTAATACACAGTACAGAACAGAACAGAAAATAGTATCAGGTGCCACGGACTTCACCTGGGCAAGTGGTGGGTGCTTAACAGGTGCAAGAAACTTTAAAATGTTACTGATTGCTAGAATTCGCTTTATCTTTCAGCAGCCTGCACAACACCCCAGAGTGCAGGTCCTCTTATACACACCAGTAAACTACTAGAAAACATTCTGACAGGGAGCACAGGGAACAGAGTAGCTCCTTCTCCAAACAGGGGGTGGGGAAGCAAGAGGGGAGGGCACTGAAGAAGGGGATTCACTTATTATCAGTAGGGCTCAATTTAAAGAAGGCAACTTCACAGGAATAAACCGCAGCAGTATTAGAACACTTTAAGATGTGACAGTCACAACAAAGATTTTAAGAGAAACTATTTTAAGAATTTACAAGGACAAGCACAGAACTGGTAAAAAAAAGGCAAAAACACAAATCATTTTAATTTAGTAGCTAGTAGCTTCAATACCAGCCAACAAAACTGAACACCACACTACCAAAAGTGGGAAGCATTTGGCTGCAATTACCACACAAACACAAAATACGGCTCTATTACTGGAGCCCTGGAAATCCTAATGGAAAAAACAGTAAGAGTACACAACTTGCTTCTTACCTCAACAGTGTCACCAATTAAAGGCACAATATCATCCAATATAGGTTTAAAATTCTGTTGGTCACTGATGGTCAGTTCAGTCTGTGAATCTGTTCCCTTGCCAACACTGGCCATTGTCTCTTCTTGAGGATCCAAACTAGATGCTATGAGTGCAGCAGACAATACCTCCACTTGTGCTGCAGCATATGTAAGAGAAATACATGAGACTGAACTGCAATAAAATTCTAGCAAGTCCATAGATCAACTTTTAGACAAGATACAAATTTAAGATTATTGACGGTTAGCAAATCCTAAACTGGAGACAATTAGTGTAAAACGTAAGACAGATTAACACTCCTTTTTTTCTTTCTGAGGATTCTCAACCACACTACAGTTGAGCAGTGAAATTTGTCTTTAAAGCAGAAAACACCACCCCACCCCCCTGGAGTAAGACACTGTTGTTATGCCAGGATCAGTACACATTAATGGTGCAAGCAGTCTTTGGTACAGAACAGCGCATGAATACTAACTTACTGACTGGGTCTTCTGTGGGAGGTGGGATTAGGAGAGAGAAGGGAAAAAAAATTCAAATAAAGGTTTAGAACAGGTTTACTCATACAGAACAGATTTAGGTTCTGAGAGGCTGTGTCTCTATGTATACAGCCGTTCAGTTTTTACACTGCTATAGTAACTCTAAAGCAGGACCTACACAGGAGGATGCTAGATCCCAGTAACTCTTTTCTGGACAGGATACTTTAGCCTTGCATCCTCCAAAAAAATAATAAAGGTTGCACTGTTTGATGTCCTCTTATTCATCAAAAGGAAGCATTAGCACTTCAGACACTGTCATCCACTCTTTTGAAACAAATCCAGCAGTTCTGAGACTGCTCTTCTTTCCATCCCTCTGCTCACTGCTAATTAAAAAAAAAGCTTTGTTGAGCAGTGTTCCTTGGATATAGCCTGACCCAAGCAGACCAGCTACCAGAAGCAAATCTTAGCTACAAGCGACACAGAATTCAGTGCAGACTGAGCTACCCTGCTTCCATCCTCCTCCACTTTTTTCCAAGAGGCTAAGAAGGAATTTAATTTACCCAGCCATCCAGAAGCGCAGTTTCTCATACAATTTGGTTTTTCCAAGGCTTTTTAAATGCTCCTCATGAAATTACACAATAAACAATAGCTTGGTTTTAAACTCACATTGCCATACCAAGTTAGACAGTCTGAATTTCTCCTTCCAGTTGTTTTTGGTTTTCTAATAAGGTTACTAACAGGACTTAAAGGGCATTTGAACTTATTTGTAAATAGAAGAAACAGATAAGCAATACATCTGTTACAAGAAGCAAAATTATAACAGCACAGTCTTAGCTAGCAAAGACTGGAAAACACCCTACAGGTTCACTGTCTCTATGTCGAGTCTGATGAGCAGGAATAAAGATAAGTCTTCACAACACACAGTGCTAGTTCCATAACTGCATCAAATCCCTGACAGAATGACCAAAAGATGTCCCTGCTATGTGACTGCAATTCACCTCAACAGGAAAAAACACAACAAATTAGAGACTTAAAACCAAAACCAACCTCACAGTAATAGTTCCTCCATAAAACACACTGTGTTAGAAAATACAGTTTCTATATATTATAATATACAATTTATAAATAAATACAGAAAAATGAGAAATTTTACAAGTTGCAAGATTAACAAAAGCTTTCTGTGACTTCACTCTTCAAGTGTTACTTCACTTACAGTAAACCTCTGTACTTTAAGGCCCATGAGAATAAACAAGATCAAGGTTAGTAAATTCCTGTAAAACTTGTAAATCAAACAAATTACCCAAACCCATGCAAAATAGGTGGTCATTTCAGAGCACCTGCTAAGGCAAGAAATGCCTGTCTGATTTCCAGTTTATTCTCATATAGAGAAATCAAGCAAGAAAATTAAAAAGAACTATATTTTGCTGCACATCAAGAAGATGTTTTTCATTAGGACTCCTTTCATGAAGGACAACTTGATGAAAAGTGTACACTCCTCTCATTTTTACTTCAAAGGCAAGAAAGCTTATCCTGACAAGGTGACACATCCCGCTTCAACTCCAAGTATGTATTTACTGAAAAATCCACACAGAGCTCTAAAGATTATACTAGGAGCAACAGTGGAGCTATCTCCAGCAGAGATTGAGAATTTTCCATGACATATTCCCCATACATGCCCCACTGTCAGCCTGCATGCTTGGACCACCGCATAGGGGCTTAATGGGATGGAGACCACATGTATCCTGATTTCCTCTGTCTGCCCTAGAGGAGTTAATGACACAAACATTCATCTCCTCAGCTTCCTGTCAATTCTACAATCCCAAAACATGGCAGTGAAGGACTGGAGAGGCCAAACTCCCAAGGGTTTCACTGACTGGCAAGCGTCTTCTTTGTTGAGTGCTTCTCCATAGGTCCTGTCACCAAGGGTGATGCCAGTGCTGTAATTCACAAAAAGGTGAATGACCTGACATCTGTAAACATCTTAAGGTCCTAGCTTAGGAAAGGAGGAAGAGAAAGAGTGCATGTGCAAGTATATGCATACGTGCGCACAGATCTAGGTGGCTGCCTTGATACTGAAACTTGAAACAGCTTCCTAATGAGCTGTCTTCACCACCGCAGGCTCAGGTCTCAGGTGCCAGGGCATGTCCCTTCATAATCCCATCACACAGAGACACAGTCCAATATCTGTACTGATACCCTCCTGACTGAGATGGCTGCTGCTGCTCCTCCTCGTCTCCCATAGAGATCTTTTCTGAAGCCAAAAGACAGGCAGACAGAAAACCATTAAAAACACAAAGGATAAGGGTCCCTTCTTCACACATGACAGGGAAAAAAGCCTTAGAGCTCTTGGGAGGCAAGGTTTTAGGAGGAAGACTGGAAGGAAATCTGCTGGCTAACCAGTTTTCACAACTACCTTCAGTAAAAATTGGAAGTGTAAAGGTTAGTTTTGTGTGTAACATAGAACTCATGTATTGCATTGGTAAAATAAAGGTCAATGTTCACTGAATCTTAAACCATCTGCTAATTAACTCTTGCTTTGACTTTTGCTACAGGTGAGAAGTATTTTTCAGCAAAGAATGAACTTATTCTTGGCTACTGTACCTGCATCCTAACAATAACTGGTACAACCTTTAAATTCAAAACCACATTTTATCTGGCCTTATTAAATTTCCTGGTCCTCAGGAGTTTCTTCTCCACTTCCTCCCCACCTACTGTTCCATTAGCAACATATTTTAGATGTTTGCTGCAGGCAGTGCTAGTAGCCCAACTTACAAACAGTTTTTATAAGCAATGGGATCAACTGACCACACATTTAGGCTGGTTTATCCCTATCAGGTCTCCATTTGGCAAAGCAGCCTGAAACTGGCATAAACCACATTTAAGCCCAGTAACCTGCAAGTCAGGCTTTCTTACTTCCCCCAAATAACATGCAGAAAAGCTGACATTACATGATTTAGCACTTTCTATGCAGAGCATCATCAGACAAATGAAGCTGAAGAAAGTGTCCCTGGAATGAAAAATGAAGAAATAAAGACATCTGTTGAAAGAAAAGCAAACTCTGAAGTAAGTGAAGACAGCAGCAGCCTCAGGGAGCTGTAAGAAGGTGAACTGAATAAAGACCCTGTGATCATTTTAAAAGAGCTGGCACACTTCAAAGGAATGTGCAGGTTTCCACCTCCCAATCTGAGACCCTCGAGGCTATCTGGCCAGTGGACTGGAAAGGTCCTATTAACAGGGATTACATACAATTGCTTGACTTTACATAGGTTGCATAGCTCTGCTAGCCTAGGAGGTCCCTCTGGCTCCCACCAGCCAGTCATACTTATGAAACCCTTCTCCACTCTTCAAGACCTTCTAAAATGGAGGCTGTGTATTCACTTCAATAATTCAGTCTGGATCAATTCTCAGACCCAAAAACCTGGCACACGTGAAGGCAAAAACACAAGCCCACATTAATAAAGACCTTACAGAAAAATGGAGAAGACTGATTAAAAATAAAATGGATAATGCATAAAATGAAAACTATGTATCACAGTTCAGTATTAAAAACAATTAAATCTGCCTCCTTATTTAGCACGTATGCTAACTACAAATCAATTTCCTGATTAACAGCTTATGCCACTGAACCATCTATCTGTGTCAAGACAGGCAGGCAGAAGTTTACACTGATAACTGGATGTGTATTCATGCCCTGGGTTCAGCTTAAACGATGACAGTTCAGTTTATGGAAGGAACTGTACCATCTTTAAACATCTTTACGTAAATGAAAGCCCACTTTTAGTTAATCATCCGTTTTCATAATTAAATCAAAATAGATACATTCTCTTTAAGGACCAGGAGAAAGTAGTATTTCTGACTTTTAAAATGACTGAAAGGTTAAAACCCACACTGCTAAAGCAACATATCCATACCCCCAAACACTAAAAATGCTTCAGTATCTTTACTATACCTTTAACATCTGGATCGTCCATATGGGGTTCCAAATTTTCTATCATTTCTTCCAATTCTTTCCTTTTTGTCATGGGAATGTTTGAAGATACTTGCATAGTGAGTTCCTGAATTTCTCTATCAAGTATTATCTCAGAAGTCTGCTGAAGCTCAAGGTCAATATCTATTTCAGGAAGTGGAGTCCTCCAGAAATGGAAAGAGTTGTACAATTCCTGCTCTGAAAGAGAGGCTTCCTGTGAATTCAGCCCAGCCTCCCGCAGACCTGCTGTACAGCAGTGAGAACTTCGCTCATTCTCATCAGCCATTTCCCCACAAGATTCTGAAGACAAAGTACAATGGAAGGATGACTCAGTCTGGAAATCACTTTCCCTCTGGGAATGATTTGACACTGTATTTTGATCTTCCACGGCATTTTCAAGTTTTGTTGCAAAATCATTATCAACATGTGAAGACAGATCTTCTGTCTTGCTGTGCTCGTCCTCTGTTGAAACATCTTCTGTAGTCCTGACTTGCTCACTGTTGAGTGCCAAAGCAATTCAACATTTAAAAAACAAAATCTACTCATTGCAAACAGATGCTCTTGAGAAGTCACACATATGCTATCAGCTTGCTATTTATGAAACTAGATTTACTTACAGCATGGCAAAATAAATCATAGAATTACAGAATGGCTGAGGTTGGAAGGGCCCTCTGGAGGCCATCTGAGCCATCCTCCCTGTTGAAACAGAGCCACCCAAAAGCAGTTGCCCAGGGCTTTTGAATATTTTGGAGGATGGTGACTCCACAGCCTCCCTGTGCAACCTGTGCCCATGCTCAGTCAGTCCTCACAGGTGTTAAAAAAATAATCATAAAAAATTATATGTGTGTATATATATATATATATAGAGAGAGAGAGAGAGAGTTTCCTGATGTTCAGAGGAACTTCCAGTGTTTCAGGTTGTGCCCACTGCACACTGTTCTGGCACTGCGCACCACTGAAAAAAGCCTGGCTCTGTCCTTTTTGCAGCCTCCCTTCAGATGTTTGTACATACTGGTAAGGTCCCCCCTGAGCCTTCTCTTCTCCAGGCGAGCAGTCCCAGCTCTCTCAGTCTCTCCTCACAAAAGAGATGTCCCAGGCCCTTTGCTACCATTGTTGGACTCTTTCCAGTATGTCTGCTTGCACTGAGGAGCCCAGAACTGGATGCAGCAGTCCACCTGTGATCTCACCAGTGCCAAGCAGAAGGGAAGAATCACCTTCCTCAAGCTGCTGGCAACACTCTGCCTCATGCGGCCCAGGATACCACCAGCCTTCTTTGCAGCAAGAGCACATTGCTGGCTCATGGTCAACCTGGTGTTCACTATGACCCTTAGGGCCTTTTCTGAAAAGCAGCTCTCCACTTGGTGAGATCCCAGCATGTACTGGTGCCTGGGGTTGCACCCCGTAGGTGCAGGACTTTGCACTTCCCCTTGTTAAATTTCAACAGGTTCCTGCCAACCTACTTCTCCAGCCTAAGGCCCCTCTGGACGACAGTCTTTGACAGTACTGATCCTGTGGCACATCAGCCACAATTGCCAGTTTGCATCATCAGCAAACCTGAGGGCACACCCTGCTCCACCATCCAGATCAATAATGAAGACATTAAACAGGACTGCACCCAACAATGACCCCTGAAGTGCATGACCAGTTACTGGCTTCCAATTATGTGCCCCTGATCAGTGCCCTCTGGGCCCAGCCATTCAGCCAGCTGTCAATCCACCTCACTGTCTCATTCACCCATACTTCATCAGCTTCTCTATGAGGATCTGATGGGAGACTATGTCAAAAGCCTTACCGAAATCTAGGTAGTCTATATCCACTGCTCTCGCTTGTTTAAGTCAGTCTTTTCATTACAGAAGGTATATCCTAAGGTATCTTAAGTTACTGAATAGTCATATCTTTTTAGTACATAACTGAAAATTTTGTCAGCCTATGAAGCAAGATGAGAAGTTCCACATCTTTCTATTTACCAAGATACATACACAATTCATACAGGAAGGTTAATTTTCTTAAATTTGCTGTTCATACAGGAAAAAAAAAGCAAGGAGTAAAAAATAATTTGTAGATTTAGTAAATTCTTTACCTGTTTTCCTGCACAGACCCACCATCTTCTGGGGTTTTACTATCTTCTTCTTTGAAGTACTGGCCACTGCTGGATGGATTAGCAAAAGTTGATATGAAAGGCCCCAGAGACTGAAAAGCAGCCTGGCGTACCTAGTGGAAAGGGTCCACAAGGTGGGAAAAGAAAAAAGTTATTTATATATATAAATCACACCTGCCCTATAAAACATAAATGCCTGCTACTACGAACTGGAAGGGTCATAAGCCGACTGAGGAGAGCAACAGCACAGGCTCTTGTCTGGAAAGAGTCAGTCAGTCATGTACATAAAGTGCTAGGTAAAAAAAAAGTTAAGAGTAAGCAGGGTAAAAACAGCTAAATCATGGTAATCAGGTTGACAGGCCTATTTCCCACAACTGAAGAAATAATTTTTGTTTAGAAAGCAGAAGCAGGCAAAACTGAAAGCTCAGCTGAGAATTTTAACAACTTGAAAGGATAAAAATTATGTGCGGTGAACAGACATTTCATTACCATAAGTTTGATTGATGATAAGCTCTGCATTTCTTTCCATTTCCTATCTGGCCATGTTGTTACTTTGTTCCTCCTTTCTCCCACTATTTATTCTCCTCTTCCCAATAATTATCTACTTATTTATTATTTGCTTAATTCTCCTGGGCTACAACTTGCATGATTTGCCAGAACCCATGAGCTCCTGCTCCTGTGCAAAAGATCTACTAGATCTGCTTTTGGATCTCACAAGTCACCTGCTCAATAGAAAAAACTTAACATGATTTGAAGACAAAAAAAAAACCAAAACAAACAGCCACCAATGAAATAAAAAAAAAAAAGTAAAAATGAAACAAAAATGAAATAAAAAGACACACCAAATAAGACCCCACCAGCAACCAAAAAAACCCAAACCACCACACACATAAAACCCAGCTCAAAACCAAACAAACCCAAAACCAACAAACACCACCACCACACTCCACTGACTCACTGCTCGCCAAAACAGGAGGCGGTGGCAGGGAACCTCAAGAAATACAAATGCATCACATGCAATTTTCCAAGTTTGCTGATGACTTTCAGCAATGTTAAGTCACAGGCAGTTCCGTAGCTAAGAAAAGCTATCCCCCTGACAGGATACACTGCAGTGAAAACGTAAGGGGCTTCCTACACCCATTGACAAACTAAGCAGTCTGAGAAGAATTTTGCTTGAGGTGCATGAGACAAGTTGTGTTATCCACACCTATGGGGAGAAGTTCTATATGGAGTATCAGAGTAAAATCCTTTACATATGACAGCTATTCAAGAAATAAAAAGCAATTCTTACCCATCGTGAAGGATCACTAATCAAATTAATAAAAAGGGTTGACAATTTTGTCCTCCGGACTTCCTGTGATGTTGCACAAGAAACTGCCATGAAGCATTCAGCACAGGCTTTCCTAACTCCCCACACATTATCAGAGCAGAGCTGGAAAAACCTCGGCAGCTGTTAGGAACATAGTGAGTAAATTTGCAAGTCTTAGCAGGTGGTACTTGTTTAGAAGCAAGTTATTTTTTCACATTCATTTCCTGCATCTGGTTCTCCCTCCTCACACTCAGATACATTAGTTTAATATTTGCAAGACAAAGAGCACGCATTCAGTAGCACCACCCTTCTAACCAGTTGCTCTCATGTTACTTATGGATACAGATAAGGACAATTCACCTGTGTGAAGAAGAGCAAGAAAGTATTAATTTTTTAACCTCCTTTTTTATATATATGCGTGTGTGTATTTGTAAGAGTCTCACTGAAATGCAAAAGAACACCTTCAGGAAGAAAAACAACCCTTTCTTTTCCAACTTCTCATGGTTAGATTTATCAATCTCTGTTACCACCTAACCCTATAAAGCAGGACCTAAACGCATAAAGGAACAGGGAAATGAGAGAAACACTGCATTTGGTGCAAAAGCAAACACGACTAAACAGACCAGGGGGTTTACTAATAAAACTGAAGTATTCTGAAGTTGGTCAGGTGCTTGGGATTTTTGGAAATGGTAACAGTAAGGATGAGATGGTGGACAGTGCGAGTGAAGCAAAGACATGCAAGTCATCACATGGCTGCCTTCACTTCCAGTAAGCAGTGTTGAAAGTAATATGACTGTTGCTACAGCTCTATTGATCTTCAGCTGTTCCTACTTTCTGCAGCAAAGTTTTCTGGACTTTGCTTCTGATTAAAAAAGCGTTTATGTTATAAACTGAAGTTCATCTAAAACCATTCAGCTTCCCCCTCCCCCTCCTTTTTTTTTTCTTTCAATTATACAAAAAGAGCAGAAAATGGCATTTTCTGTTACGGAAAGAGATCCCCCACCATCCCAGCTACGTTATTGCTTTCACATAAAAGAACTTTTATTTCATAGTTTAACTGTACACTCTACAAAGCTTTAATCCAAATTTAGGACATATATCACTAAAAGATCACTTGTGGGAGAGAAATCAATTTACATCCCAAATCAAGAAACATACGGGATGTAAGTCTGCACAATGATACTTCATCATCAAATGGCTTGAATCACACAGTACCAAGGGAAAAATGCAGCAGATGCTGTAAGAATGTAAGAAATGCCCTGAGGGTCACACTAGGCCTACCTGTTGCAATACCTCACCTGCAAAATGATACAGAGCCTTTTTTAAGTCATGCATCTAAGTTCTTCACTAATCCATGGCACTACCTCAAAGACTTCTGGCCCTCCACAAAGTCACTGCTCACATCACCAGGAGGTAAAAGCTTGAAGAAGGAGCCCAGCAATTGTCAGGCCAAATTCTGCTCCCTAGCCCTGTCATGTCTCTTAGCCTAGGAACATCCACCAGCTCCTTTGACCCACCAGGAGAATGGGGGGCACTGCTAAGGATCCTTTGCTTACTACTCCCTGCTCCATCCAGTTCCCTCCTTTTCCATTTTCAATTTGCATCTCTTCCCTTTACTTCATTTGTTATTGCCCAGATTGATTTCTTTTCTCTACCTTTCTTTCTCTTTCCCTTCTTCCCAGGAAGGCTCTGAGGCTTTATTAGAGTCAGGAAAACTGACTTCAAAAGATTAAATCAATGAACAGCAGCATTAAGTGATGCCATTTAGAAAGAGACCACATAAGCCTCGCCACTTCTAGCATTCTATACCTCCCGTTCTCCTCCTGTATCCACAATCTCTCACTGCATTTACGGACATTAGAAGACACATGTCTGCCTACTTCCTGCCTAATGTATTTCTGAACTTGCAAATACTACTCTCTGCCTCCACCACCCAAAATATTTTCTTCAGTCTGGTTTAACTTTTCTCCCAGCTCTAAAATCGAGTACCCCTTAGCTCCAGACTCTGTAACTTGGCAAGTAAGAATGCTGTATTCATAGTAACTGAGATTTTGTAAACACCAATCGTAACCTCACATCAGCAAAACTGAAGAGTCCCTGCTTGTTTAGTCTCTTCTTACCAAAGCAATGCTGTAGATGTCTAATCATTTTAGCTGCCCTTCTCCTATACCTTGTCCTGCTCCAGTACTGACTTACATTAAAAAGCACTAAAAAACAGCTTACCAGCATTTCTTCAGTGGCTTGCTGCCCAACCACGCTGCAGATATCTCCAAAATTGGCTGCACATACCTTGTAGACAAAATGCAAAAAAGTAACCACTAAGACTGTAGTTTTAATGCAGCAAACAAAAATCAACGCAAAAAAATAAACAGCTTTTAAAAACATAAAACCAGGTTTCAGTATGAACTCAGCATCAGCTACTTCCCCATTCCATCAGTTCCCATGGTTAAAAAAAAAATAAACATTGTTTTCTTCATTTCAAGCTTAATCAGCCTTTTTTAATCATGAAAGAACCATCCCAAAACTTAAGCGAAAGGGAAGAATAAAATGTGTTCAAAGTGCTGTCAGATTAAAGAATACAAGACGTTATCAAGGAAAACAAACTATGCAATTGCAGGGTGAAACCAAAACACAGCCTCAGCACCTAAATACTATGATGGAGTATTGGTTTATTTCATCTTAACGAGCATCTTTAATCTTATCTACAATCTACCATATAAGCTCAGGCGGCTGATGTTGTATCAGTTACAGCTGGTTCACATTTTCATAACCACCTACACAATCATAGGACAAGCAGATTCTTCTTTATTTCCGATAATAAAGGTAAGAACTCTGGAAAAAACCTCAAGTATCAAATACAAAATCTGTGGAAATGTGAGCTACAAAGAAACCCCACTGCTTTCATTTATGCATGTCACAAATGAGACCTAGCAGGAAAAACCCATTTAGCCAAATGCAAGTTCCAAGCTCAGGACACTCCTTTCACAGACAATCCAGGCCAGAGACTGATAACTCATACCTTACGAACATGAAACATTCTGCAGTCACAGCACATCTCACAAAACCTAGGAAGAACAAGTCTTTCTGTGATGTCCTTTCCCACCATGGACGCCATTTTGCACATTATCTAAAGGCAAGACAGACACTAATTAGGGATGCTTGCACAACACACAGTTCCATGTCAGTTAAGCAGAGGCTTTTTACATTTACTTTTCATTTGTATGCACATACAAATACATTTTCATTGTTATTGAGAATTCTTTTCTCTTTAATACCACATGGACATGCAACTTGGAAACATGCTACCATGACTGGAATATCAAGCATTCAAGCAAACTTATATACTATGTGATTTGGTACTGGTGTTACTTACAGCCACAGCTTCCGTCTTCACATCATCATTGCTGTCTGGAGCTGTCAGATCTATCAGAACAGGGCATACTTTGGTCTCCACATCGTATCTCTCTATGAGTTCTTGCTCCAACAGAACTAACAATGCTGCCTGGCTTGTTTTTCTTACCTATCATGAAAAGACAAAAGAACCAAGGAATTCAAAGAGAGGGTTTTTTTGTTTGAATAGATGTCTTGTATTTTGGAAGCTGTACCTATATACTGTCACACACCTATACTAATTGCACTCTGCAAGAGGACAAATGCTCCAAAAGCACTTCTGCAAACACTTCATGTTTGACACAAACTGTGTTTGAACTGAAGAACAACTGCAAGTTGTAAACTAAGGCAGTGCTGTTATAAAAGTGTTCACCAACATACTTCCCAAAACAGAGGATAGTAATGTCAAAAAAAGTAGTTATGGCAGAGTTCATTAAATACATAAAGCAAAGCAGGACAACTAACTAAGAGTAAAAGTTTTAAGGCACATGATTTTAAAACAAATCTTTTTTTCTGAGATCAAAGTGTTTGGCTGACACTGAATAACTATTTCTTTCGAACGTATTTTAAATGCTGAGACTCTTATTTTGTTCAGTCTGTCTGTGGAAAAAGAACAAAGACTGTACAAAAATAAGGTAGCCATTAATAATTGACATCATACATGGCAACTCCTGCCTCTTAAAAAAAAAGGAATTTAATCAGAAGAGAAAGCATTACATACAGCAAGAGACTACATACTGCAATGCAGTAATTTTGAAAACATCTTTGAGATCTTTGTTTAGGAGCAAACCAGCCAAATGAACTATGGAGTATCAACAGAGGTTGAGATGATGAAAAGAATCACTAAATCTGCTAGCAGGAGAATATCAAGCAGAAGTATGGGTGTTATATTACACATGAATTAGCAAAACAGCTAATTCATGCATAAATTCATGTATATTACTAAGAAAAATAGGTTTGGGTACGTATTTCGCCCAAGGAAGTTGTGAATGCTCCATCGCTGGTGGTGTTCAAGGCCAGGTTTGACAGAGCCTTGGGTGACATGGTTTAGTGTGAGGTGTCCCTGCCCATGTTGTTCCATCTAGTTGGAACTAGATGATCTTAAGGTTCTTTCCAACCCTAACTATTCTATGATTCTATGATTCAATTATAATTATGGAAAATCTGGGAAAGGCCAGGGAAAAGAAGTAACACTCAAGAGGCCCAAAATAATTTAAAATAATGCATTGCCTTATTTAAAAATTATTACCTTACTTGAAAATTATTTAAAAATTTAAAAAGGCTACAAAAAAAGCTTTAGGCAAGCTAACTCACACATGCAAAGAAACACAACACAGAAGTTCAATCCCAAAGTTCACTGAATTGATACACAAATAACTGGTCATGAAGGTACATAATGGTGTTAAAAAATGAATTATATTGAGGAGTCAGTTTTTTGTGACCTACTGTTATTTTTTGCCAGAATTTAAATTATGTAACTTATCAAAATGACTGTTTGATTTTGCCCATGAAAATATAATACCAGCTAAAGGGCCCCAAATCAGAACAGATTATGTTCGATGAAAAAAGATGTTGGAAAATTTCTTTAATTAAAGCTCAGAGTGCCATGTATTTCATGTCCATTCAAACTTCTTACCCCAAAATACGACACATTCATATAGTGATATGTTATTTGAATACAGCATCACATCAGGTACATTCAACTAGCAAAAAAACTATTTGTAAAAGATACTTACCTGATTATTCTGGTCTGCGAGGTATCGTACCACAATAGGCAGTAAGTATTTGGAAAAAGCATACGGGATTGAAGGTCTGTTCTCTTGACAGAACATAGCAATATGAGGCACCTGTTCCATTAGTTCTGCCCGCACTGTTGGCTCTGTCAGGGTCAAAATAAAACAAAAAAAGGCACAATAAATGTTTACAAGCATAGTGCTAGAATAAGCTGGTTCTATACATACAAAGTATGCTCTCAAGGGCTCATGTCAGTGTGTTTCTGTTGAGGTTCATTTTAACAGGCACCATCTTTTGTCAAAACTAGGTACAACTACACTCTGTGCTGCTAAACTACTAAAAAGAGAGGTCCGACATTCTCAGTAATAGAAACAAGTCAAAAACAAGAGAGCAAACCACCAAACACTACGAATATCATAATCTGTCTGAACTCCCTATGAGCATCCCTTACTTTAAAGAAACCTGCTAAGCAGAAAATCAACCCAAAATTGACACCAATGAGAAGAAATGAACTGAGGGGAACTCCTTGTCACAGTCTCTCACACAACCAAAGGAGATCAGCTGCTTTCAAGACTAAAGTTGGCAAAACCACCTATTTTCTTCCTACATGGTATTCTGGTCCTCTTATCTGACATGGCCTAGCTTCTTCACTTTTGGAAGAGGAAATTGATATGTGCCAGAGAAAGTAATCCTTTTACACCTCAACATGGTTTTTCCATCTGTGTGATAACCCACCCAAAGATGGTTAAGCTAAGAGGCCTTGAAAACACCCTCCATTTGCACCTGCCTAGTAGCCAACAGAGAGCACAGCAACTACAGACAACAGTCCTTCCTTCCTGAGATGGAGAAAGCCATCATTGCTGCTGATAAGACTGTGCACAGCCCCTTACCCAAGAGCAATTCTTTTGAAACAGCTGCAGATAGGAAACAGAGCAGAATGAGGAACCATCAGGCTGGGCTGGGTGAGGAAGGGATGGATGGCTGAAAGGCAAGTGACAAGGAGATAAGACTGGCAACTAAGGTTAAGGGAAACTGGAACTTGCTGGATAAGAAACTGGAACCAGGGCCCAATGCCAGGACTGGAGGGAATCGCTTCCACCTTTCTCATAAGGCTGCTATTTCAAGACATGCCCAGGACATGATCCTGGGTGATAAGGGTACAAGAGGCTTCTGTCACAACACTTATCACTAGGATTCCATTCTCACTTCTCAGGACTTATGCCTCATTTCTTGCAGCAGACAAACAATGACTTGGAGGCAGGGGAGGACAGAGGGAAGGGAGAGTGAAGAAGATAAATTTGGCTGAGGCTGCAGGTTTGGCAGCAGTGCTTCTTAAATTGTTTCCGAATTTGCTTCAGGCAGTTCCCACCCTCCCAAACCCAAAACTTGTGGCTTCCATTATGCCAATAAAACTGTTTGTGCAGTCAGACAACAAACTGTATCAAAGAACTGATCTGGCTGACACAGCTTTTGCCCCACCACAGCAGTGTGATTAAACAGCAAGAACTGACATTTAGATTGGTTTCCCTGTGCAATCACACATTTCCCCCAAGTAGCAGAATTGATGATAGAAGCAAGGCAAGTGATGGTAAGAGAGGGTGCTGGGACTGCTTACTGCAATATTACCGAAACATATTATCAAACAGAGTGAAAGAAGCAAAACACTGAGAAAACCTGTTCATTCCTTTGCCTAGCATGAAGCTGTGCAAAATACTCAAGCCAGACTCTTCAGAGAGTAACTGCACACTACTTACATGATTGCAGTCCAAATTTTGTGTCATCATGGCTGAATACCACCACTGCAATCAAAGCCAACAAGAGCTATGTATTAAGCATATCAAGAGCTATGTATAAAGCTTCAGACACTAGGCACTCAAAATGGGCAGGCTGTTTTGACTTTGATACCTCTACGGTTTCCCACCCCTGGGTAAAGTAATGCAACGCTCTCTTTCCCCAAATTGCCTAGGCTTGCTGTGAAATCGAATTCATAATTTTTTTATGAAGCACTCCAGTAGGACAGCAATGAGTACCAAAAAGATAAGATCCTTGTTTCTTCAGAACAGGGCTCATCTATTATGCATCACTTTAGACAGCAGCCACACCCCCTGACAGCAGGGGGGTTGGAACTAGATAATCTTAAGGTCCTTTCCAACCCTAACTATTCTATGATACTATGATTCTAATACGGAACAGCTGCTAATGTAAAGTGAGCCCCCTTCTTCCTGAGTTACTAAGCAAGCTCTAGCTTTGTGAGGACTACAGACAGATGAGATGATGCAATTACATATTTGAAACATTCATGCCTAGGAAAGAATTAGAACTGTAAAGTCACCTTAGTTCTTACATTCCCTGACTTCTAAGAACATGGCTCTATGATCTTACTAAGGTCAATTCAAACCAACAAATGAGCACTGTATGTAACTGGCTGTGTAACCCAACACCGTAATTCACTATCAAAAAGGCATTTGTGCTGTTCTGGGGAATTACTGCTGCTATGCAAGAACCTTAACCTTACCAATTTAGATAAGAGCTCAATCCTTCCAAATTCTGAAGCATATGTTCCAGTGTGTACTGAATAGAACCTTATCTTGCAGTCTGATGGGGTTACAGTACAGCTTTTCCTTGCATTATGTTTTCTAAAGATCCAAGCAACAATGCCAAAAATTTCCACTAAAGATACAGCACTTTCTCACTCCTTTTGTAGACTCCTCAGCTTCGCCTTCAGCTTAGATGGGTGGCAGATTCAAGCAGATTCCAGCAGACTTCAATACAAGACAATGTCTGCCATTTCAGTTTAAACTTTCCTGTTGTTTGTAATGAAGTTTCTGGTTTTGTTATCAACACAGTGAACAGAGCATGGCAGTTATCAGTTAAAATAATTACACAGCTTCTTAAAGCATAAGCTCATCCAACTGAGGAATACATATGGTTTATATATATTTTGCACTGTAAAATACAGTCAGGATCAGGCTTTCACACAGTATAAACAAAATCTGGGTGGAGAATTTTGCTTCACATCAAGACAGAAAGTTTCTATTTTAAGCACACTGGAAAAATCACTGGGTACATACAATAGCATTTGCTCAGAACAGTATTTTTCCTGTTTGAACAGTTTGGCAGAGGAAGCATTTTCAAATCCTGCTCTTTTCAAACTAGCTCCTGAAGGTACAAGTCTGTGCCTTTAAAGTAACAGGTTACAAGAAAAAAAAATGCTGCAACTTGTCAAAACAAAAATGTGGAAAGAAGTATTAATACAAAAAAATTAGATCTCAGAAGCAAAGTCATACTTGTTTCCCTCAGTCACCAGCACTTTGTTTGATTCTAGGTGTTGTGCATCCCCTAGATACAGAATTATACTGAACTGATGTTTAGAAAACAAGCAAAACTATGAGAATGATAGAAGAAAGTGAAAATAGACTTCCGTTTCTTCTCTTTGTGAAATAACTTTGAAAATCAGTTGCTAGAATAAAATGACACAGTTCTATTTCCAGACCACATAAAGCTGGCAATATATTCCAACCAACATCTCCAGAACCTGGGCAGACTTTGATCTGCACACACCAAGCTTCAGTTTTAGTCATTTCATAAATCAAATTCCCAAACTGACTTCAAAATCATAGAAGTAAATTAACTGTTCCTTCCTCACGCATGAAAAAACACTTAGATTTCCCCCAGAATTTCACACCATCTCTCATGTAAGCAAAATGCCACAGTACTCATCTAGCTACTCCTAGCACATACACTTAGCTTTCCTACATAAGTGTGCAATGTTTATTTCATCCCTGCTGAGGCTCTGAGGAAGTAAAGCACCACAGTTAGCTGTATACTGGAAATTAAAAGGGGATTACTGCAGAGCTGCACAGTGTAATACCAACTAATTGCTCCAGAACAATTATTTCTAAGTGAAGCAATTATTCCAGAGCCAGCTCACAACTAGATTTACTTCACAACAATGTACAATATTTAGAAGAAACTTTGCAAAGCTTTCATTATCTCAGAATGGCCATTCTGGAATAGAAGCAGCAATTTCCTCTACATTTGTGAGGGCCTGTAACGTTTCTGTGTTCTGAAAGTGTATATGAAGAACAACTACTGGCGATGTTAATGCTGCTTTAACCAACAATTTTGATGAATGCTTTAAGTACACCTGAGTATTAATAATATTAATATTTGTTCTTATGAAGGGTTGTGAAAAGTTAAGGTGTAAGTGCATCATTTTGCATTTACACTTTCATTCTTTCAAAAACAAAAATTAATTTGGTAAAAGGCAAATTAAAATATTGACTCATATGTGCTAGAGAGAAACAAGCAGTGCAGAAGACACCTCCATGCCCTTCTCCCTGTAAAGATCCTCACTTCTGCATTCAGCCTGAATATAAGGTCCACAGCATACCAAGATGCCTATAGCTTGGCAATAGTATGGGATTTGTATACATGTCCGTTCCCAAACAATGTCATTTACATGATCAAACACAAAGTTTACATAAATTCTTCAGTTTGTCAACTCAAATTTTATCCATTCACTTATTCCACAAATAAAATTTCCCCTTCCCCCTTTTTCTCCTTCTAGTGTCACCCATATTTTTGACTTCCATCATTTCCCGTTTCATCTGTCCTTCCAACTTTCCTACCTTTTTTGAAGATCAAAGAAAATCTAGTCAAGCAGAATGCACTGTAACCAGAACCTGTCCCTTTTAGTTTAACAACCCCTCAGAAGGACTGATGCGTCCAGTGGGTGTGCTGCTTCAGTAGTCAGGTTCTTTACTCTTACTAACCAGAAATGGACTTCATTACTGACTGGCAGAGCGAGGAGTGAAATACAGACTAATGAGAGAGGGTAATGTCACCATTAGTCATCCATCGAATGAATGGAGAAACAAAAAAGGATCACATCAAGCAAAGGAAAATGTGCAGCTGTAGACAGAAGAAGTGGTATGGAAAATCCTTCCACACCATTATGGAAAATTTCCATTAATACTGCTTACATTTCAGGATTTTGTTAAATGCAGTGCTGTAATATGTGCTATTTGACAGGTATTGTTATATCTCACTATGCCAACAGCAGCAACTGAAATGGTCTTACTAACATAAGTTAAGCACTCTATTAAGTAATTAAGGTCGTGAGGCCATCCGCATTAAGCCTGATTATACAGCTTCAAAACTTAATGACCAATTAGTCTAATAATTGTTTTTAAATTCAATTTGTTTTGCAAACTGCATTCACAACTGATTCTATGTAGTAAAGAAACTATTGGTCATTCGGGAAAAAAAAATCCTAGTTGTTTATATAGAATCAAATAAACACCAGTCCTCTAGGAAGTCAAACACCACCACCACCACCACCCCCCCTCCGATTTCTTATCATTCTTGCAATGATTCTGCCTATGGCTAACTTTCAAAGCCAGTTAATCATACTTGTGAACACAATGATGAAGCCTTGTAGCATATAAGCCGTTCACAAGCTGGTGCCAAAAAATAGTTTGAATGATATTAATTTACTTAAGTGAAAAAGACAGACAAGGCCCTTGTTCAAGCTCACGTGAAGTCTGTGGCTAGTCTACATTTGGGAATGAAGAAGGCCCAGCTGTTTTAACACAAAGATCAGCATTTTATCTTTAGCAAGGATTTATGTGGGATAAGTTAAGATTTGCCAAACACTGGGCTTCTATGCCAAGCTGATTCTTAGCTTCTATAGATTCAAAGACACCATAAAAACATTTAAGTGGGAAACCATACCTTAATATCCCTAAAGAAAATAAAAACTGATTAAACAGCAGATTCAAAAGCAATACAAGGTATGTCAGCTGTAGCTATTCCAGAGAAATCACTATCAAAGTTAGTAGGGAACTCCAGAGTTTGGAAGGACTGAGAAACACCCAAACCACACAGCAAAATCACAGACTTGGCAGCAACACACAGCTACAGTAGTTAAGAAAACTACTGAAGAAAATATGCCTTTCAAACAACTGAGATTTGGAGAGAAAGCTTCTCTGGGAAATAAGTGGGTTGGAGGCAGCAGACCACTCCCCAGCTGCTACTGATTGGTTTCCTCCACTTACCAGCAACTCCGTGCTGCTATTTACATACAGCAGGACACGACACCAGAGCACAGCAATTCCTGTGCTCCATCAACACTTGGAGCAACTCATTTCCAGTATCACCTGAAATGGGTATTTTTTCCACAGCAGAAACGTACTCTGAAGACTGCAAAGGCTGAAAAAACCACATGCAACCTGGAACTAATTCATTAGAAAGAGTCCAAACTGCCCTGCCAGGAGAAGACCCACTTTACATAATTTGTATGTGCAGTTACACAACGGTAGTCAGAACCATCTTTCACAAAATATGGTTCAATACAACTCACTGTGCGCTCACTTGCAACCTGCACACTGACTGTTCAGAGATATTAAAACATCACTTAGCATTCTTTCAAGTATAGGCAACACTCAATTCTTCTCCCCCAAAGAAACCTTCATAAATTAGCCATATTAATAAGAGGCTACTCAAAGAGTCCACATGGGTTTCCATCAAAAGCTGTCTGAGCACTTTCTGTCAACAGTTTTTTTAAAAACAGTTTTAGAGCTGATATTTTCCTTTGCCATCATGCCTCAAAAAATGTAAGAATGTAAGGTCTTGGCTAGCCAGCTGGGATGTGAAGTTCTGCACCACTCACACCAAGCCATAGTCTCATGACTTTTTGTACCTCCACACCTGCAACCATGTATTTGGACACAGATCTTTTTCTAGTAAAGATTAATTTTTATTTCACATTAATGCCATTTAGTGCAACAGAGAGGACATGTAGCTTTCTAAAAGTGTTACTGCAGTATATGAAGAATAACAGTAATTACTGTTTTGAAATTCTCTTGCTCTCAACTCAGAAATGGCTGTCTCATTGTAGTCACAGCTTATTTAACAAAAAATCCCCAACACCCAACAACTGAACAAAAAAAGCAGCTAAAATAACCCCAACCCAACACACACACAAAATAACCAACACAAACCCTAAAACAACATAAACATGTTTCTTTTCCAAACAAAGACCATATCTGAAGGACATCAGCCCAACTACAGGACTTCTGAAGTTGCAAGACAAAGTACTGCTTATTTCTAGTTCACTGCTGTACTTGTATTTTAGATAACAGTAGCGGCAGCACAGAAAGAATGGGTATTGTGTAAGACTAATGAATATCACCTATTAGAAACAAGATGACCAGTACATAGTTTAGTTTGAATTCCCAGCAGTTTGTATTTACCCACAGAAGCTGTGGCTGCCCCATCCCTGGCAGTGTTCAAGGCCAGGCTGGATGGGGCTTTAAGCAATCTGGCCTAGTGGAAGGTGTCCCTGCCCATGGCAGGGCACTGGAATTGCATGATCTTTAAGGTCCCTTCCAACCCAAACCATTCTGTGATTTTATGATTATTTATTTATTAATTTAAACATGACGACTGGACTCCAGGATGACCATACAGATATCTAGCTCTAACCAAGCAAGTCAAAACAGACACTTTGTTTTCTTATTTCAAATTCAGTTGTTTTGTTGTTTTGACTGTTCTTGGTTTTTTTGTTTGTTTTACAGAACAGGTCAGAAAAAAGTATCATAAATGGTAAAAAGCATCAAGGAAGAGAAAAATTAAAACCAAGCCTAGTAATAGAAACCTTAACCAAAAACTTCAAATCCCAACACCCTCCCCCCCCCCAAAAAACCAAAATCCACTGTGCTGCAGTTTGAATAATAGTCAAGCGTATGTATTAGTGTACAAAGCAGATCTAGTTCCCTAATGAATTTTCACGTGGTTTAAGACACAAGGACATTCTAATAATCTGTCTTACAGAAACAGGCTAAGTCAAATACTGCAACTGCTCGAGGCACAAGACTCACAGTTACGTTTACAGAAACTTAATTTGCGGGGCAGCTGCAGAATCCAGTGCTACTAGTTTGGCAGATCTGAGACAACTTCTACAATGCAGGAAAAGCCTGAAATGCTGCTGTTACTGACACTGAGAAAATATCAACCCTGACTAAAAATGTACTCCACCCCTGTTAAAGGAACCAAATGGATTTCAGCTCAACTCTTGGCTTCCATTATGCTTCTATCCAAGCAAACTTCAATTTGACACACTTGGTCACCAATGGAAAGCCTAAGGCTACAAAACTGTTTCACAAGGCCGTTTCCCCCCAGGACACAGCTGCCCTATTTTCCAAACTTGAAGCTTCAGAAAGTTTCTGATGCTCAAAAACGCTAACATACACAGATTTTGAAGCAGAGCTTTGCTACGAAAGCACCCTAGAAACAGCAGCACACCACCATTGTCAATTAAAGACACATTTAGTACTAAATGAATAGTGACCATTTTTCCTCTTAAAGAATCCTTGGAGAGATACTCAATACAATTGTGCACTTCTTACAATAGGCTATTTTTCCTGGTTAAACAAGGACATTCCCTCAGAAAAGTAAAAATGTGTGTTTTAAATTGTCCTGGGCTCAGCTGTAAGAGCAGCAGCTGTAGCAGCACATATATGACTGCTGCAGCTGAACCCCAGGACATAAATGAAGACAATAATGACAGAATAACATAAAACAGCAGAACACTTTTTTACTCTTGGAAAGCATTATGTTCTGCAATCCCAGAAGGGAGAAAAAACTAACAGACATTATAAAATATCTTCTTCTCATACAAGATTTAATATAAGTTTCTCTCCACAGCACTTCTATGACAACAAAAAAAGTGAACTTCTGATTTTCTGCGATGTTTTGCTGCTGAAGCCTTCCTTTTTCCTTCAGATGCTCAAACTGCATCAGCTATGTTGAAATCAAATCCTTAATTCTTTCTAGAGCATCTTCAACGTCAAATTTTTTTGCAGCTCTGCCCACACTGTTTTTCCCTTCACCCACTCCTCCACCACCTCTTAAACACTCATTTTCTTTTACTTGTTTTTTTTTCTTACTTTTCTCCTCCCGCTTCTGCCTTTTATTCCAAGTACCCAGTAGTCTCAATATACTCACACGCAAAAGCCTTTCTATATCTACAGAACTCTCTTACTCACTGCTTGTGTCTGCATCTTGTCACCAATTCCTGTTGCCTCTCTTACCTTCCCACCTGATTGCCCAAAAGGGACCAAGAGAACAACTTCAGCATTTAAATTCTATCAAAACTAATAGAAGTTCTGCAGAGATGTTTTGCAAGATTCTTTTCAAGACAAGAAATTAAGTTCTACAAACCTATAATAAACGTGTAGATCTGCTCAGCAGCTGAAATAAATAATTAGTTATTAAAAAATGTACTGATGGAAAGTCGTAATCCTACATTTTGAAGGAGCTTAATTCTCTTGAGAAAAACAGTAAGGAAAAAGTCATCTTTGGGGGGATGATTTACCAAAATGAAATTTTACAGTATTTTACTACATTTGCAGAAGCCTAGTTTGAACACCGAAGATGAGAAAGAACATACTGGTCCTGTGCTGAACACAGGTTCAGCAATTCTGACTCTCCCTCATTAAACCAGTAAAATATTTAATGCTACCTACCTGAATCATCAGCTAATCTGCAGATTCTCTCCAACACAGCAATACAATCTCTCTCATCATCACTGACTTCCTTCAAAGTGTCCAGCAAACTTCGAGCCACCATTTGCCTAGTTTACGAGAAAGATTAAAAATTAGCATTACTTGTGTCCAGAAATACAGCCAAAACAAAAAAGTTGTGCAATCATACAAGTTTCTTAAGCTAAACAGTAAAATTTTACAGATTCACTTTTAACTGTTAGTTCTGCTTGGGGAATTATTCTGATGATAACCCTAAAGAACTGTTAACTTTAAATGTAACATTAAAAACACCCCTTTGGCTTACAAGGGTAAGAAAAACCAGCCACAAAGATAAAAAAGAGTAAACATCTGGCAAGAGGGCAAATAGGCACTGAATGTTAGGAAGTCAGTGTCAGCCTTCCACCTTCACCTCTGAATTCCCCAATTTGCTCTACATGAAGCAAGATAACACTACAATTATCAGTTTCAAAAAGAATTACAAACTTATTTCAGGAAAGCATGAGCACTCAATCTGAAGATTTCCATACTGATAGTGATGTTTAGAAACTAAACTTCATTCAAATTCTATCTGGAGCACCGTGAAAATAAAACGTACTATGCCTGGGACATACATTACGCAAAGTAGACAATGAAACATTAAGAAATATTAAACAAGTCAGAATCAATAATTTTCTAAGGATTAACTTGTCAGTACAAAGCTGGGGTTTTGTCCTCCAAGGTTCTGTTGCAGCCTATGTTACAAAGTCATACCTGTCAGTTACCTACGCAGCCCTAAATGCTAACTTTCTAAACAACGCAGCCGGCAAAGAGTGGCAATCAAGCTTTCTCTTCAACAGCATAACTCTTTCCCCACACACACTTCTGGACACCATGGGTTGAACATGAGTTGGCATGGGCCAAGGAACAGTGTCCAACATGCTGCTAGTTCCTGTACTGCCCAGAGCAATTTACCAAAAGGCTGAAGCAAGGGTCAAGTGCAACATTATTTCCAGAACTGACTGATGGAAATGTTAGGAGGTAGCCTAGACATAAACAATGTTTGTTGGCAGACAGCAGTGCCCTAAACAAGAGCAGAAGCATAGCTAAACTTGATCATATTCACTACAAACACTGAACATCAGCAATGGCCACAAACTGGTAAGAAACAGTTCCTAGTGTACAGGGGAAACCCGAGAGCTTTACAATTCCATGCAATTGGAGAAATGCAGTAGGTCTTCATGAATTCCCAAAGCTAAGCAGATATTCAGCATGAGAATGTGGAAGTATCAATAATTTAAATGCTTCACACTGGCCGCTCGCTAAAGTATCCTGAATTAAACCGTTTTGACATTACAGTTGAACAAAATTCTGTAAGAAAACAAACTGCAAAACTTGTTCCCCTTTAACAAATTTCCTTTCCCTCACTCTTTTCAGCTTCATAAACACGCAACATCTCCCAGAAGGGACCTTGCTATGCAATTAGAAGTTAAGCTACCAAAATCTTAACGGAGCGAAACAGACTATGTGACACACTAACCTAGAAACAGAGTTGACTTGGTCTTTTAAAGGGCTAGACACCTCTGAAAAGAGAAGAGGAAGAGATGAAGTATATTTCACAAACCAGCCTGCCTGGATGCATGTGTCAAACATAACCTTGGGAAGTGGCAGACAAGTCAACTGACCCACTGAGTTGGGTCTCAGCAAGTAAGGAAGCACAATAAACAGCACAACATCCCATCCGGCTCCTGTGGACTGTGGAATGGCTCTCTAGTATGCTGTGAGCTTTGAGCAGACTTTCATCTCCTCATAGAGCTTTGTTAGCAGTACTCTGAACTGTGGTAGCTGGATCCCACAGTAAGTTTTTGCTAGGTTCTATGAGTTGGCCAAATGGCTATGCAGAAGTAGCCACCCTGTAAGCTGAAGGTCACAAACACCTTCTGCTCAAGAGCAGATGAAAACACAAATCCTAACCTGAAGCAGATACGACTTATTTATTAAATCCACTCAAAGCTAAGAAGGGCCATTCAACTCTTCCCCTAGACTAAATGTAGAACATGGCTCCCACCTGCACCCTGGTGCTATTACCCTCTTTTGTTTCTAAAGGAATCAATGGACCTACTTTTTATATTTAGCAGCTTGTTAAAAAGCTTTACATCAAAAGGCAACACGGCAAACTGGCAAAACTTAACTGGGTAGGCAGCCAGCAATAACAGGGTTATCTCTTAACTCCATCCATCCAGTGTCCTGGGAGATGATGTCCACTCACGTCCTCCAAACATTACAGGCTCTGACCTAGCTCTGCCACTATAGCCAGCAAGCTGCCAAAATTCTTCTTGTGCCTCTAAGACACAAAAATAGGACACAGAGCTAAACCTACCTCACATATGCCACAGCCAGAGAGCTAGCATCTAGCAACTAATACACACTGACTCAAGCCCTACAAACTCACACTTCAATGTGCTCTGCTTAAGGAGAGCAGAGAGTAAGCAAGGGTGCACAGTGCTCTGTCTAGCAATCTGATCTTTCTCCTCATGAAAGCATTGGTGGTTGAGCTACAAAAAGCCTGCAACAGACAACTGCAATAAACTATCAATCCATAGAAGCACAGCATAAGGCAAGGCTGTCCAGAAACTGGCCAGATGAGTACCTGGTGAGAACGCATAAAATTGTAACTGAGCTCAGAAGGATGACCTGTCTGCTATAAACACAGACCAACGAAACAGGTGGACATGCTTCATTTTCAAGAGGCAAGGAGATACCTCCTGTGACTGTCCTCCTCAGGATTCTCCTCAGGAGGAGGATCAGTTTTCTTCTAGGGATAACGACACATCCCCATAAACTGCATGCTAACAGGAAAGCAGACTCTTTCAAGAAGATATGTGACAGAAATGACTCCACCAACATTAATGATGATAAAAATTATTTCAATGGCATACACTCTTGTACTATACATTGCTCTTGGTTATCAGGGCACATTTTTGGGCTGGGATTAATGATTTCTTGCTATTTCCCTCTGCCCACTGGCTTGGGTTTGTGCAGTGCTTGTTTCTAATGAGATGCCAAGCTCCACTAAGAACTTCTACTTCTACACATTCTCACTGCTAGCAGAGCTGTCTTCACTGCAGCAACTAATAGAATTGTATCCTTTTGTTCATTCAGTCAGATCTGATTCCCAAATCCTCCAAGTCCAAACAGACTTTTTTTTAGGTGCTCTGGCAAGTGACACTTCAAATCAGTGACCTTACAGCTGTGAACTCTCTAAGGAAATTATTTATTCACCATACTTGTCTCTATTATACAACTTCCACACGAGCAGCAATGCATCTATTTATCCATTAAATAGCTTACAGACCAAAAGGACACACGTCAAAGGGTGGAATGTAGCATGCAACATGCCTCGTAGCATGCAACAGTGCTTGGGCTATTATGTGGAGAATAATATATATCATATATATAATATAATATGCCAAAGTAGAGGATAATTAGCAAAGCTCACGTTTTCATGAGCACACATGGGAGTGCTTGTCCAGCGGAAGAAAAACTGACAGGATATCTTGTAGGCACACATCCCTGCAATAAGCAGCAGGACAAAAGGAAGCAGATCACTAACACCCTACCTTTATGCCCACATGCAGGGGACAGATACTCTGAAGACTCTGTATGCACATGAACTAGGATTTGGGACTGTATATACTCAGAAGAGCTATAAATGTCTTAGCTTGGCTCATTCAAACTCCTTTTATACAACCCTTTGCCCTTATTTGGGATCAATACTGGGAGTTCTAAGTGATATAATTACTGTGTACCAATCACCATCACTAGTTCTTTAAGACATTTCTACTAGAATTTGAACAAGTTCTTCTGCATCATTTAGCTAGTAAGCATGGGAAAAAAAAAAAAAAAAAAAAGAAAAGAGAAATAAAAGGACAGGTTGAGGAAGCTGGGGCTGTTCAGCCTGGAGAAGGCTGCATGGGAACCTCACAGCAGCCTTCCAGTATCTGAAGGGGGCCTATAAGGATGCTGGGGAGGGACTCTTCATTAGGGACTGTAGTGATAAGACAACAGGTAACTGGTTAAAACTTACACAGGGGAAGTTTAGATTGAACATAAGGAGGAAGTTCTTTACTATAAGGGTGGTAAGGCACTGGAATGGGTGGCCCAAAGAAGCGACAAATGCTCCATCCCTGGCAGTGTTCAAGGCCAGGTTGGGCAGAGCCTTGGGTGACATGGTTTAATGTGGGGTGTCCCAACCCACGGCAGGGGGGTTGGAACTAGATGATCCTGAGTTCCTTTCAAACCCTAACCATTCTATGATTCTATGAGAGAAAACAATTCTTTGCCCATTTTTGCAGAACTTCCAAATCAATGACATATCATGCCGAAGTGAACACTGGCATTAGTAACTTGACACTGTTCTCCCCAAACAATCTCAGAGATACTCTCAATAAACTCCCAATTTTCAAATCAGTATCTCTGTATCCTTCTTAAGAAAGCCTAATACACAGAGGTACATTCAGTATTGTTGAAGAAATTAAGACTCCTCTTAGTGCTTTGGGAAAATTCTGTCCATTGATAGTTCAGCATATATTACTTTAATGAACACTTACAAGGTAAACTTTCTGAATTCACACTGTCAAAGTTAAACATAAGTTATTTATTTGGTATGCACACATCCACAATTCTGTGCACAAAAAAAAAAAAGTGTTCTGAGGGTCGTTTCATTTTCACTAAATTTTATTCTTTGACATACAAGGGGCTCAAAGACTGAAACATGAAATCAGAGGTTAGAGATTAGCAGACATAACCTAATCCATCTTACTATGATGAGAAATGTCCTAATCAGAATGAATGCCACTGCAGTTTCACCTGCACGGCTTTGGTATGAGTATGGCATTCCTTATTGTCAGTACTCAACAAATGCCCCAGAGAGAGAATGTTTACACTGAGCTAGGCTGCACAAACAGAAGGCGAGTGGGGAAAAAAAAAAGCCCTGCAGCTGCGTGAAACCAAGTTCTCCATTAACTTGTTGGTAATAACCTGATCACATCTAAATGAAAATAAGGCAATGTAATTTCTAACTCTTCAAGAAGGTCTTGGTAAGATTCTCAGCAACCCACCAACTACTAACTTCGAGAAGTTATTGATGTGCATTCAAAACAGCATTCTTCTGTTTCAGTGGGAGTATATTCTGCATGCAAGCCCTAATTTTCAAATATGTAGTGAAATTACATTCCTGACAAAGTGGAAATAGAGAACAGGAAAGGTTTATGGCATAGCCCTGATACATCTATGAATTTATTATTGCCCTTAACTACTTGGAAAGAAATTTATTTCTCAGTTCATGAAACAGAATACATATATACTAAAAAGTTCTAAACTGTTTTCCAGAATCACAGACATTAAAAAACCAAGGTTTACATTGTGACTGTTGCAGTCAGGAATCAGATAACCACATTAAAATAATTCATTGTCACACATGGCCTCCTTTCTGATGTTAATTTCTTCCATCTGGAGTCTAGAAGACAGAAGGTGACCTTCCACCAACCAAACCACAAACCATGTCTGTGCTATAAAGCCAGAAGCGTATCTTTTAGCCAAAAAAGACAAGTTACCCAGAATGCTTTAGGTCACATCTTCGCTTACACTGTCAACAGAGAAAAGTGCTACTGACAAGCTGTACATAACTACATACACCTACACTTAATCCCTCTTTGAGACCTAATATATTCCCAGTTACTGCTGAGTGCTGCTCTACAAGTATTTTGGAGTTAAACTATTTCAAAAGACATCAGGTATTCTCCCCAGGGAAAATCAAGTACTTTAGAACACAAAGAAGCATGACAAATGCATAGCTTAAAAATATCTACCTTGATCTGTAGACATAGTCTTGGTAGCCAAGACTGATCATAGCGATGACTGAGAGTCTGCTGCCAAGATTTGCTTTGGTTTGAAAAGAAAAGGGCAACAACAATTCCTACAAAGCAAGCTGATCAAAAGGAAGGGCCTGTGTTTCAAGAACTCTCTATTTGAACAGATCAAATGATGAGCATTTCATACTTCTGAGCCTTCTTAATGAGAAACGAAAGCAAGTTAACATTAATAAAGCTTAGTAAAACCAACAAAGAATTTTTAAAACGAGAAGACACAAAAGCTATGCTTCAATCTGCACCAGTAACTGGATTTTAAAGGAAACAGCAAAAGGGAACCCTCATCCAAGCATGCATGCACATGCACACATACCAGCGCTACCAGACACAAGGAGACCTTGTTCCAGGTCTTGACTTTCTTCTCAGCACCTATTCTTGATGCAATCGGATATTGGATCATTAAGGCATATACTAGAAATGCTTCTCAAATCTGGTTTGAAGGCTGTCTCTTTATTAATAAAACTATAAAAAGGATTCCATTTGCCTTAGATTTCAGATACAAGACAGGCTGAGAGAGCTGGGCTTGTTCAGACTGGAGAAGGGTCAGGGGAGACTATATAGTAGCTTTCCGGTACATAAAGGGGGCCTACAAGAAAGCTGGAGAGAGACTTGTTTACAGGTAGTGACAGGACAAGGGGGGATCACTTCAAACTGAAAGAGGGTAGTTTTAGATTAGCTATAGGAAGAAGTTCCTTACTGTGGGGGTGGTGAGACACAGAGAGAAGCTTGCCCAGAGAAGCTGTGGATGCCCCATCCCTGCCAGTGTTCGAGACCCGGTCAGATGGGGCTTTGAGCAGCCTGGCCTAGTGGAAGGTGTCCCTGCACATGGCAGGGAAGTTGGACTAGGTGACCTTTAAAGGTTTCTTTCAACCCAAATCATTCCACAACTCTACGAAGAGGGGTTTATTGTCATATTTGTCAAGTTCCTCTTCATTCTCGTAGCCTAAGACATCTGTGGTGCTGATCAGCCACACTTAAAACAGTGAGGATGTAGACCGTAACATGCCAAAAACTGTCACACAGCAAACCCTTCCACCATTTGGGAAGCTGTTAAAGAATTCCATACCTCACTCTCTTCAGTTCACCCTGTCAAAATTCATACATATTTAAACGAATAAGAAATTCCTATTTGCAAGTTCCAAGTCTGAGTTGTTAATTTTTTTCAGAACAGGGATACAGATCCATATCTATCTCAGAGCAACTGGCTTTGGCCTTCAGTCACATCACAGCTGAGAAATCATGAATGCTCAAGGAATCTTCTCAAAGGAGAGAAAGCTTCTGTAGTAATTGTTAATAGCAAAAGTCACATGCTGCAAATACAATACATATATAAATGACATACCAGGCAGAAAATAACAAAAACAAATGTAAAGAGAAACAATACCTTAAAAGATACATTATGAGGGAAACAAAAGGGCAAAAAAAAAATACTAAAAGCAAATTCATCCATTTTAGAGCTAAAAAAAATAAAATAAAAAAATGTTACCCTAATTTAATCAGGCTCAGTCTTAGAATAGTTAGGGTTGGAAAAGACCTTAAGAGCATCTAGTTCCAACCCCCCCGCCATGGGCAGGGACACCTCACACTAAACCATGTCACCCAAGGCTCTGTCCAACCTGGCCTTGAACACTGCCAGGGATGGCGCATTCACAACTTCTTTGGGCAATCCATTCCAGTGCCTCACCACCCTCAGCATAAACAACTTCTTCCTTACATCTAACCTGAACTTTCCCTGTTTAAGTTTACAGAAGAGTGATCTCCAGGACTGTGTGGTTCAGTTGATACGCTGGAGAGAAGGAATGCCATCCAGAAGGACCTTGACACGCTTGTGAGGTGGGCTGAGGCCAACCTGATGAAGTTTAACCATGACAAGTGCAGGGTCCTACACCTGGGTCAGAGCAATCCCAGGCACAGCTACAGGTTGGGCAGGGAAGAGATTCAGAGCAGCCCTGCAGAGAAGGACCTGGGGGTGTTGGTAGATGAGAAAATGAACATGAGCCGGCTTCAGTGTGTGCTTGCAGCCCAGAAAGCCAACTGTATCCTGGGCTGCATCAAAAGGAGTGTGACCAGCAGGTCGAGGGAGGTGATCCTGCCCCTCTACTCTGCTCTCCTGAGACTTCACCTGGAGTATTGTGTGCAGTTCTGGTGTCCTCAACATCAAAAGGACATGGAACTGTTGGAACAAATCCAGAGGAGGGCCACGAGGATGATCAGGGGACTGGAGCACCTCCCGTATGAAGATAGGATGAGGAAGGTGGGGCTGTTCAGCCTGGAGAAGAGAAGGCTGCATGGAGACCTCATAGCAGCCTTTCAGTATCTGAAGGGGGGCTATAGGGATGCTGGGGAGGTACTCTTCATTAAGGACTGTAGTGAGAGGACAAGGGGTAACAGGTTCAAACTTAAACAGGGGAAGTTTAGATTGGATATGAGGAAGAAATTCTTTACTGCAATGGTAGTGAGGCACTGGAATGGGTTGCCCAGGGAAGCTGTGAATGCTCCATCCCTGGCAGTGTTCAAGGCCAGGTTGGACAGAGCCTTGGGTGACATGGTTTAGTGTGAGGTGTCCCTGCCCATGGCAGGGGGGGTGGAACTAGATGATCTTAAGGTCCTTTCCAACCCTAACTATTCTATGATTCTATACTTCTTAACAGATTCTTCTGTAAGGGGAAAGCTGGGAGCCATGCTCATCTACCTCAAAAAAAAACGCAGCTAAAAGCTGTGCCCCACACTATGTATCTTTGAAAAAAATACATCAGGTAAAATGGCGCTCTTTCTCAGTACAGCCTGAAGAGGGGAGGCATCTTGTGTTAGCTAAACCAGCATCCCAGAGCCACATGGGTATGTTTCAAGGGTTTGGACATCTATTGTTTGAAGCTTCCATGCTAATGCAGGTTCAAGGTCATAGTGCAACCAAAACATTAACAACTCAATCATAAAATAAACTACACATATGTAATTGGATGTGATTATACCATACTAGCAAAGTTGTTTATCTGTATCTTTTCCCTATAAAATGCTACAGTTCCATGTGTCTAGCAAAAATCTCCCCAATTAATCCTGGGACTGACTAATGCTGAAACATCATAAACTGCCCACAACAGTTACTATCAATTAGAGTGATACAATTACTATTCACAGTTATATCACTAATGGTTATCATATACCATTTCCTTTATTTTCCTATGCTACATAACACAGTAGGCCTCCAAAGAAATCTAGGAGTAAACAATGCGTTCACACCAGCAAAAATCAAACCTATAGACAAGCTAATACAAGGAAAAAAAAAAAACCAACCAGAAAAAAAGAAACCTGAGAAAACTATAGTTTCTCCCCTCATCTTCCTCTGTAGAAAAGCACAGGCAAGCAAAGGATGCGTAAAGCTGGACAGTGTCATCAAAAAGATTTCAAGCTAATGCATGCCCCAACACTCCTTACAATCTATACTGAGAGACTCAAAAACAGTTTTTTCTTAAACGAGCAAGTAAAACATTAGGATCACTCTTGTTTTAAATTCAAGTCACAGAACTTGAGTTTCTGAGATTTTGTTTTCCTCCCTGCTGGCATTAATTACAGAATTGTCTCCTATAGCCCTAAAGGCTGCTCTTCCCTCCCTCCCCATGAAGTCAAACATACAAGAATTCTCTCTTGGTTAGCAAATTGCTGGTGTCATCTCAGATTGTAAAATACAACAAACTCTGGATTTCAGGAAAGCAGAAAACTTTAAAATCAAACATTTCAGAACTGATTTATACATACAGGTTCTTGCAGATTATAATAAAAGAAGCCATTTTACAATTGTTAGCTTCAGTCAGAATGAAAACCTCCCAAACAGGGGTACGTTCATACATGTCGTATGGAATTTTAAGTACCCTTCATATGACTCAAGTTAAGCACAGGGCCAAACCCTTATAGAACAAGGGCCATAAAAAACAAAAAAGGGTAACCTACAGGGTGGTTCATCACAGACTTATCTTCTGCATATCACTGAATTAAGAATTCAACATAAAAGCAAACATGCTTTATTAAAGATTTACTTGGAGCCCAAACAAAACTATGTTAAAATAAAATAACAGAAAACCTCGACCTTAACATATTTTATACATTACTATGACCTTGTAGCTGTTTACAGTTACAATTAAAATGCTGGTGTTTAGTTTCTCCATTCCATTGCAGTGTCTGTGTACAAGGGATGGGGTATGTGTTTCTATCTGAAGTATGCTACAATACCTGGCTTTTAAATTAAGCCACTAGCTCAGAGGCATTATAGAAACAAAAAGGGGGAAATGCAGACCACAGCATTAACTGGGCAAGTTCACTTTCAGTACCCAGAAGCAGCAATACCCAAACTGTAAACTATGGATAAGGATGATATTGCAGACTACTTCTTGGGCTCCTCAAGCAGTCTAGAGTGCTCGTTATCCTTTCCTGACCTTTCATGAAGTGTTTTCTTAAAGTGACTTTCCACACAGAGTTACAGGTACAGTTCCTTATCTTCCAGTCCTGTGTCAACAGGAATGTAAGCATCCACCAAAAAAAAAATAAAAGGATGTGGTCCAATTAATAAAAAAGTTCAAGGAATCCTGAGCTACAGTTACTGAGAAGGTACGTAAGCATTCTTCTGTTATCACTACTATCTTGCTCTAAGTAAGAGCATCAGCAAGCAGAAGGAGTGGAAACTGAAGAATATTGTAAAGTTGTTGGGTTTTCTTTAATTACTTGTATCTCATGCAAATTGGCTTGTCAGAGTTGAATCAGATACACAGTTTGCATATCGTTAGGCAGACAGGACATTTAAAAAGCATACCTGTTAAATATGTTCTCACTTGCAGCGTACTTGTCCAGTCTTCCCAAAGGCGTCAACATTTCATCTTGTGAGACAAAGTCCAGGGCTGAAGGTATAATAATCACATCAGACTCTGAGCTGTAGTCATCCACACCAACTATCAGAGACATCAGAAATATTCCTTATAATCACAGTAGTTTAACACTAAAATGATGTCTGTTGTTGGTCTGAAATAGTCTAGGCATTCCCCTCAGCTTTCCCAAATGCCCGTAAGGACTTTTCTTTACAACAGTGATTAATGACGTTTATTGCACTAAATGGATTGAGTAATTTTGTCTAAATTCCAAAATATGTTTCACTAAACATCCACAGTTCTCAGTATTTTTAGCTGAAAACCAGTAGTTTTATCAAGTGACTTTTAGCTAGTTGTAAAGTCAGCTTTTTGAAGACACATAGATAAAAATCATGGCTGTAAGTACCCCAGAGATAAAGAGTTAATACAACATCATCTAACAGAACACAAGAAGGCTTTTTTAAATCTAAATTAAGCATGCAAGAAAGTTCAAATGTATGTGTTATATCCAACTACCAAATAAACTAGCATAGTCATTAACCAGCACAAGAACTATCCCAGGTCACTTGCTTTACTCCTGAAAATACAACATTAAGAGTACACTACAGCTATTCTTCAGTCTAGCCAAGCTTCTCTGAAAAGCCTTTTGAAAACTGGCGAATAGAGACAAACAGAAGACAAAGACAGACCTCGAAGTCCAACAATTTTTATTTTTTTTTAAAGTGAACTCTATGGAGGAAAGAGATTACTGTCCTCTTGCCTTTCACACGATTATATTATCTGACATAAATCAGCTATCAGATATTGTATCATTGTCTTCAACATTCAGAATACATAAGCAGGTACCATTTTCTTAATGTCTTTCTTAACATATTTCAAACGTCAAAAGACTTAACACCAAACTTCTCTAAAAGAGTAATATTTTTAGAACTAATCGAGTTAACATACCCTTTCACTACCAAACTAATTCTCCCCTTTCCTAGGTATAGAATCAATGACCATTGTTTAATTGATTGTAAATCCCATCCCTGGACGAGGATCCAAATTCTACAGTTGCTGGTATGACATGAAATCTGCCAGAAATCAAATGAAGAAATGAGGGGAGGAGAGCAAGTGCATAAGAATACCCTGGGCAATAGGTCTAAGGAACAGCGTGCTAGTAGCTGTGAGATAAAGTAGATGGAAGAGCAATTTGGGGAGAGGAATTAGTGGTCTTGGATATGCCTATGGCAGAGGATAGCAAACTTCAGGGGAGAGGAAGGGAAGGCTTAAAAGACAGGTCAGCTGAAGAAAGCTATTGCACCACAAAGGGGAAGTACTTAGCAAACCCAAGTTTACACAACTGTTTGGTTTGGCTTTGTGGGTTCGGTTGTTTGGGGGTTTTTGTTGTTCATTTGGTTTAGGTTTGGCTTTTTTTTTTTTTAAGAAAATTTTATTTTCACAGGAAATGGGGGAGGGGGTGTAAAAGTTCACTCACGCAAACTAGGATTTTATGCCAGGTTAAATTCACAAGGAACAGGCTACATCCTTTCTCAGGGTCATAGGGCTTTAATTCAACCTATCAATACAATGGAAACCAGGGGGTTTCCTGTGGTTTCAGTTATGCCATGCACCTTTCTCAGAAGGACTAACCTTTTTAGATGAGAATATTTCAGTTGAAGGCACCTACAATGATCACCGAACTGCCTGACCATTTTAGCTTTGAAAGAAGTTATAACATTATTAAAGGAAACGTCCATATGCCTCAAACACTGATAGCTTGGAGCATTGACCACCTCTCCAAGAAGCCTGTTCCATTGTTTGACCACCATCTCGGTAAAGAAATGCTTCCTAATGTCCAGTCTGAACCTCCCATGATGGACGCAGCTTTGAACCATTCCCAGGTGTCCTGTCACTGCACCCCAGACAGAAGACATCAGCATCTCCCTCTCCACTTCCTGGGAAGCTGTAGGGGGCAATAAGGTAGCCACTCAGCCTCCTTTTCTTCAGACTAGACAAGCCCAAAGTCCTCAGCTCTTCCTCATAGGAACATTTTGTTGTCAACTCTCCAACAGTAGCAGCTCTCAAACTCAAGACATACTCTGAAGCAACACATCTGCAACATGAACTGTTATGCAAATACTCCTCATTCCAGGAATATTAATGGCATTAATATTTTTTTATCATTATAAATGCACCCTTCACTAGGGAGCTAAATCACTGCACTTGGATCAATTTCTAAACTACAAAACTTAAATTAATACTGTTAAATTCTGGCATTAAAAAAAAAAAATATCCCCGCCACTTAATATTCGGTGAAATTAATCCTATGACAGCATCCTATTTTCTATTTTCCTATTTAACAGTCTGTTGATCATACTGTAAATTTAAAAGCATAAATTGAAGCTATTTCAAAATATCAACATTATTGTCACTGTTATTTTATTTAGCTATCAAATGCATGAATAAAAGCCCAACAATTACATCAACTACCACTAGTTCTACTGCCTTTGTTTCTCTCCTCTCAACCTCAACTTCATGGCCATGTTTCTCCCTTTCCCCCCTACATTTATTCTCTAGTAATATTCCTACTGCAAGTGGCTTGATGTAGATGCCACCTTCTATAGTGCAGAACATGGTGACTGCTCACTCGGTATATCTTAACACACAAACATGCATCAAAGTTGACTAAATACCTGATGCCTTTGATTTAGCGAACGGAATGTTCCGGTAATTTCTGCCTTGTGAAACTAGTTAACCAAACTGCTAAACCCACTCTATATCAGATGTAAATATCAATGATAAAAAAATGAGCAGCTGCTTACAATTTATCTGATGATGTCGCCTACTAGTTCATACAGAAAGTGAGGTGTGCACGCTTGACTCTGCTGTGTTTGTGCATTGTAAAATTAAGTTTAGCACTACACTGGGCTTGACATGCCTCTGCTACTGGTGCTGAGTAACATTTATTAAATAATTCCAGCATCTCGGCTCATAGTCACAAAAGAGATCATTCAAATGGCAGCATCCTGATAAATGTAACACTAATACCAACAGGGAAGAAAGGATGATAAAAATAAATCAGTCTGCAAACAGTTTATAGTTCTACTAGTGTTACAGTCATCTTACATATTCCTTTTCACTTGGAACATGAAGACATGAATCCAAGTGAAAAGAGACATCAGTCAAGTAGAATTCACATTCTAACAAAGCTCCTCAAGTTGATGTTTGTCTTTGACTTGCCCACTTTGACATTCCCTACATTGGGAAGGTTATTCCAAAGAAGTTATCAAAAAGGCTGTTAACTGAATATTGCCTTCCACTGCTTTACACCCAACTTTGAGCACTTGCCCATGTACCACAGGACCTTTTGTAAATTTTACCAATGCAAAAAACACCCTGAACACAGATGTACTGGTTTTGGCTGGGACAGAGTAGCACACCTCCAACCTACTTGCTGGCAGGGCAGCGTGAGAAGCAGAAATAGAAAAGGCCTTGACACTGTGTAAGCACTGCTCAGCAGTAACTAAAACATTCTTGTGTTATCAACACTAGTTTCAGCACAAATCCAAAACACAGCACCATACATGCTACTATGAAGAAATTTAACTCTATCCCAGCCAATACAAGCCTTGGCCAGTTCAAATGCAGAACATGCAGATTCATTCCCACTTCAGAATGCAGACCAGGCAACAGGGCCACATGTTACTTTCCTGATGCAGAAAAAAACTATAGGTCACTTTTCTTGTTTTCTCTACTTTTTCAAACCAGCAAAGAAAGTCCAGATCAAATGCTCAGAAGGCACCTGAGCTACAAGACAGCACTGAAAACTAATGCAATGAAGAACCAAAGCACTTTTCAATCTGGTCTTACATGTTCACACCAGCATGCAAAAGAAACAGATCTAAGAAATTAGAAGTTAGCACCTTATCCCAGCAGCTTAAAGTCACTAGTGGTGAGGAATAATAATTGGACAAGTGTGAAAAGTGATCACAGTGCCCCCATTTTCAGTCCACATAAGCACCAAAGCAGAGCAAAACACATAAATGCATTGCTCTAGAATAAGTAGTTTGCAAACTCCTATTCAAAACTCTACAATACTACCACCGAACAGAAGGCAGTATTAGATAACAGGCACTAGACTTTGTTTCAGTATCCATCACTGACCTGTTGTATGACACAACCCAAGTAAAACTCTTCCTTTCTATATCTTCATTTTCCTGTCTAATCATTTGTTTGACTGTTCATGATAGAAACTATTCAGGCTCGTCTATCTTGCATCTAGTCTGTACTGTACCAAGAATATATTAACACCCCCTCCCTTTAAGTTCTCCTGTTTCCCGTAAGTTCTGTTTTACGGCAAGGTTGCAATTACAATTATTGGCCACAATTATTAACCAACTTGGACCATACAGCAATCTTGCTGAGAGACTATGTTTAGAGGAGCTTAGTCAACCACTGACAAGCCTGGCTGACAAGCGCGTAACAACAAAACAGAAGACCATTTAAAATTCAGTCCCCTAAAAAAACATAGCCAATACGCCAATTTCCAAGTAAGCCCATTTTTCTACTACATATCTTTATAATATCTTTAACAAAGATTTTGATCATATTGTGTCTTTTACAGACAGGTGGACATCATCATGTTTGAAAAAATTATTATTTTTCTTTAATACTGCATGAACAATTTTTTGCCACAGACTGTTGAGTAGCAAGGTCTACACATATTATTTTTATTCTTCTGTATTTGCTATGGGGTCCACAGCAAAAACGTGTCCTTCGTCATTTTGACAAGGACACTCAGTAACAAGGCAGCAGGTATTCTAAAAATGAGCAATTTTCATTTCTAAAAGCTGAGCAACAAACAATTTTAAATGTTCAGGATTTCCATCTAATATTACCTTTCTCATTTTATTTCCTAAATTCCCAATGCATTCGGAAGATCTATGAAGAAGTCTGTATGGCAGTTGCTACAAACACCTCCAGTAAAATGGACTGATTTTTCTTCAACTGCAGTACAGGCTACTTACTGTGCTCTACATCAACAGTAACCATAAGAACGTTCAGGTTAATACATCACTTACATGCAGAAAGGACTTGGTTCAGTTCTGCTGTTCAAGCAAGTATTTTTTCTGTTTAAATGTAAAGCAAAAATAGAAGTCCTACCAGCACTTAGAAGTCCTACCTACATAACAGGTAATCATAACCACAAAACAATAGGAGCAAGTTTCTCTCAGTACTTCAATATTTTAAATAGATTCTTTTCCATCTCATTTTCTATAAAAAAATATTGGTTTGCACCAATGTTCTGCAAAGAAATCCACCACATTTAGCATGGAAGCTAAATATCTGTATTTGTCCACAGTTAGTAATTCATTACTCTTACCCTCTCACACTACACTATACTCCAGCCTGGTTCCACAGGGACATCACAGACCAAAGTGTCAGTCACACCACTTCCATCTGCTAACAGAAATTTACTGCACTGCTTCAGTAACATTAACCAAGGGCTATTGCGATGACAGTTACATAAGTATTACAAAAAGCATTTGTCATGCTGAATTCCACCACCCTGCCTGCCTGATCCAGGTATCACTGGTGACCTCAGATCCCACTGTCAGAAAGTGGGAACCAATTTTCCCAAGAAACACTTAAAATCCATTATCTCTGTTTTCCTGCTGTAGTCTGAGACTGAAATGCAAATGAGATAACACAAGTTCACCCCAATATTGCAAATGTTTTCAGAGAAAAATACAAATTTGAACAAGGTGTGGTTTTACTCAGCAAAATTACAAAATAGGTGCACAAAAGCATGAAAGGGATCTGCAACTGATAACAATAAGATTTCAGTCTGCCCACCATATTAGCAGACCACACTTCCCTTTCTCTCTCCCTAAATTTCCCCTTCGAGTATGGAGCACTATGTACCTTGAGCCTCTTATAAATGGGAAGTTACCACACCTGTATGCACAGACTTTGTCTGCACTCCAAATTTGGTGGAATAAGGTTTGCAGGTGGGGCTGAAGGAGGAGAGAGGGAGAAGCAAGGAAGAAGACAAGAAAGGGGAAATGCAAAGCAGCTCTGATGCAAAGCTGCTGTGCTAGTAGGAAGGCTTACCACATTAGCCTCTATGTAGCACTTTCATAGCAGAGCTTGCCAACAGCTTGAAGCACAGAGCAAACCCTTCAAAACAGATTTTTGGTACAGGCTTGCAGAGACAGCATTCAGCAGATGAAAGGAAGACACAGACATCAAAATCAGCAACTGTTTACACAGAGGACTTACGCAAGTATGGCACAGCAAATTTAAAAGATCCAGTAGAGTAACAGACTAAGAGAATATTTTCATTATGCAAAGACCTTCGGTAAAAGAGAGTTATCAAGCATGACAAAGGTGTTGCATTTCTCATCAAACATCACAGGAAACAAGGGGCGACACAAAATTCTCTAAGCAACAAGGACAGGTGTGGCTATAGACAAGTTTGTCTTTCCAGGCATATACAAACAGCACTGAAAATCCTGACTTGCTCTAAAACAAAGGAACAGTTCTATCTGCTATTGCTCACTAGTCATTTATTTGTACAACAGTGGAATGTACCTTCAACAGTTTGACCTGCAGCAAAGGCTGGTCCAGAGGAAATTCAAACAAAGAGAATGACATCCAAGCTACCAATGAAAACAACCAACAGTTTACATTTTGTCTGCCTATTTCCTGTTGGTAACATGTCACACCCATCACCATGGTACTCAAGTCCCTTGTTATTTAAGTCCCTGTCACCTACCCCTTCCTAACAACTGCATACAATTAAGAGTTGTGGAGTGCGGCTGGAGCGAAGCAAGTTAGCAATCACAAGCAGGAAGTTCCATCTAAGGTACTTTTTTCTCCTCTACGAGTTCCCTACAAGTCAAAGAAAGGTATCCATTCTCCCCCTGCAAAGCACTGCTGCCTAGGGGTTTCTGACTGACTCAAGTGGCTGACTGAGAACTCTGCAGCACTAGAAAGAGAACCCCACTTCATCTTCAACCAAGATGTTCTCCCTGGTCCTACGATGACAGGACGTACACAGGACACAACACTGACATGACACCATGAGTTATGACACATCAGCTACTAACCAAACTGCTCCACTTGAATCAAGTGTTTCTGTACTGTATAGTTACTTTGATTAGTTCCATCACAGTAACTGAAATACACTTACTTGGGCTAAATGCTACAGAGAAGACAAGTTCTATGACTAGTACATCCATAATCTACAAAATGTGGCCTTCCAGTATAAAACACTTTGAACTTCCTAACTGTACTTCTCCTTTCTCCAATTAAAACCCAGACAATGCCCTTGAGATGTTGTTTGACAGAATTCAAAACTCTTGATGGGATAAGCCTTTGCGTTTCCTGAGCATTCAGAGGCGGAAATTCTTTCTGTAACTCTTCACGCTTTTCTTCCTTCTGCAACTCGCCATGTTTTTTTCCTGTCCATGCTCAGTATAAAATGTAAAGGTGGTCTATGGGAGAAGACTGAGCAGCACAGAATGCAGCAGATTAACTCAGGAAAAGGAACAGTCATGAGTGTCAATTTCAATGTTACTGAAAACAGTTTTCTCTAATAAAACATACATACAAGCAAATTTTCACAAGCAAGTATCTCTGCAGACTAATCAAGATATTCCTTCCGCACGCTAGAGAGGAAGGAAAAGGTGGTCTCTCTTCCATTCAAACATTTGGGAACTGTTCAGGCACTATGGCAACAGTACAAGAAAACACCTAAGGCAGGCTTGTTTACCAGAGAACAAGGCACCAACAGTCTGCATTATCGCTCATACACAGTGTCACTTGTACGTTAGTATATTTAGCTTTTTTGGAACTCATACTGCAGAATAATGCATATTTGCTGTACAGTTACTATACAGGTGCCTGCTCGCTCCCCACTCACCAGTGCGATGAGGAGGAGAATCAGAAAAAAAATTTAAAAAATAAAAAATTCCCATACATTGAAATAAGAACAGATTAATAATGGAAATCAAAGTAAAATATAGTATTACTAGAATAATAAAAATAGGAAAGAGAGAGGAAGAAACAAACAAGCGATATACAACTGCCCACCACCCACTGAATGATACCCAGCTGATCCCCAAACAGCAATCAGCCCCTTCCAGCCAATCCCCCACCACCACCACCTTATAGACTGGGCATGATACTCTATGATATGGGATATCCTTTTGGCTAGTTCGGACCCACTGCCCTGTCTCTGCTTCCTCCCAGCTTCTTGTGCCCTTCCTCACTGGCAGAGCATGAGAGAGCGAAAAGTCTTTGATCAGGGTAAACACTTCTTAGCAACAACTAAAAACATCAGTGTGTTATCGGCATTCTTCTCAGACTAAAGCCAAAAAACTCATCACTGCACCAGCTACTGGGAAGAAAATTTACTCTATCCCAGCTAAAACCAGGACACCTTTCAGAAACACCCTAGCAAGCCAGTACTCTGAACTCTCAGTGCAGTTGTCCTGCTGTTGCAGATGAATACCCTTCACAAGCATATTTTGACATTTTGTTCAACCTACATCCTGAACAGTGTTTTAACACCATACTGCCAGAAAGAACCGCAGCATCCCTCCCACACCACATGTGACCACATTATTTTTTCTTATGCTATACCTTCTAAAGTAAGGAAGCCCTGATGTTCTGGGTTCCTTTAGAGGCAGCTGTCCCTGCCTCTCCCTTCCAAAGAGGGAATTATTACTTTAGCTCTCAAAGCAGAACCTATCCTTTCATCCATTTCTGTCACAAGCCATCTTTTGCAGCTACTACTCTTCTAGGGAAAGCTTCCTGCCCACATCGAGGGAAAGTCTTAACAGCAAAAGACACACAGTAAAGAAAGGCATTTTATCTTCAACATGCTGCAGTCTGCCACCTCCACAATAGGTCAGCAGTCAGAAACAACTGCACAAACACCAAGGTTTCACTCTTATCTTAAGCACTTAAGATTTTGGAAACTTTGAGCTCCTTCCCACCTCTTTCGCTCCTTTCTTTTCTTTTTTTATCCCTCCAAGAGGAAGAAAAAAGGAGGAGAATACCTGAAGGCCCAGAAGATAAATCAGAAGACAAAAGACAAACAAACAAAATAAATAAGAGGTTGCAGCCTTAATTGAGGAGCCCTGCTAGAGACAGGAACTTAAAAGGTAGCTGGCAAAAAGCACCATTTCCACATCAGAAAAGATGCTACTGGCCTTGGGAAGCTGAAAGCCTAGAAAATTACCTGTTCTTCAATCCTCTGCTAGATGTAATGGAGAAAACATGTGCAGCTGCATGAAGAAGGTTCATTGGCCTGAATCAAACCAAGCACAAACCTTTCCTCACATTATCTCCTCCCTAGGATCCTAAGAGATCGCTCAAGAAAGTGACTAACCATTCACTAGCCATCTGAGATGGCTGAAACCAAAATTTCATGGGGACACAGCCGGTACACCTGAGTCTCACAGTTTCTATGAGGGTCAATCACCACATTAAAAGACAAAGAAATGAACTGAAGAGTCAGGAGAATTAAAACCTGATCTCCAGGGGAAACAGATTTAACAAGTATGCTATATTAGCATTAAAAAACTGTTACTAGATTCCCGATGGAACAGAATTTCAGTCCCACCAGAGAACTTCCAAGCACTAGAGAAAGTCTGCCATTAATTTGTTATTTTTTGCAATGCAGACATTCAAGATCACAGATGACTGAAAAACCAACCCAGTAATTCAAACTATTCCAGCACTCTTTCACCAGAACGAAGACTCTGATGGAACCAAAAAGTCAGTACTGCAACATGGCACTGGAACATTATGTTGGAATTTTTGCTATAATAAAAGCTGGAATTAAGTCTAAGAAGTGATCTGACTTGCAGTCTACACATAACAACTAACAGCATAACAAAATTTGCTAATTCTTGTTCTGTGGCAAAGGAACAAAGGAACCACAATGCAAAAGCTTCTGATATTACTATGTACAGATGTGGGAAAGGTTAAGATGAATTTTATCATAATGAATGCATGTTATGCCAGTGTAATTCACTGCGAGAGTAAGAACTACAACAAAGCATCAAGCTGTGATTGTGATTTGATGCCACAGGGAAATATGACTAATTTTATTTAAAAAAAAAAAAAAATTTTTTTTGACATTTAAGTATCATTTTAGAAAAAATTAATAGAAATTAGCTTCTATTTGGGAAGAAACCTGTGTGCTACCCAAAGTCTTAAGAATAATTTAACTAAAAGCATTCAACCAACACAAGTTCACTGCTAATGCCAAATGATTTGCTGATCACCTGGAAAAGGAACACCTCAATGATAAACCAGCTTCTGACATCTGCAGAGGCACACAGAATATTTTCTTCAGCTCAGTTAGATAACTGGTTCACTCACAAAGAAGCCCACTGGGAGGAGAGGCTACAAAGATCTGTCTTCCCTTTTCAGTCAATGAAAAAGAACTCTATACTAAAACCAGAGGTACGTTAGGTTAAAACTACTAGTTTCACTATCATTATTATTTTTAGAACTGTCTAATCCACTAGTAAAATCCAGCCATTCACACTAGATTTGCCAATTGTAAATACTATTTTAATGTTAAATTTACAATCTATCATACTGTTAAATTTATGCCAGAGAAAACAAGTTTACAGATGTATACATCTCTATAAAAACTTTAACACATCTAAACCACAACTGTCTAAACTATGCTTAGATATTAAAATACAATTTTCTGCATTTTTAGTCTAATTGCACAGAAAAAGGTAGCTATCACTCACCATTTCTCAACATGATATAAGGTGAAGCTTCAGGATCTGAATCTTAAGCCATGTAACCAAAGCACACATATAGTACTAGCAACTATCAGAAGTCCAAAAGTTGTATGCAAATGCAGCTGTTGGTTATCAATAATAAACATCTTTTCAAAAAACACACATGCAAAACAGTAGAACCAGTTATTAGATTAAAATTTCTTCTCTTGCCTGACTTAAGTCACAAATTCCCAAGTTAAATAAAGCTACTCTCTTTTCCCGATCTGAATTCTAATTACAGATGTCTCTATTTTCCAGAATACACATAATGCACACATCAATGGACAGACTGAAAATCAGCATCATGGTACATTGATTTCATCTATCTGTACTGATCAACCTTCAGAAAGATCCAGGGAGAGAGCAGAAGGGAACACAAACTATCTAGGAAGAGCCATAAAGAACATTTTATTTATCATCAGCAACATGTAATTCTACAGACCCACATGTTTGCTTTTCAACCACTTTTGTTGCTTATTTTCTCTTCTATACTTAGCTTACACAGTTACATTATTTCATTTGGATTTTGCATGCACAAAAAGATTTGAACAAAAGCCAAATTTTCCCTGACTTCTTTTCATATACTGTGCAATATCTCAGACAAAGGATCAAGGAAGTCAATAGTCCAAGCAGTCTTATGGGTAACTATGCAGCTGACATTGAATTCTTATCTCAATTTTGCAACCTTAGAGAAGCCAGATGGGATGGGGAGTCTTCTGCAGGCTTTCACTTTTGAATTTTCACCCTACTGCCTTTAGGGTGCGAGTTTCTGCCTTAGTGGGTATCACACAAAGATTCTTGTTAGGTTCACACAAATGAAACACAATGATATGTTACTTATTTGGGGGGGTTAGAGTTAAGAACAAAGTTGCTTTTCACAATAAGAACTTACATTTAGGAATCAAATTTCTTTATAACCTTCTGTATGTTCAGCCAGGATACAGTCACTGATTTTTTTTGTCTTGGTTTTTTACTTCAAACTACCAAGCAAGAAGTGGCTGAAATCAGGAGAACCAGAATTTCGTTAACTATTATCATCGCCTTAATCATACGGAGCTACCTCTACCGAAGCAAAACATTAGGTAAAATGTAAGTACTGAAATACTCTGTGCCAAGCTATGTAGCTACTTATAGCAGTCATCAGTGTAATGTACCATCAGGTGCAAGGTATGCATTCATCACCAAAAAAATATAAATTAAAAAAAAAAAAAAATCAGAGATTTCATGGGTTACCAAGCAACCAAGAGCAGAAAATAATATGAAGCTTTTAAAATAGAAATGCAAACCAAAGCTGAAATTAATTATTTAAAAGTCAATCCAGCTGGTTTATCAACCACTCTCTAAAAGCCTTTCTTATAAAAGATCCTGTTTAATCTCTGACCTCTTAAACAAATAAACAAAAGGCAACTTTCAAATAGATGCCTTCCATAGCATATATTCTGAATATCTCCCACTCCTCCAAAAGCAGATTTACTACTCCCTGTTGAAATCTAGAAATGTTTCACTTTACCTAAATATTTATCAAGCTCTCTTTGGGAAATGGTAAGCTTTCTTTTACAAGCAACTATTAAAATGACAATCCAAAGATGTAATTTACTGTTTTATATTTCAGGTTAATTGGAATCTAGTGAGTCGGCACACTAAATGAGAGGCACAAATTGTCCAGCTGTACAAGTTGTTGATTAAAGTCCAACTTTCCAGTAAAATAACTCATTCCAGAGACCCTAACAACAAAGACCATTCAACAGCTGCTCTTAACTCTGCATTTCTAAAAAGATACATAAACGCTTGGTTCATTACTTTTAGCAGCAACCATGTACTGCTGTTTGCTCAACTCCAAGACTTTCTCCTGCTGCTTTAGAGCACAACCAATAAAAAGTATCTTATTCACCTTAATAATTCTTTAATTTTCTTTTGTACATTTATTGTATTAGAAAAGTGAACCACATTGTAGACTGCAATTATAAAAAAAAAATGAAAAAAAAAAAAAAACACACCTAATAATCTGTGATTCAGAATCAAACCTGGACTCACTGATAAGCTGCAAAGGAATGCCTGATCTAGTAAAACACCCTAAGCCACATGCCAAATCAGCTTCAGGTGTCCAATCCAGATCTTTACATATGCATCCTGTCTTAATCACTCCTGGTTTCTCCAATGTACCTCAGGGATGTTTTCGCATTGCTTGATACCAGATCAATTAAAAAGGCCAAAGATTTATTATTTATTACTTAGTTCACTTTTCAAAACAGCCGATCAATTGATCCTATCTCAGTCTTTTCTTGTAATTCATATAAATTTACATTTACTTAATTTCTCCTACTAAATTACACCACCATGACTACAGATACACCTGCACGTCTTTTTCCTAGTTTGTCCCTAACTATAGCTTTGCACACTGAACAGCAAGACCACAGGTGGCAGAAATCACACATGCATAAAAGCTGCCAGCACTTCACAATTCTTTTCTCACAATGGCATTCTACTACTTCAGGAATACACCTCTAAACCAGTGTCCAATGCTACTGCTCTGAAGAGCTATAAGTATTTGAAACATTTACAACAGAGAGGTTCTGTATGCTGGGATCCAGGCAAAAATTGCCTGAAAAAAAAAAATATCTTTTTTTTAAATTGTCCATTTCCTATATGCAACCATGAATTTGTAATCCCAAATAATGCATCAATTAGGAAGGCTTCCATGAATTGTATAAGACCTGTTGTACCTGGGTACAAAACATAGTTATTTCAAAGAAATACCACTGCACAGAAGCAGTGCTTTTGACAAGATACATACAGCCTCTTTGGTCTGATATTTGGTATGATTCTCCTCCAGCTCACACCCACCCCACAAGAACAAAAATCACATGAAATCCAGAACCGCAAAAGACATCGCATGACTGAACTGTGTCTAGACAGCACATGTTGATTCATTACAGATTCCTCGTTTTTCTCTTAAAAAAACACGCACAAGTATTGAGCTATTCACTTTTATCTACTTCCATCAAAACCTCAGTAATTTTTAAACGAGATTTCAAATCTTTAGATTTCTATAGCACCTGCCTTCAGGATGCTCTCATCTGGACTGAGTCATATCTCTCCACACATGTATTATTTCTTCATTTTTAAAGGCAAGAGCATAACATTCAAACCACCACCAGGAACCCAGGGACTCAGAATCATCTCTCCAATGACTACACATAATTTCTTACTTAAACTCCTGCCTTAGCCAACAAAAATCATAATTTAAGTGGAAATTTAAGAACGCATTTTTTGAAGTGTCACTTCTGAAGAAGTCCTCCTGTAATCACACACAGTTTTCAAAGAGCTACGCTATCCACCTGAATTAATAAACAAATAAAGCCTTACAGAAAGGCTCCTTGCTTGCGTGAGGCAACACATGATAAAAGCCCTTTAAATGTCAGATGACAAAACTGGAAGACAAGATGTAACAGTTACATTCTGAAAAGTTAAAATGACTCTCCTCTAAAAACCCAAGGCATTAAAGGAAAGGTTATCCTCCTGTGGTCACCCCCCGGGGAGAGGATCAAGGTGCAGACACCACAGCCGACCAAATACCTTCAGACGGAAACAAGGCGTCTGTACGTCCCCGGCAGACTGCGAGGAGGCAGCCACCGGCCTCACCACCTGCCTTCGCCCCTGTTTTTTTCCACTTTCCGCCAAAAAATTCATCCTCCTCTGCTTCCAAGGAGCAGCCTCAAGTCCTGACGTTACCAACAGATGCCTTCTCACCTGAGTAACATCTCACAGTCTACCCTGCCAGGCTCCATACCCCTGAGTTAGTCATTCTGCACCAGAGCCACACTCTTCAATTCACACCCTGACATTAACTCTTTTACACACAGCTCTCCATCACAGTCAGGAACAGGGGGCCTGAGGGGACACGGGGACAGACAAACAGACACACACCATATATACATATATATACATAAAGATATACATAGATATAAAAGGATCGAGCAACCCACGCGCTCTATCCTCCGCCCCGTCAGATTTCTCCTCCCCGGAGGCGTCCCCCCGAGCGGAGGCCATGAGGGAACGCCACCGCCCGGCCGCCCGCCTGCAAGGCTGCCACACCTCCCCGCGGGGCGGCCGTTAGCGGAGCCCCCGCGCCCGCCCGCCCCGCCCGCCCGCCGGCCAACGCACCCCGCTGAGCGCCGCCGCTGCCCCGCGGGAAAGGCCGGCGGAGCCCGGCCGGCCCCAGGCGTGCCCGGGTGCGTGTCATGTACACCGAGCGGCGCGGAGCATGGCCTCCTCCGCCTCCCACAATGCACCGTGGGTGCTCCCCGCTGAAGCCACTTCCTCGCCCGAAAGCCGCCCCCCGCCGCCCCCCCGGCCTCACTCACATCCGTCGATCTCCTCCTGCAGGTCCTCCTGGAGCAGCGACAGATCTGCGGGAGACACACCATGTGCCAACGCGCCCGGAAAGCCGACCCCGCCAGCCCCCGCCGCGCGTAACCCGGCCCGCCCGCGGGGCCGCCCCCCGCCGCCGCTGCAGCCGCCGGGCTCGGCAGGCTGCGCCCCCCAACCCGACCCCGCCCCGCAGCCCCTCGCACTCCGAGCCGGACAGCGGCGGGGAGCGCTTCCGAAGCCGGGGCGGGGGAGAGAAGGGGGGGGGAGAGGAGGGCTGGCGCCTCACCAGGGAGGCGGCGTGTGTGCAAAGGGGGAGGGGGGCGCTACCTACCCGCCATCTTGCTGCAGCCCCCGCGGGGCGCCGGGCTACATTTAACCCGCGGCCGAGCGGCGAAGGGAGCAGTGCTGCGGGCCGAGGGACGGGGACAAGCCCCGCGCGGTCCAGTCCCCGGGCCCGGCGGCGTCTCCCGAGTCCCGGGAGAGCCGCGGAGGGAGGGAGGGAGCGGGCGGGCGGGCGGAGGAAGGCAGGAGGAGGGGTCTGGGCCGGACACGCTGCCCCCGCCTCCGCCCGGCGGAGCAGCGTTCGCTCGCTGCCGGTGGCGGCCGCCCCTCCCCGCCCATCGCTCTGACTCACGCCCGGAGTCGCCCGGCTTGCCCCTGTCCGCGGGCAGTGGGGTCGGCTGCTAGCGAGGCTCGGCACGTTCACCTGGCGTGCCCTCATCCGCCATTTCCTGAGTTGGGTCCTTTTTGCCGCCCGCCGAGGGGCGGGAGGGCAGCGGGGCTGTGGGAAGGGACCACCATGATCACGGCCGTGCCCCGAACGGCCCCATTCGGGTGTTGTGGGGTCAGCCGGAGGGAAGGGACCCCACAGCGGGGCCGCGCCTCAGAGATCCACCTCACCTTGGGCTGCATGGGGTGGCTTCCAGAGTCGAAGGGTCTCGGTGAGGCTGCAGAAGTCCCTGCTTCAGGCCTTTCGGGGTCACCTGGAGGGAAAGGTCCCCTGACAGGGTGCCACCATCACCTTGCCCAGAGCCCCCTCCTCGTGTGAACTACTAGTATCCGCAGCTGGGAACCCGTGTTTTATAAACGCAGCGTGTTCCCCGCTTCTGAGAGTTATGTTTTAGAAACAACTCAGTTCAGGTGTACACGCACACAAAGATGGCCATCATTTTCTGCTTTTGTTTGCTGTACCTTATGTTCGGTGCTGAGGGTTGTTGCCCTTTTCACTGTTCTGATAGATTTTCTGCTGTCAATTGGAAGATTTGAAGTGTTGGATAAAACAAATGCTCTAATTAGTTGATGCCCGGAGCACTTGATAAAGGACCATTACTGATAATGGTGCTACCCAGGAGTCTTACCTGAGCCTTCCACCTTCTTTTTATTGCTGTAATAACTGATTAAGATGTTAAGACACACAAAAGTCAAATTTGCGTAGTTTAAAAGGAAAAACCAACCAAACAAAACAATGTCAGTAGCTCTGGTTTTAGCTGAATGTTTAATAGCATGTCTTGTAAGCTTTTTTAACATACAATTCTTTCTATTTTGTCAGTTGGGCAAGGATGAAATCTCTATTGTTATTTGTTCTCCTTGCCATGTTGGCTGAAAACGTGTAATCTTCTTTTAAAATGCACACATCCTTTTCCCTACAATCCTACAAACAAGCTCTGTCCTGTTTCATACATGTTCAATCTTTAGATGACTCACTAGGGCCTATTAGATACTGATTATCCTACACTTGCTTTTATTCAGATACTTAACCTCAAAATCTGAATAAATCAAGTAAATTCACCATAACTAAGTTATATAAACTATGCTGTTCTCTGCCAGGGTAGTTTAAGAGGAGATTGAGGGGAAATACTTGACATCACAAATAGCTGGCTATAATAGCAATAGAGCTAGACCAGAAAAGTAACGTGTACTTGAAGATTCCATTTTTATTATCTCTATTAGCACAAGTTATTTCCAGGAACACTTCTTTCCCCTCTGCATCTTTCACCGCAATCAAGGCCTAGTTTTGTTTCCTCTGAGTTCAGTAGCAATAGACTAAAATGTGATGGCTTTGGTTTTACTGAATTGAGGGGGTTGGTTCCTTTTTTCAGCTGCTTACAAAGAGGTCACAACACACACTAACCATAGATTACTGTGGTCAAAGTTACCTTAACCATTATTATCATCACAATGAGAAATGGAACCTTAACGAGATACATCTAGGTTTATAATTTGGAATGCACCAGAATTACTGCTCTTAGAAGTATAATTAATAGTGTTAATTATAATCAGTTAATTATTGCCTCATATGTAATGGTCTTAGGCATTTAGGATTTTGTTATTTCTATGTATTTATTCAATAAAGCAAGGGAAAATGATGATTGCAAGAGATCATGCTTACATAAATCCATATAAATGAATTTTGGATCTTTGTGCATGTGATCTTCTGAAGTGATGGTTAGCTCTTTCCCTGTAGGCAGGACTGTGTGGTATTTAAATAGCACAGATAACAAGGAGCAGGGTGATTTAGCCTCACAAGACAATTACAACTCTTCAGGAATGGCTTTTTTTTTCTTTTTGCTACTTTACCTATAGAACATGAGACTGTTCCTCGGGTGCAGTTGGTCCCAGCACCATCGCTAGCAGCCATCAGGAAAGGTGAGCAGAAACTCTGGCAAAACCTTTGGCTCATATGGTGACACACACAGATGGGAAAAAAAATCATAAAAGAAAAAATACTATTTGGTTTCATGCCAACACACAATGCAAAATCCCCTTAATGAATACGTAACTAGGTATTTCTAAACAACTAGGCTTCGCTGAATCCCCAGGTGCTCCTTAAAGGGCCTGATCCAAAGTTCAAGTTGATGGTCAGATTCTCTGCCACTGGTCATAAGCAAAGCAGACAAGAGACCCTGTAAAGCATAGAACAGATGCTGACTCTTTCAGGCAGTGTGATGAACTGCCTTTCTAAAATAACTAATTATGAAAGAAAATTTTAATAACGGACTTGCTTCATTAGACGAGTCTGTTAAGGAGCAAGTAATGTAACACCTGCCAAAAGGTTCTAGCAGATTTTGTGCTGGAATTCTCATTGTCAGTTTGAGTACCCTTACAGGCACGAGGCAGTAAAAAACCTAAGAAAGAGATTAACTCATATTTGCACACTCTGTATCATGGAAAAACACACTATGAAGGGTGGAAGCCAAGGCTATGGATAGAAGGATACAAATAGAAGATTCCTTGGCAAGGTCCTTTGCATGTGATAAAAGACGCCTGTACTGCTATCTACATGACGTATCTCAGAAAAGTCCACAGCAATCAGCAAGATATATAGTATTTACATAATGTACTACATAAATCTTTTCAAACCTACACAAGTGACCAAGTTAGACACAGGATACCCGACAATCATCTAGACATATTTGCAACATCTTGTTCTGTAGTTGGATTACTGACATATCTTCAGTCAAAACCATTCCAAGCAAAAGAACCTCAGGCTCAAAAACCCTGCAGCCCCAGGAACTCACCCATATTATATTATTATATTATTATGTGGCATATTATTATTATTTTTATCTATTTTCTCTCCTTTGCTGTGAAGCAGCAAGTCTGGTCAGACAGCAGTGCCAGCTTTTAATGTCTGCATATTAACTAGCTTTGCATTTCTCCCAGGCTACCCTTTGTGTGTGGGAAGAGAATCCCATAAATGTCTGCACAACCATCTTGCTATCCTCCTTCAGATTCCTCCACAAAGCTCTTTTTTCTTGTAAAGCTTACAAAAAATGTATCAGGGTTAGACTGCTGGTGCGCCAAGGCAACTGCTTATCCTCTTGAGCAATACTGACTCATAGTTTTCTTCTCCACCCCCAGGATCCTGTCTGCACATATATGTTGTACTTTAAGGTTAAACTATACACTCTTTACTTTTTAGGCCACCTCTTTATTCTTTGCAGAGTGCTTTACCAGAATTGGCTGATGACTAAATATACGGATTTAGATACATATACACACAGATAAGCACTGGGGGACATGTAATAGCTATGGATACATATGAAAACCTGAGGACTGAAGTCTGGGACACAGTTGATTTGCATTTGAAAATATAGTAAAGTGTTTCTGCCAAAAAGAGGTATTCGTCATAAAACCTTTCTTCTGCATTCCCTTTTCCTTCCTTCTCTCTTTTCTTTCCTTTTCTCCCAGTTCTTTTTTACCCTTCCAATAAAAAATCAGAGGGTTTTTTGATACGTCCCTTGTGCAGCACTCAGTTTTATTTAATTTTCCCTGTTTCCTGGGTAAGAGTTCGAGCTGGTGGCTACCTGCAAACTTTAACATCAGTGTCTAGCTGCCACTGCTCCCAGTGAAGGCCTCACAGAAGCATTATAAACACATTAATATGCCAACTATGAATAAATTAACACCTAAATTTGCTGACAAAGAGCTTGGTTAATACAAAGTTAAGTTTGCCTTGTGGGTTACTCAGATCATTCCATGGCAGCAACAAATTCAGTTGCAAGTTCAAGTGATGCTCAGACCTCTGGAAAGTAGGAAATGCCCAGCTGAGGTGCATCCTGGTGTAACATTAAGGCTGCACCTGAAGCTTCAATGGCTTCTGGCATTAGTTTGCAAGCAGATCTGTTGCATGACAGTAGTAGCTTGTGTGGGCAAAAGGAAGAGACTTGTAAATCAGGAGACAAGTCTGGGTGCCTCATTTTATGATCAAGACCACTATCAGTGGTGGTATCCCCAACTCCTTTTCGGCTACAGATGCTGTGTGGGGGGTGAGCTTTCCAATAGGCAAGTGAAAGTCTATGTATTTCATCCCACATGTGCTGAAGCTGACAGTGGAAGAGGACAGAATTCATGTATCAAGAGGCTGTTTTCAGATAGCTGGGTCTCAGTGTTTGAGTGCAGTGCCTCAAGATGCCTCATTTACTGGCACACACCTGGATGTAGGTTTTACTTTATCAGAGCTGTAGAAGAGCTCTGAGATGCTGTACTTCAGGAATCATGTGTCATGTGTGTTCTGCAGGAAGACTGAATCACCGATCAAACAAGGCAGAGTTCCGGTTGTACCAATGAACCTCACCTCTGGATTTCTTGGTTCTCAGATGTTTGTGTCTCACCAACATACTGGGAGGAAAAAAGACTGGGCAACCAGAAACTGAATCTTTTCCTCACTGAATTGTCTGTTGAATGTATTACTTATTTATTAATCAGAGACAAAAGACTCTGATTTTGGGCTATTTCAAGAAATTACAGCAACCACATATATTTGCAGCTGGGATACTATCATACTGGATACTGATATACCCAACCTTTCATCTTAGACCTCCAGGTCATTTTAAAAGGAAATAAATGTCATTAATCTCATCTGACAGGGGTAAAGGAACGGAGAACAAAAGAAGCAGTGTTCAAGGCCAGATTGGACGGAGTCTTGGTTCAACATGATGTGTCCCTGCCCATGGCAGGGGGGTTGGAACTAGATGATCTTAAGGTCCTTTAAACCCCTACCTCTTCTATGATTCTATACTGTGCCTGATACTGCATGAGGCCTGAGACGGAAAATAGCAAATAAAATAAAGCACAAGAAAAAAAATCTGCTGTGCTGTTTTTCACTGTGTGATGCCATTACATATATGACAGGTAGCAATCTAATCTAGCATGGTTCCTTATGTGCCAGCTCTAAGTTGCATGCCTGGCCAGACCCTGCCTCCCTCATAGACCTGCCCTTGAGTCAGCCAGGTTTTCCTGCCTTTCCTCAGCCCACACAGTCTCCCTTCCCCACCCAACCAGTCCCTACCTGGTAATACCTAACCTGATTTTCAGATTAATATATTTGCATTTATTCACTCCTTCATTTCCTGGTCTACTGAGTTTAAATTTGCATCTCTCTAGGTCTGCTTAGATATTGGCACATACAGTCAGCTCACACTCTTCTTCCTCTGAATCAGAGATGAGTTATTCAGATCCCAGAACATACCTCAGAGGGACAAATAGGACTGAATTATCCCTACCACCAAACCTGCTCTTCCTTTTGGCGGTTGTCCTCCAACATCAGTTTAACATCCTGCCAGCTGCCCCCTTCCTATGAACCTTTCTCTTATTAACACCAACTCTCCCCACCCTCTTGCTTCTCCATCCCGAATTCTTCTCAGCAAACTGCACGTACAGCACTTTAATTCTTTTTTTTTTCACCAGTTTTTGAACCTTCTTAGTGTTTTCTTATGCTCACATTGCATTTTTCCCAAGTAAAATTGAAACAAAACTCAAATTCTGGCAGAAGGGGGGTCTGGCAGCCTATCTGCAGGCCTTTTTCAGACTTGAATTGGACTTAGGTCAGATTCAAGAGTCACACTGTTTCCCATCCTGTGTGAATCCTAGCTGGCTGAAGTCTTCTTGGCCACCCTATTAAGCCAACAACACTGTAATCCATTTAGTCAGGGAGAATTTGGTACATGCCTATGCAGGCAGCTAAGCTGTTTTTTGCTGATGTGAAGGGTAGTAGGTGCCAGTGGGATGCATGTGAGGAGAATGATTGCTTTGGGACATGGCTTGTTATCCTGGCCTGTGTGATTGCTAGGACCTGTCAATCCAAAAAAATGTGAGGGGTGGAGAAGTCAAGGGGTTACATCCTAAAAACTCTTTGTTTAGATAATCCTGGCTGTTGTAGGAAGCACAAGGAATTTCAGGGTCAGCTACACACGTATTTTAGACCTTTGGAGGAGCGCATCTTTAGATGTGTGTGTTTGTACAGTCTTTTGAGGGCAGATGTAACCTCATGCTGCTTGTGCACCAACTCAATCAGCAACTGTGTAATTACATTTCAGGTAACACTGAGCTGAGGCAGATGTATGGACAGACAGCAGCATGACATTTGGAAAGCAGACAAATACATGCAAAATATAACAGAGGTCCATTTGCTGAAGAAAGAATTGAAATCCAAATTTTTGTTCCTTTAAAAATGCAGACTGAGAATATTATGAAAGACTCGATGTCTGGTTTATTTACAGCGTTAGAAAATGATCTATAGATTATGAGCAAGAATTGTATTAACAGGAAACAACCACTAAAAAAACTACTCAAAATAAGGAGGACAACTAAATGATGGTTCTTGACATGGGTTGGTTTCTACACAGAACTTTTCAGCGATTGGACTGGGAGGGAATCCAAAGAATAAAGTGTTTTATCTGTAATAAATGTACTGAAAACTAGAGGGGATGCAGATAAACATAAAACCCCACGTATAATCTCCGAGGACAACGGTGACATAGTATGAGTTATGAAATCTGACAATATACAGGGCTGGATGGTTTGTAATAGCAAATATCAAAAGTTTCAAGAGCTGTCTGGGTCAAAACCAGTACCTTTGTTTAATTAAATTCCCTAAGATGTGAAAGGACAGTTACAGTCCTAAAGCAACTCCTGGCTAGGCTCATTGTCTCAATAATTTCCAAAGCAACTTCACTCACTTGTATATAAATGACCATTTCCTTTCTTTTTTCTACCCTCATATAGGGCTTGAACCACGGATGCCTGGTTGTGTTACAAATGTAAGCTGTAATACCTTTTAACTGTGGGAACAAGCTGAAAGAGGTGAGGTGTATTAAGAAGCTTTACATTCTGGATTTTGACTTCTTGGATTCAAGCACTGGCAACATTTCAGGTTCAAAGGTTTTTTGTTTAAAATGAGATTTAATGTGCGCAGACTGTAGCATTGCCAATAATATCTTGAACTGGGTGAGTTTTATTGGGTGATTCATAAAGAAAGTCAGACAAAGTATGCACAGTGGTATTGGAATGTGGGTGGGATCAAAGTAATTATTCAGTGGAATATGTTTGTCAAGCTCAGCATACAGGAAATCTTCTTCCTGAATAAAGGTGGATTTAGCCCATGAGAAACTCAGTGTATTTCCAAGTGTCATTTATTCCAGTGAACCCCAGTGAAAATACCAAAGTAAAAAGAGAAAGCTGCATCGTTCACCTTCAGATATTCCATTGGCAATGAGACTACAGTCAGACTTGTTGGGAGTAAAGGGCAGGAAAGTTAATAAAATTAAAAAAATAACATTGATTTAAAGGGACACTGTCTGCAGTTCCAACAGTTTAATGTAAATATAATTTTGCTATTAATTGAGCATCCATAAGCCTGCTGAGCTGGGTTTGTGGAGATTGTACATTTGCATGCACATACCTCACTCTTTCTGCACTCTTCCTGTTCACATCTCTTTCCATTTTGAAATCTACAGAGTTGATTTTGTTTCTGAGACTAAGGAGCCGCTTGTGCTGAGAACAAGGAGCTCTAACGTTGGGCAGCTGAGCTGTACTTGGAGGGTTTTATACTGGTATGAGTGATAATGTTGTCCTGAGTTCAATTATTAAAAAACAATTACATTTATAAAACATCTCTTTTAATATATTATGTTTAATTTCTTTTTGGGTCCTGATCAAGAATTACGTCTTTGGATTTTTTACACTGCTTGCTAAACAGTAGTCTGCCCTTATTGCTGGTTTCTCCATTTTGATGCTCTTGGAGGGCATAAGCACCTTGGAAGCGTGGCCATGCTTTCTTACAGCCCTACAGGGCCGAGGGATGCCATGGTCCGATCAGCACAACCCCTCCACTCTTGTGAATACCCAGAGGGTGGCACGAGACATGCCATACCATACAATGTACATGCAGTGTACATCATGGAGCCAGAGAAGACAGGCTTTCTTGTTCTAGTGACATTTTTCAATGCCTGGGTATGGCTCAGTGGCTAAATGATATATTACAGTGGTCCTAACTGCTTCCATGGCAAAATCCATGTATTTGTGAGGTAGGACATCGTACTGGAATAAAGGAAAACCAGCAAAAGGAAGGCTGAGGCTACCCTGTTTCACAAGAAGGAGTTTTATGGAGGAGAGGGAGCTTGTAAGACTCATATTCCCACAAACAGGGAGAATCACAGAATCATAGAATGGTTTGGGTTGGAAAGGACCTTAAGATCATCTGGTTCCAACCCCCCTGCCATGGGCAGGGGTAAGAATGGAATACAGTGAACTCTCCTGCTAACAGGAGCTAAAAGAAAGACTCTAGCTTTGACTCTATTCTGGAAAAGATTCAGTATAGGAAACAGTGCAGATATAATATTTTCAGAGCGCTTTCTACCTTTGACTTCGAAAGGCAGACTGCTGTTTTTAAAGACCTGCGTAGAGAGAATTATTACTCCACAGATACTATTTAGTTCTCTAAACCTAACAACTGTGGTTTTTTAAGAGTATGAATGCCATGAACCCATAAGTTTATGGATCAGCTTTAAAATAATAAATTACATCCTTTCACTCAAATGTACTTTAAGAGTTAAATTAGATTAAGTACACAGGGAAGATTTTAGTTTTTAATTTGCCTCAGCAAGAAATAGATGAAACACAAGGCTGTGCTTGCTGTGATGTCCTTCATTAAAAGTTAATCTGTACAGTTCTCAGAATTGTCAGGAAACAGAACGACGTTAGGATATTAGGAACTTCAGAATAAAGGAAAAGTTCTTTCTCTTGGAAAGCTCTAGTTTAGGTGCCTTAATTATCTCATTGATTATCTTACCTTTTGCTAAACAAACAGAAAAGCATGCCATCTACAGCGTGCCAGTGCAAGTTGGAGGAGAGGCAGTGAAAGTTTGGCTTATCTTGAAAAAGCAAGCTGTTAGAGGAATTCTGTTTCTTTGATCCAGAGACAGAGATTTCATAAAGATAGAGACAGGAGCAGCATGTCTTGCTTTAAGATAAGCTTTGCGTGTTCTTAGCCTTAAAAATCTCTGCATCCTTTTTTCTTCCACATTTATCTCCTTAGATGCCACTAACACAGTATATGTACCTAGAGCCTGATTACTTGATTATTTGGGCTGGATAAACAAACCAACCAGCCCTCAGTTTGAGCTTATTTTTGTGGTGACCAGCTCAGGAATAGGTGTACAACAGGGGTCCCTCAAAGGGATGCTTATGCCCTTTCTCCTGTGTTGGAATACATAAGACATTATGAACTTGCTATGGGATAACACACCTAGGCAGCTCTGCATTTTGACAGAAGTCTTTGAACTGGCACACTGTCGTTTACCTCCCCTTCCTTCAGGATAAAGCCAGCCGGGAGTCCAGTTTTTCCGCATCCTCTGTGCAAATCATGTGTGACCCAGGTTCGCAGATCCTCCGTTATTCCCTGAGGTCTGACTTCCTCTCTTCCCCGGTTGCTGTTTGTTCTGCAGCCACAAGCAAGCGCTCTGATGCAAGTCACCCAGATTCCCAAGTGCTCCCATTCTCTGTATAGGAGCCAAAAGAGATATACCCACCGAGGTGTAGCTCATCTAAGCATTTTTGGAAGAGGCATTAAAGACAAGACACATGACCAGAAGTTCAGTGAATGATAGTAGTTTGAATAAAGCCCAAACTGCCCATGGGCTAAGCTCCTCCCTTGCTAGTGACTGCATGAACACTTGGACCAAGGGGCTGGGCACCACATCTCCTTTCCAGCCTCCTATGTTACTGAAAGGATTTATTTGGCTTCAGCAGGACTATCCCAAACCCAGACTTCAACCAAGAGCTGAAGAGCTCAACCAAGAGAATTTTGGGTTTTTTTTTTTTAATACGGCCTAACACCAAAATGAGACTTTTGGCTCTTTTTGGTTTTTGACTGAATGATATTTGGCCTCTGCCAAAGTGTCAAATTTAACGATTTTCTAATCCATTTTATCACCCTTCTGATATCATTAGAAAGATCATGACTGCAGCAGTTTCTCTTTAAGGTTCTCCTGCAGACAGATCTTCACTTTGCTGACACCATTACTGTAGATAACTACTGCCAGCTCTCTTTAAACTGCACCTTCACAACTGACCTTTCCAATTACTGCTTTTTTGTTTTTATTCATCAGCTCTTAAAACTTTTCTAGCTGTGAAGGTGAGAGATGCGACCTACCTGATACTTGGTGAAGGTATGTCTGCATATGCTTAAAATGCAGGACGAGTATAGAACTTTGCTTGGCATTAAACTGTTCAGTCATCTTTAAAGGAACCATGAAAATGATTGAAGGGGAGGGTAAAAGATCTGGACTGATAAAATATGCTGCATTGTGTATATTTCCAATTTCTGCTCTTCAAGATAGTCTCTCAGCTATTAGTTACGTCAGGGTAACCAGCCTCTTTTGGTGCACATAAGGCCCTGACAAGTTATGGCTTATTTGAAGATATATTATTACTCCTCGTAATAAAAATGAAGCTGTTGATCAAGTTGTGCATTTAATTAGTAAATATTCAAAAACCTACAAAGCATACAGACTTCTCATTTATTTTTAGTTTTGAGCAAATTCAGATTATCTGTGTTGGAGGCACACTGTGAAGTCCATAAACAGCCAGTATTACCACTGATGTACATGGAAATTGGAATAAATATTAAGCAAGGATTTGTCCTGAAAAAGAAAAATACAGGCATCATAACAGCAATAATTATAATTTGTGTGGCCAAAACTTCGCAAAGCTACAGGATTCTTTAAGAGTTAATTTGTCCTCATAAAGAACATCGTAGACCCAAAATGGGATTTGGAGTTTACTTCAAACACCCTTCTCATTTCAGGACTGTTTAGACTGGCAGTGGGAAAAGGAGAGGTCGCATTCCCAAACTCAGACTGAAACTCATTCAACCACACAAAAATTTTATTCAGAGCAGAAACAGAGAGAAAAGAAATAAAGTTAGGAACTCTTAACTTTCATGCTGTAGAAGACTGCTTTGATTGATAAGAATTTCTTAATCAGATTTTTCTTCCTCTGAGGTTTCTTTCTCGGTTTGTTTTCCTATTTACTGTTTGGACTGCAAAGAACCCTCTCGCTGTTAAATCTAAACAAATGAGTCAAGGTTAGCCCACAAGGTATGTCTTTTCAGTCACCACCTGCCCTACAACTGAATTTTAATTTCTCCTTTTCGATTGCCTCATGAGCACCCTAGTTCCAACCAATGCAGACAGAAAGATAAGAGTGACACCGCAAGCTGGCTACAGACATCCTCCTCGCCACCTAAACCACTGTAAGGCCAGAATGGATAGGTGCATTTCCACTTGAAAATGTTAATTTGAAGCTTGTTTGGAAGATCCCTGTTTGGGTCTTCTGTAACCAGAGGAAGTACCTGTCAACGTGCATTCACGGCCTGAGGATTTAATGAGAGAAATCAATGTGAGGTTCAAACCTTCTCTGGCTGGCAGCACGCACACACTGGGCATGTTTTAGACACTGTTACTACCACTTGGCAGGACAAATTTCTGACAGTATAAGAGCCCTGTTATCTCTCCTTGGCAATATGCACAATAGGAGCCTACTTGCTTGACAATAAAACATTGGCCTTAATATAATACCCTTTTCATAGTTTACAAGGCTAGGCTTAATTAAAAGGAGAATTGTGGATGCCCTCCTTTCATTTGGTAGTAAACACAGGCTCCTTCACCCCATACAAATCTAATGGTGGTAAAGTGGGCAAAGTTAACCACTAGATACTACGCTATTCTTTATGAGAATAGTGCACTATGGAATATACTGCTAGAAGGAAACAGCTGTACTATTCAGTAAATACAGTAGTAATTTATGAGACCCTCACTGGGCTGCTCCCGCAGTGAGCTGGGAAGCAGGAAGGTATCGCTGTCCTGATGCAAAGTCTCCCTGCATTTTGAAATAGAGATCTCTCTCCAACTATGAGTCCAATCAGACAACATCTAGTTGGGTGAAGCTTATTTTTACATTCCCTTTTCAAGCAGCAACTAACAGGTATCAGCTGTACAAGAGGCATGAAAAGAATGGAGCAAACCAATGTCAGCACCACCAAAAGTAAACTGAGACAGTTCACGTCACCTTCATGGATTCACTCATAATAACCATCATGCTGTGTTTTCAAACTGTACTCCAAATTGGAAGCCCAAAGAAAGGATCTGCAAAACAAAATATGTTACAATAGGTACAGACACTACTGAACTGCAACCTCAAATGCCCACAGTCAGTGAGCCCCCTGTTTTGAACTGCACCTCAGTACATGAAATCACAACCACCTTTTGTTTGGAATGGTGTTTACATTACAAACACCTGCATGCTTATGCATATTTTTGTATAGAATGCAACATGAGGAAGCACTCATACAGCATCATGGGCTCACATCAGTATTTTCATAAGGTTCATATAAAAAAGGTCTATAATAAGATATGGAGCTTTCATCAGGAATTGATTTTATGAATTCATCCTGTGTAAGTCATATACAGGCTGAAGCTAATATACAAGCCAGAGCAGCTGGATGGTTTTTGCTTTACTAAATGAAATACATTGGTGATTTCAGTCTCAGTAGAAAGAGCTCTAACTTTATTCACTTGTGACATATCAAGCCTCATGTCCAACCTCAGCAGTTGGCGTTAAGTGGCAAATTTACTTGGCAATATGGACATATAATCCATTGGATCACTGAGTTCTGATTTGGATTATTTCAGGTCCTCTCAGAAATTTCTTTTTATGTATAAAAAGCTCTACTTTTAAATTAGTTTGCTTTTTGTTTGTTGCTCTGAAGGCTACTATCAGAAAAATTTTCCAAAGCCTTGGAAAGCCCTTCTCCTAAATTCCAGACTAAATCCATCTAAAGCTAATTTTTTACCTATTTTTGGAGCTGATATTTTGCTTTAGCTAGTCCCTGCCCTTTCTTGGTGCCTAGTTGCCTACAGTATTTATAGTGTTCTGAAGTTGTACCTCAGTTTCTGGTTTTCAGGTGCAAGAAAAGAAAGCTTTTTTGATTCCTTCCCCACCTAACAGTCTCAGTGGAGAAATGCAGTGCTGTCACCAGCTTGCGACATTGCCACATCACTTGCAAAGAATGAGAGAACTTGCATGACTTCTCACTACCATTCTCCTGCAACAGGAGATTGCCCTGGGGATTAACAGCATACCAGTAGAGTAAATTTGACCCTCTCAACAAATGTACACCTATTCTGCCAAAAATCTTCCCCAGGCACTTTAGGAACGGTGCATCTGATACAAGGTCTATGAAGAAGCGCGCCAGTAAGCTTTAAACGAACAGGGTTTTTTTTCAACAGCAATAATGCTGCTTTTCAAAGGATTTGGCAGTGAAGCTACAAGTAGGTTCTTGCAGAAGTTTACTCCCTTCTATCCTTTCCCATCAGATTTTCTCTTTGGGAGGGAATGACTGGACCATATAAATGCCACAAACAAGAGACGTTAAAACATGAAGCAATGCTACAATAGAATGAAGAAACAGGCAGCTGCAGATTCTCCTGGGGCCTAATTCACTTTTTGCATGTGAAATGAAGTGGAATAGCCCAACTGAAGTTCAAAAAATTGCAGTGGCTTAAGACCTATGTGACTGAAATCAAAATCAGGCTCTGAATTTCCACCAGGTCATGCCTGTACTGCTCTGGTTTTCACGCCTCGGGCAGGAATGTCATGCTGGCTTCCCAGAGCAGCCCTTTTCTAACCTTTGTGGTGATTGAGTAAACAAATGAACAAAAAATAGCATCTTCCAGAATTTTAGCCACTTCCAGAATTTCATAACCCCTGGATTTTGCACAGGAATGAGGGTCTGAGCTGCAAGCTGTCCTTCCTGTTCAAAGAACTGCTTGCTCAGCAGCAGCTGCTTTCATTTTAAGAGATTTTGGCAGTTCCTTGGACAGGCACCAGCGAAATGTCTGCTGTCTGTGGCAGCAGTCTTTACTGTATTGCACATTTGTGTCATCCATGGGATGCAGAGGTGTTTCTCCCTAGGCAGCACAGAGTTAACTTGCCTCCTGCTCAATGCCTGGGGAATAAGAGCTGGGATGGCAGCCCATAGTAGGAGGGCCTGGACTGAACTCGACAGTGAAGAGGAGGGATAACATTTTTGTGTGGAGAAGATGCTTGCCAAGAAATCAAGAGAGAAAGCAACAGTGGGAGAAAGGAAGTAACTCATCAGGTGCTTGGGACAGACAACAGCAGTTCTGGGAGCTGGGTATGCATCAAGGTCTTGGACTCATCTTTCTCTACCTAGGTCACTCATCAGGGAGAGAGAAGGAGGAGGAAGGCAGATGCTTTCATAAGCCTGGGAACATTGCCAGCACCTCACAAACATCCAGTTTCCTAAGAATACAGGCCAGATAAATACCACTACACCACTTCTAGAGAGGAAGAGACTGAGGCTGTAGAGAACTTTTAAACGCAGGACTAGTTTTCTACCAGCATGACGCACAGAGGGGCAGGAACATGTGCCTAGGGGCAAAGAGAAGGGAAGCAGCAGCAGCCGCAGCTACCATTGCCCTCAACCGCTGGAGGAGCACATGGCAGGACAGAGCCAGGTTAGGTACCCAACCCCAGATCTCACAGCAAGGCAATGCTGCAGGCGGGAGGAGAATAACCCAGTCTTCTGGTCTTGTACCTCTAAGCAGGAGGCTGTCTTCTTCCTCTGTTACATGAAAGCAGTGGTGCTACACTGAAAAAAACCTTGGGTGAGTGATAGGATGGTCCTACTTCAGCTGTGTAAGCAAAACAAAAAGAAAGACAAAGTGAAGGATGAATCAATCCTACCCTCCCAAGATTAGTACTACCTTGAATTTCTAGACAGGCCTGAACAAACTTCCCAATTATCACTCTCAGAAAGAACCTTGAGCCAGATCACATCTTGATGGCTTAAGCACAGCTCTGAGGATCTAAATCTCTCAAAATTAATTAATTTGAGATCTGTGCAATTGCACTGATATAAAATGAGAATAAACTAAAGGATGGTCTGGCTTCTGGAAACTGAAGGAAGTGATTTCTGAAGAGAGAACAGATTACTTGAACCTTTAAGGGAAGGCTGCTGAAAAACAAAGCCCCCTGGCTTTCTGTTTCCCAGAACGAAAATACAGTTGGGTAGAAAGAAGTGAGGTAAATCACTGCTTCAAAACCTATAATTATTCACTGGTTGAGAGGCTACAAAAGGGACTGAAAGGCAACCTTTAGGATGTTTTTCTTTGCTTTTAACCAGCCATTCGAAAACACTGCAACATGACCAATTCCTCAGAAATGTTTTCCTGACCACAGCGTCTTGCATGCAGACAAACACACCGATTATGCCAGTTCCTGGAAGAATGAACGTCATGAGCTTTTTTTGATACTGGAGCACATGTCTGTTTATATTGTTGTTTTTCTCTCTTCTTATCTCCCTGATTTGGGAGGATATTCCCCCGTCCCTTTTTTGTTCTGGTTCCTAGGCTCTGTTTAAACAAGTACAGTAGATTATTGTTTTCTCTGGTTGTTCTTTGTTTGGCTCTTCAAACTTTTTGCCTGTGCAAGTAAAATTGCCCTTCCTAATGCTCTCTCTCATGGTGTTTCAGCCTGAACAGCTTCCACTGGGTCACCCTTGTGCTACTGTTTTAGACAATTTGCTTATTTGAAAGTAGCTAATTGGTTATCTGCTATCTTCAGAAGTAAGCTTTTGAGGGCTGGGCTTTAACCTTTCCTTAGTGAGGGCTCCTGTTTCACCACTGTGCATCTGAGAAGCAGTTTCCTCAGATAAGAAGAAAGATGGGAATCTGGCTTGTGCTGGTTTCTGTTACAGTGGTACTGAGTCAAGGCAGCAATTAGGCACGTACTCACACGCCTTTGAAGTCGGTGGGATGTATTACCATCTCGAAAATGGAGAGGCTTAAGCAAGTGCTCTCCCAGACTGGAACTTTATTAATCGTACTCTAGTGCATGCCTGCATTGAGAGGCTTTGGAAAGTTCAGGCGCCTCAGTTAAAGCTGCAGAGTCAATGCACTTACAGTAAAGCATGTTAATCCATTCTGTGGATGCTCTCATTGCCATTACATCATTGCAGCTTAATCTGAGCATACCTATGGACAAGCCCTCAAACTCTGCTTGTGACACAGAACAGCTTTGAACACACTGTGCCACTTATCAGCCTCCTTGTGTAACCCACAATCTAGTGTAGATTAGAATCTAGAGTAATTCACGTGTTTTTAGCTGAAATTAATTCGGCTGATAGAACATTTTGCGTGTGCAATGAGCAAAAATCCCCAACTTCAAGAATTCAAAAATCTGGACCAAAGGGATAGATGACTAATGGGATACATGAAAGACATGGAAACGTTTAAAGATGTGACAAAAAAAATAAGAGAAGAATTTATGGAGATGTGATCCCGAATCACAGCATTGTCTGTGAATCTCTGTCCCTCAACAGTGGAAAAGTCTGAATCAAAGTTATAGGAGCAACATTAAACTTGGACTGAAAACTGAAAGAAAGGATGGGGGTGGGATGGTGTAAGAACCTTAAAAATTCGTATTTGTAGAGCTAATTACAGGCTGAAATGTCAAGCTGCTTTAAATTAGTTGTGCTATGAGTGCAAACTGCAATTGTTCTATTTTAGTGAGTGTATCCTATTTACTTATTGAAAGACTTCATTGTGTAACACATTCTTGTGGAAAAGCAACGAGCAGACAGAATCCCAGCAGTACTCTTGGCTGTCTGAAAACCTGCTGTGTTTTGTTTCTCTTCACTAAATTCTCTTAAAAGAAATAAATCAAAGCTTAATTAAATCACAAGCATCTCTGATGAGCATCTCCTTTGATTTCCCTTTTGACACTCTCTCCTGACAGGCTGTGATACTCCACTAGAAATGCTTTGTGTTTTCCTCCTTGGGGAAAACAACTACTCTGCTCCAAGCATTGCCTTGGCCTAGGATTTGGGAGCTTCGGAAGAGGCTACCAGTGGGAGTAGAGGACCCCATGTGGAACTAATTAGTGAACATAATGAACACTGCAGCAGTTTATGGCCAGGAAGCTCTTAATGACGTGGCAGTAATCTCACAATGACTAATCGAGATTTCCTTCATTTCCCTTCAGCAATTCTAACTGATACATTAATGAAAAAATTAAAATAGAAGTGTAAGCACAATAGAGGTTATCACTTGATGTATCTGTCAGACATTGCGCTTCTGCTTTCTGGGGTTATAGCACACAATTCTTCTCTACAAATTCTGGGGCTTTGGGACTGAGAAGAGTGGTTAGAAACTCCCCACATGGATTTCAGTCCTAACATTCACCAGGATTTAGCATAACTTTGCGATCATGGAGTGCAGCCCTACCGTCAACCCAAGGCTGACTGGCGTAACCGAAGCCGGGTATGTACTAGTAGTATTGGGTAAGAACAGAGTTATTCTTTCAACGGTTTATCTTTTAAAGTCACTCTTTTAAAGGCTTATCTGCATATGTAAAGGCAAACTTAAACATACGGTAGATGGATTCAGATCGTTTTCTGCCGCAGCAGCGCAAACCCGGTGTCCAGGCGAGCGCATGGTGCGCAGGCCTAAGGGCACGTGCAGCCCACGAAGGAGGCACACTCCCTCCCCGGTTGTCCTCTCACAACGCCGCCTCCCCGCTCACAACCCCGTTCCAGGGCGCCGCACCGAGCAGAGCGGCTTCTCCGGCCCCGAAACGACCCGGGCCCGCCGCAGGCCTCTCACAGCCGAGACCCGCGGCGCTCGGCAGCCGGGCGGTAGCGCCGAGGCGGGGCCGAAGCCGCGCACATGTGACCGCCGCCGGCGGTGGGGGCGGCCCCGGTCGCGGTCCCGGCCCTGGCCCCAGTGCCGGAGGGGGCTGTGGCGCGCCGCGGCGGGGCAGTGCGGGGCGGTAGCGGCGGTGGGGGATGCGGAGCGGCCGGGCCCCGGGCAGATGATGGCGATACGCGAGCTGAAAGTCTGTCTGCTTGGAGTGAGTACCGGGGATCGCGGGGGTCGCTTCCCCCTCTTTCCTTCCCTTCCCTTCCCGCCTGGCTGGTCGGGACCGAGGGAGATGGGGTGCTTGCTGAAAACGGGAGCGCTTCCAGCCCCTCTCTCTTCCCTCCCTGCGGCCGCCGCGTCTCCCCGTCCCGGACGGGGGGGCTCGGCCGCGGTGGATTTCTCCACGCCAAGACCTGGCACCCGCGCACCGCGGGGAGGGGGAAGGGGGGGGCTTTGGTGGCCTTTTACGTGTAGGTTTTGCCGTGTTTCTGAACTTCTTAAAAGTGAGGCGGGCGCAGCGGGTTGGGGTTGGTGATGCGAGGGGAGAGGGGTCGCCGCCGAGCCGGCTCTCCCGGGCCGGGGGGCGGTGGTGGTGGCCCGGCGGCGAGTCTCCCTCCGGTGCCGGAGCCCCGAAGGGCGTCCGGGAGGGTCTCGCTGCCCGCAGACCCCGCGGCAGGCCTGGCGGTCCTGTCACTCGCAGCGACGGTGGGAAGCGAAAGCGAGGAAAGCGGCACCGAAAACGGCGTTTTGGACTGCTCCTTGTCCCGGGCGCTCTGTGTCACCCATGTGCTGTGTCGGTGCTTTCTTTAATGACTCACTTGTGTTTATTCAGGGCTGCTTTTGCTCGGCTCCCTGTGGGAATGCCCTTTCTGCCGTTGCCTTTTCTTCTTTTTCCCCCATTCCCTTTTTGTTCGGTTTGGCGAGCCCGTGTGTGCGTTTCACATCTGGAGCAGCAATGTGCTTAGCTGTGCAGTTTGGCTCTCCTGCCCCCTCTCTGCCCTGCGCTCAGGGAGTTTAACAGCAAAACTGTGCTCACCGGGTTGTTTCGATCGCCGCTGGAGAAGAGTTTCCTCTTCTGACGGTTGCTGGCAGAGCATCACTGCTTGGTTTTGTTTAGGCTGCCGTAGGGGGTCATGGGGTCTCCTCTGGAGACGTTCAAAACCCGCCCGGACGCATTCCTGTGTAACCTGCTCTAGGTGGCACTGCCTTGACAGGGAGTTGGACTGGATGATCTCCAGAGGCCTCTGCCAACCCTAACGGTTCTGTGATTTATTGATATATTTAAAATCAAACACACCAAATTACCATGTGTAGGTTAGGCTGCTTTTAGATCCCATCTCTGTAAGCATTCAGAAAAGCTGCATGGCAGTGTTCAAGGCCAGGGTGAACAGAGCCTTGGGTGGCATGGTTTAGTGTGGGGTGTCCCTGCCCATGGCAGGGGGGTTGGAACTGGATGATCTCAGGGTCCTGTCCAACCCTAACTATGCTATGATTCTATCAATGAAGGCCTTTTAGAGTGAATTATCTTTCATGCAGTATCAGTGAGTTGGACATTTAAAAAACCCCCGAAACAAATACAGACACTCGAGTTCTCTCTCACTTGTGTTGACACTTACCTCAGCAGGAGTGGGTACATTGCCCCTGGAGTCAGTGTCAGGATGTGGTACCAGGGCACTGGAGAGTTCAGCCCAAACTATTTGGCAGTGACCACTCCTCCTTTCTTGGATAGAATTCCTGCTGCTGACTTTTAAAATGGCACAGAGACAAAATAAATGTGGTTTATACAAACATGAAGAGTCTGTGGTAGAATATGTGGATGTGTCTTATTTTTTCTTTCCCAGCAGAAAATCCTGTAATTTTATAGAGATGAAGTTGTCTTGTGGGATGATGTTCCTTTTGTCCATTATTTATTGCTGGTTGTAACATCAAAATGTACTGGAGGCTTGCAAGGCAATTGTTTACTTCTTTTAAAACAGGAAAAGAAACCTATAAAGCAGCTCTGTGTTACTGGGAGTACACAATTACTCTGTAGATTGATTAAAATGATAGGGTGGCAGTGGGAACACTTAGGAAGACGTAAGTACCTGTAGTTATAGATGCCAGTAGTTATTGAAATGTTCTTTCCTGTGTGTTAATAGGGTATAATCCTAGAAAACCATCTACTTTTGATCATAGACAGTCCATTTACTATGGAAGTTAGCACTCTGTTTTCCCAAAATAGAGGAATCCTTTAGATGACGAATCCCTGCAGGAGGTTCCGACAGATTCCAGAACAGGGAAACTCCATACCTGTCTGTATAAACAAGTGAAGACATTAATCTGATCTGCTTGAAAGCTAGATGATAACTCAAAAATATGTTTTCAGGTCTACTGAAAGGAATCTTGGCGGTTGTCTGTTCAGTAGTACCTGGAGCTGATAGGTTAATCTGTATTGTATCTACTAGACCCCCTGGTCTGGGCATGTCCAAGTTCCAAGATTACTTCATAGACTTGTTAGAAATAGGGATTAAATCAGTTTGTAAACCTGTGTCCCTCTGAACAAAGTCCTAGGCTGCTCCTCTGAAAGACAGGAGGATCACTGATGGTCTGTGGCCCTCAGCTGTGCGGAGGGCATGGGCTTGGGCTGTTTCTGCCACTTCGGAGTCCCCCAGTGAGGAAAAACTGTATCTGGCTCAATGTTTTCAAAGGCAGCTTCTCCCACAAGCCCTGAAGCCCTGTTTGGCTGTAGAGGGTCTAGATGGGAAGGTGAGGTGAGACTGGTACAGAGAAACCAGAGCTGTACTCCATGCTGCTGACCCAATAAGCTAGCCCAGTGCTCCAGGGTCAGTGTTTGGCCTGGAGCCATTGCACTAGAGGTGGGGAGTAAGTATCAGCTTCTGAATGTAGCCCTGCATTGCCATGAGGGAACATGGCCTGTAATTTTTACTGTAAATCTAACAAAACTGGGATTTTGGTATATGCATTTCACTTCCTCCTCCTGCAGAGTATCTTGGGGTTTTTGAAACACCCTGTGGGTACGATGGGAGCGATCTGGAGCAGCCTGGAGTAGTGTGCAAGGAGGGGATGGTCTTGGGGTTTCTAGATGTTGAAGGCAACACCAGCAAGAGAACCACAGAGAGGAAATTGGGGCAGCTAAAAGGTAGGTGAGTCAGTCTGGGAGGAAGGCTTTGTTGATGCCACACTTCGTTATTCATGAACTTGAATGCTCTGCTCTTTGAGGACAGATGGTTCCAGCTAGCAGGAACAGGAACATGGTGGGCTGGCCCGAACAGGATGCCTACCTAATTGTGCAGTGCCTCACAGCCTGAGGTGTAAGAGCTGCAGAGGTACAATTCTAATGCTCTCTTGAGTATGCAAGTGGCCTCAAGCCTGCTCCTGAACTGTTTCCGCAGTAAATTATTGCTGCTGGGCAGTGAGGTATCTGCATGCGGAAGGTGTTAAACTTTGTAAGTGCAAATACTTGAGTACCTGCTCCAAGTCCTGTCTTGTCACCTCAAACTCTTCCTGGTCTCTCGGTCCAGTCTGTTCGCAACAGTTCTGCCTGTATTAGAGGCTACCCCTTCCTGGGGTTGAGCAGGTTTTAGCTGCAGCCCAGTTTAGGCAGTGAAATGAAGTGCAGCTCCCATTTGACTGGCGTGACGTTTCTGCCCTGAGTGGGCACCCTCCTGAGGGGATGAAGGAGGCGGGCTGGTGTGTTCCTGAGCCATGCTTCAGTGCTGAGATGCGTCTGGCTGCCAGGTTTCCTAATCTGGCTGTGGCTGCCGAGTGCCATGTGCTTTGGCTCTCGACATTGTCTTTATGTGGGCTGGAGGAGCGATTTACAGCTCTCGGCCAAGACCTGACATAACTCTGTGTGGCAGCCGCAGAAGGAATTGCCAGGTTCGGGACTGAGGCAGAGTTTCTTGTCTTTGTCACTTCCTGAGGAAACTTTGACAGCCCTTCACTGAGGCTTTGGGAGGTGGCTTGCTAACTACCATCTAAAGTGACCTCCATTACTCTTTTCCTTGTGTTTTTGTTTATTACATTTTTATGCTGTGACTGTTCATCACAGGACCAAAGGAGTTAGAAAAGGAAGAGGCTTAGAGGTCATCCCTTGACCCTAAAGCTCCTCTTCTAACTTTCCTGACATGTTTGGTTTGTTTGTTCCTTAAAACTCAAGATGAAGGTTTATCTTGTCACAGGGCTGTCTCAGAGCTTAACTGCTCTTGTTGTGGAAAGTTTTTCCCAAACATAGTGCCTACAGCCTCTTTGCTCAGTACTTCATTCTTTTCACCCCTGTTTGTGTTTCCGCTTTCTTGCTCATAAGAAGTCACTTGCTGCCATGAGTTCTGCTAACGTGTAGTCCGAAGCTGGTAAGCCTACATTTGTAAAAGGAGTGACATTTCCTCTGTGGAGGAGAAGGAAAGGTGCTTCTCCACAACTGAATCCCCTTTGCTGCTATGGAGAATGGTTTATTACCTTTGGCAATGTCTCATACCTCAGCGTGCAGCTCAGATTTGTTTGATGTTTGAAGTAATTGGGAATATGATAATAGTTTTCTTAAGGAGAAAATCTCTGGTTTTCTTACCTTCGTATCATGATAATGTAAAGCTCTGGATTCTGGTGGTGGAGAAGAAATTCCTGTAGCTGAGCATATGCATGCATCAGGCTTTTCAGTGCAAAACTTAAGTACCCAATCTTCTTCTCCAAATACTTATTACACTGAGTGTGTATGATTGAGAACCTTTTGGTTTGTGTTGGTGTTTATAAAAGACAATGATTTTACTACTCTTTTGACTCTAAAATGTTTTCATTATTAATGCTCTTAGTGCCTGAACGTCCCAGCCCAAATAGGAGCACTGTTGTTAAAAACAAGAATGCACCCCTGGATGGGTTGTACCAGTTAAGGACCTTTCTTCTCATTAGGCAAGTGCAAGGAGGTCTACATGTTGAGCATCCTACTGAAGACAGCAATGCTACGCAGGTGTAGAAGCTGTGCATGCATCAGTGCTGCAGTGCTGTAGCCTGAAACAGAACAAGAAGGACCAAAGTAGTGCAGACATTGAAAGTGGTCCCAAAAAGAAAATTGTACTGATGAACTAAATGTACATCCACAAAGTATCTGAGAGCAGAACAGGGACTGACAAGTGATTGTTTTTTTATCCATGTTAATAGTTCATCATCATCCATTTATTTATGGTTTATTATGTAAGCAAGGAGCTCTATCATGAGAAATTTTTGAATCGTGACTTTGCATGGCTGCCTGTCTCATGCAGTCAATGGTGTGAAGTGTGCATCATTGCAGCCTTTCCATCAAAGGAACCCTCATCTGTGTCTCTTCCACAGCCACTTACTTTTTTGTATTGTGGTGAAACATCAAATCACGTGCAAAACTGGACAATGATTTTTTAGTCCCCAGGGAACTGAGAAGCAGACAGCCAGGCACTTGGTTAGCACGACTACATATGCCTCATTTCCTTGAGAAATGGTATTCTTCCTTGGTGAAGAATGCTCTGATGTTTGCACTTGATTTGTGCACGTAGCACTTACATACTACATTGCCCTGCTTTGCCGTTCAAAAGAACAGTCTACCAGGATACTCGTGGGGACTTTGTTTGGTTTAGTTTCTTTTTGAAAACTACTGCATAAAAATCCAGTTACATACCAAGTGAGAAGTGCCTTTCCTCTTGTACCAGGGAACAAGTATGTTCAGAAGCTTAAAATAGCCTTTGCTATTAATTTATAAAATATTTAAGTGGCAACAATCAGATTTTTGCAATGTAGACGTTAAATGTGTAGGTGAACAATTTCTCAGAATTTAATAGAATTCAGGGTTTCATATTGACCTTGGCCTTACTGCTTTCCTGCTGTATCAGCAAAACTTTTCTATTTACTCATATCTTCCCAAAAGTTTTAGGTGGGATTGCTTGGAAAAGCAAGTAGGCTGGGTTATCGTCGGAGCATCCTTCTAGGAACAGATGAGAGTGGAAGCCACGTTCTGCTTTCGTTTCCAGCGGCACAACCAAACTGGCTTTCTGAAACACCCAAAGGCAGGACTTGAAGTAGGTTTTACTTTCAGTAGCTGCAAAGCCTCTGAAGAGGAAGCTTGTTACTACAAATCAACTGGACAGCAAAAGAATACCCCATAGCTGGTGCCTGTTGCTGCGCGTGATCGGCTCTGATCTGCTGAAAATCGCCTCTCAGCTCCCATCTGCTGCTGAATGACACCATGCTGTGGCTATTACCCAGAAATCATGTGCAGGCTGTGGTTATACTGTCTCTCAAATTGTATTTATTTTGCTTTTGCTTATAATGTTACCAGTTTGGGGTTTTCTTTAGGTTTCCCCAAGCCCTTGCTTCAGTCCCTCTGTTTGATTTCTTGGTATTGGCAGAAAAATTATGAAACTTCTTGGTTTACAGTAATTCTGAGGAAAAAAGAAATTCTTTCTACCAAAATACGGAAGTTAAATTGGTAATAAACCTTCTTTTTTAATACACAGATGAATGCAGTTTTAGCCCTACTCTGTGTAGTACTGCTGAGGCAGACTCTGTGAAGCAGCCAGCAACTGCATGCAAGAAATGTGCAGGGAAAAGGAAACCCCTCTTTTTCTTATCAGACAATTCCTTGTAACTAGCTTAAGTGAAGCCATATTAAAAGGCCACCTTTTATTCACATTTAAAGTATGTTTTCCAAGATCCTGATTGATGGTACAACTTGTTTCTGAGGCACTCGTTTGTGTTATTGATAGGGTGTGTTGCAATTGCAGTGCAGTTCAAGGAAGTGGCAAAGTAGGCATTAACTGAGCTGCTCATGGGCTGCCTCTTGAACCTGCAGGGCTTTTGCATAAGGGAGTGCATATAAATTACAGTGCTGGTAAGTTTTGCTAGCATTGGGTTGTGTCTGAGCTGGGTGTGTGGGTGCTGCAAGCGTACAGGCATGATGGACATATTCTGTCTAAAATTGACTCTCAAACAACTCCTTGTTGAGAGAAGCACTTCCAGGAAGGCTGGAGCCGCAGCTCTGCTTTGGTTGCTCTTACCTGTCTTTTGCCTCCTTGCTGTTCCCTCTTCCAAATACCATTTGCCTCTCCAGGGACTGTTGTTGGTCATATATTTCCTGGTTGTGTTCCTTTTGGATGAGATCGGGGCGGGCACTATGCTCTTCATTTCCTATGCTTTGGTTTTGAGGGAGAAGACAGAGGGGAGTGAAGTGGAACACAGTTGGCTTTAGCCGGTCTGCTGTGTTGGCTCCACCTTCCCCTCAGAAAACAAGCAGTGGAAAGCAGGGCAGCCTGTTTCTCGTCAGCTTCAGTGGCTCATCACCATCCTGGCTGTGGCTGCTCTGGTGTCCCTGGAGCTTTCTGCAGGGGTGGTGTGAGGACAAAGGTGGGAACCGCTCATCCTTGGGTAGTGCAGGCAGGGAGAGGAGTGCTTGCCATTTCCTGTCTCTCCTGGAGTTTTTTGTGCTGGTAGGCTTTCTCTTAGGGAAACCTTAAGGTCACTATGAGCTTAATGTTCATCCTGGTCTTTTCCTTCTACTTGACATGGCCTGGTATTTCTAAATGCTTAGCGTGCAGACCTTTACAGCAGATTTAAGCTGGTTTGCTTTTTCCCCTCCACTTCCTTTGGATAATGGGCTATGCTATAAAATATATATATAAAAAAAAAGAACCCTACCTCCATCCAGTGCTGATCATGCTGATGGGTTAGATCATCTCATACTTCTGCTCCTTGTCAGCACTTGTTGTGCCCCCACCACCTCATGCTTACAGCTCAGGGGCAGTTCACGTGAATGTAACTGCAGCCCCTCGCCAGAAGGTGAGTGAGAGCTGCCGTGGGGCGCACACTGCTGAAGTAAATGAGCATAAAAGATGGTTTTATTCACATAGATGTTTTTCTCCTCTCTGCCTAGCTTGTAAGGGCTGAATAATGGCATAAGGGTCGAGGTGAAAGGAAGTATTTTAAATTCCATCTCAGCTTAACTTGTAATACACCAGGAGGGGGATGCGTTTCAGCTTTCTGCTGAAACATCTTATGCAACCTTCCTGATTTGAACACCACTGTGCGAAGGCAGATCCAAGCTTGAGAAGGCTGTCAGTGAAGGTGGATGGGAGTCCAGCTTGGAGCAGAGCCTTGTGTAAGCAAATGCCAGTGGTTTGATTTATGGTCTCCAGCCTCGCAGGGCTGCTCGTGAAAGCTGAACAGCAGGCAGTGGAACAAATGCTTTGTATTTTTGCCTGGCTATTTTTAGCTATAAATGCTAGTTAGTGTGTGGTTTTTATATTTCTTGGAGGATCTGGTAGAGCAGTTACAGCTTTGCACTTCTTGTTTTGGACAGAGTATGTTCTTATTTGGGCAACATGTGGAAGTACATGTGCCTGAAATCCAGCTACTAAATACTTTGTGTCCCCGAGTTATTGTTTCCTCCTCTGTCAGCAGAGCCACAGGATGCTGCAGACGTCATCGGGTGTCCCGGTTGGACCGGTCAGCCTCTGCCACATACAGCTGCAGTGGACTAGAAAAAACTTGTAAGGGCAATCCTACTTTAAAATGATAAATATCAGCCTCTTGCAGGGGCTCACGTACAGGGACTCTCTGAGACGAATTTTCCTTTACTTCAAAGCCTGTTTACAGAGCCAAAGTGAGTTGCGTTTCTTAAAGTGGGGTTGACTTTGAAAAATTATTTTTTTGTCCCGTTTAATTCTGCAGCAAACAGATCTTTATAAGTATTGATAGGATCGAATGGTTCATCAGCGAAGCTGTGCTTCTGAGCAGTGTGATGTGTCTGAAGTCATTTTCACATCCTCCTATGCTCACTTGGTGACCTGTGCGATACAGTGGGCATTGGATTAGCTTTAACCTTCTCTGGCTTATGCTTGTCATCAGCAGTTGGTACCTTGTCTCCAGGGTTGTGTGTTCTCCAGACGTGCCCATGCGTTGCTTGTGGAACTGGTACTCGGAATTCAGAGGCAGAAGAGGAATCCTGAGGTATTTTGTCAATATCTGGTGTGTGCCAACCCAGACAAGCTGTAGTAGGGATAGCTGGGCTTCCTAAAGACTGATGTGAAAAGCATCCCTGAGGGGACTCCCTTGAATGTGTTATTTCACACCAAGGCTCAGCTTGGCCCTTGGGATGTGAATTCATTTTTAACTACTTGATTTCCGGGGGAGAAAATATGTTATCACTATGGTTAGTAATTGAGGAATTAGAAGCATATTAACAACTGAAAAATTTGAGGTGTTTGTCCATGTGCAGTCCCAGTTTAATCTCAAGCAGCTTCTGCTGCCTGTGGAAGCAAATACTATGTCTATTTGTTTAAGGCGGCCTTTGTTAATTTTTAAAGAAACCTCTCAGTGACTGACACACACCACTACCAGCCTGTAAGGGCACGCTTCCACTTTGTGGCTGGATAAATCTGATGGTTGGTTAATTCCTGGAGGGATCTGGGAAATGAGAAAGAACAGATTCTCTTTATAGGATAGGAAGACCATTATCTTTTTTTTTTTTTCCCCTCAGTGTACTAAATATATCTATTTTTAAGAGTCACAAAATCAACACTTTCAATGTATCTTGTTAAAGCTGATGCGAACAGGAAGCTTCCAATCACATTTGGGCCAGAAGCCCTTCATATGATGCATAACCCATTCTGACTTCAACCTTTGCAGTACTATGCAGTCTTGCTTTTAGGATATTCAGTTCTTGAGTGCGCTGCAAACATGGTTTTTTCTTACCCTATCCCTTAAGTCAACACTTTTCATTTTTTGGATGATATCATTGTTGTGGAAAATTCAAGGAAAGTTGTACTTCATTTCTGTCTTAGTTTGCCTGAATGTTAGTGAAGGAATTGAACATTCTCCCCCACATTTAATGTCTCAACTGTTAAGACTCCAGCAGCAGAGTGTAGTTTGTGTGAAGTCTTTTGTCAGACAATTGTTCTGTCCTTTGACAGTTATTTTTCTTCCCCTTGGATGTTTTGCTTTATATTTTTTTATCTGTAGAGTGTGCTTGAGAAGAATAAATGCATGTTTGGGCATTATACAGACACTTGAGGCACATTTTATGTGACAAAAATGGCAGCTGTATAAACCCAGATAACACAAATGCTGATTTAAGATTACATTGTTGAAGCCCTAATTTGAGTAGCATCCTTAAGCACATATTTGATTCTAAGCATTGAGGTAATCCCTCTTCAGCAGCGTATCAGGGTACATCGTTAGGCCTTTGCTGAATGGCCTGAATTGAATCCCAAGCTTAAAGCTCAGCGCATACTTTAGTACACAGCTGAATGCAGGTGTTGTGTGGAGGACAAAAAGTTGATGAAAATTAAGTATTTGAGATAACACAACTCTTGAGCAATTCCTGACATTTAATATTGAAAGCAGACAAGTAGCTCCATTTTACCTCTCCTTGATTTTCAGCATCTTATAGATTCTTTGGAGATGTTGCTTTATTTGACCAGGTTATTATTAAGCTGACCCAGAGTTTTGTGGCCAGGTTTCCCTTCTCCTTTAGGCTGGTATGGAGAAAGGCAGAGAGAGCAACCCTGTGGCACTTACATTCTGTAAGTCCAAATGTTTAAATTCTGTCTGAAGGACAGTGGTAATCCTGCAGCCTAAAAAGTTTTTCAGGACTAGTTCTAAGTGATGACCGGTATTAAAAGCAGTGTAAAAGTCTGCATAGAGGAGGTTTGGGGGAGCAAAGGGATGAATTAAGACTAACCGAGCGGAAGTAAAGGACCAAAACAGAGACCAAGGGAAAGCACTAGAGGAGTGTTGTGGGGGACTGAGGAACACAGAGGGAGGGAATGAGGAACACAGAGGGTGAGGTTGAAGCAGAAGCAAGGGGAAGAGAAGCTGAGAATAAGGAAACAGAAAATCCTGCAGAGCAAAACAATGGAGTATAATAAATACAAAATAATAAGGTGTGGTGAAAACCCCTGCCACCTATCCCTTGGGTTTAGCCTCCGGTTTCCTTTTTTCTTCTTTTAAAGCTGTAACTTTGTCTTAATGAGCATTGTTTCATTTGTGTTTCAAAGCACCTTTGTCCAGCTGAACCTGCAGAATTGTTGTTTATATTGCGCTCCGTCACAGGTCTGACAGGAGAGGTCTAATGTCCAAAATCCCTCTGCCTGTCATTCTGCTGCGTCTGGGCTCTGCAGGAGCTTTGGGCTTAGTCCCGCATGATCCTAAACACTCAGGCTGTGACTGACATACTGAAGCACCTCCTGAGGGCGACTCCTCTGTACCTTTGGAAGGAAAGATCAAATCCACTCTTCTAGCCCCAACTATTCTTGTCCTGTGAAGAGGTGTCCTTGGATGTACTAAATCTTATGGTTTAGCATTCCTATTGAAATGCTGCCAGTGTGTTTTCAGCTGAGATTTGAGAAGTCCGTACACTTTTGACCATTTCTGGTTTCCAGTTTCTGAGTGAAGATGAGAAGAACTGGCCAGGTGAATAAAATCTTTCTTCTCTGAGGCAGTTTTAAGTTGGATATTTATGTCCTGCTTATTCTTGTGGTGGAGAGATGAAGGTGCCTTAACAGTAATAGCAACAAAACCCATTTTGGCTCATTTTAAAGGACTTTCCCTAAAAAGCTGAATTTCGTGGCACGAGCTTAGGAGTTGCAAGGTTTCATTCCCAGTGAAATCGATGGGAGCTGAACACATTCAAGAAATCATCTGCTTAAGGGATACAGTCTTGTGCTGATAATGTCTTCCATTTATGAGCCTGTGTGGTGCAGATAGCTTTACTCTCATTAAGTTCACAACAGCACGCAATAAATCCACAGATAAAACCCTCAGCCCTGTGTTTAATTGCACTGTGCTTGCTGTTATCTTTTCTGTTTCCTTGCATGGTGACAGAAGGGAAAGCACCAGGCAGGTATTTATATAATGCTTTTTGAATGAAGTGTTGTTACGGAATTGGGGAAAACTTTAAAAACTTTAGATCCAGACAATAGGTGAACATGAAATCACTATTAATCTAGGTTAACTAAACATAGTAGTTTAATGAAAGATTTCTTAACACCGATTTAGGTTTATGCAAACCTCTGACTATCTCATACTGTCATGGGTTCAGCAGCAGCAGTCATTTTTCTCCTTCTTGGTAGCTGGTGCAGCGCTGTGTTTTTGATTTTGGGCCTGGGAACAGCGCTGATAACACCAGTGTTTTCAATTACTGCTTGGTAGTGTTTTGTCTGGCCAAGGACTTTCTGAGTCTCATGCTATGCCAGGTAGGAGGGGGAGCCGGGAGGAAGTAGAGACAGGACACCTGACCCAAACTGACCAAAGAGGTTATTCCATACCACAGCACGTCATGTCCAGGATGTGAAAATGGAGAGAAGAGACCTGGAAGGGTGTGGTGGTGCAGTGGGGGGTTCGCTGCTGGGGGGTGCACTGGCTGGGTCGGGCTTGGTGAGCAGTTGTATTCTCTTTCCTTGTACTTCTCCTGTCATTATTATTGTTGGTGGTAGCAGCAGTGATTTGTGTTACACCTCAGTTACTAAACTGTTCTTATCTCAACCTGTGCGAGTTGCATTCTTTTGATTCTCCTCCCCATCCCCCCGGGACGGAGAGAAGAAAGAGGGGGAGTGAGTGAGAGAGAGACTGTGTGAGTTATTGAGGGGCTTAAACCATGACACTTGCTAATCCTGTGTATTGATTCAGGAGATAAAATCCCCCAGCTTGAAGGGTTTTAGACCTCTCCTTGATGTCATTTGGTGTCCATGTAGATGTACATTATCTACATGTACAAGTTATTTACGTTTAATTATAGGTAACAAATAATGGCGAATTCCAGTAAATCTCAACTCACCTCCTTCCCCTATGCCCCAGAGGAAGGAACATGTTTTAATGCTGGCCAACCTTTAGACTGGATAAAGCAGACTACCCAGGACCTTTCAGTGGTCATGTGCAGACTGCTGATTTTACAGGTTGTTGTGTCAGCTAAAATCATCTGATAAGCAGAGGCAGAGATTTTGGCAATAAAACCAGGAATGAAATCCTTAGCCCCTGTCCCACCTTTGTGGTGTTTCCTGAACCCCTCAAGGTGGCTGGTATCTGGCTGCCTTTGGCCAGTGGAGAGGCAAGGAAGACTTTTTTGCCTCTGGCTGTTGGTAGGTGACATACCCTGTACTAGGGCTCCGCTAATCTGGAGCAAAGATCTGGGGCCATGAGGCTGGTTCCTATTTCTTAGGGGAAATGGCTTTATATAGCTGCACCCTGAAACTCTGCCTCCTTCCTCTCTGTTGCCCATTGCTGCAAACGAGAAGGGATCAGGCTTTTTTTTCCAGGACTGAAGTTTTCAACTGTTGTTTCAGTTGGCACTCATAATTTATGTGGCTTTTTTCTTCCTCTTTGGGATGAAATGCAATAATAAGTTGCAGGTGAGGTAGTTCAAATCAGGAAGGAAATGTCTGAACATGGAATTGTGTTGCTTACTGAGCTTGGATGGGCAAATTTGAAGGTAATTCAGCCTTTTAACAAATTTTCCAGGCAACCAGTGGACAATTTTTATATTACTGAAATGGGAAACTGAATAAGAGCCATTTCCTCAAATGGTGTATGTAGTTGTTGTGAATATCTTTAATTGTGTAAGAGCCACTGCCTTCATTTAATTAAACTACTTCATTTGGATTTGTAGGCAGTCTGGAACATGAACCTATAATGTTCGGATTCTCAATTCCAGACTGGCTGGAAGATTTTTAGTATCTTCTATGCGGGGACAGGTAAATGACACTAACAAGCATGTATTTTGAAATTATGGCCCCTGATGATAGGATTTGTCAATGGAAGAGACAGGGTGTTGGAGTATGAACAGAAACCTGTGTCAAACAGCAGTTCAGGTCAAAGGTTATCTCCTCCTCATATTTTTGTCATAATTTTAAAAGCTTCAGCTGCTGCAGATGCATGGGGGGGAGGTTCACTTGGAAAAAGAATTTGGTTTGGAAAGAATAACACAAATTGTTATCCCATTTTTTTGCTGCCAAACTGTACTCAAAACCAACATTTGTCAGGATGCTGTTGCCTAACATGTTTACTGAACTATGAAAGCCTCCGGTTATTTATGAATGCAGTCTGAAAATTGAATTTAGTCTCTCTGATCCCTGCCTTGCACAATGATGATGAATGATATTAAACCAGATTGGTATGCTGGTGTGTGTGCATATGGCCAATAGAGATAACAGCCTCTACAACCAATACTTGTTATCATTGACAATGTGAGCTACAGCCACTTGTAAGTTACTTCCTTACACTTACACTTACCCTTTGCTTAATTTTTCAGGTTCAGGGCCAGTTATCAGAATTCCTGAGCAGATGTTATTCATGCAGAATGTACTTTCAATAGGAATTTATCTGTGGGAAGAGTAGTACACTGAGTGGATTTTTGTAACTGCATGTACATCTTGAGATAGGGAGGGCAGGAAGAAAACGGCAGCCTGCAGATGTTAAAAGGTCTCCCAGGTTTGTCCAGAGAAGAAACTCTGACCATTTGATTTGCCAAAATCAGGTGTTGCTGTCACTAAAATGACATAGGTATTAATGTATGGCTTGCAATTCTTCTTCGTTTTACTTTGCTTTATTTAGTTCCTCCCTGTTGAGGTTTCACATACTGGAGGGATGTGTTAAGCTTGTTCTTGGTTCCTCCTTTGCTGGCAGGGGGATAATGTGTGGCAACCACCACTGTGGCACCGTAGCAGGAATTTTCCCGTGGTAAACCAAGGCTCTTGTTTCTCCTCTTCACCTGAGAAATGAAGTGGTGAACATGGAAGTGATCATATTCAAGTGCCTGTGATGGTGCTCAGATGGGAAATCAGCGAGCCAGGAGCAGGGAGAGGTCATTAAAGTGAAGTGGGGTGGTGCGAATGAAGGGGTGCAAGAGCATACCGTGGAGTGTAAGATAATACACTTCCTTATCACAGGGCATAGGACAGGGTAGGTTTGCCTGCTGCTCTGCGTTACACTGTGTTCAAGAGAATCCTGTGATTCAGTGCTCAATAGAACGCAATTAGAGGAATTTCTTGTCAGACAGTAGTGACTTTATGGAGTCCCACAGCTATGGGTTTCATTTTGGTATGAACCCAAAATATCTCTATGTGGTGTACAACATAGTTGATACTGTGCAGGTTTGGGTGTTGGGGTGGGTTTTTTTTTGTTTGTTGTTTTTTTTTTCCCCCTTTTATTTCATTTCTAGTTCATTCAAACAATGATTTATGTGTGGGTTACGGGCATCCCTTGCAGCCGCCGCTGCTACATTCATGCCACTTACTGCCACGCAGGCCTCACGAGGTGGTAACAGCAGTGGGAGATGCCTCTTGTTTCCAAAGGGGAACAGTTCAGACACTCTTCTTTTTACCTCACTCTGTCCCACCTGTCTAGTTCTTGCAACTCTGTCAATGCAGTCCTCTCTCCCTCCTTACCCAGGCTGTTGGTTCTCAGTTTAGCCAAGTGCTCCTTCCTCTTTTCCTCCCGTCCCGCTATGGCAAAGTTGACCGTTTCCTTCTCCCTTTGTACCAGGAGTCACCAGGTGGTGCTGTTTCCCAGTTAAATGCCCTCCCTTGCATTGCAGCGCAGCACAGCCCAGCCTTCTTGGAGAGGTTTCATGGTGTTTGGTTTTGTGATGGAGCTTTCTTTAGTGTGCCAGGGAGCGTGAGGGGACTTGCATCTTGCCTGTGTTCAGTCTTGAGTCATATTCTGAAGCAAAGGTGTTCCCTGTGACTTAATCAGCCACTGCCTTGTTCAACACTGAGGTTCCTGGAAGGGTGGTCTGCTTCTACACAGCTCGTGAGTACACTGTTCTACTCCAAAGCTGCTTTACTGTAGCATAGAGCATGAGCAAGTCTCACTAAGGATATCCTCAAGCTTTGCACTGTTGGGTTGTTCCCCTTCCATCAAGAGGGTTTTTTACTTATTTGTTGGCATGTGCTGCTACTCTAAAGGAGATATGTGTGTGTCTTGTTTCGCCTTTCATCATCTCATCTTCTTAGTCAGCTGGATTGATACCATCTTATTTGCAGCTGCTTTTTGTAGGTGCCATGCTCTTACTTGAAACTGCAGAGGCAGTTCAAAACAAGGAGTTCAGCATCTTGAGCAAACAGCCAGTGCCCCCAAAAGCCACAATTTGAGATGAAGGAATGCAAATAAACACTAAGTTCCCGTATTCCTTTTCACCAGACTAAGCAATTCTTCCTCCACTATGTGCTGTCAAGGGCATAAGAAATTAACTGAGATTCTGGTTTTTGATTTAAATTTAAAGTCCTCCATTTCTCTTGGCAGTTCAGCTGCTGTTCTGAATTTGATAACTTAGGTGGAGAGGGTAATGAAACGTGTAAGAAATGACACAGGGAACTAGCTGGAAATTTGATCTGGGGAAGAAGCCTCTAACTATTAATAACCACTGAAGGCTGTTATCTTTGCCATCCGTACTCTTACTACCGTGGTGGTGTGGTTAGCTTGTACTCCGTACAATAAGATGCATTATTTAATTATGTGATTTAATTAAGTGATTAAGCATAGGTATCTAAATTAGAGTTTGGGTTTGGGTTTGTTTTTTCTTTTTGACTGAAGCATATGAGCTTTAAAAATGGCTAAGTTAGGCATTCCAGAGCTTAGCAAGCTGCAGTTAATTTGTTGTTGCTATTTTTTAATATATTCCACAGAGTTACTGCTCTTGATTCATGTTGCAGAGAGAGGAGCTGAGGCAGCTGGAGTACTGACCCACAGGCTATGTATTCTTCATGAATTGCATTTCTTTTTTGCTTTATGGTTTGTTTTATTTATTTTCATTCTATTGGAGTTATTTTAAAGAGTAGCTTTAAAGGAAGTTTCTTGGATCTCCCTTTCCCTCCGCAGCCCCGTCTCATACATAAAGATCGCTTTGTATTCCCATGCCAACTTTACATGCATAAGAGTTAGCAGCTTATGGAAGAGCAGCATGGTTTGTAAGCACTGGGTGAGTAAATGTGCAGCAGCCACATGGGCCACTTTGTGATTTCTTGGGTAGCAGATAGTTTAACTGACTGCTAATCTTGCCACCCACTGCTCATGCAGTGTAAAACAAGGATTTGTTCCTTACTGCTGATCTCATGTGGTGACAGTCGCTATCTCTTAAAGCACTTAAACAGTTCTTGTTCACTGTACTGTCTGAACATTTTACAGTTATCTCCAGTTTAAATCCCTGCAATGCTGTTGCAAGGTAAAATCAAGTAATTGTTATTTTCATTTAACAGCTAGTGAGCTGAGAGTGAGAGCCAGAAATTCCTGTGCCACATGCAGTTCTTGCAGCACGAGGAGAAAGGATTGTATTCTCATATAACAGGGCTGACCTGTCTCTGTGAATGAGTGGTGCACTTCTTATGTGTAGAGAGAATTAGAGTTACTCTAATTGTAATGTGCACCTGAGGAAAAAGCCTATTCTGTAGCAGATTTGTGCTGCTTAACACCAGCATTGGCCTGCAATTGCACTAGCAATTTGAAATGATGTGTAGGGTTTTTTACTTGGGAGAACTGACACAGACCATATTAGCTTTGTGGAAGTCATGTACTGACTGACTTAAATGATAACCGTTATTACCACATCTCATGCGTTTTAAAGAAGGACATGCAATGAACAGAAATGCAGACTGTGATGTTCTTGTAAGGTTCACACACTAACAGATGACTGAAAGAACCGTGGTGGTCCCTACTGAAGAAGTGAGATGCTGCAGAATAATCCTCCCCTTCAAAACACAGTTGCATTGAGATCTGTGCTGGGAGTTGGAGGAAGTCAGCTTCAGTGTTCAGTGAGAGCACTGCTGTTCATTTGCAAGTGCTCCTAGCATAGGAAGGTGCATGGTTGCACATTCACGCTCCTGGAGGCCAGCTCTGGTTCCAGTTCTTCTCTTTCAAAAATTTGCTTTGCAGCTGGGTGCCCTTTGCAGAAGCTCCTTGTAGGTCACTGGTGGCATAAGGCCTCATCCGATGTCATTTGGAATGCTTGTTGTGGAAGTACATTATCAAGCTTGGTGATGACTGAAGTCAAACAATGAAAGTAATGGTGATGGGGGACAACAGATCTTTTATTTGGGAGGACCTGTCGGGGAGCTGAAAAATTGTGCTGACCCTTTGGGAAGCATGTATGCCCCCTGGGACAGTTATGTAGCTCTGCAAGGGGGATCCCAGCAAATCAATGGGCAAAGGATCTTCTCCGAGAATCATATTGCTCACAGAGGAAATAACGTATTTCTCATTATACAGGGTTGTAATGAAAACTGGAATTTACAGACATAATTTGTGTCCTGAATGAGATGCGTAGTCTTTTGACTGTAGATGTGAGGTTCTTCTAAGGCTGAAGCCTTAGGCAGTTTTGTGTTGATCAGTAAGCCACTGTCAGTCTAAGAGCTACTCTCATATCTTCATCTGTATGCTTATGCAGTGGTGGGATTTGCTTGCTTGATACGTCTTGCAGATGGAAAAACTGAATACAGCGAGAAGCTATATGCACTTCTTCCTAGACATTGTTCTGTGGTGCATGGCTGCATTTTTGCTGGGACAGACCTGACGTTTGGCAGATTCAGTTCAGTCCCAGGGGTGCCTCTAAACCCAGGTCTCATCAAAGGTGTTTCTCCTTACAGTGTTTTCAGACAAGTGAGTAATACCCAGATACAGGGAGGGACAAAGGGTGTGTTTAAGGCTAGCAAAAAGTTTATTTGGTAGAGTAATTCTTGGATTAAAATACTGCCCATGGAAACTGTGATCAGGAGACTGTTGTGCATAACTCTTCCTTGTATGTTCATACAGTTGATAAAAATCCAAAGCCAGTTTCAGATGCTCTTCAAGCCACAGCCTTCCAGAGCAGCTGTAGCTGGATTAGTAAGACATGGAAAGTATTGCAATGCTGCCTGCATCTGATCATCTGAGTAATGATTAAAATGTTAGTGGCAGGCATAGGGATCTAAAGAAGGCTGTGAACTGCAAAGCTTTGTTTTATTGTTCACTTCATTGCTTTTTTACTTCCATTGGAATTTAAAAGCCATAATCCTGTACTCTTGCCTTACCACATCATGTGCCTCTGGGTTAAGGACTGGCATCTCCAAAAGCATTGAAGATGCAGGTTGGATGTCTCAGTACTGCATGCCAGACCTTGCCTGAGAAGTGATGTTCATCTGAGATATCGGTTCATCTGAGATCCAAGCTTGACAAGAGCTGAGCATACATTTCTGAAAAGCCCAGTGGTAGTTCAGAGTGCAGGCCTAGCAATTTGTTTGATGATAGCTAATAAAATGCTAACCGTCTAGCAGTGTTGCAATGTGATTATGCTGCTGTGAATTTTCATATTCCATCAAAGTCCTGCTGAGAATAATGGGAATGGGCCAGGGGGATTCAACTGTAAATCAAAATTAAAGCGCGGCCAATTCTGACAGTGGAAAGAATGGCTATTTTAATGTGCAGAAGCTGAACTGCCAAGTCAAACCCAGCTGTGCTTTACAGAGCTACTAGAATGAAAGGTTTCTCTGCATTTGCAGTTTTTGTAAGTTTTGTTGATTATTTGCCTTCCCCTAAATTTAAACCGTGTCTTTCTACCTCAGATTGCTTGGCCAGTTGCAGAGGTTTTCAGTGCCTTTTTTTTTTATATTTAAAATATCAAATGCACTGATGATAAAGGACAGTTTTCCTCCCTTTTGGCAACTTCATACCAATTCACATGTTTTAATATGAACATCTTTATTATTCCAACAATGAAAGTTCTAGACTGGGCAAGGCAAGGACCTCTCCTTCCTCTCTGCTGTAGCACTGACAGGAGTCAAATTGATGTAACAAAGAAGAGAATTTAACTTGGGAAATCTTGATCATAAACCGGCTCCTCTGTTCTTTTTCAGGTAGTAATGAACCAGTCAATAAATTTGTCTGGTGGCATGAATATGTGACAGGGAGCCAGGTGCAAATGTAGTTGAAAATGCAGCTACTGCAGAATCCCAAGGATGAGCTTGTTTAGATTCTTCATCCTGCCTACTAGAGGAAGTAGAATTAGCAGGTTGGGGAGGAACACTTGCAGTGCTGCATTCTTGTAGATGGTTTATTAGAGCATATTTGTAAGCTTTAAAATGTGATGTCACCGGGTTTTTCTTTCTCAGGTGTTTCCCTCAGCTGTACCTCTGTGCCACAGCGCTCCAGTTTCTCACATAGTGGATAGATGCTGTTGGCAGTTGTGTGACAGTCCGGGCCACGGCTCTGATTTAAAACACTTTGTTTTGGCATTAGCATTCAGACAGCGTAACGACCACAGTCTGTCTGCTTCATACTGGGGGGAAGTTCAGGTTGGATACTAGGAAGAAGTTCTTTACTGTGAGGGTGGTGAAGCATTGGAACAGGCAGCCCGGAGAAGTGGTGAATGCTCCATCCCTGGCAGTGTTCAAGGCCAGGCTGGACAGAGCCTTGGGCAACATGGTTTAGGGTGAGGCATTCCTGGCCATGGCAGGGGGTTGGAACCTGATGATCTTAAGGTCCTTTCCCACCCAAACCATTCTGTGAATTGCTGCTTCTCTCAATAATCAGGGGCAGCCAGCTTCCTCTTTGAGCAGATCCTCTTCCAGGAGAGTGGGACAGCTTTTTGACTGTACCCTTGTTCTGTATGTTTGATCAAGCCTTTTTCTTTTCCTTCCACCCCTCAAATGTGTCTGAAAGATGACACAAGGCAGCATTATCTCACTGGAATGCGCAGAGAAGGTCATTAGTGAGCCAAATGTGACCACAGTTGTTTCTGGTGTGTGCACTTACTGTGCCTCTGGATGGTAGTCTGTTGTGAGAAACTTTCAAAACAGCTTGCTGGTAGGCTTCAGTATTGCCTTCTGCCTGGAACCTGGGTTTTCATCGGTGTGAGCAGCATTGTTGTTCCAGCTGGTATGCTTGATGAAGAAGGTATGCCGCAAAAGGCTGATACTACGTCAGCCCTGACGGTATTGGTCACACTCTTGAAACCATTGTGATCAGGGATCCTCAGAGGAAGGGCTGAGCTGCCAAATGCTCATGATGCTTTGAAGCTAGGGTGGGTTAGTAGGTCAGATTTTGGGGACCCCCTGTGAGGTGCAGGAGAGTCCTACTGTGTTCTGTGGAAGCCACATGAGCTGTGGGGTCAGTTTCTTGCTTACGTGAAAGGATTGTCACATTCAAATGATTCTTGTATTGTTGTTGAAATAAAATCTGCTTTACCTGTGTTTTTTGAGCACTTGGTATTAATAACCTCCAGGTTGCTAGGACATGATCATTCTTCTGATGTGTAAGACTAATGCATGTTAAACCCAGACAGTTCTAATGAGAGCTCTACCTGTAGAGCGTGTCTCAATGAATCTTGGTTATTACAAGCAATGCTTTCGAGAGACAGACACTTTCAATTTATACAAATCTACACAAATTGAAATACTATAGATTGAATCCTGGCTTTATCTAAGCTGATGGGAAAACTCCTATCTTTCTGAAGGAGCCATGTGTTGGATCCCTGTTTTATAGAGATCAGTTCTCTGTTACTTCTCAATACAGATTTTTGTGGCACCCATCTCCAGGGTATCTCAAGCCTCTTTTAGATCTGAAATGGGAAGTTAGTCATGAGGTATGTGGTGGTTACAAGCCAGATGTTCTTTTATTTTTTTCTTGCTTTGCAAGTGGGAGGACAGTAGGGACAACCAAGTATGTCTATTCTTATGTGAATGTGCCATTTCCTTGTGAAGTGCTGTCTAGAATTCTTGTTTTATTTATGTTTTTGAAATCCTAGAGTCATAAAAGGATTTTTGCATGTTTTTTCCTAATTCTATATATATTAAAAATGCCCTGTGTGTTAGCATAGCACAAAAAGATTCTGCGTAGTCAAGAATAAAAAAGCTCTTGCAGCAGTGTGCGTAATTATAGGGCTGCTGTTTAGTCATCAGTCATGATATGTGTGAATTTTTTGTGAATTCATCATTTATTCTGTTTCAGATGTAAACAGAATTTACATGAAGAGTTTAGTTTGTTCAGCACAATAGGGCTTGACCCATCTGAGTCTATTAAAAACTATTATAATATTAAGGCTAAAGACTAGCATCCTAATCAAGGATGTGTCTACAGGGTAGTATAGTTCCCTTCAATTTGGGAGAGTGCTTGGAGAACCAGGTCTTGTGGTTGTACAGATATAAACGAGATATCCAGATTTAAATTAAAGAGCTAAATTTTTCTGCATTAGTTTTTCTGTCACAACAAATGCATCTGAAACAATGGACAGAGGAATATACCGACTGCCCACTTGTAATGGGAAAATGGTTTTCTTTTCTGATATATTGCTCATATTGAACTTCTGCTTTCTTTTTTTTTTTGTTTTTTTTTCCTTTTTTTTATATATAATCTTCCTCTGTGCTGCTGCAAATCAGCCAGAAGAAATCAGCAGCTCAGTTGTTGATTGCCTGCAAATGAGTTGCCAGCATCCTGCAATTCTGCTGGCTTGAAATACTGTCTCATCTCCTTTACAGTAACAAGAGCTGAGAAGAGCCAGGCAGGGTGGTTTTCTGTGAGCAAGAGCGTGGGTGGAATCACTGTGTTTTGTGGTACGCTGCTCTCTGTTCTAGAGCTCTGAAAATCCTCCTGCCTCAACGTGTGAGTAATGGAATTCAGAAGAACAGAAATTGCCTTTTCAGGTTAACAGGTAAAAATCAGGAAATAGTTGCGCCTGCACTGGTTCCCCGTATTTATCAGAATCGTCTGATACTTCTTCAGAATTCCAAATCCATTTTGCTGACCAGCGGGAGATTCTGAAGTTGTAGCTACTTGCGGTGAAGTAATAGTAATTTACTTACTGTGGATTATATTTCTATTATTTTTCTATTATTTCTATAATATTTTTATATTTTCTATTCTTCCCACTCCTTTTGCTTATCTTGGTACCATGCCGTTTATAACTGGTATTTTGTAAGTGGCTTCTGAAGAAGAAAGGAGGAAAGCAAAGCATGCAGTTGGTCCCATGAGTGGATTATCAAATGCATCACGAACTTCTTGATTCAGAATAATTGTTTTATGTTTATTCCTTTCTTGATACTCCTTTCGTGGAGTATGCTCTTGATTGTGATGAGTCAATTAGTAGTGCTGAAACCCTCGGATTTTCCATGGATAAGGATTTTTTCTGAAGAATTGCAGTATCTGTTCCTCGAAGTGTGATGTAACTCCTGAGATCATGCTCTCAGTTTCTGAAACTGGTCCAATCCACTCAGCTCAATACCACTGTGAACTTTTAGATAAGACAAAATGTTATTCCTTGGTGTATGTTTGATGTTTTCTATACACCAACATGGAGCAAAACAAAAAAGACAAAACGACTGGAGCATGTAGAAATCTAATAAAAAGCAGAACTTTGAGAACTAAAAAAGATCAGTTATCTGCATGCCTAAATATTACATAGGCATGTGGCTTGGCAAGTCTGTTACAATCCTTGGAAGAAAAAGGAGCAAAGCAAGGATGATCAGTCCCTCAGATGTTAGAAAAAGAGATGCATGTAGAGGAATGCCATATAGTAAAGGACAAAGCAGATGGTAGTGGGAAAGCTTTGTACAGCCTTAGCAAGGAGGTTTAATTTTAATGCATTGCTGAGAATGAATACTTTTTCTACTTCTTTGAAGCAACCTTGCTTTCCTTGACTTCTGTGAGGTCGACCTGATAGTTCCCTATTGTCAGTAAAAGATAAGATCTGGTTAGCAGTGGAAGATTTCTGCTAAGTTTTCAAGTTATATCATGTTCATACACCATAATTTGCTTTGCTTTCAGACAGGTGAGGGTCTTGTTTGATGGGTGTGAGTACAGTAACATGGACTGCCTAGGTAGTTTCAAACCTTGTGATGGAATGATAATCACCGCCTTAAGTAGGAAGCTTTTTCTCTTTTACTTCCTTCCCCTCTGTGCTCTAATTATACTCCAGTAGCTGGCTGGTTTTATCCTCCAGGAAACACAACAGAAGCTGGGAGTGCTTGTTTAGCTGAACCTCTTGGTGCGATAAATTGCCTGCCTCCTGGAAAGCATTGGCCATTGGCTGCAACAGTGGTCATCCTAAAACCAGGTTTATTTGTTGTCTAAATCTATTGCTTCCACTGGAGTTACATGAGGGTTAAATTTAGCCCTCTCAGTAGCCCAAGCAACCCCAGGAGCAAAGTGTACCGATGCCTTTCAGCTTCTTGAGGGCTATTGGTGTGCCTGGTGTATGCTTAACTCCAGCCATGCTTGTTGTGAGTGATGCGAGAGCAATAGAAATGTTTGAGGTTTCTTTAACATTATCATGAAACATTAGTAAGAGCCATGAGAGATGAAGAGTTAAGAGTTTCCAGGAAAATGAGCAAAGCTTTAATCCACACTTGTGGATGCCACATCCCTGCCAGAGAATCGGCTGCTCTTGTTCAGGAGCTGTAATTGCAGTTGCCCTTCTGGGTGACCTGTCAAGGGAGCCAAGCAATGCAGATGAAACTAAAGCATCATTGGGTCATGGGAGTCAATGCATAGTTTAGAATACAGTGGCAGAAACTGTCTCCCCACAAGAGGGAAATGTAATTTCTTGCAGCCAGTGGATGGTAGTTCTGGTTTCTCCACAACGTTTAAAATCTGAAATAATATGCTCAGTTTTTGGTGCTGAGGACTTTTTGTAATGTATTTTGCCACCCTAGTCTAGTAATTATACAGAGATGTCAGCTGGAATTGATAGTGAAGGCCAAATTTGGAAGTAGCAACAGGATGTGTTGCTGCTATTGATCAAAGGCTATGTGGCTGTTTTTATGCACTGGTCCTCTCTTAGATCTTTCTTTTCTATTGATTGAACATGGTAGATAAACAACTGTCTGTGTAGCATGAACATTTATTAGGGCTTTTAAGCTGACTAAGGACAGCTTTGAATTAAATATGAGAGTTTAAATGACAGTTTTCTAATACATGGTGTCTATGAAGACTTCGCTTGCAGTGGCAATACAGTTTCGTTTAAGCATGGTAAAAGGAAATCTAAATACAGGGTTTTTTTCATACTCAAAAAGAAGATAAAAATACTGGAAAGTTGATTACAAGAAAGGCAACGGCTTTTTTGTTTTTCATATATATGTAGTTAAGTGTGGGCAAAGGCTGCATTTTGTAATATGCAGCTGTGTGCATGGTGCTCTCAACAAGCTGTATTGTCTTGTCCTGGCACTTTCTGAGAGGTTTGTATAAGTTAGTCAAGTGTCCTAAGATGTGGGTTCGAATGGAACTGCCAGGTGCAGTCTGGTGCTTCTGTAGTCACTTCCAATGAAATTAATAGAAAACTTTCTGTTGACTTTTTAATGAGTTAGATTGGACCCTGGGCCGTTATTATTAATGTCTTGGAAAGGTCAGGATCGATTTTCTGGCATCCTTTTCATCTCCAAGGAGGCTCTTTGCAATTCTGTGGGAGACATAGCAATATTGCTGTTCCTCTTCCTCGATAAATCTCTGTATAATTTAAGTTGTTCTGCTTGTCTTCCAAGGCTTTGTGGGATAACAGAGGCAAACTGAAAACTGCTGAATTCTGGGGGAGTTCTTGGTATCTTAATTGCCTAAAGTAGTATTTCTGTATGATGCCAAGCTTTCCCCCACTCCCAGGTTAGTCTGAATTTTATTCCAGTACTGTACTGCTGTTGTTTTTCCTTCCTGATTATGGGGATTAAACAAACCCCAAAAAGCCTGTTCCTGCAAATGAAAGCAGTCTGCCACACTGTAGTGTATAGAGCAAGTTGTGTTGGGTTTAAAGTAACGCTATTTCACTGCAGTCTAGTAACGCAATCTGCATGTGGATAGCGCTGGGGACCTATATCTTTGGATTTCTGCCTTTTAAAAACCACCTGAAGTCTCTGCAAAGTTTCCACCAAGCAGGCTTGTGTCTCTTGCCATGAAAAGGTTTCTTCCACTAAGTTCGCACTGTCGGTGTTGTTCGGTGTTAGTAATCTGTTCTGGGAGCATACTTGGGCTGTCCTTGCAACAGGCCAGAATGAAATAATTTCTCTGGCATTGCTGGGCAATACACCATGTCTCTGAAAGCACAGGATTTTCTTGTGCAAGTAAATAGCTGTGCTTGAAGTACTGCAGTCCTTGCGCCAGGAATATAAAATCCACCCAAAAACATAAAAGGTTTGGAGAGAAGGGAGTGTTGGGAAGAAGACCAGGGTGCTCCATTCACAATGCTGACCTTTGAAAAGGATAATCCTTATGCTCACATTTCTTTTGAAATGTTTAACGTGCCCCACTAGCCATGAGAGGGGATTTAATGTCTTGTCTTATCTTGGGCTATTTCTTCAGGTGAAGTGTTGATACGTAGGCTCCTCTGAACTCACTGCCATGCTTTCCTTTATTTTCAGGATACTGGGGTTGGGAAGTCAAGCATTGTTTGTCGATTTGTCCAGGACCACTTTGACCACAATATTAGCCCTACTATTGGGTAAGTACCACACATAGTATCCTTTTTCTTCTGTATGTCTTTTTAACTCGCAGCCCTCTGTTGAGCTCCTTTCTTTTCCTTACTTCCAAGTGTGTGAATACTGTGTATCTTTTTTCCCCCAATTTATCAATCTCACTCAACTCTTTACTCTCCTTTAATGGCTTTCAGCTCATACTATGTGTTTAGAGAGTGTGGGGCTGCTCCAAACCAAGTTTGCTCTGCTCTCCCTGCTCTGGGAATACAGAGGGTCCCTCAGCTTACTGTATTGGAGCATAGTCTTATTATGGAGAGTATATGGAGATTATAGTCTTATTATAAAAGAGCTCTGCCATTCTCCTCCTGTGAATGGTGTCTCTTGAAATAGCCCCTTTTCCTGGGGCTGTCCAGAACCACATTGTAGTGGCTGGTGTTGTGCATGGCCACGACTTCAAGCTGTTCTGTTTTGTTTTTCTTCACCCATCTTACACCGAGAGATTCTTAGATGTCTTACTCAACTGCTGTCCTTTTTGTCTTGTCAAGAGCTTCCCTCTTTAGATTGTATTTTCGTCATAGGACCTTAGGATTAAAGTAATTTTAGTTCCTATCGGTCAATGAGGTATCAAACCTGATCCTGAGAGCTTAAAGAACTGAAACCCCACATCCCAAGAGGCTGTGATGTGCACAATGACCAGGGCACCCCATAGAAGGGTAATGGCAAAAGAGCCATGGAGAGCCCTTGCTGACACACATGGATCTGTGTTGTGTATCCTGACAGGCTGGGCTGGAATATGGACAGTGTCTGTTCCTAGGTGTGGACATGCTTTCATCTAGGTTTGGGATGTATCATGTTATCCTGCCTTTCTCAAAATAGGGACAATGCAATTTAAACTAGGTATAGTTAATTCATACCTGTTCTTTAAAACCTGGTGAGCTTCCATGTGTCAGACCATCAGAACCTTATTAATTCTGTGTCCGCTTAAACCACGACATTCTATAGTTGATTTTAATTCCAGATCTTTTTCTTTTAACATCCTGGGGACAAACCTGCCAAGTCCAGTGTGACCTGGAGCACTTTGAAAATTGTTGTTCTCTTGCAGGAAAGGAAGCTCGTATGCAGTGTTTATGAAGGAGTAATTTGGGTGGGAAGGGCTGACCTGGCTTGTGTGTTAGAGCTGTCTTGAATCATCTGTGAAGGGTTGGTATTGATTGCTGTGTGTTGTTTAGAGGGTTAGATGACAGCTTTTAAAGCTCTGCCTTTCAATGCATGAAGGATTTTCAGCTGGAAGTTGCACGTTGAAGTTCCAGGGCAATTTTGTACTCCTCAGTGTAATGAATAGAGAAAATGGACAGCGAGAAAAGAAGCAAGTAATGAATAACATTACTGACTAAAGGACACTTGCTTGCAGTGAAGGAATTGATGGGAACTTGAATGGTTCTTTGCTTCTAAATCACCAGCAGCCTTTTTCCCCAAGTAGTTTTTTTTTGCTAAGTAAATGTCTTCTGCTCAAATAGGAAAATATTTTCCCTCTGTTATCATAGTTATGAAAAATACAGGGATTTTTTTTTCCATTTGAAAATTAAAGCGCGAAGGCTGCCTTGCGCATGGGTGATATTACTTGTCTATACAGATGAGGTTTTTATTTTTGTTTTCTTCCAAATTAATAAAATATTTTAAATAGACAATCTACAATAAATATACAATCTACAGTATACAATCCACAGTAGCTGCTGTGGCTCTATAAAGTTCCTGGTTTTGAAGCTGTAAAGTGTTGCTTAATGCTTTGAGGAGAGTGGCAGCTGAAAGCATACTCCCGAAAACAACCAAAGAAAACACTGTTGCTTTTTTGGCCTTCATATTTTTATAAGCAGTGCATTGTTGTTAAATTCGAACAATAAATTGGCTGTAGAAGAGAACTCCAGTGTATCATTCTCAGGAATGTTTTGGTCAGTCACACATTGTTTGATATCGTTCAGTGCTTTTGTAATGACAGTGCATTGTTTCAAATGCAACTTTATGAGCCAGGAAGAAGGTTACCACAACAGAAATTGTTCGTCAGTGTCCGCACAGGATGGGGAGTGGGAGTCTGCCTGAGTTTGGTGGTGTCCTAGGCAGCTTTCAAATGAAATGCTGTAGTATAGAAAAAGCCTATGAATTTGCAACCTTCTTTCCTAGAAGGACAAAAATCACTGTGAAAGCACAGACAAATCACATCTCCTACAAAAACCAGAAGCTGCAAGGACTTCATTCGTCTGAGGTGAAAGGGAGAAGAACTTTTTTCCATTTGTTCACCATAATGCATTCCACAAGGTGACTTTTCTGTTTCGTGGTGATCCAGTATTCTAGGTTTAACTGAAAAACTGCACATTTGTTACCTGATATGATGCTGGCTGATGCCTTTTTCTTGGGCCCATATCACTGAGAAGATGGAGCTAGCTATTAGCAGAAGTGTGAGCAACAGCACTTGTGTTCCTGGGCCCATGCGCAAATGCTCCCTGAACCTCAGAGGCTTTTTCCTGCTTTTAAGATAGATATGCAGGTGTCATATATTTTATCTGAGAAAAGGGAGACTTTCACTTCTGTAGGCATTTTATCAAGGTTTTGGAGTTCCCCCATATGTGGTCTAACCCATCAGAACTTGCTGTGGTCTGTGTGTTGCATATTTGGAGTGCTGGTCATGTTACAAATTTCTGCTGCTTCCTTCTTTTCAGAGCATCCTTCATGACTAAAACAGTGCCTTGTGGGAATGAGCTTCATAAGTTTCTGATCTGGGACACAGCTGGTCAAGAACGGGTGAGTATTGCATTGCTGTATGTCTTTGTTACCCATGTCTCTTCTAATGTGTTGGCATACTCTGTCTAAAACTTTCATCTTCAGAAAGCTTTGTAAGTATAGACCTGAATCTTTGCAAGGCTCTGCAAAGCAGGTGCTCAGCAGTCACCAAAAAACAGGTTCCAGTTTCACAGGTGGGGAAAATGAAGAGGCAAGCTGAATTGTCAGCCGGTTTCCTCAAGACAAGTCAGACAGTGCCCAAGCTATCTCTAGCTCCCCTCTGGTTTCATCAGGTTTAGTGTGGCAGCTTTTGTTGGTGGTGAAAAGCACTTGACTTCCAGCACATGGGCTGGTGGGTGGTCTGAGCTTAGGTGGCTGATGAGAAGCTCAACATGAGCTGTCAGTGTGCGCTCACAGCCCAGAAAGCCAACCACATCCTGGGCTGCATCAAAAGGAGTGTGATCAGCAGGTCAAAGGAGGTGATCCTGCCCCTCTACTCTGCTCTGCTCTCATGAGACCTCACCTGCACTGCTGCATCCAGCTCTGGGAACCCCAACACAAGAGGAGCAAGCACCTGTTAGAGTGAGTCCAGAGGAGGCCACAAAGACGATCAGAAAGCTGGAGCACCTCTCCTATGAAGATAGGCTGAGAAAGCGGGGCTTGTTCGGAAGAGAAGGCTCCGGGGAGACCTTGTAACAGCTTTCCAGTACCTAAAGGGGGTCTACAAGAAATCTGGAGAGGGACTTTTTACAAAGACATGCAGTGATAGGACAAGGAGGAATGGGTTTAAACTGGAAGAGGATAGATTCAGATTAGATATTAGGTAGAAATTTGTTACTGTGAGCATGGTGAGACGCTGGCATGGGCTGCCCAGAGAAGCTGTAGCTGCTACATCCCTGGCTGTGTTCAAGGCCAGGTTGGATGGGGCTTTGAGCCACCTGGTCTAGTGGAAGGTGTCCCTGCCCATGGCAGGGGGTTGGAACTGGATGATCCTTGAGGACCCTTCCACACTAAACCATTCTACAACTCTGGGGTTGTCCTGTGTTGGGACATTGAGTATGGGTACAGGTTGTGTCTGCTGTTAGTATTTTGGAAATTAGCACCAGCAACCTGAATCACTTAGGGTTTTCATCTTGATTTTTCAAGTGTATGAGGTGAATTGTTTAAATTAAGTAGCTTTTCATTTGGCTTTTCAAAAAACAAAGCCATAATGGGGTTCATGTGCATTATGTTGGCTGTATGTAAGCCTAGCTGGTCATTTGTTTCTTTTAATAGCTTCATGCAGTAGCATGCAGTAATATGCTGTAGGACTGTGGAGTTTATTTAATAGATGCCCACATTTATCTTGAGAAGTTTGAAAGATGTGGAAAAACCCATGGTCATGTTTTAAAATATCTTCAGACTTTCTTGTGAAATTACAGTGTTCCTGTTCATAGAGAAATACAGCTATGCTCATGTTAGGTTGGGGTAAAATGAGGTGGTTATACAGGTGGTAATGTCAGTCCTCACGCATCCTACTGTATTCTCCACACCTTCTATGTGGATTGCAGTTGATGAAGATTTTTGCTCTTAAGTGCAGGAAATGCTTGTGCTTTTATTACAATGTGCAGCGCGATGTAAAGTAGTCCTGATGAAATCTACTGACAGCAGTTCAGTATGTTATTTATGATGGGAAACAGATCTTGAAAAACATATTTGAAGTATAGCATAATGCCTTTCTTTGAATCTTATTTGTTCCATTTCTGCGTGGTCTGGAGCTGATAACTAAGCAATTATTGCAGGAGGTAGCAAAGGTTGAGGATTTTTCCCATGGTTTGAGTTTCCTTGCTCCTTTTCTTTCTCTTCCCTCTGCTGCTTCTCTGCTTTCTTTTCATTTTCTCTTTTAGCTCCTCAGCACACAAAACTCAGTCCTTGACATTTAGATATAAGTATTAATCTGTTTTCTCTCATAGTCTTAAGACACTCAAAGCTTTTCTTTAAAGTAGGTGAATATTAATAAAGTCATATTTATTAAACTAAACAGTGCCTCATTTGAGGCAGGAAATCTGTGACTGAGCTCTGACTCTTGGACGCAGAGTCCATCCTTCCTATCTAGTCCCTTGTGTTTCCTCTGCATTTTTTCTAAGCTCATAATTTTTCAAACATCTGCCTTTCCCCCCCCCCCTTTTTTTTTGTGCCCAGCAGTGATGAGCAGCGACCACTACAAACCTGGTTAAATTGCGCAAAGCGTATTACAGATAAGTTTCATGTTGCAGGTTTTGATGTCTAGTTGTAAATTGTAACCTCTTTAAGCCAGGGACCACCTTTTTCTTCTCTGTACAATGTATTCCTGATCCTTCACTAGGACTTTAGGAAACTGGGGTGATGCAGTACACAAAGTCAGTGGGTGCTGAGTGCTAGTGACTGAGGCAGACAAGTTTCCCAGGGTGAGGTCCCTACTGTTCCAGGTCATTCTCTGTCTTGGAGCGTCCCCATTTTACCGATAAACGTATGACACTTCTCAGTACCTTACTCACTTTAATTTGTATCTGGGATTTTGGTTACTTTGTCTCATGTTGCTCCTTCTCGTCTGCTGTTCAGGAACAGATTTCTCCCCGTTAATCTCTTTCTCTTAATCCTTTTTACAACAGTGACAACCCAAAGCTTCCATCCTAGCCCAACCTCTGGGCCAATTGCTGGTTTTCATAATGTACTAATACATGTATTCCAAGTGGTGTTTCTGCTCTGAGACTTCATGTTCTTCCCTTGTTCTCTGAATTTTTTCTGCGAGGCTTTATGTTCCACTGCTGTAGTCTGGAAGTTTCGTCAATGCTGATAGCTGTGTTTAGCACTTCCTGCTCTTTCAACATTGCCTGCCTTTGTGCTCATTCTCCTAAATGCAAGGCCAAGCATAGGGCTTGCATGTGCTTATTCTGGGGTCAGGGTGCTCTGTGCTTCCCCAGCTGTGCCAGCTGTTGCTGTGTCCACATGCTGATGTGGAGCCTTCACAGCAGAGGAGCCCTGGCTGCGATTTAACTGAAGCCTTATTATGCCGTGCAAGTTAAGCTCAAACCTTAAGCATGGTAGAGGGGGCAGGTGGAAATAACAGCAGCAGGTCTTCGGTGTTCCTCATTCATGAGTTTCACCTTTCTCAAGAGTTTTCTCTTGCTTTTTCATGAGTTTCTCTGTGCAACAAACCGGAAAACTGCCAGCTTGGAGAGTGCAGAGAAACCACTCATCGGTACCTTAGTCACAAGCCCTTATTTAAGAATGCTCTGTGAGAACCAGTGTGGCTGCTGGCCACCTCCAGTCAGCTGGGAGAAACTGGAGATCCATGTGGCTGCTTCTGAAAGGAGCTGTATCCTGGGTGCTCAGAGAAGCCAGCTGGAAGCACTCAGCACCCCCTTGAGGCATCGAATCAACTTTCAGATAGCCACTTGTGTTGCAAGCCTTTGGAAACGCTGGTCATTGTTGGGTTTAAAAGCTTTTAGCAATAACTGAGTTGGTTGAAGCAGCTTAATATACAGGCCAGCCAGTCAGAGGTTGGTTGTGGAGAACAGATAACTTCTGGTTCGTATGGATAATAGAGATAATATTTTATTTCTTCTGTGTCAGGAAATTTGGAATTGCAGGTGAATGAACCAGAACTGCAATTTTGCGGGGAAATAATGGGAAATGTCACTTCTGCAGAGTGAAAATAGTGCAGGAAAAATGGAGATCAAAAGCATTTCCATGATAGCCTTGGTGGGAGCGAAAGCTTGGCACCTGTCCTGGAGGAGACCCTGGAGAGGGGTACATGGCTCTCCGGCAGCTCTTTGCTGCGGAAAATTCACATTGTACTTGATTACAAAAGGAGGGAGCTTCTTTTTCCTTTTATCTTGTTCCTTCTTTTCCCTTTTTTGCATCAAGAGAACCTTAAACTGGCAGCCCACTTAGCAAAATCCCCTACTTTTCTGTGACTTAAGTACTGCTCTCTGTAGACCCAGTTGCTTTGTGCTGTTGTGCTGTTAGACAAGCCTGCTTTATTCTGTTCCTCAGAATCACTTTCCCTCCACCCCACCATCTTCCAAATGCCTCTCTTTTTCCCTGTCTTCACTTCCCTCTCCCCCTTCCATCAGCTTTAAATTGTTGCTGTGGACTTCAGGACTTCAATGCACAACAATTATGTTGTTGTTACCAAAGATTCCCTCCCCTAAGAAGAGCCTCTTCACAAGTTAGTTAATGATGGTTTTATTAGCATATATGGTGCCCTAAGTAGCTTCTAATTACAATGCTTTGTGTGAATACCTTGGGTGGCTGCCAGCTTTCCTCTTTGCCAGCTGAGGAATATTGTAGCAAATAGTTAGGGAGCCTGAGGGCTGTGTTTCTAGGGCAGGAAAATTTATCTCTGTCCTTTTAAAATTTAGCGTGCTGAACTGTGGGATTTTTAATTTTGTTTAATAGAAGGAGCCTCAATTACTTGAGCTCAATTTAAATTTGATAGACATTACCCTGAATTGTGTGCTTATATTATTAACTGCTCCGTTTCAAGTCAAAGGCTGACTGATGGGAGATCTACAGCGATTTATAGCCCCCTCTTTTCTGAGTGCCAGTAGCTGTACTGGTGATTCTCAGGCACAAGTTAGGGCATGAGAACTGCTCCTTGAGAGGAGGACTTGCTGCAGTCTTGACTGGGGCATATTCCTTAAGCTGAACAACCTAATCACTGGGCTTATGGATGTCTCCTGAAACCAGACTATCCTGAGAGGAGTTAACATCAGTTATCAATGACATGAATTAACTTCTGCAGTCAAGGCGTAGCATGGACTTTGTTCTACAGTTTTATATAGGTGATGCTGATGGTAGCTCAGAGCTCAGACAGTATGGAGGTGGCTCTTCATATATGGTGCAAGGACCTCCCTGCAGTGAGCTACTGCTCTCTTGCATGCTGCAAAGGTCATCAGGTGACTTGGTGGTATGTGTGTTTGTGAGAGTGCCAGTGCCAATGGCGTTAGAGCTAGGAGGTGAATATGTTATTTTTGCTATTTCTAGAATGAGCAGAAAGCACAGTAAATTGTTTAAGATGCGTGTGGATGTGTTGTTTCTTAAGCACCAGCAAACTTGCTGCATGTATAGCAAAGTGTTGGAATTTTTTCCTTCTTCGCTTTTAGAATTTTTACATATTTGACAAAAATGCTCATTCTTCTTCAACTTAGCTAGCAAAAAATACATGTAGGTCAGAAGCAGACAGATCTTCCCTGATTTATTCAGCTTGTGAATCCTGAGAAGTGGAATGTCAGCCTTCAATCTATCAGCCTTCAAGCTTTTCAAGGGAAAACTGCTCAAGGTTACAAAGTACTAAATGGTATCTGATAGTGGCTTTCGTGCATAGCATTTTTCCATTCACTCATTGCCAGCTGAGAATGTCAGGAATTTTGTATCCCTCCCTCCCTGTGCTGCTTCTTATGCGAGCAGCTTATGTGTTGGGGTAATCCTTTCAATGAGTCTGGTTTTTGCCTTTGCTTCTCTCCACACCCTGACTTTCTGTTTGTTGGTAGCTGCTGCCTCCAAGGTGACAGGAATGGGGCAAGTAAATGCCCAGACTTGGGCAAGTAGAGGCTCCCAAGCTGAAAAATGGGTACTGTTCATGGCACATGAACTTCTTCAATGAGCTTACGCAAGTTGAATGCAGTTGTGGCAGCCTCTGGCTCTTTCCCCGTGGGGATCCATGGAAGCGGTTAAGGCAGCTTTCCTAAACAGGCTGGTAGTTACGTGTTTCCGACGCTGGCCTACCATGCTTTTCATCACAAGAGCCTCAGTGGTTTGGGCTGTAGTAATGGGGGCCAAAGCATGAGGGTGAGTGTGCTTCAGGTGGGTTTGGGGACAGAACTGAAGGGGTTTGTGGGGGCTGTGCGGCAGGAAAAACAGGCCATCCAAAATCACCTGCAGAGGGGCTGGGGGGGGGACCAAGCTGCACTGAAGTCTTGATCAGGAAAGGCCAGTGCGTGTAGTAGAAAGGGAAGGAAGTTGCAGGTCTGTGTCAGTGCCTGCACAGATAAGCTTCTAGACAGAAACTGTTGCTGTCCTTACCATTAACGGCACCCAGACAAAGAAAGGGTAAGGATCTCTGACCTTGAGCCAAGTGATCTTGGCCGCTCAGATGCAGTGTATGTAGTCAGAGAGCAGCTTCTCAAGAATGGGAATGAATCTAGTTGAATGATTACAGCTGTCAGGAAGCAATTCTTGTGCTGCTGTGCACCTGCAGGTGGCTGGAAAAGGCGCTATGTGGAAAAATCTTAGCCAAATTCAGCCCTTGACGTGAGAAGGTGCATAGCACTTGCTGAGCACTGGTCTGATTCGGCTTACTTGGTGCATCCTTACCCATTCCAGGCATGATTGTAGGCAGAGTTCTAATGCTGTTGCAGTAAGAATACATGATGTTCTTTGCAGTCTAGGATTGTAAAAGCAACCCAGTAAAGGAGTTGGGGGGTGGTTGTCATTGGTTTTGGGTTTGTTGTCTTTTTTCCTCTTGGCTGCGGAGTCTGGAAGTGACATCCTGCTATGGCAGTAAGCCAGCACTGGGGTGAAGCACAAAGATGGTGCAAAGAACTGCTGACATGTATTTGTGTTCCCTGGTGTGCCTGTCAGATTGAATGAATCCAGACTGTCCTTTGTCAGCCTCTATGTAAATAAGCAGGAGTGGTACATTTCATTTCTCTATTTATTCGGCCTCTATCTTGCTTCCTAAACTAGCATTACATGAGACATGTTTATGAAACTTCACTAATATAGCTCAGGTGTGATTTACAATATGTTCCTTTAAATTAATTTTTCTCTTCTAAGTACTGTGATATGGCTACCATGTGGGTTTTTCTTCTTCATTCTGTACTGCAAGTACAGGGGAAATGTGAAAAACATTACCTGACCAAATATACCCCCCTCCATGTTGAGATATATGCACAGGAAAGAGAAATCAAAATATTACAGAGCTTTCAAATAGGTGTTAATTCTTTAGTGGCTGGTTGCTTCCATTTTTCTGCCCTTTACAAGGGCAAAGCTTCAGTAAGATGGCCAGATGAGGGGTTGTAGGATCCCAAAATACTCCTGGAATCAATAAAAGCAGCTCTGGTTATGCTGAATGTGCATTTACAACACCCAAGACTGAATTTGTCCTCTGTGCTGAGGGCTGTACAGCTGTAAAGGTTGGGCAGCTTCTGGTTGGATCCTGAGAGAAAAGGGGACCTGCTCTCGGAGGAAGTTTCATAATGTGCATGTGGGCTCACTTCTTCCTTAGTGGCAGAGATCATAGAATCATAGAATAGTTTGGGTTGGAAAGGACCTTAAGATCATCTACTTCCAACCTCCCTGCCATGGGCAGGGACACCTCCCACTAAACCATGCCCTCCAAGGCTCTGTCCAACCTGGCGCTGAACACCACCAGCGATGGAGCATTCACAACTTCCCTGGGCAGCCCATTCCAGTGTCTCACCACCCTCACAGTAAAGAATTTCTTCCTCATATCCAATCTAAACTTTCCCTGTTCAAGTTTGAACCCATTACCCCTTGTCCTCTCACTACAGTCCCTGATGAAGAGTCCCTCCCCAGCACCCCTATAGGCCCCCTTCAGATACTGGAAGGCTGCTATGAGGTCTCCACTCAGCCTTCTCTTCTCCAGGCTCAACAGCCCCAATTTCCTCATCCTATCTTCATACTGGAGGTGCTCCAGTCCTCTCATCATCCTCGTGGCCCTCCTCTGGACTTGTTCCAACAGTTCCATGTCCTTTTGATGTTGAGGACACCGGAACTGCACATAGTACTCCAAGTGAGGTCTCAGGAGAGCAGAGTAGAGGGGCAGGATCACCTCCCTCTACCTGCTGGTCGCGCTCCTTTTGATGCAGCCCAGGATATGGTTGGCTTTCTGGGCTGCAAGCACACACTGAAGCCAGCTCATGTTCATTTTTTCATCGACCAATGGCCCCAAGTCCTTCTCTGCAGGGCTGCTCTGAATCTCTTCCCTGCCCAACCTGTAGCTGTGCCTGGGATTGCTCTGACCCAGGTGTAGGACCCTGCACTTGTCATGGTTAAACTTCATCAGGTTGGCATCAGCCCACCTCACAAGCGTGTCAAGGTCCCTCTGGATGCCATTCCTTCCCTCCAATGTATCAACCAAACCACACAGCTTGGTGTCATCGGCAAACTTGCTGAGGGCACACTCAATCCCACTGTCCATGTCACCGACAGAGATGTTGAACAAGACCGGTCCCAACACTGATCCCTGACAGGCACCACTCGATGATGAACCGCAAGAACAAAGTGGATGATGTGTTTGTAGAGGAGCACTAGTACGAAGGTGCTCTGAACCCAGTTAGCATTGCACCAGAACTTATGTGACTGTGTAGCACGCTGAGTGATGTGCTTTAAGGAAGCAAGTCTTGAAAGTCTGCATGAAGCTACAGAAGTCATTGATTTTTAGGTTTTTGGGGCATGCCTTTGGTGGAATAAGTTTCTTATTTATATTTGGAATAGTCCTTTTGGCCTGGCTGTAGCTACTGTATTGGAAAATGTACCCTTATGACTTACCTATTGCATTGCATGGTTTAGTGACCTCAGCCTCACAAGTTGTTATTAGCTCCTACAAAAGCAGAACAGGCCTAATGAGTGATGAATTGGGTCAGTATTTGCAAATAGGCAGATGTTTTGTGGGTACTGAATGAGAGGCACAGGACTTCTAAATTTCCACAGTAGGTGAGCTGCTAGTGATAGCTCACTCATTATATGAAGATGTCTTCCCAGTGCCTAGAAGGACATGGTGGGAAATGGTGTGGGTGAAATTCAGTTGTAGAAGCAGCAAGTACCAGTATCTTTTGACTCCCAACAAAAATATATGCTGTAAAGTTGTAGGTGGGTTTTGGGGGAAACAGAGGAGGGAAGCCATTTGGATTAATGTATTTAATGTATTAATTAATTAATACAATGTATTTAATGGTTAAAGGATGATCATGTGTTTATGATACAGCCACAAGAAAATGTATTACTTGTAAGGGGAAGTGCAGTTAAGCCTGCTTTATGTTTGGAGTGCTGCAGACAAATGTGGTCACCAGCTGTCAGGAAGGATGAACTGAATCTGAATCGGGTGCAGAGAAATGTGTTTAGACTCTTTCTTCTCCATTACCTTATCTTCAGATTGGAAGAGCCTGGTTTATCAGAATGGCAAAGTTAATGCTGCAAAACTGCTCGACGTTCATATTTCAGCTAAAGGCAAGCATTGATGCTTGAATTTTAGTAATTCAGAGTGCAAGTAAATTACAAGAAGTTTAGTAATTAGAAATTCAGAATTTTATTAATCATCAAAGTAATGTTATCCCTGTATAAGTGTTGGGGGGGGGGAAAAAACACTATTTTAGTCTGGATCTTGGTTAGCTTTTGAAATGTTAGGAGTGTGGTTTTTTGGGATGGTGGGAGCTGAGAAACGGCTGTCTTGGGTCTGTGTTGCCCTGTTAGTCCGAGGTGGTGTGAGCTGCTGCTGGCTGCAGGTAGGGGTGACAACTGCCAGAGCACTGCTCTTGGCTGTGGGTTATGGAGGGGCTGACTCCCCAGCAAGTTGGGGTTGTGACTTGGGAGTCCGTGTGGCAGAGCCAGAGGTGGCCGTCTGAGCGTTTAAGGTGGTCCTTCTTGAGAAGCAGAGCTGTTCTCATGGTAAATCTCAAACTGCTCCTGTTTCTCCTAATTTTCTTGGGAATTACTGGATACAGAAATACTTAGCTATAAAATCAAGGTTATAGGCATTGTAATTTATGCTACAGAGGTAATCCCATGAGATTTAATTTTGTGAGCTGATTTTTTTGAGTGTCACTTGTTTTGGACATCTGTCCTACATTTGGTCCTTGGCAGGTGAAAAATGTGCACATTAGTATTTTGTATGCCTTTAATTAATTTTGCGTGGCTCTCATTTTTCCAGGTAATTAGGCCAGGAAAAGGTTCAAGAGGACTTTGCTTTTCGGCACTGATTCAGAAGAAAAAAAAAAAAGTTTTTTATTAGTATATTTGTGATATTTGAAAATCAATGTCCATAAACCATATTTATTAAGAGTCCACTATTTGTCATGAACCTTGCTCAGAGTTACAGGTTTTCAACCCCTCTTGATTCATTCTGTGTTGCAAAGAGCCTTTTCCTGTTTTCTTGTGGACGACAGTGATTTCTTATGACTGGAACAGAGTGCATCATCGTGTTTGTTTATTAGACTGTACAAAAGAATGACAAGGAGGAATTAATTTTGGTTTTACTTGATATTCTGTACTTTTATAACTGATAATAATTGTTCCTGGTGTACTTTCAGTTGTTACTAAGCAATTTAAAAATACTTCTGAGACTGTAGGAAATTTCATTAAGATGCATTATAATCCCATTTTGGGCACTTTGACCAAAGTAAGATATGAAATCTTGAGTGTCAGGTTTATCCAAATGGGAATATGAATTTACATGCCAGATGAAATCTATCCCTCGATATTAAAAAAGCCACCCGGATCGTGAAGCTAAATGCCCAAATGTGGGCAAAATGTTTGCCCTCTTTAAAGGCCTCAGCTAAAATATTACTCAAGAATCATGAAAGGGGAAATAACTGTCCTGTCAGCTGAGCAAGTAGATTTTTCAGTAGAGTAGATTAGGCAGGTCATACTTACGTTAGCAACAACTACTGAGCCTGAGCGCCTTTCAAAGGCAGTTGCCTTTCTGAGCCTAGCTTGCTGGGGTCTTGCCCTCCCTCTTTCCAAGCTTATGAAGAATTAGAATATTTAAGTAGATTATTTTGTTTTAAATGCATTCCACCCATGTGCTGTGCCTCTGGTTGATGCTTTTTATGTTTCTTGAAATAAGCAGCAGGTCAAACATAGTTTGACACAGTTTGGAGTTTCTGTTGTTGAAGTGCAACACACTGTTGACATTAATTAATCTCCAGAAATGTTTCCAAAGAAGTTTTCTTTGTTTCTGCATATTACCTGCACTGATTTAAAATTATCATTGCTTTCATTATGGGAAAAACAGAGTAAAATTGCCAGTGGCAGTAGACTGTACCAGCAGAGATGTGCACAAAGAAGTTCTGCAAGTGCAGAGCTACTTAAGTGTGGTCTGAACTTCGTGAATCTGCTTTCTAGTAGTACTTTCCTCCCTCCTTTTTCTCAGCCATGCTTTCCCACCCTTTCCTTTTGGTTGAGCCTGGAGCTTATCTGATGAATAGCAAGCTGGTTTGGGAATCCAGCTAAAAATTAATCCTACCCCAAAAATGGTTGTTTGCATTCAATTCTACTTGTCCACAATCCAGTGAAAGAGGTCTGCTTTTGTGTTGTTTTGTTGTTGTTATTACCGCTACTGCTTTCTGGCTCTAACACTGGCAATAATCTTCAGTGAAACAGCTATTATGGAAAGTGTTCTTGTCACCTGGTCAAAAGAAAAGGCAGTGAAATTCCCAAGATGTTGTACAGGTTCTCAGTGTGCTTTCTGGGCCCTTATTGAAGGAATTTGAAGTATGTGAGTTTAACTGCATGGCTCCTGTGAAGTGTGATTACTGTTATCTTAGAGCTCTTTGTAAATTTATGAATACCATGTAATATAGATTAAACCCAAATCTCCATGTGTGTAGACTATGTTGGTTTTATCCCAAGAGTTTACACACTGGGAGGAGTGTGCATGCACCATGAAAGGTTAGACCTACCCTCCATAATTATGGTCCCTAATTTTCAGGCTACTTTTAATGCAACAGTATGTCGATGAGCGGGTCTTGGAAATTCTTGAAGTTTGTAGGAGATAACTTCTTGTCACAGGTACTCACTAGGAGAGATGCCCTCCTAGTGTTACTATTTGTGAATAGAGGACTTGCGTGGGATGTGATGGTGGGAGTCTGCCCTGGCCACAGTGATCATTAAATGGTTGAGAAAAAATTATAGCAGAGTTGCCACCTTGGACTTCAGGAGAGCAAATGTTGAGCTGCTCAGGGAGCTATCTAATGGAGTACATGTGGAATCTGCTTTTGAGAGCTTAGGAGTCCATGAGTGCTGGTAAGTCTTTAAGAACCACCTTTTAGAAGCACAGGAGCAGGCAATTCCACTGTGTTGCAAGTCAAGTAAGCAGGACAGAAGACCAGCTTGGATGAACAGGGAACTCCTCATGGAGCTCACAAAGTAAAAGGAGCTGTATGATCTCTGCAAGCAACATCAGGCTTCTCAGGAAGAGCTGTAGTTCATTTATGAAGGGAGAAGATGCAGAAGGCCAAAGCTCAATGAGAGTTGAAATGGGAGAGTGTTGTTTCAGATAACAAGAAGGGCTTTTAAAAGCATATTAATAGCAAGAGGAGGTCTGAAGAAAACATTCTTGTTGAACATGATCATCTGTCTAACAGGGATGAAGAAAAAGCAAAGGTGTTCATTGTGGCTTTTGCCTCAGACTTGAATAACACTGACAGATGCTAGGCTGTCCAGTCCCCTGCATTGAAAGACTGCAAGTGCAGGAACAGTGACTTTTCATTTGTAGACATTGGAATTGTTAGGGATCAGCTGTATCAGTTGAATGTTCACAAGTCAATGGCGCCTGATGTGATTCATCCCAGAGTTCTGAAGGAGCTAGCGGATGTTACAGCAGGACCCCTCATCCATCATCTACGAAAGGACCTGGGCGTCTGGGAGGGCCCTGATGACTAGAAGCTAGCCAGTGTTATTCCAATCTACAAAAAGGGCATGGGGGAAGAGGGCTCACAAAAAGGGACAGCCTCGTTTAACTAATTTGTTATCCTTCTGTGATAAGGTCTCCTGGCTAATGGATGAATGGGAGGCGATGAATGTAGATTTTCTGTATTTTAGTAAGGCTTTTGATACTGCCCCTCACATCATCAAGTTGTCCAATTGTGGGATGAGTGTGTTTATGGAACACTGGGTGAGGCAGAATTCAAAGGGTTATAGTGAATGGGGCTACATCTGGGTGGTGACTAGTCACCAGCGGTGTTCCTCCGGGTTCAGTTGTAGGGCCAGTCATGTTCAAGATGTTTATCAATGGTCTGGAGGGAGAAGTTGAACCCACCATTAGTAAGTTTGTTGACAATACCAAACTGGGAGGTGCTGTTGACTCTCTTGAGCAACAAGATGCTTGCAGAGGGATCTAGATAGGTGGGAGAATTGGGCAATGGTTAATGGGATGAAATTTGGCAAGTTGAAATGCTGAACTCTGCACCTAGGATGGAGTAATGCCAGGCACAAATATAAGTTGGGAGAGGAATGACTGGAGAGCAGCCCTGCAGAAAGGAATCTGGGGGTGCTGGTCAGCAGTAGACTCAGTAGGAGTCAGCAGTGTGCCTTGGCAGCCAAGAGGGCAAATGGCATCCTGGGGTGCATCAAACACAGCAGAACCAGCTGGTCAAAAGGGATGATTGTCCCAACATACTCAGCATTGGTGTGGCCTCGCTCCAAGTGCTATGTGCAGTGCTGGGCCCCACAATTTAAGGAGGATGTGAAGGTCCTTGCCTGTGTCCAGAGGAGGGCAACGAAGCTCGTGAAAGAGCTGGAATATCCTGTGAAAAGCTGAGGACTTTGGGCTTGTCTAGTCTGAAGAAAAGGAGGCTGAGGGGCCGCCTCATTGCTGTCTACAGCTTCCCAAGAAGTGGAGAGGGAGATGCTGATCTGTTCTGCCTCAGATCCAGTGACAGGACACCTGGGAATGGTTCAAAGCTGCGTCCATCAAGGGGAGGTTCAGATTGGCCATTTGGAAGCATTTTTTTACAGAGATGGTGATCAAACAATGGAACAGGCTTCCTGGAGAGGCGGTCAACGCTCCAAGCTGTCAGAGTTTAAGAGGAATGTGGACAATGCCCTTAATAACATGCTTTAACTTTTGGTCAGCTCTGATTTGGTCAGACATTTGGACTAGACGATCACTGTAGGTCCCTTCCAACTGAAATAGCCTATTCTGTTCTAACACACTGGAAATGAATGTCGTGATCTAGAAGCCCAAAAAATCTGGAAAGCATTTGTTGCGTTAAACATGCAAGTAATACAAGCCACACACTGAAAGCCTGGAGGACGTGTCTGACCAGCTCCCCCAGGATCTTGGATGATCCCTTTTCTTAAGACCACACTTCTTGACCAATTCCTCTCTCTTTTCTCATCCTCCTTCCTGCTGTTTTCTTCTATTAACGAGCTCTCCCACCTGCCTCGCTCCCCAAAACACTTCAGCACTTGACCATCTGTCACTGCTGTTGTGCATCCTTGCTGTTATGAGAGAAAGTATCGACCTTGAACTGAGTGTGTGATCCGTGATAAACAGCTTACACACTGGCAAATGAACCGATACTACAGTTAACTCTCTTTGTACGTTTCACGTGAAGCAGCAAGAAACGCGCAGGCTGCTAGGTCTGAATGCTCAGTCTGTAATCACAGTTCTGAGAAAAGGATGTGTCCAGTAAATCTGCAGAGGTTTGCAACATAACACATGGATCTGTGCATTTTCAGTGGGCAGTGAGATTCATGCCCTGCCCAAGTAACGCGTTTGATTTAGGAGCTGACCTCTGCTATTAGCTGCAGCTTTATATGAAGCTTTTGCAGATCACTTTGCAAAAAAAGATATGTGAAATGGCTGCGCGAGTACAGCGAGAGTAAATGTATTTTCCAAGAAAGGTTATTTTTGGTTTGCTCAAGACAAAGTTCAGTTGAATCAGCAGAAAGCCTTTTTGACTTCCTTTCTCTGTGTAATTAGAAGCTGAAATTCTAAATCAGCTGCTTAGTCATGGTAGATTACGAAAATTATGCTGCTCATTGGCAAGCTGTTGTTATAATAAACATATTTATTGCTTGTGGGTTTTTTTTCGTAGAGGATGCTTCCCTTGAAACAAAAAGCTGAAGAGTAGCTGAGCTGCAGGAACCCGTGTTTTTCAAACTGTCATAGATAAGTAAACATGACAGGTGGTCAGAGTTTTTTGACAAGTTAATTTAATCCAAGTCATTTGCAGTGTTATATAAAACTCGAGCCCAAACTGAATCCAGTCTGTTACCAACTGCAAAGCAAAATGTTGCAGTTTGTCAGGTGAAGGGGTCTAAATACTGTCAAGTTGGCCCTCCAGGTGTAGGTGATCTTCGTGCCAGAATTTGTCCTCAGAGTCCATGCCCTTTAGTGGAAAAGATGCATTGAACCACTTAGTGCTGATTACATAAATCCAGCAGGATGAAGGAACAGCGGGAGACAAGGGATCTCTGCTTCTTTGACATTTGAGGAAAATTAGAGATGAGCAACCATTCAAAAGGTCTCTTCTCTATGGGATGAAAGAAAGTCAGTGATCCTGCCATGACAAGTCTTTGTGACCTGACAAAAGAGTGTGATAATTGTGATTTATTAATTATGGGTTTTTTTGGGTGGGTGTTGTGTTTTAACAGTTTCATTCCTTGGCTCCAATGTACTACCGAGGTTCAGCAGCAGCCGTGATAGTTTATGATATCACCAAACAGGTAAGACCACCTGTATGCTTTTTGTTTGTGTTAACTCCTCTGCTTGGACCAGAGCTGGAATTAAAACTCACAACTGCAGAAGTATTTATAAGTTAATCCCTGTTGTGGGGCTTTGGGAGCTTCTGTAGACTTGGATGGAAGTGTCCAACTGCCTTAAAAAATTAAATATGAAGTTCTGCTTCTGTGTTGTTTAAACTTCATCTAGACAAAAGGTCAGAGACTGCGTTTTGTCGGTTCCTTTGGATTTCCTCTGGCTAAGTAGACAGGATAATACCCTGAAATGCCCCTTCCCACCACCACCACCACCTCTGTTCTCTGTATGGAGTTGAATTTTTACTACAAAAAGCAGCTGGTTGCTTTATCTATGGAACACAAGTATAGCTGCTTGCATATTACTGATTTTAAAACTAATTATTTTTAACTAAGAATATCATCTCCTGTTTGCACTGTGGGATTCATATCTTAACTTTGAAAACAGTAATGAAATATAAAGTCTCTGGCCTTTGTTTCAACATTATTAATTTGGAATGAAAATTATATTTTCTGATCCTAAAAGGCTCTGGCTCAATTTTCAGGCAGAATAGGCAAGGAGGTTCTAGCTGAATGCCTCTTCCACTGCTTTTAAAAGAAACCCCTGCTGATAAAGCTGAATTAGAGGTGGTGTTAATGGGTGGATGGTCATGACGCTTCACTAGCATTTTACTCCTTCCCTGCCAATTGAATTAGTCACTACTAGGCTGAAAGGGCTGGGCTGATTCTCCAGTGCATTAGTGTAATGATCTGTGGCTCATGATGGTGGCCACTGTTGCACAGCAGTACTGTTCTTCTTTTCTTATTTCCCAAGAGAAGATGAGGAAGAGTGAATCATGATGGATTGCTGCTTATTCTTAATTCATGTGAGATATCACAGTTGATCTTGTAATGCAGTGTAAGAATAGAGTTTTGTTTTGCCAGCCCTTCTCCAAGCTCAGGTGGAACAGCTCAAGAGGGGGAAACAGGAGAGGAAGGTCAATGTGTTTTTCACTTCCTGATGCTTAATATTCAGTGTTGATCATTAAAACAAAATGGATTTCATTTTTCTTCAAATGACTGATAGTGATCTCCCTTCAATGATACTGATACAACTGCTGCTGATTTAGACATAACTCTTAGGTGCATTTCTGAAGGGGAAAAATGGTTTATTATGTATCTGGAAATTCACTTTGAGTTTCAGTAATAATTTCAACCTAGGAGCAACAGTGATTTTAATGCTATTAGTTCATCAGTGTAAGGAAATAGAAAATTTACTATTAAAAAGTAGCATCAAAAACTGTTTGGGTTTTGTACTTGGAGGGAAGAAGCCAAATGAATATTCACCTGTCTCTTTGGTTTCATAATGGGTAAATTGCGGGTTACCAGGTCACAGATTCAGAAAAGAGGGGAGAGCAGTGTCACTGTGAAAACTTTCCTGAGTGTTACTGAAAATATGACAGTGGTTGGGATGTTAATTCATTGGGCAGAACTTAGATAAATGAATCATATCAAAATCAAGATTAATTTGAGGAAGTCTTATAGCCTAAAGTTTAAAAAGCAGATTACATAGATCTTGTGATCTATAAAATTATTATTGCATTAATACTATCAAAGCTCTGTTCCTCTAACTTCGCAAAATAAGCAAACACATCAATGGAGCCTTGGCTTTTAGCTTATTCGTTATTTCTCTGACTTAGGATTCATTTCATACTTTGAAGAAATGGGTGAAAGAACTGAAAGAACATGGTCCTGAAAACATTGTCATGGCCATTGCTGGAAACAAATGTGATCTTTCTGATATCAGGTAATACATTATTTTTGTTGTTGCTTTGATTGCAGTAACTATATTGTTTCCTTCCCTCAGGTAGCAATTTGTACCATTGTTGCAACAGTATGTAATTTTGGTCAGCTCTATTGAGCCTTTCCTAACAAACTTGCCAGCAGCAGCACAATTTGAATTATGTACTTATTTTTATCCCTCTTTTACTGCCCTTCATGTGTATTTGTGCAGTCTACACCCTTTGGCTGCTGAACCGTTTGGAATGGAAGAGTATTCTCTATATTATTATTTTCCATTCATAAAAAGGTGCAGAATGTATGAAGCGATGAGCAGAACCAGCGGTGTAGAGCTAGAAGGATGGGCGTGAGGTAGAATAATGTTATTCACAAAGAAGCTCTGAGAGCTTGTGCTTTGCCAGAACTGAAGCTGTCCCATAATACTGCATGTAGAAAGTGCATTTTTGCTTTTTAGGAACATAACTTCAAGCAAAACTTTTGGCACCAGCATGAAGCAAAGATCCTGCAGGGTGAAGGGGATGGTTGTATCTGCACTCCTGCAGAAGAGCTGCAATGATGCTGTTTGGCTTAAGAGCGAAGCTAGAGTCACTCTTCTGCTTGTTAGCTCCCATGTCTCTTGTTAGCCCTCTTTTATCCTTTCTGGAAATGGAAGCACATTCTGCTGTACAGGAATGATCCTCTGTGTCAGCCTATGACTCTCTAATTTCTTGCTTCAACTATGAGTACAGACTTAACATTCATATTTGATGCTTTCCTTTTAGGACCTCATAGGCTCCTATGGTTGTTCAAATACATCCCCCTGTTGTATTATAATTGTTACTTTGGTCAGGGTTCACCAGAGCCCTGAAGCACGTGTGTAATTTCAAGTGATGCAGTGCTTTATTTAATCAAGGCATATGCAGTCAAGGCATATGTGCTATGGGGTTTTTTTGGAGGTTGTTTTCTTTGTTCACCCCTGCCCCCGTCAGCCATGAACCAACACAAACTGTGAGTCATTGATTCCTGTAAGACCAGAACAAGCCCTGATTCTAGAAGACTCCTGGTTTCTGTTGGGCTAAGAATCGGGAAGACAGTATATTGGCATGATGCTTGTCAACATGCTGAAACTGAGTGCTGTAAGACAAAACAAAAGTTTCCAAATATGAAGCAGGAAAAAAGGATGATTATTAAACCCCAAAACGAGTTAGTACAAATAAGAGTTTTCAGTTGCCCTGAGAGTCACTTTAAATTTATTGCATACGTGTTCCCAGAATACAATTGACTGATTAAATCAAGGGCAATAAGTTTGGAGATTGTGACACATGGCAGCAATTGCAAGTGAATCCATAACCAGCCCTCGCCCTGCTTTTGGTAGCATTTGCCATAGCAGCAAGCTTTTAAATGCTGTTCCACAAGGGGAGGTTAACCTGAGGACATGAAGAAAGCCCTGCGCTCCAGAAAAGCTGTGGGGATAGTGGGGTTCCTTACAGAGTGACTGTGATCTTCCCACCATGTTATTCTCAAACCTTACTTGTTTACTGGTTGCTGATCGTCTGTTCTTGCTCCTGTTCAGCCAGTACAGCTTTTGCAGGCACAAAATGTTCTGGTGTCTGCATGGTCCTTGTGGTACCCTGTGAACTAATGTCTCTTATTCCTTTTTTAATTTAATTCTATTTGTAGGGAGGGGGATTTTTTTCTCCCCCAAATTATGAATAGTTTTGAGAATATTTTTTCATGCAGCTATTCTTTCTGCATCCCCCAGCCATTTTTCTTTCTGAAGTCATCCAGTGATGTCCAGCTAAAGGGATTTTGGTGGAAAAATAGAGAGCAGACTGTCTTGTACGTGATACGTTTTCACAGTCCTCCCAGAAATCTGATTGTTTATGCAACAACATCTCTGACTGCTTTATGTCTTCAAATTTACTTCAGGAAAAAGGATTTCAGGTGAAATGTGTCACCAATTTATCAGATTGTTTCCAATGAGTACAAAATACGTGTGCCGTTGGGCACAGAGAAATTAAAAATAAGATGATGTGAGCGCACAGGGGCAAGCTGCTGTTTGTATGCATTTTTGGCATCTTGCTTTGCATTTGTAGAACTTTGGCAGTTGTTTTGCTGGATATCAGAGAAACAGCTGCTTTTAAGACCAGTGTGAATAGATGCAAAAGAGGACAGGCTGACCCGGTTCAAGTTGATTTGATTCTGCCATCTCTGTGACTATGGAAGATATAATGTAAGGAGGGATGAATGGAAGCAATATGAACTGATTATCCTCCATTGGGAAAAGACTGACACTATTTCTCATAATCATTCACCATGTTACCCTGCTCATTTAGCATCTAAAATTTGGTTTTGAGCTGCCAGGATGGATTTGGGACACTTAGGGGTCATGCTGCTTTTCTCAGTGTTGTTAATTAGGCTATCAGCAGATCTTGGCACTCTGTTGAAGTAAATTTCTTCTCCATATTGAAGGAATTTCTCCAGGGGGACAGGCAATTTTGTTTATTAAAAATCCTCATCTTCGCTATAGTGCTGCCAACTGTAGTACTGTTGAGTGTTTGGCATTCTTATAAGTGATAGTAATAGGCTTTTCTTTCTGATATGTGTCCTGTCCTCTGACAGGTTATTAAAAAGTAGTTTCAAAGACAGGAGCTGAGATTTCAGTGTTAAATTGTTTTAAGTGTCCAAAATACTTTTTGAGCATTGTAAAAGTCAGTAGTCGTCACAGCAGCTACAAGTACTTTACTTCCCTAAAAATGCGGCACACATTCTTAAGAATTAGTGTTCACTGGAAATTGCCAGATCCTTCGTTAAGAGAATTCAGCAGAATTTCATGCTCAGATCTTCCCTCTCTGCATCCAGAATATTTCTTTATTCAGTAATTATTCAGAAAATCTCAAGGGAGATTGAATCAATACAATGGTTGGAATGGATAATGGGTTCAAACTTAAACAGGGGAGATTTAGATGAGATACAAGGAAAAAGTTCTTTACTAAGACAGTGGTGAGACACTGGAACAGGTTGACCAGAGAAGCTGTGGCTGCCCCATCCCTGGCTGTGTTCAAGGCCAGGTTGGACAAGGCCTTGGCTGACATCGCCTAGTGTGAGGCCTCCCTGCCCATGGCAGGGGGATTGGAACTGGATGATCTGAAGGTCCTTTCCAGCCCTAACTATTCTATGATTCTGTGAAATAATTTGCATCTTTCAGAATAGATATTCCTCTAACTTTCCCAGTAGCCATGGAGTAACACTTTCTCAATACTCCCCTGATGGTTCTTGCTTTCTTCTGTCTTCACCCTATCTTGCGTATGTTCATCTCTAGGCTTAGAGTTCGAGCATTTTTGCTTTTCCTTTTGACAAGGTAGCATCCTAGCAACGTTGAAATCCAGATTATGTTAACTCTACTTGATGTATGCAGCCTTCTTGGTGCTGGCAGTACTGGATGGCATGATGCTTATTGCCCACGTGCTGTGGACTCTTGTAGGCCTCCTTTAGAAATATCATCAGGTGGGGCTAAGAAGTTTTGTGATACTTCCTTGGGATATGGTCACTTGCTGCTGTTGAACGATTTCCTCAATTCCTGAAGTTTGCTTCCTCATCTAAATTACAGCAAGTTGACAGTCTTCATTATATAACCTTATGCTCTCACATCTCTTCCTTTACTGTTGTTTGAATATTATCTTGCATAGTTACATTACTTTTTTCTTGTCTCTAGGGCCATCCACAGGTGGTGGTACCTTTCACAAACAAGGCCAAGGTGCCATTTCAGAAATAGTGAGGAGAATGCTGCTTTTCCTGTGTCTTTGCAGTAGGAAGATGTGTAATACAATGAAGCAAGTCATGGAAACAAGCTCTGAATCCAGATGCTGGAATTGCAGGCTAATTTTTTGAAAACCATTTGTAATAAGCCAGGCAATTATTCAGCCTTTCTGCGTATTTCCCATGAGCAGCAGCTCTGATTAATTTAAAATAAATACCTTCGGAAACTAATTGTGAAACTGCATTGCTGTGCTCCCACCTAGATACCTTCTGTCAAAGCCCAAGGCAGTCATACTAGGAGGAAGTTGTATTGGGAGTCTCTGGATGGTTACATCGGAGCAGCATGTGCAACAGAGCTGTAAAGCCGCACAAATCACAGCAGTTGGTGTATAGAACAACTGGAAGATAAATAAAGCTGACAGCCTGCTTTTTCAACGTGTCTACCCTGATTGGATACACCTTGGGTGCCGGTTAGTGTGTTCAGTCTCAGGAACAGCGGTGGTTACGGACAGCAGCGAGCATAGGCAGATTCAGCTTTGCCACCTGGTTCAGGCAAATCCAAAGTCAGCAGGGGGCTTGGCTTTGTGTCTGAAGCAGAGGTCTCTCGCAGGTTGTAAACTGCATTTTCCAGCTTTTGATATATGAAGTGATGGCTACAAGGTGAGGAGTTCTACCAGTGATTTTAAGATGGTGTCACTGCAGTGACATGGCACAGAATGGTGGTCACTCCCCAGTGAATCTGGCAGTCCCAGATTGTTTTTGCATGTGTGCTCAGTCAGTGGCTTCCATATTTCTTTCAGAATCTCTCTTGTTTTCTCACTGCTTGCAAACACTTAGACACATGCTCTTCCACAATGGTCATACCCTATCTTGTTTAAACACTTGGTGTGGATAGTGCTGATTGCTGCCTGGATCAGCGAATTTTGTGTCTTTTCTCTTGTGTTTTAATGCTTTTTTTATCATGGTCAAGTTTGGGGAGAAAAAAAAAAGCACAAAACAAACAAATGGGGTCAACATTTATCTTCATTTTTTCAATGCATGGATTCATCAGCAAGTCCAAGAAAACCGTAGCTCAGTCATCGGTGAAATTCTGGTATTAGGATACGATGATGCCGTAAGAAGAAAGATAGTACTGCTTTTGTAGAGAAGTGCATACTAATGCTTTTCTGATTACACTGTGTTTGATTATTTATTGAAAATTTGTTATGTTCTTGTTTGGTTTTTTTGGTAGGGAGGTTCCTCTGAAGGATGCCAAAGAATACGCAGAATCTATAGGTGCAATCGTTGTTGAAACCAGTGCAAAGAATGCTGTTAACATTGAGGAACTTTTTCAAGGAATAAGTAAGTAAATGCTCCATTTATTTATCTATTTGTGGTTGCTTGGCGGCCCTCTGAAAAATAGCTGTCTGTTTCGAATCTAAAAGCTTCTTTCCCAAGGACATAAAGAAATCCACTGGGCAAGTAGCATGGCTGCATTTTATGCTGATATAAACTAAGAATTACTTTGAATACACCAGAGCAAAGCATAGTAGATAGTAGATACGGGTTAAGCCTATTCCTTCTAAATCTGTATATAAATCCTGACCTGGGTCACATCTTCTCTTTCAGACCAAGCCTGGTATAAGGCCGGTACTGTTGGTCTTATCATCATGTTGATAAAAACTTAAATGTTGAGAAAAGCACCTGGAGGACTGTGATAAGTAGAGAACAGTCATTGCAGTGGAATCTGTTTAAAAAGAATGTTTTCTCTCCAGGTCTTTTAGACAAGCTGAGACTGCATTCCTCATGAGGACAAGAAAAGACATCTTGTTCAGTTTGCCTTCTAGGAGTTCCAGTTTTGGTCTCTGCCTGCAAGTGGGAAGGACCTCACAGGCTGGGAAGGACCTTAGGAGACCTTCAATCCAACCTCCCCCTCAAAGCAGACTTGATAGTGAATTCAGACCAGGTTGTTTGGGCCATTGTCTGTCTGGGCCTGAGAGCAGAGATTCCACAACCTCTCTGGGCAGTTGAATCTGGTGTTTAAATAGTCCTCACAGTGGCATCCCGCCAGTGTATAAAGTCCAAACCTCTCCTGATTCAATTCATGGCCACCATCGCTCGTTGTCCTGGATGCATTTCAGAAAAGAGCCTTGGTCTGTCTTCTTCTCAGCCCTCCCCATAGGTACTGACAGGCAGCTTTGCAGTGCCCCCTGGCCATCTTGTCTCCATCCTGAACTGCAGCCAGGCCCTATTTCCTCAGCCTTTCCATGCAGGGCAAGTGCTGCAGCTCTCTGACTGTCTTGGTGGCCCTCCTCTGAAGTTGTGCCAGTTTGTCAACATTCTTCTTGTATCGTGGGGCCCCAGCCTGGATGTATCTGGATGTATTACCCACCTTGTATTGGACCATATCTGGAAGGGGATAACCACTTCACCTGATTGCTGGCTTTGCTCTTGATGGTGCAACTTAGGATGCTGTTGGCCATCTTTGCTGCCAGGGCACTGCTGGCTCATGCTCAGCTTGTTGCCCTCAGGTCTTTTTCGGCAGAGTTGCTTTCTGGGCAGCGAGTCCCCAGCCTGTTTCATAGCCAGGGACTCTTCCTTCCCACAAGCAGGGCTTGTCATTTGTCCTTTCTGAACCACGTAAGGCTTCTGTTGGCCCATTCCTCTCTCCAGCCTAAAGCCCTCTGAAGAGCAGTCCTGCCCTCAAGGGTATTGAACATGCCTGTGAGTTGGGTATCATCTGAGGGCTGAGGTGGGCGCATATGTTTTCCTCCTTCAGGCCACTGATAAAAGGTTTTAAGCATGGATTTCACTTATAACTGGCCTACAGGTAGCTATATAGTGTTAATCACTGACCTTTAAGTCTGATGATCCAGCCAGTTTTTCACACAGCTAACAGTCTGCCTATCTAGACTGTAACATCCAAACTTGGATATACCAGCATGCTGTAAGGAGGAAGTATGGAAAGCCTTGATAAAGTCAAGGTGGAAAGCATCCAATGTTCTCCCTCAATCACAGATTCAGTTGTACTATTATTTTAGGCAGCCAATTTTGTTGGACATGGTTTACCTTTGGTAAGTCCATGCTGACTGATTCCAGTCACTTCTTCACCTTCATGTACTCAGAAGCAGTTTCTGAGAGGATTTGCTCCATAGTTTTCCCAGGAAGCCGAGTGAGGCTAACCAGCCCATAGATCCATGGCTTGTTACTGCCCTTTTTGAAGACATGTGCAACATTCACCTTTCTTCAGTCATAGGGAACTTCCCTCACTCTCCATCACCTTTCAAAAATCACAGGAATGATAAAGACATTGCAGTGACATTGGTTTGCTCTCTCTAGGTCCTCAGGCTTGTAAGGGTTGAGATTTCTTCAGAGCTCCATGACTTGATCCTCTTCCGCTACTATTCCTCTCCATGAATCCTGCTTTGGGGCGCAGCATGTCCAGAAACTCAACGTTGTTTCCCTAAAGCCTCTTTTAAGTTGTATTTCGTTTCCCATATTCACGATCAGCTCATATTATCTACTACCATTTGCTTGAGACGGGGTCTGTTCAAATGTTTCTTTGCTTGTGTGGGACATATTTGAAGCAGTTAATGAGAGCCGATGTTCCTAGAGTACACTACCTTTCTTTTGCCTTCTTTACAAAGGAGTGTGTAACATGGCTGTCTGGAGGAACTGGTTCTTGTGATAGTTTGTCTGCACCTGATGGTTGTGAATGTTCCCGCAGAGGAACTCATACTTGCCATACAATTAGTTAATTAGTTTCTGCCTTTGATAGGCAGTGCTGCAGCTGGCAGCGTACGCTGTCCCTAATGATGGATATAACTGACGAGGAGAATCAGCTAAATTAAGTTTAGTATGAACTAGATACTGAGGCAAGTGCACTTAATTCCACAGGCAATTATTTCTATATATAGAAGTATTTGGTCTCAGTGGATGTACTTATGACCTTATCAAGTACTCAGTGGAGAGAAAGGAGAGAATTGGTAGTGTATGTTTATAGAAATGTAGTGGAAACCTGCTTAACTAGCAAGAGAATCAGTATGGTTGTGACTGGGCAGAGGATATGCGTAACTTTCTGGTGTTTCATACCACTTCAGTGCAATTTCAAAGAGAGCCTGTCCAGCCCAAGTTGATGGCAGTATTTCTACCTTCACAAGTCTATGGAGTCTCTCTGTGGCCATGTCTCCTACACTGTTGAATAATTTTGTTTGTGTGGGGTCCTGGAAGTCATTAGTTTTGCTTTTACGCTGCCCAAGAGTGTGTGCCCTTTTCTTTGTGCTGCTGTAGAAGGGCATGGTGCGTCCCAGTCAGCTTCAGCTTCAAGGGCTCCAGCTGCCCAGTCTCTGAACAGAGAGTCAGCAACTTCTGATTACCTTGGATGTTGTAGGTAGGCTATGTATGTTGTCTATTTTACAGCCTGGATTTGGAAGGATATCCCAACATGTGTGGAGAATTTCTCAGTTAAAAACCTTCTAGAAATTGATACCCCAAAAAGAAAGCATAAGACTACATTTTAATTTAGCTTAAAAATTTACCTCCTGCTTGCGTATGCTTTTCATTTCCCAGGGGCATTTGAACATAATCATTTTTCCTTCCTAAAGTATCTAACAACTGCCTTTTTTTTCAGGGAAAATGTTGCAAACAGAGTGACATAGTATAATGGGAAAAACTTACTCAACATAATGATATAAAGAAGGTGGAAAGTAAAAGGGGAAATGGGATGTTTTGCTGACAATCAGATAAATCTTGGATAAATTATAGAGATTATATATAGAGAGACATCACTTAGTTTCTGAGGTTACTATAGTACACTATTTTTGAAAGATTTTTATGATAAGTTTCTCTCAGGATTTGAGGATTTGACTGCTCTGAGGGATGTCTAAGTCACAGTCTCAGCACAAATCCATTGTCCTTAACTCTTCTCAAGAAAATACAGGATGTGAGAGTTGAAGTTTCTGATTCAAGATGGGGCCAGTCTGGCAGGAGAGGGACTCTGCAGTCCATGTGCTCAGGTGAATAAGGCTGAAGAAGCAGACTAAGAACAAAAGTCAGCAAAGTTGGCGTTCTCCATGCTGGAGAATTTTCTCTGAGCTGCATAATAGGATGCAGCTCCTGGCTGTCTGTTGCACCCCTGTGATTTCAGGTAGCAAGCCACTACACTTACTCTGGTTGCATTTAGCAGTGCCTGACTGAAGGCTCGCAGTGTTTGTAAAACATCACATGGCTGGTTTGATTTCCCTGCAAACAAGAAAAGAATACTTTTAGTACACTTGTATATTCCCCACTTGCTCTAAATTTTTCCCACTGTCTTTCTTGAAAGGTTTTTGAGATAAAAAGGGCTTTACTGTAGTGTTTTTTCATGTGTTCCAGTAATTCTTTTTTAATAGCTGCTTGTCTGTAGGATCAAATGTTATTAATTTTTTCTTCCCAGCCTTAGACGAATCATATGCGCAGCAGTTCCTTCTTGCTGGTTTATACTTCAGCAGCAGCAAAAATGACTGGAATGTGTTTGTCCAATATCAGTATAATACAGTATAAAGCTGTGCCTGTGCAGGTGATCATACCATTTCTGTGTTGCCCCTTCTTGATTGTGGGGCTTTAGTCTGCTAACCATTGCTTGTGTTTGGAAAGATAGCTTACCCATTAAAACTGGCGGGTTTTCCATGACTAAACAAGCTGTCCCAAGCGTACTGTCATTTAGTAGCAATCACACCCTTGCAATTTTCAGACACCCATTCATTTAAGAACTCAAATAAGTCTTAGTTACCTTGTTAAAGTGTAGTACACAACCAGCTGCTTCTCTTCAGCCTGTGTATGTTGCCTGTTACCTTAACATGAAGATGCCCCAGATATGAAAGAGAAGATCACATAAAAGCTATACTCTATAAATGATAGAGCTGAGGCTATACCTCCCAGGTTAATACCAGTCTGCATCAGTAGGTCCAGAAGTAAATAGGCAGTGGGATGACTGAACTGCTGAAGAACACCTAGCCAAGTGAACTGTGAGGTATGTTTGTGCTTAAGCAAAAAGAAGTAGATGATGGGCATGCATTATATTTTTGAAGTCTGGAAATGCTGAAGATTGTTGTTCTACCAAAAGGGGCACAATTGAAGCATTTCAGCATCTTCTGTCAAGGGTCAGAGGGAAGTGAGGAGGGAAATTGTCAGAATCACTCTATGGAAAGTGTGTAAAGAGTTGTTAGCATGCTCAGTCTTACTGATGCTAGTACTATGAGAAGGAGAGACAGGATTAAAAATCCAGATAAGGATGCTCTTCCTAGATGAGGCTTTCTAATTAGAGCAGAGAGTTTCTGTCTCGGGATATATCCTTTCATGTGGTAAATGCTCAGTTAATAAATGTATGAAGCTATTGATTTTCTGATGCTTTGCCAGCAGCTCATGTATTGAATATTTAATGTAACCCAAATACTTGTTTCCTAGAAATACCAGGAGATTAGGAAAAAAGCCCAGACCTCAAACCAAACCCAGTCTATAGAGTTCACAGCTTAACCAGTTGTATTCGAGACAAACTAGAATGGAATTTGTGGAACATCCATCTGTGGAGTGGGGAGGGATCCTTTCCAGCAGACGTCATTGTTTTCGCTGATTTAGATGGACTTGGATGGGTGCAATTGCAAGTGGACAATTTTCAAGCTTTGTGAGTGATGAGTATGCTAGTTTTCATCCTGTGATTTGCTATCTGTGAACTACTTTGGAGAGGTCTAAGAAGAAAAGAAAGTACATTTATGTTACAAAGAAATTCACACCATTTTTCAGGCAGCCCAAGGTCGTAACTGAATTTCTGTAGCGGATGTTCACCTGTGAACACCCTGTGAAAAGTTGGAAAAACATTGCCCTGATTTATGTTTGAGATTATATTCTTTGCAGTTTATGCTCCCTGTTCTAGGGTCAGCTCTCCTGTTGCTTTCAAATTTTAATGAATGGAGCAAAACTTACTGGCCTTTGGACTACATCTGAAGCCAAATGTGTGAGGTCCTGGATTTCTTTCCAACCATAGGAGAGCTCTCTAACATAAATTAGTGAATAAACCAAAACAGCCTCAAGTTAATTACAGGCAGGACATCAAATCAAGGTTGCATCTCTTAGTAATTAAAGTAATTATGAATTCTGTTGTTTACTTTGATGCATGTAAGATTTAAAAGTTCTCTCTTTTTCCAGCAGATTTTAATTAAACAAGCAAAATTTAGTTGTATTTCTGCTTCCCCTAGCAGGAATTTCAGTGTTATCAATCTACACTTCTGCTTTATTTTCTTGCTTGGAAATGCTGTTAGATATGCTATTAGGAGTATGACAATAATTGCAACTTAACTATGTTTAGTTATGCAATATTCTTGGTTGTAAAGATGTGTTACCTTGCATGAAAGCTTACAACATGAAGCAAACAGCTGTCATCTCTGTCATTTGGGTAAATCCTGCTTTACTACAAGTATTGGGAGGAAAAGAAAGTAGAGGCTGATAAGTGGGCCAAGCTTTATAACCCCTGTGAGAGTCATGGGGAACTTCTGAAATACTGGTGAAACTGGGTTTGAAGAATGAAAGTATTTGGGGAGATAAAACGTGCCTGTCCTAAATCCTACAGGTGCAGGAAGTCTTGTATGCAGGTGCCAAAACTGTTGGATAAGATGTGCCTGCTTCGTTCTGCCATGCCTTCACAGATGGCTGTGCTTTATTAATGAGGTTTATGGACAGTAATGCTTCGCAGGGGCTCACCTTGCTGTGATACAGCTAGCAATTGTAGGAGGAGGTTCTGCCATTGTATAGCTGTTGTACAACTACTTGAAGAAGTCTGCCTTTCCTGAGGTGAGCCATGAGAAAAACTCACCTCAGCTGTAGGGGCTGCCAGGCTGCTGCTCCCGGGCAGAGTGAAATGGATTGCACATCCTGAACTAATGAAAATCTCCCCTTCCTTCAGTCCCCTAAAAAACGAATTTGTATGTGGTTTTCAGGAAGAGAATAGATGGAGGAAATGAGCAGAAAGCCACCATGCAGCACTGTGATGTATTGCCTGTGACCCTTAGCAGAATTGTTGTAGCTGTGTTAGATAGTAAGATTGTGCTTCTTCTGGACTTGGACTTCATTATCCGGATGTGCCAGCTTGGACTGATCACATCACATCACATCTGTTTTCACCCTAAATGAGTAGCTGTTCAATGCACTGTTGCATCTGTCCCTTTGTCAGCATGGTAACCAGTGGTGGGTTTTGTCCCTAACGCTCATCTTTCAGACTGTTCCCAGCCTTTCATGCAGTCTTGTACAGGTCAATGATGGAACTAGTTTCATGTTAAAGAAACACCACAAAACAAGAAAATAAACAAAAAAACAACACACACACACACATAAACCAAACATAAAGCAAAAAGCTTAAGTCCAAGCCTAATTTTTCTGAGCTAATGGATGCTACAGATTGTTCCTTTTTGCATGTGATGCTCCAGTTACAAAGAGCAGATTTTATTACTGTGATGATGCATCCTGCTTCCAGCTGCAACAAAGCAATCCCCACCTGCCTTTCTTCAACTCTGCTTGCAGAGGTCACCCAATCCTTGCATCTCTCTGGCTTCCCTGCTCCAGTTTTCATTTTAATTCCTTCCCATTTTGTTTATCTCTTGTCCCACCCTCCCATTTCCCAATCTCTTTGCCTTTGGCACCCTCAGAACCGCAACTCCCGGAGTGCTGATTAATCTCTTTACATCAGCAAATCTCACATTCAGTAGAAGGAGCTGGAATTCTACCAGGCATTGGAAAAGACTCTGACCTTCATGCTGGACTGCCTCAGCCAAATTCAGACATGCCAGAAAGGAGGAAATGTGATCAATTTAGTGCTTCCCACCTGTTAACCTGGATGGTTCACTTCAGAACAATGACAGTTTCTGTAACTCTATATTTGGGCAGTCTCTTGTGACCCTTGTTTTACACACCATCGTGTGTTTACTGCGATGAGAGCATGGAGGGTACCAACACCTCTGCGCAAATGCGTAGAGGTGCATAGTTACAAGCAGTTTTGTTGCACAAAATCTGTGAAGCATGGTCTGAACATTAGTGAAATGAAACCCAAATATATGATCAGATAGTAATACAAGGGCAAAATCTAATTTTTACATTGCAGTCAGCTGGCCTTCCTCCATGGAAATACCAGAATTGGGAACCATATGGGACTTTTATGCTGTCTCAGTAATAGTATATCCTTAAGTTCCTTATTTAACCAGTTCGCCTGCAGAGTTCTTAGGTAAATGTATAGAGATCTGGTTTTCTCTGTGTGATTGGCTGTTTAATCTGCAATCTTTAAGACGTGCTGTTGGCCTTTGACAAGCTGGCTAGTTCTGTTCTGTCCTGCTCTGCCGAATGGAGAAAAGACTCTATTTGTGGTCTAGTTTGTCATGTTCAAGTTAAGCAACAGATGAGTTCAGTCTCCCATGCACCTTTTGAGCTGACTCTATCTTAACAGAGCAGTTTTCAGTTTGAAGAATTGCCTTAATCTTTTTATTCCTTCAGTAGGAGAATTGCAGGGCTGGATGTCAGAGCACTACTGCTCCTTTCTGACATCAACTCCATGAAAGGAATAACATGCTGATTATTAACAATATTAATATCTAATATTATTTAATAATACTAATTAATTATTAATGACTATGCTGTAGGTTATCTAATACAGAGGCATTTTTTTTATTGCTCTGGAACCGTGCATGCCAGTGAGATATACACTTTAAATGTTTATATAACTCCTAAAATTCATTCAGTTTATGACCTCTGTTGATCCTGACTCGATGCCAGCTGTATTTGAGTTGGTGTCAGCAATATTGATGTTATATTTATCAAGACCTGAATGACAAGATCAGATGATCACGGCACTTTTAGGTAGCAATAGTGATTGAGCTGGTTTAGAAGCAGGAAGTGTAGATGCAGGTTCCGCATTTCACTGCTCACCTGCAGTGTTCTGCTTCTGCTTATAGCTTTCTGTGTTACAGTGTCTTGCTGGCGAGGAGGCCCAGGGGGACACAGTCAGACAGGTTTCTGACTGATTCCTGTTATTAACTTCCCCTGACCCTTGGTGAAAATCACTGTACCATTTGCTATGGAGCTGGCTCTCAGGTGTTAGGCTGAATTTACACTCCAAGAGAGTTACTGTTGTTAACTGCACATCGCGTGGTAAAAGCTGCTTGGGCGGCTTTTAAGTTTTGTTAAAAACGTAACAAAAGTTAACAAAAGGTTTTGTTACTAAAACTAAAGTGACTTAAGGGTTTAATAAATCTGGTAACAAAAGAAATCATAAATGAAAAAACCACTCAGCTACTGAAAAAGATATTCTTAAACTTGAAAAAAGTTTTGACTGTTTAAATGTTTATTTCCATGTATTGCATGAAGGGGTGTCCAAACAACAGAAACAGGGCTAGTTAATGACAGATAGTACTTAAGTTCAAAGGCCAGAATAACTAATCAGCGAATATTATGTTCAGAGATTTTTATTTCTCTTTATTATTTGTAGTTGTTATCTCTGTGGTTTAATTGTTTTGAGAAATGAAATACATCAAGGTGATTCTTACCGGTATATATTGTGTCCTGGTCTGAACTGGACAAAGTGCTCATTGACCTTGAAGCCTGGAACGTTTTTGCGCCAAAGATAAGTTAGCATGTTTCTTTGCGTACGCATCAAGAGTACTGTAGGAAAGAGCTGAAACTTGTAAGAAATATGAAACACTGAATGAAAAAAAAATACAGGCAACATAGTTGTTTAATGCAGACTTCTAAAACGAAAGCTAAGCTAGTTAGCATGTTAAAGCTCTCCTCTTCTAAACTTGCTGTTAGAAGAACCAAATGCTTAGAGAGCATTTGCTCAATGGTATGTTATGGAAACTGTGCCTGTGGATTCCAGTTTTTTTGGCTACACTGTGCTCTGGGTCAGATGATGGGGTTTTATTGTAGTTGGGCCTGAGTTGAAAGCATTTTGGAATTAGTAGGCACCTGATGCAGAAGTTCTCTGCAGGTCTCTACAACAACAGTGTTACCTTCTTGGAACATTCTTCTTATTCTCTATAGTTCTAAGAATTAGTGGATTCTCTTTAGTCTCCAAACAAAGCCAGCAGAACTAATGCATGTAACAGCTGTGTCTACAACCACTCATTCTGCTTTAAATTTTATTTTGAAGGGCACTTACAACCAGAAGTAAGTTGGTGAAGTCCAAACAGAATGTAAGCCAGGTGTGAAGCTGATGTTTTAGTGACCAGAATAGGGTGTAGCATTGCAGTGCCAGTGCTTATGCATGCTTCAGCCCTCAAGATACCCGTTTCTCACTCTGTTGGACCAAATACACTATCTTTAGCTTAGTAATGTGCGGAATTTTCCCCCTCTCGTTCAGTTTGTACAAACAGCCAAGATTATCTGCTTCAGAAGGCACGCTTTTGTTTGTTGTATAACATACCCGTTCAGACTGACTGAGAGAGGTGGAATTTTGATGGGCTTGACCAAAGCTAATTTAGGGACAAGTTTTACAGATGGAATTTTGCAGTTTGATTTCACTGGGTTCGGATTTTACCTGGATGCTTAAACTCACCCTCCCGCAACTGCTCCCCCAAGTAATTTATAGGACTCGGGCTTCAGCATAGATACATAATTCATAGATCATTTGCCAAAAGAGAGCTGTGACTAAAAACGGCAAAGGATGCAGAAACCTAAACTGTAAAATCTACCTGGATTATGATGAGCTGTTTACAGGATCTTTATGCTTCCTGAAAGTGGCATATAACAAGCAAATGTTAAATATTTCAACTCTTGTTATTTAACATGCGTAATAGTAAAACCAGGAATAATTCATAGAAAGTAGATTAAACTTCAGAAAAAAGCCATCAGGAAATCTACAAGGTAATGAGGAAATATGTTACCATGACTCCAAGATACTGATGGAGACATCACACAATGGGTGTAATGAAAAAGCCAGGCCCACAACCAGAGACAGAAGATAGATTGGAGCTGGGAGGATCTTCTTTCCCATTTATGATTCTAATTATTAAGCACATTGTATGTTGTCCATGAGTAGGAAGCCAGTTAGACAAAGATGCAGCAGTTCTAGAAGGGCACACAGAGGAGGGAGTTGGAGCAGTGCCTTCTGCCCCTGGGGGAGATCTCTAGCTCTGCTGTGATGGCTGAAATTCTTTAAAACACTTCAAATAATCACCCCATAAAATGATTGAAAAGTCAGGAGAGTTTGTGGGGAAGGGGGTGTTAAGTAATCAAAGCTGTCAACTGGAAAGGTGTGGGTACCCCTCAAAGGAGGGAGGGATTCCATCAAGAGAACAGATTCATTTTTCAAATATGGGCAGCATGTGTTTAGTTGCTGTGCTTCGTAAAACCTGTGTACAAGGACTAAATGCCCTGTGGATTTAGGGCAGCAAGATCTTGTTAAAGTAGCACCATTCACCTTTAAGTGCAATTAGGAGAAAGCCGAGAAGTTTTCTTAGTTGTAAGATAACTGTTTTTAGGTACATGGATAACTTAATTTCAGTGTGCTTCATGCATTCTCAATACACATATTTCATGCATGTTTTTAAACATAAAAATCTTTTCACAAGCAGAATGCAAGAGAAAATGTTCAAGGTTCATAGGAGACAGTTGTCTTACTGGTGAAGTTTGACAGATGGGATTCTTATGCAAACTAAATCGTTCTGCTACCTGCATGTGTTGTTTACTACATGAGGAAAATTGAATTCATTGTCTCCTCTTGTGTTTCAGGCCGGCAGATTCCACCCTTAGATCCTCATGAAAATGGCAACAATGGAGCCATCAAACTTGGAAAGCAGACTTCACAGACGGGTAGGCGGTGCTGCTGACCCAGCTTGATCTCTTTAGATTTACTTGAAAAACAGCACCATTTGCTTTTCTCACTGAGAAGGGACTTTGTGATCTCAGTGACGTGGCTCCTTATCTTGAAAGCAGTAATTTCAATACTTCCCATGAGCAGTAATGCAGGAACCAGAAGCAGAAAGCTTTACTTCAAAGGGATTTTGCAAAACCTAGTTGGAAAATCTGCTCTAATATCCTGTCAAAATTACAGCCTCAAAGTACTCCAATTCTCTGTTTAAACCAGTGACTTTTTCATAAAAAGATCCTTTTATACATAAAATTTAGATTTGCTGCAAAAACTTATCTTCTTCCATAGCAAAGCGGACTTTGCGTGGTTTTAGGGTTTTCTTTGTAATAATAGGGTAAAAAAAAAAACCTATAAGCCCTGAATTTTGGCTTGCGGTTGCTCTGCCATCTTTCTAGCTGGACTTTGCTTCAGTATTTTTTCTAATCTGTAGCTTCATCTTGTACTTATGGTAAACATCAGCAAGAAATTGACTGAATTTGCTAAGTAGAGCAAAAATGGATCCGAAGGATGCGCAAGTGCGGTTTTTACAGGCTGAACATTAACCTGTGTCAGGAAGTGCTGTGTATGTGGAAGAAGGAGTTGTCATGAAAGAGACTGCTGGACCCCATGCAGTTCCAGTCTGCTCCAGATGCAGCCACTGTGCTTTGCCTGAATTGATTCCCTTTCTAGGGCATGGGCTTTCTTAAACACCAGCTTAATCTCCACTGCGTACCAGGTTTCCTCCAGATCTGTGCCCCAGTCCGAAGTTGTCTCTGCTCAAAGGCGCCACATCCTTGGGTTTCTAAAAGAGGGTGCCACAGTGCCCCACTCCTCTCGATCTCACTGCTGCACTCCAAGCAGTCTTCGTGTTGGAAGAATGATATTTCTGTACAAAAGCAGCTTAAGAGAGCACAATATAATTTGGGGTCAAAGGCTGGAATCTAATAAAACAAACCAAAATGTTTCTTTACAAATGCAATTTGTGAATTTTTGGGGTAGGCTCTTCACTTGCATAGGGATGTGCTATGGAAGATCCACTGCGTGACACCTTTGGAGCTTGACGCACTTGAAAATGCAATGTTGAAAACCAAAATCCGATAGGTGGTTATGAACCAGAAATAATGTAAATCTGTATTTGTTCTCCGCTTCCACCTTTTATGCATGTGTGTGACTGAGATGATAAAATCCAGATTTATCTTCAATTTCATTGGAAATCAGAACTGGAGTAAGAAATGCAGACTTCAAAACCAAAGCCCAGCCTGCATTCCACAACATTCATTTGTTCTACTGGGAGGAAAATTAACCTCCCTGTACTTTTGTGGGGGAACTTACAAAAAGCAAACAAAAGGGAAAAACAACTTTCCACAGTAAATCATGAGCAGGCAGGCTAGAACTGGGTTTCTGTGTTTATACATAAAACCACAGCTTATTGCTTGGTTGTGAGATGGCTTTGATAAGATGACACTAATTATTAGGGCTTGAAGGAGAGCCAGATGAAATCAATGGGAACGTTTCTTTGTCTTTAGAGGGCTTCAAGTAGTTATAGGTGGGAAACGTCCAACTTGATTTAATCTAAGAATCTAAACAGCATTGTTTTCTTGCATATAATCCATTTCTTCTATATTTTGGACTCCTGAAAGCATTTGTACTTGAAAATAGGGTAACACACAGACTCAGACAGCTACCATAAGAAAGAGTATTTCAGGTAAGCTTTCAGCTATCACCTGTGATGATAAATGACCCATGTCACTGCTTCATTGCAGCAACTATTTCACAGATAATCCAGGGTAATGCAAGTGAAAATTCAGCAATCATTATTGTTGGTAGCTGGGGAAGGAGATAGCTCATTTAGGGAGCATTTTATCCCATCCTAGTACAAGCAGGTCTCCCAGGGATGCCTGGATTTTCAGCTGGCTGTGGAGGGAGAATTTAACCTGGCCTTCGGCCCTAAAGAAATATCAAGCTTATCAACATCACAGAATCACACAGTTTATGGGATCTATGACCCAATGCTGCAAGAGATCTGGTTCTTCCTAAATAAAACCCAGTAAAAGGCTAGACCTGTTACTGAGAAAACCAGGTGAGATCAAATCCCATTTTTAAAGATGTCATAAATTTGAGTTCAGCCTATGGTAGTTCTGCATAACTCATTTTTAAGCTTTCATAAATCTCTGTGGCTTAGTCTTTCTTTTTTTTTTTTAATGTGACATCTCAAAACTAATTAAACCCTGCTTGAGATGTCTGAAAGCTTTGTAAGACAATTCTGCAAGTACCTTGTGTACTCTAACTTATGCTGGGACTGGCAATCAGTGCTGATCTGTATGGGATATTGTGCTGAACAACCAGCTCTCACAGCTGCCACTGAGCTGTGTGTGAATCCAAACAGGTTTATGAGCTATATTTTAAGATAGGTTAAAATTGAAGGTCTTGCAATGGATCTCTGGCAGATTTTAATATTCAAATGCTGGCTAAGTAGGCACAAAGATATTTCTGTATTTGGTCTGTCAAATCTAAATCACCTTACTCTGCTTTTAGTCAAGGAAAAGATTGAAATGGGTAAGGGTTCTGATTGTGTAAGTTCTTGAGGTTTGGATTACAATGAGCTTCAGTAGAGAGCTCTGAAGTCAGAAGTGAAAGAATAATAGGCCACTGAGCTGTGCAGAACAGCTCACGTTTTCTTTGAAGACAGGACTCAGTTTTGACAATGATGTTGTCTCTGCAGCTTTAACAGGCCTCTTCAAATGGGGGGACAATTTGTATAAAAAATCATGGTTTTCAAATCTCAAATTGATGATTTTTACTTCCTTTGGTTGCCTGTGTTGTTTGGAAAACGCCGACACTCTTCATAAACAGCCGTAAGAATGACATACAAGAAAACCCCAAACTTGGAGTCAAAACTTTCAGCAGCAAGAAAAGCATTCCAAAACTGGAATTCCTTTTGGTAGTTAGTGTCTGGTGAAAAACTATATTACTGTACAGGAGCACTAATACTAATAACACTGCAGTTCTAGGTTGGCCAGCTGGTGCTGGATTTGTCCAAGACTGGTTTTCTTTAGAGAGCTGGAAGCAGGACTGAGGCACGGGCTGCACTGCCAAGGGTATTTGGTGGAGCCTGTTTGCACCATGACTCAAGACTGTGACTGTCCAGTTGTAGGTGACTTGCTTTTCTGGCTTGTCATGAACTAGTTTAAAAACAAGATTACGAAGGAACTAGTTTTCATATATGATCTGCGTATACATGTGTGTATATAAGTACAGTTTTATATTGTTATGCTGACATGTAGTGTTTTTTCACTATGTCTGGTTGTCATATACTGCACATTGTATTCTGTAAGTACATTTTCTTGTTAATGGTCATTTCACTTTTATGAACTTAAAGTAACAGATCAAAGGTAGCAAGAAGATGGAGATGGACGTAGGTACAGTTGTTGACTTGCCAAATGGCATATTACAGCAAAACTTTGTCTTGCAGATGGAGACATCCAAAAAATGCCATTATTTTTCAAGAATTGGGACTCAGAAGAAATAAAGTGGCACCCCATTAAGAAAAATCAAAAGGGAAAAAGAAGTGATTAGTTTTGTTCATGGTACAGCAGGTCTCTCTGAAGTGCTATAATGTAACATGCGGCTGTATCTATATGTAGAAAAGTTACCTGTCATCCCTTGTCTTCACTAATGCTTCGTGGCATGTGATAATAAGTGTGTAGTAGATACACAAGCATTCTGATTATAATCAGACTTTTTCAGTACAGTGATGATATGTTTTACTATGCTACCATTAATTTTTTAAACCAGAGTCAGTTTAAAGTCACCTGCTAAGTACTCTTCCTCTGTTGTGTCTCTATAAGGGCTTTGACTGGGCTGGACCCAATCGCTTCATGTATGGGATGCTGCAATCTGTTAATATTTTACCTTCTGTTTTACATATTAATTGTATCATACCTAATAATATTTTTGCCCTAAAATATAGGGTTTTTGTGTTTTATTTAACCTCCAATGATTAATGCTAATAAATGTTTTAAATACCTCTGATTCTGGGATGGCTCTGGTTTCAATAAAGCAGAACAAAATAGGTCCCATTTTTCATGTCGTTTGCTTTTGGAAAAGGGCTGTCTGCAATCTGTGGATGGCTACGTGAGATTTAAATGCTGCTTACAGTGTGTGTGGCTGGCCTTCTAGCAGAAATTCAGTGCATTCCTGGGGGATCCTGCAGTGCAGGTGAACTTTCATAAACCAGAAAAAGATTATCTGAAAACCCCTTTGCTAAATTATTTGATTTATCCATTAGGAAAGTGGTACCTGAGTGGCAGTATCAGCTTGGGAAGTTAAAATAGCAGCTGTCAGTAGAAAGTGAGCTTACTGTTACCACTTGTTTTGAATAGCAACCATGACTAGTATGGCTTATATACACTCTTCTGTATGTGTGCTGGTTTTGGCTGGGACAGAGTTAAACTTCTTCATAGTAGCTAGTATAGGGCTATGTTTTGGGTTTGTGCTGGAAACAGCGATGATAACACAGGGACGTTTTCATTGTTGCTGAGCAGTGCTTACACAGAGCCAAGGCCTTTTCTGCTTCTCACACCACCCCGCCAGCGAGTAGGCTGGGGATGCACAAGAAGCTGGGAGGGGACACAGATAGGACAGCTAAACCGAACTGACCGAAGTGATGTTTGATACTTTATGACATCATGCTCAGCATATAAATCTGGGGGAAGAAGGAGGAAGCTGGGGGATATTCAAAGTGATGTTGTAATGTTATGTGCGATGGAGCCCTGCTTCCCAGGAGATGGCTGAACACCTGCCTGATCATGGGAAGTAGTGAATGAATTCCTCAGTTTGCTTTGCTTGCATCCATGGCTTTCGCTTTACCTGTTAAACTGTCTTTATCTCACTCTTTTTCTCACTTTCTCCTTTCTGATTCTCTCCTTCATTCCACTGGGGCAAAACAGTGTCTGTGTGGGGTTTAGCTGTCAGCTGGGCCTAAACCACAACAGTATTCTTTTATGTTGGTGGTGCATTTAATTTTTCTTCCCCTACTTTATGTCCCTTATTGTGTTTAGGAGTTAAGGATTAAGAGTTAACACTCCCTTAAGAAGTATGCAGTATTTCATACCTCTTAGTGCTATTGTTCCAAGAGGTCTTTGAACTCGCCAGTTTCTTGACTATCTGGCTCATGTTTTCACAGTAGTTATCACAGCTATGAGAACTATGAATAAAGGGTTGGGGCTTGGTATTTGGTTTGTTTGGGGTTTTTTTTTGGGGGGGGGGTGGTGTTTTTTTTTTGTTTGGTTTGTTTTTATTAAGGAAAACCAGGTTTTTGGAGTAAAGCTTTTCTAACCCCTGTGATAAATTCAGTGCACACCAGTACACAAGAAGCAGTAACTCAAATAACAGAACATCATTAATCTATGTAAGGAGAAACCAGCATTTTAAAAGGGATTACAAATGTTGGAGTTTAGTAACTCCTTGAAGATACTGTTCCCTGCTTTAAAGCATTCATAATCACATTGAAAAAATTATGTATCTTATCTCCAGCTATGCACAAACAACAACGATCCCAGGTTCGTAACTGTGAACTGTAAAAGGTGATGTACTTAACTTAAGGAAAGCATAAGTAAGCACCTTTTAACTATTACCAGTGTGATGGAAAATCGGAAGTGAGTACTGCTGTTTTCCCTTCAGTGTGGAAAGATTTGTACTCCTCGATGGATCAGTCCTTGCATTGTCAATGGGATGTTTTACATGGCTTGGAAGCATGTTCTTGTAGTGCTTTAGGTTAGTTCAGAGTTAATTTAGAAATGAGAGGGGAGCTGTACAATTGGCTGGAAAATAAACCTCCTCTGCTTTCTTTCTGAAGATAGAGGGTTGTGTCTCAGGCTACTTAAGGAAAGGTATTTGACATTTTGGCTTTCAAAATCATCACGACTGCAGCTTCAGTCTTTCTGCAAAGAGCAGATCCTGCTGTGATTGCCAGAGCACTGTTCTGAAATCAGGACAGCCAGGCTGATGAAATCGTCTATCCCCTTCGTACCTCCACCCCCTCAGCTAATCTGCAAAAGTGTTCAGGCTGCTGCCAGGTTTGTGAAATCCCTCCCTTGCCTGAAAGGAAAACAGTAAGATGAAGGATTATTATTTTTTTTCCTCTCGATGCTGCTTCATGCAAGGCTACCGAGTAATTTTCTTAAAAGCATTAAAACACTCATGGGAGGACAGACTGGCTACAAGTTTGTGTACAAATGCCTCCCTTAATTGGTTACTGTTAACTGTAACCCTAAGGACTTGGCGTCAGTGATAAGAAACATTCATGTACAATAGGGTTCTTGGTCAAAACTGAGGTCCGCTTTCGATAACATCTATTTTTTGTTTGATAGAAATGCGCTCTCGCTGTCCAAAAGTAAGACGTTTCACTAGAAATTGTAAAATCAATGGTTGACTGCATTTAGCAGTTAAGATGAGAAGGAATAAGTAATAGCACAATGTAAATTTTTTATATATGAAAAATGTATTTCAGATGGGTTTCTTCTCTTCTGATTAAGAAGAGTCCTTATTGCAAAATGACTCTTTCTGCTACTACCAAATGGGTCTCGATGCACATTAGTTTACATTATCTCTTACCACTGCTGCGTATTCTGTAGGAATATGAGGGCAGGCTCATGACACTAGCATTCATAATCACTGTGCTTTGAATAGACGCGGTGTAGAAGTGTTACTGGAATTGTTTTGTAACACAGTTGTGAAAACTTGAAGATAGGACACTGGCAGGACTTGAAGAGTAAGAGACTGTACTACCTTGCATTTAGTATCACACCAATTAACAAGGTTTTAATAAGATGTTATTATTCAGTGCAGAAAAATCTAGCACAAGGAAGAGAATTTTGAGGTTTCCGGTTAAGTATTAAACATTTCTCAGTTTGGAAAGGATTTCTTTTTTCTGGCTATTGAGGTACTCCAGCCAGAAATATTTCTTATCTTTGAAACTCCCTGAAGTTATCTCTTTTCTTAAAGAGAAAAAACCAGCAGCTTTCTTTGAGCAGTATTTACCTCGTTTTCCCAAAACCTCCCTGAAAGCCCAAGCTTTATCTTTCCCGTCATCTATCAAAAGCAGTTTGAGACACATCTTACTCGTGATGAAACAGTCAACCTTTCTGATTGCCACACTCTGGGAATTTTAGAAAACAAAGATACATTTCTCCCTAAGTCCATTTAATGAACATTTATTTTACTGAGTCAGAGCCATTCCTTCTCCCTCCATGACAGCAAAGTACATGTTTAAAACCAAAAATAAATACCTAACAACTAAATCCCTGTTCTCCTATAGCAAGTAGAGTACTCTGGGGAAATGATCTGCTACAGACTAAGAGAGAGACAATCCCTATGCTTCTGATTATGTATTGACCAGTACCAATCAATAAGGGAAGTCAGCTTAGATGTCTAAGAGATGCCCTTGAGGACAATGAACACTGCGTTCCTTCCTCTTTGTCAATATAACATGACTTGGGGCACAAGCGATAGCACTGCTGTTACTGACTTAAAATAAATAAAAAATGAGTAAGAGGATAGTAACAGATTCTCTTGCTTGTTTAATAGGGTTGAAATGTAGGTTAAGCGTCTTATAAAAGAAATCCCTGCTTCTTGTCATCTTCAAAGAATCTGGCTGCTTCGCTGACGAGTATGTATCAGGAGTTTTCACAGAGGTTTAGCAAGAAAGAGAGTGGATGCAACCTGGATGACACAAGTGCATTTCAAAACACTTCCAATATTCTAGCTCTGCAAAAACTCAAGTCATCAGCAAACCTAGAATCACTACCAATATCTCGGTTATTGTCAGTGTTCATCACTTGTCACACGGGGCAATTTTGCACTGTAGATATTTACCAGAAAAGCATAAAATGTGCAGTAGGAATCTAATAAAGAGTCCTCAGAAATGATGTTCAGAATAAAGACTTAAATTTTCTGTGCTATTTCTTGAGACCATCAGGAAGCCAAATGAGAATTAAACAGCTTTCCTGGCACCATTCCCTTTAGAAACACCGCTTGTCCTCCAAGTTATACCTCACTCTGTAGGTCATTCCTGGTTCTCAGGGGAAATTTGCTTTCAAGGTGGCAACCTGAACCGCCTGCTGGCACCTAACCAGCTCTCCTCCCACAGCACAGCCTTTAGCACTGAAATGGTTCTCCCATAGTCTCAGTAAGGAGAGACGGAAGTCTTATTCACTGCTGACGTTTCAAATGGAGGTGACTCAGTTTCTTGGCAGTTTTGACTACAAAGGAGGCTTTTGAGATATGCTGGAAATACGAGCTCGTAAAGATCTAGGAAAGGGCTCTCAACAGATAAAACTCTTCTCATGACTGAGGTACCAGAAAAGAAAATGCTTTTGGCTGTTATAATTTTCACCACAGCCTGGTTTGTTTGTTTATTTCTCATGGGTTTAGGAGGTGGATTTCTGGAGGCGAAATAGGTTTCTTGAAATGGGAAAAAAAGCCAGAATGTTACATTGATTCCAAAATTCTGGAAAAGAAAAATAGTGTTGGGAATGAAAAAGAAGGGACAAACAAAATGGTGATGTCTTACCCTGGCAGGTACTCTTCATGGTGGGTTACAGCCCCATCAAGGTGATAGAGAAGGAACAAAAGTAATGCCTGAAATGGGAAGTTTGAATGTGGTGCAAAAAGGACATCACATTATAAACGGTCAAAGAGTGCACATTCATGCATTTCACGGCAGAGCACGTCAACACCATAGTTACTTGAAAACCCTAGGTAATAAGTAAGCATAAACAAACACAAGATTAAGAGTGCATCAGGTGCCTAGACTCCGCCTGTAAAAAAAGGACATCATATCTTTACCTGTGGCTATGCTGAATTTACATAGTACGAAGTCCACTGAATAAAATATGATGGCCATTGATGTAGTCCATGACATACCAGGTACTGAGCTGGAGCCCTGGACAAAGGGCTTTGGCTAATACATTCCATTGCACTTACACAGCCACCCTGCCCACATGGTTTAGCTTTTCAGGAAGCCTGATTCTGGCTGAATGATGTCTTGGAATGATTGTGCACAAAAGGGGCAGGTTTTTCCTGAGAAGCCTACGGAAGAAAGGATGAGGTGGAGATAAATGTATCCAAGTAGTTTTGCATCGACTGATTTTACCGCAGCATGTAGTATGTACTTAAGTACTTGCTGCTGGGAGTATAAACGTTTTACAATAACACAACATCCATCACTGAAACATAAAATGGAGGGATTTTTATTTTCTTTTTCCCAGGAGAAAATTGGTGCCTTAAAAAATCCACAAGACTCGAGTCACCAAGTCATCACTGTCAGCAGGCATGTCTTTCAGACACCTCACCTCATCTCGCTGCAAATCACGCGCCAGTGAAAGATGCATACCGCGGCAGAAAACTGCACCCTTCCTTGTCTGATGGACATAGTTAAAAAAATTACAGGGCCTGAAGGAACTACCAGATTAGGAGGAGAGCCTTCGCCTGAGAAGCCTGTTTCACATCACATCAGCGACAGTGAGGTGAGGATGTCTGGGGGCTATGCGTTTCACAGCTCTGAGAAAGCAGTTACTTAGTTATTTGGCAAGATGACTCAGTTCATGTCTCTGGTAGTGCAGGAGAGCCTGAAGTTATTGAGGCTGCTTTCTTACAGGTCTGCTTTTGAAGAAAGCTAGCTTTTTTGGTGAAATGGTGCCAGAATTCCCATAAGAAGGCCCCATTGCCCTAAGATGATTAAGGAAAGACATAATCCCTGTCATTTTCAACCAGCATTGGAATTTTTCCTTCCATTTAGTGGGAGTTCCAAGCCACAACAAAATCTGAAGGCTAGATAATTCCAATGTATATTTTAAGCCAGGCAGCCAAGGCAGGAAATTAGAGTCCAGGAACCTGTGATTTTCTTTTGGTATCTTCAGTTCATGCTGGAAATATAGGCAAGCTGTGTTTCAGGCTAGATGGTCTATCTGTTTTATGCACAATCGTGTCATAAAAAGTGCATGGTGACATGCTGGAAAAATTCTCTTATCAAATTTTGCAGTCACCTGCAATTTTAAACAGAGCCAGTACTGTAACATCATGGTTGTCATTACCTACGTCCTTTGTACTCAGAGCTAATCTGTGGAGAGTGAGATTTTGACTGATTGTGACTGACTGTAAATTGTTATCCTTCTCACACCAAGGTAAATGCTTCCAATTTATGTATCCATCCTCTCCAGACAGAGGCCAGAGAAGACGGATTCTTGTACGCCATCTTTCTTTGTGACCACTGAATGCTGGCAATTTTCAGTCAGGCCTTTGAGACCTTGAGGCCTGAGCTTGCCTTGGTGTATGTTGAATCACATCCTCTGTCAGGCCTCCACGGCAACTCCACCACTTCCGTCAGGACTGGCCTCTGTATTGTCTCGTACAGAGACTTCATGGGTGGCTTTGTGCGTTTCTAAGCTTTCCGGGAAGGCAACTGCAAATGTTTCATTGCCCTGTGATGTCATCTGGTATCTGCTGGTGACACAGTGTAGGGAAGCGTCGCATTTAATTAGCTACTCAACTCACGCAAAGGAAACTGTAACAGTAAAACCAGCAAGTGTGCAAGGCTCTTTGAGCTCGTCTTGTGCAAAACTCTGCAGTTCCAGTTTCTGGAAGAGTACTCAGGTAATCCATAGACATCTCCATGGTCATCCCATCAGTGAATCATTTCTGCTTTCATGTGAGGATGAATTCATCCATCGTATTCAGGCTGAAACAATTGGAAGTTGGGTCAGTCGTGATGTTGTCAGAAGCCCTCCCATCCTGTTTAAGTCTTTTGCAACAAGCTGTTACTGAATTTGTTAAAATTGGGTCAGTGGCCCAAACGAGTCATTCAGGAACCTCTATTCAGTTTGCTCTCTAAGAGACAAACGGAAGATTTAAAACCTCGCTTCACTTTTCAATAAAGGGGGAAAAAATGTGAATAAATACCAGGTGTGATGTCACTGGAATACGTAAGCTTTCCCAAATGTGTGACAGCATTTAAGGAAGATAATTCTCAGATTTAAAATGTGACTTACTACTAATGTAATGATGCAGTTCCTTGTATTGCCATCCATCAAAGTTATCCAGATTAAGCCTCCCAAGATTTGCTGAAGATAACGTGCCGGACTTGGAGAATGAACTTAGAATGCCATAGTCACCTGAAGAGTGATCTTTTTAGCTTATCCTTCCCTAAGATTGAAGATCCAATATTTTAAATTACTTGAAAGTTTTGTTACTGATGTATAAGCCAAAATCCAGCCCAACTGTTTCTGTTGCAATTGTATTGCCTTTGAATAGATAACTAGAGCAAAATGCAACGATGTATTTTTTGCCTTTGATGTGAGTGAAACTGAATTCACCTGGGGACTACCTTCTGGATAGGAAAGAACAGTTTTTACTAATCTACTTTGAAAAGCGGACTTTTTTCTGTTACAATACTAAAGTGATAGGAAATTCTTTCCCTTTCACAGTATGTGTGAGAGAATGTTCATCAGTGAAAGCAAAACACATTTAAATCTTCAGTGTTGAATGCTCCCAAGAGCATGGCAAAAATTGGCTGAGATACTTTTGGAGTCATTCATATTCATTCTGAACAAATATTGGTGCACAGGAGAAATTTCAGATGACTGGCAAAAAGTGAATGTGGCACACTGTAAAGAATAAACGTAACGGGTTCAGATGATCACAAGCATTACATAGACCCTGGGCAAAATACTAATAAAGGCAAATATGGGAAACAAATAGGAAGTACCTTATGCGGTGTTAATCAATATATATTTTTTTTATGGAAAATGGGTGTAGTCAAGCAACAAAGTGAGACTAAAATGCAGTTGCTTAAGTATTGACTTAATACACGTGGATTACTTTAAGCCATTTGGTGTAGGCCTGCATGACAGTCCTGTAAAAAAGCCCCAGTACTATACAAAATCAATTTACCTGTATCAAGTGTTGTGTGAACCAATTAGCAGCTACATCAACATGTTTCTATTCTCTTCCAGTGGGTTATTTAATGGCTTCAAAGGCTTCCAGATCACTGATGTCTCTATCAGTGATCTGGAAAAAACATAAACTCCTTGCTGACAACTTTGCAAATGACAACAAAATTGCTGCAATGAACAAAGAGAACAGAATAACATAAGGGTATTCAACATGGTGCTTCAGATCTTAAACATTAAGCCAGGTTTTAAAACCAGGATGAGTCTCCATTTAGAAGAGATACTACCCACTAAATGGCCATGTTGGGACTCTCTGAAGCCTGTGGTGCTAGCCCAAAGAGGGAGGGTGGTGGATGAATAGAAACTAATCTCTGTTCCGCTATATATTCCTATTTTCCTCATTTCTATCATTTGCCTTACTCAGGGAATGAAAACATGCAAGGACTGGGCAGGCATAGGATAAAAATCACATACCGGGTTTGCAGTGGCTGGCTCTTGTTTTCTGTTAAATTGCTGCTTATTTCTATTAAATTGCTTTTTCTCATACTAGGGACAAAAAAGGAGAAAACCCACCTGCCTCATTTCTATGTGCATAACATAGCATAGCTGTCCTATTCTGTTTCATTCTATTCTCTTCTGTTCTATTCCATTCTATTCCCTGCAGTCACAATGAGTTGTATAATGATGAGACCATTATTTACCTGAAATGCCAAGGGAATTTCAGCACCAAAAGCACCTTCAAAGATGCAAATCAGAAAGGTTATAGGCGGAAAGAGTATTCTATTTCTTTATAAATAATTTTTTTTCTTAGTTTAGTTAGTTTAGCTCATTTAAGTCTAGTTTAGTTTAGATTATGTTTTCTTTTCCTCAATCTGTTTCAGAGCTGATGCTCACAAGCATCAACATGATGCACATGCGTAGCCATCGGCAGGCTGACGCATCCTTCAGTTTAGCTTGGAAAAACATCCCTTGCAGTCTAACAAAGGAAAGCTGGGGCAGGAGCGGTGCCCAGGTGGTGCGAGGACAGCGCAAGAACCTAGCCAGAACGAGCCTGACAAGGGGTGGTGCTCAGTGCTACAGAGGACAGCAGCAAATCCCTGGGACATGCTGAGGCCACCCTGGGAGTACAGAAGGCTGCCTCCTCCCAGGATGCGGGGCACAAGGGCCACCTGTGTGGAGCAAGAGCAGCTACCTTTGGGCCACAATAGCCCACAGGAGCCCCATCAAGGGGCTGTGCTTGGCTATGAAGGAGGCAAGAAAACCCAGGGACGCTTGCTGGTCTACCCTGAGGGCAAAAAAGCCCTTCCCCCTCCCCACTGTAGGACACAAGGGGCCACCTTCGTGGTGCATGAGCATCAGGTGATAACCCAAAGCACCAGGACCAAAGGAGCCCTGACAAGTGGTCATGCTCAGTGCTCAGAGGAAGTTCTTTACTGTGAGGGTGGTGAGGCACTGGAATGGGTTGCCCAAAGAATTTGTGAATGCTCCATCCCTTCCAGTGTTCAAGGCCAGGTTGGACAGAGTCTTAGGCGACATGGTTTAGTGTGTGGCATCCCTGCCCATGGCAGAGAGTTTGGAACTAGATGATCTTAAGGTCCTTTCCAACCATAACTATTCTATGATTCTATGATTTGAAGGTGAAAGGAGAAGTTTGCTAGCCTATCTGTATGCTAGCCAGCAGGAAGACAGAGGTGGGAACAATGTGGATTAGGAGAAAGGAAGGCAAAAAAACCTCAACCAAACAGCAAAACAAAACATAAGTAGTTTTGGGGTGATGGGGTGGGAGCAGAATGGCCTCAATGCACTGAGAGTGTTTGCCACTGCAAAGCAGAATTGAAGCAAGAAATCCTGTGGAATGAAAGTAGTGACTGCACAATTAAAGTCTCTATTAAAAAGCATGCTCACAAAATATTTACAAGCCTTTAGCTACTTAACTATTTATGAATTTAACAGAGAAACGTTTATTTAAGTTTTTATCTGCAACATGTAGGTAGGCATAGGACTGAAGCAGTGGGTGAGTAGGTATGATTTCCTAAACTTCCCTGTTAGTGCTTGGCGCTTCTGGGGGGAAAATGGTGAATATTCATGGTTGTAGGCAGACCCATGCAGAGGGTTGCGGTGTCCATACTGTCGGTAGGACCTACTGAAGGGCAGAAGGGTCTGGGTTACCCTGCAAGGGAGGGGGAACATCAGGGAATTGTGCACAACTTGATAGATCATCGGTCAATGGGTCCACATGGGTTGGGAGTGGAAAAGTCCCACATGGGGTAATCAAGGTCAGAGCATCTTTTGCTACATGGGGCTTTCTGCAGCTTCAAAAATGCTGTCAGGTTTTCCAGCTGTGCCTTTGCAAAGTGTTCATACCTGTTTTAAGGTGACTCACCAAAATACCAGAACAAAGTCTGAAAGAGAGGACTCTGTTTTTGCGCAGTGTATCAACTGCATATCACAATCTTACAGGTCCTCGTGGGTATCATTTGTACAATAAACTATAAATAACTCAGTATTTGGCAGTCCAAGATTTCATCAATAATATTATGCAGACTTTTCTCTTTTCTTACCTAAATGCAAAGTAAATAAACATTTCATAACTGATCTCTCAGAGTGTTCAAACTTGTGTGCAGACACAGAACATATTAGCAACAAGCAGACCAGAGTGGGGAGATGATTCTAGAAACCTTGTGTCTTTACTCCTAGAGATAATGAATTAATCAACAGCAAAGATCTTTCATGTGTTAGCCCCACAACAGTAACTTTAGCTTCCTGCATCTGTTAGAGGAGGGTTTTGAGCTCTCGCCTGTTTCCCGCCACCAGACAAGGGTAACAAAGAATTTCCAGGAGATACACACAACTCATGAAAGCAGAGTGGCTGTGGATGCCCACAGGAGGTGTTATTCTGCAAATCTGCAAAATCTTAACTTTACACATATTGATATTCCTCTGGATTGCATAAACGTGCAATTGCAGAGGCAGAGCTTTAGCTTGCATAAGTGCTTGTGATCTAATTGACTTTTTAGAGGGGAGAAAAAGCCTTATGTTATTTGGTAATAGACTATGTGGGATGGATACTTCATCAGTCACTATGTAACTGACTGAATGCACTGCCAGGTCGAATTTCTCCATGTCTCCCCTTCTTCTGCTTTGCCCTTTTTCAGACTCTCTGCTAATTTGGTCTTTCAGCAGAGACAAACATTTCTTTCTCACGTCCGCGATACCTATTTATTTTTAAAGTGTTGTTAACATAGTTTTTGCTGTCTCTTTCTGTCTGGCCCTGCCTAATTGATGCAAAAAATAGCTGCCTGAAATGTTCTTCCCTGAGAACAGTTGCTAATTTTCCCTCCCAGATCTTTTCCTTGCGTTTGTATTCAGTCGATTCTACTCAATTTTGTAAGAAAAATCTAGCGCTGCTTCTTCAGTGTATGTTTACTTTCTCCTGGAGCCACTGCAAACTAATGTACCCTGGGAAAAGGAGCTGCATTCTTCTCATTTGCAAATACCATTAACAGAATTGTGGACCAAATTCCATGCACGGCTCCAAATTACACACTCAATTAGGGCCTGATCCAATGCTTATTCAAGTAACTGGACAAATTCCCCCTGATTTTAATGGACTCTAGCTCAGACCTTGGGGAGTGGACATTTCCACTGTGGATGGTAAGTTTGAGCATGGTGGAACTTACATAGTGATAGACTCATAAGGTTGGAAAGGACTTCAGAGGTCACATCTTGAGGCAGGATCAGCTCAATTTATATGCCCCAACAGATGTCTAACCTGTTCTTAAAGGTCAGTGACTGGGACTCCATGGATCATGCTTTCAGGCCATCTCTTTTGGTAATTATCCTTACTCCTAAAAAGTTCTTCGTATCTGCTCTAAATCTGTATATTTGTATATCTGCTCTAAATATGTATATTTGATTTTGGGCTACTTTTTAGCAGTGTGTGCATTTTTACAAGTGCAACACCAGGAAACAATAACCAATATACACACATTTCATATTTTGTATATTTAATTGCCTCATTACATCCCTCACAAATATATACGAACTGTAAAAATCAATTCTTGAAAACAGTATTCAAAAATCCATTTCCTTAATAACTTTGCCCGTTACGAAAGGATTAATGGCTTAGCATATATGGAATTGGCCGAGGAATCATTCAGTTCTTAAAACGCTCCTTTAAACAAAAAGCTGACATTTTTGATCTCATGAGATGTCAAAAAGATGACATTTTTGTCTTGTTCCTACAAAAGTTAATGGTCTAGGGCATTTCTGTGCTCAGAACAAAATTGGGTCCAAAATAGGAAACGCACATCAAATTTTATGCTATAGCTATTTATGACAATCCCATTGTGTGTTATTGGCTTCTCTCTGCTTGAATATTCAACATGCATTGCATGTTTTTATCATAATGTCGGTAGGCAAAGAAATACAGTGTAGCTGAACAAATTTGAAGATATTCAATTCAGATCTACTTTTCCAATCTGTGGCAACATTTCAATAATGCCATAAATATTCAATAATTGTGTGGACTGCAATTTTACCTTTGATTTACAATATAACAAGTGGGTCTGAAACTATATATGTAACTCATTAGTAGTCAAGTAAATGATGACTAGGGCCTGCTGTATGAACAATTCTGTATTTCAGAATAAGCACCAAAAGGCTGGGTATTTCTTTAAAGAGAAATTAAAACATACTCTTATCTTTATAACTTTGCATTTTACAGTATTCACTGACTTAGCAGTGCAGAATGCATGAGATACTTCACTGCATGAGATCTAGAATTTTTGCATTACCATGGCAAGTAATGCAGCACTTGGCTGCTTTTTCTGACAGTCTTAATAATAGCAAGAAACTGAAAGAAGGTCATGATATTGTTTCACTGCAAAACATTTTCAAGTTCCAAATTGGTGGGACTGAATAAACTACCTGCTTGTGGGTTATTATTAGTTGAATATTACTTATTGAATAAACTACTTGAAAAACACAATTATGAAACTGAATCTATTCTGTTACTTCTCAGGTATAGAGGGAGCTTATTTAATGCATAATAGCAAACAGTTTGAAAAACGTCAAACCACCTCCAACTGAGATACTATAACATCATACCGAATTCATGATGTGAAAAACACAAAGATCTACAAACACACTAGAAAAAGTTGTCCTCAGATAAAGCAAATGTTATCCTTTTGCAAGTAGTGATGAACACACTAAAGACACTTCTGGAATGACATCATGATCTCACCAAAATCAGTGAGATGAGTTCTACTGACTGCAATAGATCCAAGATTTCATTCCTGAACTGTGCTATGAGGTGTTAAAATAAAATGAATCAGATGTTGGAGAAGTCTGCCAGATACTGCTGATCAACAGCACAGATGTTGTTTAATATAAAAAATGCCATCAATCTGGATTAATTAAAAGCATTAGATCAGAAATGATACTAAACACAATAAAACAGATGAATGCATTATTAAGGTTCTCAATGTGTTCAAGCAACAACAAAGCCTACATTAAAAAAAACCATGTTCATACATAATTACCATTAAGCCGCCCACTCGGTGTTTTATGGTTTTTTGCCATTACTATAACACCAAATGAGCAGATTGAAGCTGGACAGGCAAGAACTGAGCTGGGCTGTGGAGGGAGGCTGTGAAATCTCTGAACTTGGAGGTTTTCATAACCCCACAGGCCAAAGCCCTGAGTGACGTGGCCTGAATTCAGCTTCGACCCCGCTTTGGGCTGGAAATTGAACTACGGCCCTCCTGGGGTCCCCTCCAGCCTCAGTGATGCTGTGATACTCTGTGAGCTGCAGCTTGAGGCTGTGCCCTACCCTTCATTCACTGCCTCTCCGTATGCTGGTGATAAGGATTAACCCGGTCCTTCCCCCACCAGTGCACATCCCCTTATATTAGTTATGTCTATTACACAACTGTGTCAAACAAGACCTGTAAGACCTGTTGTCGTATTAAGGAGAGATCTTAATTTCTGGTTCCCCTCAGATTTCCTATACAAGATGATGTAAGAATAAGAAATCAAAGGTATTTCTGTCTTCTATATCTGCATAGAGGAAGCTTCTTTTAAATCTTTAGTACTCTTTACTGTCACTTTTTAACCCTATTAAAGGAAGAAAAGACAGAACCTTTTGTGGCATTTAGTACTTTGCGCCAGTTCCCCATGTCTTGATGCTTTGCAAGCCAAGACCCGGTTCTTCTGGTATGTAATCACCAGGTAATTCTGGAGCTGAATTTCCATATCTGAGAAGTGCACACCATGGTTTGACATTCAGCGGATTCGTGAAAAGAGATGGAGAGTGGAGGTAATAGAGTAAGGGTCCATGTTAACAGAAGAAGAAAAAAATATACACTAGGACAGGAGAAACCCCTCTATCTTCTAGTTTATCTTCCACACCCAAAGGGCAGGAATGCGTAAAGAGTGGAACACAGGTTTTGCTAACGAAGCCCAGCAGACCATCAGACAATGACTTTAAATATTGCACTGTAAATAAAGGATGTAATTTAAGATGCTGTTTTATGCGCATCATAAAGTAAGTCTGTAGAGGCAAACTGCAGCCAGAGTAGTTGCAGACCTCTAGTGACGTTTGTATATATATAGCATATAACTCCACCTATTGAAGCCAATTTCAATCAAGTAAAACTGCTCCGAAGTAGTTCTCTACAGCACTTCTTACTTATTTCTTCAGTCAGCACTGGTGTCAAAAGTCACATGGTCATTTGCTGCTGGCAGAAGAAGTATGAAGAGAAGTGCTGAAGTAGGCAGGTGTGATGGTGGCAGGCCTGGAAAGACAGGCAGCTGAAACAGAAAGTGAAGGCACTGTTGGACCCAAGGCAGAGCCTCGATATAGATTACCCAGAAGGTCGCCCCTGCCAAATGGCTGCAAAACCCTTCCTTCATGGTGGAGGCTGAGACAGAGGCATTCACCAAGGTATGTGATCCATGCGTGATGAGCTGATTTTGAAGGTAAAGCACTTAAGTCATTTCAATGTATTTATTATCAGGAGGTATTTTTCAAATGGCTTATTGAATCCCTTTACATGTTCTTGGCATACCTACACCAGATTGCAGGAGACAAAAAATAAGCGTGTTAATCCTTCTGACTTCATTTTCATCATCTGTACTCCAACCTTGGATGAGTACAAACCTAATATGTTAGTCTTCAGAGTAGATTTAGGTCATAGGAATCATCAAGGTTCAGATGGTTTGGCTGTCTGACTGTTTCTTTTTGTTTATTTGTTACTGCTGTACTTGAATATCCTAAGATTCACCATCTGCTTGAAAGGACGGCTTTCATAAAAAGGCCTACAGTGAAAACATTGAGTCTGACAAAATCTGCATGTGAGAAGGATGGCAAATACCCCATGTTTCTGCCTACTAATAAATAATGACTCTAACTTCTCATTCAAGTTTTGCAAGAGCTCAGTCTCCCTCCTCTCTGTTAACATTCCTAACCCTTCACCTAAGAAAAACTTTCCTGCTTGAGGAGAGTTTTTGGCCATTTTCCAGGCCTGTTTGGGAGCCAGGCCCATCCACCTCAGTGCCTGGCAGGCCAGTAGAGGCGCCTTTAGGCAAGGCCACAGCCATCCAGGTGCAGGTACCTGACAGCGGCCAAGAGCTGACTCAACACCTCAAGCCTGAAGCCAAGACAGAGCCACCAGTGGCCACGGTGAGTTTAAGACTATTTGCCCAATCTGCCCCTTTCCCAGGTGTTCCTCAGGGACCCCCCAACCTGGGCTCGCCGTCCCTCCTGCAGCTTTGAGGGAAGACCACCCCCCCAACCGCATGAGGCCCGACGGAAGAGCGTCCACCTTGGCGCCTCTCAAAGACTACAGCTCCCGGCAGGCCCCGCGCCCTGCCCCCGGCACGCCGGGAGCTGTAGTTCCCCCAGCGGCGCTGCACTATCCGCAGCGCCGAGCTGGCGGCTCCTTTCTCCTTCGGGGGCGATTCGCAGCGCACGCGTGCTGCTCTCGCCGCCTCTGCCCGGGCTCGGGCTCTGCGTGTGCGTGAACTCGGCAGGGTGCCGCTTCTCCCCGGAGGCTCGCTCTGACGACCAGGCCCAGGGCTCTCGTTCCGACCGCCGGCGCGGGAAGCGAACGGAAGGGGGGGGGGGGGAGCGGGGGAACAGAGGGAGCCGCTGGGCGCATGCGCGCAAGGGTGCCTCACCGCCTCCGCCGCCCTCGTGCCCGCGGAGGAGTGGTGCTGCCTGCCGGCCGTTGAGCCAGTCACGCGGGCGGGGCGGCGAACGGGGCTCGCGGCGCCAGGAGCGCGCACGGCGGCAGCAGCCGCCCTCAGAGCCCGCAGCCGCGCCGAGATACTGCCCGCCGCGAGGGAGCGGCGCCGCCGCCGGCCGGCCTCCCCCTCCCGCCCCTCCTTCTCCTCCTCCTCCTCTTCATCCCTCCCCCCACTCCTCCTCCCGCCGGAGCGAGCGAGCGAGATGGCGGCCGCCGGGTCGCTGGCGAAGCACGAGCAGATCCTGGTGCTCGATCCGCCCACCGACCTCAAATTCAAAGGTGAGGGGGAGCTCGGCGCGGGGAGGGGGCAGTGGGACGGCCTGGCCCAACCCAGCCCTGCGGGGTGTCCCCTTTCGCCTCGGCGCTGGGCGGCCTCCAGGCGCCCGCGTTCCCTCCCCGGGGCAGCGGTGCCGGACCCTGCCCGCTCGGGTCGGTCGGGGTGGGGGGGCGCCGCCGAGCCGGTGAACGGGCTCGGCCGCCGCCATCTTGGAATGCCGTGGGGACTCGAGAGCCTGTCCGCGGCCCCGGCGGGTGCCCGCCCGCCGTCCGCTCTGCCGGGCGCGGCGCTCGGGGGCCGGCCGCCCCCTTCCGGCCCCAGTCGTTGCGCCCGGCCGCCCCCTGCCTCGGTGTGTCCTCCCGCCTGCCGGGCACCGCTGCGCTCGGGAGGCCTGGCCCTGGAGCAGCGGGGTCCGGGGAGGGCGGCTTACTCTCAAGTGATTTCTGTGTCCGCGAGGGTCTGCGTGGCCGCCCGGCGCTCTCCGTGAGGAGTCCCTGCGGCTGTAGTGGGTCGGAGAGGCCCCGAGGAGGGCGGTTGAAGCCTTGCCGCCGTGCCAGGGAGCGCGGGGTGTGTGTGTGAAACGCGGTTCACCGGGCGACCCTCACGCGTGCCGTTTCCCCCTCTGCGCCCTGCGGGCCGGCTGCTGGCGCTGGTCGGAGCCCGGCCCTGCTCTGCCAGTGTCCCCGCCGGTGTTGCTGCGGTTTTGCACCATCACTGTAGGGTGTGCGAGTAGCCTCTCCCGGTGCAGCGTGGCCCGCTGGCCTAGTAAATGGCTCCCCGCCCTTTCCTCCAAGTTGTCATGTTTCAGACGGGTTCTCGGTACGTAAACAGCCAGCTCACTCCTTTCTTGGGAATGAGGGAAAGGAATGTGTGCATTTCGGAAGTTTGTGTTCAGTATTGCGTGCTGAGCACAGAACTGTGGCTGGCATAACGTTTCTATCAACATAGGTCCCAGTTAGTGCGGTTATCATGTGGGGCTTTTTCTCTGCTAATAAAACAGATAGTTGTGAAAAAGAACGTTCTTCCAAAGATGAGTGATCCTTGAAAGGTAAGGACATAAGCAAAAGCATACTAGAATAAGTAGCTTTCAGTACTATACTGTGATTATATTTTTTACCCATAGGGGCATTGATAAAAATCTCGGAACATTTCAGACTTAGAATCTGCAATATTAGATTTTTTTTTTAAGGTGTTGATGTTATCTGAACTTAGCAGCACATGTACTTACCTAGTCCTATAAATTTTTCTATTTTATTCTATTTAATTTTTATTACATTTATCCTTCATTGTTTTAGAGGGACAGAGTGGAATTTATGATGGTGTAAAAAAATGTTTAAATGGACAGCTGGAACAAATTCATGTTTATGTTAGAGAAGAGCACTATTCTCCCAAAATACCTTTGGCTTGTCTGGTTCTTAGGCAGTTTTTAAAAAACTATACTTGCTTCATTAATCTATCAAATCAATTAAAGCCCGCAATCTGGCTGTTCACACATACTAATTTCTTGATAGCTTCAGTTTTTAAATTTTTAAATTGCACATTCATTGAGTCATAGCTGGAATTTACCTTTTTCACTTCTGTTTTGTGTTTTAATATGCTTCCAGGTCTGGCTGCACTCAGATTGCAATACACTGTGTTCTTACTGCAAGGACAGGTTGGAGGAAAATGGAAATTTTAAATTAAAAAGCTACTATGTCTAATTCAGATCTTTCAAATATTGAACTGTCTTAAGCTGGAAGATGTACTTACGTGATATGAAACGAAATGATGATACAGGGAATATAGAATGAATACTAGATTAGAAATTCAGTATGAAGCAATTGTCAGTGATCTTTATTGTGCTTAGTGTTTACGTACTTAAATCATGAAATGTGTGTTCTTTAGGCATAAATTTTGGTTTCAGGCTAATGCATGTAATAGCAAAATTCCTATAGAGCAGACTGAGCAAAAATCTGAAACATAATGAGGCTGCAGTCTTTAATATTCTGTGGAAAGCACTCCCTTTTACTATATTATTACGGTAATGTACTATAGGAAGAGCTATCTTTCTATATATGGGAGAGCACCGAGTGCACTCTCAATAAATATTTTCTAACTGCTTATTATTCTGTGGTATTTAAAAAGGTTTGTGGGCCACAAACTAATTCAGTTCTAAAATACTGCATTGAAGGATACAATATTGGCAGGAGGGGATTCTGAATGTTATCTTTTAAAAAGTAATTGGTTAGTAAGAGAATGTATTACTCAGAATAAGTATAGTATAGGAAAAAGTTGGTGGTTTTTTTTTTCAGTGCAGCTGATTGTTCAGAGTTTTTTTTTTTTATTGGGATGGTGTCGTACTGCTGATGTACATATAACAGTGATCCAGTTTTAAGTCTAATTATCTAGATTGGACAAATAGTTTTGGATTTCTTGCCTCAGGATTTGCCGATCTTGAGGATAAAAGTGACAGTAAAATATATTGGTATGCCCCCATGTAAAGAATTCTTTAAGTTAAAAAGTGTATAGGGCTTATCTTAAGGAGCTGTTAACAAGCTTTAAATTCATCATTGCCTGGTGTAACTTTTTTTTTTTTTTAATCTGCTTCACTTGATTAGCAAAACCAAAGTCTATAATACATTTATTCTGAATTTTGTTCCATTTCAGGGGGAAGTCTAAAGAACATGTCCCATGGTGGCTAACACATTACACATTTCCCTTGGTGACCAAAAGATTAGAATCCTGTTTGTGGTTTTTTGTGTTCCTTGAAATTTCAGTCATTAGTGGTATTTTGGGTCATGGTTAATTCCATCTGATTTTATGATAGCTAGATTTCTTTGGATTCTGGAACCGTCAGGAATGGCTAAGGAAAATGGCAAAACAAATAAGTACTTTTCAGAGTATTGTGCAAATACAAGAGGGAAAACTGTACTTAAAAGCGATGCAACTAAGAGGCAACTGAAATGCTGTGTAGTACTGGTTTCAGAGACTGAGTGTGGAGCATTGAGAATTTGCCTTGTGGTACTTGCATCCAGGTCATCAGCCATATTACTCCTGTGTAGGTTAGCTTTCTTCTGTATTTTAGTCTAATGTATTTTGTTGAGCTTCAAGAATCTGAAGTTTGGGTTTGTTTAGGACTGGATAGGAAGAATGGAAGCATGAGACACTTAAACTAACGTCTGCTTCTTACTGGGGTCTTTTTCATATGACTCATGCATGTCATCATCGGCTGTAGCTCTAGTTTAGTGAAGATAATGGCAATCTGGAATTGGTGGCTTGGGAGTAAACATGGGTTTTTTTTATTTTTTAAGCAGTTTGTAGTTTAATAGCAGCACTTCAAGTTTTCAGTTCAAAGATTTCTAGCATTTTTATGGAAACTCAGTCTTCCTTAAGAAGCCAGTTTTGCAATTGTAAGTAACAGTGTCGATTTAAGTTGGTCTTGGATGATGGTCCTTTTTAAAAAAACCCTTTGATAAATCTTTCAATCAGACATGGTTCTGCAACAGCTAATTGAAAATCTACTCTAGTTGATTTGATGAGCCTTGGAAGATTAGTAGACTGTGTTCAGAATTTGAATTTCATGTGATTTGCAGATGTCTGACTAGCAATATAAAAATGTATGAATATTCTAAATTGCTATCCTCTATTGAAGTTCTTACTTACAAGTTTGTGAAATCCAGTTCTGTTACCTTTGTAAACATCACAAAATAATGAGGCACACTTTTTTTTTTGTATTATTACCTCGAGGCTAGAAATAAGTCAGCAAGCGAACAGACTAAAGTCCACTTTTGAGCCTGTGTGCAATAAATTTTCCCTTTGATGGTCTGAGTTACTGGGAGAGATCAGTATAACAGATGATGTTTAATTTCTGATTATTAATCTGATTCACAATACAGGATTTTTAGTGTATAAAACCAGCTATCAGGTGGTATATATTCAAATGACTCTATCCAGGTGAGGTAGAGAGCACTTCACTTAAGTATGGCTCATTTTGAAATCCAGTTTTTGATGACCTTTTAAATAATACAAGAATATTGCTATAGATTTTGTAATCACTACACTGCTGTTGGTAGCATTGAAAGCCATAGGCTATGTATTGCTGCAAGTCGAGAAGGTGGAATTTAAAGGTAAAAATAGCTCAATGTTAAATGCATCCCCTGCCCTCAAGGTCCATTGCGAGAATTGGCACGGAATATCTTTTAGTGTAGAAAGGATTTGAAGTTTGTTGCCTTATGTGTGTGTAGGTCTTGCTTATTTCGAATTTTATGCCTTTTTTTACTTTATTCAAAGTACCAGCAAATTTTTGATGTCCCAGATTTCTACAGTTAAAAAAAAAAAAAAAGGCAATTGGGATGTCAGTTTTCTGGTATCTTCATTCAAGAACATTTTTGAAACTAAACAATGGGAGTGCAGAGGGGAAAACCTGGTTGTGATTACTAACACAGTTGTGGCTTCTTGATACTTAGAAGTGATTCCATTGAAGTTAATGTTTTTGCTAGCTGAGTATTGTGTAATGACAAAGATTGACCATCCCATACAGTGACTCAGTATTCAACAAGTAGTCATTGACTTTTTTTTTTGATCCAAGAGGAATTACTGGAGTTGTTTATTCTTGCTGAATTTATCTATACTTCTATCCACTGTTTTCTTGCTCAAATGCAATATTAGTATTTTTATGATAGTTATTAATGAAAATTAAGACAATTATTAGTGGGAATGTGTTGAGGAAAAGAAAGGAAGAGAATGTTTTTTACCATGTGTTGCTTATGAGGTGGTATGTTAATACATATGTCTCTGCCATAGTGTTAGACTGCATTTAAAACGGCAGTTATGTTTGTCTGTGAAGTCAGGCATGTTACAGGTGTTAAATTATATTTTGGGAGATCTAGTTTGCCATTTGTTTTAAGATTCAATAATGGAAGGTCTTCCTGTGGTGACAGAGGTATACAGCAGTGAAGATTTGGAAGTTTTTCCTTAACCTGCAATTTATAGGACTCTGTTTTACTTAATATTGCATCTTCACTAAACAGAGAAACACTAGCCAAACCTCACTGTTTTGTACTTAATAGTGTACAAGAAGCTTTTATTATAAAAGAAGCTTTTATTATAAAAGCTTCACTTTTACATCGTAAGTAGCATAGTGCCTACTCATTGTGCTGGTTGATAGTACAAGCAAGAGTTCTAGATCACTGTAATACATCAATGTTAATATTGTAAAAAACTTTGTACTATACGTGACCATTGTACCATTCGTCAAGGCCAAGTCGAAAAGACGAAACTTGCCAGAGGTGCTGTTTTATGTGTCAATTAATAGGTCTGAACATTTAGTGTACTGGCTGTCCTTTGTGGCATTATAAATTGTTCCTGTTTTGGCTTCACTGTGGTTTGTGAATGTGTTTTACTTTCTGACCAACTTTGTCTTTAGGAGATGTTTGTTAACCAGATCTTTGTGAACATCAGTCATTAAAGGGTTGTTATGTGCTCAGCTTACAACCCATAAATTCAAGTTGGAAAAGGCTGCTGGAGAGAACTTGCTGTATGTAAAATGGAAAAAAACATGTGATCAGTGACTAATTAGATAAGTATTACGTTTTTCAGTGTGAAAATGGTCAATGTCAAGGCTTTTGTTGCTAGATGAGCCAGGTAAGTGTGTATAAGCAAATTTCTTTAAAACAAAACAAAAATCCAAACCCCAAAAAAAGCAAAATGACCAAGATAATTTCTGGTGTGGTATTGTTGAAAATAAAAATGCAGAAACACAAGTTAGAACTTTAGAAACTTTGTTTTCGTTCAGGTAGTTAAGACTTTATCTGGTGCATAGTGATGTTTGCCTCTTTAGCTTCTCTTGCCTTTTAGTGTGTGTGTTTGTTTTTTTTTTTTTTAATTAGTATTGCATACAGTTAATTTCATTGCATTGTAAATTATTTGTCAGTGTAGATGTCATATTTCATTTTATGGTTTAAAAGTATTTAGAAATACATGGTTATGTAAATTAAATATTTTCAGTTTATTTCTCTATGAACAAGATCTTGAGAGTTAAGATAGATTGCAAAATATTATCCTGGTATAGGACTTCAGGCGTTTTGTTCTTGATAACATGAATAAGAAAAGAAAAACTAATTGTTTGCCTGAATTTTAAGAAAATAGTCACATCAGAGTTTTTCCCTCCTGTGTTTCTAAAAATGAGATCTCGCTTGGAGTAATTCTTAATTTGATACTTCAGTGCTTGAATAGGTCTGACCTTGATAGTATGCAAAGCCTTAGAGGAAAGAATAATTAAAGACATGGAGATAAATGGAAAGGGGAATAAAATGCAGCATGAGTGTCCTGGGTGCTATGTGCCAGTCTGATCTGAGACCCCCTTCTCTGTGTCTCCTTTTTTCGTCTCTTCTGTATGTCTCCCTCAAACAAAAATGGATCTTGCCACTGAATTTCGTTACATTATTTCATCGAATCATTGATCGGTTTGGGTTGGAAAGGACCTTTGAATCGTCCAAATCCCTTCTTGTTGGCTGGGACATGTTTCACTAGGTCAGGTTCTCAAAGCCCTGTCCAACCTGCTTCCAAAGAGGGGGCACCCACAGCTTCTCTGGGCAACCTGTTCCAGTGCCTCAGCACCCTTACTGTAAAATTTTTTTTCTTTATGTCCAGTCCAAACCTACCCTCTTTTCAGTTTAAATTCTGTTGTCCCTTGTCCTGTCACTGCAGACCCTGGTAAAGAATCTTTTTCCATCATTCTTAGAAGCCCACTTTTTATATTGAAAGGCTACAAAAAGTTCTCCCAGGAGACTTCTCAAGGCTGAACAATCCCCACTTTTTTAGACGGTCTTTACAGAAGAGGTGCTTCAGCCCTCTGATTGTTTTCTGTGGCTCTCCTTTGTACCCTAGTCTGACAGTTCCAGGTCTGTCTTGGTTTGGATGCGGTACTCCATGGGTAGGAGAGTAGGAGAGAACAGAGTAGACAGGGGTATAGTCACCTCCCTTGACCTGCTGGCCCTGCTTCTATTTATGCAGCCCAGAGTCGGATTTGCTTTCTGGGCTGCAAATGCATGTTGCCAGGTCTCACTCAATTTTTCATCCTCTGGCATCCCCAAGTCCATCTCCAGAGGGCTGCTCTCAGTCTGTTCATCCTCCAGTCTTTATTTGTTGTGGATTGCCCCAGCCCAGGTGCAGGACCTTGCACTTGGCCTTGTTTGAACTTCATGAGGTTTACTCACATGGACCCAGCTCTCAAGTCTGTCAAGGTCCCCCTGGGTGGCATTCCTTCCCTCAAGCAAATCAACATCACCCCTGATCTTGGAGTTATCTGCAAACTTGCTGAGGTTACTCTCAATGTCATTGATGAAGGTGTTGAATAGTATTGGTCCCAATATGGATCCTTGAGGGACTTCCCCCAAAATTATGCTTTTGATGTGTGCTAGTAATAGGACTGCTATTTTCTCATTTTACTTGGAAGTGGTGAAGGAGTAAAACTAGAGACCAGTACTTCATCATAGGTTTACTGTGAGTGTGATGAGTCATGAAATGGAGCAAATATGAGACTGTGTAGTTTTGTAATGAGGGAAGTATTCATGTCAGGATTTATGGCATTGATGAAGCTTTATCTGAATGCATCCCTGGCAACACCTAGGCAGGAGAAAATGAACCCAAATGGGAATGGTGCAAATAAAAAGTGAATAACATAAGTGAAGGAGAATAGATTGGATTGTTTATCTGAGCAAAATGAAGACTTAAAGGGGATCTAATTGCTATCTATAAATATATTAGAAGAGGTAAGCCCTGGGGAAAAGAAAAGGTATGTAGGCTAACGGGTAGGATTGGTACAAAAATGAATTGACATCAATATGAATGTATTTAGATCATTAGAAATTAGTTAAATTTCAAATCTAAATCATGTCAGTCTGAACCAACCTTCTAAAAACTATGTGAGCAAAAGTATTTTTAAGTTCATCAGATACCATCTTACAAAACTTCTTGCTTCATATGGCCTTTAGAAGGCTTTTCGTAGGTCATGAGGTTATGATACTCTTTAAAGTTTGGTTGGACAGTGGTGGTACCTAATTATGTACTTAAGCTAGAAGCTGGTATGTCATATTGCATTCCAAGGCATTAGAATAGCATGACTGAAATAGGTATTTAATGTTTTTTTTCTTTGTAAGAAGGGGTGTTCATTAATTGAAGATTGTATACCTGGGAGTAACTGCTCTATGTGTGAAGTAAACTTAGTAATTATAATTCATAGGAGTATGATGTTGATACAACATGTTTAACATGTTAACAGTATGATGTTAATATGGCCACTTAGTCTGGTAAACCAAATGAAAGTATAAACTATTATGTTTTTAATTTGGATGTCTGTTAGACATCCAGTAGACATGTTCCGTGTTACAGCTCAACTTAGAACTCCAGGTGCTTCTGTAGAGGAGAGCTGACTGGTCCTGGGAAGCATGGCTGCATTAGCTCAGCTCAGTACTGTGATGTGAATGCAAGGAGGGACAAGACACTGACTGCAGCTTGCATTTAAAGCTTGTGGTTTTGTTCCTGGTGACTGTAGGGTATGCTGTGCTTGGCTTTCAGAGATCTGGGAGATGGAGACCTGTAGTCTGTGCTTCCAGAGAATGAAAGGTCACCCTGCAACTGAAGTGAGCTGTTCCTTTCCTTGAGTGGTAGTCCAGTATTAGCTAGATCTGCCTGCAGGAAATTTTAATGTTTACATTGGGCTCTGTGTTAAGTGCCTGAGGTTCAACACTTACAGTCAGACACCTGAAACTCTTTGTTTTGGTGGCTGGTTTTTTTTTTTTTTTTAAAGGATCTTCTGGGCTTTTGTCCACACTGGGAGAATTATGAAATGGATTTATTTTTAAAGTTAGTTACACTGTTGGGATACTACTTGAAATGAAACTAATGAAAATCACAAGAGCTCTGGGATTCTGTTTAGTGTTTGAGCCTTGCCTCTGATACCCAGTTCTTGGAGAACACAGGAAAAAGTGCTAGGTAACAGGTTTTGGTCAGGTCTTCTGTGGAAAGACTGATTTTCTATGTGCCACTGCAGCTGTCATCTGAGATGATTACAAGGATTCTGATTACTGCTGTAGAGTTCGAAGAGTGTTTTGTATGTTACAGTTCAGATCAGAAAGGTGCATCCAATTGGAAATTTTGTATTTGAGGATGCATACGTATTTTAGGATGCTGAATATTTGAATATGTTAAATGGCAGATCTGGGCTTTTCAGTATCACTGAAGCTTTTTGTAAGCTATATGGCAGTTTAAAATACTGAGCACATTTCAAAAGAAAAAGAAAGGGAGAAGTTACTTGTTTATTTGGTTCTGTTCAAATTTGCTGGTATTCTTGATACCTAACGGCCTCTGTAATTGTCAAATTCATTAGTTATCCTACCTTATGCAAGTAATTAGTTACTCCAACAGGAACGGTTTATAACATTCTCTGTACTGACCAAAATTGTTAATATTGCCTCTGTACTGAAAGATTGCTTGTACATACTACTTAGTTGTTTCAGGACTTTGGGATTAATTTGCAGGTTTAGATGTTCATGTTTAGCAATAGTAAAATATTTCCACTGCTCTTGTTATTTCAGTGGTGAGAGCATTTTGGGATGACTAATACTTTATCATTAGATTCATAAGACTTTATCCTAGTAGTATTATGAGCTGCCAATTTGTAGCTTTTAACTTGTTGGCAAGAGTAACAATATAACTAAATAAAGCTAAATTGCAAGTAAGGAATTCACAGTAATGTGAAGGTTAAGTTTAAGTAACAGACATGCCTTTGATGTTAGTAACATGACAGTTCTTTAGTAATGGCACTCATTCAATAGGAAAAATAGCAAGAATAGACGTATGACTCAGACTGCTAGATTTTAAAGTTTTTGCTAAATGCTCTATCTTTGGATGAAGTTATTCAATGTTATACCATTCTATTAGTGGTGTTTGTTGAGGCTAAATAAATCATTTTCCATATTTAACATTAAATGCAGGACAATCTCCTTTTAGTCTGTATTTTATCTAATATATAAAGCAGATAATGTTCTCTTTACAGAATTCATGGTAATGATCTATGGCTGTACTTTAACATAGAGATAGATGCTTATTGCATTTTTACTGTATTTTTTGGCTGCTAACAACTTGTCAGTAACAGGCTGGGGTGAATAGGAAATTTTGATCCAAAAATGTATATAAAAAAAATTGTTTGGTTTGTCTGCTTTGAAATGCCACTGTATTGTATTCCTGTCTTCTTTTTTTTTTTTCTTTCTCAGATTGGCTGGCAAAAGGTTTCAATTCCCATTTCTTTTACACCAGCTTCCAGTGAAGCATGTATGCCAACATCTGCATAAGCACCTCTAGTAAGCTGTGTAGCCGTACATACATGCCTGCTCCTTTGACAGACACAGATGAGCTCTTTTGGGATTAAAACCTGGGTATTGTCACAGCACTTTTTAGAGAGAAAAATCTTTGACAGAAACATATCAGCATGGATGCTGATAGTATGTCATTGTGGGGAGCTCAGATAAAATCTGATGTTACCCATGGTAAACAGTGCTGGCCTAGAATTAGGCTTCAGAAGCTGCGGACATTGAGGTGTGTCAGCTTCCTTATAAAGTATTTTTTGCATTCTGACATTGACATGCAGGTTGATGATAAAACTAATAACTCTTTCTCAAGTGCCAGGGTAGAATAAGAAGCGAAAGATGCTATATTATCGCTCTAATACATGCATGTCTACCTAAAAGCCATGGTTATTTGTAGTAACACTGATCTTGCATCTGTATCCACTGATTATCCTTGATCATTTAGACTTATAATACTGAAGTATCAATCCATGAAACTGAAGTATCAATCCATGAAACTTAAACTGTTATGTTTCATAGACCGTGAACAATTTTAATGTAGGTGATTTGTTTGAGTCTGAATTTTTCAAGAAGGTATTTGAATGCTCATGGTTTTGGTATTCCAAGAGGAAGGAATTACGTTCATTGGCAGTGCATGTTACGGATTCTCTTAAGATTATTTCCACAGAGGTCTGAATATTAATTAATTTATGGAAATAAACCCCATTCCTTTTACTTTCTTTTGTGTCACTTGTGTTACCTATGTTTTTTCAGGAAGTACTGTAAAATTGATTTGGAAGAATAGAGTGCTTTATGCATATTTTAGGGTTAGGATTTTTTTTGTCTGACAGTCAAGGTAGTTTCGACTCACTACAGAACACTGGTCTTTCATTTTTAGACATATTTCCTTCAATACCCTTGGTGGACAATGATCAGGTCAGGGAATATTTAAGTAAGTTGGAAATACTTAAGTCATGGGGCCCTCATGGAATGCACCCACGAGTGCTGAGGGGCCTGGCAGATGCAGAAATGGCTGACAGAAGCCTTGTGAAGTTCAACTAGAAGTGCAGTGTCCTGCGCTGGGGGAGGAACAACCCCATGCACCAGTACAGGCTGGGGGTTGCCCAGCTGGAAAGCAGATTAGCAGAGCCATCCCTGGGAGGCCTGGTGGACACCAGGTTGACCGTGAGACCTGCAATGTGCCCTTGCTTCAAAGAAGGCCAGTGGTATCCTAAGTTGCATGAGGAGTGTTGCCAGCTGGTCGAGGGAGGAGATCCTGCTCCTCTGCTTTGCACTGGTGGGATCACAGCTGGAATGCTGGGTTTAGTTCAGAGCTCATTGTAAGAGACACATGGACATACTGGAGAGAGTCCTGAAGAATGAGGAAGGTTATGAAGGGACTGTAGTATCTCTCCTATGAGGAAAGGCTGAATGAGCTGGGACTGTCGAGGCTGGAGAAGGTTCAGGGTGGTAACCTTATCAATGTCTACAAATACCTGAAGGGAAGCTGCAAAGAGGATGGAGCCAGGCTCTTTTCAGTGGTGCCAGGTGCCAGGACAGTGTGCAGTGATCACAGCCTGAAACACAGGAGGTTCCCTCTGAATATCAGGAAACTTCCCCCCCCCCATGTGGGTGTGACCAAACATGGGTGCAGGTTGACCACGGAAGCTGTGGAGTCTCTGTCCTTGGAGACACTCAGATGCTGTCTGGGCACTGTCCTGGGTGACTGGCTCTGGGTGTCCCTGCTTGAGCAGAGGTTTGGCCCAGATGAATTCCAGACGGAGGGGACCTCCAGAGGTCCCATTCCACAGTTCCAATGACAAGTGATGAGAAAAAAAAACCTGTTTAATTTGGGCCTAATTAAAAAAAAAAATCTCTTTTACACCATGCAAATGTAGGATACATGGGACTATGTAAATTTAATTTCTTTATTCTGTTGTTACTTCCAATTCTGGCGCAATGAGTTGATAGAGATTTTCTTCTGTTCCTGTCAGGTCTATTGTAAAAGTCATTTTACTTGTTCTCAAAATTTGTCTTGCTGGCTTTTGCTATTACTGTTAGTTTCTATCCTTTTGATTTTAACTTTGGTCTCATTCAGTAACGCTCACATTGTCAAATGCAGGAGATTATTTTTCTCTGGCAGCCCAACCTGACTTTATTTTGCGCTGAAAGAAAAGTACTCTGCCTAAGTTTGTTTTGGTAAAGATGCCTTGAAGTGTTCTGTATGTTTATTTTATGTATGTTAAAGTGCTCCTGTGTGTACCTTTTGACAGCCTTACTAGTTTTGAATGGAGGTTCTTGATAACCAAACCTGTCTGCTTCTCAGTAGCTTTTTATATTTGCTCTGTGCTACCAACAGCTAGAGATACTGACAGTGATCTCACCTTTCCCAGGGGTACCACAGACTGTGCAGTTTTGTCTAACCCCTTCAGAAAGGCATTTTCATGTAATCATTTTTTCCCTTACGTTTGACTATCCCCGGCAGCGGAAGGCTGAGGAACTGAAGGAGACCTGATTTTTTTAAAGAAAATGACACTGCTGATCAAAAAAGATGTCTGTACAGGTCCCACGTGTCCAGTAAAAAATAGTCTTTTGGTTTTACTGCGCTATAACTTGCAAACTTGTGGCAAGCTGAGAATCTTGGCACTGTGTTTCAGCTGTGGAAACTGGCTCTTCAGAATCAGTGTCATTCTTCCTGCCCACTAGTTGCTGTAGTCTGAGATGGGTAGTTGCCAGAGGCAGCCCCAGCATTAATGTTGCAGTGGCTGCGCCGTATGATTGAGGAATAGAAATTCAGTACACAGTGTTTTTGGAGAACTCTAGTACTTTTGAGTGTGATGAGGCAGGTGTCTGCCATTTCTTTGTAAGGCCTTCTTAAGTCAAAAAGAGGGGAAAAAAAATCTCTGCATGAGTTGTCACTGCTCCATCCAAAACAGTTGGAATAACCTGGCACTCTCACAACTTTTATTCTAGGAAGATGTGGTAATTGGTGCCTTGAATTTACACTGCTAAGGGTGTTGCTGAACTCCCTGTCCCCTTTGAAGTAGCTCTGACTCCTAGAGGTTGTTGAATTGAAATTACAGGTTTATATAGTAATGATCTCTTGTCTTTAGACGTCATAATTACATCAGTGTAGTTTGAGGACTTTATTAGTTAAATTACTACAGCTTCTAAAAACCCTAGTTGCAGATCCAGAAGTCCATTGTCTTAAGTTGTACAAATGCAAGAAAAAAAGATAGTCTTAAGCAGTTTACAGTGGAAGTATTGAGCAAGCAACAGTAGATGAGTACTCATAAGATATTTTGTGTGGTGGGTGTAGTTAGACATGAGCCTGTCTTAAGGTTCAAGTGCTAAAACAAGCAGTTTTGGCCTAGGTGTCATGTAAGCAGGGAGTAAGGCACTCTTTTCGAGAATAAATATTGTGCTAGTGTAGCTGTATGTCTTCTGAGATGAAGTTGACATGCATTTGTCTATCTTTGTGTGTGTGGAATGCCTGTGTCCATCTTTGCCTGTTCTTGTTTAGATGTGATCTGTGTGGTATGGCTTAAAATGTCTCTGCTTTCCTGGTTCTTTCTCTCCCCCGTCTTGTTTTCTCAAGGAGCCATCGTGATTTAGACTTTTGCTCTCAGGCTCTTAGTGCCAGCTTGTATTCTATTTCCCCGCTCCCACAGGGGTAGGGGTATTTATGTTTGTGTGAATGTGAACTCCAGAATCCTCTTTTGTTGTTGCATGGTTTCTTTTTTTGAAGGATATGACATGCTAATTTAGATCGTGAGACTCCTCTGAATGGTAATAGGTATTTGTTTTTCAGGTTTGCTGTCCTTGGGTGTGCTCCTGCCAGTCCATGTCTGTCAGTATGTCACTAAACTACCAAAAAAGCTGGGTTCTATCCGAGCACTGAAATTCAATCACCTTATCCTTTTGAGCACCAGTTTGTTACCAGCTATTTAAGTCTGATAGTTGTGAGTCTTGAGAGGCTTTATGCAGCTTTTTTATCTTTAAAGCTCTTAGAAAGAAGGTGAGAGGTAAAGCTTACAGAAGGGTACTCTAGACCTTGGAAGATATTTCAGTCTACTCTCAAAGAAATGTCTGATACTGAAAACTGTCCCTGAGCTAAAGGCGCTTCTTTAGGAAGTATCCAGGAAATGCAGAGGAGGTCATTGCATCCACGTAGCTGGGGAACAAAAGCAGATTATTATTTTTTTTTAATTAATTATCTGTGGTGTTAGAACCGACTGTGTCAGAATAATTGAAAGAGTATTTTGAATCCTGTCTCATTATTATGCACTTTGGGAAGGCAGGCATGAAGGGACTTTTTATGTCTCGAAAGAAACAGAACATCTTTTTTTCTCTGAGTTTAAACCACAGTTTATCATCAGTTTATAAATTCACTGCTACGTTGTCTCAAAAGAAGCTGTTTTTGAATAGTACAGCTCCTTTTCTAGATGACTGCCTTTCAAAGTGAGCCTCTGAACTTTGCTTTTTTTTTCCCTTTGAACATAATTCCTCAGTAAAAGTAGTTGAGAAGACTGAGAAGCAGAGCTGCTTAAGTTGTTTAGGGCTGAAATTAAAGCAATCCACACCTTTGAAAGCCAGGTTCAAGATATATGCCAATGAGCACTGCAGAGGCAATGCCTAGGTGGCTATTAGTAGAACTCTAGAATAACTTCCTCAGAAATGTTTGTGTAGTTCAAAAAAAGTAAAAGTTTGGTCTTTTCTGAGTGTATCACCAGTCTAAGATTTAACAGAGTGTTCAGCTGCCTGGTTTTAGTACAACTTGTGGCGCAGGTGATGCGAGTTATTTTTGGATCACACTCTGTAGGTAAATGCAGCGGGATCCTGCAAGAGCCATCAAGAAGCAAGTGGGGGAAACTTTTGAAGTAGTTTTGTAAATTTTCATCTTTGAGGCTGTGTCAAATTTGCTTGGATTGAGAAGGTGACTATTTCTGTTTCATCCACTGTATAAAGCCAGGTTAGACATGAAGCTTCAGACAAGTAATACCAGGTCCTGTTTTCTCAAGAGAGCCTCACTGAATGTGAAACTGTCTCACGCGTATCTTTGTCTTGGTATTCTCAGTAATTCCCCTTTTGGTCCTATATTAGTTTGTATCTTGGTGTTTTGTGTCAAGGCTCTTTAACACACTCTCAAAATCAAGGATTCAGAATGAGAGTGAGTTACAGAAACAGTGACATGAGTCAGATAGTGAGCCCTCTAGTGCAGTAACGTGTTTGATAGTGGCCAGTGCCTTTTCCCTCAGTGTAGTCCAGACACTTCTGTGGAATAAGGTGTTCAGAAAAGAGCTGAATTTCTTCATCTCTTTGCAATTAGTGGTTTTGTTATGCATTACTACTTATTCATATCACATAATTTTAATCCAATTTGACCTAAAGTTTACTTTCTTTGTGCTTTTTTTATAATTGAAGAGTAGTTGTCATGTTTTCAGTACCAATGAAAATTATTTTGTAGTAATTTAATGTGTAATTTTTAAAGAACAATAAAGAATATTCTTAAAAGTTAATGTAAGTGTGAAATACTATTGCATAAGTATCATGTTCATATAAAATTCCAGTTTCTGTGTTAGTCTTTTAGTGCCTGTGCAGTCTTGCTTTCAGATGAAGTAGCATAAGAGAGATTAACACAGCTCAGAACATTGTGAACTTTACTTGCTTTTTGTGCTGTTATTGTATGGCATTCCACAGAAGTTGATCTCTGTTGGATGATGTGACATTGAAATTTATGCCTCTTGTCTGATCCAGTCTTAAAAGCAATTCCTATTTGGTGATTTAACACAAACACAGTTCAGAGAATATACTGCATTGAATACATAAGCATGGCAACTGCAGCTTTTTTTCTGTGGATCAGAGTATATGCATAAACAGAGTATCATCTCTCTTGCCTACTTTGAATTTAAAAGATGAGGTTGTTGTCTGTTTCTGTAAGTCTGTAGGAGCTTAGAAGCAGGACAGAAAGCAGTATGTTTCAGCGTCACAGCATTTTCTTTCTTTAAACATTTGAAAGAGTTCCAACAGAGTAGTGCTTCTATTCGTAAGAAAAACAATCCAGCAAAATTTCCTTTTCTATATGACCATTACCTTCTAGGTATTCAAAATATTAAGAATAATTTGGTAAAATTAACATATGTATGAATTTTTGCACCAGTGTGAGTCTTCCTATTTCAGAGTTATTTGTTCATTGCTGTAATGTATATTAACTAAGGTGATAATGTGCTTTGCATGTAACAGTATATGTTCTTAACATGCATGATTTAACTTGCTTTTAGAAGCTTATTGACATGGTATATTTTAAGAGTAGTTCATACAGTACAAACAGATTTGTTTTCCAAATATGCATTCATATTTAAAAGAAAAAAAAAATCCCCTTTTTTCAGGTCCCTTTACAGATGTAGTAACTACAAATCTTAAACTACGAAATCCATCAGAGAGGAAAGTATGCTTCAAAGTGAAGACCACAGCGCCTCGTCGATACTGTGTGAGGCCAAACAGTGGAATTATTGACCCTGGATCATCTGTAATTGTTTCAGGTAAAAACAAATACATGCATACATGTCGGTTAGGTGGGTATAGGGCTTTCATGAGATTTTCTAAAGCTTAATCTCTGCGTCTGTTTGAAATATGAGAGCTTTTTAAATGTTTTTTTAATATAACTGTTCCATTTCATTAATGCAATGTCATCTTGATGTAGAGCTGCAATAATACATGAAAAATCCTCCATACATAAATACTTCCATTTGTCACATTTATCTGCAGCTCTCTGAAATGGGCAATGGCATTAACAGTACCTTTGCTTCAGACTACTATGTGCTTATATCTTGAGGTAGGGCACATGGCTTGGCTGCTCTGATGTGTTTAAAGTTTAGCTTTGGAGAGTTCATCATATTAAAAAAAAAAATAATTCGTAACTGTAGACTAGTTGTTTTGACCATAGTATTGGTTCCTGAACTCTATTGTTTATATTATTTACAGTAGTATATGTTAACTGCTAATTATTAAATAGCTTTAAAAAAAAATTATTTGCTGTTAGTTTAGGTAGCTGGAGCAGTCTGTAGCCCTTAAATTTGAAAAACGTATGTTTCACTAGAGAGACTCTCTCTTCTCATTTTGTTTTTGGGTAAGGGGATTAAAAAAAAAGAACCTCTTTTATTTCTCTGGACTTAACCGTATTTCCCAACTTGGAGATCCTTTTTATAGGCTGCAGAGATCACAAGCAGTACTGGTGTGAGCTCCTAGATCTCCTAAGTCAAGTAGGATAATTTTTATAGAACCCTTGGAGAGATGTAGCGAAGTAAAATGGAAACATGGAGCAATCCTCAGAGCTTTTTAGATTCATCTTCTTTTACCCTTTGCCAAGTTTGAAAGAAGCTGGAGAACTAGCTTCAGGTGATATTTTCAGAAGTTGAAAGGAATAACTCCAGAAAACTTGGTTATCGATTAAAACCTTAGAGTAACTTTCCTTGTAGGAGGGTGTCGTGGTTTAAGTCCCCACCCCCCCACACAGTTTTCTCACTCACTCCCCTCTCTTTCTACTCCCAGTCCCAGGGGAATGGGGAGGAGAATTAAAAGAATGCAATTTACACAAGTTGAGATAAGAACAGTTTAGTAACTAAAGTATAACACAAATCACTACTGCTACCACCAGTAATAATACAGGACAAATACAAAGAAAGAGAATACAACTGCTCACCAAGCCTGACTCAGCCAGTGCACCCCCCAGCAGTGAACCCCCCCCAATGCCCTACCACCACCACGCCCTTCCGGGTCTCTGCCCTCCGTGTTCACACCCTGGGCATGACGTGCTGTGGTGTGAAATAACCTCTTTGGTCAGTTTGGGTCAGGTGTCCTGTCTCTGCTTCCTCCCGGCTCTTCCTCCTCCCTGGCAGAGCATGAGACTCAGAAAGTCCTTGGCCAGACAAAACACTACCAAGCAGTAACTGAAAACACTGGTGTTATCAGCGCAGTTCCAAGGCCCAAAATCAAAAAACACAGCGCTGCACCAGCTACCAAGAAAGAGAAAAATGACTGCTACTGCTGAACCCATGACAGAGAGATACTGATTTTCTAATCTTACATAATCGGTAGAATGTGACCCTTTAAAACTTTAGTATTGCTTACTGTAGATACTCCAGCACCTTGTGTATGAAAGAGCATTTTGCTGAGAATTGGTTGAAGATTCAAGTAGTCAAAAGCTTACTTTATTTCTGTTTTCAGCATAGAGCCTTTTTGTCGTAACTGTGCATTTGATCTGGCATTTGGGATCTTTTCTGTATTCAGTTTCTTCAGGGAATTGAATAGATTGAAGGATTCCATTTGCCTGTTGTAAAGAGTGTTTTTACAGTTACAAATCCTTTTAATGCTTTGAATATTTCAGTTTTTCAAATGAGACAGTATTGGAGCTGTAAGCAAGATTTCAGCTTCAGGTTCACCCATAAAGGAAAAGGGTATTACACTGCTTGTCTCCTCAGTTTGCATAGCAGGGAATCTTTGATATCTTTTTTTATTACTGCGTTCTCAAGCAGCTCTTCAGCTACAGTGAACCCAAGATACGAATTTCATGAGCAGTTGTTTAGTCATAGTGACTCCACAGTGCTTTTCAAAATTCTCTTCCCCAAAGTATCAGCTTCATCTTTTCAGTTTTTAGGCATACAGTTTCTTTTGGATCACTTGGTAAGCTAAGTGCACACATAATTTTTCTACTGACCCACTTTATCTCATCAATCTCTCAACTGAATGTTTTCAGTGCCTACTCATCTTTCATATAATTAAAAATAGATTTCTCTCACATTGTTGTGCAGACAGAAATCACTTTAGAGTACCATGGACTGAAGCTCTGTGCTCAAAAGTAAATATTGAGGTAGTATTAGCTGTCTTCAGCCTGCATATTAAGTTGTGCTGATGTGGGTTCAAGCCAGTTTTTAAATTCATTGTTGGAGATGTGATTTAATAGCCATTTTAGGAAAGTGCATGGGCACTTTGTTTATTGTTCAATTGTGGATCATGTTTATAATTTTTTTTCCAAAAATACTAATTTTGTAAGAGCTTTTTTGCTTTGCCTTGGTGCCCCAGATTAACTATTACCATATGTACTGCTTGTTGTTAACAAGTGTTGATTTTTCTTTTCAGAATATAGCTTGTTACTTCCTTCACGACTTCTGTTACTTGTTATTGTTCTTCCTTCTGGTTTCAGACCTCATTGGCATTTATTTTGTGGAGGTAAAGCTCTCCTGTGTAGAAAAGCTAGGCCTGTTAACAAGGGGTATGCTATTTATTGCAGTTGCCCTTGAAGTGGGCTCTGGATTACTTGGGGATTCCAAGAACATGTTGAAAACTAGATTTGTATATTCATGAGATTTTCTGTGATTACTTAAACCTGTGAAGAGCTTGAAGAGCTTTTTGAACTTGTGGGCTGTATCTTTCTGCTTCTTTTTAGTTCAGTCAGATTTTCAGCTGTTACCAAGTGGTCAAGGAACATAAGGTTATTTAACTAGTTATCCAAGGATTCTGCCAGCGTGTGAAGGAAGTTCTGTGACGATGGAAAGTAATCTTTTAGGTTACTTGGCTTTTAGAAACTGAAGTACGACAAGCTACTCATTAGTCTGTTGGTGGAACAATTCTTAGAGATAAATGTCTATAGCATCCATACCTAGAAGAAGAATTTAGTTTGATCAGTTATGTTTTGGACTGCAGTGAGACCAGTGATTAAGGAAACCTGACTTCAAACTTTTCCAAATAGGTTTATGTCGTGGTTTAAGTCTCTAACCCCCCCCACGCAGTTTTCTCACTCACTCTCCTCTCTTTCTACCCCAGTCCCAGCAGGTATGGGGAGGAGAATCAAAAGAATGCAGCTTCCACAGGTTGAGATAAGAACAGTTTAGTAACTAAGGTATAACACAAATCACTACTGCTACTACCAGTAATAATAATGACAGGAGAAGTACAAAGAAAGATAATACAATTGCTCACCAAGCCCGACCCAGCCAGTGCGACCCCCAGCAGCAAACCCCCCAATAACAAAAACCTGACCATGCCGTGCACCCCCAGTCCACCACCAGCAAACCCTTCTGGGTCTCTGCTCTCCGTCTTCACCTCCTGGACATGACGTGCTGTGGTGTGGAATAACCTCTTTGGTCAGTTTGGGTCAGGTGTCCTGTCTCTGCTTCCTCCCGGCTCCCCCTCCTACCTGGCATAGCATGAGACTCAGAAAGTCCTTGGCCAGACTAAACATTACTAAGCAGTAACTGAAAACACTGGTGTTATCAGCGCTGTTCCCAGGCCCAAAATCAAAAAACACAGCGCTGCACCAGCTACCAAGAAGGAGAAAAAAACGACTGCTACTGCTGAACCCATGGCAGTTTATTTGAAATGCTTTCAAATACGGCAATTATTTTGTGCTTATTTGTAAAATATATCTGATTCATATTAGTTACTTATCGTTTGATTATGCTGTATGTAACATAGAATCATAGAATAGTTAGGGTTAGAAAGGACCTTAAGATCATCTAGTTCCAACGCCCCTGCCATGGGCAGGGACGCCTCCCACTAAACCATGCCACCCAGGGCTCTGTCCAACTTGAGCTTGAACACCGCCAACGATGGAGCATTCACAACTTCCCTGGACAACCCATTCCACTGCCTCACCACCCTTACAGTAAAGAATTTCTTCCTCATATCCAATCTAAACTTCCCCTGTTCAAGTTTGAACCCATTACCCCTTGTCCTCTCAGTACAGTCCCTAATAAAGAGTCCCTCCCCAGCATCCCTATAGCCCCCCTTCAGATACTGAAAGGCTGCTATGAGGTCTCCACGCAGCCTTCTCTTCTCCAGGCTGAACAGCCCCAACTTTCTCATCCTGTCTTCATACAGGAGGTGCTCCAGTCCCCTGATCATCCTCGTGGCCCTCCTTTGGACTTGTTCCAACAGTTCTATGTCCTTTGATGTTGAGGGCATAAGAACTGTACACAATACTCCAAGTGAGGTCTCGGGAGAGCAGAGTAGAGGGGCAGGATCACTTCCTTTGACCTGCTGGTCACGTTCCTTTTGATGCAGCCCAGGATACAGTTGGCTTTCTGGGCTGTGAGTGCACACTGAAGCCGGCTCATGTTCATTTTCTCATCGACCAACACCCCCAAGTTCTTCTCTGCAGGGCTGCTCTGAATTGCTTCCCTGCCCAACCCGTAGCTGTGTCTGGGATTGCTCCAACCCAGGTGTAGGACCTTGCACTTGTCATGGTTAAACTTCATCAGGTTGGCATCAGCCCACTTCACAAGTGTGTCAAAGTCCCCCTGGATGGCATTCCTTTCCTCCAACATATCAACTGAACCACACAGCTTGGTGTCATCGGCAAACTTGCTGAGGGCGCACTCAATCCCACTGTCCATGTCACCAACAAAGATGTTGAAGCAAGACTGATCCCAACACTGACCCCTGAGGGACACCACTCGTTCCTGGTCTCCAGCTGGACATTGAGCCATTGAGCCCAACTCTTTGCGTGCGGCCATCCAGCCAGTTGTTTATCCACCAAGTGGTCCACCTATCAAATTGGTTTAGGGGAAAACAGATATCCATCCTGTGGTAAACACTATCAACTTGTAAATACTATTTAATGCCTGAACTTAGATGGCAGTATAATTAAATTTAGAAGTACCTTTTTTTTTTTCTTAAGTACTGGTGAATTTGGAAAGGCCAAAGTAGTAATTTTGATACTGTACTTAATATTTTATAAACTAATGTAGTTCAGTCCTGCCATGAAGAATTTACTCTGTGTGAAGGGAAGCATCTTGAACCATACATCAAATGGAGATTCAGAATTGTGCAGAATATTATTGAATTGGTGAAAATTGTAGCAGTATCGAAGTCTGGAGACTGAATTGGCTTAGAATATATGGTAATGTTCAGAGCATACTGTGTGTTTTCTAGCTAAATCAGTATTTCTGCTAGAGCTTTTTCATTTCTGTAAATTAAATTTATGTGGTCCTGTGCTTCCATCAGGAGTAAAGCAACTTAACTGTATCTGAAAGGAGACAAGGAGGCTAACGTGATAGTTTTGTTTCAGACAAGGCCTGTTCCAGACAAACAGTATGGTTGGCAGTGGACTCCTGGTTATGCATCCATCCGTCTGCTTCAGTAGTCCCCCAATACTACCATTACAAACCTTGTGTATTCAGCTCCTTCTGCAAGCCCTTATATTATGCACCTGGATATGCAACTGTATCCTATAAAAAGTTGAATCTCCTGGTCTTTGTATAGTACATCATGTTATTTTGGTCCTTTGAACTAAAGAAATGACTCACAAGATAGTGATGCCAGGGTGACCTGGATAACCCTTATGATGTATCCATCCAAGCAGACTATATGTTTTTATAACTTGGATGAAATTGCTATGCTTCTGTAATTAAAGTTTTCATTTAAAAGTATTGTGATGCTGTTGATATAAGGGAGTCTATAAATAGTGTCAGTGATGTAGCTTTTTTTCATGGAGCTTGTGCACACTTCACAATAATAACTTTAGAAACTTAAGTTTCTGGTTTTGAGTGATGAGAGTTTTCAGCTTTGGAAAGATGGTAGTACAGTAAAAAGGCTGTCATGCAGGACGTCTGGACTGCTTGCAGACTCTACCTCTGTGACTTCCAGCACAAACAGTGTTGCGTAAAAAATGTCTGGTTTCATCAAAAAGACTTTTTTTGTTAATATCTGCATTACAATATGTTGAAAGCTGAAAATGCTGTGAGGAAAAATACCCAAGATAAAATACTAGGAGCAGGTATTATGAGTTTTAATGTTCCACTTAAAGATAGCTGTACAGGGAATTTGATTTTGAATCCCATCCCTCTTTCTTCACTGGTAAAATGCGGTGGAGGCTCAAAACTTGCCATAGAATTAAAGTGTGTACCTGAATTTTCGTATGTTTTTGGACGAATGCTAGCTATTAGTCTGGACTTACAGTTAAGAATGTTAAAACTTGTGTAAAATGTGTTGTGTAGTTATGTATGTTTTTAAAGAGCTCAATTTGAAAGTGTTTTAAAGATGTATTATTAAAGCCTCAAGTAGCTTTACCTCCTCTAACTGTAGTTTGAATGAAGTATTGTAGGGGTTTTGCTCACTGTTTAGATTCATATACGGTTAGAAATCAGTTGCACTTGCCCCACTGCTTGGTGGTCTACATTAGGTAGGTTCATAATGTGTACCTGTCATAATGTGTTCTACAGTTCTTTAACTTTGCATTCACTTAATGCATGAAATGTGTTTATTCCAAAGAAATATCCTGTGGTGTTTGCTTGGCTTGTGTTTTGTTTGTTTGTTTCTAGTCTGCCTTAGAAAATTGGTTTATTCATAGTGGTATATGAAATGTTGTTTAGCTATAGTAATTACAGAAATAATGATATCAGCTGCACCTGACTCTGAAAAACTTTTTAAGATTTTTCTTTCAGTACCTGTTGCTACAGTGTATATCTGCTCTGTATTCCATTTTAACTTTCAGTATTTGCTCAGGGAAAAGCAAGTCTACAGTGGACAGCATGCTGTGAATACGGTGAAGTACCTGTCACAGTGATTAGCTGAAGAATCACAGTTTTATGCTTTATATTTTCTTTCGAACAGTAATGCTGCAGCCTTTTGACTATGACCCAAATGAGAAGAGTAAACACAAGTTTATGGTACAAACAACCTATGCACCACCAAATATTTCAGATTTGGAGGCAGTGGTAAGTAAAAGTAAAATGACTTATGTATATATATGATTTTTCTTATTCCCCTTAAAAATTCAGGCTTAAGGGTAAATGAATTGTGGTTTTTTCAGTTTTCTTTTGGAGAAGAATTGGGTTTTCTCTGGACAAGTAGGACTGCCATATGTGATTCAGTTTTTTTAGTCTTAAATACAAGCGTGGTTCTTAGAACTACTTAGTGAACTGGTTGAATGGAAATAATAGTGCATCTAAGGTAAGGTCAGTTCAGTGGTCAAATTTTGGCATGTTGTGCCTTCTATGCAGCTAATCTGAAGGGATAAATATTGTATATGAAGGAATTGAGTATATTTAAACAAGCCTGAAGTTGTATGAAATGGGTGCATTAGGTCTGGAAAGTGTTTAGGAGAAACGTTGAATGAGATTATAATGAATTAAACCATTTGGAAGACTAAGATAAATCTCTCTGCAAGACACCAAGTGGCTGAACACAGCACAAATGATAGGTTTATTTTCTGTTTTAATAGAATATGTTGTAGATTCAGTTCTTAGGCAGGATGGGCCTGATGAAAGATCCGAAAAGAAGTTATTTAGGTTTGTACTTGTTAGTTCAGAAGAAAGGACACCTGTTTCTGACGTTACAAGCTGGCAGTAATGGGAAAGAAGCCTTCAGGTGTCAGAATATACCCTGTAGAGGGAATGTGGACTCTCATAAGCATTTATATTAAGGTGGAAGGGAATGGTGCACAGGCATCTGTCTCTACGGGCTGTTTTAAAGGAATGCCTGAATTTACATAGAAATGTTCGATGTTCATTCAAGGCAGAGGAGGAGAGGGGAAATAAATGATAAAGATGAGGTTTTATAAGTCTCTGAAATCCACTAGACCTGCAGGTTTAGTCTCTGTCCCCTTACTGAAGGCAAAGATTACTGTGGCATCTTCACTGGAAACAGTGGAAAACCTCTTAGATTTTGTTAAACTTTTGAGACATGTATGTAGAAAGCTAACATCTCTTCATTGTTGGACTGGTTTACTTGTCATTAGTATGCTTGGATAGCTCTTGGTTATGTGTGGTAAGTGAAGTGTAACTATTCCACTTTAGAAGTACTTTTGAAGTAGCACAGCGTGTTGAAGAATATTGAGAAACAGATCTTACGGAAAATCAGTAATTGTAGTTAGAAGTTACTCTACAACTAATGCCACTGAAAAAAACCAACAACAGAAAAAGTGTTTGTTTGGGGAAGGATGTTATGAAAAGCCTGGATATTCTAGTCTGTAAGATTCTAAGGTAACTTCATAGGACCTGATGTAGGAAAAATTGCCACAAACTTGATCAGTCTCTGGGCCTAAGGATTTAAGGCAACTACGTGAAGTGTATGCTTTGAAAGCTAATTGTCTGTTTGTTAGAGAAATTCCAGCATATTTCACAATTATTTGAATATATTGATAACCATTAGAATTTAAAATGTTTTTTATAAACAGCTCTGAAAAATTTTCTCGGCCCAAGTTGTAATGCAGTAAAAGGAGGGAGTGGTTAAAAATCTAAAATGGGAGGAACTAAAGAAATCTACTCTGAAGCTAAATAAAGAGTCACTAAAAGGTATCTTTCAGTCCTTTGGTTAAAATTGGTGCTTCCAAGATGGGATATAAGGAGTACGTTTACCAAGGAGTGATAACTTTGTTCTTAAACTGACTCAAATGGTACTTGTTCCTCATTGTGTGGTAAAGGAGACGCTGCATGGTTGCCTCCCTGACCCCAAAAAACCTCCGGATGCATCCTGGCATTCAATTTACTTATTTCCATTTCCAGACTTAATTAGCCATTTCTAGCTTTCCTTACTCCACAGTAGTCAAAGTGAACAAAAAAAAACATTGTTCAGAAGCAAATCTGAAAATTGCAGCTAGGGTAAGGACAGTGTTCACCTGTACTAAGTACTAAGAGCAAGCTTATGAACTGTTTAGGTGTTTGCATGAGTGCAGCATGTTAAGTAACAATCTATGTTAATTGTTATCTTAGTGGAAAGAAGCAAAGCCTGATGAGTTAATGGACTCCAAATTGAGATGTGTGTTTGAAATGCCCAATGAAAATGATAAACTGGTAAGTAAGAAACTGTCACACACTGACTGGTAGGAGCTTAGCGAAATCTGTTTTGAAAAGTTTTAAACCTATTTGATTTGTTGATTAAATGGATTGTAGGAATTTGTACTAAATAAGACAGGGTATTCTGTATATAACTTCAAGTATTCATAGGATCTTAAAACAGTCCATTTTGAAAGAGACCTTGAAACACCATCTGGTCCAACCATCCTTTGTTGGAAAGTGAGCACCCTATCCAACTGCATCTTAAAAGCCTCCAGCAATGGACACTAGTGCCAAAAATGATTTTATTTTGTTATTACTGATTTTCGTAGGATTTTATTGTTGTCAGATTAAAAAAAAAGAATATACAGTACTGCATATAGTGAAAAGTGAATTGCATCATTTCATTTTAAAGTATTGTATGCTTTTCAATTTTAAAAATCCTGTTTCTAATTCAGCTAGATCAGAAAAGGAAGTATTAATTAGAAATTGCTTTAGGAATCCTAAATGCATATTTTAAGGTAATGGTAAAGACAGATAATCAGACAAAAAAAAAAATCACATTACCTCTTTCATGCTCTTGCTTTCAGACAAAATCTATTCCAATTGTGTAGGAGATGACAGTTTCGTTGTATACAGATTGAAGATGTCTGCATTGCCTGATATTTGGAATAATAGTTAACTGTCAGTTACCTAGAAGTATTGTAGAATGACTGCATTCTTATGCATGAACTTTTTATTGACCCTCATATGTGAAATTCTGATTTATATAATCTAATACTGTATATTCTGGGTTTGTTGGAGTGGTGGGTTTGGGTTTTTTTGTTTTACTTTATTAAATTATTATTTTATTAATACAGCATTGTAAATGAGAGCACTAAAGTGCTATTTCTGTAAACAGCCTTATTCATTTTATGACCTTGACTTTTAGTGCTGTCACGCTTTACAGTAGTTTGTAAAGCATGTTGTGGGAAAGTAGTATGAATCCATACATGTAAAAACCATCTCATTATTTACATACATAAAGTATCTTGGTGAAGGCTGCTAGCTGACCAGTAGCTGTGTTTGCCACATTTCTTTTAATACAGTTTTTGGACTGTAATGTAAAGATGTTTTTCAGAGGGAATGACAGCATAATGTTCTTGGTGTACTTTTTTCCCTTCCTTTTTTTGGTGAAGGATAATTTATGAGATGTACCCTTTTATTTAGGTGTAAGCTGCCTAAGCCTGTGTTAAATGCTAAAACTGTAAAGGTTAAGCATTTATTATCAAGGCACTTAACTGTTTACTTTCTGCATTTTTTTACCTTCTTAGTAAATTATATTTAGATATTAGAAAAATTACACTTGTTTTTAATTTTATGAAATGTATAATGTAGTGAGAGAAATGTAGTGGGTTATACAGAACAACCTCCTTTTGTACTTCCTTTAATGTTATATTTTCAGTGTTGACTGTACATAGGATTTGTATTTTTCTGAGTAGCAGCATAGGATTGCAAAATGCTGCTTCAGCAGTTGATTTAGTATCTTCAATCTGGCAATGAGAAATCTGCCAAATCCTGAGGGTAAGCCTTATCTGTCACCTCAGGATATACCTACATGAGGACACAAGTATTACACTCCAGTCAGCAACAACTTTCTTCAGATGCCTACCAGTTGTAGCCAGAAGATTGTCACGAAGAAACCAGTCAGTGAGGTCAGACAGCAGAAGGAGGGAGGTTTGTTCCAGGGAGATAAGTCTTAGGTCTGTAGTGAAGTTTCAGTGCTACTAAAGGAATTCAGTTCAGGTAGCAAACCAATTAAAAAAGCAACAGATCCCAGTCTGCTTCCTCTTGATACAAATATGTTGGTCCTTTTAAATCCAGTTAGGAGTACCTGTGTGCAGTAGCAGAATCTGACTATTAGGCTGTGTATGGCTGCATTGCAAAAAAAGTAAAGTGCAAGTAGATGCTGTAGACCAAATGACTTCTACTTGCATAGGAACTAAATAAATTCTTGCATCTTTTATTTTTTAGTTGCTTTATCATTACATAGATGTGTTGACCTAAGAGGTTTTCTGTTACATTTAGTGCTTACTTTGGACTACTTTGGTTATGATAGATGCAATATAGTGGTCTAAATGAGATAGTTGTGCAAGCAACGAGGAATAGAGAAGCTTGAATGTGAATACGAGCTGCTTCTGAGTGTGTTGCCATACGAATGTTGTGTTTTTTACAAATAGTAACCCGGCTATACAGTTGCATCTGTTGTATTACTAATGTCTGCTGAAGATTATTGTAGATTTTGAGCAGGGCTGTGGTAACCAGTTTTTTCATTTTATTTTTGGCTTTTTCACAGCTTTTTATGTGACTTTTCACTTGCATTGAAAATTAGTAATGTGTTATCTCAAAACCGCTGTGAAACTTAAATCCCACGTTTGTTTCATTTTTGTTTTATGCCATCTTTTGGTTGCCTGCTGGGTCAGTTTTAAGCAGCTAAAGTATTAATTCTTGTCTCACTAGCATGTAGTGCCAACAGTGCTATCTTCTCTTGCTATTTAATAGCTGGGCTAATCAGAATTGAACTGTTAACAGAAGTCTTTGTTCAGATTACTGTAAATTTAAACTTATTTGAACTATATTAGTAGCTGGATTGTTTCAGTTTTAAGATGTGGGTGATTTTTCTAGGTAAGTAAAATTCTCAAGTCATTCTTAATATTTGTAGAATGATATAGATGCAAGCAAACCTGCCCCAGTACTGAATACATCTAAGCAGGATGGACCGATGCCAAAACCCCATAGTGTTTCACTTAATGATACTGAAACAAGGAAGCTAGTGGAGGAGTGCAAAAGGCTTCAAGCAGAGGTTATGAAGCTGACGGATGAAAATCAGCACCTGAGAGTAAGTTCTGCTTCCATGTTTATGTTGTAGTAGTTTCACTCTTCATTGAAAGATCTAGTTTTCAGTTAGGCCAATAGATGCATATTCAGAAAGTAGATGCAACTGTTAGAATGTCAACATTGATTTGTAATGGCAGTTTTACTGTCCTGTATATATGGTGTATTTTGAATTTCTCAGTGATTGACACTTTGTGGTTGTCCTGGATGAGATACTGAGATACATAATTTTCTTCTATTTAAGGTGGGTTTGGTTACTTGAAGTCTAAATCAGAGATACCAGATTAGTAGCTTTTATTAAAAGTGCATTATGATTCATTAAGAATGAGTAAACAAGATCCAAAGTGGTAACATTCTGTATCACAAATTGTTAGTGAACAGGAACAATGGTTTGGCCAGAGGAAGTAAGCTGAAACAACTTTCCAGTACTTCTATGTAAAAGTTCTATTCAGTTACCTGTAACTTCTCAGTACATGACTTTGTGTGACTTTCTATATATTTGCTTTTGGGTATCTAAAAATGCCATTGGCCATAGTAGACTTTTAAAGAACCATGAAATGCTGATGTCTCCAAATCTTTTATTCTGATGACAGTGGAACATTTGGAGAGGCACTACACAAAGCAGTTGTTTTTCATTCACAGTAAGGAATTACTGCTATTTAATTCTAATGCATAGTAAGTAAAAGGAGGATTCTTCATTGCGCATAGCAAGAATTTCATAATCCCTCTTAACAAGAGCAGAGAGGGAGACTAGCGGATTACCTGTCCTTATTTGAAATATTATGGTTTGCTGTGTTCATATTTTAGATTTTGATGTGGTCTAAGATTGAGGGGGTGGGGAGAGAGGTTTGTGTTTGATTTGGGGTTGGTTTTTTTTTGTTGTTGTTTTAATTTGACTTTATTTAAATATTAACCAGTAAATTTGGCCTTTGAGCTCAGTTTTTACTATTGTAAAGAAGATATGGTCATAAATTTTTTCCATCTTTGTTGTTCCTCCACCACCCCAGGATGAAGGCTTGAGGCTCAGAAAGGTAGCGCACTCGGATAAATCTGGATCACCCACAGCTTTGGCCCTCAGAGATAATGGCTCTAATTCTCTTCCTTCACTTCTTGTTGTAATTGCAGCCATTTTCATTGGATTCTTTCTAGGGAAGTTCATCTTGTAGAAAGAATGAGTGAGAAGCATGCAAAATGCAGCTTCCTTTTTTTTTTTCTTTTTTTTTTTCCTTTTGTTTCTCTTTTTTTTTTTTTCTTGGCCAGAAAAAGATTTGTTTACCTACCACTTCATTGGTAGTATGGCCCAAGTGGCCATTTCTGTGTACAGCATCATAACAGGCTTTGCCTTTAATGATCTCGCACGGTTAGAAAACACAATCTTGAAAAGACAAACTGTTCGGCTACTGGACAAAATTGTACATTATGTCATCAATAGCAGGTGTCTGTTGCACAGTCAGTCCTTTATGAAAATTCATAAATAAAGAATTGTTCTTTCTTTCTGTGGTTTTAATAAGAATTCAAAAATTGTTCAGAGTCTTGTAAATGTTATTTTAATAATCCTTTAAAATTTTATCTGTTGCTGTTACCTCTTGAAAAATGATTTATTAGATTGCTAATCCCACTCATTCAGGAATATGACAAGAGGTGTTCTGGGGAAAATGGTGCCTCTTGCTGTGTAAATTTTCTCCTTACCTTACTTTGCTAATATCATGGCAGAATTTCTTTCTTATTCCTTGTGAGGCATTGTTGAGAGTTCTTCACCCTTACAATCTTGTCCCATAATATTTAACATTACAAAAGAAATAAAATTGTTAACAGATTTTTTCTTCTGGGTAGCCTGTTTGTGTGTGTCGTACTTTTAGAAGGGATTCCTAACGATTCATTGTTCATGGTAATTTGCTACTTGTAACAAATGGCTATTTTGGAGTTTATTTGCTTAAGTCTCTGGCTTAGACTGTTGTAATTGAAGCTTGGGCGGTGGGGAAAAAACGTTTCCATTGCATTTGTTTAAAAAAAAAAAATAAAGTGTTTTCTGGCTGGTTTCAGCTCCGGAGAGGATGGTTATCAGACTTGCTCTGGGGCAGAATAATTTGCATATCCAGCAGGTACAAATACCAGACATGAATGTTTTCAATATAGCAACAATTTGCTTGGATTGTGTGGGAGTGTAATAATCAACCTTCTGTTCCATCTTTGGGTTTTCTGGGTGTCTTCCAGGAGTCAAAGTTATTCTTTGATTTCATAAGGGTACTCAATTCACTTGTACTAACTTTCTCAGTTTGTAGTTCTGTTTTACCTGGTATTCGAAAGTGCAAGTTGAATCATTCAGACACCCATAGTGAATTCCATGTTGCAGAATAGTTGATGCTTGCTGAGTGAGCCTCAGTTGCTTACCTTTTGAAAACTAAGACCATTTTATGCAACTCTTGGCTGAGCTAGCTGTGTTAACCATGTACAGCTAAGTTTTAAAGAATGAATTTGAGGAGGGGTCTGAATTGCTTCCCTGCACTTAATCTTATGTCTTGTCTCATCTCTGAATATGTCATAAAAACAAACAGTAGTATTGGAACAAAATATTACCTGTACTTCTGACTTGGCATAATCCAATACAGGGAATTACTTGTAAACTTGGAAAAACTGTGGAAGGGGTATATTCCTGTAAGCAAAATTGTGTATGCCCTTGGACAGCTTGACTTGATGTGGTGCAACTAAGTGTGTTAGACCTTGGTATAAGCACACCTTTTGTAGCCGAGAAAAATGTCCTGGAGAAGTTGTATGTTATCTTGATTGCCTTTGATTTCTAGTGCTTTTTTAAAAAAACCCCACCCAAACCCCAAACTATAATTACATCATGTTCTGTCATTGCTGTCTGTCATAAGCTTTTTGTTATAAAATCTTGCGTATATATGCGAGGAAGATGATGAAGAAAATGCAAATACCGCTTATCTTTTCACTTACGCACGCAAGCACAGATGTTTCCAATTACTTGTTCCAGTGTCTGCATTCAAGTCTTCTTCCATCCCGGTGACTGGAAAAACTTATGTTAAGGTCTTGATTATTTTGGTTCCTCTGGTTCAGAATGGTGTAATTCTCCCGATCTTTTTTCTAACAGAATGTTGCCACATCAGACTTTCATAGCCTGTTCCAAGCTGATTACATGGAAAATAATGAAAGCAATAGTGTTCAGGATGTAGTTTGCTTCGGAGAAAACAGGCATTCCTGCCTTGAAGGGAAAAGAGGGGAAAAAAAAATCCTCTGGAAAATCTTAAGATGATTACTAAGATGTTTACTGCATGATGTATGGAGGCTTTCAAGGGTAGCTAGCACTTTCAGGACTTACGAGCAGAAAAAGGAGTCACTGCTCAGTGCAGCTGTCTTAGATTTTTTTATCTGGCAGCAGAAATAAGGTAAAAATGATAAAATCAGTTTGAAATAACTTTTTTTCATAAATAACATACAGGTGGTGGTAAAACTTGGTCGTGGTTTAAGTAATTTCTTCGAAGTGAAAAGTGTGCAGCAGTCTCATAAACATTGTACTTACTAATATAAGGACGCTGTCTTGGTTTCCAGTAATCCCTTCATAGCTGTATATAAAATGTAATGTTGAAACTATTTTGCTCTCAGGAGTCACTTTGAATGAGATCAACTGTATTCAGTGAATTACGTAATATGGATTAAATGGTTTGTCTTTGTTTCTGAAATGGTTAGAACTTCTTGCTTTGTCTACCTGCTTACTTGTGTATGTAAGCATGGGGGGAATACAGTCTCTCCACTGCTTCTGTTGGTATGATCAAAAGATGATGCTCATAAAGTTGTGTGAGGATAAATGCATATCTTCGGTTAAGTATGTATTGGAGGTCACTCTTCTGATTTGTCAAAAAGGCAAGATAGAACAAGTACATGATGTCAAAGTAGTGTTTTAAAGTTTTTATAATGTAATACTTTACCAAAAAAAGGTAGTATGGTGGTTGGGAGGGGGGAAAGTGTAGTTAAATGGAAGATGCAGTTTATGTAATAGTTTGAGACACCAAATTTAACCCACTTTTTTATATATATATATTTGAAGTTCATTTAAGAAAAAGTTATTTGTATCAATGCACAAGTCATAAGTAACTTATGCATTTCTATGCATTCTCTAAAAGCTGTTGATAAACATTGTTGCCCAGGCATGTATGTTGTTGCTGCTGCTGTGATTGAAGCTGATTTCCGTATAAGAAGCAACCAAACACTATTTTGAAATTTCATTATCCTCTTGGGAGGAGGTATGGTGAAGGGAGGAGCTGGAAGGTGACATTTTGCCAAAGGGGAAAAGACAAAGTCAACATGCAAAGTTTATCTTTCAGGCCATTTTCAAAGATATTAAAAGTTAAAGTTTAATAAACTATTACAAATGTGGAAGTGTCCTTTTTATTTTAGAACTTCTCCCTGGCTCTATGTTCTGTAGACTGCTGATACTGAATAGGTGTTTCTAGTCCACCTTGCAGCTGGTGTAACTGCCCTAAGTGTAACTGCTTCTAGGTACTGCCAGTAGATAGCATGAAGCTGCTTTGGATGAAGATTCAGTATTGGAGTGAAGAGCAGGTGCCTGAATCCAGGCAACACTAAGGAAACTGATGGTTTATCAGATTTACAGTAGTTGTCATGACAAAGAATTTTGTTGTTCTTGTTTGGAGTCCGTAGGTATTTATAGTTAAACTGGCTTGACAGGGCAAACACTTGCTTCAGTCTGTGTCGAGGTGGAACAAGAGGTACCCAGTTACAGAGCAACCTCAATAAACATTTACTGTAACACTGAAATGTCTTGCTCTATGTGGGATTGAAATTTTGTACCTCGTCTGTTTAGCCACTTTGCTGTGAAAACAGTTTTCTGCTTTGCTTTCTGCACTGGTTCTTGTTGGAATGGCTTTGTTGGTGCATCCTAAAAGGCACATCCATGTGTAGCACTGACCACTGCTGCCAGGGAGGCTTCATCTTTGCTGATCGGGAGCTGCTCTGGCAGCTTTAGACTGATGGCACACTTACATGTTGGACAAAAGAGGGAGCTAAATGCAGGAGTCAGTTTTCACAGGGGTTAGCTCCTGTAGGAAGGTCTGAAACTAATGATAATCAAATGAGACCAATTTCTTTATTTCCTGTCTAAATTTCTTTTACAGGGGCACTCAGATAATGTAACCAAGTGTCCTGGGGTCAGCAGTAGCAGTCATTTTTCTCTTTCTTAGTAGCTGGTGCAATGCTGTGTTTTTGACTTTCAGCCTGGGAACAATGCTGATAACACCAATGTTTTTAGTTGCTGCTGAGTAATATTTACTCTGACCAAGGTCTTTCTGAGTCTCATGCTCTGCCAGGGAGGAGGGGAAGCCGGGAGGAAGCAGAGACAGGAGACCTGACCCAAACCGACCAAAATGGTATTCCATACCACAGCACGTCATGACCACTATATGAACTGGAGGCGATCACCCAAGAGGGCTAGATCACCCTTGGTTGGGCTGGGTATTGGTCGGTGCGTGATGACCGCTTGTATTCTCTTCCCTTGTTATTTCCCGTATCATTATTATTTGTGGTAGCAGCAGTGGTTTCTGTTATACCTTAGTTACTGGACTGTTCTTATCTCAACCCATGGGAGCCGGGGGAGGAAGTGGGAGAATGAGTGAGCGGCTGTGTGGTTCTGGGTTGCCAGCTGGGCATAAATGACGACACCAAGTATATGATTGAAGGTGGTCTGTTGTACGGTTTTTCATTGCAGGTTGTGTGTGTTTTAAGAATTGCTCAGTCTGACAGGGCTGCATAAGCAGAGGTAGTGGTGGTGTTGTCAGTCTTTATTTGTTTGCCCTTTAAGTGACAAATGGATATGTAGAAATGAGGTCTTGTGCAAAAGCAAAATACTTGAGTCTTATCTTTTATCTGGCTTCCTCATTACTGCTAGATGGTAAGGTCAGTGCCTGCTCCTCATTTACTGGGACAAGGGTTTAGGTATTTGCAGGTGACCTGGATCTGAAAACTGCTTTAGATGAAATCCATTGTTTCATCCCCTAAAAATTATGTTTTAACTACATCATGAAATAAGTATCTCCCACCATACAAGAGTGACAGCTTGGTACCAGATCATGTAATATTGATAACACTGCCAACAAGGGTATTGAATTCCTGTTTATACACTAGCTACTTCTGTTGCTGGCAGGGTGGAATGCTGCTCTTTCTCTCCCTTCTCTTTAGAAAAGATTGCAAGGGTGTTACGATATTCAGGCACAGAGGTGTGAGGCGGACTGCTGTTATTATAGATAAGCAGTCTGAGCTCTTAACACTTGAAATAAATGAAAAATGAATTGAAAGGTGACTGAAGTAGTTATTCTTACCTTCTAAACTTGTATATAAGAAAAAAGTGTTGCGAGTTGTTTTGATTTGTTTTTAAAAGTCTGTCATTCAAGTTCTAAAACCAAAAGCTTGCCAGTCTGGGAATAATTATTTCAGGCTGTTCTTGGAAGTTTTTACTAATGCTATTGTACGTTCACATGCATAGGTGAATTCGAATTGTCACTGGCGATCAATGTCTGGGCTGTTCTCGGAGTGGGTAGTAATTAAGTAGCAGTCTTTTAAGTGTCTCAGTTTGCCTTGTAAGGAGGGTTTATCCTGGCTTTAGAGATAGGAAAACTGAGGTGTAAGCATTGGGACAAATAAATGGGTGGGGAGGGTTAGGCACAACTGTTCTCTAGTGTAAGCTCCATCCTGTTTTTTACCAAGCTTTCCTTGAGCCTTGTCCAAGTCTTTTATTTGTTTGCTTGCTTTTTATTTTGTGATTCCAAAATGCTGCTGCTTCTTGCTTGAAAGACTTTCGTAGGCTTTTAAGGTACCTTCCTAAAGATTTAGCTGTTGGCTTCTCTGTTCCTTGAAGCTGAGTGTTAAACAGGCAGAAAACGTAGCTGTTGGAAAGGTGTTCTAACAGGGATTGTGCTCACCAGGGTTACAATGCCTAACCGCTGCTAAAGATGCTGGGGGAGAAGAGGGGGAAGGCTATAATCATTTGGGCATGTGTTTGTAGTCCTGGAACACAAAAGTGTGTCTGTGTAGCAAAAAAAGCTTCAGTGGAGATGATGCTGTTTGTACTTGAAAAGGAAACAAATAGTCCTAAATCTGTACAACTACCTTGTTAGTGGTAGTATATATTGCTGTATTGGGTTTGTGTGGCAAGGTTTTGGTAGCAGGAAGGCTGCAGGGGTGTCTTCTCTGAGAAGCTGCCAGAAGCTTCTCCTGTGTCCAATAGAGCCAGTGCTAGCCGCTTCAAGATGGACCCATCGCTGGCCAAGGGCAAGCCCATCATTGATGATGGTAGCACATCTGGGGTAACAGATTTAAGAAGAAGCAAAAGCCTGCACAACTGCAGCCAGAGATAAGAGTGAGGATATGTGAGAACAGCTCTGCAGACACCCAGGTCAGTCCAGAAGGAGGGGAGGAGGTGCTTCAGGTGCCAGAGCAAAGATTCCCCTGCGGCCCATAATGGTCCATGGTGGAGCAGATCCCCACCTGCAGCCTGTGGTGGACCCCAAGCCAAAGCAGGGGTATGACTGAAGAAGGCTGTGACTGGGCTGTGGGAAGCCTGGCATGGAGCAAGTTTGCTGGCAGGACTTGTGACCCTATGGGGGACCCACGCTGGAGCAGTCTGTTCCTGATGAAGGGCTTCACCCCAGGGAAGAGACCCACACTGGAGCAGTTTGTGAAGAACTGTACCCCATGGGAATGATTCACGTTGAAGAAGTTCACGGAGGACTGTCTGCTGTGGGAGGGACCTCGTACTGAAGCAGAGGAAGGGTGTGAGTATTTCTCCTTCTAGGGAGAAAGGAGCCAAAGAAATGTGTGATACACTGACCTCAATCCCTATTCCCTGTTTCCCTGTGCTGCTGGGGTGAAGGAGGTAGAGAATTTGGGAGTGAAGTTAGGCTCAGGAAGAAGGGGGTAGTAGGAGAAAGGTGTTACAAGATTGGTTTTTATTTTTCTCAATAGCCTCCACTGATTTGGTAATAAATTATATCCCCAGGTCGAGTCTGTTTTGCCTGTGATGGTAATTGGTGGGTGATCTCTCCCTGTCCTTATCTCGACCCATGAGTCTTTCATTGTGTTTTCTCTTGTCCAGTTGAGGAGGGGAGTGATAGAGCAGCTTTGATGGGCACCTGGTGTCCAGCCAGGGTTAACCCACCATAATAGCTTTATCCACAGGAATGGCAAAATATTTTTCCATTGCTGCTGTGATAGTCTAAGTACAGATGATACAGACAGCTACACTCTGATTTTCAGAGGCATTTCTTCAGAAGAGCCAAGCACTTTCTTTAAAACCTAAGCATGTTTGACTCCTGTCGTGGTTTAAGCCTCTCAGCCGCGCAGTCGCTCTCTCACTCCCCCCTCTTTCTTCCCCTCAGCTCCCGAGGGCATGGGGAGGAGAATCAAAAGAATGCAACTCCCACAGGTTGAGGTAAGAACAGTTTAGTAACTAAAGTATAACACAAATCACTACTGCTACCACCAACAATAATAATGACCAGGGAAATACAAGGGAAGAGGATACAACTGCTCACCACCTGACTGAGCCGAGAGAGAGAGAAGCTTCCGAGTTCCTGCCCTCAGTTTTTTACATCCTGGACATGATGTGCTGTGGCATGGAATAACCTCTTTGGTCAGTTTGGGTCAGGTGTCCTGTCTCTGCTTCCTCCCGGCTTCCCCTCCTCCCTGGCAGAGCATGAGACTCAGAAAGTCCTTGGTCAGACCAAAACATTCCCGAGCAGTAACTGAAAACACTGGTGTTATCAGCGCTGCTCCCAGGCCCCAAATCAAAAACACAGTGCTGCACCAGCTACCAAGAAGGAGAAAAAAAAATGACTTATTGCTGAAGCCAGGACAACTCCTGCAAGCAAAGGTGCTCCAGCAATGGTAGACTCAGCAGAGGTTAAATTCCACTTACGTGTTTCCAGTCAAAATGAATAAATGCTTTGCTGGTACTACTGCTTTTCAGACTGCAGTGCACTTCTGCACTTGTATGAGGAATATGAGTGAGAATCTAAATTATAAAGATGTAGCTCTGTTTTTTAATGGTTGAATGGCTTTGCTTTAAATCACTATGTAGGACAGTCTAGTTCATAGAACTGTGTTTTGGAAGGGCTTGGGAGGAAAGTCTACAGAAAACAAAACTTGAACCCTGAGTCAAATAGAGACAGCACTCTGGAGCTGTAATAGGAGTTACTAATATGTGCAGCTTTCGTAATGAATGGAGTGGTTCATAGAAGATGGGAGCACAGGCAGTGGCTAATTTCCTTGTTCGCCTTAATTCTCTCAGGTTTAACATTTTGAAATTATAAATGAGACACCTGTCCCACATCTTAGGAGTGGTTGGGGTTGAGTGAAGATTAAAGGAGTATGGGAAGAAGAGACCACAAGAAGGGTGAGGCTGACTGCTTCAGAAATGGTTTTCTTGGTGGCTTTGTCTTTTCAGGACATCTGGGTTGTTACAAAGCAGCTGCCTTATCCCTGGATAAATGCTGGAAACTGCTGTGGCTGGGAATGGGAATTTCTCTCCAACCTCAGGATGTAAAGCCTCAAACATGGTGACCCCTCTTCTAAACAGGAAAATGCCAGGAGAAGGATTTCCACTGTATTCATGCTCAGGATTGTCTAACCTTGGATTTCCAATGCAGCCTTCAACATCATAGCACTGCTTTCAGACCTCACTTTCTTGTGTAATACCTTAAGATACTTCATCCCTTGGGCTTCTTATTTCTTGTCCCAGCTTCAGGAAAGCCATCTCCTCTGATTTTCTTCATGAGGTGGAATTGTATCTTTATCCCGCTTCCAGGATTTGTGAAAAGCTTAACTGAAAGAGACAAGGTTTATTTGATTGCAGCATCTTCATGCTGCTGCTTCGTGTGTAAATTTGAACTCTTAATTCAAGCCACATTTGATAGGTTGATGTTTCACAGATACCAACTACTTCCAATTACAGGAAAATTGGAGCTGAGATGAGAGACATGTAGATAGATTGGTGCTTCCATCCAGGGCAAGCCTGCACAGTGAGCTGGAATGATACTCATCCTGCTTGCTGCTGTTTGTCCAGTTATTGCTGATACGCTTGCCAAGCTGTCAGTATGGCCATAAATCAAGCACCCTGGCAGCTGCTGGTGGTGGCAATGTGGGCAGGAGATAGGCGTGTTGCAAGGGAGCAGGTTAGCAGGCATGTTGGAAGAGAACTCTAGCTATCACCACAGTAAGCTTGTGGAGGGTGTGTAGGGTAGGAATAGAGCTTGATCTACCTGGAGGCAGGAAGGAGGCGGTTCAAGAAAGCTGCTAGATAATGGAGTGAGAAACACCTAAGAGTTGGAAGAAAGTGTAGCCCTCCGTCCCCACTTCTCCAACCTGCTCTGCTTGGGCTTCAGAAAATACTAATGATTTGATGATTGCAAATGCATGGGAGGAGTGTTCAGAGTAGCTATAATGGAGCTCAAAGCTTCTCTTAGACCAGGTAATTATGGGTTTGTAAGACCATTTCTATAGGTATGTAGAAGTTGCATTTGTGGAGCTAGAGACATAGAAATGAAGGCTCTAATCAGAAATAAGCACTTTCAGCAACCTAACCAGCAGCATGCGGACAGTGTTTCCTGATCATCTTGACTACTGTTCTGAGAGTGCAGCAGAGAGAGCATTGTGACCCCAGCCCTCCAGTGCTCTGTGCATGCAGCACTTCTCGTAAGGTGAGCCACACAAGCATTAATCCCCCTGTGGGCAGTTTGTAATAACAGGGTTACGCAAAACCATTTTGTGTGTCTGTGTACACTCATATTTACATCTGATTTGTAAATCTTTCTGGGGTGCCTGTATGCTAATATGCAAACTGGTGGTTACTGTGGACTGGCTTACTATAGGCCTTTACCATGTGGTATATGTTTGTAATTGCTTCAATTGCCTCTAATTTCCCTCCTTTCACTGTTCCTAATTTTTTTAGTTACTTTAAAATTGCTTATTCTTTATTTTTTTACAGGAACTCCTGTAAAAAATTTTTTACAGGAAATCCTTCCCAATCTCATGCCTGCTGGCTTCTAAGTCTCCTTTTCCTGTAGCTATACATTGGTAGCTATTGCCTCGTGCAGGTTGGAAAAGTGGAAGTTAAAGCACTTTCTCTTACAGCACTTTCTCTTGATAGTAAGATTATAAAATTATAATATCTGACAAAATTTAGCAATATTTTTTAGCATATACAGTGTATTTAAGTTTGTGTAGCTCTTAGAACAGTTTAGTGAGTGTGTGATACTCCTCATTAAAAGTTTTAGTAATTCCAGGGATAAGGTACTTACATATGGGCTGTATATATATGCATGTATGTATGTGTATATATGTAATTATGATTTTCAGTTACCATTTATATATACATTTTTGTACAGATTGGAATATGTTGAAGCAATGAAAGGTTTGCAGCTTAATAGCAGTATTTTCAAGGTTTTTTCAAGTATTCATTTAAAACGAAACATGCAGAAATGGTTGGTACAGCTTAGACCCCACAGTCATTTCCTCAGTATCCATTATGGAGTGTGAAGAAGGGATACCTTTAGTGCATGCTGCATAGGTTCAAGCAAGTTTTGCCCTAACTGTAGGGCAGTGGGCATGTAGGAGAGGCTTCTGTGAAGGCTGCAGGAGTAAAGCTTCGTTTGGGCATTTCTTAAGTCTTGGAAGTGTAATTTAAGATTTGTTCCAAGTGTAGTTCCTGTGATTTCTCTTTTTGCTACCACTCCCATGGATGGTGTGCCCCTGTGGTAAGGAGAGAGCATGATGTGGAATGAAAATGTAGTGTTAGTCTGAACCTGAGGGAAGACTCGTAAAACGTCTAAAAGATGCACGTATGCTTTGTTTTCTGTGTGCTAAAACCATGGGCTCAGTAGAAGAACTTGCTTCAGGACCAGTATGCATCCCTCTTAATTTGCCCACTTACCCAGGCTCTGATGATCCTTTCATCTTTCATAAGAGATGATGGTGTCACCCTCTTACCTTCTGGCACTCCTCTGTGGCAGTTACTATTTCACCTTATCAAGTGGTGTAATTACTATAAGCAGACTAAAGGAAAGCATTCCTGGTCTCTGTTTAACTTGAGCTCTGCTGCTGCTTATTGTCCTTGATAAAGGGGACTAAACCTTACAGCGTGGGTGGTTTTGGTTGCCCCTGCCTCCCGGCTCCCCTGACTGTGTTACAATTGGAATTTTGGGGTGGAAGGGGGAAAGCTAGGAGGAGACCGACTGTTGAGAAGGTGTTAGCCGCCAGATGGCAATGTCTGCTCGGATTCCTGTGTACAGCTCCGTTCTGTGGCGGAGTATTTGGCTGCTTGTGTGTCTCTTGCTTATAGTGTTGAAACTTTTGCGAATGCTGGAAGATACGGTTGTTTACAGCCGTATGTAGGACCTTAGGTCATTAAATAAAGCTAATCTCTCTCTATTGATTTCATTTATCTTTGGGGGTCTTCAGGCTACTGTTTGGGGCTAAAAGTGATCTAGTAGTTGGGTATTTATTGAGAGAATTCATAATGCCATGTCTCTGTCTGGCAGGCATCTGTCCTCTGGAGAGGAGTGCAGATAGTTCAGATCCTGGGCTTTTTCTGTTGGTGGAATTACGGAATTCAGAATTAATTTAGGAGATCTAATGCCTAACAACTCCAAGTGTAAAGCTTTTTCCTCTGATTTTTCTTCCCCCCTCCTGGCTTTCCCTCGACTTTTCCTGTTTCTTTATTTGAGGACAGCACTGTCCTGTGCAGCTTGCTTTCTCATTTTCCAACAGACTGTCTTGGAAATGGCAGCAGACAAGAACCAGTGTAATTCCCATGGGAAAAGGATGATGGGAATCGTGTCTTCCTGCTTCAAAGAGATGATCACAGGCAGTTCCCATTAGTGGAAGACACGTAGGAATTAGTTACTGTCCTTGGGTCTTGGTAGCGCCATAGCTAGAATCTATCCGATGGAGTGGTCATACGTCCTGGAGCAGACTTGTGAAGAAGGGTGGGAAAAGGCGCCTGATACATAACTGCTCAGGCTAACATTACTGTTTCCTTTGCTATTGAAGGTACTTATGATTTTGTTGCTCTCAGCCATGATTGTTTCATCCTGATTCAGCAGTGGAGTTGGAATTTTATTTCTTCATTTCCTTATTACTATTGCTGGCCACAATTACCAATTAAAAAAAAAAAACAAACCAAAAAACCTACAGTGGTTGCACTAGAGGAGAAGACTAGAAGGAAAAAATTCCTAGCAAATACTTGTAGCAGGAAGGCAAAATTATGGAACACTAATGGAACTATAGAATTCAGAATTAGTGGTGGTGATTTTTATCGCCTAGTTTTCCCTGTTGTGTCAGGAATGAGTAAATTACACCATGTAGAATCTATTTATGCCTGACCACATATGCACCCACTGCTTTGTGTGGAAGGGAGGTCACTTCTTCACAGGCTGTGGCTACAGCATTCGGGGTACCTTGTAATTTAGGGCATGCTTCCTGCAAACCAAGCTCATCTTTTGGGGATCTCCCGAGTCACTCAGAAGTCCCTAAACTCCACAGCTTGTGGTGGTGGCGATGGAAGTCTCACTGTCTACATTTCACATCTCTCTGTACACAAGTGAGGCAAGGGTGAAACTGCACAGCACTGAGGAAAGCTGGAATCATAGAATCGTAGAATAGTTAGTGTTGGAAAGGACCTTAAGATCATCAAGTTCCAAGCCCCCTGCCGTGGGCAGGGATACCTCGCACTAAACCATGTCACCCAAGGCTCTGTCCAACCTGGCCTTGAACACCACAGAACTGCACACAATACTCCAAGTGAGGTCTCACGAGAGCAGAGTAGAGGGGCAGGATCACCTCCCTCGACCTGCTGGTCATGCTCCTTTTGATGCAGCCCAGGATACCGTTGGCTTTCTGGGCTGCGAGCGCACACTGAAGCCAGCTCATGTTCATTTTCTCATTGACCAACACCCCCAAGTCCTCCTGAGGGCTGCTCTTCAATCTCTTCTCTGCCCAACCTGGAGCTGTGCCTGGGATTGCTCCGACCCAGGTGTAGGACCTTGCACTTGGCATGGTTAAACTTCATGAGGTTGGCATCAGCCCACCTCACAAGTGTGTCAAGGTCTCTCTGGATGCCATTCCTTCCCTCCAGCGTATCAACCGAACCACACAGCTTGGTGTCATCCGCAAACTTGCTGAGGGTGCACTCAATCCCACTGTCCATGTCACTGACAAAGAAGTTGAACAAGACCGGTCCCAACACCGATCCCTGAGGGACACCACTCGTTCCTGGTCTCCAGCTGGACATTGAGCCATTGACCACAACTCTGCGTGCGGCCATCCCGCCAGTTCTTTATCCACCGAGTGTGGCTTGTTCTCCCTTCTCGGTTATTTCGGGTTTTTCTTCCCTTTTAAGAAAAGCATCCTTTCAGATCCCTCTCTGCTCCCTCTCCCAGGTTGCAGCCCTTAAAGCAAGTGAGATGCAACAGTAGAGCAGTAATGCTGGTTTGTTTGCTTACCTCTCATTTATGAAAAATACTTGGTTTCTGTTGAACCCCACCCTTTGTCATGACAGCTGCTCTGACCATGCTCTCCTTGCAGGCCAAAACCATCATTACTCGCTGGGCAATTCCAGCCCCTTTTTTATTCAGAGAACATGAAGATGTGCTGTGAAAACCAAATCATCGCAGCTGTTTCTACTGATGCGCTCTCAAGCAAAAATGTTTTCTTGTGCGTGTAGTAAGAAATGAGCTTTTCTGTGCACAAGTTACTTAACAGAGGGATTTTTGGTTATCACTTTCTGGGACATTCTATCTATTTTTGTACAGGTATCAAGTCCACAGTACAGAAGACTAACATGGTATAGGAGGCAAAGAAATCCTTGATTTTCAGTTAAGCTTTTTTATTTCAATCAATAGTTTAACAAGTGCTTAAACTTCCCCAGCAGTTTAATCTGGAACGTAGTTGAGAGGAAAAATATTTTCTATAACTTTACAAAAATAAAAAGATTTTTTTTTCTTTTTAAATCCTGCACTTCAAGCGAGCACACTCCAACTCAAGCAAGACAGACATCATACCTTAACATACGGACTCCTGCTCATTGAAATGACATTCTACCCCAGGGCAGCAGGCACAATATGTAAAAGGTATAGGAACAGAGCAAGAACACTTGTTTAGATTGTTTGGGGTTTTTCTTCCTGATTCTTTTGTCCTATTCCTTAAATAGGGCCTTTTTAAACAATTTGCCCAAGAACTTCTTCAGGTAACCATTTCTTCTGTCAGGGGGCTCCTCGAGTAGGATATTACTGGGGGAAAAACTTCAGTGTGTCCTGGCAACAGTGGCAGTGATTGAAGATACCACCGTTAATTGTTTCATTATTGTTTTTAAAACTTCTGCATTTCTGTATGGGACAAATCACTCGATTTGTAGGTTGTCTGCTAAACCACTTGTGGCTTAACGTCTTCGAAAGCCAGGGCTGCCAGCACATGAGGTCAGGTTGGAGAAGTAAAATGAATGGAATATATTGCACCATAGATGAGTACAGTGCTGTGCAGCAGCTAATTTAGTGTGTAATGAAACCAAAAGATCAAGGAACCTTAACTCCTAGTTCTGTGCCTGTAACCTAGGAGGAGCATTGCAGAGAACATGGGTTGGCAAATAAACTATACAGTTTGAAGACTTCCATATTGGCTAATAGAAAGAAAAAAATATATAGGCACACGGAAGAAAGCTGGTGCAGCTTATGCGAAGAACCCAGATCATAAAATAATGTTTCTGGTCAACACTACAAATAAACCAAACGAGTCCGCAGTCAGGTAAGAACTAGACAGGTCTTCCTCTTGAAACTGTTGTAATATTTCTGACATTAGGCAATTCGCACAAGCACTAATAAACTGTAGATCTTTGCATTGATGAATGTAGAACATTGTCCTGCGGATTGGTTTTGTTGCTCTCTGTTTCAATCCTGCATCACCAGCATGGGCAGATTTCCATGGGGACTGAGCTGTGTGTGGCACTTGAATAGAGAAGAACAATGACATGTATTCTGACAACTCTTAGACATTGATATTTTTCCAGAGATAGGACCACCTAATGTGGGGATGAATGGTTGATGGTGGTGGAAGAATTTCTTGTATAATTTAAGGAACATCATGCCATACCCATCCTCATGAATGAAAGCTAGTATGAATTCAGTCATGCCACTAAGTCTCAAACAGAAGTCAGAAGCAAAGCTTATATATAAGGCATTTGTTTGACTGTAATAACTCAGTAACTCAGCTGGAGATATGCTGGTGTCAGTCTGCTGAATATACAGCTCAAGTCTATAGCTGGAGAAAACCAAATTCTGTCCTGGTTCTTAGCTTCTCTTTCAGAGGTGTTGTGTCTCCTTCTTGACCCTTTAGTTAAAACTGTGTTCCTGATGCTTCCCTGCCTACTGATCCAGAACTGACTCTTCAAGTAGGTTTGACTGTGTGGAGCAGAAAATGATTGAGAAATGCAGAACAGAGCAGCTGTTGTTCACAGGGGTTTGATCCATCATGCTGCATTGGCTTTCAGCATCTTCCATCAGGCTGAAAGAAGACCAGATACCAGGTGGATGGTTAACACTTCTTCTGGTGACTGCTGAGCCACCGTGAACCTTGTTCCTGACTCTTAATGAGTCTTTTGTGACTCTTCATTTATCTGAGGAAACAATGTGAAAGATGTGATCTGACCTGGCAGTGAGTCTATGATACTCTTCCTTCTCCTTCCTCCTGCTGTCTCAAACTGATTTTGTTCCAACTCTAAGAAAATTTACATTACAAGGCAGATATCAGGTCGGAAAACTGTCAAGAAGGCATGGGCTTTGAGGAGATGAGGAGTCTGAGCATAGCTATTTATTGCTCAAATGGCTTTTCCTGCTGCTTTGTTAGCAAGGTCTGTGCTGTCACTGTGTTTTCAAAGAGTGCTTTTGCTATAGCAGACAGTACAGAGACTCACCTATGTAAGGCTGAAAGACCTTCATTCAAGACATACTTTTCCTACAATATTCAAAATAACATATTTTTTTCTCACATAGTACTCAAATGAAAAGTTAGAAGCTGCTCATACTGATGAGGAAACATTGTGACCTTACTCCTTATATTTAATACTCCCTACATTTCATACACAGGTTCCTGTTCCTCCTGAGAGCCAAAACATGTGTCTGTCAGTGAAAACCACAGCCCAAATGCCTAACAATTAAGACATGCCCTCAGCTTGTTCCTCATTAAAGCAGGGGAGCATGGTACATCTATGAACTGTAATGTCCCTCTCTGGCATCCCTACAGGCCCCCTTCAGATAATGGAAGGCTGCTATGAGGTCTCCACGCAGCCTTCTCTTCTCCAGGCTGAACAGCCCGAACTTTCTCATCCTGTCTTCATGCAGGAGGTACTCCAGTCCCCTGATCATCCTCGTGGCCCTCCTCTGGACTTGTTCCAACAGTTCCATGTCCTTTTGATGTTGAGTACACCAGAACTGCACACAGTACTCCAAGTGGGGTCTCACAGGAGCAGAGTAGAGGGGTAGGATCACCTCCCTCGACCTGCTGGTCACGCTCCTTTTGATGCAGCCCAGGATACGGTTGGCTTTCTGGGCTGCGAGCGTACACTGCTGGCTCATGTTCATTTTCTCATCAACCAACGCCCCCAAGTCCTTCTCTGCAGGGCTGCTCTGAATCTCTTCCCTGCCCAACCTGGAGCTGTGCCTGGGATTGCCCCGACCCAGGTATAGGACCTTGCACTTGCCATGGTTAAACTTCACCAGGTTGGCATCAGCCCACCTCAGAAGCATGTCAAGGTCCCTCTGGATGGCATTCCTTCCCTCCAGTGTATCACCCGAACCACATAGCTTGTTGTCATCAGCAAATTTGCTGAGGGCGCACTCAATCCCACTGTCCATGTCACCGACAAAGTTGTTGAACAAGACCGGTCCCAACACCGATCCCTGAGGGACACCACTCGTTCCTGGTCTCCAGCTGGACATTGAGCCATTGAGCACAACTCTTTTGAGTGTGGCCATCCAGCCAGTTCTATATCCACCAAGTGGTCCTTGTGTCAAATTGATGTCTCTTCAACTTCGAGACAAGGATGTTGTGTGGGACAGTGTCAAACGCTTTGCACAAGTCCAGGTAGATGCCATCAACTGCTCTACCCTTGTCCATTAGTTCTGTAGCCCCATCATAGAAGGCCACCATATTGGTCTGGCAGGATTTCCCCTTAGTGAAGCCATGCTGGCTGTCACCAACCGCCTTGTTGTTTTTCATGTGCCTCAGCATGCCTTCCAGGAGAATCTGCTCCAAGATTTTGCCAGGCACAGAGGTGAGGCTGACTGCTCTGTAGTTCCCCAGCTCATCCATTTTCCCCTTCTTGAAAAAGGGGGTTATATTTCCCTTTTTCCAGTTGTCGGGAACTTCACCTGACTGCCATGGTTTTTCAGATATGATGGACAGTGGCTTAGCAACTTCATTTGCCAGCTCCTTCAGGACCCATGGATGGATTTCATCAGGTCCCATGGACTCATGCACATTCGGGTTCCTAAGATGATCTCAGACCTGATCCTCTCCTACAGTGGGCCCAGGTTCTTCATTCTCACAGTCCCTGCGTCTGCCTTCCAAGACTTGGGTGTTGTGGTCAGAGCATTTGCCAGTGAAGACTGAGGCAAAGAAGTCATTAAGAACCTCAGCTTTCTCCAAATCCAGGGTAGCCAGTTCTCCTGACAGCTTCTGGAGAGGGCCCACATTGCCCGTAGTCTGTTCAGTCTGTCCAGCAAGATAAAAATGGAGGACGTGGCTGCATTTGTGCCACTCTTGCTTCTCCCTCTGGTAAGACTGGGCCAGTCTAAATAGGGTTGCATGTTACGACTCCACTCACTTCTTTGCTTTGCCCACCCGGCTGGCAGCAAACCCAAGGTACAAATACTGTGGGCAGAGCATGTAAGGCCTCAGCGATATGAAAATGTAAGCCGTCCCTGCAGCCTTGTATCGCAGCTTACCTGCACTGTGTGCATCCGACAGAAATGCCTGTGTCTGGCTTTAAGGCGGCTTGGTTGTGACTACTCACTCGGAACAAAGGGAGGCCTTGAAGCAATTACATAGCTAAGGAAATAGAGCAAGAAAATATTTAAACCACTGGTTATTTTTACAACTTAATGATTGTAAAAATAGCTTAAATTACTTGGAATATTTTTTTCATTAGAGGTATCAACCGTTCAGCACTGTCTGAACAGAGGGCTGTCGCTTTGCTGTGTCTTTGTATGTTATGAGCTGTGAGATAATGACAAGATAAATCTTTGTGGGTTTCCTCCTTATATACATATCTACATCAGAGCTGTGAAGTCAGAGAGGGAAGCTGCTATCACAGTACTGGCACAATACCGAGCCCTTCCCCAGAGCTATGTTCTGATGAGAAACGGGGTGTTGGGAGAAGAGTACCACAGCGGTAAGATGGCAGAGATGGTGAAGCAGGATCGTAACATTCACCCCAGCAGTTAAAAAAATAATAATAAGAGGAGACCCCCTCCCTCCCCCCAGAATTCTGCAGTCCTAAAGTGCAATTACTTTTGTGCAGTCATGTCAGGCCAGGGATCAGACTGGGTGAAGTTCAAAGCACAAACATCAAACGCGTGCCGTTTGGGATTCAGGGAGGAGGGGGAAGTAAGGAAAAGAACAACAGTTCTCAGGCATTCAAGTGCATCAAGAAAATAAATGTTCCTTTCTTTCAGAAGAAAAACAACCCCCAGTCTGGTGGAATCCTGGCTTTGTAGTCATGAAAAATAAGGGGTTTTTTCCACTTCTAGCTGAGAATGTCCCAATATGACACAGTACAAATAAACACCAAAGCAAGAGCTGAGGGGCTGGGATACTTTTCTGGTGCCCTGCTGCTATACAGCCTTATTTTAGTCTCCTCTGGTGACTCTTCAGATCTGGGTACAGAAGAAGCACACTGAATTAAAGGCATCTGATAGGAAGTGGCTCTCTTCTCCGGTCGGTCGGGGCTGGACCCGTCGCTTGGTCTCTGGCCATTGTACAGCAAGTACCTGCCCCGGGCATCCTGTTCCATTTTGAAGATCTCGTACTCGGTGTGAGGTAGGCGGATGCCGAGCGCGATGCAGCCATTCGTGTGGGTGACGTCCTGCTGAACCCCAACTTGCCAGGACCCCTGTGCTCCACATTCATTCCCATTGAAGACGTTGAGCAGTGAGGCTGTGGATATATCCATGGGAGTGACTTTCATGTGATTCACTGTGAGGGAGGAAGAGAGGAGCTATTAGCAGAGGGATGAAATCAGAAGCAAAGGCAGCAGGCGGGTTGGAGTGCACCTGTGAAATCAGAATTGCCTCTCCCTGTTCATTCCTAAATCAAAATTTTATACTGCAGGTGTTGCCAGCAGATCTGCTTGCATCCTAGGTCTTTGATGCAATTGCTTCTTGCACAGAACACGTACACCCCCCCAACTCAGCTGAAGAAAACCTGATGGCTGCATATCTCAGTCAGAGATTAAGCAGAGCTTTCATAAATTCCATACAATCCTTTACAGATAAAAGCCTGGTTTGTTGTATTAGGAGATAGGTAAAAGAGGAAACAATAGAACTATAATCATGTTTTATTACCATCTCCATTAACCCATAAGTAGGGCTGTTTATCATGTATTTTTCATCATTTTCTAATATCTATTACTCCATAAAGCTAATGAAATAATTGGCTCCAGTTGGAAGATTTGGCAAGTACCACAGCTGCACTATCTTCCTGTATTATTTGTCCTTTTTGGCATGAACTACACAATGTAGCTGAACTACAGAGAGATGCATTTTCTCATGTCTCAGCAGTGGCTGCAGCTTGCAGTATCAAACGTAGAAATGCTGGAGCTTCTTCAGTTCTAACCTGCCTGTATTTCAAAAGAACTTAAGATGCAAAGTTGTATTTTTCAGCCAAGTTTAAAAGTTTGGGAAAAATCAAACTGAATGAGCCTATAGAAGCTGAACAGAGTTTTTTCCTGGTGTGCATCTGGCACTGCGTCAAGAAAAGGGGACCTGAATGGATCAGTGCTGAACAAAACAGAAGGAAATAATGAGCCATCATGCCTCCCAGCACACTAAAATCCCAATTCTCTTGCTGTCATTTTATAGTAAGACTTGTGGGGAGTTTTATTTTGAGGCTTTCTGAACAGACGTTTGACCCGATGATTCTACGGTTCACATTATTTGCCCTAACTGGTGTAAAAGGTAATTTACAGAAACTGAACCTAAAAGTTTTAGCAAAACCAAGCTAGTGACCTTGACCCATGATGTAAATTAGCATACCATAAACCAGAAATCCAAGCAAAAACTGGACTTCTCTCCAGGAGGTGAGCTGGGATGTGCTGCATTGTATGTGCATTAGCTGTGCTCTAAAGAAACGTTCTGACAGGCAAGGACATCTCCTGCCTCCTCTGAAAATTCCCAGTTAGTAAGTTGTTTTTTATAGCTAGATGCTTTCCTAAATTGGAGCCATGCAAGAAGCTTTATGCTTCTCACGGTAAGTGAAAGAAGGAAGAAAGAGACCACAGAGTGCTTGGGGCTTTCAGAAGCTCCGCTGTGCTGGTGCCATGGCAGAACATTGTGTTTTGGAGATGTTTGTTTCTGTGAGTGGTTAAAGCCACTGAGCTCTTTCTACGCAGGGTGCTATGGGGCTGTTCGCACAGAAAAGCTTCTCAGACGCAGGGACCCAGATAGTGTCACTGCTGTGCTGCTACTTCTCAAAGTACTTGAGGGGTTTCTGTTAGATACATCTTGTCTTCACCATGGTGGGATTAATCAGCAGTCTTTAGGGGTGTCCTTACTTGCTGTAGGGCTCCTTGGAAGCTGATGAAGACACATGCTGTTATGTGTCTTCCACAGAAAATTATTTATAGCACCTCAGACCTGAAATGCCTTCTGAAGGTGCTTTCCTCTCTCTATTGAAGGGAGCCCTAGCACACAGATCTAGCCTTAGACACTTGCTTAGATGCTTGAAGTCTGGCCACTGAACGCCAAGACTTAGTGATGCGAAATCTTACTTTCTTGTGCTGTACTTAAAGATCTCTGCCTCAAATGAGAATTGCTTCAGTGGTGTGAAATGCTGTGCAGCTCTATAGTTTAGCTGGCATTCACACAACGCCTGCAAGCTTCCCAAGAAATGACTAACCCCTGGAAACGACAGAACGAAATAATCAGCAACCAAACTGCTATGAGTGAATTCTGCTCTGGTCCATAGCTACATGACCAGCTCTGCCCCCATTTAACAAGACACTCTACCTTTGAACACAAACTCTGTGCCACCCATGACTTTGGACGAGTGCACTCCCCGGCTGTAGCGTCCTTTGGCGTAGATGGTGAAGGTGGGGTGCTTGCAGATGGGGTCGGAGTAGTGATAGTAGTGACCTTCCCAGGTGTTGTTGTTGTCATGGAAGATGAAGTGCCGAGTGAGGAAGAGGACCTCTGGTCTCACCTCGCAGCGCTGGCTCACCCACTCTCCATGTAGCCCTATGGTCAGATCCGCCTTGGGGGGTAAGATGGGAGGATGGTGCTCATCCGAACGGTAGATGATTCTGCACGCAATGCACGTGCGGTCATGGTTCTGAAATGAGGCAGAGAGAAACCCTCGTTAGGCATTATCCACGATACAGGGCAATGAATCAGGCCACCCCTTTTGTGAAGCGACACCAACTCTTCATTTTAAGGGATACACTGTCAGTCCTTATCCTGTTTGTGTTCTCCCATTAGTCTCACCCTTCAAAGCACCTGAAACATGGCATCATTTGGTTTTGTATATATAAGGCTGCACAACAGGAGTGCAGTTAAGAGATTAATTCCCTCATCTGCATTTATCTGAACAGTTTAGTTCAGCTTTTTATAGGATCTAGAAAAGGCTGACTTTATCCTTCAAATAGTATGCGAAGCTGGCAGATGTTAATTTACTATGGTAGGGACTTGGCAACACTAGCATTTGTGGAGCCCTTATTTTGCATCTGTTCTCCTTTTAGTTCCTTTTGTAGATAGACAGCAGTGTCCTAAAGACATTTTTCCTCGCATCCACTTTGTTCAAGCTGTGGGGTACACTGAGTTAAGAGCAGAAGCTCCCTGTGCAGCCACTGGGGTGGGAGATTTAGACAAATGCTTTTTCTTTGCACCCATTTCCATTCCTCTTTTTTGATAGATACTTCTTCAAGCTCCCTCCGTAATGTAAGTGCTCATATTCATCGCTCATATTTTCAAGTCTGTGTCAGCTGCTACGGAGTCAGCATTTCTCCACTCCCTGCCTTCAGCTCCTGGCACACTCTAGGGGGAACATTTACACAACCTTCATTAGTGCCGTGAGTTTCTCCAGTAATGTGACTGTAGGTATCTTCAGAGAACCAACATAAAACTCCCATGCTATATCGCTTTTACACGTATGAAACAGGGTTTATATTTGCCCCCATCCCAGACCAGGCAGACACCAAAAGTCAGTGAGATCCATGAAAAGTCTGCTGTTCTGCGTTCCTGCGACGTAGAATTATGGTCTATGTGAAAAATAATTACAAATGATGTAGCTCGGGTTGACCTGAACCAGCACTGGCCAACAGCCCTGCTCTGAGGAGGAAGGAGGTTGGACTTGGTGGCCTCCAGAGGGTCTTTCCACCCCAAAACAAGTGGTCTTTTGTGAACCACGTGTCAGCATGCTACTGAAGTGGATGCAGTTCTTTCCCACTGTGGAGCTTATTAACCAATTTTAAGATACTTTTTTTCAGGTAAATTCTGCAAGCAGGTGCAAGGGCCATTAGTATCTCGGTGAAAATACAAAGAGCACTTAATTGAGCAATTTAACTGCAGCTGGTGAAGTTAGCTCAGATTCGTGCCACAGTAACAGACAGCAGAGGCTGGTGCAAAACACCTGGTTCTCCTGAACATTGAAAGCACAGGCAGTGCATAAGGACTGTGAGACCGAGCCGTTTTGTGACATTGCAAATTGAGGGTTGGATTTTCTGATGGTCAAGAGCAGAACCAAGATCCAGTTGTGTCCTATTTTGCTGTAGGTTTCTTGTGTGGCTTTCCTGTGTGACTCAACCTCATTTCATAGAAACACAGACAATTACAGCTCTTCTGTTTAGGACAGGGCTGGTAGGAGGCTAAATAAAGACACCGAGCTGTCAGAAAGCAGACAGAAATTTCAGGAGCCTGCAAATAAAATAATATAAAATAAAATAACCAATGATACTAATACTGATTACTAATAATGATAGTGATATTAATATTCTAATAGTGTGTAGCTCTATTCCTGGAACAAACCTTCCAATACAACCTGATAGAAGTCCAGTGTCTACCTTCCTCCTGCCTACAATAAAGTCTCAGCAGGTTTCCTCTGCAAGCTTGTTTGGGAGTTACAAAACCAGTCTGTTGAATCCCTCCCTCTCTTAGAGGATGTCAGCCTTTTTCTCTGGAAAGGGGTCTGGTTTACTGGGTGATTTGCGGCTCAGGATTGCTGCAGGGCAGATGACTTCGAAATTACTAACTAGGAAATGGGCTGGGGCTGGGGAAGGTGGAGACTATTTTGGCACACCTTGGACAGCAGCAGAGCTGCCCCATTTCCACTGAGCTCCAGGGAGGATGCCAGAAGCTGAGCACTGCTGGTGCTGCAGAGGAACTGTCGGATGAGTGTGTGATTCTGTTCACTGCCAACCAAAGCACCAAGGCTGAGGGGTTGCTCTGGGGAAGATGTTGTCGATCAAGCACTCGCTTCTTCAGAGTGACTGTTCTGCTGTGGGGCGAACTGGTGTCACTGCTTTTTCAACACAATAAACTGCACTGATGACAGTAACTTTGTTGCTGTGATTGCCCCACTCACATAAAGTGAAGCAAGAAAGTGAGGAAAAGACAGTGTTGTAAAACTAAACATAGCTTATATAAGCTGAACTGGTCAATAGAAGACAATTTCTGCTACAGTCCCTTCTGTACTGAAGTTGAAAACTCCTATCAGCTTCCAGAGGAGACCCTGCCAGAGCAATATGGTGGTTTGGTTTATATTCCCATTTCCCTCTCAGGAGCCTGTCCTCCACAATCAGTTTGTGAGCCAAAACCAATTCAACCTGGGAACCACTGGTTTCTGTTGCCCTTGTTCAAAATCTGAAGAAAAACGAATGGAAACCCAGCTTATTGTCTTTTTGGTCACACTTGGCTGTTTGTGGGATTCCTCTGTTGTTTCTCAGGTCTAGTGAATGGACAAGAAGGAGATGTGTAATCAATCCTATTTGCAGCAACATTGTTTTGGGTTTTTTTTAACTTTCTTGACCAGGAAGGACAATCAAGCATAAATGTTCTCTTTGCTGTTCTTCTAGCAGTGATTTTAGGTTTCCTCTCTCTTCTACAACATTAAAAGAAATGGGTATTATGAGTCAAGGCTCTGATGCTGGGCTGGGAGTATTATCATAGTTTGACATCTCCTCCGTCATACTGGGAGTGTTGAAGGTGCAGACTGGTAACACTTGCAGCTGCTTAGCCCATTGGTTGTGGCCAGCAGCAGAGTAGGCAGAAGGTCCATGGTGGAAAAAAATCTGTAACTACAAGCAGCCCATTTCTCCTCATCAGAGGTGGGTTCATGTCTTGAGGCAAAAGGAGGAGTTACATCCCCAAACTTACAGAAGTCATGCAGTGTGACTACAGTGTCTGCCATTGTGTGGAGTCCAGGTGACTCCCTGAGCCAACTCAAGGAAGGTCCAGGTTAACTCAGTGCTGAGCTTCACTTTGATTTCTGTGAGTTGTCTGTAGTTCGCCTGGCTCTTTGATCTCTGCAGTGCTGAGCTGCTGTAATTCTGTGGAGCCCTTCTAATTCCAAAGTCTTTGCACCAGCTCGGAAGGTCTGGCCAGTTGCACTGCCGCCTACCTTCTGGCTACTGATGGTGTGCCTGGGTGGAGGAATGAGGTGAATGGGCACGTTTTACAATGAACAGGGAGTGGGACGGGGAGAGGTTGGCGTGGTGAGAATGGAAGCATAAGTATCCCTTTCACAGCAGTGAGACGTCAGGCAGGCTCAGGCACCTCATGCAGCCTGAACGCATCACTTCCCTGAGACAAGCACTTGTATCTAAGCCCACATAAATGTTTCGGGTTTTTTTTTTCTGTGATAGCATCTTTCACAGAGTTATGAACTTCTTAGTGGAAGAATACGCCATGTGTGAACTCCCTTAGTACAATTCTGTCCAAGTAATGGATGAGGGAAAGATCTAGCTTTGTTATGAGGCAATTTGACTTAATTATGGAGTAATTTACGTTTAACAATCGAGTGTATTTTTCACTGTTGCTATTTCAGGTCAGCTGCTCTTGGCTCTTAATTACACTGGCTGAGGCTTTGCAAATCACTCCCTTTCCATGTGTCTCATGGAAAGATTATTTTCTAAAAGCAGAGTTCAAAGAAAACAGGGAACACAGGCAGAGGACGTTTGTGTCCAAACACGATTAAATACTTTCTAATAAAAAGCTCATTTGGGCATGACATAAACTAAAAAGCAATAAAATGAGCAGTGGGCAGGATGAACATCTGTTTTATGTTCTGATTATCTTAGGTGTACAGTGCAGTACTTTTAATCCTGGGGTCTGACTAGAAGGACCAGTCCCTGAAATGGCTGCTGCCTAATGACTGGAAGATCCCTTCCCATACTGAGTGCCCCTTGTAGCTCTGCAGTGCCAAGCTCATGGTGCCACAACTCCTTGCTCTCACAGGTGTTTCTTTAAAGCCAATTATCAATTAATCCATGAGGCCATGTGGCCTGGAACAAGCCTGAATCTCTGGCTGAAAGCACAGCTCTTGTACTGGGGAGAAAATAGTTTGTGATCTGAAAATTTCCACCAACATTTTCCCTCGTCCCTTTCTCCTGCTGCCTCAGCTGAAGTGGTAACAGGGCCAGAGAACTCTGGAAGCCAAGCAGGGAGGTTTCTAATAAAAAAAAGGCAAAGGATAGGTTCCTTGATCTTTCTCCCAATTTCTGTGGATAGTCAGAAACATAAACCCTCTCAGCATCATTTAATTTTCTCTTGAATTCCATGGGATTCTATGGCTGCCTAAGGCTAATTTGCTTCTAATCATTTCATAGTGTTTTTTTACGGCCCAGGCAAAGCAAACTATCACACAATTGCTCTCTGAGCAATGGTGAAATAAGCTTTGAGTAACACCTAGAAGGATCTTTTTGGAAGGTGTTCTAGTTTTCTTTGAACACCTTTATATTTCAATGCTGTTGATATCTATATATATATATGTATCTATATAAGAACAAGATATCTCTGGACCAAATCTTTTTCAAAATGCACAGAAAATCTCTCTTTTCCTTATGGTTCAAGCAAAAGCTAAAATAAATGCTTAGTATTGAGGAGAGGACCTGCAGGATGTACCACAAGCTGTATTTAGGGACAAAACAAACAAGCACTAACAGTAAGGAGTAATACAGTTATTTTTCAACTGAACACCTTGTTCAAAACATATTTCTTCTCCCCTCTATGTCTTTATTCTTTATATCTTGAAAATGTGTCTGTATTTCAATCTGAAAATTTTAAAGCACTCATCATAGAATCGTAGAATAGTTAGGGTTGGAAAGGACCTGAAGATCATGAAGTTCCAACCCCCCTGCCATGGGCAGGGACACCTCTCACTAAACCATGTCACCCAAGGCTCTGTCCAACCTGGCCTTGAACACTGCCAGTGATGCCACAGCTTTTCTTGGCCAACCCATTCCAGTGCCTCACCACCCTTACAGTAAAGAACTTCTTCCTTATATCCAATCTAAACTTCCCTGTTTAAGTTTGAACCCATTACCCCTTGTCCTGTCACCACAGTCCCTACTGAAGAGTCCATCTCCAGCATCCCTATAGGCCCCCTTCAGATACTGGAAGGCTGCTATGAGGTCTCCATGCAGCCTTCACTTCTCCAGGCTCAACAGACCCAGCTTTCTCAGCCTATCTTTATACAGGAGGTGCTCCAGTCCCCTGATCACCCTTGTGGCCCTCCTTTGGACTTGTTCCAACAGTTCCATGTCCTTTTCATGTTGAGGACACCAGAACTGCACACAGTACTCCAAGTGAGGTCTCAGGAGAGCAGAGTAGAGGGGCAGGATCACCTCCCTCGACCTGCTGGTCATGCTCCTTTTGATGCAGCCCAGGATACAGTTGGCTTTCTGGGCTGTGAGTGCACACCGCCGGCTCATGTTCATTCTTCATCAACCAACACCCCAAGTCCTTCTCCTTAGGGCTGCTCTGAATCTCTTCCCTGCCCAACCTGTAGCTGTGCCTGGGATCACTCCAACCCAGGTGTAGGACCTTGCACTTGGCATGGTTAAATTTCATCAGATTGGCCTCAGCCCACCTCAGAAGCATGTCAAGGTCCCTCTGGATGCCATTCCTTCCCTCCAGCGTATCAACCAAACCACACAGCTTGGTGTCATCGGCAAACTTGCTGAGGGCGCACTCAATCCCACTGTCCATGTCACTGACAAAGATGTTGAACAAGACCGGTCCCAACACCGATCCCTGAGGGACACCACTTGTTACAGGTCTCCAGCTGAACATTGAGCCATTTTGTCTGAAACAGCTCAAATTGTAACTCAACCTTTCTCCTGTAGAATTACAACAGACGACTATTCTGATATTTGGATACATAATGGAAAATTAACATGATCTCAACTAGAACTTACTGGTTTTCAATGGAAGATTCATTGCTCAGACTACTTATGAGAGATGCAGTGTGTTCTTAGCAGAATAACATGAAAAATTGATTGATACTTCTCATGAGATTCTTATTTTTAAAAGGACATTTTAATGGAGAATTTTGACCATTTTCTGACGGGCTTGCTCTGTCTTCTTTTACAGTTGCAAATAGTTGTTATTTCATAAGACCAGACACATTAAGAAGACAAAATCATAGAAGGCAGAGATATGCAGTAAGGTCCTAAACCATCCAAAGATAGGGCAACTCCTGTGATAGGAGGCCTGGTGTTGGGGCAGATGCAGGACTGCTGCTGTTCAGAGCTAAGGAGCAGCAGTGGATAATTCTGAGAAGCAGTGAACCCAATTAGCTTTCTCAGTAGCTGTTTTACACCTGCAAGGTCTTTAAACCTGCATGGAATTACACAGCCGTTTCCCAAATGAATTTGGGAAATCACCTCTTCTTCTCTTTCTATCTGGAGCCACTGCATGGTGGGCACATCCTTCCCACACCATAACCTGGTTAAAAGATTCAGCTAACAGCTCTGCCTCGGCAAGATGGAAAAGCAAACACTCTTCAAAATCAGATGGGCTGCCTTAGACTCCTCCTTGCTCTCCTCTTCCCTCTCAGGAATGCCAATGTCAAACCCAAACCCAACCCAAAATCCTGGACAGAGCAGTGGCTTCTTTTTGTAATGCCTCCCCTGGGGCTCAGGCCTTCCAGCTTTCACCTTTTACTCAAACCCAGATACTCAACATGGCTACTCTAAGTACACCCTTCCCTCCCTGGTCTCTCCTCAAGAGCTGCTGCCAATCATCCCACTGCTCACTTACAGTAAGACCATACTGAAGTCACTTACTTCAAACTTCTGTAGCAATATCCTGCTTTATCAAGTCAGGTATTGACGTTAATAATATTTCCAGAACACTACTTGTGCTGTCTGAGCCCCCATGTCTGTGCTGATGGCTGTAGCATGGGAAGCTTTATTGGAAGATCCAAGTTCTTAGCTGATATAAAACCATCTCTGGCCAGCCTGATTTGCACTGGTTGCCAGTGCATAGCAAGAAGGTCTCATTCATGGTTGAAAAAAGGGGACAGATGGCATCTATATGGTATCATGACAAGCAAGGTCTAGAAAAAGCCCCAGCACACACCCCAGGGACCTTCTGCACCCTCCCATCACTGGGGAAGATGCTCAAGATCAAGCTGTGGAGCCTGCACAAGGCAGCCTAGGCTCTAGTTGTTCACAAGGTCAGGTTGCTCTTGCATTGGGGGCTTCCCTTTTAGGGTGGATCTGACATTGTCTATGCAGTGTTACTGGATGGGCCATGTAGGAGTGACTGGGTCTGGTATGTTGCACACAGCATATCCTTGTTGCAGGGAGATGTGTGGTGAGGGACCAGGCATTGGTTTTCCTCAAACATGGGCTCAGGACTGAACTGTGTGTGCAGTGTAGACCTACCTGGTTGATTTGGGATCTTGTAGGGTCAAACAGTCACAAAAGCTGGGGTAGGAAAACCCTGCTATGTGAATGCACGTATTACCATGAGGGAAAGCAGCTGGAGAACAGGGGAAAGAAAAGCCACGCTTAGTAATGCTCTCTCACACCCACCCAAATACCATGTGTCACGGGCAGGGCTAGATGGGACTAGAAGGAGGCATGCCTGGTCAGGATGCTTTAAACCTCACTGCCCGAGAAAAACAGGTACCAGGCTTTACTGCTAGAAATTGAGTGCTCCCAGAATGAGTATAGATGGAAGCCCTTGGGAGAACCAATTCAATTCCAGGAAATGCTTCCAACTCATCAAAACAAGTTGGATACCTTTGCCTCACACTGCCAAGGTGCAGAGTCCATAGAAAGGACACTTTTATCGCTCAATATCAAGCTCTGCTCCTCCACTGCTCTAGATAACTGCAGACCAAGACAACAGTTTAACAAATGGCTACAATATCCCTCCACCACAAAAGTGATAATTTGCAGGCTTTCCATGACCTCATATGAAGCTGAGCTGGCTAATGTGCATTAGGCTGGCTCTGGGGAGTTGACGAGCACGGCTTGACACAGTTATAATTCAGCCTGCCAAATGGAATGAAGACTAACAAAGATTTAAAACTTTAATTAAAACTCTTGAAGCAAGTGAACTGCTGGAGACAGCGGTAACTCCTTTGCAGGGCTGTCAGTTTGGGATTTCTTTTGGTGGGGAACAGAGGTGCTGCAAGCAGGAAGGAGGGTGGAGATATGCTCAGATTTATCTGCAAATGTGTACCGTATATTTTAAGATATTGAGGAATGGTTTTTATTAACTGCTAACATGAAGGGCAAGATAGCGAAGGAATCTGAAGGCACTACCATTACACAACTGATCCACGATGTTGCACAAGCCTGCATAAATCAGAAATAAACACAACCAACATGAAATGCCGAAGTCTTCTGGTGGTTCTTTTCTGATATAAACTGCTTTAGGCTGGGCAAAAGACAAGAAATGGCCTTTTTCTCAGATGAATGTGCTTGCGTATCATCTATCCCACTAAACTGATAGTAATTTACGATGACATGAATATTTTGGGAACTATCAAACAAAAAAAAATCCTGGAAAACATGAAGGGACAGTTTGAATGTCCATTTTGAGGAACAGAGTATTCCAAACTAAAGCTGCCGTATGTGTTCATTATGTCTTTAAAATCAACCTCTGAACCAGGTAGCAATACTACCAGTGAGTCCTCCCTCCTCTCTTACAAAAGGTGAAGCAATTGTGGTTAGGTGCCAGCAATAAGGAAGGTGTTAGTAGGTTAGATACGTATGTTGAGTTTATCTGAAGGCCTGTGTTTTATTTTGCTAGGCTAAATAGTTAATTTTGATCCCTGGTACCGTATTTGTGTTGGGGCAGGTTTTTACTGCAGTTGCAGAACAAGCAGTGGTAGTTAAATCAACAAAGGCATATAGAGTTTCAAAGGCAACACAGCTGTCAAAGGTTCACGCAGAGAGTGAAAGGCAGTCTTGTGCTCTAGACCTCACCTAGCACTAATGCCAGAGTAGGCAGTAGATGCAGAGTGGCACCTTCAGAGGAGCACTCTTCTGCAAGGCCACAACCAATAGCACTGCTGAGTGCCACAGGGACCAGCCTCAGCTAAAAGTTGTTTGCTACTCTTATCTCTGCAGGGCATCACACGTGCTGCTATTGCTCATAAACCAGGAATTAACCCATTTGAACATTCTTCTGAATATTCTTTCTTTGCTTGCCCTAATCAAGAGCTTTTTGTAAGTAATAATGAACAAAAGAATCCCTTCGAGTGTTGGTTAATATAGAAGTCTAGTTACACTACTCTGACAAACAAAGGAGTTTTGTCCTCCAAGATTACACTTGTTGTTTGAGATAATGTTTTGCACATTTCTCTCAGGCACTTCACGTGTTTAACATCTATTTATTGACTTATGCTCACGTTTCCCTGGGAGCTCCTTAAGGACATAGCATTCTCCTATAGATGAAGTCACTGAGTTTCAAAGAGATGAAGACTCAGATTTTGAAAAGCACAAAAAATGTTGAGCACTTTGTTCTTTCACCCCCTGATACATGAAAGCCTGAACACCAGCCTCCATACGTGGAATCTGCATTAGCTGCAAATGCCAGGTGCTGCTGGAAGTCAGCTCCCAGCAGCAAATAAACTTGTAATAGAGAATCAATCCATTGGAATTGTGTTTTCAAGGGAAAATGTCCTATTGAAAGTGTGTGGCCGGCAAATGCTTGAGCATGGCAAAGGCAGAAGGAAGGTATCCTAGGTTCGCTTGTGATGGTCCAGACTATTCCAAGCTTTTTCCCTAATAATGATCTAACTAGAATGACCGGTCATCAGAGCTCTGCTCTGATCTTTCCCGTTACTGTCAGATGATAAAATAGGACAAGGAGTTCTTTGTTTACAAAGCACTATTGCTGAAGCAATTACATGTGGAGTAAGTGTTCCAGTATTGCTGTTGCACACATTTCCTGTAGTTTTAGAGCAGTTATCTCTGAAAACATCTTCTGTCCTTCTGCATAGCAGATGAATACTGCATTCGAGCCTTCCTTCACTGCTACAAGTCCATGGATGTATGCATAAATAAGATGTGATTTTACTGACCCATCAGCCAGACTCCCTGGTGTCCTAATTGGGAATATTTTGCATAGTATGTGCGATGATGTCCAAGCAGTTCCCCTCTGCTGTCCTTTTTACCCACGTGGTCTGTCACGCTGGCTGAAAAAGTTGTATGGGCAATAGCTTGAATCCCTTGATGAACTCTTAATGCCAAGAGACATCAAAATGTTCAGCCGCGTTCATCAGCAAGTCCTAAATAGGATCTTGAGCGAGGCTAGAGGACTGCTGAGATAAATCTATACAGTGGCCTATTCAGCTGCAGTTAAGAACTTCCATGTAATTTTACAGGAGGAATTTGTTTAAGGTATGCTCTTATCTAAGGGTATTTGTAAAGCCTTAAGAGGTGACATATTATATATTTTTTAAAGCTCCCTGATATTATATGAACCCTTGAGATATGGTAATCTGTGAATTTATTCAGATTTGTAGCTCAGCATAAAGCTGTCTGGTTTTTGGACAGCCCTTTTGATTTACCATCCTGTGGTGAAATCACTGCAGGAATTTGGAGAAGATCCAGTTCTATTTGATTAAAGTCCTGATCATGTGTCTTTGGCATTCCTAACGTATCCAGCAATCATTTGCTTTTAATTACCATTCATTTCAGCCACATAAGTAATGAATGTGGCTACCACATCCAACTTACAGGTTGTATGAAACTCTTGAGCTGGGTGGAACTTTCTTCTATATAGAGCCTTAGCCATAAACTTAACTCAAAATGTGAATCCTCATAACTTATTTTAGGCAGACCTTTATAAGTTTAAAATAAAAACAAATAAAAAGGAAATGAAAAAAGCCTTAAATGAAAGATTGCACACAATACACCTGATTCACTTCAGAAGCAATTTCCTGGCCTCCCTAACCTCTTGGTATGACTGTAGAAACCTTAAAAAAACAAGTTGATTTAACGTTTCTATTTATTCATGGTGTCCAGTTTCCAGAGGAGTCTGTGACTTGTAGTTTTAAACTCAGTTTAGCATTTAAACTCATTTTCAGCTGGGTCCCAGTGGAGCAACAATTAGAAAAGGAAAAGAGTTCAAAGAAGAAGGGTTATAACCTTTCAATGGTATGTTTGCCTGGACCTTTAAAAAACAACCCATCTCTGTTACTATTCTTCCTACATTTGGCAAACATGAGGTCAGACAGCCCTGTTGAGAACCTACTGGTGTAGAGACCTTCATGGTCAGATACAAACCAACACCCAGGAGTCTTTCATGGCAGCTGAGGCAAAGGTTCATTTTTCAGGGGGTTCTTTATACTGTGCTGAAAGCCCAGTATCAGCAGGCCTGCCTCCTCTTGAGAAAAAAGAAATCTCACATCAAATCTGAGCAAGAGGAACCTACCAAAAACCACAAAAAGAAGCTGCGCTGTTGCACGCTACTTGTGTTAAACCTATGCATCTTTTCCTGTTGAAGGCTCTAGCTGAGGCTGGTGTCCCAGAAATCCAGACGCTGTATATATACATTGTGGGAGCCAAGCAGGGCATGCAGGCAATGGTTGGAGGAGGAACAGAGGTAATGTAACTTGTCAGAAGACATAACTGCCCAAACTGAGAGTTGAGCAGTGGCCTGCAAGTCAGGACCTGGGGCCCCCATTTATTAAACTGCAGTGGTTTCATCACAAAGAGCTGGAATGTGTGCATATTTTGGTGTACTCAAAGTTAACCTTTGCTTTCTATACTAACAGCACTTTCTGTAGACAATGATACTGTTAGGTAATGGGCTTCCAGAGTCATTAATTCAGCCTTTGACAAGAGCTGGCTACCGAGAATCATATTTGGTATTCATTGGTATTCATTTGGTATTCATGAATACAAAGGGATAACTGATTGTCTTGTTCTCTTCCGGTTCTTGTAAATATATGACGGGGAAACTTCCCCTGAGATCCCCACAGCAAGCTTTTTGCGATTGGAGCACATGGGTACCACTGGGCAGGAATTGCCTGGCTGGACACGTGGGACTGAGGGATAACAGCATGCAGAGTGACTCAGGCAGGCAGGCCGAGGCTGCTCTTATCTTCCACATAGAGGTGTCACCCACTCAGGTCAGAATGGATCAAATTATGCCTGAAACAATGAGCTTTGTGAATGTAACTGAGAGGTTCAGTGCTCTCACAGTTAATCTAGCTAACCTGGCTCAAGAAACAGACCTCTTTTAAGAGACTCAATCCCTGACATTTCAGCATTCTATTTTAGAGGGAAACACTGATGCTACAGTAGCAGAAGAAAACAGGCAGGAAAATTGTTATCGATGTGTCCTAAAATTACAGCAGACCTGGACAAAACTCTAACTTTTACAACGCCGGTTGATAGTACCCCGATCATTCTGACTGTAAGGAAATTACTACAAAGTGGAAGTGTAAGCATTTCTGATGTTATCTATCAGTTCATAATATGACAACTAGATAAGACAACTAGATTTAACCAGAAAAAATAATCAGCTAGGGTGAATTAAATCAAGATTTTGTCTCTGTTTCATGTGGTCTGAAAAAGATCTACAATCTTTTCTACAGATACAGTATATGTCTAGTGCCAGGTAGTTTGTACCTACAGATACCTGCAAGGAAGAGGTTTAGGAAAGAACTCTCGCTCCCAAATAAGCAAAGACGCAGTCAATGTGCTTGCCTGACTTAATTGAAGGAAAGAAAAATTTTGATGAGGAACATGCTGTGGTTCATCTTCGGCTGCTGCAACTCCATTTTGGGAAATATGGTTTAAAGGAAAACACAGATTTGTCCTTGGTCACTTGAAGAGAGCATAATGAATGACAGAAATGACAGCAGCTTTCATGCAGAGACAGAGGTGACCACGGATTAAGATTATCCCTAGGCGAGGCTATTAAAATGATTAAAAGCAGATCACGTAACGTCCAGAACTATTGAAATCTGATGTTCAAAGGAGGCAGACACAACCCAGGGCAGACAGTTTTGAATGGAAAGGAAAGCCAAGGCTTTCTCATCAAGACTCTCCCCTCCCCTGTTGTGTTTCCTGCTATTGCTGATAAGCTGTAGCTGATTTTTGAATTGTTTGTCACGAGGTGATCAAAAATGGTGATAACCCATTAGCTGGAAGTGATGCTGCGGCAGCGCCCAGCTGGAGCACACCAATGGCAGCGGCACCCAGCAGTGTGGTTCCAATCGCTGTCTGCCTTTGAAATGTCACCAGGAAAGATCTATAGACAGCCCTCCTGCTAGAGGCCAGCAGTGTCTACTCTTCCCGTTTTATTTAGCTTACTATGGGTTGATCAGTTCCCAATGAAGCTGAGGGCACTTTGAGGCCCCTTTAACAACTGAATTATCAAATGGAATTAGAGCCCTATTTGAAATTCACCTGTTTTTCATTTTATTAATGTGTGTGCCTGCATCTGGATCCATGACCTGTACAGCCCATCAGTTTGTTTCCCTTCATGTTGCTCCTTTCATGTGCCTACCTTCTAATTTCCTCTTTTTCTCTTCAGGTTATGGATCACACAACTTCCATATGCTGATACAATTTGATTTACTCACTTCCTGACACTCCTGCAGCTATACAAAGCATCCACTGATGCTTGTTTCTCTTCTCCTTTCTCAAGTCCTGTATGAAGATTTCTTCTCAGCTGCTAGCCTACAGACATGGTCTCAGCCAACCACTCCCACCTCTGCATACGAGCCTTTGATTCCATCTTCAGAGTAGCCCCTATTGACTTTAGTTCATCAGACTACTTTTTTGCATATCTGATGTAGTCACATAAACCACAGCTAAATGGTCCCCCATAAAATACATTCTGTGATCTTTTGTTAATTGGCTGCATCATCTGTAAGGCTGCAGTTATATATAGGTTTATATTAGAAGCACATCTACATTTTAGGTTACGCTAGTGCACTGACTCAGAGGAGCTGAATAACATGGGCTTTGTTACTAGTATCTTAAAAAGAGGGCACATACACACACACATACCTTGGCATTTTGAAGAGGAGGTTGGTAACTAGAGGGCCGATAGTACCTCCTCTGAGTAGCATCAGTATGAACATCTCCAAGAAATAGCTCCTCCACAAGGTGGTCTAAATTGTGGTGCAGGTACTGCTTCTCCACTCGGATCAGCTGGAGCTCATGCATGGCAAAATTCAGAGCTTTGGTGCATTCACAGCCATTCTCTTCTCTCAGCAAATCATAGCTCACATCCTGCTCCCAGGGACTATCTTCTGGTATAAATCCAGGACACGTATGGTTCACCAACTCACTTAATTTTTTGGCTACTGCTTCATTGTGGCATATGATCTGTATGTTGCGTAGCTGATAATCAGCTTCCGTACCCCCTCGGATGATCCAGGATGCTTGTCGGAGACGTATTTTGCCACGTATAACTAATGTGTAGATAGGGTTTGTGCAGCGATTGCCACCGTAATAAAACTGGTAGGCCTTAAATGTATTATTGTGGTAGAACCTGTAAGATCTTGTGATGAACTCTGGGCCTGCTCTAACTTCGCAGCTGTGGAAAGACACAAAATGATGGAAACAAAATTTTAGCAAGGTGGCACATCATGTGCGCTACAGGTAACAAGACTGAGCAAACCTGCATAGGTCCACAGAGACACTTGGGACCTAATGTCCCTCCAGCATGAATGGGGATTAAATAGGAACTAGGCAGTCTGTGGGATGCCAATTAACCAATGATTTCCTCTGCTGTAACACTGTTATTAATATACTGCTTTACAGTGATCATAGCTAGGGGTTTCATCTTTGTAGGTTTAAATACCTCGAGTAATGTTTTGCTTTTATTTTTGTCTGGGACCACCATGGGACTCAATTCTTCCCTGAAAAAAAGTAGCAGCTTACTAAACATCTATTCTTCTCTTTTGCGTGGTAGATTGGCAAAAGGACTGATAACATCAGAAAGTGAAATGCCAAACATCCACAGAACAAGTACAAAGAACTGGCTTGTTGCTGCTGTAGAAGCCCCACTAGCAAAGTTCCTCCAGCTCCGGTCTGCACAGGATGTGCAGAATCATGCTCTCAGCTTTTCCACGCAACTTGCAACAGGGGTGGCAGCTAATACAATCTTTTGACTGTTAATGCAGAACTTCTATTTGGCTTGAATTTGGACCATCCATTATTCAGGTTTTGTGGTGGGCTGTTTCTACCCCCTTCTTTTTTCTCCCCTGAAGGTGTAAATGGCAGTTAAATTTCACTTCCTGTAGGAAGTCCTTCTGTGCCTTCCAACTTTTCCCCCTTTTCACATCCACACAAGTTAGCATAAATACACTATTTTCTGTTAAACCCCCCAGTCTTTCCTACTACAAGCCACTTCAAGTAAGCAAGTGAATATTGCCTGCTGAGATACAGGAAGCAAAACAGCTCTCTGAATTATAAGTCATCATGTATAGGGAGAAATAGAACTGGTGAAATACAGCTTCTTATTTTCTTTTGCTAATAAAACCTGTGCTAGACACATGCTCTGAAAACAAGGACCCATTCAATGGATCTAATGCAGTGTAGTAAAAGATAGTACAATGTTATGTTTTAATAAGCATCCATTCTGGCAACTTGTTGGGCTCCTTCCTATTCAAAGAGAGATTTAAAGATATTTCACAGCATGCTCTTCAAATTCCAGACTATAAATTGGTTCATTAAGATGGTTTTATAGCATCCTATTCTAGTGTACATAACACCACTCCTTTTATGCATAAATATATAGAAAGCATCTGGAATTCAGAGCATCACCATGTTAAAGAAAATACTTCCCCTAATGCTTAAAGTGGGAATATTCATCCTTCCTTCTCTGCTTCCTTCCCCCCTGTCTTCCACATATATCAAGCGTCTTGTTTCAGCTTTCCTTACCCAGTAGAGACCCAGTGTCCCTCAATATTGGGAGGCATCTGCACAGTGATCCGAGCTCCATTGTGAAGGTGTTTCAGCATATGATGACACTGCGACTCCTTAAAAGCCCTCCATGCACTCTTCTCCAAGGACCGAGGGTGGGACCTGCTATCCGGGTGAAGAAGAGCAGAACCTTCTCCCAGCCCTGTGACAGAAAAGTGTAAATTATCATGAGACACTGCTGAGAAGGCCTTCAACATGATAAAGTAGGTTGTGAACATCTTGTGTTGAACGACGCTTGTTAACGTTCTGTGTCTTGGAAAGTACTGTTTGCATTTCTTTTCTCGTCTTAAGAAAAAATAAATACTTGGGAAGCTCTCCCTCTCTGTCAGCCCACTCAAAATCCACTAAAGAAATTTGCTTTAAGAGATACATAGGGGGCTTTAACAGAAGTGTTGCGTTTCCACACCCAGGAGACGTGGCTTTGAACCTGAATTGTACAGACACCTCTGTAACCTCTGGTTGGGACAATCAAAAAACTGGACCTTGAAACTTTCAGGAAGTCTTATCCAGATCTGGATATATGCTTTGCAGTTTCAGCCCACCTCTAATTTGAACGTGTCTATAATAAACTTGCAAATAAAGACTACTCTTTAAAGCCAAGGCCAAACAGACACTAAAAGCAAAGCCTCTGCATGCGGAAGCCTCTGTGATGACTGACAGTGGTCAATTAAAGGCAGATTCTGCTATTTTTGTTTTAAAGACGAAAAGGAATTTCAAAAGCTAATTTTATCTCCAGCACATGGTCATTTTGGTTTCTAGTAATGTATACATACAAAACCCACCAGTGCTCTCTCTTCACAATATTAACCGAACAAAATGAATATGTATCCTCAGAACAAATGAGTTTTTACTCTTTTAGGCACAGCCTTCTCTTAGATATGTTGGAAAACACGGATCAAAAGAAAAACACATATCCAGAGGTTAAAAGGTGACAAACATGAACCTTACATAATGGGTTGAAAACTGTATTACATTGCCAGAAGGAATTTAAGAACCAGCAGGATAGAAAACGAATACAGGGTGAAGTGGAGGGGCTGGTTGTGTGCCGGGAAGTCAGGGCAGCCGTCTTGGGAGAGGGATGTATTCCTAACGCGTGCTCCCAGGGGCAGGGTCTGGGATTCACTCCCGTCTTTTCTGGTTCCCTCTTGGCTGAAGCAGCTTAGCAACTGGTCTGTTGGGAATCACCAGTGCATGGCGCAACCCTATACCGTGCTGAGCTGCCTAACATAGGATCCTATGCTTTATTCCCCAGTCCCCATCTAACACTTAGGCACATGCTTGGGCAGCACACAGCATCACTACAGAAATTACAAGACAATCAGTATTATTTGTTTTTAGTAGACACTGTTTCAAACATTTGCCATTTCCTATTCCAAAAAAGAGAATGGTGTCGGTGATTCATTGTGTTGGCTAGATCTTCCGGAAGAAACTTGGGTAACACCTGGGAAAATGGCACTGCTAAAAATATAAATACATGTCAACCATTTAAAAATATCAATTCCTAAGCCAAACAAAGGCAAGGACTTATCTGTTAGGCAGGATAAAGGATGATCAGAAAGAATACAATAAATACCTGAATGTAAGGAGTGCTTACTACTGAGTGATCTCAAGATTTAATGAGATCAGTGAATACAACCTCACAAAATCTTTACTGGAAAACCTGGTAGCTTTGTTGCAGGGTACGTACGATTTTTGCATGTGAATCAGAATTTACAGCTTTACTTTCTAAGGGGTAATAAATACGAGAGATGCTTTGATATTTGAGCACGCCATCTGAGATGCCGTTAAAGGAGCCTGATTTTCAGGAGGTCAATACTTCTCCATTTCTGGAAGTCAGGGCTTCTCAGCTACTTTACATTGCTGAGCAGAGTCACTCATGTTAGTGCCAAACAAGTTCTGTTCTGCAGCCAGAAACATTAGTGCTTGAGAAATGGTATGGCCGTGGCAGGGTGAAGCTGTCGTGGCCGTACCATTTCTCAGATTGAGCTGACTACATCTTTGGAGAGGCAGGATTTACTATATAGGGTCAGTGCTTCATGTATGCAGAAGTACAACCTTCCTGGGCTGAAGCCAGCATCTCTGCACAGCAGCGCTGTGCCATGCTGTGTCTTACCTGGAGCACTCCACACTCTCAAAAACTTGGGCTTATTTGGTTTATCTGAAGCAGTTGCGGGTATGAGGCAGATATCACAAGTCTTCACACCACCAGGAGAACCGGTTCAGCCAGGTACTGGTGAGCTTACCAGTATATGTATTTTTGTAGTTACGAATCACAGCTAATGACTGAGAGCTTGTCTTCACACACTCAAAAAGCCCACATTACTTCAGCACCTCATTCTGAAATGGAGTGAGCACTCCTGTCCATGGGGCAGAGCATCTTTTAGGTCAGAAGAGGCACCTTCTTGCAAAGTACCTGGTAGAGGCTGTAGCTATTATAGAATGGGTTCGGTTCAAAAAGACGTTTAAGATCATTGAGTCCAAGTGCTAAATGGTGTCCTTAAGTGCCGCATCTACATATCTTTTAAATACTTCCAGGGATGGTGACTCCACTACTCCCCAGAGCTACTAACTTTAAATAGAGTTGTCAGTACATCTCTTGCAGACAAATTATCTCACAATGAAAACATCTTTGAAAATTTACATTTCCAATTGAAGCTGATAAGCATTTGAAATCTGCCATTAAGAAGAGGCTTTGAAATGGTTCAAGTGGCTATTTTCAAGGCATATTTGTTATACCACTTGCTTTTAAGCAGTTGTATTTTGCCTAGCTCAAGTCATGATTCATGAATGCAGACACACTTAAAAATGCACGACTTATTAATTTAAACGTACTTGGGCATTTAATTTCTCTGAGCAAAAATCCTTCTGTGGGAGGATACCATCTTGGATGTGCACATATCAAAGAAGAAAAACCACATTATACATTCCCAATTATTCCGTGGGGGAAGTAATGAAAAGAAGGGGTTTTTGAAAAGGATTCAAACTTTATGTGGTATTATCTAGTGTCTTTTCTTTGATATAGCACTAAAGCAATTGGGTCCCATCTCTCCCTGTCACATATATGTAATTCTGTCTGCAACTTGCAAATGAAAGTGAGCAGGAGGGCAGAAGGAAGATTTGCCTCGACAGCCCCAGAGATCAGTACCTGTGAAGATGGTATTTGTTTGGGACTCTATCCATCCAACTGAGACAAATGAGGACAAGAACAAGTTTAGGTAATCAAGACAGGCATGAGAACATAAGGAAGGCTGCAGGCAGAGAAAGGGATGTAGAAAACACATACCTACTCAGCAACATGAACAAATAGGATGTGAATATCAGAATATGAATTACAGTATAAAATTGAAAGACAGCAATGGGACCTTTATCTACGTTTGTGTTGCTGGGACAAAGAAATAATTTAGCTCAGACTTCTTCCTTATCAAGTAATCATTTTAATGCTTTTGAATGTACTGATATATTCTTGTACATATGACTACCATACAAAGGAGCCATAACTTCCTCTTGTACCACCTGAAGACCAAATACCAAGGCCGGTGATATGCTTCCCACACACAACAGCAAACTGAACACTGTCTTCCTGTGCTTTTCCTAGCAGCAGGTGCTCAAGGACAGTGCAGTGTCCCTCTGCTCCATCCTTGGCAGTGCACAATGAGGTGTTCTGCAAAACTGACATCTTGCAGGGATGATGTCTCTAATTTTAAAAGATCCATTTGCCCATGTTAAATGTGGAAGGCTCAAGGTTAAAATGTGCTTTCCTGGGGAAACTGGGAAAAGAATTTCATGGCTCTTTTAAACCCCACTTTGGAGCCTAGATGCAGTTACAACATAGTTGGAGCCACTACTTTCATTCAAAGAGATCCAAGTCTTCTGTTCTCTACAGCACAGATAGATGGTAGGTTTCAGTACCTCCAGAACACGCCATGTAAGTATCTCAGGCTCAACAGAGTATCTCGGGCTCTCTCCAACTGACTGCCTTTCAAATTTTTGTGTGTTATGAAGGAATCTTACCCACTTGTTAAGGAAAAGAAATATAAAAAATACACCACATTATTACTCAAAAGTGTGGCAGACTTCCAACAAAAACCAGTCTTTGTACAAGGCTAATAGCAATAACTCTGTGAAGCCTCTGGTTGGCTTTCACTTTAGCTACACCACAACCAGAGGTCATAAGATTGTATCACCCACCCCATGTTGGCAGTTTATGTAAAGAAGCAAGGCTCAAAGGAAAACTCCAGAATCTGTCAGAAATGCCAGCTAGAAAAACAAAGCAAAAGAAATGCATTTTCTGATGAGCTGATAATCCAGTTTCTCTTTCATAATCAAGCCCTAGCAGTGTCGATCACAGCTTGAGAATCAAACTAATTGAAAACAAGTATAAAGGGTGCTACAGCTAGCTGGGGATCCCAGCCCAGAACCTCACAGATCACTCTTTACAGGGGCAGATGCAACATCCATCTGAGTGGGAAAGTGGCGGTCTGCACAGCTGCCGCTCCAGTGAGACATGGTTAGGAACACGCGCTACACCAGATAAGAGGACTTCAGGCTCTCAGGTTCACCTATAAACCTGTATCAGATGTGGGAATTCACCTATAAACCTGTATCTGATGTGGGAACAACCATTCAAGATAAAAATGATTGTTAAGGGAAGATAGGTTACTTTCAAATTCTTCAAAGATTTCTGCACATAGCTGGGAGTGAAATAAAAATCTTGAAAGGGCAATCTGTTGGCAGCCCGTTACCTAAAACATGTTTCAAAACCGGCTACGACAAAGATCTCTGCCAACATTTCTGCAAAAACCTGAAAGATGTTAGAATAAATGTTTTGGTTTTCTGAAAAACAGTATGCAAATAATGTACAATTGCAACGCGGATAATGATAAGTAGAGTTGTGCTTGGACACAAGTTCTTATAGTTCCTGCCTAAACTTCCTGACCAAATTGTGTTTTATGACAGATTGCAAAACTATAATGCAAATAAACTGTTTAGATTTAATCAGTTTAAGGAACACCTCTACCAGAATGTAAACCATGACTTCCAACATGTTCAAGTGTAGTGCTTCAAACCAGACTCCAAGCTGTTAGGTGATCAGCAGGTTCACCCTTTGCTAAATGGGAGAATAAATGTTACCTGAAAATAGGGTTCAAACCTTTTATTTAGATTGGGATTGCTCAGCAGAAGCCACTTCATGTTTTCTTTCACTTATGGCAATGTAAATCCAGAAGTAAACAATTTTATTACAAATTAAAACAAACTCGAGTGATGGTACAAGTTCAAACTACGTGATGGCTTCATCTCTGATAGAAACATTTTAACATTCGTGCTTTTATTTCTGCAGCAAACTCTTTTCAAGTTAGAACTTGTTTGAAACTTGAAAAACCTTGCAACAGATAATGAATAACTGGCTGGATAAAGTTTACAGTTTTCCTTATCTGGGCAGCTGCCCTGCACAATTAAATAAATAGATGTTTGGATTACTCTCTGTCCTGATGTGGGACAGTGTTAGATAATGCCTGTGATGGGCTTTTAGCTTCAGCACACATTTACATAATTGCTATGGAGAATATAATGTCCTGTTTCCAAGCCTCAGTCTGTGTTTATCAGTGTTTTCCCTGCACTTGAAACTTCAAAGAGTTCTCGCAGGATTGGGACCTAAATTAGCTATTTCAAACAAAAGGGTCAGGAAAGGAAAGATATGTTTTATGGCCATGGAAGCAGACAGGACAATGATTTCCTTTCACGTGTACCTGTTGCTTTTCTTGGGCATACAGAGTTTCCAGGTAGAGCTTTCAAAGAGACTCCAATGTTTCAGAGTGTTGAAGATCCTGAAGAGAGATCTAAAGTATATTTAGATGGAACAGCAAAAAAGAATCTCCTCCAAGGCTGACAGGCCCACCATTGAGGTTCTCTGTTATCTTAAAGCTCAGTCTTTACTCAGCGCCCCATCTTGGGAGAGATCAGAGAACTAAAAGCCAAGCAGCTACACAGCCATAACCTCTGCCAAATTGGAGTTTGGGATGACTACTGCTACATGTGGAGAGTGAAACGCCATTGCCTGGAGCGTGGGCTTCCTTATGACACCCCAAAGTGTTAAACCCCACCTCCCTTCAGGGCACTAGGAACTCTGCCACGGGCATGAACGGGTGCAGCACTGGGCTCTAAGCGCAGTTCAACATCTGCGGTAGTTTTGTCTTGCCCTTTTTGGAGGAAACATCTGCTCTCTGTCAGAGACATCTGCTGCGCAGCCTGAAGACCTCTGCCCTGTCCTCCACCCACACCTTGGAACTGGCATTTATTCAGGTGGAATAGCCCCCAGCACAGATGGGAATTGTGTCTTCATAAAGACAACTGTAAACAAGCTCCCTGCATATAATCCCACCAGTAATAAAGTACTAGCCTTACCTTGAATAGCTGAAAGTATTTGCCTTCAGCATGGTTGAGGTTAGTTTTGGGCCTCATTGCATGTCAGTCTACCTCATACTGGACATCCTATAGGGAGCAAAAATTGCCCTCACTGTTCATGAAACCTACATCGCACCACACTTAGCCCACAGTCAAGCTACAGAGATGAGTGAAATCAAATTTACACTGAGGAAACTGTGAACAAAATTGAGTCCATCCTCTAACTCTCCCTGCAAACTCCACAAGACTTACACTAAGCAATGTGTCCTCCCCTCTTTTTCTCTTTATTGTCTTCCAGATTTCCAAATGCAGTATTTTACTAAGTGAACAGACCACATATGCCTCTAGCATGAAGCAGAATAGTTGCCCATTTTATGGTTAACAGATATTTGTACCTTCCAATACTTTTACTTACTATTTTCCTGAACAGATTTTGAAATAAAACACTCATGTACCTAATTAAAGCAATATTGCCAGAGCACTTTTAAAGCATAAACAGTTTTTCTCTGAAAAGCCTAGCAGTCCTGTCTTTATTAGTAGTACTATTTCCATTATCAACAAACTGTTTTAAAGTTTCCAATTCATTACTCTAACAGTAACATAATCAGAAATACCCTAAAGTTTCTTCTGAGCATCTGTATTTGTAAAAAAACAAAAAATTACATTTACAAGAGAAATCAATCAAATTTGTTTTGAATCCACTTGAACATAGCCTCTATTAATCACTTTTTCTGGAGCTGAATGATCTTAGCATTTGACATCTGAAACTTCTGTGGCTTTTTGTTTAAGCAAAGAAAACAGTGATAATAGACAACTTCCAGCTGCAAAGCTTTTTTCTTTTTTTGACACTGTACAGGTTTTACTTTGATTAATGAAGACAAGTTTTTCCGAATTTCAATTCAGTGATGCTAAAGTAGGCATTTCTCAGTGTAATGAGAGCTGAAGCTTTAGCCTTACAGGACATTTTAACTTGTGTTATAAAGCTTTAAGCCATAAAAATCCTCAACCACCCACACACACTCACTCACTTTTAACCCTTAAATTGCCATGTGCAATAGAAATGCAAAAGAAAACATTGCATGCTGTAAAGAGGCTTAACACTGTGATCCCCTGGGACTGCTGGTTATTCTTACATATTCAGGCTAGCCTACGGAAGTATGTTTCTATTGACTCTACAGCACAAAGGGAAAAGCTCTAGGCCGAGTTAAAGCTAACGGGGTAAATACACTTAGGCTAGATTTCAATGCATTATATGCCACTGATGTCATTTTCAAGTTTGTAAGAGGGCAGTAGTTTCCCAGCGTTGGAAGCTTGGATTCAAACTGCACTACTGAGGTGCTTGTCTTTATACACAAGGTGCTGAGTTCTTTCTTCATGAACTTAGGTTTATGTTATGGGTGAAATGTAACTGCAGATGGGAGAAATAGATGATTTTCCTCCTTCATCCTCTTTTGTCAGCTGCTATTTTGATCTGATCGCTGGCCCTGATTTGTTTCCTGCTCCAGCCAGGGTTCAGCTCTGCTCTGTAATTCCAAGCAGATGAGCTGGGGAGTCAAACCCTGTAATTACACCTCCTCTCCTTACCCTCTAACTTCAAACCTCCCATTTCGACTTTTACGTCTCAGATCACAGAGTTTTAAAGAACACCTCTGGCGTCCTGGCAGGTCTGGCTCAGCTAAACACGTTTCTGTGCTCTCCGGATTTCATGGTTGAGCTGTGAGACCGGTATAAAACCACCTCCTGGGGAACAGGGTCTCCTGCTCTTTCTTTCTCAAAACAAAATACACAATCAGAAGCCCATGCTCTTTATTATTTATTAAATACCCTCTGTGTGCTTAGCACTTGTACAAACACAAGGGGAGACAATCCCTGCTCCACAAAATCAACCCCAGGAATTGCTTTGAAATCCCCAGCTCACAGATCTCACACTAAATCCATGTAGGTCACTTGCATTGTAACAGTTAAAAAAAGAGTCTCTTTTTATGAGGTAGCTTGGGGTCCTAAGAAATTTAACTGAAGAAGTCTGGGTGCTACAAAGTACTTCAGAATTAGGAACACTCTTCAAAACGATGCTGTAACCGAGTCGATTGAGACACGCTTTCAGAACAATATCGCACCCAGATTTTTCAGGTCTGGCTGCCAAATGTTAGACATATCTAAGAAGCTCATTAAATAGCCTCCTTTTCAGAAGTTGTTCTTGAAGGACACTGGCTTTCTGGAAAGATGGGTTATCTGTGTAGAGTGCCTAAGTATGGATTTACCAGCTGGACTCGTAAGTTTAAGTTCAAACACGCTGGCTTTTCTCACTGACATTCTGCCTCCTGTGCAGTTGCAGTGAAACGTCAGTCTAGGGCTAAGCTGAGAGAAGTCACAGCAGGACTGGGCGTAAAGACACCCAGAATCTCTGTGCTCTCCAGCAAAACGTTTGTAGTCGGGTACACGACCCTGTGTCGGCATATCCTGCGCCAAAGGCTTCCCAGCTAACAACTCCATGGCAAACCCCTCTTCCTCTCCCGCAGGTGAAACGCGGGTCCCGCGGGATGTCTCACCCAAGCTCCCCGGCGCTCGTTAGAGCCAGCCCCTCGCCGGAGGTGAGCGAAGCATCTCTATGTGAGATGCCCGGACCAGCTGCTCCATCCGAGCAGCTACAAGAGCGCAACGTAACTCCACCGACACCAACTTCGGAGAGGGGCGCTTCCGGAGTGATTTCCCTCGCCCCGGCTGGGTGCCGCTCCGCTCCGCACCCCCACGATGTGCGAGGACGTACCGCCAACGAGGGGGGCCAGGGAGAACGAACAAGTGTCTGGCTGCTTCGGCATCCATAGGGACCTTTCCTCCTCCCGAGCAGACGGGACCCAGCGCCCGCAGCCACATCGGGCGAGAGCACACACCCGCGACCCTACGCCTCCCGCAACTCGGCCGGCTTTCCGGGCGCACCACGCGCAGCCCCAGGGCTCCGGCCCCGCACTCACCGTGCAGCAGCAGGGCTGGGAACAGGTATCTCATCAGGCTGCCGTACAGGGCGGACATCTCCCCGCCGCGCCGCGACCTTTCCCCGCTCCTTCGCCACGGATGCTGCCTGCCGCCGCGCCGCCCGCGCCTCAGCGCCGCCGCGGGCAGCCCACGGCCCGGCGCTGGGGGGCAGGCGGCTGGCGGGGCCCGCACCGCCGGGCGCCCTCCGGGGCCGGGGGCCGCCGCTCGCGCTTCTTAGGGCTCCCTCCCCGTGCACCGCCCCAGCAGCGCTCCGGCTGAGCCGCCGCTCGGTGCCCGAGGATGCCCACTCCGCCGCCGCTGCGTCCCTCGCAGACTCCACGCAGCGCAGCGGCGGCTCCGCTTCATATTTCCCCTTCCAGCAGGAGGAGGAGGAGGGGTCGGGAGGTGGGGACTCCTCCCTGGGCGGGAAGGAGGGCGGCCCCGAGAGACACCGCTACCACGGAGGGGGAACGGGACTCCGCGGGTGCTGGGGGGGGGGGGGGGGATTGTTGCCTGCGTGGTGAGATGGGGCGGCGGGGAGGATGTGCCCGAGGGGGCTGGAGGAGGCGTTTGAGGGTGTGCGGGGCCGCGGAGCCGTCCTCAGGTGCGGGGACAGCGCCCGAGCGAGGCTGCAAGGTACGGGTGCCCGAATGCCGCTGCCCTGCGGGCAGGTCCCCGCCGCTGAGGCCGTGAGCTGGGGAGGGGGAAAGGTGGAATGCGTCCTTGCCTCGAAAAGAAACCTCGGTGTGATTATGGCTTCCACCTCAGTCAGGCGTTTTAGAAGATAAAGGTCAAGGTTCCATCTTTGGTGCTTTTGCCTCCTGAATATTCCTTTGCATGTCTGGTATTGATTAGTTTTGCTTTTTGGTCTTGTCTTAGGCCCTGATTATGCGAACATACATGGACTTAATGTACATGTGAGCGACTCATGCCTGAGTTTAAGCACGAGGCTTTCATCTGTAGTGTCCCCTGGGCACCATGGTTTCTAGTGTGTTTGTGCTCCTGGGCTCAGCTGGAAGGCGTCATGACTAAGAATGTGTAACAAGCTGGAGGAAATTTTGAGAACATCAACATAACTGAGTTTCGAAGAGCTTAACTAAGCTGAAGTATTGAAATGCTGCATGGTTAAAAAGAAATACACACAATGATGATTCCTTCCAACTGCCTCGAGAGGGAAGAATAAATTTAAACTTCCTCACATACATAGGGAGGAAACAGAGACAGAAACAAGTAAGTGGTGAGTCAGAATTAGAGCTCCAGTGCCTTGGGTTCTCAGGATTATGCTTGCGCCTTCACACAAATGTTTTTCAAGCCTGAAAGGGTGGTTTCCAGAGCACTTGGTGGCGTTCTGCACAAGCCTGTAGTGGTCAGATATCCTCTCAGTGACCTGGTGAGAGGTGCACAGAGAAAACCAACATCCTTCAAGGAAGAGGTGTATATAACCATGAGCAAGTAACACTGGGTAAGGCTGTAAAAATACCCTTGCCCGACATTGCTTGTTCATCTTCAACCCATTCCTGTAGTTGCCACAGAGGTGTTTGTCAGGCATGCGTGTGAAGGATGGTGATTCATGCTGTTAGATGCAGAGAATTTGGAAAAAGCCACTTTCAGGACTAATCCTGGACAAAATTCTGATTTTGCCACTTGTAACAATCCTACAGCAGCAGAGACACCCAGGTAGTTTTTCTTCACCTGCAGGTCCAGAAAGTGAAGCAGATCCAGTAAACAAGTAAAACAGTGTTTGCCTGAGTACAGTACGAGCACCTGTATTTCTGACGCTTGTAGTACCTGTGATGTATTTCAGATCTATGTGTGACGGTTGCCTCTCCTAAAAGAATTTTCCTGCCAGGGTGCTTAGTGAGATAATGCTGGGTATGCACGTAGGTGATAAAAGGAGAACTGAAAGGCAGCATATGTGGGAAAGAGGATTGCCTTGCTGGCCATGTGCACTAGGTCGTCATGAAGGGGTCCTGCCTGGTGGAAGAAGCCAGCTTGAAGAGACTCACGTGCTTGGCAAGGACACAGGTAATATGGCGTGTGGGGAGGCTCCTAATGTAAGCCACCTGCTATTTTCCTGAATGTAAAAGGTCGGCCAGCATCACCATGAGCAGTAATGAAGGACTAACAGTTTTGAAGTGTAATTGTATGTCATGGTTTAAGCTCAGTCAGCCACACAGCCTTTCTCTCACTCCCCCCCTTTCCTCTCCCCTGCTCCTGGAGGGATGGGGAGGAGAATTGAAAGAATGTAACTCCCACGGGCTGAGATAAGAGCAGTCCAGTAACTGAGGTATAACACAAACCACTGCTGCTACCTCAAATAATAATAATGACAAGGGAAACAACAAGGGAAGAGAATACAACTGCTCACCACCCATCCGACCGATACCCAGCCTGACCCAGCAGTGATCTAACCCTTCTGGGTAACTGCCCTCAGTTTATATAGCGAGCATGACGTGCTGTGGTATGGAATACTTCATTTGGTTAGTTTGGGTCAGGTGTCCTGTCTCTGCTTCCTCCTGGCTTCCCCTCCTCCCTGGCAGAGCATGAGACTCAGAAAGTCCTTGGTTAGAGTAAACATTACTGAGCAGCAGTTAAAAACATCGGTGTTATCAGTGCTGTTCCCAGGCCAAAACTCACAAACACAGCACTGCACCAGCTACTAAGAAAGAGACAAATGACTGCTGCTGCTGAACCCAGGACAGTATCCACCCCTTACCCAATACCATTCACATCATGCTCAGATCCCACTTTTTCAATATACTATCACTCTTATATATATATATACATATATATGCATCCACAGAGAGAGAGAGAGAGCTCATTCTTTAGTGCAGGGACCAATCCCCCTAAAGCTGCTGAGTCCAGTCTGGTCCATGATGTCAGGCTCCATCTCTTGTAACAGTCTTTCAGAGCAGGAGAGACTGTGTGCAGTGTTGGATCGTTGTCTGCTGATGCTGATAGCTCCTTTACTGCAGAACTCATCTGGTTACATCAAAGTTAATTCTTTGTTGGGATGATGGTCAGAGGGAAGTCAGGACCAGTTGCTGGTGATCTGAAGACATTTGGTTGGTGGGCTATAAAAGTGCTACATAGCAGGCAACAGCCTACAATTGAGTTCATTGGCTGTTTTCCCCTAAAATCAAATCCCCTTGAGGTGTACATCAGATTTCCACATCTTCCCACATTACCCACCAAGTATATCTGGGTCCCTGAGCAAAAGCAATCCCACAAGAGGCTCCAGGTAGGACCATTCTCCCTGGCTGCGGTGTACAGTACGTTTTTTATATCTGGCCCGTTCCGGACTGGTCCGAGGGCTACTGCACGAACTATCTCGCGTTTAATTTGCTCAAAGGCTTGTTGTTGCTCAGGGCCCCATTTAAAATCACTCTTCTTCTGGGTCACATGATATAGAGGGCTTACAATCAAACTGTAATTCGGGATGTGCATCCTCCAGAACCCCACAGCACCCAAGAAAGCTTGTGTTTCTTTCTTATTATTGGTGGCAACATTGCTGTTATCTTGCTGGTAACATCTGTGGGGATCTGGCGGCGTCCATCTTGACGTTTTATTCCCAAAAATTGAATCTACTGTGCAGGTCCCTTGAACTTGCTCTGTTTTATGGCAAAACCGTCTTTCAGCAGGATTTGGATTATTTTCCTCCCTTTCTCAAAGACTTCTTCTGCTGTATCACCCCACACAATGATGTCATCAATGTATTGCAGGTGTTCTGGAGCTTGCCCCTGTTCCAGTGCAGTCTGGATCAGTCCATGGCAGATGGTAGGGCTGTTTTTCCACCCCTGGGGCAGTCAGTTCCAAGTGTACTGGATGCCCTTCCAAGTAAGAGCGAACTGTGGCCTGCACTCTGCTGCCAAAGGGATTGAGAAAAAGGCATTGGCGATATCAATCGTGGCATACCACTTGGCTGCCTTTGACTCCAGCTTATACTGAAGTTGTAGCATGTCCGGTACAGCAGCACTCAAGGATGGTGTAACTTCGTTCAGGCTGCAATAGTCTGCTGTTAGTCTCCACTCTCCGTTAGAATTTTCCACTCTCCGTTAGAATTTTGCACTGGCCATATGGGGCTATTAAAAGGTGAGTGGGTCCTATTGATCACTCCTTGGCTCTCCAGCCTATGGATCAGCTTATGGATGGAAATCAGGGAGTCTCGGTTGGTGTGATATTGCCGCCGGTGCACTGTTGTGGTCGCAATTGGCGCCTCTTGTTCTTTGATCTTCAGCAACCCCACAATGGAAGGATCCTCTGAAGGACCAGGCAAGGTGGACAGCTGCTCCATTTCCTCTGTCTCCAAAGCAGCAATACCAAAAGCCCATCGGTACCCTTTTGGGTCTTTGAAGTACACTCTCCTGAGGTAGTCTATGCCAAGGATGCATGGAGCCTCTGGACCAGTCACAATGGGGTCCTTTTGACATTTTCTTCCAGTCAGGCTGATTTCAGCCTCCAGTACAGTCAATTCTTGGGATCCTCCTGTCACTCCAGAAATATAAATGGGTTCCACCCCTTGACAGCTTGATGGCATCAGGGTACACTGCGCACCGGTATCTACTAGAGCCTTATGCTTCTGTAGGACTGATGTGCCAGGCCATCTGATCCACACAGTCCAGTAAATCCGATTGTCCCCTACCTCCACCTGTCTGGAGGCAGGGCACCTCTAATTGTCATCACAGCATTGGACACTTAAGTCTTGTAGAAAGGAATTATTCTTCTTTATCACAGGAGCTGGAGTAAAATCAGCTCTTCCGCTCATCTGGGAACCTGCTCACCAGAGACTGAAGCCGCAGCTTTCATGGGAAGATCATCCTTGACCTTTGTTCTCCTCTTCAATTCACACACCCGTTCCTCTAGAGCTGAGGTAGGGTTTTCCGTCCCACTTTGTCATGACTTCTCTGTGATCCCGCAGGTAAAACCATAGGGTGGCCTGTGGCGTATGCCTTCTATATCTTCTCTCTCGAGCAGTAGGACACCTTTTGTTAATAGCTGAGATGTGTGGTCCTCCTACATTGTAGTCTAACCCTAGACAAGGCCCACACCCCACTCTGCTTAGCTCTCAAGATCAGATGAAATGGTTGTGGGTAAAACATATTCTGTATGCATGCCAAAATGGTGATCCCCATCGCAATCAGCAGACAGGTCTCAAGGGTACCTAAAGGCCATTCAAAACCTTCAGAACTCTCAAATGATGCTGCAAACGGTCTGCTGGGGGGGAGCTGGGAGCATAAGGGAATGTCTCCTTCATGGGTTGACTACCCGAGGAGGGGAAAAAAGATGTGTAATTGCTAAACACTTCTATAATATATCTCCCAAAGTATAGAGGTGTTGACCACACTGGGAAAGCAAGCCAGATCAGTTTCATGATCAATGAGTCTATGGTATTACAAGTCATTACCATAAAGTACAATGAAACCAGAACCCTAGCCCAAGGCCCCTAGCCAATAAACACTAACACAGCAAATACCGGCTGTAAGTAAGGTATGACATGCTGAAACTGTGAGATCAAGAGCAACAACTTTGAGAGCATTGTGACGAGTGCCTATTAATCTGAAACAATGAATGCTTATCACAAATACGATTAGACACACTCTGGTCAGATCTGTCGTTATCTCAACACTTCGTGCCCCATGTTGGGTGCCAAAAAGAACTGTTGTGGTTTAATCTCTGTCAGCCACACAGCCTTTCTCTCACTCCCCCCCTTTCCTCTCCCCTGCTCCTGGAGGGATGGGGAGGAGAACTGAAAGAATGTAACTCCCACGGGCTGAGATAAGAGCAGTCCAGTAACTAAGGTATAACACAAACCACTGCTGCTACCACCAATAATAATAATGATAAGGGAAACAACAAGGGAAGAGAATACAACTGCTCACCACCCATCCCGACCGATACCCAGCCTGACCCAGCAATGAACTAACCCTTCTGTGTAACTGCCCCATTTTATATAGTGAGCATGACGTGCTGTGGTATGGAATACCTCTTTGGTTAGTTTGGGTCGGATGTCCTGTCTCTGCTCCCTCCTGGCTTCCCCCCCTCCCTGGCAGAGCATGAGACTCAGAAAGTCCTTGGTCAGACTAAACATTACTGAGCAGTAACTGAAAACATCGGTGTTATCAGTGCTGTTCCCAGGCCGAAAGTCAAAACCACAGCATTGCACCAGCTACTAAGAAGGAGAAAAATGACTGCTACTACTGAACCCAGCAGCATTGTATAAAAGCAATAATATCTGAAAAGAGACACAAGCTGCTTTACCATCCCCAGATCGAGCAACATAGAAAGATGATGCTCAGAATTGCTTGCAAAAAGTAGTTTATCCCCAAAATCAGTTATCCCGGAAGTTCATGTTTTCTCCTTTGGGAAGTGATAGCCCCCCATGGCAGCATCACTAACAGCTTTTTATAAGAGGAAAGGGCGGTGACTTTACTGCTCCATTGACCAACTTGGTAAATTAGGCTTCACTTGTGATTTACTCTCAGTGCAGCTTCAGATGTAGTAATGAAATAAAATGAAATCAATACCCAATGGGTTCAGACACAGGACAACTTGCCAAAAACAAGCACAGTCTACATTTTGTCATTTACTTGTCTTTTTAATTTTGTGGTTTTTTTTTAAGGATATGGGTTTTTTTCAGCCGGATGCACAGATTTTTTATTCGTTTAATGCAGCCAGTCCTACTTGTTTCATTACTGTGCCCCTGCTCAGAATGTGCTGTAACAGGAAGCAGTGACAAATAACAGCTCTTTGCACTTTGATCTAAACAGCATGTCACATCAGTGCTCATTAAAAACTGTATTAACCAATCCAACCATGACTTTATGAAGTTGGGCTCCTGGGGCAGGCTATATACCTAATGTAGGTATAATGTAAAGCCATTTACAAAGGCATCTCTTAGCCTCAAAAATATCATCAGGGTTAAAGCATTTCAAACAGGAAGTCGTCAGCAGAAGTTTGCACAGAAAAGAGCTGTGTTGAAACCAAAACACCACCAGAACTGATGGGAGATGTACTTTGTGGCTGGGGGCCTCTGCAAAAACTATTAAAATAGGAAGAAAACTAACTTGTTGGACTTGTATGACACTTCAAAGATACAGGCATATCAGCATAGCACTCCTCTAGCTAAAGTGCCGGCTGGTTGGCCATTCGCCAATGCCAATCTGGTGGTGAAAAACTTTAAAGAGAGAGAGGATGGGAAAGAACAGAAGCAGCGAGAATGAGGAGACTTTATTCTTCATGGAGAAGAATGGGATGGGGCAGCGCTCTTCATCTTGGTAATGTTTTGGCACTGCCACACCTACAATTTGTTAATGGCTATATTCTGTTTTTAAAAAGACTATGTTATCTTGAATAAGTCAAAGGAGTGGGCCATAAGGATTTATTGGAGTGGGGTGACTAATTTGAAAAGAAACAAGTGTCTGTCAGATTTCTATTTGTGAATTGTCTGTGACAAATTCATCAAAATCAGCAAAGATTTGGAGAGAAGTTTTCCTACATGTCCAGCTTGAGTTAGAATCCGCACAATGAGCCTGGAACCTGTCCGATACATAGAAATATGCACTATGTGACTCTTATTTTGACTTCAGCTGTTTGAGGGAGAAGTTCAACTGCTTTATGATGTAAAACAAATGATAATTGGTTTGTTTCTCCTTTTGATTTGTACTGAAAATGTTATAGTTTATGGGGTATAGCAGGGTTTGTCAGTTACTGCATCTATCATTTTTATTTTTCTAGACTTAAGCTGTTTAATCTGCTGATCTTTTTCTTAATCCTTACTAAAATAAGTAACTTAAAGAACCTTTGACAACATTTGCTAGGTGTTCAGCTCCCAAATTGCACAGAATATTTCATCTTCCCCTATCAGAAGATCTGATCTTCAATGTAGCCACTGGAATTTCGTTATTATTTTAAGGAATGCTCAATCTGGATTTGGTTTTCTCAAGCATGTTCCTGTGGTAATGCTTACCTGCAAACTGTGAATCTGAGATGCCACCAGTTACCACAGAGGTCTGTCCTTTATTGCTTTCCCTTGTTTAGGTAGATAGCTACTGTGAGAAGTATATTTTGGAAATGAATTTATTTTATTCATCTAAGACACAAAGCACATGTTGAAGCTCTGCTGGCTGGTAGCAGGCATAGAACATATAGACCAAACAGTAAAAATGTAGATCTTGTGGCAAAGATAGGCTCTTTTCTATTTTTCAGATACATGCGGAGACATGTATACACACACACAGACCCATCTGCTAGAACAGGCTTGCTAGTTTCACAAAAATGTAGCTATCTGAAGCATTTATGTACTTTTTTTTAGTTCTTCTACACTGGTTTGAAAAGTAGGTGGGAATAAAGGTATAAAACAACGCGAAGAGTAGACCCTGCAGAGCTCGGGCCATCCCAAACAGAGAAATAAAGAAAGATGTGAAGAATTCAAACAAAGCAAATCCCTTTCCATAAAACAAGCTGTCTCCTTCTTGTTTCTCCACTTGTTTCTGGCATTTAAAATGTGCTTGTGATGTGATTGTTCAGAGCCAACGAGGAACTTCTCTGTGTAGAATTACTTCTGTATGAGCACGGACAATTTCATGGTGCTGTTGTTGCAACCAGAGCTTTAGGGCCGAGTCCAGCTTTCAGCAAGCTTGGCGTGGGTCTTGCCATTGACTATAGCAAGGGCTGGATCAGGACGTGGACGACGCTGTTGGAAATGCCAGCTGGAACAGCTAGTGCTTGTTGTACACTGACGGCATTCATCTGGAAGTACAGCAGATGGGGGCCAAAGATATTTCTTCATCGAGTGTATGTATGAGCAGCTATCCTAACCCTCTCCAGTGCTGTTCATTTCATTCATCCTTGGCGCTCAAATGCCATGAAAATGAACATGGTAAAAATGTCTTCATAAATGTTGTTCATGCCTTCTATTGTTTGCACAGTGGCTTTCTGATGTTGTAAGTTTAAAAACCTCAACAACACAACAAACATGCCACAGGGCCAAACCAGCAGATTTAAAATCTGTTGGAGTCTGGGTGAAAATGCCCTCCATGTATCTTCTTGCTTTGCAGCACTGTGCAACCTATTGGGGTAATGACAGTTTCTATTGCTGAAGACAAAAGAAAACTTCTGGCAAAATTTAAACACATATATGGTGTTGTTCATTACTGCTTATATTGTCTCAGAGTGAATTTAAAATTGGTTTTGATTAATTTCTCAGTGAAAATGGAAGTTCTGGCAATTTTTTATAAACCATCTGAAGGAGCAGGTTTCATTTCCGAACTGAAAAATGGATTAACATGACCTGCCAAGCTTGTGTAAGAGTATCAAATAGCAGCTAATGCACCTGGGAACTACACTCTTAGTTTATATTCTTCTTGCAGTCCTTTTGGGGCTAATGCTTCTCTAAGTTAATAACATCCTTGGGGAAACAGGATTTCATCCCTCACAGAGCACTGGCAGTGGTATTCCTTCCACTTGGCAAACTTCAGGGCGGGGGGGGAACACAAAGGTTGGGCAATTGAATGTATTCCACACAGCGGTGTTAAAGGTAGAGCCATTCCTCAGTGAGGAGAGGAGGAAGCTCTTCTGCTTGTAGCTGACCCAAGTAGTCAGCTAGAATCAGTGGATCTTGAGTGTTACCTTGATGGAGTGGGTGGGAAATTTTCTGTCATGGTTTGTTGAGTTTTTGTATTTGGTGATGGGTCTCTTGTAATGTGTCTTAGATGCAAAAATGGCCAAACACAAGTTGAAAGTATGACCATGTCTCGCAGTACCCCTGGGTTTTTGTAGTGGCCATTTGGCAGGCTTGTCTCCAGTCTCATTCTCATGCTTAGGTTGGTTATTTCTCAGTGTGAGATTACAGCAGCCACTTTCAATCTTGATCTCGAATAGCATGTATGACAGTTTTGGAGTTCTGCAGATGTCTGAAATACACCCTTATGGAGATTTTTTTTCTTCATTCATTACAAAGCTCATTCTTGTTCAGAACATTCGCTGAGTTTTAATCTCAGGGCCCTGGCTTTCGAAACCACTTGTATGTTTAAGTACAAGTGCCTTTTACCAAAGCTTCTTCCCAAAGGGGGCTAACCAGCATCTTTCAGCAAAAGAATACCACTTCCACACGGTTTCAAACATAATCAGGTGTCAGAGTGGCCACTGAGTGCACAGTTGGCTCCAAGAAACATAGAAGCATATTTTTTCAAAAGTAGTTTGAAAATAAGGAGGTGGAAAAGGAATAAGCAGCAAGAAGTCTTGGAGAGTCACCGTTTCTAGTCTTGGCGGCCAGGGTGGAAGAGAGGCCAGGGCAAGACTTCTCTGGCTTGATATGCAAGGCCAGTGCAAGTTGATCGGTTTTTCAGGGCCTCAGTTTCCTCAGCAATGGAAAAAAGTACAAATCTGTGGGTAAACTTCATGAACAAATAGCAATGCATGTACAATGTGAACTTTAACTTGGGGTGGGATTTCACCTACAGATAGAACAGCATTTATATGGCTTTAAATAAGAAATATTATGAAGCAGTTGATGTCAGAAGGGACCTTTGAAGGTCATCTGGTCCAACTCTTCTGCTCAAGAAGGACCACCTAGAGCCAACTGCCCAAGATCATGTCCAGATGGCTTTTGAATATCTCGAAGCTGGGAGACTCTACAACCCGTACAGGGCAGCCTGTACATACATCATTTCAGAGTATTCCAAATCAGCTGAAAAAAGTATTTAATTCTTTCCATTATTTCCATCTATTTACCAATGTAAAATGTATGTTATATACATATGTTTGTAGAGGTGATGTATGTATGTATGCAGTATGTATATATATAATATACATCTATTTTCTATGTGCATAAAGTCATTGAAACATTCTGGTTAATGCATTATACAAGCATATGCTCTTCAAATCCCTGTGCAGCCAGCCAGATTGCTGATTGCCTGAATTAAACTGCAATCTTCCCAGACAGTTCTGTCCGCAGCTGTAAGGTGTTCTCTAGGCTACTCAAAAGCTGCCAGGTCCTGTAAGAAAACTGCTTATCTGCTGAGAAAATATTACCAGCACCTTCTTGGAGAGAAGGGCCAAGTTTCTCAGAGCAGTTGCTAAATTACTGTTGTAGATGATAAAAAGAGAAGTAAAGGAAAGACAACAACCATCTGAATTCTGGCATGTTTCTTTCCTCTCCTGTTTCCGTACCTGGTACAAGAAGCAGGAATATAATAGCCAAGGTGGTGCAAGTCCCCTCTGTGTTTTTTTTCTAGGGCTGGTGCTATTTTGTCTCTAGAAAATAGCTGGTGAGTAACTGCCCAGGATAACAGGGGGATGCTCTGTCCCTTTTTGCATCTTTGACTACTATAGACAACTACACTGATCATCACATGGTCTCTGTGTTCAGAGAGTGTGTCATACCTCCTCTCCTGCCTTTTATGTTTGGCCTGGACAAAATTACAATTGACTTGTGTCAAACAGCACATAGAAGTACCTTCTCATCCTGCCATGGGAGAAATTAACAGCAGCACAGAAACCCTTTATCTTGATCCCACCCAATGGCTGCACCCCTGGGAAATCCATCAGTTGCTTCCCCAGCCCCCCTCTCAGCTCCTTCCCTGCTGCCTAGCCTTGCACCAACAAGGAACATGTGCCTGTGGAGGGTTGTAAAAACCACAAAAGGGATATACTCACACCTGCATTGTCTTGTGAGGAAAGGGGCTGTGCACATGGGATGCTCTTGGACAAAAGCAGAGAGCAGAGATGTGGACCACACAGCAGGCGGCCCAAGCACGCTGACCCTCACACCACTCTTTCTCTGTTGGACACATGTATGCACAAATAAACACCTCATGCACAGGTGACTCGTGGAACTGGTTTTCTCATTGAAATAATCGTGGCTACTCCAACTATAACCACACATATGTGCGACTTACTTCTGGCAGATAATTCAGTGATCTTCAAGCTATCAAGTTACTAAAAATATCCCCTGCAGCCCATTATTTAATTACTGAACTGTTCCCCATCATGTCACAGAAAGAAAAATACCATTTGGTAGCAATCGTCTGATGTGAAAGAGTTTGCACACAGCAGTCCCTGCTCATCATGCAAATGTGGTAAACTCCCTGAGATACTTCTAAAAGAGTGTTTTGCAGAGGTTGCCTCCATTGTGAATCAAGGGGCAGACAGCTGCTGCTGCTTTCATTTTGGTCTCTACTCTTCCAGGTCTGGAGGAAGATAATGTGGTCAGAGTGAGGGGTCGGTCAGTGACCCTGCATTGACACACGTGTGGGGAGCAGAATTTTCTCCTGAGCCTTGTTGAGTGTGAAGTGGGTGGAAGCTGTCTGTGACAAGTAGAGCTGTTTTGAAGGAAAAGGGAGAGGTGAAGTTCATACAAATTCCTCAGGTCATACCAGATATGCCTTGTGGATTTTTGTTTTTCTGGTGGGAGACAGGGAGCACAGGGAGACCCAGGCAGTGGATAGGAGCTAACATTTCACTAACAGAGTGTGAAACAGAGTGCTTTCCTGTAGCTACCGTCCATTTTTATCATCGTATTATACTATTTTCTGACAATGCTACTACAACAGGGTCCGCATTCCTATGGGCTAACACCTCCAAGGAATGCAGGGGAAGGGGAGGAGAAGTAGAGACATCTCGGTGTAAAGGGCCCTCTTCAAGACACTCCACCACTCAGGGTTTCTCTCCTCCCTTGAACATCAAGATTGGGAAATCAAGAACTCAAGAGAAGTGCAATTTAATTGCTCACATGCTTTCATTACCAGTCATTACCTAACTGTTGTTACTCATCTCATTCCTGTCTGACATGAGCCTGTAGCTCATTTGTGAGCTCCCCGAACTTTTTTTTACTCGCTTATATTTGGTTTTGAGCATTTTGACAGTACAGAAGTTTGTTCTGACAAGCTGTGTATTCCTTATTCATTGGTGCAATTTCCTTGATGTAAGCACTGGGAATGCTTTATAGCATGATAGGCAGGATAACTTGTATCCCAGAAACAGAGATGCACAGCAGTCCTTAAAAGATAGCAATTAGCCTACCTTTTACCAACATTGATGATAACGAAAGTACTTATCCTTTTACTTGCTTTTCCAGTTTTCAAGAGTACCTCTCCTACCAAGTATGTTGTTCCAGATATTGTCCAGGTTTACACAGCTCAATGGTTTCCTACTGCAATCTGGGAATTTCACCTTTGCTTTCAACCGAAGTGGGGTAGGTTGTAGGGCCAGTGACAAATCTTTAACAGTTCAGGCTGAAAGCAAGTGCAAACAACTGAAAGAAATGTCTTAATAAAGATAATTTGCATGTTGAAACTTCCATTGCATAAATGTGCCATTAATATCATTAATATCTTCCTGGAGATAAGATGCAATGAACTTCTTTGAAGATGAATTGCTCAACTCACCCCTGGCATGACTTCAGTGGAATCTCACCCACTTCTGACAGTGATTAATTTCTTCTAGAGCACTTTCCTCTGGGAGTCCAAGATGCCTATCTTTTCAAATTCATACAATCTCACATCAGAGAACTAAGAAGCAGGACTCTCAAGTTCCAGTACTAGCTCAGCCATGAACTAGCGTTATGCTGGTTATCTCACTTGATTTCTGTGGGCTGAATCTCACAGGCATACTTATTTCTTGCAAAACTTTTCAGAATCTCACTTTGAAAGGTGTACTCATGAAAAATTTAAATTATCACAAATTAAATGCTTCTGAAATAATTTGCGAGTAGAGAAGGAGATTCATTCCCACTGAAAAGAAAAGAAGGAGGAGATATTCCCTGAGGCTGCTGTAGAAATTTTTGGTTGCATCCGATATGATGGAATAGCAAAGAAATATTATTGGGGTGTTTGCCTGCAACACAAAGCAGGCCCTGCCCTCAGTTTTCTCAGTCACTGTGTTTGTGTTTGTCTGTGTTTTCAAAAGGTAAAGTAGGATAAGTGGCAATGGTTCAGGCTTCAGCACGAGTTGTGGTGGGCTGCATTTAAAACTGATCACATCTGACATGGAATGAAAAATTTTACAATAGTTTTAGAAAACAGTGCCAACATTTTCATCCTCCCTGTTAAGTGAAAAATTGGGTTTCATTAACCCACTTTTATGCCTCCTTGATGTTAGCTGGGAGCTGGTTTGGGTCTGAAATGGCTTTAAGTGTTCATTTTCAAAATCCTAAGTTTTAATGTATGCTTTGCATCTTGCCTCCAACAAGGTACGAATGATAATGGTGGGAATGGAGGCACATTTCTACAGTCAAAGTTTCGAGGAAATTTGCCTGTATTGCAGCAATACAAGACAGACTTTAAGAGTGGATGGAGCCCTTACTAGTCCTGTGCTTTTGTACCTTCACTCTTTTTTTCATACCTTGACTTTATGTTATAAGAGCTCGTCCCTTTTTCCCTCTGTGATGGCAACACCAAGGGACCCCTGGTCTTGCCTGACCGCTTGCGTAACAGAAGGCTTTTAATTAATAGCATAGTCACTTCTTGCTGAAGTTGAAGGAAACATGATTTAGCTAAATAGTCTCAGACGCTTGTACAGAGCAGGGACAACTCAAAACATTTATAGGCAAAAAATGCTTTATTATAATGATATAGGGAAGTAACACCTCAGAGATGTGGTCACAGTTCACACTTCAATGTACTAACAGAATTTTTATAAGCTTTTTGTAAAGAAATACTTATCTGCTGATGAAGGACTCTTGGTAAACATTTGAGGCTGAAGAAGCACTAAGCAGAATGGGGTACAATTTATCATACCAACTACATCATATTCTTCTGCTAGTATTTCTACTCTGCATATGAATATTAGTGTTAAAACAGGCTGTATCTTAAGTATGTGTATGTTCATATATGTGTTTTTGTGTATATATACACACACACACATATACATAAATATATTAAGATAAATTTATATGTATCTGTGCCAAATCCTTTTATGTCCAAACTGTAGATCGTGTCACAAGATTAAACAGCTTGGGTTTGTAAAACTAAAATAAAACATCTGTTTGGAAATGCACTGGCATTGTAAGAAATTTTTGCAGGCTGTAGCTGCATTCAATGAACATTAACCCATATAAGTTTTTATAATTGTTTCAACTTGAACAACCTCATCACATACATTCAGAAACTAAAGATAAAGGTTCTGTTGAACTTCAGCAAATGCTACTCCTGAGTTGAAGTCATTAGGTTTTCATAACATTCTCCATTGTAATCTGTTGTTTTCACTGGCTTGTAATTTTCTGAGCTGTCTTAGCTGGGTCCCTACTTTAAGGTGAATTCTGTTTTTCAAAGAATTCAGCTAGAAATTATTAACTTTCCACCACTTTTGTGAAAGGCCAGAGAAGTTCACCTTACTTATCAGAAAATGTCCCCTGTGAACCTAGTGAGGAGGCCTGGGGCTAAAAGAGCAAGTCTGGGGATCAGGGTCCTTCTTGTACAAGGGAAACATGCATCTTTAAAACACATATATTAAACATACAGAAAAACGTGACTCCATCTGAGGCATCCCAAATTAGTGAGTATTCAAAAAATAATCTACATGATTTATCCCAGGTCTTGCAGTTAGGTCTTGGTACCAAGATTCTGAGATGCACAGCACTGTTTGCCTACAAGACATCATTGCTTCTGAGATGGAAACTATTCCAGATTCTTCCTGGTGAGCAGAGGATGTACTTACCCATCTGGGACTATCACTTTATGATCTACCAGGGAAAATCAGTTAGTAATTGCCATACTTTCTTACTGCTGATGGTAGAGATTGGCTGCCTGATGTACTGCTAATCAGCAGTAGCTGAATAACGCAGCGGGTGGAGGTCTGATTCTCCTCTGGAAATCAGATCACTTCATGTTACACCATAATTTCTCAGCCCTTTCTGGATTCCGCTCAGATAAGATAGCTCAGATTTGAATGCTTGTTCTGGGAGCAAGGTGAGGACAGAGAAAATCGTTCTCTTTTCATCAATGTACCAAAATCTGTGTCAGAGCAAACAAATGTGGGCTTTGAGAAAGAAACTTTTTTCACTGTCTCTGCCTGATGTAGAAATGAAAGCAGGAAAACAGCAAATTGCCATTGTGGAAACAAAAATTTGCTTTTCCCTAGCTAAAATTGTCCCTTAGTAAAATGCACAAACTGGGAATCATGAGGAATCCTGTTCTGCGGGTATTTCAGAGTGGATCAGGTTGAGTAGCGATGTAGTGTACCTTTTGCCTTTTGCCAATGGTCTCAGTCAGGCTGAAGGACTCTTGCAGCCATTCCTGCTCCATGTGACTCATTTTTCACATTGTGTTACACCCTACCTTTGGGCCTTGGAAAGATGATGATTTATAAGCACTCTGAGCTCTTAGTGAATCTCCTTGGAGTAAGACTGTTAAGTCTTCTACACAAGGCTGTGGGTGCAATGACAGTAGATCAGGTCCTGGACCTTTTGCATGCACATATATAGAGGAAACAAAAATTAATAGAAGCTTTTAGAAGAGTAGAGACCTAAATGTATACTGTATTGGTTTACATGTGTTGGTGGGGGTCCTTTAACATCATTATGCATCCAAATAATTGCACTAGCCTTCCAATTCTTGCCCTCACATCCCTACACTCATGTCCCCTCAACAACGCAGACTAAACAATTGAAGTACAGAATTGCTGTTTTTTCAATGTTCGGCTCCCTTCTTTCCCATATGCTTCATGTTTTGATTAGGCAACTGTCTGAGACTTTAGAGACTGATTATTAGGACCCATGTGGATGTAATTTAACTGTCTTTTATTCTAGTCATGCTTTTCTTTGGAAACTAAGAAGATAGTGGTACAATACTAAAAAGAAACAAAGAAAAAAATTAATGTGTGATTCTTTTCAGAAAAGACACATTATTCTAAGAAATGATTGACCATTGTGAAAAATAAATCATGCTAGTAAAGAATAAGAATTAAAAAGGAGGACCAATAAATAATAACAAGTATCACTGTCCAGCACATACTAATGTACTGGTCAGGCACCACAAAGTTTAGGTTCCACTCTTGAACGTGCAAGTTCTTGAATAATCTTATATATATGGGGAGTATCTATACCTGTGTCTGAAGGACATGGCTCTGCGTGAGCAACCCTGCTATGTGTATGAATGATGCATCTATTTCACTGTTACAGCTGTAGGTAAGTAGCACTAAAGCATTGAATTAAATTAAATCAGATTAAAATGTTTTTGTAATAACCTTAAGGAGGAGGTAGGCATTATCCCATGCATACAGGAAAAGATGAGGCATACTGTATATTTTCATGCATGTACTCTGTAGGTCAGGCAGCTAAATTAATTTTGACTAAGGTCTATTTCCTATCTTTGTTAAGTTCATTGGATCAACAGTGTAATATACGTACTTTTATACAGAATGAAGCAAGATCTCATATCCACATAGTTTATTTCTGATGAAACATCATCTTATATGTTTGTAAACATTCCTATTTCATTTCTGGAAGCTCCTAACATGTGCATAATTTCATCAATTTCTACCATAATAATTTCTGACATTTCTTGGACTTGATGATCTTAAAGGTCTTTTCCAATCTAGCTGATTCTCTGTACTCGGGCATGCAGCACATGCACATGGAGCATTTACAGAGGCCAGCATCAGCTGCGCTTTCATGAGAGAATGGATTTGCCTTTATTAGGTTTTGGGCTACGGGGAGGCCAGCACATGATGTGATGGTGAAAGCATGGGGGACAGGCAGTTCTCCCAGGCTATTCTCCTGGGGAATCCTTCCAGGAGCTGTCTGCTCCCCATAATATGGCCACTGGCATCCCTGGGGCCAGGGCCAACCTGCCCTCACGGTGGAAAATGGGAAGTTTAGTTCAGCCTTCCCAGAGATGGGGTCTGTAATTTAACAGGCAGGCACTGAAAAAAACCAAGCTGGATTTTCCGCCTTTGGATGCTTGTTTCCATCTGGGAAAGCAGCTTTTGGCCAGCATGAGCCTCCCTCTGGTCAACTGGTGACCCTGAGCAGCGAACTCATCTGCCCAAAAAATGACTGTGGCTCAGCCCAGTCACTTTTTAACATGAAGAGGTCATATCTATGCCATTGCCAGGAGCATTAGGAAGGACTGGCCAAGGGTTAGGTGGTATCCCAAGGGGTATACTCTGAGGGATGCAGAGCACCATGAGTCTAGGACTGCGTAAATCCCCACGTTCCCAGACTTACAACCAGATTTCAGTTCAGTACTTTGCCTATTTAAGTGGAAAAAAAAAATTGCATCATTTTTGCATTTTAAACAATTTTTGATTGACATCTTTGGTCTTTCATTAGTTTTCCAGAACTGAGTATAGAAGAATGAAAATATTGATTAGTTTTTTTGTCTCTTTTTATGACTTTTTTCTTTCCAATGCAAAGAAAACTTAAACAAAGATAACAGAGAGAGAACTGAGAGTTTTCTTGTGCTTTTGAAGTAGCAAATGTAAAAGCTTTTGAATAGTAATAAAAAGAGAAATCAGTTGGGGTTTTTCAAAAACACAAAGATCAAAAGTCTATATCTACAAAAATCATATTTTTTGATAGAAGAAAACCCTCTTTAATTGAAAAAATGCATGCTATCCTGCTGACTCAATTATACAATGGTTTGGTGACAGTTCCAGAAATCAGATCCAGAATATTTAGTTCTTCATGTCAAGCAGTCCATATTGCCCCATTCTTCTTCAAGCAGAGCCAGTTCTCAGTGCAGGATATCTCTCTGACATGGAAAGCCTATTTTGAGAGTCTTCTGAAAAGCTGAAGCTTGGGATAAGTCCAGAATAAGACCTTTTTTAGATTGAATATTTATTAAACAAGCTACAGGATTTTTTAGCTCGACCCTGTCAAATTTAGCAACCAGTACTGTTGTTGGATGCTCTGTTGTTGCTGCATTGGTTTTTATGTTTTCAGTGTGTATAAATAAATTTAAAAATATCTTTTTTGAACAAATTGGGGAATGTTTGAGAGTAAATAAACGAGGCAGAAAAGTGGACAGGTCCTGAATTCTTAATTGCAGTTAGCCAAGTTTGAAAATATAATAGTTCATCTTGACAATCAAATATGTTTACTCATTTCCTCTGGAACAGGAGTTCTGTCTACAAGAAGTTTGTTGTTGTGGGGTTTTTTTAATTACTTTGCTTTACCATGGAGGACAAGATAACTCAGTATCGCTCTGAAATAGCGGACAAATGTTTGTGCAGGACATCAGGAAAGCAGGATTATTTTCTGGTTTTTGTTTGTTTGTTTGTTTGATTTGAAATTCTTCTCTTTAGCTTTAAACTTACAGGTCGGGTTCAGCCCAACCTGTCCTTTGGTCATTCTGCTCTGACATGTCATGCTGATGAAGTCCCCAAAGCATGGGGATTCAGATATTCTGTGGATTAAATTATCTATTTTTTACACATCTTCCATACACTGCAGTGTCAGTACCGAAGTCTGTCATCAAGCGTATTCCCCTTGACACCAGTGCAGGTGAAGTTCTTTATTAATGACTGGGACATTCCTCAGAAGATGCCACAAAAGACCTATCTGCAGAAGGGCCACCTTCTGTGGTAAAGATGAAGGACAGAAACGTTGGAAGAAGATTTTCCAAAGCCAGCTGTTGTTCTTACAAGAAGGTTGGCAGGTAACTTGGATGTGAGATGGTTGAGATGCTAGCAAAAATTTGGCACTAAAAGTAGTTTTTATCATCAGAGATGGAAAATAGGAATGTAGGAATGGCAGTGCTGGTTGGATCAGGCACCCATCTAACCTACGGTCCTCTCTCTAATGTTGGCGAGCCATGGATGCCTAGGTAAAATAAGAACAGCGCTTAGTGCTTAGGGAGTGGTACTGGCCTGGTGTGCTCTCCTACGAGCCAGCAATCTGGGGCTCAACCTCCCCCCTGAGCTGGGATTTGCATCTGTAAAATTCAGCTGTACCAAGCAAACCTTTGTTTCATGAATTTGGTTGCTTTTTGAAAGCCCTGGTATCCACAGCATCTAAAGGCAAAGTACTCCATTGCTTAACAACATAAAACCCACAACTTTTTAACAACTTAAAAAGCAGAGCCTCTGCTTTTTCCTTGTTTTCCACCTGCCACCTTCTTGCTTCATGCTATGCCCCTGGTTCCTGCCCAGAGGGGACAGTACTACTATTGTGCCCAGCTTGGTCCCCCCATGATGCACGTGTCTGATTTATGGACCTCTGTAGTACCCATGCTTGGTCATTTCTTTTCCAGCCTATTCTGTTGAGTGATTCCTGGTAGGGAAGGTGTTCCACAACTTTGATCACCCTTGTGACCTTTCTCTGAACTTTTCCCTGTTCAAATATATCCTTTTTGGGGTCGGAGGAGCAAAACTATACAGGGTATTCAAGGTGCAGTATGTCAATGAAGTGGTCAGTGGATAAGAAAATGAGTCGGCAAAATTTGTTTAGGCTTTGAGAGACCTTTGACAAAAGCTATTAAAAATTTAAGTAGACACTGGCTAAAAGTCAGAGAATTGTTATTACAGAAAAAGCAGGAAGGAATCAATTTCCATCAGTGATCCGTTTTCATTATTGCAAAACCCTAGGAGCAGGGTCTGACAAGTTTCCATATTAAGGCCAATGTTTAGTGTACATAGTAATAACTTGGAAATGATGGTGAGCCCAGAGGCAGTATATCAGCAGATGGCCCCCAAATAATTGAGGTTAGTCACGGTAAAAGAAGTAGATAGGAAGACAAAAACTGGGGAAAATCTGGTGAACCTTAAGAAATCCAGATAAATGAACTACTCGTAGCAAGTGAAGTTCAGTATGGCTAAATGTAATTTATAAATGCAGCAGGAGCTACAAAAAGAAAATGGAGAAATGCAGTGCAAATGTGCGTAAGTGTTCTGTGCACTGTAGTCAGTCTATTACTGATTTCAAGATTTCAAGGATTTCAAGAAAAAAGTGAAAAATCTCGGCCCAGCATGTAGCTATGAAGCTGCTACAAGTAGCATGTGCAGTAGGGAAAGTCTTAACCAGATAAGAAATAGAAACTATTCAGGTAGGCAAATCACTTGTTTTAAATATAAGAAATCCCTGAACCACACAGGTTTGAAAGACAAGACATAAAGAACATAATTTTGATGTTGCTTCCTTTTGCAAAATTACAGTCTTAGTAACTGCTAGAAAAATGTCTGATGGGGCAAACCCCTGGCTTTGACTAAATTAGCTTAATTGCTGTAAGTTGTTTGAAGATTATAAAGATAACTATCTTCTGGTTTACCAATAGCAGTATGTTTGAGGAAGTTCTCACATCACAGGCTTAATTTACTTAAAATTCATGAAACTGTTTCTATTTTGTGACTGACCAATGTAGTAATATAATACTGCTTCTTGTCAAGTTAGGGGAAAAAGCATATTTAAAATTTGTTTTTCCTCAATATGCAAACTTGCGTGTTTCTGCCTTCTACAAACATTTGATCCAGTAAAAGCAGATATCATAAATATCCAGAAAAAGCAAACATAGAAGAGCAAAAAGCAGCTGCGAGACATTTGCTTAGGAAGTTGATCAAATATTTGCAGACTGCTTTTTCCTCACAGTTTTCACTCTCCTACTTAGGCACCGAGGTAGTTTACTTTTTATGCAGGCAATACTTTTCACCTAGAAAATTCCAACCCCTTTGACAAACAACGAGCAATACATAAATTTGGATCATACTGCTGTCGTCTGAACTGCGACTTGCCTGTGGTGTGAAGTGGGTTTTGGCATACCCACGTTCAAAGCAACCTCCCTTAGTTTTGATAGTGTGCCATTATTGTATCAAACGGGTAAAATAAATGGTAGAAATGGAATGTGACAAGCAGACTTGAATCAATACAACATTGAGGCTCAGCATTTCAGCCAGAGGCACAGTGATTCACTGGGTCAGGGAAGGGATGGAGAGAAGGTGCAGAGGACTGCAGCACTTGGATCAGAAGTTTGTCAGGGGTCCTACAGTATCCAACAGACCCCTTCCAGCTTTTTTTAATGTGAAAGGAGGTATGTAAGGCATCAGAGAACAGTCACTGTGGATCATGCATGGGGCACTCAGTGGGCTGTTGTCTGTCTGTCTCTCTCTTTCTTTCTTCTGCTCAGGTAGATTTGCCGCAGCTTGAATTGAAAGGATTCCATTTGTCAGTTTTCAGGGTTGATGCAGTATCTTGCCTTACATCTTGACTGACTTTTTACTCTGTGCTTTTTCCTCTGCAGCTGCTCACAATTCTTTACTGTAAATTGTCACAGATGTAGACATTGACTCACATGCTTGCAAAGTGAATCAGTGGCAACATCTGTTTCCCCAGAGGGATGGGTGCACCAGCCTCAAACCACCCACAGTGGCAGTGCCTATGGAAGTTGATATTTCCTGGCTTGCATTCTGGCAAGCATGTTCATCAAAGGGAAAAAAAATAAATAAAATCTATCCACGTTTGTGTGGTTTTGGGCATAGGTGTGAAGATCTCCCGTCTTCAGAAAGGCAGGGTCACAGAGAAGGAGTCAGGTGGTATCAATACTAATACGCATCTGAAAGTTTCTGTTCAATCCAATTAGACAAGAAATAGTTCATGCAGTAGCCCTTGGACCAGCCCAGACCGGGCCAGATGTAAAAAGTGTACTCTACAGAGCAGCCGGGGAGAATGGTCCCACCTGGAGCCTCTGGCAGAAAGCTCCAGGAGAGACTTGAGATCAACCCCTCGACTTTTGGAGTTGGAGATACAGAGGATCTGAGGTCAGCTACACCCCAACTGAAAAAGAGATACTGGCAGCCTATGAAGGGGTTTGAGCTGCTTCGGAAGTGACTGGCACTGAAGCACAGCTCCTCCTGGCACCTCGGTTGCCCATGCTGGGCTGGATGTTCAATGGCAGGGTCTCCTCTACACATCCTGCAACCAATGCTATGTGAAGTAAGTGGGCTGCACTAATTACACACCGAGCTTGAATAGGAAATCCCAGTCGCCTGGGAATTCTAGAAGTCATCATGGAGTGGCCAGAGGGCAAAGGTTTTGGAATGTCACCAGAGGAAGAGGTGATGTGTGCTGAAGAGGCTCCACCATATAATAAACTGTCAGAAAGTGAAAAGCAGTATGCCTTGTTTATTGATGGGTCCTGCCATATTGTGGGAAAGCATTGAAGATGGGAGGCAGCTGTATGGACTCCTTGACGACAAGTTGCAGAAACTGCTGAAGGGGAGGGTGAATCGAGTCAGTTTGCAGAGGTGAAAGCCATCCAGCTGGCCTTGGACATTGCGGAACGAGAAAAGTGGCCAGTACTTTATCTCTATACTGAATCACGGATGGTGGCAAATGCCCTGTGGGGGTGGTTGCAGCAATGGAAGCAGAGCAACTGGCAATGCAGAGGTAAACCCATCTGGGCTGCTGCACTGTGGCAAGATATCACTGCCTGAGTGCAGAACCTGGTGGTGAAGGTACACTATGTAGATGCTTGTGTAGCCAAGAGTCGGGCTACTGAGGAACACCAGAACAACCAAGTGGGTAAAGCTGCTAAAATTGAAGTGGCTCAGATGGACTTAGATTGTCATCATAAGGGTGAATTATTTTTGGCCCAGTGGGCCCACGACACTTCAGGCCATCAGGGCAGAGATGCAACATACAGATGGGCTTGTGATCGAGGGGTGGACTTAACAATGGACACTATTGCCCAGGTTATTCATGACTGTGAAACATGTGCTGCAATTAAGCAGGCTAGGCGGTTAAAGCCTCTTTGGTATGGAGGACGATGGCTGAAGTACAAATATGGGGGGGCCTGGCAGATTGATTATATCACACTGCCACCAACCCACCAAGGCTAGCACCATGTGCTTACCATCTTGGAAGCAACCACCGGATGATTGGAAACATACGCTGTGCCCCACGTCGCTGCCCGAAACACTATCCTGGGCCCTGAGAAACAGATTTTGTGGCGACACGGCACCCCAGAGAGAATTGAGTCAGACAATGGGACTCATTTCCGGAACAGCCTGATAGATACTTGGGCCAAAGAGCATGGCATTGAGTGGGTATATCACATCCCCTACCATGCACCAGCCTCTAGGAAAATCGAACGGTACAATGGGCTATTAAAAACTACACTGAGAGCAATGGGTGGTGGGACTTTCAGACATTGGGATACACATTTACCAAAAGCCACCTGGTTGGTCAACACCAGAGGATCTGCCAACAGAGCTGGTTCAGCCCAGTCAGAACTTTTACGTACTGTAGAAGGGGACAACGTTCCTGTGGTGCACATAATGAATTTGCTGGGGAAGACAGTCTGGGTTATTCCTGCTTCAGGTAAAGGCAAACCCACTCGTGGGATTGCTTTTGCTCAATGACCCAGATATACTTGGTGGGTAATGCGGGAAGATGGAGAAGTCCGATGTATACCTCAAGGGGATTTGAGTTTAGGGGAAAACAGCCAATGAACTCAATTGTAGGCTGTTGCCTGCTATGTAGCACTTTTATAGCCCACCAACCAAATGTCTTCAGATCACCAGCAACTGGTCCTGACTTCCCTCTGACCATCATCCCAACAAAGAATCAACTTTGATGTAACCAGACGAGTTTTGCAGTAAAGGAACAATCAGCATCAGCAGACAACGATCCAACACTGCACACAGCCTCTCCTGCTCTGAAAGACTGTTACAAGAGGTGGAGCCTGACATCATGGACCAGATGGACTCAGCAGCTTTATGGGGATTGGTCCCTGCACTAAAGAATGAGCTCTCTCTCTCTCTCTGTGGATGTATATATATGTGTATATATATAAGATAATAATGATGGTATATTGAAAAAGTGGGATCTGAGCATGATGTGAATGGTATTGGGTAAGGGGTAGATACTGTCCTGGGTTCAGCAGCAGCAGTCATTTGTCTCTTTCTTAGTAGCTGGTGCAGTGCTGTGTTTGTGAGTTTTGGCCTGGGAACAGCACTGATAACACCGATGTTTTTAGTTGCTGCTCAGTAATGTTTATTCTGACCAAGGACTTTCTGAGCCTCATGTTCTGCCAGGGAGGAGGGGAAGCCAGGAGGAAGCAGAGACAGGACACCTGACCCAAACTAACCAAAGAAGCATTCCATACCACAGCACGTCATGCCCACTATATAAACTGAGGGCAGTTACACAGAAGGGTTAGATCACTGCTGGGTCAGGATGGGTGTCAGTCGGCGGGTGGTGAGCGGTTGTATTCTCTTCCCTTGTTATTTCCCTTATCATAATTATTATCTGTGGTAGCAGCAGTGGTTTGTGTTATACCTTAGTTACTGGCCTGTTCTTATCCCAACCTATGGGAGTTGCATTCTTTCAATTCTCCTCCCCATCCCTCCGGAAGCGGGGGGCAGGAAGAGGGGGAGTGTGATAGCGGCTGCATCGTTCTGAGTTATGGCTCTGCTTAAACCACGACAATTCCCTACGTGGTTATTGCAGTCAAAGGTAGCACTTTTGATGTGTGACAGATGATCCAACTCCCTGTCAGGAATTATTTGTTATTACAACAAAAAAACTTTTATAGGATGCATTTTTCCATCTGTTGCTTTAGTGGATGTTCTGATCTGTACATGTTCCATGCAGAACTGAATACGAATCCTTGTGGGGGTCTACCAATCTGCAGTGGCATCTACAAACTGACAGATGAAACATAGCTGGGTTTTAGGCAGCTCAGAAGAGGAGATACCAAGAAGAGGAGAGTATCTCTGCGTCCTAAATCATGACCCAAGTCTGTAGTTCTTCTGTGATTAGTTGTGTATTCTTTTTTAAAGGCTGCCTCTTAGAAAGGTCATGCTATTGAAAACTCTCCAACTTCAATGGTAGAATGGAGGAAAGCCGGAGATGAATGGCCACAGAGTAAGAAACAGAGCAGCTGTTTTATGAGAAAGGATTAAAAATGAAGGGAATTTTACCAGGGTGGTTTAGTTTCCCCTTCCCTCTATTAATGACACAAGGAACATTGCAAATTGTGGGTGAAGTGATTGCAGAAAAGTCATGGCAGGGTATGGTTTCACATCCTCTTTGTGGCTACACTAAGCCCTGCTGCATCCTACGTGGAGGTCTGGGTGGTAAGTGGAAATGTCCCTTTGATCCTGAGCAATCATGAGCAGAAGTGCAGGCTGGCTGGGGGAGACACTGTGGGCATCTTGGCCTACATGTATTTTCAGGGTTTAAACAACTTATTTCTATACTTTAAGGACAGGGATGCATAATGTCATGACCATTATTCTCCAAGACAAAATCTTGGGTGCAAATACCTTTGTCTCTGGTGTGAAGCACAGTATATACGCAGGCAGCCTGACATCTGTACTGTTTGCTGGCAGCAGCTGTATTGTGGGATCACTAGACCCTTAGGACACTGCTTTACAAACAAGAGGTCAGGATACTTAAGAGGTGGCTTGATGGAAACTTGCTTGCAGGAGTAGGGCTTGCAATCAGAAGTGGGGTCATGAGCTTGGAAGTGCACTGGGAAATAAGGTCATGAGAGGAAAAATTTGAGAATTTGCCCTAAGAGCTGTGTTTAGTGCAGAGTTGCCCTTGGCCTCTCTTACATGCTCCCATCGCTGTGTTGTTAATGCTTCTACAGAGGATTATAAAACCCCTTCCTGATCCATGAGAATATCCACTTGAATCCCATTTCTTTGGTACAGTTCAAAACGTTTGCCAGCAGGCTAACAACAATCTCCTTTGTCAACGTGAGGAAAAACCTGGGAACTTTGTGATCAAGGACTATTTCTCATTTTCATGAAAGCAACAGGAAAGGGTTGAGCCACAGGGGAGACGTTTAGAGTCAAAGAATAGAACTTGCCTCAGCAAAGCTATAACGCATGTACACACACCAACCAGAGGAGCTTAGAAATCTCAAAGTCCTGTAGCACCAGAACAGCTTCTCTGAGAGAGTGATCCTGCATAAGAAATTAGACTTAATAGCTAGTTGTAATTTAAAAAAGACTATTTGTTTATATGTGTTGTTCTCATGAATCCAGAAGGCAGCTAGATTTTCTCCATCTAAATAAGAAGTAAAATAATATCTCGTGTTTCCTTTGGAACTATGTTAATAGAGAAACTAATGTAAAACATGTAAAAAAGGTTGTGAGATGTTTTATTTAATATTAAAGCATTAGAAAGGGAGATGGTGCATTGTTCTACACAAGCAATATAATAATTTAATTGATAGTCAGTCCTTTTGCTGCACAAAATTTATAGCCATTATGTTTATGTTTTATTAGGAACATTTTCCTGAATGTGCAATAAGATCCTTATCTGTACATATTAACAATGTCCTTTTAAAAGGAGGCCATAGAGAGGGTTTCGTGATCTTCAGGAGAGGCAAATGAGATGCAGGATTTCCTTAGAACTGCATTTGATCTATAACAAAGTTCCTCTCTGTATCTCTGAAAGTTTAAGTGCCACTTCTTAAGCAAGGAACAACAGAAGTATCTCATCAGTTTTGAATAATTACTTCAATTGAAAGTGTTGGGTTGTGTTCCTGTACCTGCACAGAAACGTCTTGCAGGCACAGAGAAAAGAAATTATTTGTGGAATGCGGCATCAGCCAAGTCTCAACACACATGCTGGAAGGAATTGATGTAGGCTCACCTGGTTTTGCGTGCAGGGGAGTCTAGAAGTGTAGGAGTTTGGACTGGTTTTTCATTTAAATTCTTTTAATTAATGCTGCAGAATGGCAGATCCAAATTTCCCATTATCTGCTTGCTTTTCGTATTTCTCTAAGTCAGATGAACTGTGGCTGTCAACGGGACTTGCCTTGCTGCAGAGAACATCAGACAATTCTTTTCTCTCCTCCCCCATTTCCCCTTTCCCTTTTTCACCTGTCTTACAATAATCATATTGTCTTCTACTTAGAGGCATTTGGCACAGTTTTTCCTGTTGCAGCAATTTGTTTTTTAACCTGGAGTTCTTAGAGCAGCTGAGCAAGCAAGATGTAGCAATTGCAGTTGATTGAATACATCAAGTCCATGTGAAGAACTGATTTTTTTCTCCTTGGTGACTGTGTAAAAAAATAAAAAAAAAAAAATCAAGACTTTGGTTTGGATTAAAGTGAATCTAGACTTATTTTCCACTTTTTTTCCTCCCCAAGGAAGAACAAAACCTCTCCAAATTACATTTATATGGAAGGAAACATTCTGTTCAACCCAAAATGAAACATTTAGTTTTCCAAGCATTTGCAAGAGGAGCAAAGGAAATGAAGGGATAGATTCACAAAACTGGAAAATGAAAAGGAAGAATCAGACTCTTTTATCCTATTGCCAGAGACTCCTGTTTTGTCACTTTTCAACTGCGTATAAATATTGATTGGAACACAGAAACGAGCACAGAGGAGTGCTCCAACTCCTTCCAATTTAAGAAAAAGCAGACCAGAAGGCAATACTTTCCTTCCAATCCCTGGTCCGAAGCACAGCAGTGGTGAAGTTGAAGGTTGAGTTTACACATGCCTTCTTTGCATGGTGTAGCCTTTCACCACTTCTGACAGGTAAAGCTCACTTTTCCTGTGATACCAAGCCCATGAATCAGAAATCAGTGAATTTTAAGTCAGGTCTCTGCAGTGAACATCCAAACCTTCAGGTTTTAGTGCGGCTCCCTCAGTCTCTTGTGTTGAAACTCTTTCACCCTCTATGGGATATTTAGGAACTGAGACAACTAGAGCAAGTGAATGCCTCTCCCTATCCCAGTGGGTAGAATGCTCAACTGAAAGGTGGGAAATCTGCAGTTTAGAAATGCCTTAAGTTCTTTAATCACTAATGAAACTAGTTAACAAGGCAGATTGAGAGAGATACCCTGCCCTGAATACGAAAAGGGCTGATATTATTGGTGAACTTCTGGGAGGTGTGGCCTACTGGTTACATCTCCTTTGGCAGAGGAAAGAAACCAGTGTTTTCTCACATCTACCTGTGTTCGCCAACTGATATAATACTAGTTAAAAGGATACCACAACTAATGCTTTCTTGAGTCTGGCTCTTTTAACTTTTTTCAAGACAAAACAATTTGGTGAATTTGACCATTCTGTCCTTTGTTACATGTGTTACATGGCAGGTATTCACCAAACAAAAAATGTCCTTGAGCATGTGTGAATTTACAGTGTGAGTCCAGAGTAAACAGTGGGCTGAATGAAGCCTTTAAGGTGAAATTCACCTTTTCTTTCAGAAAGCTCTAGAAATCGAGGCTATTCATGGCATTTCTCTCAACATAACTAGAGGTATAAGAGTGGTCTAATATGCAGTGAAGGGAATTGTAGATTTTATAGGGCAGATACCATATCCTTTAGTTATAGTTTTGTACTTGGTCTAAGCCCTTGACTGAATAAGTTGTTTCAAAGTGGCTTTCGGCATTTGGGTATCTATGGAGAGAATATTAAAGAAGAAGAGGAAATAGCTACTTGAAACTACTTTACTGAAGAGGATGAGCTGAGAGGCCTAGTTTAGGGTTGAATAGATTTTCCAGAACTGCACATTTCTGTGGCGGCATCTTTATGAACATGGAAACTTCCTGTGTTTTCCTGATATGGACAAGAAAAAAGGCTGATACCAAGCCAATTCTTCTGCATGGAAGTAAGTTACTCATTCCTTAAGCTTGCAGGCTATTTCCAGTTCAGTTTCAAGAGTTTGTTCTTGAGAACTCTTACTGTATTTTTGTAGAAAACAGTACCCTGTATGTGTCTTCTTGTATATGCAGATGGAAAATTCTGTTGGCAACCCCAGCTTATGTTCAGAAAGTCTAATGTAAGTTGAGCAAGCTGCATTAATGAGAGTCAAGTACTAGTGTCCATAGCTTGATGGTAAGCAGCGAGCGAGAAATGAGATATTTTCATTCCAATTTTGTGCTAGAGCTAGAAGATGAAAAGTAATTTTGGAAAAGAGAGAAAGTTTAATTTTGCCCATAAAAACTCAGAAAATTTAGACAAAAGTAAAAAGGGAGAAGCAAGCTCTTACTCAAGTGTTCCATTCAAGATCCCCACTGAATTTTCAGCTTGGTAGGTGAATTGAGGACACTGGAATAGACTGTTCTTATATTGGTGACCCTAAGTTTTGCAAGGACTCAGCATCAGGACTTTCCTGTGGCATTAAAATACAAAATTTCAGTGTATTTCAGAACAGGTAGAGAAGAAAACGCTCTTCTCCACACTTCACCACTGTGGCTGAGTAAGTAGATGATTTACTTTATGTTTGTTACAACTATATTTATTTACAAATATTAATATTCATGCTAAAAGCCACATCCATGTAATTATAGTACAAAAACAAATTTAAGATTGATCAAAACCATTCATTTGACTCAAAGTCAAATATTCAGTTTCCTTTGTAGTACTTTAAGCTCTTCTAAAAAGTCTTTCATGTACTAATTGGACGATTTTGAAGTAAAAAATACCATTTCAAAACAAGAAAGGAAAAGAATACCAAATATATTAAATGAAACATTTTCCTTGTTCATCCTTATAAGATCTCACTGCCAAAAATATTAATTAAATTTAACCAATCCTTCCCCTGCCTGGCCTCTTGCAAAAAGAAAGTGTTTTTCTACAGGTAAAATACTCAGTGAGAATAAATAATCTAATCTACCCTAGAGAACTGATGCTGTACTTCTTTCTGTAGCTCACGCCTGTGTTTTCTGCCATTTGCATGCATGCTCAGATCACTGCCCTGGTGTTCATTTACCCGTTGAGTTGTGTGCAGAAATGTGCAAGACATACCCTTCACAAGTTTAAACAGAAAGATCTAAGACAAAAATATACTATGACTGCTTCAGAATTTGGACAGAACATATTCGGAATTAATAGATTTCAGAAAGTGCAGTGAGCAATGGTGATTTAACTGCTGATAATGCCATGCTGCCCTGCCTTCAGTGACCTGCCTCTGGTGAATCTTTCTTTTCTACCTCCTCATAGTTAACCATGCTGGTTCTGCTGAATTTCAAGCTTAGGTCTGCGTGGTCATGGTGGAAATTGGATTATTTTTTTGCACATTTGTGTGCTTGATTTGTTTTCTTCTGTCAAAAATACTTTTCACCTGAGGAAGAAGGAGTTAATAAAAATAGGCTTTCTGCTCTTGAAATGTCAGCCACAGCTTCTCATCACCCCATGAAAAGCCCTCTTGTTTCCTTGCTCAGCTCCTCCTGAACTTCAAACAATCCTATAATCCGTTTGACCTTAGAAGGTCAAAGATATATAAAAAGTATCATTCTTTGTGTAAAGGCACATTAATCATTCTTACCTAGCCCTTTATTCTCTTTTGAGGGCCCTGTGATACTTTAATTCAAGCACTACCTTCTAGCATTAACATATATAATTTCAACTCTTAAGCAGGTACAAGAGGAGAAATCCTCTTCTAGGAAGTCTCCGCTTTTGCTGACTCCCTGAGTACAGGCATCTAATTTATTTTCATGATTCACTCAATTGCATAATTTAAAAGATTAACGTTCACTCAAAAGGCACATATCGATGTCCAATTGCACCATAAATAATGTTTGATTAAAATACCTTAATGAGTAGGTGCAGATTTTCAAGCATGCTGCTCTCCATTTCCATGAATTTGGCAGGACTCGAAAGTCCTAGGACTGAATTCTGATGTCAATGCAAATCTGGGGTTTAATTTAGGTCCATGAAAAAATTCCCTGGACTTCCAGCTGAAGGCAGAATTCATCTCCCTTGAAGAGCTGTGTCCTGCAGGGAAAGGGAACAGGCAAAATGAAACCCAGCTAGAAACGAAGCAACTTGCAACCAAACTTAATTAACTGTGTGGAGTCTGTCAAAGGTCAGGGCAAGATCGACACAGAAAATGCAAGACTGAAACAACATTGGCAGTGGGAGAGCGGGGGCAAAAGCAGAAATGAGGCTTTCAGGCAGTCACAGCTTCATGCTGGAGAACTAAACCAGCATAGCTCTGCCTGCAACAAGCAGCTCAGAATGTATTGATGCCAATGGGCAGCAACCATGCTTGTTGTTAAACACTACTGCATCAGGCCCTAAATTCAGAGCAGGTGGTGAAACAAGCTGCACCAAGGAACTGACAAGAAGTTGAGAAGTGAGCATGTGTTGCAGTTGTTTTGAGCCTGACTTTACGCTTTCGCAGTTTCCCAAACTTGATGCTCTTGGAGATGCCTTTTTTGAACCGATATACCTGTGCACCAGTATTCTGATTTTCTTTTTCTTGTCTTTTTTCCTTTCAGTAGGATTGTTTGCAGGTGGATTGGCAGAGAAGTTTTGAAGTCTAGTTTCATGAGCAGTGTTGGGGCTAGTATGTTTGATTGCGTATTTAGAGTACGTCTGCAATGATACGCTTGGAAAATAAGTGTGCAGAAGCCTTTCTGGATGAGGTGGTTTAAAGGAAAGCTGCAGGCTGAGAACTGCATCAAAGTGCCACAGCCGGTGAGAAAACACCAAGGTGATTTATTCTACTTTTTGTATGGATTTTATTTTTGTGTGTTTAAACAGCCTTGCATATAAGTTATATAAGAATACAAGTAGCAACCAACTACTGTGTCAGTGTGCCAGGGAGGTTATGCTGATGTGTCCAGACCTCTTCACATTTTCCTGTCCCCGCTCCTTTAGGGCTGGAAACTAATTCTGGGCACATATGGAGTCAACAGCACTGCCCTGAAATTTGGGTATCTGACACGGCTGTGCTCAGCTTCCTTCAGCCTTCCTAGCATTATTCCAAACGGAACATAAAGTGCTCGCTAACCCCTTTAAATATTTGGAAAAGCACAGTAAGATGGCGAGAAGAAGGACCACTCAAAATAGATAAAAAAAAAATCCAGGGAAAAATGCTCATTTTTCATATGCTGTGTTTCTCCAGGGACGGAGGCAAAATGCCTCTCAATGATTATTGTCTCCTGCTGGCTGCAGAAAGGCTGTTTCTGACAGTTCCCTGGTATTTTTATCTTTCTTTCTTCCCCTTGGCAGGAAGCAAGGGTAGCTGCCACACCAGTAACTTCTGTAAACTGGAAATGAACCCAAATAATGGTTTGATGCCAGGAGGGCAAAGGTGGACTATAGGCAAAATATTATCTTGGCTGATACCATGAACTGAGCCTTTGGGCTGCTCATGCCAGGAGAAAGCATGATGTAAGCCAGAGAACTGGACAGAGAATATAAGGAAATATTCTTGTACCTGTGAGAGAGTTACACGACTCTGAAATTCTCCTGTTTCTTAACATGGGATCCTGCCATTAAATTTGTCTCAGACCATCAGTCCACAACCTTGTCACACACTTCACAGTCCTTCGGCACTGCCACCCTTGCAGCATGGCAGCTTTCTTGAGCTGTTAGTGATGGGCGCCCTAAGCTCAGACGCATGGCTCCCTTTCCTCCTGTTAGCCCTTTTTTCCCTGTTAGTGAGGTGAGTTCCATCCTCCTTCCTTTGGCAATTGCCTATTCTCTTATCCCAGTATCAAACCTTAAAAATTCCACCCTACCACCCACCAGTTCAACTAACCCCAAAGGGCTCTTCCCCTCAGTCCTTGCAAGGGTGCAGCACTGTGCCTCTGGGGCTATATTTGTCTTCTTTCTTCTGAAGCTTCAGCTACTTTTGTCCTGAAAGAGTTCAGGCCCCTTTCTGCCCCCCAGGGACGTGATCCATTTTCAGCTCCTACTTTCTGCACTAAACCTGGCTTTTATCTACACCCCTGTTATGTTTTGGCCACCGTGCCAACTGACTGTGCAGGAGGGGGCTTTTCCCAGTGTTTTTCTTATATATGAGGATTCAAAATTGCATCACAGGAGGTATGTATTTACCCTTCTTGATCAACAGCTATTTCTTTGTCCAAGCCATGAATGGCTTGGTGTCCTAATTCCTTTAAAGGTACCAGCATTACAAATACCCACCTGGCTCAGACATCTGATATTGGGCATGAATTTCTCTAGCTTGCCTCCCAGAATTTGGGAGAGGTGGGTCAATAGTTCAAGCCTGATTCGTGATCCCAGCCCAGCTTGGAAAACCATTGAAATCAAACCCTCCCTTAAGGTAGAAAGGACAGAGCTCTCCTCCAGAGACTTGTTGAGAAAAGCATGCAGTTGCCTGCAGGTTTATTGATTAAAAAAAAAGAAAGCATAAAAGTTAACCTAGGAACTGTCAGACCAGGTGCTTTACCTGGTGTTAAGGGTTTCAGGGTATTGGCAAGCTCCAATGTTGTTAATGGACATCCCAGGTTTCCTGCTGGGACACAGAATTGGGGCATTTATAATTTAGCAAAGAGCATTTCCAGATACATATGTAAAGGAAAGAATTGAAATTGCATTGCAAGGGCTTATGTGAAAGTTAAAGAGCCTCTTGTTTATATCTTTGAGAACAATGCAGAGCTTATTCTGTGTACTTCAGTGTGCAGGAAAGGTCCTGTCTAAACCCACTTGCTTTGGTGGAAGCTCTGACACGCTGCCTTTTCCTTGCTCAAATCCTTTCCAAATACAAGAAGCGTGAGCACAGCCTGAGATGTGTGCCACATACTGAGTTCCTACCTGTTTCTGGTGAGTATGAGGATGAGTTCAAGGGAAGAATTTGAGGCACACTCCTCCTCCAACCCCTTTACTTTCCTTTCACCCCTCTTTTATAGCTGGAGCAAAGCTTATAATCCTGCCTGAGAAAGGCTTTTCATGTGTTACAAAGAGGCTGGCTGGAGGAAGCTGACAGTTCATTGGTATCCAGGAAGAGGTCGATTTCCTTCTTTATAAACATCTCAGAATAAGGCTATAGAAGTAATAAAATATTAAACCTGCACGTATTTAGTTTCTTGTGCACTCTGTCAGGAGATAAGTGAGGCAGAAAGTCAAAGAAGCATCAGTGGGCCAGTGCATACAAATTGGATTATTTTCCCAGAAAGGAAAAAAAAAGTCAGTCTGTGAGTATCTTTTACAGATAAGGAGGAGAAACGCGTAACTTCTTGCTGTTAGATTCCTAACCATCCACCCAGCCCTACTTCTTTTACTGGAGAGGCCAACAACTTTCTGGATCATGCAGCTTTGCAGGTATTAGGAGGTGATTAAAGAAAAGATCTAGTCCATACTCTAAAACTTATTAAAAGTTGCCTGTGACTTTAAGAAGGCATATCTTTGTATATAGCCTGACAAAGAATCTTTGCATAGTATCTGCTTGTTCTTACTGAGTTTTACTGAGCAGATAAGGACCGCTATATACTGAAAACATACATAGGCCACATGGCAGGGTCTACCTGTATTGGATTAACGAGGACCAGAAACTGATTTTTTGCTGCATCTCAAATTCTTACAGGGCTCAAAATTGGAGGCTGCACTTGACTTTCTTCAAGGAAACGAGATTTGTTTATCACAGACAGAATCCTCTGAGACTCTTCTTTTTGTAGATTCTATGAAGATAACCAACTTTGAAAAGAAAAAGATGCGAGCACCATGACGGTAGCTCTTTCTCTTTGCTTGAGATATTCAAACATTCAAAATAATTTCCAGTGTCCAAATCATTCTAATCTAAACCTTCCAAGTCACCCAAGAGTTGTAGACTGACTGCGGGAATTGCTGGATGACTTCTGTGGTCGGCATGCCATAGGCCATGATCACAACAATCCCTCTTGTCCCCAACTGTCAGGATACTTTGGAGAATGTCACACCTTGTGGCTTCCAAAAGGGTTCCTTGCCTATTGCTGTCACTGATTTTAATTAGCCTTCTCTTTCATCTGGGTTAAAAACTGACAAGCAGAGAAAGGAGGGTAGTCATTGCCATTTTTCTTGGCCTCAGCAGACTGCAGAGCCACGTTATCAGCTGCAATCAAGCAATGCTGGAAAGAAATTGAGTATTTTGGTGCAGAGTACTTGAATGAGCTTCAAAATCTTGTGTGTTCCAGATGAAAGATCAACATCATTTTGGTTTGAAAATGCTGACACCGCTCTGGATGGCTGCTGTCATTATGACTGCATTAGTGTGGAGTGGATTCTTTTTCTCTTTGCCCTTGTTTTACTCTGAAGTAGCTCTGTCAGCTCACTGGGGGTATATCTGACTTAACTCAAGTAGAGAGGAGAATCAGGCCACAAATGTCCTATGCCTAACTCTTTCAGACAGGAAGGAACTTCTGGTTTGGATCCCTTTGGGTTAAGAGTAAAAGAGGAAAAAAAGAAAGAAATAGCAAAAAAATGCTTTTAAAACCTCAAAAACAAACATAACCTTTCTTTCCCCTCAGCAGCAGGTTTTGCTTATGAAGTGATAGTATATGACTCTATTTAGTGTGCTGGAGCTGCCCCACAATGACACAGTATGTTTTCTATTTTCTTTCTGGGAAAGAGCCGGATCCCCAGAAATGATGTGTGGACACAGTTTGGTTAGCTGTGGAACCAGGAAACAGTGGGTTTGCAGAGCTGACGCACTTTGGCTACCTCTGCCATCTTTCATCGTCTGATGGCATAGACAAAGTTCATCAACGCAGACATGACCTAGAAGGAAGTTTATGCAATAAAACAATGAAGTATTTGTTTCAGGCAGCTTTGATGACACTGAAATGGTATCACTAGAAATGCATTTTTTCCAATGATAATTGCAGCTTACTGCTAGATCTAGATCTTGACAGAATTGTACTCGTTTTACTGCCTATATGACCTGATATGGGTGCAGTGCAAAATGCCAAGCTAAGCAGAGATGATGAGAGTGGCAGAGCATTGACATGGCATGGGTAAGGTCCAGCAGCAGAGCTGGGTGTTATGCTGGGTTTCCTAAGTCACAGCACCTAATGTCTCCTTTGTACATGAAACCATGATTACAGCATACAGGTCCAGTGGCTTGCAGAATATCAGTTGCTCTCCAGCGCAAACTCTCTGCTTGTGGGTGCGGCTGAAGATGTTGATACAAATTTCTGTGGGACAACCTGACACAAAGGCTATTGGATGCAAGGATTTTTGATCCTTTACACAGGTTGGAGGAAGACCTTTTGAACTGCTACTTGTCTTGCCAAGACAAGTGAGATGAGTGGATTGTTAGTATAAATAATGAATTATTAATATTAACTGATGACAGTCAGTTAATGGTAGATCTATTAATTGTAGGCCCCAAGCAATTCTACTTAAGGAAAACTACTATCTCTGCAACTTTTCATCCCTGTTGATCTATGAGAATTTGAGGCTACTGATCTTCATGACATACATGTTGTACAAAGCTCAAGTCAATATCTGACTTCTTTCTGATGAATGAGATTTGTTGCCTGAACATTGGGTTTATTCAGTATTTTGATTTAAATCAGTCTATGACATTGTCTATACGCACTCAGAGGCTTTGGTAGAAGAAGCATTTACAAACCACTCATATACTACTTGGCAGCCTGTGGATATAGCTCATGCAAACCAACACTTTACTACACAACACAATAGGAGTAGATTCATCAAAGTGATAGCAGGGTCAAAAGGGTATAATTGCCAAGACAAAACTCGCTGTAATTTAGTGGTAATTTTAGTTTTATTTCCTTTTTGATTAATATTTAAACTGTGATAAGGAGTTTCCAGGGAACAACAATAGAGCTGTGGGATAGATATTTAAGTTCAAACTGATAATGCAAAACAACAACAAAAAGGTCCCCCTAAACCTCTCAGCAAACCTTTTTCCAAGGGAAGTCCTTCATGTCAAAACTAAACAGGCTGTTCCTCTTCCACCTCTATTGTTCTGAGAAATAAGGACTGAGCTAACATGTTGCCCAACTGTTATGCTCAGCTAAAAGAAATTTAAAGACAATACTACTACAGCTCCTAAAGATATCATTTAGCCATGTAGATAATTTATTTTCACAGCTCAGATCAAAGAGCTCATGGATATTGGACTCAGTCTGTCAATGATGTGTCCTTTGGAAGAAACTCCTACTGTCGTGTGATTGTTTTGCCACTGCCTTCTGACGAAGTCCTCAGGCTCAGAAGCTCCCTTTGCTCCATTTCACTCTCCTGTCCCCTGGGTTATGTTTCTCATCACCTATGCTCAGACCATTCACAACATCGTCTCTAGATGAACAGAGGTTTTACTTTTCCTGGGTGGTGCTGAAATCTCCTATTTCACTAGGGAGGGTGCTGGGTCACAGTATGAGTGGTGGACTGGGAGAAACTTGACACTGAACTTGAGGAAAGAATTTTTCACCCCAGAGTGAGGTTGTGTTTCTTGCCTTAGTTTTACAGAGCTGGCTTCTGATATCTCTGAGGTGGCTCACCAGTAACCTTGTCTACCAGCTTTGGGAGGCTTTATGAAAATGCTGGTGACATTCATACGTCTAGACAAAGTGAGGAAGGCTTAGGCTTTCTTTTTGGACCGTATGATGGCTAAGGTGGTCAGTCCTTGTGTAGTGGATTAGGTGTGACAACATGTTGTTATCACACATAGGAGACTTGCACCTGTTGCAATGTCTTTAAAGGTGGCTGGAGCATACATGGCTCTGTGTTGTGTTATGTGTCATGGTGGGCTATGTGTCAGGTGTGCCACGCCACAAAAGATGTGGAAAACAGGCTGCATGGAGAGGCAGACAAGTTGCAGGTCAGACATACTTATGGTGGTCCAAGGCCAGTGCAGTATGAGCAACCAAGAAACTGGCTTACCAGTGATAACTGAGAGCTCTGTGGCTGCTCTGTATACATGGACAATTTAGGGTTCACAACCAGAAGCAGATTAATGCAGAGAATTACAGAATCAACTAGGCTGGAAAAGGCCTTTATGATCATCAAGTCCAACCATTTCCCAAGGACTGCCAAGTCCACCACTAAACCATGTCGCTAAGGGTCACATGTACATGTTTTTTGAACACTCTCAGGGGCAGTGATTCTGCCACATAAAAGCAGTCTTCTTCTTTTTACTTGAATGGTCACTACTGTTTTTTCCTCATGAAATGAGGAACGTTGCTTCATCTGTATGGCAGCCATGTATAATGGCTATCATACTGCTCCCAAGGAGTACTTTTTGTAAACCGGTCCTTTAAATTTGGCAGAGAAAGACATCTGTGGTTCTAACAGAGTTGGTTTTGAATTGATCATCCTCTCAGCTAATAAGATTTCTTAAGACCCCCTGCCCCCTTTTTTTTTCTCCTTTGCCTTTAAAGCATTGTTGATAATACTTTATGATTTTAATTCAATGCCTGTGATAACTTTGATAAAATAATGTCTGTAGCAGTCTTGAGTCCTCTGAGAAGTGGACTGCACACCTATTGCACACAGCTTGCAGAGCTGTGACAATAGGAAAGTGTGACGATGGCATGAGATGTATGGTGAAACAAGCCACATTTCATGTTGCCTGTTAAAGCAAGAGAGGTTGAGGAGAACAGCCACGCTTAGATGTATTTTGGCAGCTACTTAAGTTTCCTTATTCTTGGCCACTTTCAAACCTCTGGGGATTGAGGACTTTATTTGGTGGACTGGGACAATCTGTTTTGAATTGCTATACAATGTATGTATGACTAAGCAGTGGGATGAACAGTAGGGCTGTTTGTAGTGCAGATCAGCACACATTAGGTTAGCTCTCAAAATGCCAGGAATGGGACTACATGTTATAGCAGAGCTTTTTCAAAAAAACTCATCTACATCCCAATTATTTGCACATATACAGGAAGAGAGCAGTTTCTTAAGATTATATGCTTAAGGCAGTAGCTAAGTATCTAAAGCTCGCACTACCTTAAATTTTTTATTGCTTTTATTTACCTGCTTTAATTCATTTATTGTGTTGGATCTGTATCTTTTACAAGAGTGAAAGGTGATATGAGTAATTATAGAGCAGCAACATCTGCGTTGAGTAATTCTTCTTGCTTAAAAAGATCGTTGAAAGTGGAATGAAAGACTAAGACTATCATGATATACTTGAATGTATCTGGCACAGCTTTTGCAGTCTATTAATGATCTTAAATTGGATCATAATAAAATAACAGATAAAGGAAAGTAAGTTGGTACTTTTAATTTAATCATTCATCTTGGCAAAAAACCACCACAAAAGGTTTAGACAGTCATGGTGTGAGAAACAAAGAGTTTTGAGAAAACAGGAAAGTCAACACCCCTACCTACCCCACAAAAGCCCAATAATATTATAGCAGAATATTTACAAACAGGGAGCTGATTTCATATCCTAACAGAAAAGTTACCTTATTTGCTAATGATATACAAGAAGAGATTAAAAAAAAAGCCATATAATAGCACCAAATTATTTCAACAAATGTGACTGGGGAGAATGTCAGATGGGCTTAACTGACTTAAGTGAATGACACATAAGATTCAAGGAAAGCTATAAAACAATGTGATTTTGGAAGGAACATTTGGAACTCAGAATTAACACCATCACCACAGAAAAAGTTCTTAAACTAAAACCAGATCTCTAACATGGGAGGAGGGAAAATCATCTCAGTATCTTGCTGGAGGTCTTGTGTGTCTTCCACTGAATCACCTACACACTGTTGGAAAGAGGACTGCAGGCTGAGACTTTGACTCTGACCCACTATGGCTGTTGAAAATCAGCATTTGGGTGTTAATTGTGAAAGCTTTGCATTCAGCATGTACATATACATATATATATATATAAAGAACACAAACTTACTGGTGAAATGCCTAAGAGATAGGATATCAAACAATTAAAAGCTCTGATATGTTCATGGTGATGTGGCCTCATCAGAAATACTATGCTCACTTCAGTTATCCAATCTTAAGACCAGTTTTAGAGTTTATTTTAGAAAGGAGATAAATGCCTCTGGAGATGCTAACATGGACAGGTCTTAAAGATAAAGCTGTGGACTAGCTGTGGCAATTCCTCTTATTTGGTTCAACAGTGGTGTGCTTTCTTTGTCTCTAGCATGTTAAATGTTTAGGCAATGACTGTTTCATTTCCTGATCTTGCATTCATCTTGTTTAAAGATGCACTTAACTGATGTTTAATAAAATATCATGGATAGTTTTGAATTTAATGAGTTGCCTTGTCAGATTTAATTTAAATCCTTTGATTTTTGTCTTACATTTATAGCCTAAAGCTCTGTGTTTCATTTTGACCAGAATTATTGCTCTAGCTATTGGCTCTGGATTTCTTGTATTTACATACCTACAAAATAAAGATTGAGCCAAACTAAATTAAAACTTAATAATAATAAAAACCCCACAGGAAAGGAAAACAACAACTGAGCTCCATACTTCACCTCCTCAGAAATTCTAAACCACAACACATCAGCAAAAAGTACCTTTTTTGCTTTATTACTCAAGGCATGTTTATGTATTTTGGGCCTGAAATGAATGGGCCCTTCTTAAATGCGACGTCTGTGTATTTTAAAGCAAGCTAAACCTTTCTGTGGGGATTATGCTAAATTGACACCCACGGAGATTACAGGCTCATCTTTTCATGTGGAGAGGATGTCACCCCACATGTTTGTTTTTGTACTGAGTGTAACCCCTGCTCCTGCAGTGCCTAAAATAGCTGGTTTGGTGGTATGGATTGAGGGATAACACAGCCTGTGTTGCTGGAGCTCCATGTCTGCTGGTATTTGCATTCCTGCCTTTGCACGTAAGTGGTCATGGGCATATGCATATGTTGCACACCATATGTATATATACGCGGCCCTGTTTTTGTGATGTGTGGCTGCAAGTATTCTGTAGCTACATCCACATGCGAACTGGAGTGCCATGCTTCTGCATATAAAAAGCAGGCACAGGACTTTATTACTCTACCAGAAGCCACGAGGCCTTTTGATAAGAAATGGCAAAACAGAAGAAGGTATGTGCTGCTCTTGCTGCCAAAGGATCGGTCATGGAATATAACATCGCTTTTTTTATGTGACTTTTTTTTAAAAATGCTTGAGATTCCTTCCTTCCTTCCTTCCTTCCTTCCTTCCTTCCTTCCTTCCTTCCTTCCTTCCTTCCTTCCTTCCTTCCTTCCTTCCTTCCTTCCTTCCTTCCTTCCCTTCCTTCCCTTCCTTCCCTTCCTTCCCTTCCTTCCCTTCCTTCCCTTCCTTCCCTTCCTTCCCTTCCTTCCTTCCCTTCCTCCCTCCCTTCCCTCCCTCCCCCCCTTCCCTCCTCCCTTCCCTCCTCCCTTCCCTCCTCCCTTCCCTCCTCCCTTCCCTCCTCCCTTCCCTCCTCCCTTCCTTCCTTCCTTCCTCCCTCCCTTCCTCCCTCCCTTCCTCCCTCCCTCCTTCCCTCCCTTCTTCCCTCTCCTTCCCTCTCTTTCTCTCTGGAGGCATTCGTGGATATGGTGTGGTATTTCAGATTTCTGGGATGGGGAAACTTGCAGCTCTGAACTTTGAAGTATGCTTTTATTTTGTTTGGTTCTGCCCTGATTTTGCAGCTTTGTGCACACAGGTATGTAAACAGAAGGTCACCAGTACACACAGAGAACAGCTCAGATGAACAGAAACTCCAGAGTTCATACTGTGAAATTCCAGTCTTCAAGACCGCTCTTCATTTTATATTATACTGTATTATCTGAGAAATAGAAGCAGCCATATCATTAAATATAGCTGTGATGAAGATGAGCAATCCATGCCAGAGAGCCTTGTGCAGACTAAGCTTTGGCATTTCAAATTCTTATATTTGCACTTAACCTAAAGTCATAAACTTCTCCTAAATTATATTTTTAATGTGAAGGGTGTTCACAAGCTTGATGCTGATTGAACAAATTGATTTTGAGAGTGTATTTTGGTCCCTTGTATGAGACCTTTCGAAGTACCGTTTGACAGGCAACCAGCAGCTACTGCAACCATATTCTGAAGAAGCAGATGCTCAGGTGTGCTCTAGTGAGATAGCAGCAGCCTGTGAAGTTGATTGGTGCTTGTAGCTATTCATGCCGTATTCACTGTAAGATGCTGTTTTCTTTACTATTGATGTAATCCCTTGATAAAAAATTTCTGCTGGAGGGAATGGCACTACCAATTCTCCCAGCTAAATCAAGAGCTGTGTTAAAGTTGTAATCAAACATTTGCCCCCACCAGACTCTGTTTAACTATGTAGCTCATGGGAGAGGTTTATTCCCCATTTATAGTGAGTTCAAGTAGGAGAAAGGATTTGTGTTGACAAGGATTAAGAGGCAATGACCAAGTTAGTCTTTCTAGCATTGTGTGCCTCTCTAAACTGAAACCCCAAACTGTATATAAATACTTCCCTTCTTGCATTTCAGTAACTCATGGAGTTATTTCCCCAGTTTTCTTTTAGCTCAGCATAAGGCATTTTACTTTCACAGTAGAAAACTTTATTTCTATCCTTCTGTATTTTCCCTTCCTTTCCTTTAAAGTTTTTCCAGGGATTACAGAAGAAGCAAACGTTACAGAAGGAGTTTGCAAAGTTTTAAGTACATTAAATTTCTCCTTGTTAATGAAGGAGATGTGATTAAAATGAAACATAGGTGTGTCTGGGGCTTACTCTTTCAGGGCTGATAATGAGATTGAGAAAAAAAGAAGTAAATGCTCCTTAATTAGGCATCTGTTATGTCCCATCGTGATCAGTGCTGTACAGGACAAAAATGCCAAATGACAGGGACATTTTTCATTGTTTTGAGAAGAGAGAATTTCTCTTCACCCTTTGCTTAAGAAACACAATTGTGGCTGGTTTTGGTTTGCTAATAGATATTTTTAAATCAGTTTGGGAAAAGTTATTCCATGAGGTAAAGATCCTGTTTGAAGTTGAAGCTGTTCATCTGAAGAAACATCCATCACAAGACATGAAAAGAATTATTTCCTTGTGACAGGGAAATCAATGAGACATCTGTTTTAATGTACAGCCCAGAAATAATGCAGCTAGTTCAAAAGGGAATCATAAAGAAGGCTGCCTTTTTGTCTCTTGTCTCCAGAGTCCTTAGGATGAGATTCGGCAAGGTTCTTTCATTAGCAGGACTGCTTGAGTTCTTAACTATGTGGTTATGGGGGACTTTTGAGGACGCTGACTTTTAGGACTAAATGAGCCATGAGAACTCGTGTTTACTGGCCTCATAAAAGAACCCCATTTGGGGCTGAATTTTGCCCCTGCTTTCCAGAACGGCTGGTCCTGCTCCATTCTTGGTGGGGAGCAGGAGCTGGAGGCTGCACAGCCACTGAGGTGCCCACAGGAGGTCAAAGGGCTGATTCACAGCAGGCTTGCTCTTCCTGGAAATACTGTGCCTGTGCTGTAGGCTCCACATTTGGAGAGGCAGCTGAGCCTGTGTGGATGTCTTTTCACATGGTATGATTGCATGTTTGTCCTGCTTGCTTCCATTTTCTCCTCTGGAGCCCCTGGAAATCTTGTCCCTGTCTCTTGTCTTTCACATGCTTATACCATGAATTTACGTTTTCCCTTGCTGTTCTTTGCAGTCTCTTTATCTTTCCTGAGTAGTAATGACAGGGGAAGTGGCAGAAAGAAGTTTAATAACCGTGTACATCTCCTTACACTGGAAGGACCCTCCCCAAAAGCCTAGATACCCTGAATGTGACCTAACCCTGTATTTGTATGGTTTTTTGAGGAGAAGAAGAAATTAAATAATTGAGGGCTCAATTACCTCAAGGCACATTGATTGGTAGTGTTTTCTAGCTCTCTGGTGCATGCATACAGTATAAGATACGAGATCAAGAACCCCAGGCATTAGGTAATGGGCTTGTTAGAGCCCCATGAGTGTGTGTAGTATGGAGTCTCCTTATGGCAAAATTTGTCTCACAGATGTCTTTTTCCATAAGGAAGAGAGAATAACGATAGGATATGCATCTCTGGCAATGTCTGAAATCTAAGATCAATGGTTGCCCTGGAAACAGCATGGTGAAAGTCTGAAAAACCTCCTGGCACCATGTGGGTGGAGTAAAACCAGTCCTTGGGGTTGTGTGTGCAATTCCAACAAGTTGTGCTCTGCAGGAGGGAAGACAGCTACTGAGGGGACACATGCACTCATCCTCCAGGGAGCAATCCTATCACCCCTTCACACAGAAAGCTGATGAAAATGGTTTTGTTTAGGACATGTTTTCCCTTGGGAAGCATCTGCAAAATGAATGTGTTTTTGCTCCTGTCAGCACTCTCCCTTGGAAAAAAGTCCATGGAGAGATGCACAGAACAATAAAACAAATCATCAAAGGTGGGAGAGCCATGCCTTACCAAAGGCAGCGAAGGACTTCTGCAGTTTCCACCGAATAAATTGTTGGCATTGCAGATTCCAGCCTACCTGGTGACAGAACAGGGTCCCAAACCTCCCTATGACCTGACATGATACTTACCTGTGTTGCAGAACGTTGCCATCCAATGTTTACGTATTAGCTGTTGAAGCAGACCCATGGGGGACCATGAGAAGGAGCTGTTCCCCTTGCATATATAGCTCAATGGCCTGACTTCAGTGCTAGCTGCTACCCACCGGACAGCTTGTAATGATATTTTGGTGCACTGTTCAAGATCGATGAGATGTAGTTCAGGGGTTTCCTGAGCCACCAATGGGTGTCTCGACATCTGAAAGCTCACGAAAGTTTTTTCTTGCATGAATTGGTCTAATTATGTCTTCTAACAGTGTGAACTTTGACATCCGTAATACTGTCTCACAATGATTCTCCAGTTTATGCGTATGATGCTTTAAAAGATAACCTCCCATTCTCTACTTTGAAGCTACTGTCTGATAACTTTATTATGAAGCCTTTACTTCCTGTGCTATTGGATATAATGAAGTCTTTGCTCATATCCTCCTTTCCTCTTGAAATGTCATCATTTGCCTCTCTTCCAAGATGAGCAGTCCTAGTCTTTTAAGTCACTATTTGCACAGACATTGCTTCATGCTTTTTGTCATCCTTATTGCCATTTTGTGGGCCTTTTCTAGCTTTGGTATGTCCATTTTGTGATGGAGGAATGAAAACTACATTCATTATTCACCATGTAGATTCATATAGACCCAGGCAATTGTATAACAATATGTTTTACTTTTATATCTGCTCCTTACCTAACAAATCATGGCATTGGATTTATATTTTTGATTGTTATGGGATAGTCAGGAGAGTGGAATTGTCAAGTATGATCCTAAAGTCTTGCCCCTAAGTGGCAATAGTAAAGAATAAATTAGGGGTTTTTTTTGCCCATGTGCATTTGTTTACACTAAATTTCATTTGCCTTTTTATCACTCAGTCAGTTTTATGAACCACATGTGCAGCTTCTCACTGTCAGCCTCATCTTCGCTCTGAATGTCTTTGAAACCGCAGTAGTCTTATCCCCTTTTACAGTGACAAGAATATGCTGGGAGATATGCCGAACAGCATAGACAGAGACTCTGGAAGGATGCTTAGAAACTGGTAGTTTATTCCTACTTTGTGCTTCCTGACTTTGAATCAATTACTTCTCCTTGGGAGTATGTCTTTTCTTACCTTATTTATCCTGTTAGAGAATTGATTTTTAAAAGGGCCTTTGGTGAAAGACTTTTTGGAAATCCGAAACGAAAAGATCCACTGGAATTCCCCTGGTCCGCAGCTGTTGAGACCTTCCAGGAGCTGTATCAGCATAGTGATGTGACTTCCTTCTACAAAAGATGTGTGGATTCTTCTCAGCATATTGCATTTATCTCTGTATGCCCCTAATTCTATTATTTAGAATAACTTTTACCAGTTTGCATGTGCAGCTGTGCAAAGGAAGTCCCGCAGCACTAAAATTTAGTGGCTTTCCTTTTGAGCACTGGTAACAGGAAGCTTTATGTATGACATCGGGGAAATCACATTATTATGCAAAGGAAGCCAGTGTATTTCTGTGTGTGTAAAATCACTTTTTTTTTCACTTTTTAGACTTTATTCATCAGAGATATTAGATGGGATATGGGTGAACAATACTATGATATTTTCAGGTTTGTTGCACTGGATCTTTGGCAGACTTGCTGGAATTAAGAACTAAAGCGCTGAAGACTGGAGTCCTGTGTCATTTGTGAATGCATCCTGCTGTGAAACGTGTAGTCTTTAGACTTTAATGGAAGAAAAGACTTGTAATGAGGCCAGCACTGAAATATTAGCTGAGAAATGCAAAACTTGAGGGGAGATACAGGTCTTGCAGAATGAGCTTGCAATTTCTGATGTTCACTGGGTTGTTTTCTGCGGAGACTTCCCAAAAAAACAGAAAGCTCTGCAGAATTAAACATGGTTACTATTTCTTGTTTCACTGTTTCCACACCCTGTGGTTATTATAATGTAGCATCTTGCCTTGATTTATCTTTTTTTTTTTTTTTGGAGGGAACAAAAATTTTGACCAAAGTAAATAGAATTTCCTCAGACTTATGGACTCCTTTAAAACATAATCTTTATTTGACTTTGCTTTTGCTGTGGACCTGGGTAATACACAGACTACACTGAAAGGAGACTCTTTATTTGATACCTCAGAGACTTCCTTGAAGTGTGCAAGAAATGGTCCCTGTGCCAAGGATGCACAAGCCTATGTGGAGATGAAATAAGCAGGGGGGAAAAAAGTAAGCTGAATGTTTTAAACTAGTGAGAAGGAATGAGATGCATAGGAACATTAGCACTGCATTTGATATACCAACTTGTGCTCTGAACACTACAGATTGATACAATGCAATTTATTTTTCTGCTATTGGTCCTTCATTGCTTGGTGAATCTGTCAGCCAGGAAAGACGGAATAAATCTGAAACTAAATTTATAATACATGGAAAACATCTCGCTTTCATATTCTATGGAAATATATGTCAAGTCTTCATGCATACAATTAATCCCACTGTTTCCGAAATACCTCATGTGAGTAAAGCCATACATGTATATATGTGCATTTGCAGAATCCGGACTTAAGTGCTGACTTTATTCTGTGGAACCTAATATTTTTGTATGTGTCCTGTTTGTGTTGTTTCTCTTTTTTTAACAAATCATAATCTATGATTTATATTCTGTGAGAGACTATTATTTTCATTCCCACACAGCACATTTTATTGACTGCAGTGATTACTTTAAAGAAAGCGTATGTTCCCTTATTTTTCAGTGGAATTTGGCTTAGATAAAGCATCTGGTTTTCAGTGAAGCCATTTTCCTACCCAGTTTTCCAGCTGAGCTGACCTAGGTGTAAGAAATTTAAAAGCTGGGCTCAAAATCATACAATGGGTCAGAGGCTCAAGGAAGATTAAATTTCTGACTGTTTTGACCCTGGAGTCTTTTGTTTAAGTCTCGGCTGGCAAAATGTATCTTTCAATACCCCTTTGAACCTGAGGGGTGTCTGAAATACAGATCTGAACATAGGTCTGGGTGACTTGGATTAGGCCTCTGTGGCTGTCTCTAAGCCAGTTAGATTTTGCTCCTTGCTCTGAATGGGGGTGATTTATCTGTATCGCTTCAAACATGCTGCTCCTGCAAGCACTGGGTTTGACTTTACAGCCAAAACACCCATGGGAAAAAGTAAAGGTAAATTTCAGCTTGTCTTTTCTCAGGGCTTCTTGGCAGAGACCTCAGAAAGCAATTCTTTTCACAGAAATGTTCTCACCTGCCTGCCTAGTATACAGGGCTCATAGGTTGTATTAAGCCTTTGTGGACACTACAAGATCTTCAAGTTTGTTGATGGGGTGTTTCGCTATGATAAGGGTGGTATCTTTTTACATGGCAAACATGGAACTCTATTCAATAGGAAAGATCTACAGAACTACATAGCAGTTAAATCAGTAGGATTCTGCTGGTTTGTTTTTTTTTTGTTTTGTTTTGTTTTCATTTAAATGTAGAAAAATTGGGAAAAAGTCCCTCTAACTGTGAAAAACAAAGACATGAAAACAACTCAGAGTAAGAGTCACTTTCTGGATTAATCTTTGTAGGCTTGTAGAGTCATTTTTTTAAAGCATCCTTTTTAGTAGTAGAAATTAAATTTTCTGATATGATCTGTGGAAGTGCACACAACTTCTTAGTTTTGAAACCTGAGTGTTTAAGTAGAATTACAGAATGGTTGGGGTTGGAAGACACTTTTAGAGGTCATCTCATATGCCGTCCCTGCTGTGGGCATGAACGTATTTCAGTAGACCAGGTTGTTCAAAGCCCCATCCAACCTGGCCTTGAACACTGCCAGGGATGGGGCAGCCACAGCTTCTCTGGGCAACCTGTGCCAGCGCCTCAGCACCCTCACAGGGAAGAACTTCTTCCTTGTTTCTAATAGAAAACTACTTCTCCTAGTTTAGAACTGTGTCCTGGGTTCAGCAGTAGCAGTCATTTTTCTCTTTCTTAGTAGCTGGTGCAGTGTTGTGTTTTTGACTTTCAGCCTGGGAACAGCGCTGATAACTTCGATGTTTTTAGTTGCTGCTCAGTAATGTTTACTCTGACCAAGGACTTTCTGAGTCTCATGCTCTGCCAGGGAGGAGGAGACAGTTACCTGGAAGGGTTAGATCACTGCTCGGGTTGGGCTGGGTATTGGTCAGCAGGTGGTGAGCGGTTGTATTCTCTTCCCTTGTTATTTCCCTTACCATTATTATTATTGGTGGTAGCAGCAGTGGTTTGTGTTATACCTTAGTTACTGGACTGTTCTTATCCCAACTCGTGGGAGTTACATTCTTTCGATTCTCCTCCTCATCCCTCTGGGAGTGGGGGGGGGGGGGAAGCGAGGGAGTGAGATAGTGGCTGCATGGTTCTGAGTTACCAGCTGGGCTTACGCCACGACAAACTGTTATCCCTTTTCCTGTCTTTACAGGCCCTGGTAAAAAGTCCTTCTCCACCTTTCTTATGAGCTGCTGTAAGTATTGAAAGGCTGCAATAGCTGGTTCCTCTGTAGCTGTATCTCAGCTTCCCACACAAGCTTTTATAATCCTTGCTTCTGTGCTTCTGTTTTCCCTGCTGCAGACACTGCTGTCAAAAATCTTGCATAAACAATGAGGTATGGTGCTATGTGCTCCATAAACACTGCAAAAGTAATAAGGTATGTTGCCCTCCACTAATTGTCATCTCTTGCTGGATGCCAGCATATTCACATAACATGACAGCACTTCCCAAGCTCTCAAATGAATCCTTGTATATGGGTTCATTTTCACCTCATGTGTTTATTTGTAGGAGTGGGGCCTCCTAAGGAGCTTGCTAGTAATTCCTTTTGGCCTTTGTTGGATAGGAAAACATTTGCCACAGATGAACTTTTATTCTTGGAAAATATATACTTTGCCATTTGCAGTCTGTCCTACTCTTGCATTGCATACCCCTCTGACTCTATAGGGAAGATGTCCTTTGGGTTAGTGAAAAAGAATATTAGTACATGAACGATCTATAAATAAACACATGGAGACTGCTGAAAGAAGAGTGAAGCTGTTTAAGTGAGTAGGACACAAAAGTCGCATAATTGTTTCCGGGAATAATCCCCTATTACAAAACACTTAACTTTTTCCACATTTCAACTTCTGGGTACAATTGTCCTTTAGCACAAATTTTAGTTCAGAATAGAGCACGAACTCATGTGACTTCATCCAAAGTGCTATGGAATTTGATTGCTTCAGGATTTTTCTTTTTGCAAATTGTTATTTGCTACCACGTGGACATTATAGGAATGCATTTTAAATTTATGTATTCAAACTGAAATTAAAAAGTGGAAAATTCCACTTAGCCCTGGGGCTTCACAGGGAGAGTCTCAAGTGTGTTGAATTAATGTCTTGTGGATTTCTTTCGAATGAATTCATGTGGCTGACCCAGTATGCATGTAATTCTGACTGAGGTTAGTCACTTTGGAAGATTAGTGATTATACAGTTGAGCCTGCAAGTTTGAAGAAAAAATCTTGGCATGAAATGCAGGAAGCCAGCTTTATAGATTACAAGTCTCCCTAACATATACTGTACCACATAAGAAAAAATCAATTCTGTCCATATTAATTTGGCCTGAGGTAGGCCTCAGTTTAGCAGCTTTACTTGATCTAATTTGCCAGCTTTATAACGCGCTGGGGTTAGTTATCTTTTTCTCAGTGTGCAGAAGGCTAGGATACCTATTTATTAGGAGGAATATGAAAGTACTGGACTAGAATGAAGTTTCTGAGTTGTTAAGTGTATCTTGCAATGAGTCGTTGCTGGTTTGGAGTTAGGGTCAGAATATTGGTTCTGCATGTTTTCAGAAAAATACTTTTATCTACAGCTTAGATGTATTCATGATTATTTTATAACTTTTGCTCTTATGCTGATCTTGACTTGCAGCTTAAGTAACCTTTATCAGTATCTACATTTGATGTTCAGTGCTGTTTTTTTGCAGATAGTATTTACCTCTGCTTTCAACGTCCTTTTTGTAGTGTGTATAAATCAAATTGGTTTGGTCTTGTAGAGCCTAGCAATCAACACCTGTTCCGGCATATGTTTTCATGCATGACTGAGACTGTATGACACTACAGAGGTGGTTTCATAAAAGTGTTGTTTAATGAAATCTGTATTCTTGCTGGATAGGGAGATAATTTTGCTTCCATATATATCAGGACCATGTTTTTCTTTCACAGTGACATCATAGGTGTGGTTCTTGCTCCTCCTGTTACTGACTCATTCATTTTTCTGCTCCTCATCAAACTAATGAAATCCCAGCCTATGACAAAAATATCTTAGGGATTTCTAACTGTCTGACCTTATTCTTGGCACTGCTGAATGCTGACTGATTTCCAGAGCACCATGCCTCAGGGTCATCTGGTTCTTCTCAATGTCCAGACAGAGTAACTAGGAATTGCCATCCCTCTGTCCCCTGTCACCAGAAAGTTCCAGCATCTTCAGTAGTAGTGGTAGGTATCCAGTGTACGTACTGTTACAGTCACTTACAATACACATTATCTGCTGAAATATGTGTGTTGCAGGTGGTGCACAAGTGACAATTTTTAGGTACCCCATTCTTTGACACTCTGGCTGTTCTCTTGATTAATAGGTCCGTCCTTCTGACATTGTTTTTTAAGCCAGAGGCATGAATAAAAATATATAGTTTCTAGAAGAATTCCAAGACAACCTCCCCCCCTCCACCAATTGTTTTGCTGTCAGCATGTCCTTCCTTCTAGTTAGTTTTTTACCCTCTTACAATTGTTGAATTCAGTTCCCGTTTTCTAAAGCATAGTCTTTTCCCGTATGACACTGTAGAAAGAACTTTAATGAAGTCCAGATATACAAAAACTGGTTCATTTCTCTCGTATGAACATCTATTATTCTGAAAAGTTCAACCTTTGGTAAACCCATCTTAGTTTATACCCCAGATTTTCCACTTTCTTTCACATCTCTTATTTCTTTCATTCCTTCAAAGTGTGTGCTAAAACTGTGGATGAGGTTTTGCAGTTCAAAGGCCTTTAATTGTCAAATAATTTTTCCTCTTTTCTCACAGACAAGGTTTTCTGTCTGGTATCTGCCAAAAAAGTAGACTTAGTGTGTCTCATTTTGAATTAGATGGCAAATAGAACAAAAAAGAAAAATAATCACAAAATCACAGAGCAAAATAATGCCCCATTCCAGAAAAACGGGAGGGGACTTAGAGAGGCTCACATCTTCAAATATACCTAAAATAACCAGTATACAGTCTCATATATATATATCTGAAATTAAGACCTAAAACCTATCTAAATCTGTGCAAACCTCATGCCAAAGGAAAGAAAGGCTGAGTAGTGTCATAGGTTCAGCAGCAGCAGTCATTTTTCTCCTTCTTGGTAGCTGGTGCAGCACTGTGTTTTCAATTTCGTGCCTGGGAACAGCGCTGATAACACCAGTGTTTTCAGTTACTGCTTGGTAATGTTTTGGTCTGGCCAAGGACTTTCTGAGTCTCATGCTATGCCAGGGAGGAGGGAAGCCAGGAGGAAGCAGAGACAGGGCACCTGACCCAAACTGACCAAAGAGGTTATTCCATACCACAGCACATCATGTCCAGGATGTGAACATGGAGAGCAGAGACCCGGAAGGGTGTGGTGGTGGACTGGGGGTGCACGGCATGGTCAGGTTTTTGGTACTGGGGGGTGCACTGGCTGGGTGGGGCTTGGTGAGCAGTTGTATTCTCTTTCTTTGTATTTCTCTTGTATTATTACTGGTGGTAGCAGTAGTGATTTGTGTTATACTTTAGTTACTAAAGTATATCTCAACCTGTTCTTATCTCAACCTGTGCGAGTTGCATTCTTTTGATTCTTCTCCCCATCCCCCGGGACTGGGGGAAGAAAGAGGGGGAGTGAGTGAGTGAGTAAAACTGCCTGGGTGGGGGGCTTAAACCACGACAAGTAGGAAGATTATTGTAGAGCCTATGTATTAATTTATATATCAATTATTGTGGAGCCTAGGAGATGACATCCTTCAGCAAACTTCTTGCTGATATCAATGCCACGAACCAGAAAGCACTCATCAAACCTGAGTAATTGTTACCAGTATGTCCTCTTGCATACTCCTTTTATATTCACACCCTCTTTTGAACCTATTGACCAGTTTCAACCAAACTTGAAAAGTCAGTATTAGAAAGCTTTTACATCTCAAAAGTTTAGACAGATGGAGGAGGGAGAAATGTTAGCATTGACGTTTAAGGAGGTGCCAGAGTATAAGCACTGGCACCATAGGTAAAGATGTCTGGAAATCCTCAGATGGAAAAGTTTCAAGTGGACCTTGCATCTGTATTGGACAATGAGGAATCAAAGGGGAGCTCATGAATTGCTAGTTTTTCTAACCATGAAAAACTAGTTTAAAACTACTGCTGGGTCCTGATATTTGTTTTTAGCTTTGAGCGTTCCCCATCCTCTTCTGTCAAGTGACCATGTTTGAAAAAGGCTGTATTCAGTGTCATGGGATTGCAGGCTTTTACGCAGTAAATGTCTCAAGGTTTTCTGCCATGACTGATAGTACCACAGAGTTTTCCAGATGGTAGCTGGGCAATGATTAAAAAACCTCTTATGGCTTCAGAACTCAGGTTCCTCTGTCCTCTGTATGGAACATTCATCTGGGTAATTTAATTCTGCTGTTCCTCAATGCTCAGCTATGCAGTGGAACAGTTGTCTCAGGAATAAACAAAATCATGAATGTCTGTCTTTATCAGCTGCCAGTTTATTCCTTCATGCTTGAGTGGTCATACTGACAACAGATTATGGGCTTAAATTGTCTGATTTTTATTACTTCATGGTTAGAATATCCAATACATTTAGAAAAAAAACCTTTTGCATTTAGAAAAAAACCTTTTTCTTTGCTGTAATCTGGAGATGGAATTTTTCTCTTCTTATGCTTTCTAGAGAGAGATAGATTCCAACCCTGATGTCTGTGCCTATGGCACTTATTCTTGATCATTTAATACATTCTTTCTTACCTAGTATGCCACATTCTATATTATCAGACGTTTGACAGGAGTGTGAGTCTGTGAAAAAGGCCAGCTATCCATAAGTTTCTTATCTTCCTTCTGATTCAATTTTCTTCATATGTGTTTGCCTTAAATTTTTCCTTATTGTAGTAAAATACTCCATAATAACCGTGATTTGTGTCAGAGATCTCTGCCATTGCTTTTGAAGGAATAAGCCTGTAGAACCGTTTTCTGCTTAGAGGCAGGAACATAAAGGAGCAATCGGGTTAACCAAGGGGATGCTTGGGGAATGGGCTTAGAGAAATGGCCTGAGAGAACGAGATTGAATTCACTAGCCTTGAATTCAGTGTGTAGTAATAGTCGCTATTAAAAATCTGGGTTAGTATAGTTAAGCAAGAGCTACACACACAGGGAGAGAACAACTGGTTACATAGCATTTCTTGCAGAAAAATATCCAAGGGTTGTTTTGTGTCACAGTTTGAATAGAAAGGCATGATTGCTTTGGTGTTTGTTCTTTTTTTTTTAAAGGTGGACTTTGTACTTTGATTTGTAAACTAGTTTTTGCCTGCAAGATGTGTGAAGAAAGCCCCTGCTCTGTTCCAGAATGGTTAGGACTCATCTGGAGTACTATGTCTAGTTTGGGGCATTTTCCCTAAGCAAAAATAACAGGGGTTCAGAAAAAAGGGAAAACAATAACTGAATAAGAAAAAAACCCCAAAACTATGATATAGGAACTACGAAAAAAGTTCAAACATGGAGGTTACTGAGCTTACAGAAATGGTGACTGAGAGGAAATAAGATTACAATTTTCAAGTGTTTAAGTGACTAGCACAACGGAGAAATGAGTAGCCTTTTCTCCAGGTCTCTGGTGAACAGGGGTGACCTACTAAGGGTTTAAAACTGCAGCAATAAAGGTGCAGGCTAGATATTAGAAAAACTTTCTAAAGGAAGAGATGGTAAAGTACTGGACTAGTGAAGTGGCTAGGGAGCACTTGAATGAAGTCTAGAGCAAGAATAGCTCAGTCAAACATCAGTAAGGAATGACATCAAGAGGGTCTCAAGGACAGAAGGTGAATCCAGTTATCTCCTGAGGTCTTTTTTGGGACTGCTTTCTCAGTTATTGTGGCTCTGCTGCCTTATAAATCATAATCAGTTTTCAACACCCTTCTATTACAGAGCTGAAATACACATTGATGGAGTTGAATAGGTACTTGAAGATCACACCTGGTTTAGTTAAATACGCAGCAATTATACTCAGCTTTAAATTTGTTATTATATATCATTGTATATATATTATAAATTTAATATGTAATTATATATTAAATTTAAATTAAATGCACAGCTTAAAAGTTGTTGGAGTTCAGAGAAAGAGTATAATATTGAAAAGCATGATATGAGCCAACTATGAAATGCATTTTGATGTTGAAGCGCATGTAACAGTTGTGTGGCATCTTCTGACTGATCCACACATGACATACAGTATTTGCAGCCTGGTTACAGATCAAGGCATTGGTTTTGGCTTTTTGGGCTGATAAAGAAAGCCCCAGTGAATACCACTCCTCTTTCCGCTGAGACCTCAAGCAGGGTTTGAGGACTAGCAATACTTTGATTGCTGACTGATGTGTTAAACAAGAGAATTGACAGAAGAATCCTCTAATACTTGCCTTTTATTCAGGGACTTCTGATTAGCTCAACATTTAGTGTCAACACACAGGAAAATATTCTGTTTCTTCTCTAGATACAGAGATATTGAATAAGAAAAAAGCAGACTCTGGCTTTGATCTTGAGACCCAGATGAAATTTCTCTCTCCAATATAATTTTATACCATTCCAATTAGATTTGTGTTTAGAAAATTAGACTATATTTGTCTTCTTTATTGTAAGTCACCAGGCATAATTGCTTATGTCTGATGGTGCTGTGGCTCCAAATCTACACTTATTAACAGAATCAATAAATACTGTAGAAGAGCTGCAGAAATGTAGTATTATTCCTACATGGCAGAAAGATCAGCTTTGAGCAGCTTAAAAAGTGCTGCTGTTGCTGTGTTAGATTTCCAGTGGCTGTAGCTATTTCCCCCCTGTTGTGAGAATTGTTATTGTCCTGTGTGTGAACAAAAGTCTCTGGGCTTGAGTCAACTCTGATTTGCCCTGGGGTATGTGAAACTGATTTTGGTTCACCAAATGAAGTTGAGAGGGGATAGGCAAAAAACCACTGCTCTCTTCTGAATATGAGTAACTGTTGGAGCTTACATGCCATTTAACAGTGTACAATTGCTGGAGGGTGTGTTAGCAGATGGCTTGTTTAAATGGATTTCAGTGGAAAAGCATTTGCTTACAGCAGCCTCACAGTAGACTCTGGAGGAACCTTGGCTGTAGCAATCAACCAGATCCAACAGCGGGTTGCCAGGCTGTGGTGGAACAATTTCACAATGCTAACTAGTAGAGGAAAGGTCCTTTCCATCTTCCCGTTTCCCACCCATGCACTGATATATGGTATTTCTCTTCTAGCCTTATATAGACTTTTTTTCACTCTTTCTGGGTTATTTCTGTGCTAAGGGGCTTTGCAGGCACTGCCAGCATCTCCGTGAGTTATTTGCTTCCTGTTGTGCTCTCTTCTTAACATCTCATGACACATTCATTCAGTAAATCCTTTGATCCCCTTTCACCCTGTCTTTATAGTGATACATTTAGTAAGACTTCCTAAGGCTCTATTTTTCTCCAGTAAAAAAGACCACAACCCCTCTTCTACTGAAGTCAGCAGTTTTATTTCCTAAGGCTGAAACAGGAGCTGGCACGTCTGAAAGGGCATGCTGGGAACTACCTAAAACAATCAGGTGGGAGTCCAGAGACTTGGGCTGGTGGGCTCCACAGTGGGAGAAAGGTCTGACATACATTTAGCATAACACACCGCCTTATGGTATATTTGGCAAGCTCTTGAATGGGTTTAGGTGGGGTTGCTTTCTGTTCTCTCTGTCTCAATGGGCTGGAGACATGTTAAACCCACTGTTGATTAGGTGAGTTACCTGCAAGCTGGAAGTGGTTGAGGGTGGATTAGTTTCACTGTGAGGTCCTAAAATGTGGATACTAGTGGGAAAGGATTAGTGATGTTCTGAGCTGGGAGTTAGAGAAACAGGAGCAGAGTGGAGATTTAGGGTTGTGGGAGGGCAAGAAGAGCAGTTTCTAGACAAAAGCATGTAAAACAAACAGCAGAGCTATGAGCGAAAGCCTTACACTAAAGGTCTTGAGTTAAAGGCTTTAAAGAGAAATGCATGTAAGCTGGTAAGGATGTTTTTAATAGTACTTATGGCTTTACCAAACCTGTTAACAAAGTAGCAGCTGAAATGCTTTCGAACCAGATGTTTGCGATTAGAGAGGGAACCCTTGGGCTGAAGGGTGGAGTGAGTGTGCACACTAGGTTTCAGTAAGATGGAAAGTAACTTTTGGGCCTTAGGGAAGATGTGATGGGTCACAGGGTGGGTGGGTTGTTGTTGTTGAGAGGTTTAATATTTTTTCTAAAGCAGGCACATCTTGGTTTTGAGACGTGATGCAAAGAAACCTAAAGCTGGCTTAGGCTTTAGACACAGGCTTGGAGATGTAGGGAAGGCAGAGTCTGGCAGGTCTGTGAAAAGGGCACTTAGCCATCTGTAGAATGGGTGGGTTGCTTGTTACTGCAGCACTGTTTTTAAGGAAAAAGATCACGTTGCTTTCTCCTTATTCTTTTGAAATATACTACTGGACCCTTGCCTTTCACTCTGATCTTGCTTGTGAGAATCGCTGAATGACCTCCGCACAGTAAGCATGTGTTCCTGGCCATTAGCTCAAAGCTCCTGGTGACTTAGCAGTGCTCTGCCTGTCACTGCCATGTGTTTAACTCTCCCACAGTCCAAAAACCAGAAAGAACTCAAAGCCATTTTAGCTCTGCCAAAGGGTCAGATTCCCTTTTCTGCATTTCCTTACACTTTGAGTGTACTTTGCCCATTATGCTTTGCAAGAGGATAGAATCTGTCAGTCTGCAGCTCTTCCATTACCTTGGAACAAGGCTCAGTGGTGCTTGGAGTGGATCTCTATCATTGGCTTCAAACATATTTCATGTTGCCATTCTCCTCTGCAGCTATTTCTCAGGAGGCCACTAATGAGACCTGTGGTTTTATCCTTCCCTTGCAGTCTGCTGTGGTTTAGCATGTCAGGCAGCAGTACTATGCCCTGCATGTTATATGCAGCTGCTGCATCCTAAGTGGCATTATCTAGAAGGGTCTAGGTAAAATGGAAATCTCTCTGTGCTTTGAAAACCCTTCTGCCTCCCACTCCTCTGAATTTCTTCTGCATTATTGGTTGTTTTGTTATAAACCTGGGTCATGAGCCATTTGGTCTAGGAAATATGCTCTTATGCTGCAGTTGGAGATACATTTTCCTGCTCAGTTTATTCTTCAGTGGAGTGTACGGTTGTCCTTTTTGTATGAAAAGGATATGGTGGCAGTACTTGTTAAAAAGAGGAAAATTTGCTATCAGTCAAGTGGAAGGTGGACCAAGATTATTTATTTCAAGTCTGATGTTTTGATCCTTAGATATCTGCCTGGTTTGTTTCCTGACACAATTGTGAAGATGTTTGAAATCCCCTCCCTCTGATAGGAACTTAACTGTCAATATGTAAGAAATCAAGACTTCCATATATTTTCCAGTGTCACAGTGGGAGCAGCTGAGTCATAAATGTTCTTGAAAATCTCATGCTGTTTAGAGACTGCATTTCAAAACATGGCTGACAAGTGAAATGGTGTTTCCTATGTGATTGACGTGACAGGTGGAGACTCATTTAAGCAATCCTGTATTTATACTAGCAAAACTACCTTTTGTCATGCCATACAACAAACGTTTCTTTTCATGATCCTAATTCTATAGGTAGGATTTGCTCAGAAAGGGTTTCCTACAAGCGTTTACATGGAGAAAGAAGGGCTCACCTCTGTGACTGAGCAACCTACCCTTGCTCGCTTCCTTGACAGATTTGCATTCAATTCATGTTCTTAAACACTCCATCGCCATCAACTCCCCCAGTCCTTCGCCTCTGAGGGGAGAGGCAGGGCATGCATTCAGCAATCATTTTGAAGACAAATGTCTTGGACAGTTTTGATTACTAATTTGCTATTTTAAGTCCACATTGTGCTTTGATGGCTCTTGTGGGACTTTTCTCTCGCAGTAAGGGACAAAGATCTAAGGGGTGCCTGTTTAGTTTTTCTCATCCTGTAACAATACAAAATGTCATCTTGGCCTAAGTAGATACAGATGTCACCAGCCCCATTGCAGTATACTGAATAAAAACATTACCCTTCATGCAAATACTTGAATATTAAAGTGAACTTAAGGGAAGGGAACCAATAACTGAAATCCTTCTTGAATATGAAACTAGTCTGCTAATGCCTCATGCTCAGTTTAAAGATAAAAACCACTTAAAATGTCTCCTCTTAGTTTTCTAATGCTTATTTTCAAGCTCAGCGCAATGGAAAGTTTCCCATTTCCAGGCTGGTATATATGACAGGTTTATAGTAAAAGGACAATTGTATGTCATCTTAAATCCAATTATTCCCCATAATCCAATTAGCTTTTCATTAGATGCCTTAATCTAAATATAATTTCTCATTCTGAATTCAGTGAATTTAACTGTTTCCTTCTCCCACTGCAAGGTATTCTTGGTTTTTACTTGCCTCTGCTCTCATCTACACCATAAGCTTGCATAGATGGGAACTATTCATTGTTCTGCATTGAAGGTACTACCGTGCTGTTAAACTCAATACCTTTTTTTGTTTGTTTCTTAGTAAAATGATTTGTATTGTATCTGATGATTTGTAACAATGCTGTATTTTTCAAGGAAAAACACTGAAGTGCTTTTGAAGTACTACCACTCACAAGTTGGAAAGTAATTTATATGCAGTACTTGTTCACTAAAAATCTTTTCTGGTATAAAAATTGATTCTGTGGTTTGTTTTAATAGAATCAAGACTATTTGAAGTCTTGAAGTTCTACATGAACTTACATACTTGCGAAGTGCCAAGGACACTACTTGGTAGCCTTACATCTTAGCTGTGAGGTGTCAGTATTCACTTATAAACTGGGGTCTGATGCTGTGGTTGCCTCTTGCGAGGTCCTTCTTGCAACTCTGAGCAGTCTAGCTGAAGCTAGCACATTACTTACGTTGTCAGTACTTGGAGGATGACTCTCTGATGGCCCCAGTCCTTTCAGCACTTCTGCCTGTGCCTAATTTGGGGTTACAGATGAGTTTACAATGAAGGGCATATGTAAGAACTGGCAGGATTTGATGCTCCTAATTTGTTGCTACTACGAGAGATTTCTTAATGTAACTATTGTATTTTAATTTAAGACTTTTTTTCAGTAATCAAAATGTTTACTACCATCAGTGAACATTTTCTGGGACTAGGACACTACATATTAGCTGAAATCAATATGCTTGCAAGAGCTAGTGCTATTTCTTTTCCTACAACGAACATGTACTTCAAGAACCCTTATCATATTGAAGGTTTCGACTCAAGCTAGTGCATCAGGATGAATCTCAGAGGCATAATTTAACAGGCAGAAAAACTGTATACCCCATGAGGTGTACCTATCATCTCACTTTAACCTGAACCATTCCTGAAAACAGCTTTTTGACCATCTTAATGCAGTTTGATTAGTCTGGTGTGCGTCTGTTTTTACCTAACCTCTGTTTTAAGTAGAGAAATAAACTGGTGTATTTGTATTTTGGATTCTGACAAAGTTTAAATTTAGAGACATTAATGGTTCAGCCTTTTAAGGATGAATGGGGTAGCCTGTGCTATTAGTTTTGAGTGTCACTTTTTATTTTGACAGATGTAGCTACATACTCTTTCCCCAATTCTCTTCCTTGTAAAGCCATCACCTTTACCAGATGAAGGCCTGTGCCTCCACATGGCACCTACTCTGCAGAAACATTGAGAAACATGTAGCTGAGAAAGCTCCTGAATTCATATTTTGTTTTAAAAACAGCTTTGTGACTGTTACAGTTGGTGATGCTGGGCAGAATTCTCCCCTATTGTTTCTTCTGTAGTCACTGCAATGAAGTCTGGATAATTCAACTTGTTGTCATGGGTTATGTCCTGCACAGCCAGAATGAGTGGGAACGACATGATGATTGTGTTACATGATTAAATGGGGTGTGTGATGATCGTCATGATTTATAAAAAAAGGAAAGAAGAGAGAAAGCATAACTGGCTTAGGTGGAGGCTGCTAATGTGTTGTGTTGGGCGATCTGCATAGCAGTCCTGTATGTTGGGGTTTTTTGAGTCTGAAAACGGCATTGATGGTATGAACTTTTTCATTTTCCCTCATTCCTTTTAATTTTTCTTTTTCCTGTGTGATTCTGTGCAGATCCCACTGGCAAGTCCTGAAGCTCATTCCCTGATGGAGGACCTTCATAGAGAAGCTGGTGTCTGACGCTAGTTGGTTCCTACTGATTTGTACCCTTGGGGTGATGGGAGGGATGGAAGCACTGTGGTGCCTGTGCTGGCTGCTGCTCTCCTGCAGCTCTGTCCTGCCATGCCAGTTTATAGCTGCTCTGCTATGAGCTGTAGTTTCCACCTACCTGGGTATAGTTGTGCTGAGCTAGTAGGGACCAAAGTGTTTTTACAAACTGGAACTACAGAAAGCCTGGATGTACTGAAAGGCTTCCCCACACTTCATCCCCCAGGGTTTTAGTAAAGTAATTTCTTTTTCTCAACGAAAGTTTCACTTACAAACTTTTTTTTGTATGTTCAGCCATCCCAGTGAGAATTTCTTTCTGTTTCTCTCCCTCTTTTTTTTCTCCCAAAATTATACTTGGTGAAAACTGCTGGATTGACAATGCTGGAGAAAAAAAGTTCAAAGGAATACCGCATCATGAAAACAAATATGTAATCTCAATGTAATATAGTTCTATACTGCACCTGGGGTCCCAAATCTCCTTGGTTCCTCACGCAGCTCATTATGCAGGCCATAAGGTCTGGTGCTTTGCATCAATTAGGACATCTGCTCTCATAATAGCTGTGAAGAAAGGAAAGCTTTACTGTGAATTCACAAACTGGAAACAGACTTTGTGGCACATATACAGAAGCTGTTGAACTCAGCCTAACTTATGGCAAGGGGAAGGGTATGATGAATCGACGGTTGTATGGCTCAGTCTTCTGGAGGTGGCTGCTGCATCCGTGAGGGAAGAGCAATGTGGAAATAAGGTGACGACCAATGGAGATGCTGGTGCCGGGGTAAAAGGTATTCAAATGTCCCACCATGGCATCATTTGTGCTTTCCATCCGTTGATGGGCAGGGGTTGTGTGTTCAAATGTCTCAAAGTGCAGGTAGGGGTGCTGCAGGTGAACAGGCTTAGTCTGGAGGCACTACACAGTAGCTTTGAACATGTACTGCTGTACAAATGAGGTGGTTCAGGCCTATGCTGATTTGGGGATACGTTTCAGTGTAGACATGTCCTAAATGTGACTTTGTCACTCCATAAATCTGTGACAGAGAAGCTTTTAGGCTGGAGTATCTCAAGTTCTAGGCTGATTGGTTTCATTAGTTGACTACTAAATTCCCAACACCACTAAATCAATGTGTAGTCAACTAAAAAGTGCTGATTTTGGCAACAACCATAGTTTATGAAAAAAAAAGGATGTTTAGAAAAGATGTCACTGCATGTGTTCTTAAGAGTGACTTGGAAGTGATAGAGGGAATTTGTTACAGTTTCTTCAAAGCAGATCCATGTGTTGATCCACACTGCACCATCCCTTTAAAAATCCTTAGCTGTATTTATATAAATCTAAATAGAAACATTTTCATAGTCATGAGTGTCTGGGATTTTTTGTTTTGTTTGTTTGTTTCCTCTCCCTCTCTCAATTTCCTTTTATCACTATTGTTATAACAATAACAACAATAATAATAATAACAATTCTAATAAAAGAGGGGGATAACAAAAATACAGCATTAAAACCCAAGAAAGACAAGTGATGCACAGTACAGCTGCTCAACACCCACTGACTGATACCCAACTCATTTCTGAGCAGTGATCTGGCTCTTCTGATTAACTCCACCCAATTTATATACTGGGCATGACATGCTGTGGTATGGAATACCTTTGGCTAGTTTGGGTCAGGTGTCCTGTCTCTGCTTCCTCCTGGCTTCCTGTGCCCCTCCTCACTGCCAGAGCATGAGAGACTGAAAACTCCTTGAAGCGAGTTAGCACTACTTAGCAACAACTAAAACATCAGTGTGCCATCAGCATTGTCCTCAGACTAAAGCTGAAACACAGCACTACACCGGCTATTAGGAAAAAAATTAACTCTATCCCAGCTGAACCCAAGAAAGTTTGTTACATGTGAGTCTTTTTCTTCCGACACACTCTGAAGAGCAATAGCATGAAAGGGAGAAAGTTTTATCTACAGGGCACAGACCAAACTGCTAATAAGGTTCTAGTTAATTTACATTTATCTTTTTAGCAATTAAGAGGGAGATCTTGTTTGTCTCATGTTTTGCTGGGGTACCAACAAAGTCCAGTAATGGTAGGTACTGCATGAAATGTACACCCTGAGAAACATTTGTTTTATTTCAGTATTTTTTTACAGCTGTTTTCTAAACTGCATTTGAAAAATAAAATTCCCCAACAGCCCCCCCCCCCCCCATGAAACTTTCCTTCTCAGGGGAATATGTTATTTAGACACGTCTGGATTTCCATAAATAATTCCAGATTTCTCCTGCATAAAGATATAAACAATTGCTTCACACTCAAGCCTCCCTCCATTTCACTGCCTCCCTCCATGAAGACAGCAGGAGAGGAGGCACCAGTGGGGGGGTGGTGCAATGGGACCCCTCTTGGGCAGAGTAGTGGTGGCTGCTGGGCCCCATGGGGTGGTGGAACTCTTTGGCTTTGACAAAGATCTCTGCCAGAAGGGATTTTTGAAGTTGTTGGACGTTTTGGGAAGCCTGCCTGCCATGTGGACTGGTGATCCTGCCTGGCTTGGCCATGGGTTGGAAAGGGGAATATGGGATAAGGAAGGGGAGATGCCACCCTCCCCCCAACCTGAGATGGGAGACTGACGTCCGGTGGGGCCCCACCACAAAGCTACTCAGGACTGGAGATTTTCCATTAAACGTGGCTCTGGGCTTCTTCAATGTAATACTTCTGCAGGAGGAGGAAAGGGGGAGCTAACATCTTCTGAAAAGTCTTCCCTTTATTCATACACTGGGAGGTTGTTTTTTTTTTCAGCACTCTATTTGCAGGTAATGACAAAGAGTAGTATTGAGCAACAAAGGATAATACCACAAAGAGAAATGAGTGGTTCTAGAGGCATCCACTGGTTTATAAATTCAAGAAATGAATTCAATTCTGCTTTTGGCTCCCTGCTGTAATGATACTGCATTCTCAACACATGAATATACATAGAAACATAAAATCATAGAATGGAAGGCACCTTAAAAATCATCTAATGCCAACCCCTCTGTTATGGGCAGAGACACCTTCCCCTAGACCGGGCTGCTCAAAGTCCAGTCCAACCTGGAATCTTGACATCTTGTGAAACAGCTTCGCTTAAGAGGTGTGTTTGTTCTACGTGCAGAACGCATTTTGTTTTTTTCTGCTGGGCTAAAGTAGTTGTTGAATTAAGCCATGCCTTCAGCTACGTTAATTTCCACTTCCCCACCCCCACCCCCCAAGTTGTAATTTTTTTAATTGCAAAATGTCAGGATGCTTAGGTTACATCAGTAATTCATTAAACAAGGACATCACTTTTTCCATTAAGGTCTTACGATGACTATTTAATATATCATATATGTGTACATACAAGGAGCCATTTCACAATGAAGCTCCTTTTTCCTTGCATTGACGTTGTCCTATCATTACTCCTCTTCTATTTTGTCACAGGTAATGCTCCAGACATCTTTCCTATGCTTTGAAGATCTTGCACAAATTAATTTCATTATTAGTCTCAATATTAGTCCTTGACTCTTTAGTGCATACATCACTTGTTGACAGCTCTGGCGGGTCTTTTTGGGACTGCAGTACTGATCTTCCAATTTACTTTCATTGCATCAGTTTTCTCCGAAGCGTGAGCTATTAAGCTCTGAATAAAGCCTGAGCGAACATCCCTGTTCAGTATTTGTAGTTGGTTTGCCTGAAGAACATTAGGAACTAATCCTGAAGTTAAGGGCAGAATGGAAGGGCTGGGGGAGGCTGTGTTTAAATGTATGAAAATCTCGCTGTTGGAGTCTAAGCTCTGTAAGGGAAATGTGTACAGAGAATGACATTCCCTTGGCATCCTAATGTGGCAGATTGATGTCATCTCACAATCAGCTGCTGAGGTTGATTTGATTTGAATTCATCAGAACCTCTGTAATGCTTTTATGCTGCTGCTTTAATACTTTTCTATCATCTTAAAAAACCTTCATATACTGACACCTGGTAATTTCTTTTCTTTACAAATTAATAAAAATGAAATAATTTGCTGTGATATGCAGAAAGAAAGCAAGAATATCTTAAACAGAGTAGTTTAGCCCCTTTGAATACTCTCTATCTGCTTTTAAAACATGTCACCATACATAAATTAAATAAAAATTATAAATCTGTATAAACTAAAGTTACCAAAGCTCATTGAGGGAGTTTTGACTTTCTACGCTAGCCTTTGTTCTTGCCAGTGCAACTGACTGCTCAGAAAAGCTTATTGTTTTTCACTGGTACCTGAAATGCATCTGTGAATCGGACCCCTAGACTTCTGTTAGCCAGAGCAGCTTTTTGTCTCTTGGGTCCTGCTGCTTCTTTAAATATTTATCTTTAATCTGAAGAACTTGTATTTTATAGCGGAAGAGATTTCTGGGGAGGGATCCAGGAGTTACTAGTGCTCAGCTGGACTTGGAGCTCTTGCTGTGTGCAGGATCAGCAGCAGTGAGTAAGGAGCTCTCGGGTGCTGTGATTTAAGATGGGAGGAAATGATTATGGAGCCTTCCCTTGCCCCAGGCCTTGAGCAACAATACTTATTCTGCACCATCCCAGAGGTGGTGGGATGTGGTCCAGTGGCTCTCCTGCTCCTGTGGTAAAAGCTTACCAAGAAGCAGTTTGTCAAGAGAAGCATTGTTTACGTGAAAAACCTGATGTATTGTTAGAAATAACATTATTTTAACACATCAGCAACCTTCACTGTTGTTTAGTTGTTTCTTTCCTCCCCTGTCTTAAGTTCCAAAAGTAAATATGTTCTTAAAGATGAGCACTGTCGATCTTCAGCGGCACGGTGTCTTCAGTCTGCATATTTGTTTTTTCACATGACATCAGTTGCTGAGGTTTTGCTGTGCCTTGCTAATGTATGAACTGAAACTCAAGGTTTTGGCTTGGACACTACTGGGACTGCTTGGGCCACATGCACATAGCATGTGTGAGTTTCCTCATTGGGGTTTCAAACTTGGAGTACCCCATAAATATGCTAGCATCAGTGCTTTCCTGGGCAAGAGGTTTGGAGCAGTTAAAGTGCCCAAGAACTCTCACTTTGCAGCCAGTGCCATCAGCTGTCTCTCTATGGGTACAGGCATGTGAGTGAAAGCCTAGTGAGCTGAAGGGCATTAATGGACTGACGGCTGCTGTGCTGAGAATAAGATGCTGTGCAGCTGGAAGAGAGGAAACAGTAAGGCAGAGGGAAAGGATGGGGGTGGGTTATGGCACTAAACCACACAGAACTCAAATCCACAAGTGCAGGCTTGGCTGTAGCAAAGACGTATCTTAATCTTTGTCCAACACTTGAACCCACCCAGAACAGACTCTTTCATGAGGTTTGAAAATGTCCCACTGCTTTATCGTGAATGAAAAAAATGCTGTTCTGCTAAAACACACCCTCTATACAGTGCATATATGCTATTAATTCGTGCTACTGAGGGGAAAATATCTATTTTGATTTGAAAACAAATACTGACATTGTGTGATAGAGGTCCCTTTTTCTGTTTTTGTAGCTTTTGACTTCCCAACTGAAAACTGAAGCTGTGATAAACTTTTGTGGGAGAACCTTTTCTGAAAAGTCTCCCATCTCTATTTTCTTTTCCTCGTCCTCTCCAAAACAAAGCCACACGGATCTGGTTTGTTTGGTGAGGATTCAGCTCAGCTTTTGATTTTTTTTATAATATTTATTTGAATTCTGCACTTGTGAGTTTCATTCACACAGCTCAAGAGCTCTGGGGAGGGATGGAGAGGTGCGCTCATCTGCTGTTCAGCTGCTGAATGCATGAACAGTCCCTTAATATCTGGCAGGTAAGTTGGAAAACATTAAGATCCTCACACAAACTACCATGATTTGTATAGATAAAACTTCTCTGCTTCTGCTCCTTGAATTTCGACATAGCCTGCTTCTGAGGAGAAAAATGATGCCAGAGGAAAGGGCTATGGGTAGAACATCAGGCCAAAGCTGCTTAGCTTGCACAGCAGGAGAGTGTCGACTGCAGGTCTGAAGAGGTTCCTGTGCAGCCCAACCATGTTAAAAGCCTGCCAGAGTTTGTGACATGTAAAACCTAAGAACGGGTGATGTTAAAGTGCAAGCAACACAAAGAAAAATATTTTCTCTCTGGTTTCTAAAGATAAGGCTTGCTGCTGTGGCTCTGTCCCTCACAGCTAACCGCATCTCTTCCCCCCAGCAGTATCTGTGCCCTGCTTCTCTCCTCCTGAGCTACATCAGGAGTGAAACCAAGTGCCAAACTAACTCTTCCCCCTGCTCGCCTCCCCCAGCTATTCCATGACTGCTCTGCTGGCTCCTCTATCTGAGCCAGAGGGGCCAAGTGCACGGGGAAGGCAACACCTGGCTCGGCTCGGGCTCGGGGCTCGGCTTCTCTGCCGTCTCCTCCGGCCGGTCGGTAGCCACCTCCTCCCCGGCTCGGCAGTCGCCGGGCTGGGCTCGGTGCGGGGGGCTCAGCTCCTCCGCCACCTCCGCAGCAGCGGGGCTCTGCTCCTGGTCCCCGGGGCCACGCTCCCCGACCGTTTCAGCCGCCGGCGACTCCCCGGGCAGCCCCCCCTCGGCTTCCCACAGCCTCAAGAAGACGGAGGCAAGGCCGAGGGCAAGGTACAAGTCCACGTCCACATCTGCCCCCCGCCCGCTTCCAGAGCCCATCTGTATTACAAACCATTCCAATAAAGTACAATGAAACAAGAACCTCAACCCAAAAACCCATGTCCAAAAAATGCTAAGATAACAAACACCGGCTGTAAGTAAGGTACAACAGGTTGAAACCATGAACTAAAGAGAATTGAGAGCCAATAAATCAGCATTGTGACGAGTGGCTATTAATCCTGCCATTATCTCAACCCCTCGTGCTCCACGTTGGGCAAAATCAAAACCACAGCGCTGCACCAGCTACCAAGAAGGAGAAAAAATGACTGCTGCTGCTGAACCTATGACAGTATCCACCCCTTATTCCATACCACAGCACGTCATGCCCAGAATGTGAAGATGGAGAGCAGGGACCTGGAAGGGTGTGGTGGTGCAGTGGGGGGTTCGCTGCTGGGGGGTGCACTGGCTGGGTCGGGCTTGGTGAGCAGTTGTAATCTCTTTCTTTGTACTTCTCTGTCATTATTATTACTGGTGGTAGCAGTAGTGATTTGTGTTATACCTTAGTTACTAAACTTGCAGTTTTTTTGGAAGGCCAAGTGCAAGACTGGAAGGAGACTGAGAAAACTGTTAATGAGTGCCCGGCTCAGCTACTGGGGCAATACTTTGCATATTTATTTATCTACCCAAGGTTATTTTCTAGGTTTTGCTGTCTTGGAAATCTGGTCTTTGATCTCATGGTTTCTTTTCTGTAAGAGTAGCAGACTCTCTCTCTCTCTCGTGCTGCCTTTCCTAGATCCTCACATAAAGACTTCATGAAGAACTGGGTTTCAGAGGTATACACAGCCCTCTGAGCATCATGTGCTGGCTGCAGAACTTGGAAACTGGCTTTTTCTAACAGGTAGGGTTTTCTCTGCTCTGCTGGTCAGCAGTAGGTGGTGTTCAGTTGCAGAGCCTAACACAGTGCTCTCTCTTGCAGAGGAGACAAAAATACGCAAGACATCTGTGTCAATAAAATGCCCTGACAGGAATTCTTCCATTGCTGTCTGCAACTGAAGTGGCACTGGCAAAAATCACAGCCTGATCTTGATATATGTGCAGGATTGTGTCAGTCTGGGTTGGATCCGCCTCTGCCCTGTTCTCAGTGGACGCAAATACTGTAGCAGCTTCACTGAGTTTGGTGGAGCAAATATTTAGAAAGAGTTGCTTTAAGTTCTCTGAGGTGCTGCTAAATCTCATGTTGCAAAAATTTGCTGTTTACCAGAATCCTGAGTGACTCCCAGGAGCTCTCTCGCCTCTTCTGCAATGAAGACCTTAGCAGGCACAGATACCCACTGAATTCCTGCCAAGAACAACTTTCTCCCCTCCGGTACGTGCACGGCAGTGGGGGGAGAGGGCACCTGGAGCGCTGATGCTCCTGACTCTGGCTGTAGTACTGGGAGGGTTGTGCTTGTTTATCTCTTAGTTCATGAGAGCAACAAAGGGGGATCTGAAGCTCTTGTATTGGGCCCGTTTTCCTTCTAGGCAAGTGTCATGTTCAAGGAGGAATAAAACATCCTTTCCTCATAGGCAGCATCCCACTTTCCACATAACACACTTCCTCACATCCACTGCTGGGCTCATTGTTCCAGGCTTTGTTCAGCATCAGAAAGAAGGGTATGTGTAATCACTTGCAGGTGCTCAGAGCCAGCATTGTTGCAGAGGCTGGCTTCTCGTGATGGGTCATGGTTGAAGTGTCTGGTTAAGGCTGTGGCTGTGATACAGAGAGAACCTGTGTGTTTTCACTCTTGTTTTTTTCGTGAGGATGGCTGCATGGGTTGCATGCTGCGCTCTGTAAAGCTCAAAGGATCGGTTTATTTTTCTTTCTAGTTACATGTGGTCCATTTTCCAGAAGGAGTTTCTGCTTTTCTCTGGCACTATTGGAGTAGTTACTAAGAGCCAGTGCCTTGACTGCTTTACTCCTGTCTTCCCAAAGGCATAGCAGTCCACAGTGGGGTGATTACCAGTGTTCGGCAGCAAACACAAAAGCTATGAATGGAAGAGATCAAGGTGATGAGCTGTCCCTGGCTAGCTCTTTTGGCTACCACAAGTCTGGGTGACTACTGAACAGTAAACTTGCACTGAAGTCACCAGTTTCAGGCCTTCTCAGAGCTCAGAATATCCTTTAGTATGTGTAATGGCCATGTTCATGCAAGTATTGCAGCTTGTTGCACCTTCTGTGCAAAAAGATATATCTGTGTCTCATTATTGCAATGCTATTTCTGAATGTTAGGGGTGCTTAAATTCTGGCAAACGCTCAACTTAGTGATTGTAAGACTCTTTCAAGATGATATGCAAGAAAATAAAGAACAACAGACAATTTACTGTCTTGTGCAGAGGAGGTGGGAGAACAGCTGAATATGTTATCCTGCTTCTTCACGTGGTCTAGCTCGGAGCTGAGACATGTTGCCACAACCCACTGCTTCCACAAGAGAGAAAAACATGTGACTGGAGAGATTTCTGTTCCTGTACATGTGGCTCAGCACAGATGTCCTTTGTGATCATGGGCTCTGACCAAAGGCAGTGTAGGGGTTCCTGTCTATGATACGGCAGTGTCCACCCTTAGCACACACTACCGTTGCAATTGCACAGGACTGCACCTTAGCTACTGAAGTGGGAGTGAACTAGCTGCTCTGAGGGGGTGTTAATACATGTGTTACAACCTCCTTACAACATTGACCCCTGCCTTGATCTTCCAGGCAAATTGGTACTTGATCCCTCATGTAGGAACCCTTTAGTCAGCCTGATGTCTGTTTGCTGTGTCCCCAGGTTTTATTATAACGTCATAACCCAGTAGCCTCTGATATTGAAAAAGGTTCGTAACTGGTTTTTACCTTGTGTTGCTTGCACCTCTATAGACTGAATTTAAAATGCTGACAGGCATATCAGAGGCACGCTGTGCATACCATCTGTGCACCCTCTGTCCCTGTGAATGACTGCAATGTGAAAAACCCTGGTAGATAACTGGGTTTGATTCAGGTTTGACTCTATTACCCTAAATTCTGTGAATTATCACAGCACAAAAGAAGAAATTGTGCCTAGATTTGGATTGATTTAGCCACTAGATCTGGAGATGGAGTAAGACCTTTCAAAACCCAGTCACTCTACCCCAGTGTCCTCCCACCTCCCTTTGCAACTAAAAGTGTTGATTCTGTGCGCTGATACAGCTCCTTCAAATCTGGGATATCTTTTGGCTACATCTCTTCCCCCACTGGAAATAACACCCTTCCTCCCCCCTGTACCCTCCACCCCACTCAAATTCTTCAGCTGCATCAGGGCAAGCAGCCAACTCCTTTTCTGAGCATCTCTTGTTTGAGGCTCCATCCAGATGCTTTGGGAGAGACGCCTGATCAAAGCAGACAGTGCTGCGATTCAGCCTGTTTGCAGGGAGCTGTGAAACAGTCCTGTACTCCCTGGAAAATGCTGCAGCTCTCCATCGGGCTACTTTGATGTCAGCTGCCCAGACATCTCACCAATGATGTGGTTGTCCCCCCGCATCCGGGATGGCACAAGGGACAGAAAGAGATAAGCACAAACATTTGGTTGGCAGTGTGAGTGGAGGAAAGAGTGTCATTTTCTCTGACAAGGATGATTTTTAATCCTTTCTGTGATATTATTTGCCCTTCCCTCTTTTCTTCTTTTTTAATTACAGCAAGTTGATTACGTTACTCAGCATTTCCTTGGCTGAATGATGCATATAATTTGATGATGAATATGACAGAAATGCCACAATATATGTCGCAGCCTATAAATTCTTGGGCTTTTTGAACTGCTACCTGCATACAGCGCTGACAGCCTTCTGAAAGGCTTGATATAAAACAGTTCAGCCAGCTGAAGTGAGGTGCACTTGTCCACAATATAACCCATATATATAGCAGTTAGAGTCATACTTTTCTTTATTCTATGTATCTCATAATCTACAGTCACTGTTACACTCAATTTTATTTCAGGCAGCTTTAACAGTGCGCATCAAGTGAGTCTGGCAGGAGGCTTACAAGAAGCTCTCCATCCCCAAACTTCATTACCACAAGTAGTTCAAAATGGTCACATTCTTGGCAGGTGAGCAGAGATGCCCCAGGCAGCATGAAGCCCAACTGCAGGACTGCTCAAACTGCTGGAGCCAGACCTGGTGGCTGGTGCTGTTGAGGGTGGACATGGCCATTTTGCTGACTAGATACTCCCTGCATCACTGGGAGGCTGCAATTTGGCATCTCTGTTGCCCTTGCTATTGTTTTAGATAGAGAGAAAGTTTCATGCTTTGGGACTGCAAACCTGGCAACCTACATAAATACTGGATCAACACTCATGTGCCCAAGTCATTGACAGTGACTGTTTCTTTTAGGGGAATCCAAAATTACAGATGCTTTCTCAGTTGCTAAGCTGTTGTTCCACCTAATGAACAAGTACTGATGGTGGCGTTGAGGCCGGCAAGCAGCTAAAATCACAGGTTTTTACCACAATATGTATGGGCTTTGGGACTGTCCTGGGCCTGCCAAGTGTGATGAGAAACTGGGTGAACATGTTCTGTCAGGAGAGCTTAACAGAAAAAAAAGGTGTCAAAATCACCATAAATGTGCAAATTTCTATTTTTATGAACAACCTGGTGAAAATTTACATTAGTTTCCCTTTTGTCACAGCAAACATACTCATTTGTCCTAATTCAGGCTGGAGATGTTCCAGATAAGGTGTTTGATTGTCCTTTTTACGTGGTCATGATTTGTTCTTATGTCATGTTAATGACCTGAAGGTGGAGTTACTGTAAAACATGGAGTGTTTTTTCCTCATAATTTAGAAAAAAAAATAAAGAGTTGGAAAAATAATTTTGAATTTTTCATCAAAAATGAAAAAGAAATTCAAAACCCAAAGATGATTATTTTGCTTCTCTTCCAGCTTTCTGTTATGAAACACATTTACTATTTTTTGAACTGCTCTGGTAAAGGGCAAGTCATGTAATTCCTGGAGAAGGATGATCTCAGGATATGAAAGAATCTAAAGTGAAGCCAGATGAAAAATGAGGATTTGAGGGATTTGCTTTTATATTTCTCTTCAACTCGCCAGTGTTTTTGGAATACGCCTAGGTGTTGCATGTGCCTGTGTGTTTTCTGAACTGGTGCCATGGCAGAAGCAGCAAACCTGCAACAGAAACTTTGCCTAAGCACATGGGCAATTACATGATATGTCAGAATTTTTTAGGCAGATTATGAGCTTTATGCACAATGTTTTCTTCTTCTGTGTTTTCTTAAATATTACCACAACCCCCATTAAAAATAGCTGGGTCACAACTGATGGTCTGCCAGTTACAGCTCCTACGGCTAACACTTCTACTCTTTGCATGTTGTGAAGTATTGTGAAATGCACTGCTGCTTCTGTGAGTCAGGAACTTTGCTGGTACATTGGAAAGCTTTGTGTGCATGTGAGATGGGTAGTGCTGAATGCAGCCTTTGAGTATATACCATAAGAGACCTCTTGACTTGAAACCGTTTCCCAGGTAACTTTGAAGAACTGATGGACTACACTGTGGTCCCTCTTGTTGCTGGAAGTGCTGGGCCTTTAGAAAGTTGGAGCATACTCACATTCCCAATATTAACACAGTTCTATTCTTTCATGTAACCTCATGTTGAAGTGACAAATTTGGAGAAGAGATAGTTATCAATTTCCTTTATATTATCTATGGTTCTCAATGTTCTGTCTGCTGCAAAGCATGTGTAGGTACTACTGTTTTTCAGCCCAAGACCATCTTGTAGCAACAAGCACCTCCATAACCCCACAGATCAGTTATGGTGTTTCTTTCACAGGAGTATTTCTGCAGATCTCCTTGGTCAGGCTCAGAGGGCAGCAGGACTGTTTTCTCTCCAGCTTTAAGCTGCCTCACTCAGATTACACTCATCCTTGGTTCTTTACATTGCATGCTGATAAGCGGCCGTTTGATCTTAAACTATTTTTCTTTTTAATTTATTGTTTGAACTATTTTGTTGTGTGTGTGTTAATTTGAGATTTTGGCTGCATTGGGTGCTTCCTTCTTTGGCTGTTGCCTTCACAGATATCACAGGAAAACAGTTTTCATTACTAGTAGACTGACTCAAGGGGTGCAGGACTTTTGGTGCTATGTGAAACATGCTCTGTCTTGAAATTTGTGTGATTCTCCTTTGGAAGTATTAATGTTGTGGGCTGTGGAGTTTTGTTTTGTTTTTTTTTTGAGGAGGGTGTTAATGTTTCAGATTTTTTTTAGTTTAACAATTGTTGGACATTTTATTTTTCTTACCTTCTTTTCCCCGACCTGTTTTTCTGTGGTCTTTTTCCTTTTAGATATTTATGTCCCCAACCAGGAAACCATCAAAGTCCATGTGTGCTTCCTTTCTGCTCAGGAAGGCTCCTAAATATACAAGGCAAGTGCCTAGTTCCTGATGAGGTCTCAGCAACCTACTGTCGTGTTTAAGCTTTTGTTTTTGTGTATTCTTAAACTGCAGCTTCCATTTAATGTTTCCGAGTGAACTCTCGTTAATAAATTGTTTTATATGGGAGATGAAATCCCGTACCCTTTGGTGGATGATGAAGGGGCATTTTAAATGACTGGTGAGATCTGAAACTTCTTGCTCTGCTTTATGGCTTCTGTCAGTACTAAGTAAATGTAACAGCCAGGCCCCGGTCACCCAGCCAGGTGCCTGGCATAGAGGGCAAGTGGCAAAGCACAGTTCACATCTATGCAGCTCATATCTTCTCTCCACCAAAGAAGGGTGCTCCTGTCCCTAATGCTTATTGTGGTCATCCCTGGCATACTGCAGTTCCTAGAACTTTGCTGGAAAATTGCCTCTGGGAAGACTGGCTGGGTTGGGTCCTGTTATTACATCCATATTGGAGCAAGGAGTTGCAAGGGTTGTGGAGGAACCTCCGGGTAGGTGTATTTAGTACCCAGTTTGGAGGAAAGGCTGGATTCTGGATCCCGAGGTAGGTTGCTCAACCTTCAGTACAAACCAGTTGTAGTTTTAACAGATTCTTACAAAATACAGCTCTAAATTTTGTAGCTTTTTGTTAACTGTGTTAAAGTATTAATGCATGAATAAATACTGAACTCACACTGAGCACAAGCTAATTAAAAGCATTAGCATATTTTGTATAAGCATCATAAGAAAGAGATGAATGAGGATAAATTTACAGTCACTGTGTTCCCATGCTAGTTTCACAGTCCCATTCATCCTGCTATTGCCTTCTTAGTCAATATTTCAGCATAAATAAAAGCCTCTGTAGTTTGATTAAACTTGCTTGGCCCACCCTGTCTGAGGCATGACTACTGTAGTGCAAAGGATGCAGACATGCTACTGCTTGTCTGCAGACAGATAAGGCTTGCGTTGTGCAAAAGGAAGCAAATAACAGCTTGCTTCTGAGTGTAAACTGGAGCAGCTGTGGACTGCAGCAGCCATCTAGCCAGTTTAACCGGTTACATACAGTGGGTTCACGTGGTAGCATTCAGCATGAAATCCCATGCCTGACTTTCTTAGCAGGCTTTAGGATGTAGTGTCTGGGAGCTGGGGAGAAGATGAGGGAAGTTCCAGAAGCAAAGCTGGAAGTATATCAGGTAAAACAGAAGTGAGATGGAGATTTTAGCTTTCACCTTTTGAGTGCTATTTAACATTAGAGTTCAAGACAACTGTTTGTGCCATGCTTCAAGGGATTGTCCTGGCTGCTTCAGCCAGGGGGTAGGGTGCCATCCTGAACAGTGGGGCTTTGTAGGAGCAGGAGCTGCAAGGGCTGCAGGGTGGAGCTGCATGTGGAGGGAGGGACGACCTGCCTGGGGAGAGAGAGAGGGGTTTGACTGGGATGTCACTGCCAGCATCCCCTTCTCCTTGTGTTTCATCCGGAAATCTCCCTTATCTGAGGATATGGATGTTGTCCAAGTGGTATAAATGCTTAGCTTTCAGCATGTGAATAAACATGGAGAAGACAGGTAAAAAGCCAGGGAAAGGCAGGGTTTGGAGGTGGCTGTGGAAAGTGGGGAGTTGCACAGTGACACCGGCCTTATCCTGTCTCCTGTACACAGCCATTTGCTCTTTTGCCATGAGAGCTATGACCCAGAATGCTGCTGAATGGCAGCTCTGAACTGTCCTTTTCTTTGTACAGGGTGTCTGTCAGTTAAGGAATGAGGGTGTTGATCACTTGGTAAGTATACTGATCCCGGTGTCATTTGGCTAATCATATTGACACTTACCACTGCCTGATGGGGAAAAAATGGGAATAAATGTCACACATTTTAAATCTGAACTGCTAAATGACATTTAATGTTCTGGGCTTTTTGCCCAGTAGGATGCAAAAGTGATTGTTCATCTCCTGCCTCTTTAAAATCACTGAGGTCTTTTGGGGGGATCTGGATGGGTACCTGGAAGGAGGCTGTGTGGCTTGATAAGCACTCTCCTCCCACCATGGTGTAGCAACAGCAGCTCTGCCTCCCTTTGGAGGGGATGGTATTTCTGTGCTTGCCAGCTCTTTACTTTTGCTTTTGCTACTGCCACCTGTGCAGTGCAAGTGTGCCAGGAGCAGGAGACATGTAGGGCATTGGTACCATCTCTCTGTGTTCTGCAGAATAGGGCAGAGCATGAGGAACCGCTCTGGGCCTCTGAGGGCTGGGAGCCGAGAGATGGCACACACGATCTGCAAGCCAGGAGTGTGAGAACTGAGATGTCCCTCTCACTGCAACTTCTGCTCAGCATCTCACCTGTCAGGACTGACTCTGAAATACCTTGTGGTGGGAAGAGAGAATCTAGCCACAGATGCCTGCTGCGTTTTAGCAAGCGGATGCTCCTTCCAGGGAGCAACTTCTGAAAGCTGCTTTTCCCCCTATCCCATTGGTCCAGTTTGCTCCCCTGTCCAGTGAGGGATCAAGAGGAGAAGTAGGAGAGGCAAGGAGGAAATGCAGACACCTTTTTCTATGGGCAGTAATTTAATGCATGAAAAACCAACTAACAGCTCCTTCCCTGTGGCACCAGGGAAAGCATCTCTCATGATCCTTTTCCCAACCTCCCCTGCCTAAACCCGTTTCTCTTTATCTGAATTGTATTAGACAACACATATTTAACCAAGTCTTGCTAATGTCTGAGCTGGAACTAGGTCAGGGATTTTTCCAGAAAAAAGTAGGGAAACCCTTTCTAACGTGACTACTGCTTGTGTGTAGTGCGAGCTGTCTGGGGGAGGGGGAAGGCAGGAGGGCAGGAAGAGCAGCAATGTGGTCTTTAGCAGGTGTCGGGGAGAGCAGAGTCTAATGAGAATCATAGAAACACTTGAAAGGTTTTTAACTCCATACAGGATTTTCAGGGGCTGTTGATAGGAAACAGTAGTGACCCAAGTGACGGTTAAAGGGATGAAAGGAAGCCCTTCGGATTAAATAAGATTTAAGAAATAAAAGGATTAGTCCTAGACAAAAGTTAGATTTAGGGGTTTATTTAACCAGTGTAGTGTGGCATGATGGGATGTGGGGCATCAGAAAGGAGATGAAAAACTAAATAAAAAGACAAATGCGAGAGCTAGTAGGGAGGCAAGGAATCAGCACAACATTTCCAAAAACCCTTCACAAACCTTCTTATAATTGAAAATGGCACAAAAAAAAAAAAGAAAAAGAGAGTCGTTTTCATTAGCAACCCTGGCTTCTTTACATAGTAATAAGAAATGTCACAATGACCAGAAATCTTCTGTGATGGGGCTGTCAGCTCAAATCCCTGCCACAGGAGGGAAGAGCCCACATTGTCAGTCTACTTTCACTTAGAGATTAGATGTCTGATGAGGTAAGATCAGATTTATATAGAACCATCATTCTATTAGATTCATAATTGTGCTCTGAAGTAGGGGCTCATAGAGGGAACACTCTTGTTTAAGAGATCTCCATTTGAAGGTCTCTAATGAAGTTGTTGGCAGCCTTAGATATTAGGGGTATGATTGGTGGGGCCATGAGTCTAGAACTCCTCCAGGCAGCATCTGTTGTAGGAACATTTCATCTTGTAGCTGAAGACCCAGTACTGATAAGTTTCGAGAGCTCAACTTCTCAACTTCTGGCTGAATCATCTATAGGTGATAATTTCTACCGTAAGGGAGGTATAGAAAAATAGGATACAGTAAAGAATTTTACTTCAATGGATCCATTATTCTCTTAGTGATTCTTTCAAAGTCCACTGAAGACAGTAGTGTGACTACCAGCAGTTTTGACTCAGACCTTAAGAAGGCATAGTCAGGTAATGTGGGTGTTCTTGGCTTCTTGCAAGTGCTATGTTGGGAAAACACCGCCTCCTCTGTTCCAAAAGATGCTGTTACTCCTAATCTCCAGGATAGTTGTGGACCTTTCTAGTGTGTTAGAGACTATCAGAGGAATAACAAATGCACCTTTTTTCCTCTCTTCAAGTCTCCAAAGTGAGACTAGATTCTTTTCTTGTCTAGGTGCAAAAGCAAATGTGTTTTGTGGCCTCATTTTACCAATAGGAAGACTTTTTATAATCCTAGTTATGACCGGGCTAAGAAGGTTTATGATAATTGGTGGATATTCAAAATAAAGTAATCCAAATTTCTTCTGCCAGCATTTCTGGAAAGATGTTGACATAGAAATGTTTCTTCAGACATTTTCTTATCACTTGTTCTGTTATTATACAGGAATGCCAATAGGGTTAACAAAAAAATTTTAAAGCTAGGAAATGCCTCTATTTAAGTTTATTGGGAAACTTTTCTAGGGTACTTAGTGGTTTAGTCCCTAAAATAGCCCAGAGTAGGGTTTTGTGTCAGTGAAGTTTGACCTGAATAAGAAATCCGGATATAAGTAAAAGATTTACATTTAATTTTTTGTTGCTTTGTGTGCTTTATATTGCTGTCTGTGAAGATATGTATATTCCAGGTTGATTTGCTTTGTATGGAAATGGAAGCTTGACTAAAATTTTTCAGAAAGTGCTTAAGAGACATTTTATTTCTCAGTAAAATGGCCTTCAATATACTGACTAAATAAAAAAATCTCATTTTTCTAAATCTAAATTACCCAGTTTCATTCATTATAGGCTTTGTTCAGTTGAATGAAAGCAGCCAAAATTTATTTTTCTTAATAAGCTGCTCACCATATTATTATTACAAAAGTAATATGGTCCCCATGCAGACATAATTTTCAAAGGTACTTGGATGTCTGCTTGGATTTTCCAAAACACCTTGCTGGATGAAGTGTCTAATAACTCATGATGTCAGTGAGCATATGTCAACATCTGTTAGTGCTTAGGTACCCTTGAAATCGGGGTTTTCAAAGTTTGCTTTAAATAACTTGCCTGCAGCCCCAGACTCCTTGACTGTGTCTTCGCACTTCCAAGTAAATGCAGTCAAGTCCAAGGGACAGACATGTCATTCTTTGGACCAGTGTAAATCCTTCCTGGCCACCAAGCTTTTCCATGTCCTTGCTATTGAGGGCTGGAATTTACAGCCCTGTGTCCATCCATGTGTTCATATGAACTTCAGGAGGAGGGTGAGTTTGTTGGTTTGGTTGATTTATCCCCCCCCCCCCCCCCTTATTAAAAATCATGATGTACACCCATCAAATCCTGTTGCAGACCATCCAGGTGACACCTAGGAGAGCCCTGTGGATTTCCTTTAGCCCCCAGCCCTTCCTTTCCCAGAGGAGATAACTTGGCTAAGCTTAAGCAGGTTTTCGTGAGCATAGTAAATGCCAGGACATTCAGACACAGGTTATTTCAAATCTTCACATTTCAGAGTTTCATATTCTTCTTCCAAGGCAGTACAATGGCTAATTTTTCAGTGGATGTGTTGGTTGCTATTGATGTTTCTGTTTGGTTTTTAATCTGAAATCAATTATCTGTCATGGAAAACGTCTTCGTGGATGAGCAACATCTGGAAAATATGTTTAAAAAAATAGAGAAAATTAAGGTACTAATAAAAGGAAGTTTGGGACATCATGTTAAACAATGCCACTAGGCTGCCTATAGGTAGGACAAGAATGAATGCTTTAACCATGTTTCAGAACATCCTGGAACACTGATTTTTATGGAAATGCATATTTACGATAATTTATTCCAAACTTTGAGAAAGTTCCATCGTTATTTCCCTTTAAAAATTATATTTAGTTTGAGCATGCTTCTGAACTGCTGTCTTCCCTTATTTTTGTCTCCTTTTTAATTAGAGTGGAAGAAATGCTGAAATATTGTTGGGGTGGACTTGAAATTCCTCAACCAGACCATACCAGAGGTTTCAGAAGAACAGAAACCCCCTTTGTCCTGAGCCACAACAGAATACTTTTCTGTTGTCCAAATGTCTCCCTGGGGACAGCCTTCACACATAAACAATTTTTGCTCACTAGCAACAGGGGTTTACCTGGCAATTCCTGCTCTCTGTGCCATTCTACCAGCTCCCCTGACCCAATTGTTGCTGTTAATGTAAGCTCGAAGGAGCTCACACCCCTTTCAGGCACTCACCCATATCTTTTTTACAGCCCCAAAATGAAATTGGCAGAGCAGTTGGATTGTTCCCTGCTAATCACATATTACAAATAGCCACAAAATAAGACAGCTAAGGAAAAGTTATGTGTTTTTTCTTATCTCTGTCTTATTCATTCTCCAAAGGTACTTTTTTTCTAGGTGACATTTCTGGTTTAAGCTTAGAAAATTTTTTATATCAGCTTGGGAAATGATAGGGCAAAAGCTATGTGACTTCAGACTCTGTGGTCTTAAAGGTCATTTCCAACCTAAATGATTCTATGGTTCTACTCCTTCCTGTTGTTGTTAGTAGACACTATATATGATTTTGTTGGGGTTTTTTTTGTGTTCTACTGTGGGAAGCAGTAGCGAGGTGGAATGCTGAAATCCCAGCTCAGATGAGCTGGCTCTGCATATAAAGGTATCACATGAAGCTTGCTGAACTCAGACCCTCTTTTACATGAGGTCATTGTGTTGATTGTCTCAAGCCTCTGGTCAGCTTTGATGTGAGCTGCAATATTTCTGTGATCTCAGCCTACGGATAAGCTGATGGCCCTGGACTCAGCAGTGGTTAAACATGAATATAAACAAAGTGGAGATTTGCTTTGTGCCAGACTGAGGTCACTTTCAAGTATACCCACAAACTCATAGAAAATTGATATCTTTGGTTTAGTGCAAATACGTAATGATACCAAAAGAAACAGTATTCCAGGCAAAATAATATTTAATGCTTACCAGCTCACATACCTTGACTCTGTGATTTCAGTCTGTGGAAGAGATCACACAGTAACTCCGTAAATACTGGTGGAAGGCTTTGAATTTATTTAGGCTTCATATCTTACAGATTAAAGGGTTTCTGCACTACCTATTTCAGCCCTTCATTTTAATTTTTTTTTCCTTGAGTAAGTCACTGAAGTTGACTTTATGGGGCACTATACACTATATGATCGTGTATCAAATGTGTGTATATAACTGGGTAGACACTTTTATTTTTGTCCTTCTGGGTATTTATTTTGAAGGAAGTCATGTATGAACTGTCATTAGTTCTCAAATGACTGAAGCATTCAGCTGGTGTGTTTTGGGGACCAGATGGTTTGTCTGCAACTACTGAAGGATGGTATCTTATGTTTTACATTTTTAAGCCAGGGGAAAGGAAAAATGTAAGCTTACATAAAAGATGGTGGCATGCAAGGGATTGCTTATATGTTTCTAAGTACTGTCACCAGTAAATTATACCAAATTGAGCACATCAGAGGGAATATGGGAAGCATCTGTGGTGGTACAGAGAAAGAAGAAAGAGTTTTGCAAAGACAGAGAGACATATAACCTGCTTTAGTAGTCAACTTGGACAGTTAACCCTATTCCTTGGCCTAAGCCTAAGCTGAACATAAGGCAATAGCCTTTGGAGAGAGGCTTGTGTCTCTGTGTGCTGTGAGGAGCAAGGCAGCATGTTCTAGCACTCCTTTGATGCTTAGCAAATGGGTTTATTTTTTAGCATTTTGGTTAAGCTTCACAAAGTCATGAAGATTCCCTTTGGGACTGCAGATGTTGAAGAGTAAATTTTAAAGGTGGGCTCAAGCTGAAACCTGCTGAAGCTGCTTCTTTGTAGGAAAAGACCTTTTTGGGAGAAATTCTTTCAAATGATAATGAAAAGCTATGAAGCTGTCAGTGCAACCACTGAAAATCAAGATGGTTTGGAAATGGTAATGTGTTCACTGAAACAGGTAATGAGAACATTACATCTGGTCTTCTTCAGGATGAGTCACACACTTTTCCTCTTTTCTAATTCTGCAGAGACTTGGCACCTCTATGTGATGAAATCCATATACTGGCTGTGGTTACAGGGCTGAGCAAAACACAGAACAGATGAAGAGATACAGGTCAGTATGTGCATCTATAGCTGTTTGCCAAGATGACACAGATCCAGAGGAATGTTTGAATATTATCCAGAAATTGTCATTCCTGAATATACATCTACTGAGATGACCCTAGAGAATACACACCTGGTTTTCACTTAACCCATTGCAGAAGAGATACCAACTCAAGAGTCCTGAGACACTGAAATGTTTTCAGAGAGGTCAATGCTTTTCTAAAATATCCTGGGATTTGGGGTACAGTGGGCTGTGGTTTTAATTTTTTTCAAGAAAAAACCCAAAAAAACAAAACCACCCCAAGCAGCCAACTCTAAGAAGGGGGGGAGGGGGGGGCAGGAGGAAATGTACAATATTACTTCAGCTTTAGCACTTTGATGAATAGGGCACTTGGTTTGCTTTTCTTTTTTTGGGTTTTGTTTTTTTTCCACTTGCTTGTTTTCGATTTTATCTTACATAAACAATAGATAATTTTGAGAAGTAATTCCTGCAGTTAATGATATTCCCTGTACTCAGCAAGCCCTTTATCTGGAAGATGATGGAGCTTATGGAGAGAAACCTTCTCTGGTTTATGAGGTTAACAGTGCAAGATCATGTCCTCCATATTGACTGACTTTAAACCGGGGTGATAAAACTGCATGTAATCCACGAGAGTATTTCTATTTGGGTCCCTGGGAATATCCTACTTCCTGGGACCTGTTATGATAAAAACTGTTTGATGTTTAGTCTAAATTTTGCCTTTCTTAGTGTTGTCCTTGTTTCTAGTTGTTTCTCTTTTACTATCCTAACTTGTTATTCTTCTGCTAGCTGTTTATTCCTAACAGATGCTTGTAGGTGGTTAACATATGTCCCCTCAGTCATTGCTCAGCTAAGTTGTACACACAGAAGTTACTCCTTTCAATTTTTTTCCGCAGCTGAATCCCCTCTTCAGCTACTTACCATTTTCTTGGGTTTCTCATGGCTTCTAACATGCCTGCGTTTCTGCAGAGCTGACTGAAGTATCTTGGGAGTGGCGATTTGCTTCTTTTTCTTAAAAAAAAAAAATTAAAGCACAATATTTTTTTAATTAAAGCTGTTTATTATTTTCAGTGCTGTAGCTTGTGGGCCCTCATTGTTCTGGAAAGCTGCAGAACAAAATGAGAGGTCACGTTCTACAAATCTATTGCTTTTGCGAGTAGCTGCTTCAAAAAGGACTAAAACCCCAGCAAAACAAAACCAACAACTTATTCCACAGACAAAATAGCCACTGCTGAAATTGTTGTGATACCTGATGGCATTCAAAGGGTGCAATATCTCTCTCTCTGCTCAGTTGTTTTTTCCTTCTCCTCCACATCCTTTGTTGTTTGTAACTGTAGGTATACTTGGGCTTCACTCCAAAGTTTGGCTATGTCTTTGTTTCGTGTTGGGAACCCTGGCTTAGTATAAGCTCACAGTAGTTGGCAGCTTCTTGTTAAAACCAGTTGACGATGAATGCTGCTGCACTTGAGGTGCTGCATGTGCCGAGGTTGACAGACTGTTTCCAGACCGAGCCTGCATAGAGTATTACAAAGTAAGGTCTGGCCTCATGCCTGGAGACTTCCTTAGAAAGTCCGAGGAAGACGTGGCATGGCGTGACCATGGGAAGAGTAACCATCTTGTCCCAGTAAGACCTGGAGTACTGGAAGGGCTCCTCTCCTAGCAGATGGGGATTGGAATGGTGGCTGCCCTTTTAGAACAGCAGCAGTACCAGCAAGAGCCATTTCCCTAAGCAGCTGGTTTCCATCCTGTGCCACTGCAGGCTGCCACCCTGGTGGCCTGGGAGGTCTGCTGAGATGGAGCAGGTTATGGGGCTGCAGGTCTTTGTGTGACCTTGGAAACGTCACTGGCAGGCATGGCTGGGTGAGTCTAATCAAAGACTGCGAAGGGTGCCTGTGCAAAAGCTACAGTCAAGCTGAAGCCTCATGGGACTAACTTCAGTTTATTCCTCTCCTGATTGTGTTCACGTGTGAAAATGGTAACATGGAGATTTGAGGAAGAACAGACCATAGATGAAAGCAACGATCAGTCTTAAAGGACCTTTAAAAGAAGTTTTGAATAAGTATCCAGCATTGTGGAAAACACTTACCTGGGTAAGACTCTTTCCAAGAACAAATGAGGGATGATTTCTTTTGTCAGTAACATCAGTTACACACATGTGGGTAAGCATCACAGTCAGCAGCAGCTTCGCTGTAATCCGCAGGGCAACTGGAGGAAGGAAACTCTTGGGTGACACTTCCAAGCAGTCCAAATGTAGGCAGACAAAGGACCTCCTATTCCCCAAATGTAGGAATTGTGAAGTCTCCATGCATATCTCTAAGTATGCTCTATATATAGCATACTTTTCCAAGTGTTTAAAGGCTCCTATTGAGCAGCTTCTGTTACCTGTCATTATTTCCTCCAGTGGGAAAAGCGAGATGGGCATTTGCACCAAAGTACTGCTGCTATTTTCAGCATTAAGTCAGAAAAGGTGCGGGAAAACACTGAGAAGCAAACCTGCAATTTTCCCCAGCTTTTTGCTGTCTCCCTTCATTGCATGTCTGGGAGAAGTAAACAAGATCTGATGCATTTATATTGAAAAGCTTTCGCCAAAGTTGGAATCTCTCAGCTGCAGATGCTGGAGGTAGACATGATGCTTCCCATTTCTGGTCTACTGCATACACAGGGCTCTATCTGCTTTCAGACCCAGCGCTGCTTCAGCCCTCAGATCCTTAGGTTCATTTTGTTCAGCCTTCAGCAATGTGGCTCCCAGATGTGTTTTCTGGTATTTCGTTTATAACTGTGAGGAATCTACAGCATCCACTCACCCTTGTGTCTGTCGTCTTTATTTTTTTTTCCTGGCATTGAAGTTCTTTGAACAGGACATTCCTATTAACATCAACAGTCAAAACCTGAAATAAAACCAAAAAACCCTGTCAGCTTTTCATTCTCACCAGGAAGATCTTAAAGGTAGAACTTCAACACACGTTTTTGTGGGAATGTCTGCCCGTAAAGCTTTGGGGTTTTTTTGTTTACCACTATGCTAAACCAGTTTTCACCTCTTGTCTCACATTCTTAGGCAGTGTATCCTTTCAGCTTTCAGCTTTATGAGTATTGATATCAGTGTTGTAGCTACGATAGCTTTGGGATGTAAATGGTTTATTATACCAATGTATGAAGCTGAGAAAAAAAATGAGCTGCAGGAAGGCTTGCATGCCTGAAAGCTTGTCTGCTTTCTCCAGCTATACAGGACTTGAAAGATATTATCTCTTATAAATCTTGCCTTCCTTTGTAGCATGTGGTTGGATAATTATCTTGAACTATTGCTTGGATAAAAGATTTCTGAAGAAACTGGGCACACAATGTAGCCTTTGCTAAATTGTCTAAAGGTGATTTCTTAAAAGAAGTGATTTTTCTCTTGGTTTATTTCACAAACGCACAAAAATGCCTTTTGCCATATGTATTTATAGGCCACTTTAAAGCACAGAGAATGTTTTCTTCTTACAAATCTTCACATGCATAACAAAAAATACAGGCACGTTTTTAGGTAAGTAATTCTGAAAAGGTATCACTCTGACTTCAAAGTGCCTGATAAATCTAGATTAGAAAGGAAATTAATTTGAAATTTTAAATCATGAGCCTCAGTGCACTGGGGAAAATCAAAAAGGTAAAAGATCGGAAAAAACAGCTCAAGAGGGACTGTGGGAATTTGAGTTGTTTTCTTTTTATTTATTTTTTAATTCATTTTGTTTCACAGGACCTTCCTATACCCCCTGCTGCAATGAGAATACAGCTTCAGCACACTTTGCTTTTTCAGGCTTTGGATTTGCAAGCTCACCAGCTGGATCCTGAAGGAGGTTCATGAACTTTGCAGCACACAGCTAGTCTGATCTTGCCTGCACATAGTTTTAATTGCTGTATCTAACAATTGGTTTGTACTCTGAAGTGTAGGGTATACAATTCCAAAAGTATTGCTGTCAATGACGATAACTTTGTGTATTTTCCATATCCATATCCCATTATTTGAATGCTGATTATACCTCACCCTGTTCAGCTTTTGGGACAGTGGCTCCTCATTTTAATCCTGTGCTTTACAGAAAAGCACTGTGTTTAGTTGCTTTGGATACTTAGTTGTATTTTATTGCAGAGGCCAGGACAGAATGAAGAAAGACCCCATCCCGTCTTCTCACTAAATGCCATATTTTATATACTTCCATCAAATCCCAGATTGACCATCACTTTTCTAATGTTAGTGATTCTAGGCTTTACAAATTTGCTTGACAGGAGGAGCTCTGCCTCTTGGCTAATCCTACTTCTGCCCTGCAATACCTTCACTGAGGAGGTTATTCCTCCCCTTCCTTATGAAGCCAAACATTTCCTTTGCTCTTGGCTGCCATTGAACAAGAAGCTTTCTCCCATCTCCTTGCCTTGCCATGTCTCACACTTTTCTCCTTGAACTGAAATGGTTGTCAGGACCCTGTCAGAAATAAGACCAGCTTTGGTTTGGTTTTGGTTTTATTTTTTTTTTAATACTTCAGATGGGTTCTTTCTGTGTCTTATATTTGTTTTTACCATTGTATTTCTGATTTTATTCACCTTATAGTCTGCTCCAGCCTGGACAAAGCCTTGAATAACCAAATCATCAGTCAGTGCTGGCTGTTTTTTCCCTCCACCTTTTAACTGATTCTAGAACATATTTATTAAACAGCGCACCATTTCAGGGTTCCAGCTGATGACTGCTGCATACAGAATTCATTACTTGATCCTATCCTTTGTTTTCTAACTTGTTTCTGAACTAGCAGCAATTCTCTGCCTTTCTCCCCAAGAGGACGTAACTTTTGTATGGCTTTTCAAAAAGACATTGCCAGTTGTGTCTTCACTGTGTACAGGGCAGGACCCTGATCACCTACAGGAAGATAACATTTGAGGTTTCTGATTAAAAAACAATTCTTCATGAACACTATGCCCCAATTCTGAAGCATTTCATGATTTAAAAGATTTGGATATGTCAGGGCAGAGCCTCATGTGGGTTCTAGTTCTGTAGCTTCAAGTCATTATTCTGCCATATGGGTAATGTTAATCAGGCTGACTTAATCTTCTTTGAGGCAACATAACTGCCACTCTCGACCTACATATTTTCATACTTATATTATCTTTTTGTTTATGTGTGATAAGTCTGAACTATCTGTAGTGGGAAAGGGAAAGGAGAGAGGGTTTTGTGTTTGGTTTTCTTTGCCCAGCTTCTAGTTAAGCTTTCAAGTGTTGTTAAAATCTAATGTACTCTCCAAGGCCTTGTTCTGTGTATTATAATCTCTAATCATCTGTGCTACAGTTTTCACAGAAGTGCTAAAACCATTTTGCCACCACTTCCCTGGCAACTATTCAGAGAGCCTTTCAAAGAATGAAACTTTTAATGAACTACAAATCCAAGACATTTTTGAGTCCTTTAGAAAAACTTGGCATTTAAAAGGCTGCTTTAAGTCCAACGGTAATTTTCTTATCTGCAGTGTATAAAATCACTCCTCTAGCTCCTTGTAAATGTCAGCACAGAAAAGGGACAATGAAAAGTCAATTGTCTGTATCATAATTAGTAGAAGAAAGTAAATGAATATTAAAGGACAGTAAACAGGTTTGCTGAGGAGAAAAGGTCTCCACACTTTTGCTTTTTCCTCCAGAATTGCATACAAAATTGAAAAATGGTCTCTCTTACTACAAATTCTTATATTTCTGGATATTATTGTTTAATAAAGATGTCCACTCTACAGTAAGCAAGACTTTAATACCGGACAAATGTGACTCCATGTAGAACAAAACATGATATTTTACCCATTTTCTATACCAAAATCCTCAAGTACACAGTTTGCAAATGAGATAAATAGATGCAAGGAAGGTACAAACTTTTTCAAAGTCAAAGTATGTAAAATAGAGATTTACAGATTTTCTTTTCCAGTTCTTCATTAGGTATACCAGTAAAATCAGAACTAAAAAAGGAAATACGAAGTTATAGGGACTTTTTTCATTTTTGGGGCTTTGGTGGTGTTTTTTTTTACTTTTTAGAAATGGCCTGAATTTTCAGGTAAGATCTTGATCTTCAGCTTTTGAAGTGCTTCAACTCGCTCTCATTTCCTCAACACACTTCTAAATATTAACAACAGGGATGGAATCTTTTTCTGATTTCACTTGACTGTGACAGAAGTCTTGACTAGTATAACTCTACCTGGTGAAAATGAGTATATATGAGAACAGAGCTAAGTATGGCCTAACTGTTTTTATTGGAGAAGTAGAGGGCATGGGAAGAAAGCATGCAAAGTCCAGCACATTGCTGCCACTCCAGCTTTGGGTGGAGGAAACACGCTTTTACCTTAGTGAACTTGGAAAAATGCCAACAAAGCCTTTGTTTTTCAAATCCCATGAAAATCTCTCTATGGGACTGTGTAAATGCCACAGAAATTTCATTCTTGACATTTGAATGATGCCAGATAAGAGACCTGAGCCCTTTCTTTACCAAGGTTTTTGTGAGAATCAGACAGACTTATCTCAATCATACTCATGCAGGCAGTAAAATCAATGCTAAGATTACAGCAAGTCCCCAGCTAGTGAGGGAAGTTACTGAAAGCTTATGAATTAGTTTTGGGGTCTGGCCTTGGCAGGTGTGAAGAGTTTGCCTGTTAATGGCTTTAGGAATTTATTCTCAGATTGTTTCTAAATCTTGTGCTGTATTCCCATGCCATGACAATAAATCACTACACAAATTTCTAACACCTCATGTGTGCACATATTTTTTTTCTCCTAACACTTCCAGGTATGGGGAACACTTGGGTGGTTATGCTCAGCGCCTTACTGAGGAGAGAAGAGGAGCTCAGTGAATGTGTCCTTGCAGAGGAGTCTACGCAGAACGGGAGCCTAAGCCCAGTTCCTGCATCCCAGTTTGGTGGTATAGTCACACAGCTACTGCCCTTCTCTGTAGATATTTTCCACGCCTTGCACCCACAATGGGAATTAGTCTGAAAATTTGAATGGTGTAGTTATCCAAAGTAATAGCATTGAGAAAGAAATATTCTTTTGCCTGCAACTTGCTTGATAGAGGTACCTTCACAACTCTCAGACTGCCCTATAGATGTCAATAGACAACATCAGTTCAGAGACCAGCACACCTGTGTATTCAACAACTGCCTCAGAAATTCAGTGAGTCTTGGCAGTTTCATTCTGTTATTCTTCCATGGATGAGAGACGTGAGAAGTACCATCATACAGATCTCACAGTAAAGAATGAAGCAGCCTTTTTCCTCAGCAGTGAAATGTGAGCAGTTGTCGTAATTTGCAGACATTTTAATCCCTTGCTGTTAACTTTGTTTTGGAACAAAAGGATGAAATTTCTTGTGTTTCCTAGAGGCCATAAGCTAGATTGCTAAAAAAGAATGTTACCCCCAGCAGACAATAATAATTTAGATACTGATACCAACTTGTATCTTTCCTCTGCTTTGCAAGCTTCTATCTTAGACAGTTTCAGAAACTTAACAAGATTTCAGAAGAGCAACAGCAATTTAAATACTGGTGTAGTATCATAATATCTCTGGAGACAGCTTTTATTCCTATGAAAAATACAGCAGGATATTAATTAATATTTCTTTCAAACTAGAGTTGAATACTTCAGATCAGTGATATTAACCTCTAAAGGATGATGCTGATGGGAGGTTTTCTCAGGTCCCATTCAGTCTTCACTGCATCACTCTCCCCTAAACCACCATACTACAGAAGTCAGCTGTAAATATGTCATGAGCATATCATAACACCACATTACCTGTGACATTCAAGGGCATGAGCACATCTTAATGCACCATACGAAGATCTCATGAGACAGCACTAGTAGCTTTACTGTGCTAATTTCTCTCATTTCTACAGACTTCTTCAGCAGCCTGAAATGCTAGACAACCTATGTGAATTATATTTCTGAAATCTTTGGAATTGTTCTTAACCCCACATTCTTGTTTGACTGCAGCATTTGTAGTTTTCTACCAGGATGCATTTCCATGGGGTGAAGCACCTGTTGGAACCAGGGGGTCAACCAAGAGTGAGTTCTACCATGGGGTAGAACTTTATACGTTTACCTGCAGGGTCAAAGACATCTCTAACTAACATGTATCTGCAAACCTGAAGACTTAGAGCTCCTATGTTAGGTTTTTGTATTTATCTAGCGTAATGACTACGTGATCTTTCACAAGGAGATGTAAGCTTGCTCTGTCTTTGCTCTGAGTTGACTGGAAGCCATATAACAAACTAACATGGCACCAGGCCTAAACTAATATGCCCTGCTTCTCAGCTGAACTTTATTAGCTTGGGCTTGATGCCCTGCTAACCGCAGCTGTGGATTTCTCGTCGGCTTGGGAGTACAAGCAGAACAAGCTCAAGTTCTCTCTGCAGGTAGTGCAGTAGGGTTTTAATGCTTATGAATAGAATCAGCATTAGAAATCTGAATGTTTCTTCTTTCTGCCCTCAAAACAAGCCATGATGTGATTTGCATGTGCTTCTATGTACAGCCCCTCTATCAGCAAGCCCAGGGTATATTTCAGTCTTTGTAATTTTGCTTTACTATCAGAAAATCATTCTTTGTGCTATTAAGTAGTCTGTTCCTTTGCACTCCTTTTGTAGTTGAAGAGAGTGATCTTCCTAGCTCCTTAAAAAACCCCAACAAAACAAGCAAGCAACTAAACAAGGACAACAGTAGAAGATTAACAAAGAGTAGACAAGGAAAGACCTGTGGAAGAAAGAGGTGATTCTTTGGAAATGTCTTCAAATTATTTAATCTATATGTCTGACCTGGAAATTGGCTTCCTTCTAAGAACAGCTTTGAGGGAATTTTTATTGTGAAAATGTGTTCCTGGAAAAAGCCTATTAGTTAAAACCAAGCACAGCCTCTCAGGAATGATGAAGTCCCTTGGGGTCCTTCTCTGGGTTCTAGTTCAATACAATCTGAATTAAGTTGGGTGGAAACTTTCAACAAAGGTGAGTGCTGGCCTGCAGTGAGGAGGCTATCACACTTTTTAGAGTAGGTCTTTGTTTATCATAGAGTCATAGAATAGTTAGGGTTGGAAAGGACCTTAAGATCATCTAGTTCCAACCCCCCTGCCATGGGCAGGGACACGTCCCGCTAAACCATGTCACCCAAGGCTATGTCCAACCTGGCGTTGAACACCGCCAGCGATGGAGCATTCACAGCTTCCCTGGGCAGCCCATTCCAGTGCCTCACTACCAGAACAGGAAAGAATTTCTTCCTCATATCCAATCTAAACTTCCCCTGTTTAAGTTTCAACCCGTTACCCCTTCTCCTATCACTACAGTCCCTAATGAAGAGTCCCTCCCCAGCATCCCTATAGGCCCCCTTCAGATACTGGAAGGCTGCTATGAGGTCTCCACACAGCCTTCTCTTGTCCAGGCTGAACAGCCCCAGCTTCCTCAGCCTACCTTCATACGGGAGGTGCTCCAGTCCCCTGATCATTCTCGTGGCCCTCCTCATCTTCATGCTTCAGGTTTCTAATTAGAGTGTCTGTAGTTCATGGATTTATGGACACATAGGAAAAAGGGGTATGCTGCCTGCTGAACTTAAGTGGTTTCTTTTCTCCCCTTTCTCACTATCCACCTCTTCTTTTCACACCCAAACACCTACTACTGTTGAAGTGGATGCTGACTTTTTAGTGATTGATTTGAGTTTGCCAAGCTATTTGTCTTTCACAGCAAAATTTAGGATGAATATTTAATAGTTCTTTCTTCCCATTCAGAATTGCTCAAGCATTTTAATTAAGATTCCTAACTTTGAACAGGTGAAGTTTTTGAAAAAATGACTGGTTGTACTATTTGTTCAGGCTGTATCTAAAACTATATAGAAGAAGGGCATGTGATAATAGAAATCAGTTAAAGATGTTTCTATATCAAAATCTGCTTTCATTTGTTTATTTTGTCAGAGATTTGATCAATGTGCTATCAAGATATGCAAAGATATAATTTTACATAAATTGCTATCTGTTTACAGACACTTCTGCAATTGCATAAAACAGTCTCTAAAGTGCATTGAGCTTATTACTAAGGGGATATTCAGAGAATTTTTTCTAGCTCACCAAAAATGCAGACAAAAGCTTAGGTTTTCCACCTCCACACTTCTCTGTAAAGTCATGTAATCCCATGGGTTTGACTGGGGCAGAATCCAGTCCTGAATCTGGAGATACGGTATGAGTTGCATAGCAGTTGGACATCACTGCGCATGAGATCAGTGAGAGAAGGGAACTGAGAATTCTGAATGCTATCTGATGCCTCTGTGTTACTGCCTTCCATGTGTTTATTTGAGGAAATATTCCTACGGCATATTAGAAGGTAATGCAACCAGCCTAGGCTCTCCTTAGATGTTGAGTGGTAGCTATTTCCCAGAATGAGACAAGTTTGCCTTTGAGCAAATAGATGTTGTCTTCTGTTGGGAGTGCCAATTTATTTGGCTTGCAGTATTGTTCATTTTTGTGATAGCAGCCAGGATTTTAAGTCACTGGAATAGAACTGGAATCTGGAAAATACCTTGTTTTGAATGTGTTTAATTAAAACCGATGGAAAAGTGATGTTGAAATTCAAATGTTTTTAATCTAGAGGCACTTTTCTAAATTCTCCACTTTCTGCGTGATTTTTACATTACTCAGCCACGGGAAATAATTTGATAGGGGTGGATAGAGAAGGAAGAAAAGGAGGCTTTTCTTCATTTTCCTGTCTGTGATTTTATTGTTATCATTTTGTGGTTGCTGTAGTGGGCTGCCTAAGCAGGCCACCCATTTGTCTCTCTTGAAGGAGTTTACTGAGCTTTTGCCATTTGCTAAATTTGCACAACCCTCTGCTCCACTATAGTTGCCTTCATAGCAAGGGAAGGTGATATCACAAATAATTTACTATTTCAAATGAAAGAAGGAAGCAAATGAGCAGATAGAGCTGGCTTTTTCTTCTTCATCACCTATTACTTCCTTCTGATTCAGTAAAAGTTTAAGTTGAACATGTCCTGACTGTTAGACAGAGGACAGAGCAGCAACATGAACCAGAGACAACCTGAAAACCAGGTTCTTCTCAGTCTACTCAGGGGTGATTCCTCCTCCTACACCGTTTCCCCCCACTGCCTCTCCCAGTGTGAGCATGCTCCCTGGGCAAGACAGAGGACTGGGGAGATTGGTTTAAGAATCTGTGAGCTTTAAGGGGACATTCTTTAAAATGTGATTCCAGCAGTCTTGTCACTACTTGCAGTGCTGAGACAGTCACAGGGCTGAGATTTTGGCTCTCAGCTTTTTCTCTTAAACTGCACAATCCCATCATGTGTCAATGCTCTCATGATGCAAGTGAGGTTAATTAAAAGTGACTGGGTGAGAAAAGTTCCATCTTTGTGAAAAACCCGCCACTCTCAAAGTTTGGTTTTCTTTGTTCCCCGCTGGAACAAAGCAGACACTTAAAACTGTTCCTCAGGGAAACCCTTGAATTAGCCTAATCTGGGTCTTGGAAACCCTCAATGAGTTTAAAACAGGTCTTGAATCTGGGGTTTGTTCACTGTAAAGAGAGTGCTGATAACTCAGTTGGTTTGGGTAGCAGGGGGTGGTCTCGCTCCATCTTGAAGAAGGATAATTTCTGGGGTTTGCCTCTGTGAGCATGGTCCTCTATAAAGGAGGGATGTTTTTTTCTTTAATTTTTAATAAAAGATATTTGACCTCTCCCAAGTCATTACTTGGGACAGTTTAAATTAATAAAGTACAAAATACATTCCAGACTTGTTCAATAGTTTCTTTGTTCTGAAAATAACTGTAAAATGTCTAATAATTGACCAAACTTATATGAAGCACTATGTTACAAGGTCAGGATAATGGATGTAGTATGTACATGAACTTGGGAGATGTTTTTTCAGTCTACCTTCCCCTTTGATCACGGGTGTGTTCTGTCATTCCACTTCAGTAACCAAACAGATTAGCTCCAAAAATGAAAAATAGCTTGAAATTTGATATAAAAGACCTAGTGTCCAGGCCAAAATGAAAGGAGTAGGGAGAGAAGTAGTTATAAATTACGCTGTCTTTGTGCTGTGACACTGGCGGCATAATTTTCGCCAAAGGAGATAATCTTTCCTCATTATTCAGCTGGCCAATGGGGTACATGATTTTCACCAGAAGCAGGAAAAGTCACTATAAAGAATGTGTCAAGTTATAGTTGCCAAATTCAACATCAGCAAAAAGAAATTTCTGCTATCTTGATATGTGCAGTATGGTGACGCCTGGGTCACCTATGTAGGCAAAGAGTCTAGATTCATAAATACTAAATGTGGTGAATGAGCTGGCTAAATGACCTTGAAGATATATTATCCTGAAATACCTGTTAAAAAGTTTCAGCTGATTGCAGCTTTGTGTTTTATTACTTGTATAGAAATAAATACTGTTTGAGTTTTTTTGTTTTGTTTTGTTTTTACTGGAGTCAAGATGCCTTATGGTTAGCCTGTATCATTTTGGGTTTCAGAAATCCTCTGGAACTAATGCTTACTGCAGTGGCTTTTGTTCACAGTGACTCATTAAAATAAGTAAGCATTGCCGGAAATCTGGAGGAAACTTCTCAAAGCCTAAGGGTTGCTTGAAGAGGTAAAATATACTGGCTGAGGTTGTTGTCAAATTAAGTTAGAAAATATTTCTCGATGTCCTTGTTAATGCTTTTCAAAGTGGATTTTGTTAGGTAGAGTGGCATTGATATAATGGATAAATGAATGAAGTCCCAATGTATGAAAACATGACAAAACACTTTCCTATTTGGTTATATTTTGTGGGTCAGCATTTGGGCCTAAATTACAGTGTGCACTGTAAATCTCAAGCAAACACAGGGATCAGTGTGATTTACTTAGCTGCAGACTGTGAAACTCCCCCACCTTTATATACAGTAGATTCTTTGCATATTCAGAGAAACCAGCTAGCTGCTGTTCACTGTTTGCAGAAAGCGATGGTAAATCAACTTTTCAACAAGACTAGTATATAAATCAATGAACACTATATTCCTTTGAGACTCTCAAACCTGCACAGGAAAGCCACTCTAAAACCAGATTAACAGGGATCCTGATTTATGGTTGAATCGAACAGCCAAAGCCTATCTTCAGAGATCTGAAATACTACATTTATCTAACTTACCTAGGTGGCAATCTTATGGCTTTCCACTGGGGCTGTTTATTCGTTTTTGCAGATACATAGGAGCTCAAAGTATGCATTGCTATGCTTATGCATACATATGTTCTACACTTGTAGGGGGTTACTGCTATTCAACTGAAATGTGCAATACCATACCTGCTACTGTAGTATCTGCATGGGTGCTCTTCTCCTTCTGTTCATCCATTCACTGTGGTTTTTATCTCTGTTAACTTCTGTAGTCCATGCTTGAACGCTGAACCTGGAAACCTTACAAAAGAAGCAGGTCACCCAGGTCTTCAACTGGTCTAAGGAAAGACTACTATTGCAGTCAGCAGACTTTATTTCCCCTTACTGATGTGGCTTGCAGTACAAGGTGTATTGTTATTGCTATGGGATCTGGCTGTCATGACTGACTATTTCATCATCCTGTGTTTCCTGCTAATCAGTTAGGGAAGATCTGTGCCAGGACTGAAAACAATGTAAACTGTGTGGAGGTAAATGTAATAAGAACCTCTATTTTCTAGACATCCCTCATGAATTAAAATACATTACATGTAATTGTGTGAAGTCACAGGGAGACAGATGTAGAATTTCAGGGGTGCTAAAAAGACTTTTAAATCAATAATATGTACCTAAATGAAATTTTTAAATGGCTGGGAGGAAGGAAGAAGTAAATTATCCTGCCCATAAATGGCCAGCAGTATGAACTCCCTCACTTTCTAGAGACTGAATTACAGAAAAGATAATTTCATATTTGTAACACTACATGCTAGATATTCCTAATTCCTATGTTAAATATTCCTGTTCATAATTTCGTCAGCAGTTAGCTTCTCTCTATAAAAACTACCAAATTTGAGCTTTAGAAGCCAGAGATGAGCGTGGGCTGTGTAAGGGAGGCACTGGAATGGGTTGCCCAGGGAAGTTGTGAATGCTCCATCGCTGGAGGTGTTCAAGGCTGGGTTGGACAGAGCCTTGGGTGGCATGGTTTAGTGGGAGGTGTCCCTGCCCATGGCAGGGGGGTTGGAACTAGATGATCGTAAGGTCCTTTCCAACCCTAGCTATTCTATGATTCTAAGTATCTACCACTCAGGAGGTGAGTGGATACCTGTCTTTGTCAGTCCAGTGGGAGTTTTGTGCAGTGGAAATGCACTGCAAGCATACTGTTCTAGAGTGCATCTAAGTGTCCTTAATACCATAATTTAGCTGTTTGAATTGTGCATAGGGTAAACCAACAATTCAGGTAATTATTAAAAGTAGTGCATCTTCAAGACTTAAGATACCTTTGCCAAGATGGCAAAGACAAGATTACCCATAAATTTCAGTGCAAGCAGACTATAGCATATTAAATATGAGAAAGTTATTAACTTAAAATTAAAAGACTTTCTTCCTTCCACAGCAGGCAAATCAAAAGACTGCAAAACTTTTGAGAACAGAAATAAAATGACTCATGTCTTTCTTTATTACATAGTTATAGCCAAACTTGGAGGTAGTTTGTCTTTTGTTTCAGTACATTTTTGCTACTATTTGGCAAAAATGCTTGTTTATATTTGATATGAAGATGGTAAGTGGCTCTGCTTCATTAACTAGAAATTCTGATTTGGGACATTGCCACCTTAATATCTACTTAAATAGACTTAAATAGACACAGGCTGCAGGCTAAGTTCTACTGTCTAGACCCATAGTCTCCATCCTGCAGGTGCTGCTTTTTGAGGTAGTCTCCATATGTGGCGTGCCTATTCCTTTCTTGATCTTCAGAGACCTAAATTTATCTCATCTTTCCATTCTTTTATAATTTCTCTTTTCCTTAGACTATTTGTATTTATTTTTAGCTGCCAAGATCTTGCTTTTCCTCAGAAGGGAACAGGGAAGCTTTCTGAGCCTGCTTTTTAATAGGTATAACCACTACTTCTTCTGAGAAGGGTATAAGCTACTAAATCCAACTTACTAAGGACACATCACTGCAAGGCATACAGTACAAGGCTCACCTCTTTCATCAGGGCCAGACTCTAGCTCTGTAGGTTGTCAGTAGGAAGAAAGAGCTGCTGCTGTGTCCGGATCTAATGCAAAGCTGCCTACAAGGTGAGGTGTTCACACAGCAGTTTGAAGTTAGAGTGTCATGTCTCAGTTTTGAGGGGATGCTTTCTGTCCTGCTGATGTGATACTGGATACAGTATTTAATCCTTTATCACTGCTTTCCAAAAAGTCTTGTTGAATTCAGTGGGACTGTGCATTAAACTGAAGGCTGTGTGACTGGAATAAAGATCCTGAAGTATTTGACTCTTCCCCTTCTTTTCCTACCATGCCTTTATTTCCTTGCCCTGTTTAAAGAGTTCTTCATTCCTGGCTGGAGGCAGATGGGAGGGAAGTGACGGGAAAAGTCTGGAGCTTAGGCAGAGCTAAAAAACCACATATCCCTTCTCAGGAGTGGCAGAGTCTTCTGAGAGTATAAATAAATAGATTCTGAAAACCAAGAGCTTGTTTTGAAGATCCCTTCCCCCAAATTCTGCCTTTCCTCACCTTAAGATTAATTTTTACAATAGTTTTCCTGTTTAGTTTTTCTTCCTCTGCCGTATTTTCTGTGAATATTGCCAACTTGACAACCCCTTTTTTTTAATTTGGATCTCACAGAGGGGTGGGTTATCTTTGTTGTGAAGCCAAAATGTCTTGCTGCCACTTACTTAGATTTTTGGCTTAGAGTGCTGGACCAGAGTAGGAGAGGATGCAGTGTATAAGCCACATTTATTTTCAACCATCTAATGATGGTTTAAAATATAGACCACAGATGTAAGTTAGAGATTTGTTGGGAAATCAGCACAGAGCTCAAGTTTTGTTCTTGATATATATTTGCCTTTAGTACCTACCTTGTATCTAAAATAGCACTTTTCTGTGGACTCATTCTACTATGTGTAAAATCCTACACCTTTGCATGTGAAATTCTTACATTATGCACATTGGATGGTGAACTGGCTGCACTGTAATTGCTGTGTCATTGTTGTATATGAGTGGACACCATCATCATATGCATGTGTAAGAAACGCTGTCTGCTCACTCTTGTGGAAGAAATAAGTGTGCTTAGGCAAAGTGGTGCTTTTCAAGCTGTTGAGTTGGCAGTTGTCTAACAGCATTAGGAAGCTCATTGAATAGCTTGAGATAGCCTTTGAAAATCCGGGCCAGCCTTGGATGCTGGCAAGTGTGCCTAGATTATTTATGGTGCTCAGTTTTTAACTTCATCTGATAGAAAAAGGAAGGAAGCAGTCTGAATAAATGTGACACTCCCTTATTGCTGTAACTTGGAAATTAATTTATGGCTCACCATAAAATCTTTCATAGCCTCTGCTGTTGAATGCCAAAATCTTCAAAGGACAGCCTAGTTAAGGTCATATTGTTTTTAAGGAGCTTTAATTATATGACATCCAGTTAAACTCCTAGCAGGATTTCCAAGAAGCTTAGGTACCAAATTCCCAATGGAGTGCACTGGGGGAGGAGCAATCTGGACTAGCTTTAGAATGCATTCTTTGATTATTTGATTGTACAGTATTAGTATGTGGAGAGTTTGGTGGCCTTATGGCGCTGGTCTTGATGCAAGTACCAGAGGAAGGAGTCTTCCTTTGGAACTGCAGATGTCAGCAGAGGCAGAGAATGAGTGAGGGCACAAAAAAGAAGCAGGTTCCTCCAGTAGCGGCAGATGCTTTAGTAGCCTGTTTCACTTGTCCACTCCCATGACGTTGGTTACTGGTGGGTCTAGAGGCTCTGCAGACCCTTTGCAACCTCTGCCCAACTCACAGGGGCTGTGAAGAAACAATGCCTTTGGAATTGTTTGCTGCGGCTGTTTAAGGAAAAAATTTGGTCTGTAAATTGATTTTTCCTCTTCAGTTCTACAGCAGCTCAGTTGGGCTGATAAAAAAGCCAGACCACTCTGTTTTATTGACCTGCACCAGGCAGACAGTGCTGGTGATCTGCAGCCACCATACTTGTTTTCCTGCCTGTCATTACCATCACCCAGCAGAGGAACTGCCTCTTGTAGGAGCTGGGGCTCACAGCAAGTCTCAACTGCACTCTGAGCACAGAGGAGTCATGCTTGGTATACCTTGGGCGCAACATGCCCGTGCCATGCAAATGACTACAGCTGTTACCGCTTGGTTTCCAATTTCAAAGCTTCCAGCCTTCCTGAAAAGGGCAGTCACTCTTGCATTGGGAAGCTGACAAGCTTTACCACTCCCCGGGAGCTCTGGAGGTCACGCTTTCATCCAGGCGCCTTGATCAGGCTGCCTCCCCCACCTTTCTCTTCTGTCCTTCTTTTCCCGGGGATTGTAGAAGGCCATAAAATGCTTTGATAATTAAGCAGGGAAAATTTCCACAACCCATAAAACATAAAAGGTAATGCTAAGCCCAATTTAGTTTTCAAATACCTTTCAAATAACCTGCATTTAACACATGGTAAAGGTGCTTAGTCAGTGCTCTTGAACAAACAAATCTCTGAGCCTGTTTTTTAGCATCGTGTGTCCAGACTGGCTGTAGCCTTTCCGAGAGAATTTTTTGGTTCAGGTTTCCATCGTAAACTTCAATGTGGGAACTGGCAGAAGTAAAATAAAAGCTGACCTAAAACTTTGCCCAGACCATGGAACTGGACACAAATCTACTTTTGAGATTTGAAATAATTTTTACTTGTTTGTACAATCTTTCTTAGTCAAGGCTGCAAGAAACTTGGTAAAGGCTGGCACTTGCAGCAGACTTGGAGAGAAATCTGCAGGTCTGGAAAGTTTGATGAATAGCCTGAACTGTGTTTGGAGGTTACAGGTGGCTTCTGGTAGAAACTATTTCAGATTAGTTTGCTAGAGATATTGTAAGAAAGCATTCAGAGAAGAAGTCAGCGGTACCTGCTGGGCTCTTCAAAACTAAGAATGCAGGACAAATTCATAGCATGGACTCCTTCAAATTTAAACCACCGTGTTTCACATACCTCTGTCGTGGGTGGAAATGGCCATCCTGAGATACTGTTTCATGGCTAACCTATAACTGAATTGCAAGTCACTCCTGATTTTTTTGGCCCATCACATTTTATGGGTAAGTAAGTTAACATGTTTGGCTCTTTCAGCTTTACACTGGCCCTTGTGTGGCATGTGGTTATGTACCTGTACAGAAAGGAGCCACCATGAGCAGCTGAGGTCCCTGGGTTGTTGCACAAAGGGGCCCAGCAGAAGACAATGAAGCCCTTGAGAATAGTCCCAGACATTGGGCCATTTCTTTCTATATGCTGAGCAGTTGAATAAACCCAGCATGGCTAAAAACTCCCTTTGGCAGCTCCAGACACATTCTTCGTGATCAGGAGGAAATCTGCTTTGCAATGAGACTATCACTGCCAGATTGAGATATTGTGGGCAGAGGAGATCAGTTGGTGATTTTAATCTTTATTTTTTAAAAGGCAGGCACCGTATTTCTAAGAACTAGTAATTACCAGCCTTGTCAGGTGTTAGGGAATGTGGGTCTGTGGTAAGAAAATGAGAGCAATGGAAGAATAGAAGTCTAAGGTGAAGGAGATTGTCATGGTTAGAGATTAAGAGAGTTAAGGAGAAAGAGGATATGGTGCCAAGAATTCTGGTTATTGAGATGGGGGAAGCACCCTGGTATTGTCAAACTGCAAGTCTTTAGTAGTTGGCAGCCAATATGGTTGCAGGTCCCTGTATTTTTGTTTTTTTGGACCCACATAAAATCAGGAATTATTGGAAATTTTGCACCATGTCCAAATCAAGTCAGAGGTTTTCTTTCTTGATAATCTTACTGAGATATCTCTCATAGTAGCCCCTGTGATAACTTATTCCTGTGCTGTCCAGTTAAACGTGTGCAAGGCCGAATTAAGGTGCAAGTGTTAATCTCTTCAGGTTTATGTCGTTTGAGATCTGGTATTGTTGGAGTCTTTTCACAGTACTTCCAATGATAACTTGCTTCAGATTTCCTTGTTATAGAGCTGGTGGTAGGCATTCTTAGTTGAGGCCAATGTTGTCTGCAAGGTAGAATTTCACTCCCTCTGCTTTAGGCAGACTAGTCTGCCCACAATAATAATTCATGCTATAACATCCTGGCCTGATAATCTAAAGGTAATAATCAATTGCTTCTATGTTTAAAGTTAATTTTGTTATTTAAGGAAAATTTATAGCACTGTCAGGATCAGCCCTTTGCAAGCTTACTGAGTTTACATTGTATAAATTCCGGTGCACTTAATGAAAAGACTAATTAACTCAGCTTTTAGTTAGATGGTAATGACTGGACAAGATTGATATGTGAACTGGACGTGCATTTCCTGAAGCACTTCAAAAATTCCCATTTTGAGTAACCAACTTATGTTATTTCCCTGAAAGCAACCTGAACAGTCTGGCAAGCGCTAAATAATTACTATGATAGCGGCCTTCATTTCTTAAGAGGCAGGTGGTGTATTTACATGAACTGGCAACTGTGAATAGGATCTCTAGCTGTGCTTCAGTAAACCATCAGGCTTTTTCTGCAGTGAATTTCAAGCAAGATTAAGCTCTGGGAAGGCTTCACATTAGCAAAAGCTTGTGTATGTGTACTACTGATCACTTTTTGATTTCTATTTTTTAAATGAAACATTGACAGAAATAAAGATTGTGCTTCTGGAGTACACTAAGTGACTGTCACCCAAAGGAAACCTAATGCCCTAAACAACCAGCAAAACCAGGCAGCCAATCTGGGTGATGCTTCTTACATGTATGCTCATGCACAATCATTTAGCCAGGGAGGATTTTGTTTTAAAGACTACTAAGTGACTTCAGGGGAAAAATGCATTGCAGATGGGTTTTTTTAATTAAGAAAAGAGGAGTTTTTTGCTGCAGTATGTTGAGGGTCTGGAGGTTAAGACCTTTTACATCCTCTAATATAAGTTATTGCTTCATCTTGAAATGAACTTCATATGCTTCCAATGATCCTAGGTCATTTCCTCTAGACAGAAATCAGCATGGTGTCTAATATTCTAAGTGCAGGTAATTAAACGTAGGGCCAGGCATAACACAGTGAAAATTCAGTCCTATTTAGTTTTAAGGAGCACGATAGTAAAGAATTTAATTGGACATAATATATTTCAAAAGCTTTAGAAATAAGTGTTGGATAAAAAGGAAATAGCAGTAAAATTGCATAAATTTTCTTTAAAAATTTGTTAATAAAACCCTACAGATATATTAGCTTAAATATACCTGTGCACTTACATAGTTTATTTTGAGGTTTCACCCTTGTGTGGGAAATAGCCTAAATTATATAGTCACTATCTGATGTATGTCCATTTCTCCTTGCTCTGAAGACACTGCCAAGATTTCCCTGGATTTGTATGACGTTAAAATAAGACTGTCTTCTCTTATGTGGTTGGAAAAATTCGAGGTATTGTAGTGCCAAGTTCAACAGAAATGTTGGTCTGAGACTCAGCTCTGTTGAGCTATCATCTGTGTAAGTACCTTGATGAGTATTTACAGAAGCCATAGCTTCAGCCCAGTGAGAGTAATCTGTGGTTTCTCCTGTCCTTGGTGGAAAAGGAGATTGCCCAATAAGTTGATTCAGAACATCTGACATAAGCCCATGTTATTAATCTTTCCTTCTGGAGAAGGATCTCTCTATTAGGCATACAGGCTTAATTTCTTTTTCCCTCCACTTCAGCCCTCACTCCCAATCTCTGTTCTCAAGCAATGTAGGGTGCAGAGGTGACGCTTACTAACAAATCAGCTATAACTTAAGGAAGGCAGGTATAATTGCCAACACGCAGGCTTTTCTAATGTTATGAATTTTCACGAAGTGTCACAAATGTGTTTATTATGTTCATTAGTTAGAAACATTATATATCTGCTTCACTGATAAGTAGGAAAAAAAATAACGGCTCAGATGTCACTTTACACTTTACCTCTGAGTGTTTTCATCTGCCGAAAGCATAAACAGAGAGGATCATTCAACAGAATTTCAGTATCACTCAGCTTTGATTAAAATCTTTGCTTACATTTTTTTCTTAAACAGATTTTTTTATCTACGGAAAATCTTGTGGAACTTTACAAATGATATACAGCAGTACCATATTACAAGGTATGCTAAAATGTCACTGTCTTTTTAATTATCAAACAGTCAGGGATCCCTAACTTACTAACAGAGCCATAAAAGTGACGATATTCTTTAACATAAAATGTAAACTAGAAGGATGTTTTGAAAAAAAGCTAGAGAAGGATGTTGTTAATTAAGCTGCCTCGCAATACTTTCAATGTATTCTTTAAAGGAGGGCTCATTAATGTCTGTGCTGTAACAAACTTTTCATTTCCTAAGCTCTTGAGTTAGAGATTTACCAGAGTGAAAATGTCAAGTAGCTGGTAATTGAAGCATAAGGAATTGGCTGCCGATGTGGCTCTCTGATCTCAGCTCAGCTCTGCTCCACTGTTTGAGAGAGATTCCATGTTTATGGCATGCTAGAGACACGGTACTGTTAGAAGCTGTGCCCTGAGCAAAAGAAATATTAAGAAATCCTTCTCCTGCCTGAGAATAAAAGATGTTTGATTTGTCAGGGAAATCAAAATCAAGATGCATGTGATAATAGAGATGAATTGACAAAAAGGTATGCCAATAAGAATAAACAGTTACAAATTTGAAGCTGCATTGCTGTTGCTGCAAGAGCACTCTAAAGCTGAGATTACTGCACCGCAGAAGCATATTACTGCAACAGCGTAGGAAGAAAACATATTATTATCAGTTCAAATAAATCCTCGGGATGGAGGAATAATTTTAGGCATTTCTCAAATTATGTTCTCCCCCAGGCTCTCTCATCTCTCCCAGGAAAATGGGCTGAAATGTTGAGATATGGAGCCTGGGAGCTACATATGTCAGACCACAGATTTGAAAATTTGACAGCTGTGCTGTCTATCTACTAAGAACAGTGGGAATGCTCAGTGGGCTTAATTTGGAGGTTCCTCGTTTGTCCCTGCTTAAGGCTGCGTATTTTGGACCAGAAAGAGCAGCAAGAGCTTTGGAGTTTGGTCTAGTGACCTGCAAGTGCTTTGGAAATGATACATGTTTTATAGGGTCCTGAGAGACTTTGGGAAAGGGCAATAAAAAGTCACTGGAAGCTTAGATGGAATCCTTGGAGAACAAAAAGATTCAAGCTTTGGAGACATTCAGAGAATAATTTTAACTTTGGAATTTGAAAACCTAAGGATATTTGGGGGCGTTTTCAATCCCCATAGCTGCAGTCATTTTAGTTGTTTGGGTTTTGTTTCTTTTTTTTTTCCTTTTGGTTTGCAACATCCCAGATTTGGTGGTGGACAGTGAGATATAACGCAGGAGATAATAGCAACATGGTAATATGGCAAACCCACATACTACCCGAACTGATGAATTTCCATTTATGAAGTGTTTCTTGGGCTTCGTCTCAGCAAGACAGATTTCTGTGTGGGTTTTTTGGTTTTCTTTTGAATAGATAGAAATCATTATAAATGCTACAAACAGATTTGGCAGCCCGAAACAGCTGGAAAGCCTCTTGCAAACAGTTCTACTCAGCCTACAATTACTGGAGAAAATGCTCAATGCATCGGCTTAATTAAATAACCGCAGATCTTGCATTTTTTCACATCTCTTGTTGGATGAACTGAAGTGGTAAGACCTTGGAGTACAGGTGCACACCCAGCCTGAGTCCTTATTTTGCTTCAGCCAAACTCTAGACCCTTAACAGTATCACCCAGTTCACTCATCCTCCTACCCGCTCACCATGGAAAGAAACTTGACCATATATTTGTGTCTGGGAGCTAAACCTATTTCAATAAAGCTGTGTTGAGGAAATGACTGATAGTGTGTTGTTTCTTTTTGTGTGCTTCCATGCACAGCAAAGCCCTTCCTTTACCCTGTTTTTCATGTATCTTCTTCACTGATGCCAATGCAGATTTTAGAACACTGGGAAACTATGATTAGTATATTTAACCAGTTGTGTTCACCTGGTTTCATAGTCCTGCACTGTGGGTGACTAGTGGTGCTGAAGTATCTTTTTTCCTGAAAGAAAACTTACAGGCAACAGTGTAGTCAATGGCAAATAATCAGTCAGTCTTGATGTAGGTAGAACCTCTGAGTTTGTAAGAGCTAGTGGTGGTTTATACCCAGAAACCTGAGTGTTTAGCTGAAATGTCCTGCCTATAATACATTTTGAATTTGATCTTTCTGGATGTTTGCAAATGTGATTTATTGTGTTTGTTCAGTTATGTTTGATGGGAATTTGTAAAAGGACATGACTTGCTATCTGTGCTGCACATTTTTTTTATGACTTTATCCTCTTTGTTTCAGTTCCAGTAATCTATTTCATCCTGCCATGGGTTCTGACCTTTTTGTGATCAAGGATCACAAAATTGGGTGCTCATTAATAGAGATCACACAAATAACAAAATGGGTTTTAGCCTTTCCTAACTTGTTGGGACAAACTGGTTTTGATTTAACCCCCTAAATAGCAAGAGAAGGAGTGTATGCATGGGTATGGAATAACTGGGGTTCTTACCAGCTCTGTACTGAAAGTATTCCAAGTGACTGTGGGCTTTGTATCTGTCCCATTTCATCCCTAAAGAATGAGGTTTGAATTCTGAGGTCTGAGCTGAAAGCATAATAGAAAGGTTATGAGAAGCTTGGTATGTAAAACAGAAATAATTCTTTGATTGATTTTTCTTTACTGGGGGAATGGGAAAGAGGAAAAAGGAACTAAAGTCTTCAAAATGATCATGCAATACTTCAGAAGATAATTGAAATCATGGCTTCAATAAAATCCTTTAAATAAATCACTCTGGCTTCAGGGAATCACTTCCCATAGTTTGTTAGGAAACTGGAAACTTAATATAGCCTTTAATTGATCCTGGTAACATTCCCCTGAAGAAGCCTAGATAATGCTACACAATTACTTAAAATTTCAGGTATTAAGCTGCAGTAGTTAACTTCAAAAAGAGGTGAACAGTGCTGAATTGCCAGCCTCAGTTTGAAAAATCTCCTTCATTAACGAAACAAACCTGAAGGTAGCCTGGTGGAAGGTTTTGTAGGGCTCCTCTTAGTTTTCATTTCATAGAAGTCAGTAAAACTAATGATAGAAACTGTCTGCTTTTATCCCTAAGGCCATATGATAATTCAGGTTGGTCTCTGCTTCAAGCTCCTGCTTGAAGCCAGATCAGCTCTGAGATCAGTCCAGGCTGCTCAAGAATATGGTTTTGCAAACCTCCAATGAAGGAGATTGTATTGTTACAGTAGGTAATTTTTTGAGTGGTGGTGAGCAGGCATGTTGCCTTTGAGTGCACCAAAGAGAACTGCTGAATGTGATGCATAAACAACTGAAAAAATGCCCAGATTCCCAGCATTTCCAGGTGGAGGGAAAAGAAAGGGAGCTGGCTGCAGCTTTTGAGTCTTGAAAGCTCTGTAATTGCAGCCTTGGAGCCATCCTCCAGCCTGGATCATCCCCTTGGGTGATAACAGCTCTTTTCAATCAGGGGAGTGGTACGAAGTGTCAATACTGTTTTAGGATGATGATGATTATGGTTATTATTTATCTTCCTCTGGTCAGATCTGGATTGTGCGCAGTGCATTTGAAAGAAAACTGCTCAGGAAATGAAACATGGAAATGTCCTCTTCAAATGCTGTGTTAAGTGTGGGGCAGGAAGGATATTGATGGCTGCAAATATGTCTGAGCAGCTGTTGCTGCTGCTGCTGCCCAAGAGGGATGCTGTGGGTCAGGGGTAGCATGGGAGGAGGCTGACCATTCCTAAAGGCTGTGACATCTCACCATGGTACTTCTGGCTTCCCTTCAGTGTGGACTGAATATGTCTTTGTACTGTTTCTGTACATGTTTGGAGGTTCTCACTGTTTCAACAACTACAAGAAATGTTAAAAGTGGTTAGTCAGGGACACAAAATGAGCTGTTTGACATCTTTTCCATGATGTATTTGACTTCTTCTTTAATCAAAGCGGGATTCATATGTTGGTAATAGCTGTGAAGCTCAGATCATATGATCACATCAGACCCCATTTGCTTTAAAATAAAAGTGTCTTTCTTGAAAAACATGATAACATATTCTCAGGGTGACTTAAATCTATCCCTGCTTTATTCAGGGCTGAAGATTTAATGCTTCAGATTCAAATGCCAGCATGAATGCCTTGTTTCTTTCAATAAGCCACATTATGCTTTTGCTTTTTTCTTTAAAATAGCCTAACTGAAGTTGCTTCTAACTGCTCAGTCTACTTCTGTTTATGCAGCTTGGGGTATATGTGATCTCTGGAGCTGAGCAAATGAAAAGGTGACAGCTGACTTTTTAGGCTAATATTTAAACAGGGCAATGAATAATCTGAAAAAAGATAAATTTCTTAGACATTCTGCTTTTGGTATAATTTGAATTTTTGTGGTCTCTTATTGCCAGCCTGAACTGAATCATTTGAGATTTGCCAGATGTTTTTCTGGCAGATATGCAACTGAAACTTTTCATGGTTTAATTTTTTTTTTCTTGATATTTCATTCTGGACAGTATTGGATTTTTAAAGAAGAGGAGTCTTGCTCCATAGCAAGGTTGGACATCACTTAGTTTACTAACTGAGAGCAGTGAGAGTGGTTTTGGATTTTATCTACAGCATCTGTAGTGAAGATACTCCACTTTGTACAGTTTTGAGAATGGCCCAGAAAGCAATGTGCTCCAGTTCAATCTGCTGATGCTTTACACAGAATGCTTTACAAGAAAGCTGAGGGCAGCCCACCTGGTGTGTGCAGCCATATATATAGCTGCCAAAGAGGCTATTGGCAACATATTGGTTCTCTAGATGTCCTTCAACACATGGTCCCTCCGCAGTTCCAGAAAAGTTCTTCTGGTCAAGCATTTCGTTTTGTTGCATTTGTTGCCCGGATGGAAAGTATGCTGGTCTCCAGATATAGCCCTTGCAGAGCACTCAAAAAACCCCAGTGGCCAGAGAGTTATTGAAAAATCTGACAGGGAATCCATTCATACACTGAATAAATGTACCAACAGCATTGTAGTGTCTGCCCAATAACAGACACAGCTGTGGCTTTCATTCAGCAGTTTCTGGCACATGCTGGAGTATACCATAAATACTTATTGAATAGACAAGAATTTGGCATATGAATTAAGGTGAGAAATTTTATAGTATTATGCAGAATGGATTTCCTAGGGCATGACATACTTCCTTAGGAATGTTTCCAAAAAGGCGGCTACAAATTTTCCCTTAGTAAAATTTATCTGCAGTAGGGTCTGCTCATTTTCAGAGATTTTTATCTTCACAAGTGACTTCAAAATCCTATAAAAAAATCCAGGTTTTTATATAGATAAGACTCTGAAACAGTCCCAGCTGTACCATCCAATTAATTTGCATTTAGGCTGTTCATTTCCAATGTCTCTGAAAGATGTTACAAATAAAAATTAGGTTTCATGCTAGGACTGTAGAAACCTATATTACAACCTTTTGGGGTTGGCACAATTAGAGATGCCATGGCCACTGAGCCCCTTGCTTCCAAACCAAAATGCTCTAACTCAAGCAGTAAAAGTTCTGCCACTTCTAAAACAAAAGTCATTGTTGCCAATTAAAATGAATTAATTTTTGCTGTACGTTGCTCTCGTGGACATTTTGATTGAAAAGTTGACATAATTTGTGGTGTCAGCAAATAAAAATCTGCTGCAACTAACAGTGAGCCTTTCCTGTGTTCATAACTTGGTCTGAAGAGGTGATGTTTAAATGACAGTTCATGCCTAGTATTTTCCATGTTGGTGTTCACTTCATCATTAAACCAGTAGTCAAGGCACTGCCTGTAGTAATTTCTTCGTATTTCTTGTAGCACTTTTAAAAAATTTCTTTTTAATTTCTTCTTATCTTCTTTTAATTTTTTTCTTCTTTTCTCTCTCACCTGTCTTCTCTTTCTTCTTTTTTCTTTTTTCTTCTTTTTAATACGGTTTGTGCAATGCAGTGCATTAAAATGAGAAGCCATTTCTACTGTGGTTTCTTTTAGGAATCTCGATTTGTCAAGCTGTACAAGGGAGATGCAGAGCAAGTTATCTGATAATTAATGAAGCAGCTGGAATTAAGAAAGAAAAACAAAGAAAAAAACACCATTCAAGCACTGAAGAAAACTCCTTTAATCATGCTCCTGCCTTACCTGAAAGTGGAAGAATGCAATATTTGGAGAGTCTTTAGAGATAAACGCATCTGTAATTTCATGTGCCTATTTGGCTTATGTTAGGCTTCGTGTTTTCTAAGTGCCTGCTCAACATGTCAAATGCTGTCAGCCAAATGTAAGAATTGGAAAGATAGTGGATGAAAAATCTGCTTGGAAGAGCTTGGTTGCTGTTTGATTAGACTCAATTTTAATTTATTTTCAGCCTTTCTCATGCCCTCTGTTTCAGTACTTCCTTCGGGGATACTTTGTGTGTATCATTGTGACCATTTGGAGAAAGACTTTTACTTGCATCTGAACAGAATCACCAAGCAGAGAGGTGAAAATGGGCCATGTCCCTGCACTGGCCAGCTATACAACTGGTCTGGGTCACATGCAGGGACTTCCTGAGTGGAAAAAAATGTTCTGCCATGTAAGCGTAAATAAAACACAGTTTTCCAGCATAAATACACTAAGCCACTGGAAATATTTAGCGAGACTATCATCCTATCCTTAATGATAGCCAGTGTCAAGTGCCCAGGGAGTTAACCAGCAAAACTTTTCTACATTTTCTTTTCATAGCTTTTGGCAATCTGTGGCTGAAGTCCTTCTTGAGCTAAGGGTTCCTTTATTATTGTGTTTAAGTGTCTTTTATGAACCACGGCAGGGGGGTTGGCACTAGATGATCTTAAGGTCCTTTCCAACCCTAACTATTCTATGATTCTATGATTCTATGACTTCTCCTCTTCATGCTGCTCTGATTGATCTTGAGACCATTTTGCTTTTAGTCCCCATGTGTCCACAATTGTGTTATCTGCTGTGTGAACAAGGACTTCAGCAGCTCGTATTAAATCTGTTGCACGGTGGCATCATGTGAAGTTTAACATTTCTCTGTTCAGACTTTATGTGTCCTTCAGAAACTGCGTATGCTTCACATACATCATTTACTGCCTCTTACAGGCTGAAGAGACCTGGCTTATTCATATTTTTCCCCAACAACTTTTTCTATACTTCCTCCTATCCTATCACGTTTTTTTGTAGCTTTTCTATTTTAATGTATCGCTTTTCAGTGGCCAGCTCTGTCTGCATCAGTCAAGCCGCAAGCCCTCCGGAAGTTTATACCACTATAAACATGTTGATAACAATGTCTTAGAGCTGGTGGCAAAGATGTTTTATATTTCTGATTTCTCTATTCTTTTCCTAAAAGTTCGGTAGCTTCTAGTAAATATAAATCCTAAAAATCTACTTTTGTTATATTTTCCCAGTTTCTTTCCTAGATCTGTCTTGAATGATAATTAGCATAGAGCCCATCATTCTACCTTTAAGGTTATTTTTACTGACATACGTTAATTTAAGTTTAACGGTGCAGACAACTATTTGGCACCTTATTGTTCAGTAATGCAGTAATCTTTCTGTAACTCTATGCAGTACATTTTAATTTATATGATGCTGAGAAATTTCATATTATGAATAACCTCTGCTCACTATTCAGCCACTGCTATAGATCTGTTATGGAGAAGTAGAGGTCACAGAGCAGATCCTTCTACTTTGAGAGTGGCTGTTTATTTCAGCTTTCCTTTCCCTTTTTTTCTTTTTTCAAAGGTACTCCTTCCATGACAAATTGGCTTCATCCCTCATCTCTCAATCCATTAAAGACTTTTTTGGAAGTCTAAATATGTCAAATGAACCACTCTATTCACAAGTTTATTGGTGTCTTCAAAGGGCTGCAATGCATTTAGGAGGTGTGACAGCCCTCTAGAAAAACTACTTGTTACTTCTTTGGTATGAGATATTCATATTTTTATCTACTATTGAATTTCCAACAAATCTGCCTGACATAGAAACCTAACTAATGGTCTATAGTATCATGTATTTCCTTGCTTCTGAGGCCTGTTCAGTAAGTTTTGTCATCTGTGCTGCCTTCCAGTTTTCTGGGCTGGGAGCCATTCAAAGCCACTGAAGTGATAAATCACATGCTTAGGATTTTGCTTAGTTCCTCTAGGACCACTGTTGAATGGCATCTGGTCTTAAAGACTTGCTACTGTTTTACTGACCTACTCTAATCCCTTGCCACTGGCACTTCAGTTGAAGATTTTGAACTTGCTTCGCACATAAAACCTCTCTGAGCTTTCCTTTATAAACACCAACTCAGATAACCTATCTAGCTTTTCTGATACAGCCTTGAACTCTCCTTTAACACATCTGTCATATATTAGTCACATGAATTCTGACAGAGTTCTTGCTGCTTCTGTGTTTGCAAAAATTTTGTGATTAATTGGGATGCTTGTAGCAAGTTGTTCTTCCTAATGTTTTCTGGTTAATTTTGGTTTTGCACTTAACATATAAACCTTTGTACTCTTTTTATTTTCTTCACTTAGACTTCTGAATAATACCTCTCTATTTGTAAATCTTCTCCTTTAGTCTGACACTTAAAAATGCTAGATTTTTTTGGTCCGGTTTGTACCATTTAAAGAGGTGGTACATGTTTGCTCTGAAACCCAAGTGAAATGTTTTTAGATAGTCTCCTAGCAGACTTCAGGTTCTTTATCCTTTTAGTAACTTACCTTGTTTTCCTTTTACTAACTTTTCCCACTTTTATGTAGTTTCTTAAATGATGCTGGAATAAGTACCCCGTTCTCCCTCCCTTGCCCTCCTCTCCTTCCACCTTTATTCCTACAAGGATCATGAATTTGGTATGTTATCATCGTTAGAAATCATGAAAGCTCCCTTGCGATACATTTTTAACTGAACCTCATAGGCTGTTTGCCATAGGTCAAGAAATGCTTCTCCTTCTCTCAGTTTGCTTCATGAGGCAGTCATCTATATCATGCAAAAAATAAACATTAATTAGCTTTTTGCCTCAAAACTCACTGTATCACTTTTTTGGTTTGCGTGAGGTTAACTGAAGTTCCCCATGGTTACTTCCATGCATTTGCCCTCATGGCTTTTGTAATCAGCCTTAAAATGTGCTGGGCATTTTTTGATCTGTGTGGAATCCTGTGGCTGTGGCATCTTCTTTTTTTATTTGCATGATTATACGGATTCCAAATTTTCTGTGTTCAATTCTTCCATCAGTATGACTACATTGGTCACATTTGGGTGATTTGTATTCTGATCCCACTGATTTTTCTTCCTTCTATCAAAATTTGGAGATGATTTGGAAGCGATTTTGGTCCAGGTCTGGTTGTCTAATTTCATGCATTAAGTTTAAATGAGTCTTTTTACTTAAAATGTTTTACATGGTTTTGTCCCTGGATCTCATTGCCTCTGTTGCATACCTTCTTGTGGTGTACTTTGGCAGAAGGATGTTACAGAGGTCCTGAATTATTATGGAAACTACATACCTCAGGGCGATCTAGTTAATTAGATGAGGATCTGACGCTAGCTTGAGAAGGGAAGAAGAGAAAGGTACTGCTTGGAATGAAGAAAATGGGAATAAGTTTAACAACTCGCCTCCCGCCTTCCCCAGTCATCCAGCGAGGATGAGGTGAATTCCCAGGATTTGGATAGCAGGAGAGGTCTGCAAAAATTACAAAAGAAGAGACTGGGAATGGTCTGTCTTGGGAAGAATTGCTTACTTAATGGTTTGATGTGGTTTTAATCCCATACCCTAGAAGGATAAGGGGCTCCAGGAACTGGTTTGTCTGCATGTTTAGGGACTGAGAAAATCTGAATGCCTCAGTGGGGGATTGCAGCCATGAGAGGGCACAGCAGCCCAAAAAAACCACTAATAACACCCTATTCCTAAAAACATGTTCATTTGCTTGTTTTTTCTTCTAGGATCAAATGGGGCAATTGTTTCTGACTCAATAAAACTTCCCAGTTGTATGGGTTTTTTTAATGTTTTATGCTCTATCCAAAATGGAGTATTTATTCACTGAAATGACCATGATCTACTGGGGTATGTCAAGCTCTGGTGGGGTCCTGGATTGATTCTTGCCAGCTTGACCTCCTGGCTTCCTAACAAGACCTGGCTGATGATAGGAAACCAAAAATCTCCAGAGAAGACAGAGCTTCAGTTTCCAGCACTTTAATGATGAAATTGCTCCCATATACCTGCTTCTCCCTTGTCTGCTCTGGATGATCCTGGGTTTTCCAAGGTCTATTGCTCCTTAGCCCACTTCTGGCAGCTCAAGAAAATTTGGATAGCTTCAGAAAATGTACATGGAGCCCCCCCTTGCCTTGGGGGGTTTAACATTTCATTTCCCTGTTCCATTGTCAAGCCAAAACTCCAAGAACATTTTTCGATTTCCCATTGAATAGAAGTTTTGGGGTCTGGCAGCCTTCTTAGCCAGTCGCACTGAGGATTCAAGAGCAAAACATACTGGGTGCCATATTTGAGGTTCAAAATGCTTCTGGGATGTAGGAAGAAGCCTTGCATCTGAAATCAGTTTAGTATAGGCCTATAAATATCGTATGTGTGCTGCTGCTGCTATGGGTCATTATGACAAGACACTGATGCAGCCAAAACTGGGAAAAGTTGAGGGCTCTGTGTTAGTATTGCTTGTTTCCCACTTTTCATCTGCAGTGGTAAACTGGAGATAAAAATCTGCCCATCACGGAAGAATATATTATACATCACTAAAAAGAAAAAAATTATTATCTTTCAATCTTCATAAGAAAGTAGAGCCATGTTCCTTCGAGCAGCCTTCTACCTGCCTCAGTATGGATAAAAGCTGCAGAATCAGAGCAGTTGAAATGAGAATTTTATTATGATAGTTTCATTCCATGGTTCCAGAAGTTTATCGTGTGATTACAAAGGATATTTACTATGTCTGAAAAATTATAATAAACTGGACTTTTAAAAGTATGGGTGTTTTCATTAAGTTGCCAGACTAGCTTGTAGTAGAGGTCGGTGCTAGTATCTGTTCATCACAATGGATGCAATAATAATCTTTCCTCTATTAGCTACTTCTTAATTGAAATGTGCTGCTATAGGAAAAACACAGACAGGAGGGAGCAAAAGCTCTCTTGAGTATGCAAAATTTCATTCTATTTTCTGTGCATATTTTCTCTTTTCTTTTTCTTTGATAGTCAGGTAAATGTATCATGGGAATGTGTATGTAAAAACATTTGTCCCAAAAAGGCATGATCAATTTGAATCAGTGCTTCAGCCAGTGACTGCACAATAATTTCTCTGTGTTAGAAATAACCCCTAAAGCACTTATGATGGGAAAAGTTTGGGGTAGAAACTGACATTTGTTGGTTTAGGCAGTTTACAACATTGTATGTATTTGATAACATGATATAGTTGCTCTTTCTTCAGTTAAATCAGATGCCTTCTCCATCTGTTGTGAATCTGGGCCTTCCATACATTGAAAAAAATGAGAAACTGTATGTGAGTGTATATATATCTATGGCATAAACAAAATAACAGGGGAAAGAAAAAAAAAAGGCAAGTTATTCCTGACAGCCTCTGTAGTTTTAGGAGTGGGCAGAATCCTTGAGACGAAGGTTCAGCTGTGATTTGCAACTTAGTGCCAATGAACACAACTTGATTTTGTCTTATCTCCAAAACCTGCACTCTGACAGAAAGTGTGAATGGACTGAGAAAACTGGTGTTTGCATAAAGCTCATTTAATGCGCATGGGTTGTTTTTTTTTGTCCTTTGATTTTCCTTCCTACCTCTCTCTAATTGTGCAAGTCTGTAATTTGCAATGATAATGATAAACTCACAGAAGGGGTTACATGGCAGAATAAGACTTCCTGCTGGTTTGGAATTTAGCTATTTCTATGAGAAATATTAATATACTAAAATCAAGGTGTTGAAATATTCCTATGAGAAATATGTAATAGAATAATACTTTGGATATATTTTCCCTTTGATATTACCTGAGCTTTGGGAGGCTTAAGAAAAACTTGAAATAAATGTGTATTATTTTGAAGACTGCTTTTTGTTGTCATGGGGCTTTTTTTTGCGTGTGTGTCAGATGTTTTCAGCTACTTTTAAAATAAAACACATTGATTTTAAACAGTGGAGAGTTCATTTTGGAGATCTTAAAAATGGTGGTGGGGCAGGAGCAATTGGAGGTGCTAAAGGTGTTTTTAAAATTATAACCATGACATTAGTGATTTCCTATTAAAAAAAATCCATTTATCAGAATACGTTTTTTAAAGGACTACTTGAATCTTTTTTGAGAGCATAGGCCTCTGTTCTTCCTCCATAAAGGACAATATTTTCTGTTTCAGCACCATGCAAAAAGCAAGTTTTACATTTTTGGGGCATATGATTCTTCTGAACACAAGTCTGACATACTCTTCCTTCCTTAATTCTGTTTGTCATAAACTTGTCTTTTAAAATAAGCTCTTCAACTCTCAAAACTTTGAAGTGACGCTGCTTCTGCAGGTCACTGTGTTCATGGACAGCCAGGCCTCCGGAATCAGTAACACTAACAGTGACAGACCCGAAGAGTCATCCTTCTGAACGGAATGGAGATCTTCCAGTGAGCAGTAATAATAATAATATATATATATATATACACACACATTTAAGATGTTAGGAAAGTTAATATAGGTGAACAGTATATAGGATTTTTTTTAATAAGTTCTACCCATTCTGCTCCCCACTTCTTTTTTCCTGAATGATGTCACTCATTTTTTTTTGTTTTTTTTTTTTGTTTGTTTCTGTTCTTAAAAATGTGTTTGCTTTTATAAGTTAATAATGGAAAAATGAGCATGAATAATTCTTAAGAGAATATGTATATATGAAAACCAAGACATTTTTATTCTGCTGTGAATTGAACATACACTGTCTTTCTGTGATCATCCTTATTTCACTTATGAAATCAGCTATTGGTATGAACACTTGCTCTTACAAATCTGAGTTTAATTTTCCGGATGTACTCCATTTTCCTGCTGTTTCACTCAAAGTACGTGCATGAAATGAATTTGGGAAGGATAGGAATGCCACTGAGGAGAACTAATTGGATTAATATTTGAATCTGTTATTGAAAACATTAGGTTATTCCAAATGGTGCGTGATGGTGTGTGGGATAAGATGACTATTGACATCTTTCTCTGGTAAAACTCCTGCTCTTGATGTGTTTTTCTGGTTGAGAAGAGAGATCATGCATTTCAGAGGGGAAGTCAGTCTGCCTGGGTCTGAGGGACTAACTTAACGCTATGAAGAACAGCAGAACTAGACTGGACCTAAGGTCTATCTTGCCTGGTGCTGTCTCTATCAGTGAATACAAGCAGGCACACTAGGATGAGTAGGCACTGGACAAATATTTTTAGAACGCTGTATCCATTCCCGAATTCAGCCTCTATTTTCAGCTCAGGGGCCTGCTCATCCCATCATGGTTTGTCTGTTCAGTAGCTCTTTTTGAAACCTTCTTCCCATTGGCTTGTGCAAACTCCCTGCATTTGCAGCATCCTTCAACAAGGACAGCCTTATCATGACTGCATGAAAAGTCATTCACTGTCCATTTTGAATTTGGTTTCTACTAGCTTTGTCTGAGTGCATGTGTTGCTTGTGACTGTGAAGGGAGTAGACTGTTGATCTCCCTCCGCTCTCTCCATGCTGTTTGTGACTTTGCAGAACTTGGCTGTAGGTGTTCTCCCTCTTCTGGAGCAAAGAGGCTCAGAATCTTTGCTTGTTCATCATATGGATAGCCCTTCCACAACTCTTGTTCAGCCTCCCTGCACCTGTCTGAACTTTTTGCAATTTAAATGCTGTTCCCCTCACTGCGAAAGGACTGCACACAATTTGAAAGGTAAGCTGTGAACCAAAGGTTGGTAAAACAGCATCGAAATGTTTTTGCTTTGTTTTTTCTTCCTTTTCTGACTATTCCTGAAATTGCTACTTCGCTTTTATGGAACTATCTGTCATAACACCAAGGTCTTTCTCCTGAATGCTGCTATTTCAGAAACCACCACTGTCTATGCAGATCTAGGATTGTCTTTTCGCACATGCATCACTTTAGAGTTTTACACAATTAATTTCAGCTGCTCTTTTATTGCCCAGCCATTCTGTCTCCTTCGACCCTTCTGTAATTCTTCACAGGCTGCTCATGTTCCTATTCTTCTGCATAATTTATTCTCATCAGCCGCCTGTACCTCATGCCTAATCCTTTCTTCTAGCAATGTCTGCAATATATTAAATAGCTCATTTCTTAGCACCAGTGCCAGTAAAACTGACCTCCCTCTGCTGTGAGAACTGACCACTTACTCATACCCCATTTCCTATCTTTTAATTAGTTTATTCATGCAAGGTTTCTCCTTCTCCTATAGTCACTTAGCTTCCTTTGTCGCCCCTAGCTAAGACACTAAAGAAACCTTGGTCTATAGCTTCCTTTCTGTAGCCTACATGTTACCTCCAGTGTCCGTCTGCTGCCGGTGTCACTGATGCCCAGGCAGACCACCTCTTTCCCCAGGCTTCCTCAGACTCTGCCCAGGTTTCCGGTGAAATCCACCACCTTTCTTCTTGTAAGACAAGCTCCCCTGCTGTCCTCTCCAGGGTCACGCACCCCGTTGTTTATTTGCCTGATGATTGAATCTTCCACTGCTACAACCTACTTCTTCCTATCTGGTCTTTGATCTTCCCTCACTTTAATTTCCTTTGAAGAAATCTGTCCTTGGACTTAAGAATGCAGCTTCCAGGAATTTTCTGTTTGGGAAAGCTTTGTTTTGAAGTGGGAGAGGAAGGCCTCTTCTGTTGCTTCCTCTGGAGACCCTTCCCAAGAGCCAGGTGCTGCTTCTGAGCACGCATCAAGCTCTCACTGCAAGGGCCAGCAGCATGCAAACTGAGATTCTATGCTTTGGAGGCATATGCTGATGAAAAGAATTAAGACCTAAGTAAAATATTTTTATAAAGCCATAAGGAAAAAGGAGAAGGAAATCTCCATATCTGGGTATTTCATGCTTCCACATAGTTATTCTGAAGTCAATTTCACTGTCTAGAAGGGAAGTCTTCACACATTTTGTATGGGAGACTTCCAAAGGCTGTGTTGCTCCATTTGTAACCTCAGCCTGCAGACTTTCACCCGGCCTTAACAGCACTTACAGCCTATATACACCAGTGTATGTGGCCTTTGAAACTCAAAGGAATGTGATAGATCTTGTCATTTCAGAAGAAACTTATTTGCTTCCAGATATATAAAAAAAAAATTAGCAAGTTAAGAACTGCCTCTTTTCCTTCCTTCCTTTTTTGCACTAAATTTACAAGGAGAACCTGATGTCATTGCTTCATCGAGGTTGGCTGAAATACATGCTGCAAACAACTTCTGTTGAGTCTCAGCCAAGTTATATAGGGTCTTTTTAGAGCAGTGAAGTATAAATTGATTATTAAAATAGTACCTGGAAAAGCTTAATTTTCTTTTTTTCTAGAGAAAATCTGTCACTTTCCTGTTTGTGTATTATTTTTATTTATTACTGAGCAAACTCATGAAAGCTTAACAGATGCCAGAAAACTGCTGGTGGCTGCACTCTACCTGGTCTGATATGCAGCAGTGGAGGTTTACAGCTGAATTTAAATCTCTGGTGTAATCTTTCTATGAAATGAAAACTAAAAGTTGAGTAAGAAAATTGAGGAAGTGTCTTTAATATGATGATTAAATTATTCTGCAGGTAAATGTTAGATTTTCAGTGGAATATCTTTGAAATGATAAATCTGTGAATGCTCTCTGATGCCCTTCAGGGGAGCTAGGGAAGAGAAGGAGGGCAACCAGGCTGTTTGAAATGAAGCACGCAGACATACTTTGTTGTCAGCTAAGATACTCCGATAGTTTAATATCTGAGATGGAGTTCAACCGTTGTTGGCTTAACAGGAAGCAACTGTGCTTCTTATGAAGGCTGAAATAAAATCTAAACCATATCCAGACACAGCTCTGAGCACTGAGGGGATGGCCTCCAAGACCTTTTTCCCTAGTGTGCTGAGGAGTTGCTATGACTCTCAATGCCCTTCATGGCTTTGAGAGCATCTATCAGTAGCTGCCTACTCTTTTTTGAGCACACTGTAGGCTTTTGTAGCCCTAGGGTCCTGCAGCCTGGCAAATCTAGGATTTTCTGTGTTGGCTTCTTTTTGTTGTGATTGCTCTGTTTGTTTGTTGGATTTTGTTTTGGGGCTGGCTTTGAGAGACAGTCTCTTTGTGCAGGGTCAGGTTAAAGACACTAACCTACACAGCTGCACTGTGATTATACAGGTGGGAAGAAGCAGGGAAGGGCTTGAGATTTTTCTCTTCTAAGAAAAGAGGAAAACAAAGGCCAGGTTGGACAGAGCCTTGGGTGGCATGGTTTAGTGTGAGGTGTCCCTGCCCATGGCAGAGGGGCTGGAACTAGGTGATCTTAAGGTTCTTTCCAACCCTAACCGTTCTATAATTCTATGAAAACACAAAGCAAGAGGAAGAAGCGGACTGGGTGCCACCCTGAATGGTCTCGTTGTTCTCTAGTTCTCTGGACCTAATTAAGTGACTCCATTTCTACAGGCTATGGCAAAGTCTAATGGCAGCAAACAGAAGATCGCTAACATATGGGGCAGGCCTGTGATGTGGCTTTCTGGAATGAGAGATTGCAGTTGCTGGAGGAGGAGAGAAAGGATGAGAAGGAGTATGGCAAGCAGAGGGAAGGAGGTCGCTCCGCAGAGACAAAAGTGGCAGACACAGGAAGGAGTTTTGTTTCCTCCCAGGATCACTGGAAAGGACCTGGGAGAGTTTGATTTCAAAGTCCAACAATGCAGCTATGGCATTTGTTTCCAATTCAGCAGGAATGAGCATATGGTTTGAACAATTCTTTCGAGGTTCCTGGCAGGGGGAATATAACTCATCTCAGCTGGCTGTTTTAGGAGATCAAATGACACAAAAATTTTCACTCAAAGCCTAGGGTATCCTTCTGGCAGCCAGAGACCATGCACATCTTCACAGATTTGCTATTTGCTCTAACGTGGACCAAGAGCTGCGTGCTGTGTAGAAAACTGCTTGCTTACAAAACAATCTTATTATTGCCAGATGTTGGCTCCCTGCCCTCTTTTACATAATTCAGGCTTTTCTTTGCTCAAGATGTTACAATTTAAAGGTGCTTCAGAAGTTTTATTTTAAAAGCCTTGATAATGCTTTTTTTTCTCATTCTTTTTTCTGCTTGTTCGGAGTGTCTCTCCACCAGCATATGCTGCAGTCTGGCATATGTAGTATAGGTTAATGTGCACAACCAAGAACAGCAGAACTCCTTCTTAGCTCTACCTCTGGGTTGACTTCAAACAAGAATAAAAATATCCATAAAGCCAAGCTGTCTGCATCCTGGTGACTCACATATACCAAATACAAGTGCATCTTTGTTTCAAATTCTGTCCTACACAGTGAATATAGCTTTTGGTTTTTAAAAAATTTTGTTGGTTTGTTTTGTTTTCTTAAATGAATTTGAAACTTTAGGTCCTGGAGTACTGTAAGTGTGCAAAGACTGATAACAGATGCTTAAGCCTGGCAAGTGATATACTTCCCTAAACAAACTTCTCCAAGTGGCTACTGGTGCTTTACTTGCAGACTTCATCCTTCATCCACAGATCAAATAACTGTAAAGGAAGGATCATAATAAGCCTGTGGCATATTCCTTATCAAATCTACAGTGGGTTAACCAAAACACCGATGAGCAAAACTTATTTTTACAATATTACCCTAGTAGGTTACCAGTAGGGTTAGAAACACGGTGCTTCAGTTCTGTCTCTGAGCTTCATGCTTTACTTGCTTCAGAGACAGGAGTTGGATGGCTTGCCTAATTGCAAGCCTGGCCACCTAAAATGTGTGGAGCTAAGTGAGGCTGATTCTCAAGCCTCCCCTTTTTGCCAGTGAAGACAGAATGACAACTTCAAGTGCCAGTAAGCTGACACTTACCCCATTTGAACGGAGGCAAAACAAATGGAAAAACCTTCTCCAGAGATCTCTGTATTGTATTACAGGTGGACCTAAGGCATCTTACTTATAGCTGAGCTTGCCTTGCACATGCTTGAAACTGTTGTTTGTGCCTAGCTAATGACTTCAGTTGTCCATTTACCTGGAGAACAGACCATTGTCCATAATTTCTTTTCCTCCACAATATACTTGTACTTCTTATTCTATAGAGAATAAATTCAACAGTACTTAGGAAATTGTAGGAACTTAAAGGAAATAATGCAAAAATCAATGCTACATCTAGATTCTGTTCTGGTTGTACACCAGCATCAGAGTAATACTAGTTTGAAAAGAGCAACTGTAAGCCTGTTATTTCACTGCGTTTTTGGAGAAGCAATACTGCAAACTACAGGATAATCCTACCTGAAGTGCAGTCACGAGAGCTGGTGATGAAATATACTCCCCCACTACCCTTCATATTTAAGGATCTGAATGAACCATTCTCACTTTGAAATCAGTCCCAGTGTATTTTACCATGCAAGTTCACAATTTTCCAGTGACATCTTAAACACTTAACCCCAAGCTACAAAGCCTCCCTCTCATGCTTAAAATAAACACCATTGTCAGAAATAGAATAGACAAATGATGGCAATACTTGTAGGAAAAAAAAATGATAATAAGTTATTGTCATTTGGGAACTGAGAGCTAGTTTATATTTTACTTAGTTACTGTATTAGTTTTCTTTGATTTTACTAAATGGGTAGGATTTATTTCATAAAATACCGCTCTGAAAGCATCATCGTAATGAGAGCAACATGAGTGAGATGAATGTCTTGGACAAATAGAATAAAACTTTCTCCCTTTTAACGGGCAAGTAGCTGAAATGTATGGTAAAATCTATAATTTTTTTGTTTGTTGGGTTGTTTTTTTTTTTGTTTTAAGATGGTTGTGAGCTTAAAGAACCTATTTACCCAAAATGGGACTTTTGCTCTATGCTGTCCTATTGCAGGGTCTCTGAAGGCCACAGTTTGTGGCTAACAGCGAGGACTACACACTTTATTAACTTCTGAGCGTTTCTCTTTCCCTTATGTGAAAACACAATTTTTATCTCTGTTGGAGTCTCATCTGCAACATAAGAGTTTAAAATGCTTTTCCTGCTTCTGAGTCTGAATTCTTTGGCTACTATTAACTATGTGCTGTGCTGAGACTTGTATGATCAGATGTTGCCCTTTATTTGCCAGCTGAGGCAAAGACACATTGTGTTATGCTTCCTGGAGGAGCTATTTGGAAATAAGATCTGGTTGAAATTAGGTATTTTTATCTTCTTAGATACATCAATATTTGGAAATCCATTTTGGTTTGATTTAAAATAAAAACACATTGTTTTAAAATGTCATGCAAAATTTCTTTCATTTCTTCAGATAATTAGGATGTGTAAGTAAGCAATCATTTGTTTCAAATATAGGCATTTTAAAACATAGAGTGTTTTGAGAAGCTTCTTTTGATATTTTCTTCCATTATAAAAGGAAGATTTGTCTGTAAAGTCATGACATAGCAATTTTTTAATTCTATATCAATATTTTTTTTTAAAAATCTCTCCCAAATCAAAATTCAGAAAAAAATAAATAATGTTTCTGAGATAAAAAATTTCTGATTCTTCTCTTTTCAAAGTGTTCCCACTGGAACCAATGCACTTTTTAAAATGCCTCACTTCAAAAAGCAAACATTTTTGAAAACCTTTGGGTGAATGCATTTGGCAAGAGCTTGCTTTCTGGGACAGATACCACTTTGAAATGCAAAAGGCAAACACTGCCTTGTGGGTCAACTGCTCTCTGCTACTAAAGAACTACTAAACAAAACTTTTTTCTCTCTTTTTTTTAATTTATTTCCATAAACTTTATTGTTTTTCAGCAGTGAAGCGTGTTGCAGCAGGCGCTCCTTTGGCTGTTGCACTGAAAACATAAGAACAGCAGAATGAAGTCTGCCAGTCTTTCTTTTTTTCCCTCTGGGCTCTCTGTTCCCTAGATCAAGCTGTGGATCCTGTTTGCATGAGGGTGTGCATGTGCCCACATGCACATAGAGGGAATTGCAACTCCATCGTGTTATCGGATGTGTTTCCCACCAGGTGGTGCTAATGGAAGCATCTCAGCCATGCTGATAAATCCATGTGAACATACATAATTTAGAAAAGGGACACAGAATACCATGTAAGATGGGCTGGGGACTACCTAGCTTTGAGCTTTAAATATGGCACTTCTAGCCCATGATATTAAAATTCAGTCCATACATTGCTACAGGAAGACATACATACGATGTTTTGCATAAATGGTGGACAGTGCTTATTCTCTGATGGAGAAACTGTGCAGACGAAACAGCCCTTATTTTAATAATATCTTTTTTTTAAATCAACTTTCAAGACTATTTACTTATTCATGACATTGCTTTCTAGAAGCATAGAGTAGCAGGTTGAAGGAGGAGGGAAGGGAACAAATAGTTCAAGTTTTATAATTGAGCACTTGTTTGACTTGAGTAGATCCTTTCATTTTCCTGCATCCCCAGTCATAACATGGATGTAATAATGACTAACAATTTCTAGTGTATGTGTGAGATTACGCTAATACTGTTGGGATTATTTCATGAAAGGATCTTTAGAAATGTTAAGTGTAGTCATACAGAAAAAACAGTGGTTAAAATTGCATGAGCTTGCTTTATTTTATCACTAAAGTAAAGCAATATACTGAAACGTAAGCTTCTGTTCAAAAAATCATTTTAAGCAACATTTCTGAAAAAGCCTCTGTGCTTGGAGTTTTCCAAAATGATCTGCACTTTCCTGCTGCTGGAGCCAAAGGTGAATCTCTCATGAGTCAGGCAAATGCTGAGTGATTTTTCAACATCCCACTCTAAATACTAGCTTGATCACTTCCCAAACCACAACTAAGCTGAAAAAAAAACCCCTCACAGAGAGGTTTAACCAGCTTTTGCACCCTAAAATGTACTAATTGGAGTGTTTTTACTTCCTGAAGATGAGAACAGAAGCTATGAATGATGTTGCTATGAACTATTTTTAGTGTATGGTGGTCCCTAAGATAAAGGTCAAAAGCGTTGCAAGCTCCATTGACAGCATCTTTTACAAGGAAAAAGCAGAATTTTTTCTTCAGTGCCCTGGTTTAGCAAACTACCTGTGTGACTTGCAAATAATCTGATGGATTTGAAGGTAAAGTGGATAACTACGCTGGGCATGGCATGGCCAGTTCCTTCTGAACTGGGAAACTGGCTGGGTGCTGGATCATTGGATAAGACAGGCACTCCCTGAGCACTCTTCATAGATATCTGTTTCTTTAGTATTTGTAAGTTAATAAGGGAACAAAAACCTCTCAGTTGACAGGTAAAACATGGAAGGATGAAGCTTAGTGGTAGTGAATCTCCCATGCTTTTTCTTTTTCTACTCCATTTGGAGATGGCGATGCTCTTTCACAAGTACAGCTTTCTCCTAAACCAGACAGATCTTCTGTGAATTTTGGAAGAAGCAATAGGGATCTTGGTGCAGTGTATCAAGAAGTGTCACAGCTTCAGAGATTATAAATGAGAAACTGGTAATGGGATCGGTCTGCCTAAAAGGAAGTATTTACCTTTTGGACATCTACAGCAGAAACTCGTCATCCATGCTCCTTTAGAGCCACATCTAGAAACGGGCATTTTCTAGAGCGCAGCCCACATTTTTTTTAGATGTCCCTATTATGGCGAGGTGACTCATGAGTCAACTGCCCACTCAGGGACTGATGAATCCTACCCTTTCCACAGCTGACTCCAACACGTATTCCAAGCACACAGATAGAAGTCATACATGCTGCCTCCCTCTTAGCAATGTGCAAGCTCTCGCAGAGCTGATTGCAGAGGAGAACTGAGGACAGTGCATCCTCTTGGTTTGCTGTAGATTGTCCCTCTTGCTCTTCCACACCCTGATAGCTTCAGGGATTTCTAAATCATCGAGAAAATAGGCAGAACGGAGAGAAAATATATCAGTCAAGGAAGACAGTTTAATGTGAGTGGAAAGGTAGGTTGCCTGAGACTGAACCGCCCTGCCCACCAAAGTGTGCCTTAGCAGCTGATAATGTTCAGAGCTGATCCACTTCATTGAAACTCCAGGGCAGCCTGTGAAAGCTATTCGCGCTGTTCTCAATCCAACATAATGAAGCCTCCTGAAGGACTCATCTCCCCCAGTGGAAAGCATAAATATGTAAGCAGAAGCTATCAGCATCTGTGAGGGGGGGGTCCCAAAGTAATAAGGAATCATGCTGGTCCAGATGGTGTAATATTGAATCTGACAACTGCAGTGGGAATATATTCAGTTTCTTTGGATAAGATTGTGTTATTTTCCTCATTAAAAGTAATGATACAGTGGTTCATTCCTTTTGTTTTCAAATGAACTGTAAATTTTCTCTGAATAGATGTTTGAGTGTGAGAGGTGTTGTCCTTGTTCAACATTTAAGAGGAAGCTGACTTGAGGCACATGTATAGGGAGCCCCCTGGATTACTGTCTTCACTACCAGAACCAGGCCCTGGTGTTGGTAATTGATGCAGCAAATGGACTGAAGCTGAGGCAGAAAACAAAAAAAAACCCCAAAACCTCACAACTGCAGGCTCTTTGAGTAATGCCCACACCAGTAGTTTGTGCTCTCTTTCTCAGCGGGATTTGGCTTTTAAAGAGGCACTGCGATGAGCAGCTAGCATTGCCTGCTGCTGAGGAGCAAATTATTTAATCAGGGAGGCTGCTGGTGAAATGTGATTGAGATGATGCATGAAAAAAAGTACTCAGATTTAAGGGCTAGAAGAACATTCTTAATCATGTAGCGAGGAGTTCTCCCTAAAAGAAGCAGCATATAAAAGCTTGCATTAAGACCAATCATTTCAGTTTGATCCTTCTTTCACTTTCCCAGGAGACATTCAGTCTCCCGTGACTTTTTTGGGTGGCATGCCTAGGCCTCCTTCAGGTGAAGAGTCAGGTCTTGGCAAGGGTGCACACTAGGATCCAAGAGTGGAAAGTGCTCTCGGATCTCACAGTTTAGATGTAGCTTCAGAAAAGATTTCCTTTCTCCTTGGTTTTGGGTCGGTTTTTTTGTTTGTCACCCCCCTCCCCCCTTCTCCTTTTTGCATCTTGTGAACTCCAAATTGAACCACTGCAACTTACTTAAGTGAGCACTTCTGCCTGGTCAAAGTGGCCGGTGGGGGAATGTGGTGCGTTGGTCTCACAAAGATCTCAACGATTTTTGAAGGCGAAAACACTTAGAAACACTCCAGCTTCATACTAATTGTATGCAAGTGTAATTTTGCCAGCGTCAGTGGAGCTGCAACAACAGGCTTTGTCCTGCCAGTGAAAACTCTTAATAAGAAGCTAGTGTTATATCAGGATGTTTTTTGGCTAGGATGGCATGGGGAAAACAGTAGGCAACAGCTGACCAAGTGGATTGGTGAGTTTCTCATCTCTGAGATGGGTGCAGGAAGACTGAAGTTAGACAGTAGAGTTTTTTTGAATTTGTTGCAAGAGAGTTAGCTGTGCTTAGGACACAGAAGTGCAAACTATGATGTCTGGAGGTGTTTCTCTCATAGATATGTCTGGAAGATGTTTACTTGTGCTCAGGGATCCATTCTCTTTGAAACCAACACCTTGTCATGCACCAGTGTTAGACTAGAAGTTCCTATGATTTGCTAATGCCCAAGTTACTAAAACACTGGCAGCTTTTTTCCCCAGTGCATGTTTAGTGTGGGCAGATAAAGACAAGCCATTGCAAGCAACGAAACTGAGTAGGATTCTTCTACTTTTTATTTCTTTACCGCAATCTGAAGAATAATATAGAACATCCTGCTTTTGTGTGCTAAAGAGAAAACGGTGCAATGACCTGGCAGCTGAAGTTTTGGAATAGCCATTTAAAACCAAAACAAGAGCAACCCCACAACCCAATTATTGCTGGACACCATCCATAGCCCTCTGATCAACCTTATACGTTGTGGGCTGTGCATCATAGATGGTAAAAATATCTAGCTATGCTTTCCTCAGTTGTGTTCCCAGACAGCTGGAGGCTGGAAAATAGTATGCCATTAAATACAGTAATAACTCTCAGCACTGCCAACACAGAGCCATGTGCTTTAGAGTAGAAAAATTAGAGTGCTTAAATGTTTTAAAACATTTATCTTTTGGATGGAGAAAAAATATTATCCCTTTTAACTAGCACTGACTCTCAAGTTCTCCAACCAGAATAAACAGTCGAGATCTTCTGGCACAGGAGGCTGAAATGAGCCGTGAACTTTGGTGTAATAAAATTAACAAGTTAAAAGCTTATTCTGCTATTATTACTAATAGATTAGTGGCCTCTCAAGCTACAGATGGCAAAGCGTGATTAAACAATTAAAACCTCCCATTGATTCAAATGGACAGAACTCATGACAGAGCTCCTAGAGCACATTTAACAGCCTAAATAACCATGTGCTTTAAAAAAATACATTGGAAAAGTGATATCATCCCCATTTTATTTATCAGAAAGGTAGTTAAATTCAATTATAACCACTTAGATTTTTGCCAATTCCAAAAAAACTGAAATTGGTATAAACACAGTGTTCTTTGAGGAAAAATTAGGTATTTCTAATTTTTTACTAAGACTTCAAATCATAGATAAAAGCAAAAGCTCTCAGAAATGCAGGGAGTCTTGAGACAGAAGGCATTTCTTATAGTTAAGATTGCTATATGCAAAGCAACTTTTCACAGTTTTCTCTCTTTTTATTCCCCCTATTACTCCACCATATTAATCCTGTTTGAAAACCTAAAAAATGTCTTTTTTCTTTGTTGAAACCATTTCCCCCCTTAATCAGTTTGACCTGCTTTCATTTGATTTTGTAAAACATAAGTCAACACTGGGGAAATAATAATTAAATCCTCATTTTATCACAAACTTTTGGGCTTCGATAACAGGCGTTTACCGTCTGCTGCTGCGGAGAGGGGCCAGAAGCGGGGAAGACAGCTGAAAGATTGCATTGCACAAGGGGCTGCTTTCCTAGTCACTTGGCACATGCTGGGCTGCTGGGGTTGAAGGGATCAGAGACCCAGTCAAAACAGTAAGATAAAGAGTGGTCTTCACAACTGTAACCATTATGGAGCAGTCTGTGTTTCCTCAGAGATACAGCCTGGGGCACTGCTGCAGTGTGTGGCCAGGTAAGACATAAGGCTTTCCAAAATATGTCCTGCCCTAGTTTCCCTCCTAGGAAACCTGGGCACAAGCTGCTTTGTCCTGGCTGATTCCCAGATGGAATAGCTGGGGGACTAGTACGCAGGGTGCACCCCAGAAGAGAAGCACTGGTTTGGTCAAAAGACCAATCAGAAGTACCTAAAGTTACTTGTCATTTGCAGCCTAGCTTTGTAGGAAACAGCAAAGTGGACTTGGGGTAGGTGCTTGGGAATGCGCCTTGATCACCATGGTGAAGGCTCAATGCTGATGATACCTTGCACACTTCCCAACTCGTGATTAAGCTATTGCTCTGCAGGCTCATTCAGAAAGTCCTGTTCCTAGGGATCATGCCAACAGGCATTTGGGGTTTTTAGGACATGAAGGGAATGACTTCTCTGGTTTCTTAGCCTTTGGAGCTACCAGTCATTCTTTCGCTTCGAATTGCATATGCTCTCTCGTGACACATGCGCTTTGATCTAGAAAGACCGTATCTTATGCCCACAGCCTTGATTATATCTTCAGCAGTTGGGCTGGAGTATCTTGAGGTGCAAATGATGGGATCTGTGAGCAGGCATTAGAAGTGCTGTTTGCTATTTCTGAGTTAACACTACTCTTATAAACAATGTATGGATGACTGGTTGCTTAGCAGAAGCATGGTCCAAAGGTCAGTCCTGCAAATGAAACGAAGTTTCAAAGAACGGTTCTTTTTGTGTGGCTAAAGCAATAAGCTTTTCAGAGAACTTGATTGCAATGTACCTCTACACGCAGTATAGAGATCCACCTTCTGCTGAAGACTAAAATTCCCTGGTGGTCCAGTTTCTCTCCATGTAGAGCAACCACTCATTGTGTGATCCATATATAAGCTTGAAAATTACCTGAATATAAATTGAAACCTACATTTTAGTTTCGGTTTTGCATGCAACTAGTATTCTCCTAAGTATCTGAGTCAGTAACTTTCAGTCTCTATGTAAGAATTTTATAACATGCAATGTAGCATTTGTTCTCCAGAAGGCTGAGTCGAAAGTCTTAGTGAAGTAAATAAATAGTTGAGAAAAAAACTCAATAAAAACAAATTAAATAAAAAACTATTTTATTCTTTCTGCTCTCATTTATCATTTCTAGAGGCAAGTTCATGGGCAGATTTGTGGAAATTTGCCTTCTTAAAAGCTCATCGTTCTGTTCATGCCCTTGTAATGTTTTTCAGAAGCACTTTAGCGTGAGTGAACCAACAAGTGTACATATTTTATTTCCTCTCAGATAGGTTCTTAGAAGAAATTTTCAGACCAATATAATTTTTAAATAATATGCAAGATATGAATCTGAATCACTTGAGATGACTCTAAGATGCTCACAGACAAATATTACAATGTGCAAATGCAGTATAAACTTTGATAATTGTCATGGGTTCAGCAGTAGCAGTCATTTTTCTCCTTCTTGGTAGCTGGTGCAGCGCTGTGTTTTTGATTTTGGGCCTGGGAGCAGCGCTGATAACACCAGTGTTTTCAGTTACTGCTTGGCAATGTTTTGGTTTGACCAAGGACTTTCTGAGCCTCATGCTATGCCAGGGAGGAGGGGAAGCCGGGAGGAAGCAGAGACAGGACACCTGACCCAAACTGACCAAAGAGGTTATTCCATACCACAGCACGTCATGTCCAGGATGTGAAGACAGAGAGGAGAGACCCGGAAGGGTGTGGTGGTGGTGGACTGGGGGTGCACGGCATGGTCAGGTTTTTGGTGTTGGGGGGTGCACTGGCTGGGTGGGGCTTGGTGAGCAGTTGTATTCTCTTTCCTTGTATTTCTCTTGTATTATTACTGGTGGTAGCAGCAGTGATTTGTGTTATACCTTAGTTACTAAACTGTTCTTATCTCAACCTGTGGAAGTTGCATTCTTTTGATTCTCCTCCCCATCCGCCGGGACTGGAGGAAGAAAGAGGGGGAGTGAGTGAGTGAGTAAAACTGCGTGGGTGGGGGGCTTAAACCACGACAATAATTGCCACTCAATACACCCAGGTAAAATCAGTAAGATGGCTTGTGGCTAGCGACAAACTGATGGTCGCCCTCTTGAATTTTGGTATACTGTTATTTTCATTAGTAGATGGCTTTATTTAAATAGCATTACAAACGGATCAGCCAAGAATAATGAAGATGTATTTTTATGGGCAGGATTTAGAAACTTACAGTCATGGTTTTGACAAGTTACCCAAAAGTTGCATAAGACTTTTGCAGTTTTCTTCAAGCATCAGGTTTATATCTAGAACTTATATCAGGGCAAGACTGTTCTTGATGAAAGAAAATGTGACTTTCCAGCTGGGACTGAATGTTTGCTGAGTACTGCATGCCTTCTCCTGGAGAGATGGGCCCAGCTCCAGTACTATTTCTGTAGACAATAGTCCTATTACATCTGCCTGCAGGGGCTAAATCTTTTGCAGACAAAAATGCCATTCAAACAGATGTTGTGTTGTTTTTTTTTAATGGAAATTCAGTAACTCATGTGTGCAATTGTTAGTTCTAGTTATGTGTGCAGAGAAAAATATGTACATGAGAAAAGGCTAGAGTTTATAAATGATCTATTAGTCTTTGTCTATGCTAACAGGTAAGGTTTCACACTTGTATCGCAAGGAAATACATACTTGGAGTGTGTGTCTGTGTATAAGGCACTCTTTTCTCTCTGCTCCTCCCTGAAAATTTTGGGTCCATTGGCCAATTTCAAAACAGTTACGAATCAGGTCAAAATGACTGATTTGCAATTCCATATGCACGGGTGACTGGCTAAGGAGATTCTGCTGTGATCCTCACTGAGGGAAGATGTATTAGCACAGTCTTATTCCCACTGTTGAGATTTATCAGTTCAGGGGATTATCTCCTCAGTAGAGAGACTGAAAGAACAGCTCAGTCATAGAGAAAACTTTGGCTTTCACTTGCACCTTTTTAAATGTGAGAGAAGCCGCTTGGAAATCCCAGACCAGGGAAAGCTAGCCTTTTTGCTCTGCAATTTGCGATACTGCTCATTACTGTGTTGCTTAACCTGTGGGTTATTCGGGAATAAAGAAATACTGGGAAGATGGGATGCACAGAGGGGCAGTTACCTTTCGCACAGACAAATGAAAGGAGGACTGCAATTCCCTGTATCAAACAAATTATCCCCAATATACATATAATTTTGGCTGGAAATGACTGTGCTGTAAGGAAATATAATCATTGATTTTTAACACACTAAAAGTCCTTTTGAGGCAAGAATTTCTCATTAGAAATGAAACCCCAAAACGATAAGTACCACATCATCATCTGAGATCTACCTTTATTTGCAGTTAAATTCTACAGTTCTTTCTGTCTTTTTTGTCCCTCAGTGCAGGCCCCCCACCAGATGAACTTGCCAGTGCTGCCTGAACTGACCCACCCATTTATATATTCACTTATTTTTTCTTCTAGGGACCCCTCTACATTTGTCAGGAGAATATTAAAGCAGGTATGTCCCAGTGCTGTTTCTACAGAGCTACCTCAGATTCACCACTGGAAAGGTCTGTGACCATAGTTAATTTTAGGCACTGACATTACTATGTTTTTGTACAGCTAGTATCTGTTTTCCTCCCCCTGTCCCTTTGAACATCTCAGCTGATGGTGCCATCCAGAGCTTTGGGAGTGCTGCACCCAGCCGAGGCTCCTTTGTGTAAGACTTGCTCCTGCAAAGTCACTGAAATTACACTGTCTAGATGGCCATCCAAGCCCCGGGGAGAACAAAACTTATGGTTTTTAACATGGGATATTGCTGCTGACCTCTAAGTCTACGCCACATGCTTCTGTCTCCCATGGGAAGCGGCTGCGGGGTCATGGCTATGGAAAAAAAGCCCTTTCCACCTCATGAGGTCCTCATAGCTGCGGTGTCCCACAGCCAGCCCCTCTGAGGTGCTTCCAGCTCTGCTTTTTACTTCAGGGGCACTTGCTGTTTTAGTAACAGGGACTAACAGGAAGTAGCACGTCAGACTTCTGCTGTTTCTTTGCTGTCATTCTTGAACTGTGGCCAAGGATGGTTGAAGTGAGGTCATAGCAACAGCCTCCTCTGATGGGAAGTTTTTGGAGAGACAAAATGGAGAATAAGCAAATATCAGTCTAAACTTTGTCAGCCATTAGCCAGTAACAGGAGGGGCTGAAAGACCCTAATGGCTTTTGGAATCACACAGTAAGGAAAATAGGTACTGTGCTATGAAAATAAAAAGAATATTCCAGTGCTTGCATATTTCTGGCAGCTTTTCATTCAAATGCAGAAGAAAAACAATTCTGCCTACCCTGAACTTCCTGAAGAAACCTCTGCTTCTTAGCACCTCCTGTGAAGTCGCATTGCAAGGAGCCAAAGTGAACTCAGCATAAAAAGATTCATACTCCCCCATCATGATTAAGTGAGATGCTACATCCAAGGTGGAAAATATGCCTTTTGGCCATTTCCCCTAGACTACAAATGTGTTGCATCTCCTCTTTAGTGTTCTGATTGTGTCTTTAGTGTTAGCACCTATTTATGGTCATGGGGGATTGGCATAATTTTTAATAAGGTATCAGACCAGAGCAGTGTGAGAAAATCTACCTTGGAGATCCATGTCTGGGTCAACATAACTCTGGGCTCTTCTGAGTGAACCCTCTAGGGGTGGAAAACAAAGTGTCTTTGTTTTATTCTTTATGGAGAAAGCCCTCGGAAGATTGAATTCGTCATTATAGGATTAACTCTGGCTTGTGAACTCCCCTTACCAACTTTTTCCTCAATTCATGTGAATTAAGCTTAAGCTCATGTAGTTCTAAGGCTAGATTTTTTATTCTACAGTTTTAATTGAGAACATTACAGTGGATTTGATGTATCTGGCTGAATTAATCAGTTTCAGATTTTGAGAGGTCTGTTTTGAAAGATCAGGGAAATGGCATGTCCAAAATAATACAGTTGTTTAATTGCTGCCTGTTATTGGTACAACAACCAGAAGAAGCTTGTGTTGCCAGGGTCTTGCTGATACTGGTACTGCATGTTCTTGACCATCTGAAAGGACCAGGGCTGAAAGCCTGAAGCATTATTGTGGCAGAAGGTGCATGACTTTCATAAATTCAATTTAATTATCTTTTTCCTCATTGATATTCAGGACATATTAGTAGCTGGGCCATTCCCTCCCTGCTCACACCTGAATGCAATAGTGATAAAACAACAGGTTGGATGTAAAGTGCTGCAAATTTAAGTCTGAGGGTAAAATTTGCAGGCTGGAAATAAAAAGATAGGACTGATGAAAGTCTAGCAAGAAAAGTCTCTGCTACCTTCATATGATTCATCTATACATTCAAAAACATTTGTATTGTTTTGGGGGTTGTGTTGTTTTGTGGGGGTTTTCTGTGGGTTTTGTTTGGTTGGTTGGTTGGTTGGTTGGTTTGGTTTGCTTTTTGTTAAAAGATTCAGGAAATAATATTCCTCCATTCAGTTTTATTCTTGAGCCGCTCCTCATTTGGTATCTGATTTTCAAACTATGCTTAGTAAATTTTCTTAAGCTCACAGGTTTCCTAGTATTTCTTCATAGGAGGGGTGTAACTCCCACAGATGAGTTTGTAAGTGGGAATGCTCACAACAGTAACAGAGATTGCTCCTTAAAATATCCTTTTTTCAAAATATATTGCTGACTCCAAACTTGTCCACTGGAATATTTCCCAGAAAGTTAACAATACATGTCCAGAAACATAAAGAGAACACAGTGTGTTTAATTGGGTGTTTTCAAAAAAGATTTACAATAGCTCTTCTCTATTGCTATTGGTGGTCTAATGTTTCACCTGATGGTGTTGCTTTTGAGAAGACAATAAAGCTAAGGTTCTTCAGAAGGTGGAGGTTTCCCTTGTAGGTTTGCCTAGTGCTTACCCATGGGCAGAGGCTTCAGTTCGGTTACTTCTCAGGTTACTTACACCAAAATTTACAGTAAATGAGCTAGGAAATCCTTTCCCTGTGATGTGACCACCCTGAACTGAGAACCACTCTGGACCCAGCATTGTTGAGACTGTGAAGTCCCTTTCCAAACAATCCCAAAATATCTGCCCTCTGTAACTACGTGAATGGTGCTGAGTTGATATTAGAAATGAAAAACAACCCTTTTCAACAAGAAAAGTATCACAGGGTTTGTCAGCTACAGGAAGCTTCTCGATGTAGGTTAGGGCTACTGTTTTGGGTGGAGATCTCAACAACTGAAGTTCTGTCTGTAAAAAAGAAAAAGTAAGAATCATACCTTCTAAAGTATTGTTATTTATGTATTTGGATAGGCTATATTGAAGGGGTTGAAAAGAATCATTAAGTTGCTTTTACTATTTTCTATGAAAATAATAAAAATAAAAGGATAACTGTGAATTTTCCAGTTGTACATTTACAAAATATTTGTAGTTAGCCTTGTGTCTCCTATGCCTTGCTTCTGTAAATCCTATTTCCAAATTTGTTTAAGCCTTAATACCTTAAAATAAGAAGTGCTAGTCAACTCAAGTATCTGGCAAATAGCATGGATTTCTATTCTCATTACAAGTCACTCAGCTGGAATAAAAATGCCCCACTGCTTGCCCGATCAACACCACCACAGCTCAGAGAGATAAAATTGTAACTGAATACTCTCACAGGCACAATGAAACTGTCCTGAAATGATCCCTGCTCACAACAAGTTGGTTAGAAGTTACTTAGGTCTTAGTAGTCCATGTTAAATTTTCTGCTTCCAAGGTTATTTTTTCACTCCTTGCTTCCTTCCCTTGGAATTTTGTCCAATGCGTTTCTCTGTTTGGGTACATTGTATAAAATCACACAATTCCTTAATAAGGAATTATTTTCTTGCTACCAAGAGATTGGACTTGACATTAGGGTAACCAGTCATCAAACACTAGCCCATGGCACTTCGATTTATGGATCCCATAGGCTGTAATCAACTTGTTGCACATGGCAGCACTGGAATGCTGCCCCTTTTTAGAAGTAATAACTTCACCCATAGGAAAGTCATTATGTCTATGGCAGCGCAGAGGTAGAATCTGGGAGGTCAAAGATTATTGGAAAGACACCTCCAGAAAAGGTCTCCACATTTTCTTTCTCTTAAAAAGGGAAAAAGGGGTTTTGGAAGCTCATAAAATCGTGTAGCTTTTGCCAAATGACCTGTGAAATAACCATCCACAGCTGTGGTTGTAAGAAAAATTACGTAACACTGCTGGCACTCACACTGATCTGATGAAATCTTTTTAATGTGAAATCATCAAGCCTTTGAAAAGATGACCCCCTGTATCACGAAGCAGCATGACACACATTTTGGAGGAACAAAGGACCACAGCCATCAACAGCAGTAACTACTGCAAATAAAGAATATAGATTTCTGGGAATGTCTGAATTTGCAGATGCTGTGCTCTAGAGATTACTTTGTTATAGCAACAGAAAGTCACATGCACAATACAGAAACTGTCCTGCTGGCAGAAATCCTATATAGAAGCTCTGATCCAACTTACACTGTGGAGAGGACCAATTTATAGTTTAAATTCTAGCTTAGGTAGATTCTGATATATATTTAGGTCTCATTTATACCCCTTTTTATATCAGAAGCTCAAGATGTGAATGAAAGGTTTATACAATTCGTGAGGCTGAATTGTAGAGGATGTTTATTTACTAAACTATATGGTATCTCTTTTTTGTTTGTTCATCGTGTCAGACCTATGGGTGGGAGACTTTCACTTGAGAGGAGAGCTGATATTTTTGATGCTCTTTCAGCCTTTTTATTTCTCTATGTTTTTCCATTGTGGGATTATTTTTTTTTTTGATCTCCCGCCTTTGCAGCCTTCCCAATCATCGATAACATGTTAGAGGCTCCATGGTTCTTTCTTTGATGAAACCAATGCCATCATCTGACAACAATCAGCTACATCAATGGTAAAGGTGAACATTTGACATCTTGTTGTCTGAGGTTCATGTTACCAGCTTGAGGACATAAGCAGAAAAATGGAGGAATTTCAGTTAATCTGTTGGCCCTAGATTACTTTTTGTTTGCCTCAGGGAAGTTACCTTTATGAACATCTTTAGTTCTTGCAAACTCCTCTGAAACACCATCTCTAAGATTCTGCAGTCCATTAAATGTGCCTAGCGTATCATACATAAGCACATGGTTTTACTTATTTACCTTATTAGAAGAGAGTGGAAAAGAAGCCCTGTGTGTAACACCAATGCAGATGGCCACCCTCAGACAAATTCACTGCCAGGCTGTTACCAAGTACCTCACAACTGTTTGCTCTTGCCCTGCATGCCTGGGACTTGCTGGCAGTGAACAGAAGATGCCTTTTCAATTTCCAGGTTTAAAACTGGAAATTGGTAGCTAATGTTTTCCTATATGTGCAATATATCTGGGAGCTGTCTTTCTTCTGATTCCTTTTTTGACACTTTGTTTACCAGCTGGCAGAAAATCTATTTGCTCACTGTTTGAGAGGTGGCAATGACCGTGTTATAAACTCCCCAAACTTGAACAAAGTTCAGAACAGTGGGCTCCTCATGTGATAAGGCAGGAAAGAGAGAGAAAGGCACAAGCACTGCGCAAACACTGACCTCTCTCCATGTTGCCTGCCTGTGACTTAGAGGATACCAGCCATGAGCTGCGATTCAAACCAGATTTTAGAGGTTAATAGATGAGGAAGGATGACTGCAGTCCAGTTTTGCCTTCCAGATCATGGGATGGTAACTTTTTGGGTTTGTCTCACAAACAGAACACCTTTCTTTTATTTGGATCTCAGGAAAGGGAAGGCTGTGAAGTAGAAAATGCTTTCCTTTCTGATCTCTAGGGAACACATGTTAAGGAGCATAGGCCCATGCATCTCCCTATCTCCCAAAGGCAGAGAGGAATCAGCACCTCTCCTCTCTGACCTACCACCTCCAAAAACCCAGGACTTTAGGAACTGTCTCCACAGCCATCCTTCGCCACTCCCGAGAGGACAGTGCTCTGTGGAACAGTCTTGCTGCTTCACAGCACCTTCTCTGGGAATGAAATAAAGCAGCGTAAGCAGGTGTCCTTCTGCTGGAGTATCCATGGTAAGCCCCTAACTATTTTGATGGAAACATATAGAAGGCCTTGGTGACTGTTACAGCATAGTCACATGGAGGCTGTAACGCTCTGTGCATGCTTCACGTTTAACGACAGTGAGTTTTGGAAACACACCAATAATTTCCGGTACATTGCAGGCTGTCTACCAAAGCAAGTTTGCATTTTAGTTCAGCTGGATTCAGTTGCCTCTGAAGCATAAATCCTGTGTAGCCCTCCCTCGTTGCTGGAGTAAAGTGGTTGTAAGCAAAAAAAAAATCTGGATGAAACTTTTAAAAATTCATTTTTCCTTTGTCTGAGCCCTACATTCATTTAAAGGCATGTTAACTTCTTGGAAGCATACTGATAGATGCTCTCTTCTGGTACTTTTCTCTTGTTCTTTTTCTCTCACCTCTTGAATTGGTATTGTTTCTAGGCAGCTAGTCCTGGGAAGTGCTTAAATACAGGAATATTCTGACCTAAACACATAAGCAAATAATAAAAAAATGACCACACAATTCTTACATCCAAAAAAGAAGTCTCACGTTCAAAAAAGAATCTGAATTAGGTTGTTTGTCACCTAAAAGAGTCCAGGGTTCACTGGTTTCAGGCATCACCATCAAGCTGTTTCATGTCAGCTACCGATCTCCATGGTGTTGGCCATGTTGGAGTTATTTAGGAATCATCAAGTTCAGCCAGAACTGAGCCTTTCTCTTTTGGAGAGAAACCTCCATTAGCAGCTTTTTGGGAGTATCTGCATGTATGCTGTCAGTGTAGCATCCCTATTGTTGTCATAAGGATCTTGGTCAAGCTGGGCACCACAGGATAAAGAGCCCTTAGGTGGTGGTAATGGTGGCTTAGGAAATCACAGTCTCTCTGAAGAACTGATTTCAGACCTGGAGTCTGGCCCTTCCTGTGGGAGATTTGAGGCCTGTTTGGATCCCCATCATAGCACCTTTTCCTGTGCTGTGCTGGTGGTAAAAGGCATTGGATATTTTAGCCCTGCTCAGGATGAGTTTTGAAACATGCTTTGTTGATATAAATGTTAATAGGGAGGTAGCCACTGCCATCCTTGTTTCTCACTGATCATGGGTTAAACTGCGGTGATTTGTATTCTCCCTCCCAAGCCAGTGCTCTACCACCTCATAAGGTCAGTAATAAAGAGGTAAGTGAAAGACACACAAATCACTGTATTTCTCATCAGATTAATCTGTGCTCTGCACTGTCCCATCTTATTCTGAAAGCTTGTAGTTTTATAATATTGCTTAATAAGATATAGACCGGGAGTCTGGCACATGTCATGTTCCCCACTCCCTCTGTTTTGAGAGCAGGGCTGCCCCCTTCTCTAAGGACTCAGCAAGTCATGTTGTGGTAGCCCCACCAAGCAATGGGTTTGCTTCTGTCCTGGGTTCAGTCAGGATAATTTTCCTCTTAGTAGCTGGTGCAGTGCTGTGTTTTGGCTTTAGTCTGAGAATAATTTGATAACACACTGATGTTTTAGTTGTTGCTAAGTAGTGCTTGCTTTAAATTAAGGGCGTTTCAGTTTCCCATGCTCTGCCAAAGAGGAGGTGCAGAAAAAAGCAGGAGAGAGCAGAGCTAGACAGCTGACCAGAACCAGCCAAAGGAATATTCCACACCATGGAATGTCATGCTGTGTATATAAACAGTGGGGAGTTTACCAGGAGCGGATCCTTGCTGCTCAAGGATAGGCTGGGCATCGGTCCTCAGGTGGTAAGGAATTGTATTGCACATCACTAGTGTTTCTTGTGGTTTATTCCTCTCTATTATTATCATTATTATTATGGTTATTATTATGATTAATTAATGCTAATATTTGATTTTATTTCAATTATGAAGCTGTTCTCAGCCTACGCTTTTATCTTTTTTCAATTCTCCTCCCCATCCCACTGCAGGGGTGGAAGGTGGGGAGTGACGGAATCTCCATGGTACTTGGTTGCCAGCTGGGCTTAAACCATAACAATTGCCTTAGGAGATGAGTTCTAGTTGAGTTACTGCTTGTGACTTCACCTACTGGCAGCTAAAAGCAAAACGACAATTCTATTTGGAAAGTACTTTGAGAAGCATTCAAACTTGTGTATAAAATCAAACTGCTCATTGCCATCAAGGAGCATATCCAATTTAATTGAATATTTGCTGGATTATTACCAGAAAGACTGCCCAAATTATCAGATTCTGGTTCGTGGGAAATTCTGACATTTGGTTTTGTTCTGATTTGGAATGAAACCAGTTATTCCGAAATTACCCACAAAAAAGAAGTTTATAGGGAAAAAATAGGAATAGGAAGCAATGACACATGGTATTTCCAAAATAAAATATACCCCAGAACGTGGTTTTTTCCAGCCTTGCTGCTGCCTCTTATGGAGCAGCATGTCAAGCCAATGTTGGGGCTGGGAGCTTACACTTTGGGACTGCTGACTTCAGCCATGTCTCCCAGCAGTACTCTGCTCCCAGTTCAGTGGCAGTAAGCCTACAACCCCTGATTTCCAAGCAGGCCACCAGGCTAGCTGGTAGGAAGCCAGGCAGTTTTCCAGTGAAAAACTACCTGTGGTTTGATGTCAGTTCATTGAGACAGATATACTTTAAACTGAAACTTTCTGGCTCTGACAAATGAGTGTGTTCCAGTGAAATGGCATGTTGTCAGAAATCTCATGACTGGCTCTAATTGCCGCTTTGATGACCAAAATCTTTATTGACTGGAGTCCCATAACTTCCTGGCAATCACCAAATACCTTGAGTAGAAAAAAAAACCAACAAAAAAAAAACCATGGGACTGTTGGAATAAGTCCAAAGGAGGGCCATGAGGATGATCAGGGGACTGGAGCACCTCCCGTATGAAGATAGGCTGAGAAAGTTGGGGCTGTTCAGCCTGGAGAAGAGAAGGCTGCGTGGAGAGCTCATAGCAGCCTTCCAGTATCTGAAGGGGGCCTATAGGGATGCTGGGGAAGGACTCTTCATTAGGGACTGTAGTGACAGGACAAGGGGTAACGGGTTGAAACTTAAACAGGGAAAGTTCAGATTGGATATAAGGAGGAAGTTCTTTACTGTAAGGGTGGTGAGGCACTGGAATGGGTTGCCCAGGGAAGTTGTGAATGCTCCATCGCTGGCTGTGTTCAAGGCCAGGTTGGACAGAGCCTTGGATGGCATGGTTTAGTGGGAGGTGTCCCTGCCCATGGCAGGGGTGTTGGAACTAGATGATCGTGAGGTCCTTTCCAACCCTAACTATTCTATGATTCTCTTCGATGATTCTATGATTTCATACTCAAGATCTGTGAAATTTGTTGGGTTGTTTCTGAGCAAGCACATTATAAAGAAAGTTCCTGCCTTCAGGTCAGCAACTCTGGGGAGATAAGGGCCTCCATTGCAACCTTATCAGCGCCGCATTAACTGACAACCACCTGAGAAGCATCATATTTCTGCCTTTGAGGAGAAGACAACGGCCTCATTGCCCAACAAGGCACCTTGTCCAGGTCTAATTAAAAACAGAAAGCCACTCACTAGAAAGCTATTTATTCTTGTTCTTACAAGATTTCAAGTCTTTTTCATTGATTTCATTGTTATAATAGAGAAGGCTGTTTATTGATTTTTCTGCAATAAGGGTATTTCTATATGCAGAGATTTCCCACTCCTCATGAAACTGAGCCTCCTCAAACAATAATATAAAATAGTGATAACCTCACTCAAGAGTGAAATAATTGTGGCCAGAATCATACTTCAATGAAAATATTCCCTCCCTTCTGAATGTGCCACCAGAGACTGTCTGTGATCTGACAGTGGGCCCACAGTCTCCATGGTGGGGAGAGGACTTCTCTCCCCAGGCAGCAGAGTGCCTGGGCCATTGCTGGGGCTGCTCCTGGATGCATTCTCCCCTCTAAGAGCCAATTTTCTCCGTCGCTCTATGCTCATTTCCATTTTGGGCAGCAGTCGGTGTGGCAGAGGCAGGCTGCTTGGACTTGCATGGCTTTGAGGAGTGCTGGTGCTGTAGAAGGAACACCAAATGGGAAGGACTGCAGAGAGAATTGTGTGGGTACAGTCCCAGATTTTGCTCCTGAAACATATTTTTTTCCTCCTGATTTGTAACAGGTATCTAGAAACATGAACTCCCAGGAATTTTGAGGCCACGGATACCATTTCCTTCACCCAGATTTTGCTCTTCTGGTTTCCTTGCTTCCTTCCTTGCTTTCCAAATTAAAAACTGACTTTGTCCTCAAACTGGAAACAATCCATCTCCAGATCTGAGCTCACTGGATGAAACTTATGTCTTGGGAGAGCATCTCAGTCCTTTCACCAATACATCTAATGCTACTTTTCTGTTTCAGAAATGTTAGCATCTGCCAAGACTTCTTTCTAAACCTGTTCTTAAGAGCTGCAAATGTTCAGGGCTGAAGACCACTTGCTAGATACAGATCAGTACTGAAAACAGCTTACAACCACTTTATTTCCCAAGGAGTTTATCAAGACAGGGAAAAAAGCAGCAAAATTCCTTTTGGAGTTCCCAGAAGTAGCCTCAACATTTTGGCAAAGATATGTATAGACCACAGTAGCACAATGTAGCACTGTGTGAGGGCATATTTGTTACTGGAATTAGTCTAATCACAGCAATAAAAGTGGCCAAGTCATTCTGTTTGGTAGTCATTTTGCTCCCAGTATCCCAAAAGTCTCTACAACACGGCTCAGTATTCAGGGAAGTATTGGTTTATCTAACAGACTTTTGTGTGGGTATGGGTTGAAGCGGCAGTGCAGCTCCATCACTCCTATGCCTCCTCTGGAATACCTGTTTCCCTAATAGGAAGGCATCTCTGTGTCAGAAGAGATCCTTTGTTTGCTTTCTGTGCTCCTGCAATGACTACACCCAAACTAAATCTCACCAAAGCCAACTCCTTCTATTTTATCTTGAGGAGACTTTCCAGCAGCAGCTTCACCATCTTGGCATGGATATGCACAGTCCATGGGGCCATAATCAGCCTCTGGGCATAAAGGTACAGAACTTTATTGTTCTGGGCACAGATGGAGTCAAGAGACTGCATGAACCATCCACCTCTTGGTACATTATCTTCCATGCTCTATCTGCATGTGTCAGAAGTGCCAGAAGAAAGTCTTGTAAGACCCTTTTCCTCAAAGTGTTTCTTCAAGAGAGCATGGGAGAATGAAGAGGGCTATCTACCAGTTGGCACCTTGCAGAGGTAGTTCCTGTGGGTGGGTACCCAGTGCGTAATCTGTGTGAAGGTGAAGTATCACTGAGTCGTTGCATCCCAGTCTGAAAATATTTAGTCTGTTACGCTTATTTTTGATGCTTATTTAAGATGTCTTCCTGGTGAGAAACTTTCCAGACTGCAGTAAAGTTTCATGTTTCCTTTGTGCACTTTGTTCACTTATGTTGTGAGTAGACTCTCAGCTATGCAATGGGTACTGGCACAGACACACAGTGTCTTCATTTCCCTTGGCTGAGAGCCATAGGTGAGGTTATGTGGGGAGGGAGGATAGATGAAGAGATGTGTGCAACATACAGTGGTTCTCTCATTGCACCTCTAGTCACTGTGCAGCACACTACCCTTTCTTACACTTTGGGATATGACACATAACAGGACTTTTTTGTTGGCCTCTCATGCTCCATAGGATTGGAAAGCAGTCCTTGGTGCCTGTGGTGAGCCTCGACTCCTCTCTGAGGGACAAAGCCAGATATGATGTGGTGGCACACTTGTGTCTAGCCTTGTTATGAGCTCAGGGAGCTGATGAAGATGCTCATGTTCAGCAGGCTGGTTGGCCATCATCAACCCTCAGCAGCAGCTGTGATAAGGAGCCAAACCCCACTTGTAAATGCTATAAATCCAGGGTTAGATTTTGCCCAGTCAAATCCCCATTTGTCTAATGCATGAAAAGTTGTTTCTCTGAGTTAGTGATTGTCTCATCCACAAAAAGCCCTGCTAATCTCCCATGGAGTAGGAACAAGGTATCTGAAAGCCTCTTGCACATCTGGCCTTTACTGTCACAATTCGGGGCTGGGGGGGGGATGATATAGGTGGGATGTGGGGGGGGAAAGTAGGTTCTATTATATAAGGTGCAGAACAGTGTTTTTCAACCTGTGTTTAACTTTGCTGCTGTCAGTGGGATCCCCATCAGCTGAAGAGCCTTTGAGCCACCTCATTTTAGTATGAGCTTCCCCATACAGGAGTTTTAGGTAGCTATGGAAGTGGGTCTGGCTTCTATACCTTCTTTTGAACGGGACCTGAGAGTAATGGGATTTATGCAGATACACCTAAAATTGGTGCCTGGTGATCAAAATAAATATTATTGCTTGTGCTTCATGCCAACTGAAAGGAAGGTTGTGTGTTGGCTTTAAACTGAAGGCTTCTCAAATGGGGTCAGTATATGGTGTGGGATGTCAGATTTGTTTAGTTTTCACCAATATCAAGCATTTTTTCCTTTTTATCTAGAAAGGCCATCCATAATGAGTTGCAGGATTGTACTGTATGTCCTGGGAAAACCAAACGTCCCTTTAAAGCGGGTCTCACTGAAAGTCTTGGGTCCACTCTATGGAAACAGTCTCTGCTCAAAAGTTAGTTGGTGTAAGCAATAGAAGGGACCAGCCTCTTCCTTGGCTTTATATTTCCAAATATCTCCTGGAGCCAAATCGAGACACTGCACAATGGGTGTTTAAACACACTTGTCCCTATTCCCCTTCTTTCTAGAAGCAATGTCTGGAATACAGGTTGTAAATCAGGTCCTACAGTGATTGATCCATGTGCCAGCAAGTGAAGCGTAAAAATAGCAGTATGGTTGAAAGGACATAAAAAAAGAGAAAATAGGCCATTATTATTTCCAAGCTCAAGGGAAAAAGCGTTTGAATCTGACATGCCGGCCAAGTCTGAGTAGCCCTGGCCTGTCTGAAAAGCAGACAACTGCTCTGCTTCCTCTTCCACAGCTGTGTACCCCCCGTAAACAAGGAACCAGGCGCATTTTCTGGCCTGTGAACCTGGCATGCAGAGGTCTGATTCCTTTCAGGCACTTCTCTTGAACCTCTTTGTGTGCTTTAAATCAACTCCTGTGTTTCTCCAGCTGTGAAATAACATACTGGCAGGGCAAATTGCATCTTTGCTCTTTCTGATGCCTTCATAAAAGCTACAGACATGTCAGCCATACATTTGAAGCATTGTCCCCCACCTTATCTTTTGATGGGGAGATGTTTCTGTAGATTGTATAGTATTAGTAGATACAGAAAATTCTTAGCTTAACCTATTTTGTCAGCTTAATTGGAAGTCAGTAGGTTCTGTACTGATAATGTTTAAATAACAGGAACTACAGTTTGAGCAGGAAAGAGCTACAATAGGATAGCAATATTTAAGTTAAAAATAAGTAAGTGAAAATAAGTATAGGATGGGGCAATCTGCTGCCTATATTTACACATTTATACACCATGATTTTATTACAAAGGAGCACTGTATAGAATTAAAACATCAAGAAAGACTCTTCAGACTCAAAATATCTTTAGATTTTATTTATGTACTTCTAATAATCTTCTGATATGAAAGGGCAAAAGTGGTAACAAAATTGTTGGTTAAGTCTTACTAAAGCTATTTGTTTCCCAGGAGGACAGTTTCACCATTTCCTTAATTTTGTTTCATGTGCCTGGAAAACTCTGGTAAACCTCCTCACCTCCATAGTGCACATATGTGCATGTGTGCATTCATGTGTGTACATACAGGGTTTATTTTTTTTTATATACATATATATATAGTATCAAGGGATTTGTTGTCAAAGGATTTTGATGTTTCTCAGGTGGTTCTCATGCGGCTGAGTTCACCTTTAAAAGGATGAAAGATGCTTTTGTTTCTGAGTATGACACAGTCCTCATTTAATTACAGTCATCGGCAAGCCTTCTGATCTGCCTCTCCCTTTATGCTGCTTCAGAAGCTAAATAAGATTCCAGTGATTCTTGAAGGAACCAAATAAGAATTCTCATTCCTGTGATGTGACAATTTCTTAAGATTTCTACTTCCCCCACATCTAATTGGTACCTGTTATCCCTTCTCTAACTGTTCTGAGACTGATTCAGCCTTCTGCCCCTCACTTCAAAGGCTTTTTTGTGCTGTGGGCTGTATTGGTGTTGTCACCATCAGTACTTTCTTGCCAGACTTGGTAGCTTTTTCTTGGAAACATGCCTTAGTATTCAACAAGAACTAATAATGGTTTGTGTTGTGCCCTCAGTTTCTCAGCAAAAACTTCTCTTGAATGGCTTGAAAATTTTTGCTGAAAGTGTAATGATTATACCCAGCTACATATCTCTGAATGTCCATTTTGAATGCTATTATTCTAGAGGAATTTTCTAATGACTATGCTCTTACTTCTCTGCATGTGGTTTGGTACCAGGATAATGGTTTGGATGCATCCCCTTTGACCAGAGCATCTGTGGTAGAAGCAACATTCTCTACCAGGCAGTGAAGGGCTTTTTTCTTGGCTTAGTCTGTTTTGCCATGCATGTGCTTTAATTAAGCCAGTCTCCATATTAATTAAAATAATCCTCATCCACGGGAAAATTACATCAATTATCAAATACACCAAACGTTAATATCCAAACCTTTGTACATGCCTATAAGCACTAGTGTAATAAATGCAAAGTTTTGAGTAACAAACTAGTCAAAGCATGACAAAAATCTACAGGCTTCATCTTATTTGCTGAAAAAAAATGTTTCTTTTCTGGCACATTCAACTTCAAAGATATTTTAATGTGGCATGGACACTTAGTTTGACTTAGGAGAAGCTTGCTTCAGTTTATTTTAAGCCCATTCAGCCTTGGGGTTGAGATACTTGGTCATATAAGAGCCATTCAATAAGGTGTCTTCCAGTGGCTGAGTCTTCAGTGAGGCTGAGTCAAGCTGAAAGACGATTAGGTCTGCCTTTGTTCTGGAGCATGCAAATGTGTTTTGATAGTTATGCCAGCTTGCTTCTTGAAGGGGAAGACAGAGGTAAGATGTGTCTCTAAAGACAGAGCAATATGCCTTTGCTGTGGTCCAGGTAAAGGAATAACTGTTTCCTGCATTCTTATGGCCTGCTCCATTGCCACTGCTCCATCCCCTCAGCTTGCAGCCTGCGTAACTTGTTCTCTTGCTGCTTTTCAGTGGGTTCTGTAAAATGATAGTGGAGATGGCTTCCCCTTCAACACACACTTCTCATCCACCTCAGATGATTAACAGCTGGACCCTGCACCTTGTACTAACCCCTTGCTGTAAAACTCTCAGGCATTGCTTCATGCAGCCATTTGTGGATTATCCAGCTCGGACCCTAACTTAAATAGATGCAGCTTTATTAAGGTGTCAAGGCCAGGTAGTAAGGTTACTTTCTTACTATATCCAAGCAACCAATATCTTGGTGTCAGGATTTATCCGGGGATTATTTTGACAGCTGAAGCAATAACCTGAATAGTCTCTGAAGTGCCAGCTAAAACCTCTGTTTATGCTGCTTCTTCCTTCATTGATACAATATTTTTCCTGTCCATGCTGACACAAGTCCGTCTATGACATTTAGTTCTTGTCAAAGGCAAGCAGTTGATGCGAGCTGAGGATTTATAAAAATCTAAGGCTTCATGAGAAGACCAGGGACCAGTGAGCAGATTTATGGATAACAAAAAATGAGAGCTCCACAGGCACTAAGGAAAAAAATAAGTTTGAAAATATTTATCTGAGTGATTCAGATTGGTCACCATACCAAGAACAGCCCAGCTGCAGTAGAAAATTAAGAGATGGAACAAGCTGGAGGAATGAAAACAGGCCAGTCCCTTTGTCATGTGGATAAGGTGCATTGCCTTTAGAGGCTGTTCAGAAATGGGGGATGTATAGGCAAACACATGAGTTTTACTTTCTCTGTGCACATTAGCGCAGGTCACTCAGATAAGAAAATATGAACTTATTTCCATTGTATGTTTATTATCACTTGGTATCTTATGCTAAGAACACTTTCCTGAACTGTGCCCATGTATTCATGGTCCAAGATTTCATTGGTTTCTTTGCTGATAGAGACACCTACATTTGTGATGCTCAATATATTTAGTTGCTGTGCCCCTGCTTCTGCTCCCCATATTGTTGCTTAGCTCACTGAAGTGAGGAAGAGGTGAAGAGGGAATTGACGGCAGTGAAAGTCACTCTTTTAAGCCAGCCCTGAAGAGACTAGCTGAACTTAAAGATCTGTTGTGCAGGAGCTTTATTCCCCAAGACAAATGACTCAGTTACCTGTGTAAGGTAGTGCAAACAGCCCTTTTTGTCTTGACAAGCTGGGAATTTAGAGGAATTTAGGGAAGTTACAGGCAGCTGTCAAAGAAAGCTCCTCCTGAAGCAAGGAGAGAAATTGCATGTGAGGTTCAGTCACATTGTAATTGAAGATTAGAGTGTGGAAAAGTCTTTAGGGAGTGTCTGTGCAGAAGACAAGAACTCAGCCACTGGAGCAGACATGTAGTTTCATTGCTTCATTTTCTCTGAAATGGCTTTGTTTTCATACACAGTATTTTGCAGGAGAAAGGCAGTCATCCCCTGTATTGCAACCCCAGATTTTGGAGGGAATTTGCAGGGCTTGGAGACTTCTTGGCCTGGTTGAAGCAGTCTCTATTTACTGCAAAGCACATAGGGGAGCAGAGGGCTGCTGCAGGATTCCCCCATCAGGTACAAGGTAGGTTGGAGATCAGGGAAGACAAGCTCCTATGGGGACCTGGATGTTCCAGATATGGATCACTGAGATTGCAGAATTGAGGTAAATTGACGCAGTTCGCTCTCTGAGCTGCTGGGAGAGCAAGAGTTAAGCAACTGAGCTGGAAATCTCATGAGATCAGGCTTTTCTAGTGGGAAGAGTTCCCATGCTTCCTGCTTTTTGATGTGCTGGAAATACTTTATGCTCAGCCTTTCTTGTGGTATCTTGGCACAACTTCTGTAAATAGTTGGAGGGACATCATCAACATAACATAACAATCATGCTTCTGTCTAAAGTATTTTCATTACTCCAAGTCACGACTAAAAGAAAAAGAGATTAAGATCCCTTTCATTCAGGCGCTGAAGCATGAGCCAGCTTTCCCAACTATTACTCAGATCGTGCCCTATAGTACTTAGGTTTTGAATTTGGGACTGTGTTGGCTTTGATGACAGTACAGGCAGAGGAATTTTTGACAACTTGTTCCCAACTCTACCACAGTTTTCTGCCCCTTTGGTTGTATTACAACTCTTCACAGGCTGCCCAGTTGACTTGATTGCTTGCGGAAGTGTTTGCCTGTTTTAAATTTTGTGTTTGTTTTTAAGGAGGGTTATTCTTAATCAGAACTATTTCATCACCCTAGTTTTACAGTGGGACTTCAGCATCTGATTTTGGGCTGAACTGGGGTTACTGGCAAGCTGGGGCAGGACACAGAACTCAGGGTCAGAAGCTCAAAAGACCTGTGGCAGAAGTGCTCTGTGCTGTTGGCTGATACTTTGTCCATCTTTGGACTTTATACCAAAAGCCTAAAGACTGGTACAAATAAACTCATCATGGTTCCTCTCAACTTACAGGCCTAAAGGCTGGAATGAAGTTTCTGTTCTCTGCTCTGAGATGATCCTGTTGTTTTGCACAGCCTACCAGTTTGTATGGTCTGATATTAGCGGTGCGGTCTTTAGGCAGCAGCATTTCTTATTAATTCTGTTTTCATTAACAACTGAAACAATGCCAGCTACAGGGCTAATAAATAATTGTGAAAGTCCTGAGAGTTTCCAATGAGAATATAGATTTAGCAACAGAGGTAGAAAAGGTTCCACTCATGAAACTAGTGTTCAAAGCTGAACTGAAACTTAGCCAGAGTTCAAGACTGTTTGAAGCCAGTGCGTTAGCTGGCCATTATCTTCAGTCTAAAACCAGTCTTGGAGTTGCATGAGGCTTATAAGCATATAAGCAGGCCTGTGCTTGTGAATACGTGCTTCTGACAGAAGCACAGACAAGACATTTCTGAGACGAGACAAGGCAAGACACTGGCATACTTGTGGGATATGCTGATGAAGAAAACTTGTGCACAAACTGCTTTCAAGTTATGAAATGTATTCTTAGAATGTGTAAAGTGTGCAAACACTGTCCTCAAGAGTTCATATACCATGTCCTCTCTTCACATTTACCTCCTATTCCTATCTCTTCCATGTACCATATGCTATTAGGAATAACAGGACACACTTATCAAGGGCTGCCAAATGACCTCTTCAGAAGGTATAGTACAGGAGTGAATTAGGACCCTCCACAAGTCAGGAAGTCTCTAATTTATTGTCCTTTTGAATAAACAGCTTTAGCTTTTCATTTCTCCACCAACAAGTGGCATGTCATGGACTACTTGGAGATATACAGCCACCTTAGGACTGTCTGTAGCGTTGCCCACTTCACTTAGAGCTCTGCTTGTTCATGTTTTCTTTCTGACTGTTTCTATGAAGGCTATAGGTGGTGAACCAAATAAGATACTTTTTTCACTCCATAGCCAAAGACTCTACCAAATGTACCAGCCGTGAGGAAGAGGAAGCAGAGGAGGCAATAAAGAGTATCTTACTGATGTTGCCTCTAGTTCTTCTTCCCACTTTTTTGCTTTTAACCCCCTGCTTCCTCATGGCTTATACTTGTGAAGAATCATAAGAGAATATTTTATCACACTAGTTTTTCAAACTCTGTTAGCAAATTTGCAAGCATCATGATCAATATTGACAAAAAGAGACAAGAGATGAGCATCTCTCTGCATAGACATGTACTTCCCTCTCAGTTCTTGTCAGTTTTTTTACTTGAAATATACTTGTTTTAGGGGGTTGGTGGTTTTTTTGTTGTTGCTATTTATTTATTTATTTTTAATTTTTATTTTAGAAAAACTTGAACGAGCATAATTTTTCTAAGCATGACATCTTATTGAACAACAGACAGGACCAGAAGACCAGAAAAGTCCCATCCTCCTTGAACACAGGGTTGTTTAGTCTATGTAGATAAATTATGTAAGTCTAATAATTCTGCAATGTAAACCTGAAATACTCTGGGTTTGAGTGATATTTGAATCTGAATGAAAACTGAGCTTAGCTTAGCTGCAGCTCTTGTATCCAGTTGTTGTGGTTTAAGCCCAGCTGGTAACTCAGAACCACGTAGCCACTTTCTCACTGCCTCCCCTTCCTCCCCCCCACTCCTGGAGGGATGGGGAGGAGAATCAAAAGAATGTAACTCCCATGGGTTGAGATAAGAACAGTCCAATAACTAAGGTATGACACAAACCACTGCTGCTACCACCAGTAATAATAATGATAAGGGAAATAACAAGGGAAGAGAACACAACCGCTCACTCCCGCCGACCGATACCAAGCCCGACTGAGTGGTGATCTAGCCCTTCCGGGTAACTGCCCCCAGTTTATATAGCGGGCATGACGTGCTGTGGTATGGAATACCTCTTTGGTCAGTTTGGGTCAGGTGTTCTGTCTCTGCTTCCTCCTGGCTTCCCCTCCTCCCTGGCAGAGCATGAGGCTCAGAAAGTCCTTGGTCAGACTAAACATTACTGAGCAGCAACTAAAAACATCGGTGTTATCAGCGCTGTTCCCAGGCCGAAAGCCAAAACCACAGCACTGCCCCAGTTACTAAGAGGGAGAAAAAGTGACTGCTACTGCTGAACCCAGGACATCAGTATATTTTTCGTTGGCCTGGAGGTCAGGAACCTGGGAACAGGAGTTGGTTTCTCTGCATTGTGTTTGCATTTTTTTTAACTGGGATCTCTTTCTACCTTAACCCTCATTTTCACCTTCTTATGTATAAAACCTCTAGTAAGCAGCTGAGTTTCTCAGTTTATTGAGCTGTAAAATGTGTCTTATAAGGAAGAAATTCTTTATTGTAAGGGTGGTGAGGCACTGGAATGGGTTGCCCAGGGAAGTTGTGAATGCTCCATCACTGGCGGTGTTCAAGGCCAGGCTGGACATAGCCTTGGGTGGCATGGTTTAGTGTGAGGTGTCCCTGCCCATGGCAGGGGGGTTGGAACTAGATGATCTTAAGGTTCTTTCCAACCCTAACTATTCTATGATTCTATGATATTTGCCTATTCCTGGTGTCCTGAAATGCCTGGAAGGGCAGAACTTCTCCAAAGCAGAGCTTATGAAGCTGTAACTTAAGCAGGACATGGGATAAACACTGAATTTTAAACAAAAAATACATAATCAAGTAGAAAATAAGGAATTCTTACTGACTAAGGAGGTTTTAATGAGCTAGAAAATCTAGCAGTAATCTGTTCTCTGACCAGTGTTATTTAATATTTCTACTGCAGATCTGGTATATCACAGAGATTGATGCCTTGAAAGTACTTTTATGTGATTAAGTTAAGATTTTTACTATCAGTAGAGAAACTAGGCCATTTTTGTATGATGTGAGGTATACACTAGGGAATAGTGATTCTTGAAAAAGTTGTGGATGTGATGTAGTGACTAAAAGGAACTGTTATGATCCTGAGTGTCCATCTGGTTAAAGATGTTACTAGTATTCCCAATACCTCCATCAAACTATCATGTTCCATCTTAATTTTTTTTTTCAACAGCATATTGGCAAATTTTGTTTTAAAAAAGGTTTGTTTATTTTTCAGCCTACAATTTAAATTCCAAAATGGAAGATTTAAGGCATGGTAATTAAATATTTTATAAATGTAAGATTTTATAGTTTGTTTTTGAGAAGAAGTAGAGAATTTAAGAAATGGTATGGTTACAGTCTGTAAGTATTTGCATATGTAGAATGCATTTAATAACACTGGGCTTTTTAGCTTATGAGACAATAACACAGAGTTCCAGAGTTAGATGATGATGTAGAGGAATTAAAAGTGTAAAGAGTAGGTGGCTGGTTTACCCAGTTTACATTTTTAAACAAAGAGAAAATGTAATCTTAAAACATGGATTGTCATTCACCCAAAATTTTTCAGCTTCTATAAAGGAATTCTTCCATAATTCTATGTGGGGACTTTTGTTAATCAGTAGATGCTTAAATGAAATGATCATAATGATTCTTTTTTGGCCTCAGTCATAGAAGTATGAGTACTCCTTAAAAAAATCACCACTTCTTCCCATCACTGATTAAAACAACCTGAAGTTGCCAAAAGAAGTTAAACTTTTATTTCAGGGTATTAATAGTTAACTGTACACAAAACTTCTCTCTTTCTAATTCCTTTTATTATATAGCTCTTTATAGAAAGAAAGCTTTCCTCAGAATGTATCTATCCAAATGACTCTCTGTTATATGATGTTGTATTTTTAATCCCACAACATATGGAAAGCATTCCCTTGTACTAAAGAGATACCATTTTATAAAGCTGAGACTTTGCTTGCTCTGGTGACTCAAGAGTCAAAGGAATATCCCTTTTGGGCTTCCAGTGAGTGACAGAATAAAGCAGATTTCCACGTGCACACATTAAAGATATGCTAAGATACATGTATGTTTGCGATTAGTAGCTGGAAATCCTGACCTCTAAGTTCCCTGATTGACTGGGATGTATTTCTCCCTACCGCAGAGGGCTAGCAGAAGGCCTGTGCACAATCTAAGCTTCACCTCAACTCAGTTTTGAGTACTTCCATGAGACATGGGTGGGCAGAAGTTTCACTCACTGGGAACATTTCAATTTCAGTTTGGAAACAATTTTACTAACCAATGAATTATTTTCTTTTAAGCTTTTACAGACCAAGGAACATTGTCACATAATTCCATTACTGAATCCAGCAGATTTTTGTTAAATTACAACGCCTCTCTTAGGAGGATATTAAATAATGATTTAAAGACTTAAAGTTATGACAAATTTACCACTTTCCTTAACGTCCTACTCCAATATATAATTGCCTCCACTTATTTCCACATTGAATTTTAAATTTATCTTCTAGCCATTGAATGTTAATGTACTTTGCTGCTAGCTTGAAGTCCTAAGACTCATCACAATTTAAGTATGTGACAGAGATAAAATAGCTTAAAAGAGAAAAAGTGAATAATAATCTATGTATCTCTCCTCATACCAGTAAAATTTTTTGTCAAATCTTCACACCTTCACTGCCCACAGTGAGTGTTTGAGCTGAAGAGAGAAATACCATTTCTCTGAAGATGATGGCTTCCTTAAACATTGGGTTTATCCAGCTTTCTGTATTGCACATTATAATTATCCATCAACAGTAATGAAGAAGCTCTTAAAGTTCAGGAGGGGCACCTCAGGACATGACTTTCATCTTGTTGAAACAAATAGTAACATCAAAGTTCTTGCAACCTTCTGAAATAGGTTAGAGACTTTGAGGTGAATATTTAGCAACTTGGCTGTGTGTGGGCAATGCAAACACAGGCTGCAGCAAACAAGACTTTTTTTCAATGTGTCTTACGTAAGACTGAAGGTTGCAAGCAATTTGCTCATTAGTCGACTGGAGTCACCAGAACGGGGCCTCTTCATGTTGACTCGCAAAATCCTTTCATGCTTATCAGCATACGGCTGGATTTCCTCTGCTTTATCACACTACCACTTTTCCTGTATGGCTTTCAGCTTTGTTTGGAGTTCTCTGGGCTTGCTATTATATGCAGTTCTCTTTGATGCCAATGATAGATATTGCAACTGTGCTCTGTGAAAGGTGCACCTCTCCTGAGGTGTTGTATAATTGCAGGATCACTCTTATCTCATCAATCTTAATGTTTTCTAATTTTTTTGCCCTGGGGTCTTGTTTCAGGCATGGTATAAGATATCCCTGAAGATTTCCAAGCTGTTCTGTTGAAATTCTTTAGAGCTTTTCACATTGAGCTTTTAGTAAAGCAAATCACTGAGGGTGATGTCTACTGAGTGCGTAGTTTCCCATATGGTAGGTTGTTTTGTAAATGAAGGAAATACTTTACTTGTTAGCGGAAGAACTTTTAATTGTAGTTGTTATGACAAGAAGCCGACTCTGGACTGTTTCTTGCTAATAAAACTTTTCCTCTTGCATCAAAGTTTCTGCTAGGATATATTCCATGTAGTCATTGTCTCCTTCTGAAGTGGCAAGCTTGAAATGTGTACTCCCTTGTGACTGAAATGTTGGGAAAACTGTCCAACATATCAGCTATACACTGCGCTGTAATCTTATGAATAATTTCAGGTTGATTGATTCCAGTCTTTTGTTTTGCCTCACTTCTGACAGCAGTATTTCTTGGTTTGCTCCCTGAACATTAAATGTCTTCCACATGTACTTTGTAGTTAAGTAATTTTGCATTGTCACTTTGAATTACCAAAAAATTAACATAAACAATTCTTTAAGCTGAGCCATTTTTACAATTTATTTTTTTAAATTATTTTGAACTCATGCTTTAATTGATGTATTTTTGTCCTCTTTTTTCTTCATTTCCTCTTGCTTCCTAAGATACGCTGCTGCTCTAACATATCTGCCTGCCTGCTGTTATAGTAGGGAACAATAGCAGAAGGAAACTCAGCATCAGTAATGGAATACTGGTTCCTGGTCAAGCTCATTAATAGATATCATAACTAGAAATGGAGAAATGAGGCCTGCTGTGTTATCCAACGTATCTGATGAAGACGAAGGCTTGAGATCTTTGCATAGTAAGTGGAAGAAAAGAATACATCAGCAAGTGAGACTACCATTTTTTCAAAGGTATGTCCCACTATGAGATAACTTCAGCCACTTTAAAAGCCCCTTTTTTTTGGAATAAAACTGTAAATTGGCTTTAGATAGCCCTCACAGATTTGAAAGGACAGACCTAAAGGGCAGGGTAAGAACTAGGACTCTTTGAAGGCATATGGTACAGTGGTGGGAATGCAAGTTGCACACAGCCTGGTGTAATAGCCATGAAAATATGGTGCTTACAGAGTTTCATGCACTAAATGGCATTGAGTAAGGTCAGAGAGAAGTTTAGGTGCTCATGGGAATAAAACAGTGCTCCTCATCATTTGGTGTGGATGCTGGTGTGGATGCCGATGTGGATGTCCAAGTGAGAAACATGCAGGAACACCAAGAATGGCTCTTGAAATGAAGGTAGCATTGCAGGAAGTGTCACGCTCCATCTTTTCTTGGGTGAGAAACAAAATGCATTGATATAGCCTTTCTTAACCCTTAATCATTCTTCCCCTTCCCTCTTGGGTAGAGACAAGTACTCACTATGAATTACCTAGCCCAAGTTAATTAGCAGAAAACATGGGCTCTCATATGACAGCTCTCATAGTGCTTAGCAGCAACAACTAGTGTTACATTCCGAAAAGGCCTATGAAGAAATGACATATTTTATATTTTTAGGGAATGCATAGCTCCCAACAAGCATGTGCAGTGGCACAGTTCCATGCTGTCTGGCAACAAAATGAACAGACCATAGCCTAAGTGGCTGTTAACTGTGAAGGCCAGCCAGGACTGCAGTCCTCTTATGCATCGGAAAAGATTACTGGGACCTCATTTTCAGAATATCAGATTTCAGAACATCCCCATTTATTGAGCACTCACTAATTACTGAAATTAATAAGCAGAAAACTAACCAAATGAGCCCTGTGGGTAGGCAAACCCAGGTAATTTTTCTCTGTCTATTATAATCTGAATTATATCACTATATAATACACAGGGAAGAGAAAGGGAAATTTAATCTCCAACTTGGCCTTCACACCCTTTGGCAACATATTAAAATGAACAATCTGTGTAAGTATATTCTATAATTTCAAGCTCTCTGGATATGACAGACACTTCATGCATGAAGTTTGCTTTCAGCGTCATTTTTTACTATTCCTAAAATAAACTCAATTGCACATTTCAGCTTGTTTAACTAATATAACATTCAAAGGCATGGAACAAAATATCCCCCTTGGGCTGCTGCTCTTAGCTGTGGCACTGAGCACTTGCCTAACTGCTCACTGTAAAATACAGACCATTGAAACTATTCCCTTCTACCTCATTCAAAGGTCAATATAGATTTTCACATTCAAACACAGCTAACTGGGAGAACTGAATGCATTACTTACTGTCATGTGAATAGAGCCACAGTCAATATCTGGTTAATATTTGCCATTTGCAATGTGGGATATATTTTTGTGATAGCTGAGAGCTGACAAGACTATTTACAGGGCAGAGGGGGTTAAGTGTGCCACTCTTTTTCCCTTTTCTTTCCATTAAGAGGGCTGTGTTTGCACTCACTGAAATCAAGACATGGTGTGACCTCAGCTGTCAGGGATTAGTTGAGTTTTTATTTGTTTTTGGTAGGTGAATACAGACAAAGATAAACCATCTAGTTTCAAGTAGATGGAAAATAGAGACATGGGTCCTGTGCACCATAGTAATTATATGTCACTGCCCAAAATTGCAGACAGTGAAGGGGAGAGGTAGTGACAGGGGTAGTTTTGCCCTCAACTTTTAAGGTGTCGAGTTGCTTTGTGCAAGACAGATATGTACGCATACCAAAACTTCTCTGAGATATTTGTCATCAAAACACTTTAAAAAACATGAAGGTGACCCTCAATGTTTGGCTGAAGGATGGTTTGCGGGGAGCAGGTCTCACAAACCTGGGGCAAATGCTGCAGCTGTGGGTCACCCCATGCAGTTACCCAAGGAGTCTGGAAGAGGAGTGGGCTGCTTGCAGTCATCCATTAGTGTGGTACAATGGTTGCTCTATATATTATACATGAGCAATGGTAGGCATGTGTCTGGTGATGTATCATGTGAGCTCTTTGAAGTATGGAAATCAGACCAGCAGTTGCAGGAGGCACCCTTGCAAATGAAAAAATAATTAAGAAATAATCAAGCTATCTTCATGCTGAAGAAGTGATGCACAGAGGGGTGGGAACCCTAGCGACCTCCCAGTGTTGGCTGCAAGGCATGTCTGACAAGTGGATTGACCCAGTGTGAATCCTGATGTCCTGAACTTTTCATCACAGCTTTTTCTTCAGTTCTCAAAGTATAGTTTGTGAGCTGGGCTTATTCCTATAGGTTTCATTTTTGGGGTGACTAGAGGTAAAGAACTCAGCCGCAGGGCACAAGTAGCAAGGTTTTACGTTTCTAATGGAGGAATAAGCAAGCAGTTTTAGAGAAATGTTTTAAAAGCAGATATTTCAGCACTTGTGAAATGGTGGTGGTTTATGCCAAGAAATCAATAGAGAGGGAGGATTTGTACTTTATCTAAAACTGACATGATTTGAAAGGATTTTTTTAAAATCTCATGACTGTTAAGTGACTCTTCTCCCTGTAGTTGAAACAGAAGAGTAATTCAATCAGATGATGTCGGTTGGTTTAATGCACAGATTATAGTTTCAGAGAAGCATTTACTTCCCTACACACTGGACATCTGGAAACATTCCCCTGCCACATTTTATTAGAACATTGAAATCACCTCGTTAAATGATATGGAGAGATCTAGAAAGGAGGGTAATTGCTGGGAGATCAATCATAGATTAAAGTTCCCATGCCATTTTAATATGTTCCTATTTACCTCCACAGACACTCATTCTGTCCACTGACTATGCCATTTTAATGATATTCATCACAGACTTCCAGGTTTTCTGAGCCTTCTCCTGGTGAAATGACCCCTGCAGCATTTTCCTGTCTTTGTTGTTGAGCGAACGATCTGATAAGCAACAGAGTGCATATGCTGAATTACTCTTTTAATACCAATTGTTGCTTTTCTCTTAAAACCAGAATAGTAGAACTGGGACTGGACAGAAAATGTCAGCTGTTTATTCACGCCTATTCTCTCAAATCACTGAGCTGGGCTTTATTCATCATAGAATGCCACAGAGCAGACAAAATGGGGTCTACTGTTGTGACCAAGGGAGATTTAAGGTGGGTAAATGGCAGTACTCGGAGTGTGGGGTGCTGGAGGCTGAAGGCAGGTGAGCATTCAGAGAGGGAGAGGAGGTGCTGTGAGGAGAGCTGCAGTGCCTGCCAGCTGCTGCAGTGAAGGCAGATGCTGAATGTTCATTTATGACCTCAGAGCAAGAGGCTTTTGAAGGAGGAATAGCACTGCAAATGCAATGGTTGGGGGAATGAACCTACCCTAAGCTTGTGAAGTTTGGAGCTGGTGGAAAATAGCAGCTGCATCAGCTGGGATAGGTACTGAGTGTGCAATGCTGAGGGACAGGGCACTACATTTTAGCAGATGGGTTGGAAATGAGTCTAAGGCTCTGCTAGGAAAAAGAAACCTGAGGGAGCTGCCTCTTTTTGCAGGGCATGTGTTGTCGTGCTCCTTGGGTGTCTGTACCGTCAAAGGAGCTGGCAAGATCCTACAGGCTCAGGAAGGGTCAGTAAGTGTCAGACATGAATGATATGGAGAATCTCACCTGGGGGAAGAATACATTAGGGAAGCTCAAACAGTGCGTGCATCTCTAGTAGAGAGGAGTAAATTGTGCTTTCATCGGTGGCATAAGTCAGTACCTGAGAGGTACCCATATAGTGACTGATGTGTTAGTGGGAAAGAAGAGCCCATAAGTGCAAAGGGGAAGTTTCTGAGAGGTTTTGAGCAGTGTTATTGATAACAACTTGTGAAGAAGAAAGATTACAAACCAAGAACCTCACTTGAACTGGCACAACTCTCCCAAAGGTAATGGGGCAGCGTTGGCATAACTCCAAAAAAGTGTTTTCTGTGATGACAGGAAAATATTCCAAAACTATGTCCTGTATCAACTTTTTTACCTTCTTTGCATAGAGAACCAATGGAATGTAAAGTCCATATGCTGGGCTTATGGTCTATGGCAAAATTTTTTACTTCAAAACTGTATGCAATTAAGCACCTACATAACTGTATATCCCTTATGCTCTGTTCATGCAATCTTGTGTATTGGAAAGAATAATTCTTAAGGTTAATTTTTATTTGCACTTGAATCTCTGTTTCTGTCCCACTCCAAACTAATGGTATGTGGTTTTGTCCCTCCTTTTAACAACTGTAAATAGAAGCAGACGGGAAGTCAGGAGAGTTGACAGAAAGCAGGAAGAGGAGAAGAAAAAGCCCCGAGAAAATGGTAGACACACATGGCACACTCTGATCTCACTGTAATGAGGAGGCTTGTAAAGACTTGCATTCACAGGTCATTTCCTGCTGCTGTACGCGGTGTTTGTTTTACTTTATAAACAAGGATCACAGCGCTCCGATTTTAGGCAAATAGACTGTGGATACATTTTCATAACTGAACTGGAATGACTGTGAAGTGTCTAATAGCTCCCACTGCTTTTTGTTTCTTTTAGACACAGCTTTTTATATGTTGTGTGACTATTGACAGCCCTGGAAGACAGTCTTAGGTCACATTTTTTTTGCTTTGATTCAGGCAATGTAAAGAGATACAGCTCTTTTCTATGTCTAGCTAGCAGCTGCGGAGTTTCTTTCTGCCCCTATATGTATTTTCCTCTAGTTTCTGGTGTTTCTGCTTGGCTCTGCTCTGTTAGCTATGATCTCAGCATCAGAGGTGCTCAGCCATCAATGCTGCCCACATGTTGGCTTGCTCCAGGTGCAAGGAGATTAGCTTGCCTGGCAAGGAAATGCACACAGGTGGCAAGAATCCAGTATGGACTCAGGCTCTGCTCCCTATGGATGACATCCTTATAACCAGCTTGACACACACAGAGGAAAAACGTATTTGGGCATGGTTTCTGAAGAGAGCAGGTACATGGTCTCTTGTTTCACCTCCATCCAAAAGCCTCAGACACCTGTGGGGGTGGTCACACAGCGGCCTTTTCTGGAAATGAAACACCAGCTCTTATCTGTCTAGTTCCATGTGATCTAGGACCCTCCACACGATTTGGGTGAAGTGCCCTTTAATGCTCTCTGTTACTGACTGCCCTTTGATGTTACACTCAGTATTTGGAAAGTCAATGTTTCTGTTTCTGCTTCTTTGGTCTTTGTGGAAATGAAAAATGTTTTACTGCTCTTGCAAAATGACACGCTTCAGATGTACGTCAGTAATATTTTGCAGGAGTTTTGTGAGCCTTCTCACCTATTTCCAGGGCCCCTAGTCTTACTGATCCAGGTAATTTTGCTCCCACTTCTAGGTCTCAGGCTGAATCCAGCTAAGGCGAATGCACACTTATTTCTACAAAATGCTTCATGAGCTCTTCCAGCTTCACCTGAGAACAAAACACCTGACAGCTTCATCGCATCCCTAATCTCACACCTGCCCATTCTTACCAACAGACCATTGCTGTCCTCGAATATGACAGTTCAATCCCTTTACTCCCTGGGGAGCATCTCACCTGCCTTTGTCACCCAAACACCTAGGCTCCCTGTCCTGCCAGGGCAGCAGCCCCTCTCTCCAGCCACAGACCATTCATTGTCATTGTAAATCAGCAGCTGGAATACCAGGTCAGTTCTCACCCATGTGCAAATCTTTCTGCTCTAGGGAAATTCCCAGGACCCAGGCAGTGTCAATCCTCCTAGCTTCAGGGCTTTCTCACCCAGGGCGGGCATGAAGGCTGCTGAAAGCAGGAATTCACAGCAGCAGGGTATCATGCTGCTTATTGCCTGTGAATTTGGTGTAACCCAGGCAATTTAAGACACAAGAGCTGTATGCTGTGAGGTGAGGTCATCCTCTGCTTTTGGTCAACGCTGACTTTGCTCTTGTACTCTCTGGGGTTTGTTTTGAGTTTCGTATTCATCTTCTCTAAAAACAGTAAGTTTCCACCATCATCCAGCCAAAGCCAGACCCTCCCTTGTTCTCAGGCCCAAAGGGCAAGGCTAGAGGGAGAGTGAGGTGCAGGAACTGATGAGACAGGGGCCAGGCTGACCTCTCTTCCCACAGGAGAGGACTGGCAGGAGCAAAGTCAACCTGTGTGTTTCTGAAAGCTGCCTGCTGCTTCTCCCCTCTCTCCAGAAACCAAACTCTCTCTGCTCTCAGGAGGAGGAAATAGCTCTTGGGGCAGCTTTTGTCCAGGCTGGGGGAAGCTGGAGGCCATGTAGTCAGGAAGGACTTTAATGCACTCAGGCTGGAGCTGGGAAGAGTGGACTTCTGATTGTAACCTGCTTTCTGGTCTGAAGGCTAAATCACAGTAAGGAGCAACAGCAGAAATAACACTGGCCAGTGAACAGGGATGGGAGCTAGTGCTAGTTTCTAACCCCAGCTTAGTCCTGACCTGTTTTGTGATGATGGGAAAGACAAATATCCCCTTGTGCTCATTTCTCCTTTTATCTCTGACAGTTGTCCTAGGTTATTCCTGGTTTCAGTAAGCAGGCTATAGTCCTGGCTGGGGGAGCTCTCATTTCTGAGGCAGTATTGAAAAGATTGAGACTGATGGTCGGATCTGAGTAAGTCCTATCCTCAGCTGGGACTGTACTCCTGCTACTGCCAACTGAGGAAAGCCACTCTTTCAGCAGGAACACTGCTGAAGATGGCTCAGATAGCACAGCAGAGTGACAAACTGTTGGAGAAAAGGGTGATGACCGGTTTTGGGGCACAGCCGTTGTAAGGGATGCTCTGGCAGCACTCCAGGTCTTCATACCCAGGTTGCCATAGCGGGTGTTTTTCATCCAAGCTTTCATAGACATCACATCATTTGGGTTAAGTAAATATTTCAGCAGTGTTTTGAAGTTCCGGCGAAAACAGAGAAAACCTTTGATTCTACAGACCCTTTATCCCAATGTACACCTCACACCAGGCTTCTCAGCAGCCTTGTTTAGTCAGTGCTCACTGAGGCCAAGGGGACACAAAGTGCAAAATCTTGGGCTCACTGAAGTCAACAGCAAACATTTGCCTGGTTACAGTGAAGCCAGGCTCACACCAAAGTCAGAGAAAGCAAATTCAGTTTCTCTGTTTCTTTCTCTCATTAAAAAAACAAAACAAAACAAAAAAACAACCCAATAAGAATATTGGAGCATCTCTCATTTAAAAAACCCCAAAGTTTGGGAAAACCGTGAATCAAAAATCAGGCTGAAATGAACAATGTGTGCAAGGAAATAGATATTTTTTAATAGTTTTTGTTTTCCGAGGTGGCTGCCTTGGGCATTAATCCATGTGAGGGAACCAAACTGGATGTTTTTTTAATTACCAGCCTGGAAGTCTCTGCATCACTGAAGCAGTATTCACAAAAGCTTTCTGGGATAGGCATGGATTTACCATATTGATTTTCCCACCAGAAAATTTGATGGTTTTCAACAGAATTATTGTCCTGTTCTGTAGTATGGATACTTTGTGCACATGAATTACTTTGAGAAAAATTCCTACCCAGCAAGCCTATTCAATGCACTACTTTATTTTCCTTCTTTGTGGTTTTTTTTTCCCGACACGTAAACAACTTCAGGGGCTCCAAGGGAGGCTCGCAAGGTTAATAAACACTACGTTGTGAGTCTTTATCTTGATACATTTCTGCTTTTTTCAAAATACAGTGGAAAACAACTGATAGCCAAAGAATGCATTCACACAAATCGGGGGTTTCTGCTTTACCTGTGTGGGTGTTTAAAGCTGAGAATGCTTTGTGCGCTAAAGTTTGTATATACCTGTATATACACGTGTTTTCTACTTTGTTTTCCTCTCTATTTGTTCTCTGCTACCCTATCTTTCTCCTTCCCTAAGTTTACTGACATTTCAGCAGCATTTTGTTTGCGAGTGGCTTTTTTCTTTTTTTGTTTTAACCACTAAGATGGATTCTAATTTTCTTTCATTTTTCTTCCTTTTCTTTTAAACTCCCTTTATCTTCCCATCCCCATTTCTCTTCCTTTCCCCTCTAGTTCTGCCTTTCTCCATGTGATCTCATCCTTATCCCTGATTTAGTGTGATAACACAGAAAACACCCCCTTGTTTTCAGAAGCTCCTCTATGTCTCAGGACAAGCAATACACTGGGCCAGCTCCTGACAAAACATAGCCCTTTTGTTTGGCATGTGCTGGCTCACCCTCTTGAATGAAATGGCTTTGTTTAAGGTGTAGATAGTATGCTGGGGCTGCCTGGCAGGTGCATCTTACAGCCAGCGTCACCCAGCAGTAAATTCTGTAATTACAGGTCATGGAGGTGGAGCTCTCCTTTGATGTGACTTTTTCTGTTGTGGCAAGCGGATACAATTTGACTGAGATATCAAACGTAGATAGCAGTAAAAATTTAATTAACAAGTCAAAGCTTTTTTCTGGGGGTTTAGAACTCCAGCCAACAGGTTTCTTCAGTCTAAAGAAATCACAGAAATGGTGGGGTGAAGGCACTGCCTTTGTAATGTATACAGCTTACAACCTTTTTTATGATGCTTGCAAAGATAAAGCTTCTTTAGCTGTTACCTTTCCCATTGGAGAAGCCTTTAGGTCATGCCCAAAACCAAGGATATTGTTCATTGTATGCTTAATTTTCATCATTTAACTCCTCAGTGTGTACTCATTTTCTCTTGTGATGCTGCAGATTACTTTGCAGGAGAAGATGGGGCGTGCTAACACTTGCCTTCCTGCAGCTGAGGCTGCAGAGTGCCCCAGCGCTCCAACATCATGTGCTGTCTTGCTCCTCTTGTGGTGAGCCAGCCAATGGTGGTATCAGTGGCCTGACCTGTGGGACATAACATTTCTTCCATGATTTACTTGCTGTCTTAACAATGGAAGCCTTATTGAAATGAGGTTGAAAATTGACTCTTAGCTTCTTCGTCTATAAGTGGAGAAGTCATTCCTTGCTTACAGTGCTTTACAGGGATGCTGTCATGATCAAAGCAGCTAGGTTCCACATGCTGGCTGCCTTAGGCATGCCACTCATTCTGCTGGGTAACTGGCAGCTGGGAGAGCTGTCTGCCTGTTGTGTGTTGTGTGTGTGATTGCTGCTGCCTGTGAACTGAAAGAAGTGCGAATGTGCGAGGAAATAAGAATAAAAAAAGAAATTCACATCACCCAGTGCCACCTTTGCTAAAAGCCACATGCCAGAGCACCCCAAAAGCACACAATGAGAGACATGTGGATGGAGAGGTTGCATTCTATCTTAATAAACATAACTTTCTTGCATTTATGGGTCAGCTGTTCCTCAGAAGGTCCTTCCAAAGATGTTTACAGACCAAAGTCATAAAATACTGCAGAAAAAGATTAAAAAATCATATTATGAGCAAAAGAAAAAATACCTCAAGTGTTCACCATGATGCCATGTATTTGGCACTTCCAGACTGAGAAGTGCTTCAGATGAATGCACGTTATACCGCAGGGTATATAGACTGATCTGTGTGTCTATGGAGGTGTTGTATGTTACACTTGCGTCTTTCTCAGTACATCTGGGATTGGCCCAGGAGTTTCTGCAATTGTGCACACAAAGATCCTAGTTCAGATAACATACACCAGTATCAGATAGCACTTAGGAAAGTCTTCAGTACAGATGCATTTAATTGTGATCTTAAGGACCTTCTTGAAATGAAGCCAAAGAACCTGAGTCAAAGACCTCTGTAATCAGTGCAGCATCATGAATTTGTGCTTATGCAAATGTATGTTTAGAAGTGCTAGCCTAGAATTTAAATGCACAGCTTTGAATTTTTGAGCTGACTTCTAGTGGGACTACTGAAATAAAATCCTGTTGAGCATGAAAAGGGCCAGGGCACCTTGGGAATTTATAGGAAATTATAAATATAAAGCAAAAACTACTACTGTTGCAGCAGCATCAAGAGTTTCCCAAAGTTGTAGCAGGAGTCAAAAGTTTAAGAAAAAAAGCAAGAAGGCAAGAAAGGAAGAATAAAAATGAAGAAAGGAAGATTTGCCATCCCTGCATGGAAAATACGCAAATTAACTTTTTGACATTTGCATTACTGATTTTGGTGCTTTGATGGAAGTTCTCTGTTACCATACTTTAAAGCCCCAGATATCACCTCACATGGCTAAGAAAAAAGTAGGAGAGACTTCAAAGCGAATAATTACCTGTTGATGATGTATTACATTTAAAGACTCTTGCTGTGGATAAAAGCTAGCTCTAGGGTTGTTAATAGCCTGCAGTAAACAACTAATGAATCAAAGAAAAGAAGCAAAAAGCAGTTATAGTTGAAGGAAATTCCATCAATACCAAAGGCCAGAGTTGAAGTGCTAACTTCAATGAAGTGTAACACAATAAAATACAGTAATTTCACACTAGAGTGTGTAAGAATTTAGAGAAATGGTCACAGGTGAATTATTAGGGATTGTCCTTTGAGCTTTGTTTTCAAAACACTTTGATGTCATGCAGAGAACCAGGTTTTCCACCCCTCTGTTTTTAATGCAGTTTATCTGCAATTTTTATGTGGTGTAATGAAAAGAATAGATTTGAATGTGAAGAGCTATACCTACAGCAGTGGTGGAAACAGAGCACTTCTGAAGATGAAAATAAAGCTCAAAGGAGGAGCACACAGCAGAAAATGGAGAGGAAGCCAGCTGAGAACAGTGTAGAATAAATTGGATGTCTACAGGGATCTTTCTGGTTTTGAAATGTTGAGAATCTTGATGAAATAGGAAAGTGAGTGATTTAAAGGGTTGCTTGGCGGAAACAATATTGACATAGTCTAGCTGAGTAGCTGACAACAGTACTTCAACCTGTGGTCCTTCAATCATGGCCTATCTTCTTCCCACCAAAGCAAGCTACTGGCAGTCCTCACATGAGCAAAGTTAGAGGGCCCTCAGTTCATAAAAATGAAGCCCTAATCTGAGAAGCTTTAGGAGGGGGAGTGTTATTTTTATTTAAATATGTGGGAATTGAGGTCATTTGAAAATCCTGAACTTTTCAGGGGAATCTAATCTTTGTCTTTTAAAATTATTTTGGGAGAAATAAACCACAGTGAAACACTGCCAGCTTGTAGTCCAATTAGGCTGATATATATGACTTGGTGCTAAAAGGCTTTTCACCTGTTACCAGACCTAAGCTTTTAAGGCTGCTTCATCTTCTCAGGGTTCATACATGGGTCTCAGGAATTGACTGAAAATAAAGAAAAGCAAAATGTGGATGATACACATGCACTGAAGAGCTAGTAGGTATTCCAATGAGAGTGATTGGTTTTAGGGCTTAAGATCAATACATTTAAAGAAAAAAAAATTACAAACTCAACAACACGCCACTGCCAAAGCTAATGATGCCCAAGGAGTGGCCTACAGATAATCCCTGTGTTTCTACACTTTGTGGTGGGTTGGGGTAACTAGTGTGCTTTCCTGATGAAAGTTGTAAAACCAGCTTGGCTATTTGTACTAGTATTTCTAGATAGTAGAAATTTGTACTCTTTTACAAAGAAGAGCACCTGACATGAATTGACAAATCATGCCATTCACCTTGTGTTATAGGAGCACAGCCCATGGGCTCAGGGTCTGTGCAGGAAAATTACCCCAGGACCCCCATCCCCTGGAGGAGAGATGGTGTGTGCCTGGAACTCAGCCTTAATCACAGGATGCAACTGGTAGAAAACAGTTGCTTTTTAAGAGCCAGAACTGTTTCTTTTCAAACAGAATAAGCCACTGGCTCAGCACTGGGATGTGCTCAGCCATTCTTCATGACATCACTCAGACCGAGTGAGGACTCATCGGTCATCTGAGGGAAAGGATTGCTAATGTACATCTCAAACCAAAACTCAGCCTGTCCTGGGTTCAGCAGTAGCAGTCATTTTTCTCCTTCTTAGTAGCTGGTGCAGCGCTGTGTTTTTGACTTTCAGCCTGGGAGCAGTGCTGATAACACCGATGTTTTTAGTTACTGCTTGGTAATGTTTGGTCTGGCCGAGGACTTTCTGAGCCTCATGCTATGCCAGGAAGGAGGGGAAGCCGGGAGGAAGCAGAGACAGGACACCTGACCCAAACTGACCAAAGATGTATTCCACACCACAGCACGTCATGCCCAGGATGTAAAAACGAGGGGCAGGGACCCCGAAGGGTAGGGTTCACTTCTGGGTCGGGCTTGGTATCGGGTGGTGAGCAGGTCTATTCTCTTTCCTTGTTATTTCCCTTGTCATTATTATTATTGGTGGTAGCAGCAGTGGTTTGTGTTATACCTTAGTTACTGAACTGTTCTTATCTCAATCTTTGGGAGTTGCATTCTTTCAGACCTCCTCCCATCCCTCCAGGACCAGGGGGGAAGAAAGATGGGGGAGTGAATGAACAAACTGCGTGAGTTACGGCTTAAACCACGACACAGCCTAAACCAAGTATCTCTGAAATGGCAAGAAGGATGTGTGGGAGAGAATGAGTTGACTTGTAAAAGCTGAAAAGGGCAGTGATACATGGGCTTACTGGGGCAAGGCTTCCCTCATGACATGTAGGGCTGCTGCTAAGTGTCTGTTTCTCTCTATGTACATCACTGCTGAGGGACTTGGCATCCTCGTATTTTATCTGTATAATCACTGTCTTATATCCTCAAGGCAAGTGCTCATTGTATGCTAACTAGGACTAAACACAGGATGGAAGCGTCCCAACTTCATTTTGAGTTATTATTCTTTCCCTACCAAATGCTGGGATTTCGGTTGTCTACCATTCACTGCCTTGGAGATAGACATCCTTTTGGGCTCCTTCCCCATGGGAAGCAGTGAGTCAGTTTGGCATCCCACCACCACCAAAGGAGGAATGTCCCTTCCCCCCATCCCACTCCATCATTTCCCATAGAATCATAGAATAGCTAGGGTTGAAAAGGACCTTGAGATCATCAAGTTCCAATCCCCCTGCCATGGGCAGGGACATCTCACACTAAACCATGTCACCCAAGACCCGATCCAACCTGGCCTTGAACACTGCCAGGGATGTAGCATTCACAGTTTGCCTGGGCAACCCATTCCAGTGCCTCATGACCCTCACAGTAAAGAACTTCCTCCTTATATCCAATCTAAACTTCCCCTGTTTAAGTTTGAACCCGTTACCCCTTGTCCTATCACTACAGTCCCTAATGAAGAGTCCATCCCCAGCATCCTTATTGGCCCCCTTCAGATATTGGAGAGCTGCTATGAGGTCTCCACGCAGCCTTCTCTTCTCCAGGCTGAACAGCCCCAGCTTTCTCAGCCCATCTTTATACATTTTCCTTGCTGTCTCCCAGCTGTCAGTTCCTGCTGCTTACCTTGCATGAATTCATGGAACCCTGCTTCAGATGATTTAATTTAAAAATTCAGCATATGAGTAACTCATCAAGAGACTGAAATGGGCTCAGCAAAGTATTTGATGAGCATTAAGCTGCCTCGAGGAAGGTTGGGGTAGCACTAGGAGATTCCCTGAAATAGGCTGAGAAAGTTGGGGCTGTTCAGCCTGGAGAAGAGAAGGCTGCATGGAGACCTCACAGCAGCCTTCCAGGATCTGAAGGGGGCCTATGGTTTAGTGTGATATGTTCCTGCCCATGGCAGGGGGGTTGGAACTAGATGATCTTAAGGTCTTTTCCAACCCTGACTATTCTATGATTCTATGATTCTATGACGGAAGAGCATGAGGTAAAGGAAAGAGAGATGTGACCTGCCTTCTGTCACACATGAGTTGTGAAACAGTGCCCAAAGACATTTGTTTGAGTTTCTTAAGAGTCCTGGAGAGACCCAGGCAGTTTGAGCCCTCAAAGCTGAACTGCTCTCTAGGAGTTTCTATAGAGAGACTGTACAATTAATGTGGGCTAGAAAAACCTTTCAGAAGCTTTAACTTTAATTATGTAAAGACTACCCATAATCCTTAGCACTTCAGGTAAATGTTCTTCATTATCCCTGTATTCACTCTTTACCAAACACTTGAAATATTTGCTTTCCCCCTCGTGAGTGACTCAACCTGCCTTCATGTCACTCCATGATGCAAACCCCATCTCCAAGCTACATGCTTTCTCATAGTGCGGTTTTAAAGTATGGCAGATACTTGGCTGTCCTGCTGGGTTTCAACGAATGAAATGTAACTGGAATGGCTGATAAGGCCAGAGGGAATCACGTAAAGTAAGCACAGTGATTCCTATTCCAGAGCAGCTCTCCCAGACTCTCCACTGGCTCACCACAAAATCACTGATCTGTTTATGATTGAGACACATTTTTCGCACTTGTGTCCCTTTGCGCCAATTAAAATTATATAGATGTTTATCTGCACCCTTGGCTATTGGTATAGCTAACATATATTGGCTATGATCCACCAAAGTACCAAGGGCTTGAGAGTACTTTGCTGGGAATAGGTGGGCAGAAGCTAGCAGCCAGAATGTATCCTGCATTGGCACTGCCTGCTGCATTGCTGTGCCTTTCAGAGAAGGCAAGGGGGCAGCAGGACTGCACAGCCTCTGTGCCATCTCTATAAGTGGGTACCCATCTACAATTGGCATGCATATTCTGAGGGAAAAGTCAAGCAGATACGTCAGATGTCTTTTTTCTCTCTTCATTCCTCCTCAGATACATATAACACATGCATGCAACAGCCATCTGCCTGGGGATCTTTAATGGACCATATATATTACTGCGATAAACTGGCTGTTTCCATGTCCTAACTTATCCTCGTTGCCCACAGGTTTTGCTGCTTGCTCTGAGGATTGCATCTTTCTGAGTGTTTTGTGATTGACTCCCAAATCTCTGCAAAGTCTCGGACTCAGTTTGCCATAGCTCTCTGTTTTAGTATATTATTTGTACTGCAGCAATGCCCCGAGGCCCCTTTGTGCAGAGCAGCATCTGTGGCTGGTACACACACAGCTGTTTGTCCTAAGGTCCGAGACATGCTCTCACAGTCCTGTCTCTGCCTCTCCAGTGCACGATGTTCTCAGCCATCATTAAAGTTTAATATATTCCATTTGCCACCGTCGTGAGAAAGCTATCTTGTTTGGGGAAAAATGTATTATTAAGCCCAAAGCAAAGATGCAGGCACTTTTTGGTGATGGTGTTGATTATTTACAAAATGTCATTCCCAAGCTGCCTCCTTTGCCAAGCGTGGGACATATGTTAGTAATTGACGATGTGCAATGTGTATCTCTTCTATCAATGGCTGTTTCAAAACACAATTAGTAATAAAATATGGGGGCCAAGAATCTCCCCAGAAGATCTAACACTGCACCTCTTTTAAAACTGTTCTCACTCGCAGGCGAGACTTGTTCTCCCTCCTCTGCCAGACTGATTTTCTTCCTGTAAAACCTCAGGCCTGTTCCCCACTTTTGCCTATGTTGCAACTTAGGGTGTTTCTGTTCCTTCAGGAGACAGCTAGTTGAAATAGATGTCTTCTGTTTCTTCATGCACTAAGCCTTAGCTGAACAACTCCAGGAATAACACATAATGATTTTCAAGGACCTGAAGGAGGAAATAGTACTATGAAACTTACTTTGTTGCTCCTATAGATTCTATCATGGACATAAAGTACCATAGGCACTGTAAAAGAATCAGAGGACTGAATTTGCTGTTATGTTACCACTGCTGTAATGTGAATGCATCAATACAGATGGCATAATTTCTGAACACATTGGTGGGTAGGAATGAATCTTAACATAACAGCCGCAGGAGATTTACTGCAGAAGACTTTGAATGTGGAAATATTTATGCAGGCGTGAAGAGCTGCAGAGTCTATTGCTGCCGCAGACCTGTTTGCCCAAGGAAGTTACTAGGCTGTTGCGATGGAGGTAGAAATGGACTTTTAAGAGACCTAAATACCACTGGATAATGAATGATAAGGAGAACACAATGCCCATAAAGAGAAAGGTGCTACCTGTATGAGGCACACTTGGAAATTGCACTGTCAGTTTTGTCTGATATTTGGAACAGCAAGATCACTTGTTTGTGCTGCTGGTCGTGTTTTTTTTTTCATGCAGGTTACTATGGGTTTGAGTGTGGTTGGGGTATAAGGATGTGTAAGTGCATGCTGGAAGTCCAGCCTTCTGGTGACCTGTCCTAGTCCGTCAGCTAGCAAGAAGAAGAGAAAGAGGTACAGATGACTGATGCGAAGTTATTACCTGCCCTTTATAACAGACAGTGTCTTTCCTTCGTGTCTTACTGGACTTCTCAGTGCTCTGGGACACTTGTGTAATAGAAGAACTGATTTACATCTTTGCATGTTCTTTTCAATGCAACATTAGCTGCTGTGATCCACCCCCAGTAACTCTTAGCTAACTATTGCAATATGTTCTGTGTGGGGTGCAGACTAAACCAGAAGTTTGTGCAAAATACTGCATCCTACTTCCCAAGTAGCAACCATGGCCAAATTGCTCCATGCTTTACGTGGACTAACAGCTCAAAGAGCACTAGGGTCAGCAGAAATCTTTTCACTGACTTCAAAGAGCTTTGGCTCAAGCCACCCAAGACAGTGTTAGGCAGTGATTTTCCCTCAAAGGTGAACATGACTTTGGAAACATTTCTGAGAGCCTCTAACCTCTCTCTTTTATCCAGTGTGGTCAGGAATGATCCTAAACCAAAGATGTTCTGGCTCAGGAGAGATGGCGCTTCTTGGCTGGGAATGGAGCCAGACCTTTGGTTTTTCCCTTTGTCTGAAGTTTCTCAGCCTCCAGGATGTGAAGCTTTCCCTGGCCCTTGGGTAGGAGAATGCAGGTCAGTCTTTCCATGTGGAGCCAGTATTTGTTGTACTGCTTTTCCAGTCTGAATTGGTTGTTTTCCTGTTAAAGGAAGAAAGAGAGGCAAATTAGGTTACATTTTGGAAGGAGGTGAAACTGAATTATTGTTCTTACCTACTTCATATCGGTGTAAGCCCTGTGTATGGGTCCTTGTGCATCAAACAGTAAAAAAATAAGTAGAATGTTTGATTTCTGCTTCTCTAAATCCACAATTTTAATCATAATGGATTTAAATTTAACTGTTTGACTCATAATTTATGTACTTTGTATATGGATGGTACAGCCTAATCGCATCACTGCCTGGTAAGAAGTCTGAGGAAGTATTCTAGCAGGACTCAGGCATCATGACTACTACTGTAAAACAAAACCAACACAAAACCCAAGCAGCCAACCAATCCACTTCCAGAAGTAAAAGTATCCCGTGCAAACCAAGAAACTACCTTGAATCCTGAAGGCTGAGCCATTACTTCTCAGCTCAGGGTTAAAACTTTCTATTGTATAGTTTCAGGACATAAAAAAAAGCAATGGTAAGTTAGAGAAGTTAGATGAAGTTAAGTAACTTTATTTTTCTTTTCAGATCTCCCAACTATAATCTATTAAATTACATCTTGGTAGCACAGAACTAATAACAGTGATTGCAACACGTGAAGACCTGAGCTCTCCTCTCTCCAACACTGTTGCTGTCACATGAGCTATGAGTATCATATCCAAGAGTAGAGGGAGAAGGATGGAGATGTAGACTTAGACCATGCAGAGCAGGGGAATCAGGCATGACAAAGTTAATTGCAACTGCCTAGTAACTTATTTCCCCTATATGCTCTTCAGTGGGAGCCAGAAACAATATTACCTTACTGCTGACAGTAATGCCTGTGTTGGGATATATACTTTGCTGAAAGGAGCTGAAATCATAGGTATTTGCCTTTGGGAGTTTGGTCCCATATCTCCTGGTTTGTTTATTATTTGCAGCTTTTCTGCCTTGGTCTCTTGGCCAGCTGGCTTGTGTGGAAAGGGGATTCCTGGAAGAGCAGCAGGAGGCTGGCTCAGGCCCCTGGGGGTCGTTACCATGTCCCTGATCGTGCACTTGACACTCACACTCTGAGTGATTTAGGACCAGGCACTTGCTGTCTTTGCCTGTATTTCCCTTTCTGTGAAGCGTTGATGGGGGTACTACTTCACAAACTGCATGAAGCCATGCAGTTGCCAGGCTCGCTATTAGGCAACACATGACATCAATTAGCTGTGTTGTATAGACCCAACACTGAGAAAAGAAAACGTTGTTTCTTGTTTCGTTACTGTGGCACTGAGGATATCATGTTGCTTCATTCACCTTCAATGGATAGACTTGTATGGGACAAGTGAGAATCAGTTTTGCACTTTGCCCTTCAGTGTTCAGAAACAAGCTGCAAATATGATGATAGCATTTATCATCTGAGCTACTGAAGGATTAAAATATTGTACATCTTTACTGGTTGTCTTTGCTCTGACTCCAGTATCCAACATTTTACTTTGCAATAAAAAAGGCTAAAAATAAACCAATAATTCTCTTAGTTTGTTTTCTTAATGCTCACACTCTTTCCCCATTACTTCTTAGTAATGTGAATTATATCCAAAGGATCAATTTCTGTTTCAGTTTGAAGTCAATTATAAATTTCCCATGGAGTTTAACTGAAACAGAAGATGCTTCAATGCCTCACCAAAGGTTTTAGAGATGAAGATACTGAGTTCCTTAGAGGAGGTGCTTTGTACTCTTCAGACTGTGAGTTGATTCACTAAATACTCACTTCATGCACACAAGAAAGGGAAAAAAAAAACCCACCCTCTTGACTCTTTCATGTTACTTGAACAGCAAAAAGTGTCACATTTTTTGTGATTTACAGTGATTAAACCATGTTTTTCTGAATTACTATGTATTTTTTGACAGAGGAAAAACATACTGGGTAATTTTTGCAGGTGGTTATTACTATCCTAGTTCCACCAGTATGATTGTAGCAAAAAACAAAATTGCAGCTTGGGATGGTTTCTTTGTTTAGTATTTTGGAGATGTCAGATACTTATTTTTTTCATAGCCTACTGTGTGGCCTTGGAATCAAGTCTATAGCTGCATTAGATTCTATATGAGTTGCTAGAAATTAACCTTGGCAACAGGCTGTCATTCGTATCCCTTTGCAAGGGGGGTGAAGGTATGAAATCTCATTACAAAAGGAACAAATCTCATTACAGGAGAGGATCACATTACTGGACTTCATGTAATTCAAGAATTTCTGGCCTTGTGTTTGCTTCATGATTGCCTCCAAGATGTGAAAATGGAAACAGCTTCAAGTGCTTGAGGGCCTAGATTTCAAAAGATCAGCATGGTGGAGTGCACAGCAAGCAATGTAGGTGGAAAAGGACCTGTTAGAAAGCCCATGGTTATATCTTTCTTAACTCATGCAATAATCACTGTAGCTTCCTTTCTCAGTTGTTTTCTCATGACTCATTGATTCTCCTGCACCCAGGCTCAGAGATTTCACAGCTCCTGGCAGCCCACCAGTCTCTGAGGGAAGAAGAAGGACCATATGCATGTGATGAAAAGGGTGAAAGCTTTATGCAATCTATCAGCTCTATTTTCCTGTCCTCATACAGGCACTTGCTTATCACTGTAGCTTTCCTGAAAGATCAGAAATAGTCTTCCTGCTTTTGGAGCAGTAAAAAGTAGATTTTATTGCAGAAATGTGACACTGTAGGATGTTAGTGCAAGTCCCACTGTTTTGGCTCTTTGACATAAAAGAATGGTGCAGCTGCCTTGCCATATTTAATACTGCACTGTTACCAATATTGTGCAAAGTACAGTTCAGTACAAAGTGAACTTAACAAGTAACAATGACATCACACCAATAACAATAATCCAAAGTAAATTACCTCTTCTCCCTCCCTTTATTTGCCTTTGAATTTCTGTTCCAGGTGAACTATGAAATGCTCCAGGCCATGCATTTCTCCGAGGTGACTGCAATTCTTCAGTAGCAAGTATCTCTGCCCTTTAGCTGTTAACCACATGGTGCTCCAAACAAGACAGCAAACCACTAGGAATGTCAGCTGTGTCCCACCCTACTGGGAATTTCACATTTTTCTGAAGCCAAAAATATTTTCTTTGGCTGATATTCTATAATAGCAAGTAATAATAATAATGCTATGCTTTTAAAATGTGCTTTTCTAACCTTGGAGTCTGAACACTGTATATCACATACTTTTAATTGAGTCTGTTATTGTTTGAAAAGGTTTGCATTACCCTTAAGACTTAGAAAAAGTCATAATCCAAATGAAAATGGGTTCTCAGCCAATGCTATCCAGAACTCCTTGGCTTTACTGGGGTGGATAACCAGTCTTGTTTTCCTCAGCCCACCTATTTGAGCATTATACTATGGACAGATAGGGTGTTAGCACCATTTAAGAAATAATCACCTGGCTACCAAGAATCCAAGTGATACAAGCTGAACCATTTTACTTTGCAATGCAGTTAACGAAGGTACAGTAGCTTTGTAACTCTTGCATGTTTTTCAAGCAGATGCCTCAAGGTGCATATTCAGTGGCTTTGAACATGTTGCATCAGTCTTTTTGCTTTTTTCTTTTTAGTTTTCTCTGTCCTACTGTTCTTTTTCTTTTCATTTTTTTTTTTTCCTCCTAATTTTTTCTTGTTTCATTTTTCTGTTTTCTTCCCTTTCATTACTCCCTTCCCCCCCACCCCCTAGTATTTTATGGTTTTGTGTTTTTCAAGATTATTTATCTGGAAGAAAAACAAACATCATCTTTCTTTCTTCGAAAGAAGATTTAGGTAAAGATAATAATACATTTGTGGTGACCAGCAAGGGGCCATTTGTTCCCTGCTGAAAACAATATTCACAAAGGAAGCATATCAGTGAAGTGCATTGAAAAAGGACAAAGCAAAGCCTCCCAGAGTGCTTCCCTAAAGGCTATTATTTAAAGCTTTAGGGTTGCTTCAACCCAAGCTTTGAACAGAGCTTCTGAGGGTGTCTGGGTTAAAGCTGAATACATTTACTTGAGTGACAGCCTACGCTCCCACTTCTCCAGCTTCTGGTCTGCAGGCAGGCAGATAGAGACCAACCTTATACCACATGTGCAAGGACTCCAGCATACTGAGAGAGCCCTGGAATTGCACAGGTCCACCAGGCTTTTCCCCATATTCATGTCTGCCATTAAATCAAACGGAAACACTGCCTGAATGGCCTCCCCACAAGCTCTGCATGCTGATTATTTACAAGACATGCTTGCTTCCAGTGTTAGGTGATCAAACATTTTGGGTAAAATTGCTCTCTCTGCATGAACATGTGTAGGCAGGGATCTTTATCTTTTATCTCATTTCTTCTGCTTGGCAAGTGAGGGTTGACTTTTGACAGAAGAACTGGAAACTCTGCCCTTTTTTCAGCCTCCTAATGCTGTGGCTAAGGCAGCCAAGGGATCTGGAAAAAAAGCATTAAGAAGGCAGCATAGGGCATGCCAGCTCTGTGTCTCAGGAAGGTCTGTGCTCAGGGTGTCTCCCTGTCAGTGCCTACACTGCAGTTCCTCAACCTGCAGTGGCTCTGTCACAATGAGGTGGGACTTGCTGCCTCTTCTATGTACTGGCTTCAGTGGAAGTGGATGAGATGAGACAACCTGACTGAGACTGATGAAGTTATTTCAGAGGATGCAGTCACTGTAACACTGCTTCAGCTGCTGCCGGCAGCCTGTTTGTCACAGCACTGACAGGGGTTTTGATCCTGAGTAAGAGGCACTGCACCAAAGTTTGGGATGTTAGGTGTGAGCTTGTCTGTTCTTAGCTTAGAAGGTATTGATCCCTCCATCACTAGAAATTTACAGGGCTGCTGGAAAAGGTTCAGGGATGGACAACACAGATGATCAAAGTTACAGAAAGATTGTGTGACAGATGACTAAGCTAGGACTTTCTCATTTGGAAAGGAGATGATGGAGAAGGAGGTGATGGATTTATAAAAACACCTTGAGTGACATGAAGAGAATGAGTAGATTGATTTTTCACTCTTTTCCAGTGAAAGAGGTGGGAGGCTTCAGATGAAGCTAGTAAAATAGTAGGGTTCCAAGCAAAACATCTCAGGCAGCTGACCTGTGGATCTCCTTGCTAAAGAATGGCGTGTATGCTACAGATTTGTATGGGTTCAGTGAAAGACTAGAGTAGTTTAATGAAAGAGAGATAGAAACAACAGCATCATCAAGAAGTTCCTGTCGTGAAGTGGCTGGAAACTGTGGAGAATGTTACAGGGAGTTTGCATTCTGCATCCACTCTAGGCCATGGTGGGAAGCAGGGTATGGGCCAGAAGGACCTTCAATCTGGTATTTGACAGATCATCTTCTGTTCTTCACTGCAGTGAAAAGTCTGCAAAGCTGTAGAAACTAAAGATAGGGTTTGCCTTAACTCAACTGTCAGAAACCAAAGGCTCCAGTCACTTATCTCCCCAGTAATCAGCGGCACACTATGATAGTCATCCAAGAGGATGGGTGAATCACCATCTCCAGCTACCTTTTATTTCTGATTTCCCAGGGACTCTGGAAAGCTGCTTAGGGTTGGATGAGCACTTTCGTGATAAATTTAGTTAATCTTACTTCAATGAGACCCATATGATTAAAGCAGGTCTTCGCAGCAGGTTTAAGGCTTTTAACTGCAAGGTTGTAAATGCACACTGTGCTAAGGCTAATTTGTCAGATATGTGCTCCAAAAAAAAAGCTCCTGAGCATGGCTGGGAATTTCTCTTTTCAAAGTTCAGTGGACAGCAGTAACAAAACCAGTCAAGCTCTACCTGGGGACTGCGGAATCTGGATTGCTCGCATTTCACTATGTATTTAGACAATACATCTGAAACTAATTAAAAGGAAGGTGACTGATAGCTGATAGACACAGATTGCTGGCTTGTGTTGTACTGTCCGGAAACATTACATGACCATTCCCAGCTGTTCTAGCATGGCGTATCACCAGCTGTCTCATCAAACCTCACCAGTGAATAAGGACACAGAAATCTTCCACATTATCCTGCCACAAGAAAACAACCACAAGCGACAAGACCCCAACAAAAGAGGAAAAGCTAAGATTTTTCTTCCTCTGGTTGCATTTAACCTTCCAAGAGGCAGCTGTAAACACAGTCCAAGTTCATTCTAGCTTTATAATCACCAGCCTTTGTTTTTATAAATGTATCTAAACTGCTAACTTCATTTGCACAGCACTTGAATTACTCAGAAAATTCTTTCTCATCCAGACTTCTAATATGTGGTGTGACAGACCTTGGCACTGGTTAGAGCGGCATACCCTGCCTCCACTCTGTAAATGCTTCTGTAGATGTGCTAAACATTTCAGAATAGCTTTCTAAAACAAACAAATATTGCTGAATTTTATACACATATTTGTTAAAGTGAAATCCATGAAAATTTTTAGTGAAAGTTTGTGGTTTTGTTCTATATTTTACAGGAGATTGTGACATTCGAGATGTAAAGTAAAATTTATCCCAGAATTTAGATTTCAGAGACAAGACTTTGTAGAAAGCAAGATTAGCAAAAATAGCCCCATTCTATTTTCCTTTTCTAAATTTGACTGGATATAATTGTTTAAATGTATCTTGAAAACACAAGGCTACTATATTTGATTCTAGATACAGAACTGGCTGGAAATGTATTACTATAAGATGTAGAAGTGAGGAATCTGCTTTTACCAGCTTGCCTGAGAAACAGCTGCAAATCTTAAAATGATACTTTAATTATCTTCTAATTTTAGAAATGTCAGGTGCCATTTGATAATTGGGTATGGAAAATAATAATAAAATCTCTGTATGCTAATGCTTCTGGGTCTCACAGTGTCATAAACTGCAGTAATGCCACTGAACATACTTAATGGCATTGATAAAGAGTTTGTGGAATGGTAGTTAGAACTAAGACCTTTTTTACTAGCTCCCTTTAACCTGGACAGATTTTTACCTGCCACAGTCTATGTTGGGCATGCAAAGATCAGACATTTGTGCTTTTTATCTATAGAATAAGAAGCAACAGTATCCTCAGGTAAAAGTAGCTCTGAACACATTCAAAGGCCGCACAGTGCGGGAGAAACTCATAATTTCAGCCAGTGTGGGTGGCAGGATACCCTGAATATTTTTATGGAGCTTTTAGAAAGATGAACTGACAACATCTTACCTTACCTACTACCCTGACTGCTATTTCATGCTGTCCTTGAGCAAGGCTGCCTGGGGGAGGTAAGGCTTGTTGAATGACTCAGAGCTAGCAGTATTTAGATACCTACCTCCCCTTCACTTCAGTTAAAATTAGGCACAGAAATGCCTTGTGGCTTTGGACCTGGTGAGCAGTGAGATATGGCAGGGAATCAAAGTGACCTGCAGGAACAGTGCAGAGGTTGAGCAGCTGCAGCGGGTGCTTTGTAACTAAGGGAAAGGCGGATGTACAAAAGGAATTGCCACTGGCTGCACTGTGGCCATTCTCCTTCTGTGCAGGAGCCTGTGCTCACCTGAAGTTGATGCTGACTTTCTAGGGCAGATGGGAATTACAGCTGACCAAATAACTTGTGCTTTTCTTAGAAGCATTTCTGGAACTCTTCTGCAAGTTTGTGGTGTGGCAATTTTCAGGAATATGAAAGAAGTGATGCTAGAAGCATCCAGACAAGGGCTGGACAGTTTACAAAGAAATCTTCCAAGAAAGAAAGCTAATGTCAACAAATATAGGTCAGATACACATAATTATTTATCTGCTCTGGCCTTGCTAACAGTAAACCAGCTGCAAACATATGCAGATGACATGCTGAGTCTGTTTCAAAGGCTTTTTACAATTCCTTAACTTGGACCCAGGCAGAGCAATGTGGGCATCAAGGCAGACACAGAAATCTTCTTTGGACAACCACTTCTTAGCTGGGTACTGCATCTCGATCACTCCCTTTCAGGAAAGGAGAGCTGCTAATAATTAGCTGGTTTCATTGCTCATATAATTAAGAAGCTAGGCTACATGTCTTGCATGATTACATTCAATTTTCAAGCCTAAAACAAGGGAGAGAAGCTGTGGGGAGGAGAAGGTGGACATGGGTTTTAGCTGGAATAATCTGTTGGGCTGGTCAATTTAGCTAAAGGACCATAAAATATCTGGAGGAAGGATAGGGAAGCTGCTTATGTTCAGCAGCTGTTTCAGACAATGTACTGGAGGTGTGCATGAGGAGCAGGCTGTCCTGCAGCCCTCATACGTTCACTGTCCAAGAGCTGCACTGGAGGCTGAGGGACAGAAGAAGGCACATAGAGCAGGTAAAGGCTGGCCTGCAAAGGCAGGAGCTGAGCAATGTGGGAATGAGAGGCATGTCCACTATGAGGGCTACGTCCCTGTTAAGCCTGCTCAGCAATTGCAGTCTTACTTTCCAAACTTTCTGAAGGTTTGTCAAGGGCCTTTTGAGGGAGTACCATGCACCCAGGCTCATATATGCTGTGTATGACCTATGAATCAGCACTGACATGTTTTAGGCTTGTTTGATTTTCTTTTTCCAGACAGATGAAAGATCCCTCACAAATGTCTTTCAGCTGTAGTCCCAGTGTCCTTTCCATACTGGATACAACCACAGATTTCTTATCTTACCAGAAACAGAAGTGCCACAAGGATTGTGTACAAAGACAGGTAGCAAATAGGGCTGATACTTCTGGATTGCAAATCCCAAACAAATGTCATCACAAATATCTGTTGAATTTGGAGCCATCTAAAAAAGTATCTTATCTTAAGTAAAAAATAAATTAAAACCACGTAAGCCTTTATAAGAAAATATTGCTGTGCATGTATAAGACATTTCCTGGGATTGTGATTTTTCAAAGCGCTGTTGAGTTGGAAGTTTTTTTTCATTCAACAGCTACAGCTGCGACTCCAGCTGTCCCACCTAAATGTTACTTGTTTCAGGAAGCCTCTCACTTAGAGGACTGACCTTTCAAAGGGATTCATGGTAACATCCCCCTCTTTTGTGCTTCATTATGTATATGATGATGAGCTGAGGGTGGTGGCCAGATCATAAATTGCTAGCAGGTGATAAATTGATAGATAAGCTGCTCACTAGTTGAAAGACTTGTAAGTGAAGTAAGGAAGACAGGAGTGTGGAGGATATGGGCTTGGAGTAAAGCCTTGTTAGGGCAAGATGATGAGAGCTTCTGTGGAATATGCTGGCTGTAAGTTTTTCTTCCTTAGCTCTTTATACATGTGAACTTTTCTGCTTGAAGCTGCATGAATAGGTTGCTGAACTTGTATATATTCCTGGGAGACTGCACTATCATAATCTTAAAATGTATAGCAATGCTGTTAGCTACTGGGGATAACACCCCAAAACTCTTTCTTGGGAAAGCAAGGGGTAGGTATTCTTTGATTCATGCTGACTTTCAGCATGGCTTGAGATGCAGTTTGATATGTAAGGCTATGCAGTTGTACAGCAGTGCCACCTTCCACCTAAATAAGGTTCTTCTCCTTGTTGAAGAAGCTATTAATTTTAGTATGACGGCAGCTTGCATTGCAATTGATCCTGCTTTCCCAGACATGATCAAAACATTGTATATGGTTGTTGCCTTTTGACTTTTAGTAAAACCCCTGTTGCAGTTTGAGGCAGTATCTTTTAGGCTAAGAATTCTTAAGACAATAACTGCTTTCCAATACGGGCATGGCTGGTGGAAGCTGCTACTCTGCCCTTGTTTAGCCAGAGCTCACGTTTCATGCTTATCAAAATATAGTTTTTGAAAACTGGCCCCTATGAGGAATACTTTTAATGAGCTGGATTTTCCTGAAAAGGGGTAGGTGCAAACGAGCTAATTTAATTACTTCAACTCAAAGAAGCAGTCTTCCTGTAGAGTCACTGAGGATTTTTCTCTTGTTTAAAACCAGTTCTGGCAGAAATAGGGGGACTTGAAAATACTTCTGGTCAGGCAGAGTTGGCAATCAGTGTGAAATCATATGTGTGTTGGCTGGTACAGGAGTGAGATTGGTCTCTTGTCATGTTTTTTGGCAACACAAGATAAACATGCAAAAGAGACACTGCTGGAGTCAGGCCCAGACGTATGGATCCCCTGTGGCTGTCTCCACACCTATGAAAAGAAAATAAATTATATTGGTGATGACGCACCAATTTTAGGCGCTGTTCCAGGCGCTGTCCCCAGAGGATGCAAGGGAGATAAGAGTTAAGTATGTGCTCCAGGAAACAGAAGAGCAAACACATGAAGTATGTTAAGCCCAGGCAGCCAATCTGTGAGGATGCAAGCCTACCAGGAGCTGCAGCAGATATGCCAGGGCTTTTGCTGTTTGTTCTGCAGTAGGAGGTTAATATGGACTTCAGCATTTTGTCTACAGTACAAGGCTGGGAGCAGATGACTGGCTGCCTCTTTCTGCGAGGTTCCCTGCTGCAGTGAGTGTAGCCTGGAGGAGTTTGTACCATGTGCAGTGGACAATTGTAAAATAGTCCAAGACACGGAAAACTATTAATGTAGCTATTGAAGCATTATTATGTGACAGCAAGCACTCTTTTTCTTTTTTTCTTGTACAGTTGTGAAGTCTGTGTGTCAATGACTCACTAGAGGAGGCAATGCTTGCTCCTAAGCAAGTGATTTTGAAGGCCCATCACTATAAACTTTTGGCAACATTCACACTGTAGCTATGTGGTAAGTTACTTCAATGCTGCAGGCAGCTGTATTCCAAATTCTCTTGGCCTGGAGACATTGCAATCATTTGGATATATATTAACTGTAAATTAAAAAATACTTCTGAATATCTGTGCCTAGCAAACACCATGGGTTTGTAACAGCACTGGCTTGTAAGGGCAAGCTTTCTGACAGTATCCTCGCATCATTCAGTACAGGATCACTGTAATACAAGGTCACTGCTGTTTATTTTCACTACTGACTACCTGCTTGTGGTATACAACATCATCTTAAGTCCCTTCAGAGACTTTTAAGTGAGCTGCAGTTTGGAGGGAAGCTTTTCTTTTTTTTTGGGGGGTGGTGGTGGTGTTTTGTTTGGTTTAGGGGTTTTTTGGTTGTTTTTGGGGGGGGGTTTGGTTTGTGGGTGGTTTTTTGTGTTTCGTTTTTGGGTTTTTCCATTAGAACATTAAAACAATGGAGAGAACTAGGAGACAAGCAGCCAAAAAGAATAGAGAAGCTTTCTGGATCATCCAAGGTCATCTTCAGCTCAAAATTAGAAGCGGGAACAACAGATGAAGAATGGGGTGAGAACTATTGCTTTAAGGAGGAAAGAAATAAAAAGAGTTTCCAACTTATTCTGAAGGTTGCCAGTCCCTTTCTCAATAGGGAGATCTTTCCTTAAGAATCGGGATTACATTGTGAGGCCATCCTCCGAACCAAGATACTTGTTAGTGGTACAGTCTCTGCTATAAATGTGGAAATAACAGTATATCGGAGTGATAGGAATAAAATCTTAATAGCAGAGCAGGTGGGGTCTTCTTCCAGATTGTATTAAAACCCCCACTGAGGAATGTCTCCATGTATCTCTATCTCTTGGTGAAAATACCATTGCAAGAATTCCCTGCTCCTCTTCCCATCCAGAGAGCCCTATTCAGCCCCACCTTGGCTGATATGCACAGCTCTTTAGGAGCCAGTGGGAAACTACACCAGTGAATCAAAAATGCCTATTAAAAAAAAGCCCAGTAAGCTGGCTCTGTGCCTGAGTTAGTCAGGTCCTAATATGTTAGCAAAGTAATGCTTCTTCCAGTGGAGCTAGCTCAGTATCAGTCTGGATCTATCATGGGGTCCCATCATGATCTGTATATGAACCTGGTTTGTCTCATCATTCTGGCTACATCTTTGAGTAGAGGAATCCTTGTTGGCTTTGTAAGATCTGGCCTGTAAGTATTAAAGACATACTGAATTATCCTGTCTTCACTGTGCTTAAGTGCTCTTCCTGACAGGACTACTTCTTAGAGTATCATGTACTTGAAACTTAGGTAAGTAGTAGGGACATTTGAGGATGGATTACCTGTAAATATATACATAATCCTAGGATTGGCAGCCTTGTGGATGCATATCTCCATAAGCCAAGCCTATTGCTGGGATTCATAACTAGCCCACTGAAAATAAACAATCACAGCAGCAGGCAGTGATCTGGTGGTCTGTACAGATTTCTTCTTCCTCTTCTGTCCCCCTTAGGCTTCCTCTATGTGAAATATACATCCATAGTAATATTTTTTCTGCTTTTATGAACAGTTCAACTGCAAGATTCAGTTGGTCTGAAGTTTTTTGTTGTTGTTCGTAACTTTCATTTTGAGTAGATCTCACCATTTTTTATGATGAGATCTACAAAAACTTGATACCATTAAAAATACAGTGTCTGCAGAGAAAAGCCTCGATATGAAGTTTGCTCAGGGTATTTTTAAAAAAACATAGTTATTGCAATAGCTGTTGAGTTGAAATACTTCACATGTGGGAAAGCTTAGCTGAAGAAAGAACTGTTCATACATATAAAGATAGGATATCTATAAAAATAGGCATATAACTTGACCATTTAAACTCTTCAGCACGAATTTAATGAGACTCATTTCCTTTTCCCAGTATTTCATCTGCAGATTTACAGGCAGAGACTCTATGAGAGAGATACAGTTTGCATGTTTTATCCTGCTTCATTTAGCCTCTTAAAAAGGCTCACATCAATGTGATTATCTTTTGTGAGGGCACATCTTCATATGGTGGGAATGGTTTGTTTTCTTTTAAAGTATTTTTCATTATTGTCTTGTGTTTTAGAGAAGTGCCTTAAAAGTATACTGTTGGCAGGACTTTGCTAGCTTTCTCAGTATATTGTTAGCTTATCAAGGCTGGAACTTGCTAGACAAATTCTGTTGTAATGTATGCTTATATCATGCCTCTGAGCCTTTTAAATGCGCTGTAACTTAATGCTAACTATCCATAGTATAGTAGCTCCTGTACTGGGAATTTAAATACTGGAAGGTTTGGCTTTTTACTGTGTTCATTAGAAAGTTATTAGGAGTTATATGCCAGAACTTATTTTTTACCTCAAGTTTAGGTTTTATTTTAAGAAGTCTATACTGACTTCATGCTGAGGTCTATGTTCACACAAATCGGGATGTGAAGAGCTTCATCCTGTGTGGCAGCCCCCAGCAGCTTTCCTGCCCCAAGATAAGATTTATGTGGTTACGTGGGTGCATTATCCTGTCCAAAAGCTGCCCTGACCTGCATGTAGATAAGCAACCATTGCTCTTCAATGCCACTTTGGCTCAGGATGCTGAAATGGGGCTGAGTAGAGCTCTTGGCCCAGGAGCAGGTGGTTAGATTCAGCTCTGTGGCATTGTAGAGGTAAGGGAGTTCAAAGGTGGGGCTGGCGTCTGCTGCTGCTGGTAGAGTATCCTGGCTGTGGCATCACTTAAATGCAGGATTTCCAAGCCTATGTGTCCAGCACAATGGCATGTTAATAGATCCTAAGATGTAATTAGACTGACTGAATGGATCAATGTGTTTCTACATTACAGCCATGCTAAAATCCTGTAAGCCACAGCCCTACTTAGCAGAGTTTGAATATTTCATACGTTTCTGGTTTTACTTTAGGCTGAGTTTTCTTACCTGCTTCCAGGTGGGTCACATGAGTGTAAACAGATAAGTCTGTCTCTAAGTATATGATTCCAGAAAACTGGGAGAGCCAATTCCATCCAAAACACCATCTGCAGAAATGAACATTTTAACGCTCGCAATAGGCTGACTAATTCTATACTGCTTCTGTTTCCTCTCTCCTGTTTTTCATGGTAAGCAGATCACTTTCTGAAACAAAGTCTAACTTGTTGAATAGATTTCGACATTTACATAATGCTCCTGAGCAGATCCCAGTTTTAAAACAAAGAAAAATTTGTCTATTCCAAAGTAATGCAGGTATTCACAAGGTTTTTTCACAAAAAGTCACCCTGATTGAAGAGTTGTATTTTAAGAAATGGTATCTGTAAAATAAATTAGGTCCTGGAAAACTTCATCCTCGCACTTTCTTGTTAATTTTGTCCCAGAGGATTCCTAATAAACTGAGGACCACAAGTACTCATTGAACTCGCTTTTCAAGAGTTACACCTAGGCAGATTGCTGCCAGAGATGCACAGCCAAAGCAAAACTGGCTATAACTGTCATAAACCCAACTCTGCCAGCCCAGCTCTGCTGTGGCTCACAGGACCATTGGTTACGTTCAAATTTCCCGTAGTTTGGTCAAGTACCTGGCATCAGTGATTCAGGCGCTCAGCACTTGGAACAGGGAGAAAGAGCAAGTTTTGGGGTAGGATCCTTCGGGGGGACCTGATGCTTGATGATGGAGCAAGCACCAATTTCTGTGCTTTTCAGGATTTGTCTTTCAGGCAGCTGTAGGGTTCAAGGAACTTGTGAAGAGAAGCAGCAGACTGGTTCTGCCTCTTACAGGGAATGGTATGGGAAGAATAAAATATCTATGGTCACTATACACGGAAGTGTGCACCCATACTTTTACTGTGGTGAAGCTCACAGAAACTTATTGAAGGCAGATATACACCTGCTGAATGCTGAGCCCCTGCTTTCAGGCAATAGGATCACACTCTTCTGGATGGCTGTTACTTTCTACTTAAATAGCTCTTAATTCCTCTTCTGGGTAATGTATTACTAAGATGAGTGGGATGTCCAATTACTGCTTGGAGCACAGTTAAAATCATCTTCCCACTGCCTTACTTTGAATCTTGCCTCTTCCTCTAATTCGTCTAAAATGTCCAGCTCCCTATATTTCAGGGCCCCTGCTATGTAGGCATACTGTATGCATCAGATCTCTTCTGAATGTTCAACATGTCCATCTCCTTTGCTCAGCTATTAGTGACAGAACACCATTCGTATCTCTCGCCCTGCTGCTGTTCCTTCCGTCAGTGCTGCCTTTTACAAAAATAACAAGCTTCCTGGCTTTTCCCACAGAAATCTGCAGCCTGCTGTGTTTGTCTGTAGTTAGTTCAAAAGACTCAGCGGGGTCTGAGTCCCATGTTTTGGGTTTGGTTTTTTTTCTGGTCACTCAGTACAGTAAGATTTATGTACAAATTGTGATATTAAGAAGATGCTGCTTAACTCCTTGACCGTAAAATGACTAACTTTTTTAGTGTCCTCAGTAATATCATTCAAAACAAGGAAACTCGGATATTGCTTTTGGGTTAATCCAGACTGTCACTGACATTTGGGTAAAAACAAGTCTGGGTTGTTCTCTGGTTAACACAGTTGCTTGTATCTGAGCCAAAAAGTGATGGCTATCACTTAAAATGCCTCCATGCTCCCAAGGCCAGAAGTTGTGACTCTTTCTGTTACTAATGGGAGTGCAGAGGAAGTTTGAGCATAGCATCAGAAGCTGCTTAGGGTTACCCCACCACCTTGCCCAAGTGTGTTGGGGTGGAGACGCAACATCATGATATGGTGATATCAAGGCAAAAAAAATGTGCTAGGCTTTGTATTGTCATTTTTTTTCTCCTTCTTACCCCTTCCATTCATCTCTTGTCTCAAAGCAGGGTTTTTACTGGTGACACTGGGAGAATCATCTTGTTGTATTTAGCTGTAGTTGAGATGTGAGGGTTTGGGGAACTACTTCATGTGTTTTAGGAGACAGCCTTGGCATGCAAACTAATAGACTGGAGATCTCTGCATCTTAGTGCTGTATCCCACCAGCTCAATCAAGACGTTTGTTTGCTAATAGTAGAGACCTTTTGTATGGTGTAAAATGTTCAATTTTATTTTTATTTAGCCACGGCAGCCAGCCGGTGATACTGCCATTCACACTGTGCACATCCTCTGGTTTGTGCATCAGTCACTGAAACACCTCTTTCCCCATGGGATTCCCTTAAAATCTGCTCCTTGTTCTTCAGATAACCCAGCTGCCATCTGTAGATTACTCATGAGGTCATTTTTTGCTTAGTTCATGTGAAGCTGGCAGAATCTGGCACCAGGAACATCTTTATACTGAGTAGAAAATGGAAGAGGCAGTGGATGTGTTTGAAAAGATGAGAGTGAGGGGGCTAGCTTCAGACTGTGTTTTTTGGCAGCAGAGGGCAAAGTGTGGGTCTGACAGCCTCTGGAGCAGGGGCTCCCTGCTCCCATCATGAGTTTCTGGAGGGAGCAGCATGGCGTCAGTCAGCTGTGCTGCAGGTGTTTGAGCATAAACACATTCCTGGAAGTACATAATTTAGTTACAATGGGGTTTTTTTGATTCTTCCAGACGAATGCAATGGCAGGTCAAGCTGCTGGTGTTCAGTTTCTCCACAAAGCTCCACGGATCTTTCTCAGTCTTCATCCTCGAATTTGAGAATACACTTTAGAATGTGACTGAGGACAAAAGGGGAAGAAGAGTGCACTAACTACAGCCTCCTTCAGAAAGCAGTGCTTTTTCCACTGATTAAGGCCATATAATATGCATCAGTGTGACAGAAGAACTAAACTGAAGTGGAAAGGTATCCTGTGCAAGAACCTAATTTATTTCTGTTAGTGGGCATGTGAGGTAGTCCAGATGATTTCAGTGAAAGGTACCTAGTGATCGACAGAACTGATAATCGGGACATGAGCCACGAACTTCCCATCTTTGCATTTCTCTTCCCTCTGACTCGCAGGTGGTTTTGGGGGCTTCCTTGCTTTGATGGCACTGGTTTTTACACACACAGAACCTCTCAGCAGGCAGGACCCTGGCCTATTTGTCCCTTTCAAGCCAATGGCACTGCATCACTGATGTGCCCAGCAGTCCCCTATTGACACACCACATTGTGGGACCTAAGGGACTGAACCTCCAGAATATCCATAGTCTTTCCATAGTGCAACAGTAAAAAAAACACCTCACAAAAGTGCTGCATTGAATGCTACTAACGCTCATCAATTTTTATCTTTTCATATGTTCAAGCACATGGCCAGTGTGCTTCATATTTATTTATATAATAGCCCTGAGACTATAACACTGAGGCATGGGGCAGTAATACTCCCTGTTACATCCCTAAGCCTTCTGGGGTTTGCATGTATAGGAGTAGAGGAGTTTTCCCAGCCTTTGCCCTTAACCCTTGAAGGGGCTGGGCAAGAAGAACCCCATCCCTTCTAACAGCCCCTGCAGCTCAGTTGAGCTTTGGCAATTCTCCTCCTGAGCAGCACAATCCATTTCTGGGATGGTGAAGAGCAGGGTCAGAGTGCTGTTCCTTGAGATGGGGTGCCTTTCCCAACACACTGCTACCTGTCTGCATCACACACTGAGCAACATGTTTAGCTAGGCCAGATCTGACAACAAGCAGAAAAACATGATGTGCTGGTTCATCTCAAATGCAAATCTCCAGCAACAAAGCAAGTATCCTTTATAAGCATGTAGCTCTAACCAAACATAAGCACCCAACACTGCTTGTGGTCTGTATCTTGCATTTAGGCAATATGAGAGATAGTTTAAAGAAAGCCAACCAACCGATCCTGCAGACAGTGGATGCTTTTAGCACCCAGCACATGTATGGTATTTTTGAGCAGACTGCATGCTGATGAGTTGCTGTATTACAAGAAATAATCCAAGCTCTGGTGGCAGCAGGAGGGGTGGAAGCATATTTCATGGTTTTCTGTCTTAAATCCAGATTCTGACTAATCCCAGTGTGGGTCCTCATCTCCAGTGCTGAGCTGTCCTCAGTCCCAGCTGGGCACATTGCAGATCTTTCCAGTCCCATGGGATGGGGAAGGAAAGAGTGCAGACTGAGTCCATCTGAGATTAGAATTTGGCCCTTAAATGGTTTTATTAAACTGTGGGAAAGTGATAGTGTTGCCAACCAGCCAAGCAGAGAAAGTAATGAAAGGTCACCAGGCTAAACACCTCCTCCATTTCAAAGCAGAGGAAGGCCTTTGTGTTAAAAATCCTATTCTCCTAACCAAAATAGAAAATGGCAACATTCCCTTTTTTGGTTCTTTTCAGGTGTTTACACGTCACGTGTTATGAATATATGTAGGAAATTTTGCTCTGCTATCTATAGACTTATTTGCATTAATCCAATATAGGCATCCTTGAAGTCCAGCATTTCTGTAGTTCTGGATTTTCCATCTGATGTGGTTTTGAAAACTACTAGTAAATTGTTGCCGAACACTTTTGTTTCTAACCACACCTCATGGATTTTCTCCAAGCAGAATGGCAAAAGTTCATCTGAATTTCCTCCTCCTGCTTTTTATTGAAGATTGGTTGATCCTTCTTGGTTTACCTTGCGTTTGAGCTGTGGTGTTGGGATAAGTCTGTTCTAGATACATATAATGAAGTCCTTTCACCAATCTTCTCCATGGCAGGTTCCAGCATACATTAACAATGGCCACTTCAGGCACAACTCACATGTGGCAGTTGTGGGTAGAGAACAAGATGCTAAACATCTCCTATGGAGAGAATCATAGGGCTGGCTGCAGTCTCATTAAGTCTCTTGTACTCTCCCATTCTGAATTTATCCATTTAAATTCCCCTGAAGAGGGAGTATCAGCTTTCCACAACAGAAGGAACATTGACTACTTACTGAGCAACAGCTGAAAGCCATCATTTTTAATCTTACAATTTCTTTTGACATTGGATGCTTACACTGGAAGACACATTTTTTACTACAAACTATTTTTTGCTTTGTAGAGCAAAATGAAATTATTAAAGTGGGAGCTATTCCCGGTTTACAATCACTTCTTCAAGATGGTAATAATCATTGACCTCAGGTTAGTCGCTCTATAAATTATATTTGAAATTCTGTTAAGTTGCAAACAAGCACAGCCGGACTGTCCCCAAAGCATATTTTCAAAGAGAGAAAGTTATGTCAGGTTTGAGCAAGACACTGAGTGATACTTACTTTCGTTCCTAAATGCTGGTGCACTAAACTGAAATCAAATGCTTGTGTCCCATATGTGAGAAGTATAATGTTTTGCTAGTCATTAACAAGAAAAGCATTCTGGTTAATCTGAGGCTTTTCTAAAGCCACTTTTTGGCAATTGTGCTATGGAAGGGAACAGCTGAAATAATAATAAAACTTTACATTTACAGGGAACTTTCATCTGGGAATATCAAAGTAATTTATAAGCCTGGTTAAGTTTATCTTGGTATTTTTCTAGGATGCTGCTTTCCTGTGGCAATTGGTAAGCAAGTAATTTTATCCTGGTTTAGCAGAATGGTGAACTGGGGCACAGATATGGTAAACAGCTCGTGCAGGATTAATGCAGCAGATCACGGGGGGTTAGCCAAATTCATGCACACAGAGGGGGGTATTGCATTGCCCGACTTATGATGTGTTTAGGTTACTCTCTGATTTCTGACAGTAGGGAGTTTCTCACTGCCAGGAACCTTTCTCCCATCAGTGCTGAGTATCCCAGTCCTAAGCATCTACATCCAGGCTCTTGTAGCCGCTTGCCTTCCTCTTCACTTAATTTATTCTTCGTGGTCACTCCATAAGTCCCCTTCAGCTATCCAAGCTACTCTCATCTCTCATATCAGAAAATTATGCTGTACAGCAGGCACTGTCCCAACTGAGGAGCCCAGCTGGGACATGCAGCACTCGAGTGACAGACTGTCAAAGAGCCGTGTTTACTGGGGAGGAAGAGATGCTTCTGCTGCAGTTCTGAAGTGTCATCTTTTTCTTTATAAAAGCATACCGTGGTATCTGGAGCACAGAAAACCTTCAGTTAGAACTGATTAAGGTATACCGCATGATGCAAAGTCCATAGCTGAGAAGAAATCTCAGTTCTCTGAGGCCTCTTGGCCAGTTGAATATGAGACCACGTACTACTTCTATGTTTAGAAGCACCCAAAAACCTATAGAGTCTGTCAGCTTCTTAAGAGACACATGCCTTCAAAATAAAAGGGGTGGCTCTGATCTGTGAGATCTTCAGGTCTCTTGAAGCAAGTTGACCCCTTGCTCCAAACAGCTCATTTCTGTCTGGAGCTGCAAATACATCTTCTTCAACAAGAAGGTATCTTCAGAAGCTATAAATCAAGCAACTTTTCCTTGTTAAAGGAGGAATTCCTCATCTTTCATGTCAGAGAGGTTGTAAAAGCATAAGGATACTCCTTGCGCTTACCCCAGGGCCTCCGTGAATGGTCTGGGCTGGATCTGAAGCAAAATAAACATTTGCCCCGAAGAGTGAGATCTTCTGGTTGTGCTCACTTCTGCTGCCTGTGTGAAAGCTAACTGTGAAAAATTAAACTGGGAAATCTAAATATCTAGTTTTATAATAAACCTTTTGGCGGGTGCCAATGCATAGCCCTATGGACCCTTGCAAGAAGGTGGTGAACTCTATTTGTTCATTTTTCAGTGTGTTGGACAGAAAGTGTTTTAAAGGAATAAACCAAGGGATAAAAAAGAGAATTCTGCATTGTAGCTCATTGTCAGTCACACAAAAGGATTGGTTGTTTGGTTGGTTTGGTTGCTTTTTGTTTGCTTGTTTTTCTTTCCTGAGGTTCCAATATTATTTTAAAACACCCTTTCCCTGTCTGTGTTGCAGCATACAAGGCTTTAATCATAGGCATACCAGAGATATTCCACCCTGTTCCATTCATTTTGTTTCACTATCTCCCCTCTCCATATGTGGTGTCTCCTTGCTACAAGTTATAGCTGAGACTTTTAGATAGGAGGCAGGGTTTAGATATACAGTGTAAGGCTCTGGAAACCTGACAGAACATGGGGATAGTTCTGGAACACCAGCATCTTTGCAGGGTCAATGTGCTGATCATTCAGGTAAGGGGGCACTGAAAATAAGCGCTTGCCTCTGAAAATCTGTTTAGACCACATATTCCAGTTAAAAGAGATCCCAAAGCAGAAAATACTTTTTGTTTATCTGGAATATACCATACTGCTAATTCAAAACTCTGAAAACTCTGACACTACTCCATCGAATGAAAAGCAAATAATGTTTCTACACGGCTTCTACTCGGGCACGCGCAGGGTTTTCTTTTTCTTTCTTATTATTTTTATTTTTCCAGTGATTCTGTTCTATGAACAGGACAAGCTGTGCAGATCCCAATGTCATGGATGGATTCTAAAAACCTGAAAATAGCAGGGGGTCAAGCAAATCTACTGGCAATTTTGTTCATTTATGAGCTCCAACCTCAAATGCATCCGAAGCAAACATATGTGCAGAAGTCTTCAAACCGGATATGTTGAAGGGATTCCAGTCCAGGACATTTTATTAATCTCAACATAACTGGTTGCACTTCAGCTTCACACATGTTTTGATTTGTAACTGCTCAAAAAATCAGCAGAGTGTGCATCTCAGATGCCTGGTTGAAATATTTTGTGAAAGAGAGTGATCAAAAGCAGGTCAAATGCTTCATTCTGTCTTGCTCAAACATGTTCAAAATTCTTAGCATTTGGTTGACTTTATTAATACTTTTAATCTTTTTTCTTTAATCTCTACAGAGGACATTTTATGAACTCAAGGACATTTTATTTAGTCATCTGTCTAGACATGTACATGCACAAATCAATTTTAGTTACTTCAAGATGTGCGTAAAACTGACCAGCCAAAATATCGAACAAAGTCCTTTTATTGGTTGTTACCTGTGTGAAGAGCATTAATAAGGTATGAAACTGAGATATTAGGGTAAGTTAGTAAAAGGAAAATTCTCACACAAAAATGAAGGCTCACCTTCTTGTAGGTGAGACAAGGTTTCGGACTGATGGTTCACGTTTGCTGGGGATGTTTGTATTAAGAACATTTTATAGTGAGCTTTTCTTCAGCAGTTGCTCGTGGCAGTGAAGGGCAGAAATGTCATCTTTGGACTATTTACAAAATCTTCTTCTTTTATTGAGTGTTCAGCCAATTTACCAACAATTGTGCTATTAATTACAATTTTATAACCTTCTTGAATGCACAAGTTCTCTACAGTGTGTGTGGAAATGTACCTTCAAGAAGTACCTTTAACGGCCTTAGGAATAAGCTGATTAAAACCAGCTATTTTCAAATGTGCAATATCACTTTAAATCAGAAAGCTTTCATATGTCTTTGATTCTGTTACCATTAATTGGTTTCCCTTGAAATCTGCTATAATTTATGGGAAAACATTAGTCTGTTGTAGAATGACATGAAACTAGGATTTTGTAATCCTTCTGAGCACTATTAAAGGAAATAACAATTGTGGGAAGTTATTTTAGGACAACAAAATATCCTTATTATCATTGTGTCCCATATACATTCCAATTGCCTGTAATAACTTGGCTGTTTGGCAATCAATGCCTTTTATGGGAATTTTTTTGGTTAGCTATAGTCTCACCTTTCACACGGATGATATATCTCGACCATAGTGTATATTTCTATTTATATATGCTTACCTGTTGGGCTGATATTTGGTTTGATGGTCATTGAATGGTAAGACTGATTTCTTTCACTGTTGCCTTTGACTCAAGCATTTTAAAAGTTTATAGTACTTCAAGAGTGGCTAACATTTGGTTTCTGTTTGGGATGAAGTTCTGAGCCAGTATTTTTTTTTTTCCTTCTTTCTCTCTTTGCCTTCCCTCATCCCCCAACTCGCCTGCCTAATATCTGAGCAATTTAATTGTGTGACTAATGTAAAACAAAGATCACCCAGGCTTTCATTCTAAGATGAATGGTACTCCAAACATAATGTAGTTGAAGAGCCTTGCTCTTCATGGTTTTCTTTCTGAGCATGCTGGATGATCTGTGTGAGAGGGACTAGCGAAAGTAATGCTGTGTTCCCTGCAAGGTTCTGTATGATGATAATATTATTTTTATTGATATTGGCTAGCATAATTCAGAGCATTTAATCAAAAGGAAGAAGTGATAAAGACATCTTTACGATACACCATAGCCTGTACGCGATAAGCATGAGAAATATGGAAAAAGATTAAAGACCTAGTATCTTGGCCTCAGAGAAAAGGGCCTTTGTCCTGTTAAACATAAAGTTGAACAGATGTGCTCATTTAGGCATGGCAGCCCTCATTTTCTCATCAAACGAATCTCTGGTTGGGCTTTTAAAATTAAAATCTTAATTTGAACTTTTGTCTTTGAGTTCCCATAATGCTTGTTACAGTGGCCTCTGGCTGAGTTATGCAAGGCACTTCAGCTCATGCCTTTGTTCTGCACGTGAACATTCAGAACAAGTTGGCAGTTAAATATGTGCCTGAATTCCTCACCAAAATGTGACAATGTTTGTCCCTTGCTCACCTGCTCCTATGCATGAACTTCGTAGTTGTCTTGCAGTGAGGCAGGCTGACAAAAACGCAGGCAGTTGTAGGTGCAATTGTCCTAATAGGAATTGCTCAATCTGTGCATCTATTGCTCTGAAAATCACTAAAGATATAACAAAACGAAACCAAAAAACAAACCTTGTCTTTTTAAGTGTGTAAAACGCCAACCTGGTCATCTGCCCCTGCAGCACACCAGGGCTGCATATGCTTGTTGCTTTTGAGGATGAGATTTGTCAGAAGCAACAGCATCTGGCAGGGAGGATTCTGCTTTTGCAAATTAAAGGTTCATGTGGTTAACCGAGCTCTTCTACTTCAGGGTCAGGCACAGCTTGTGGGAGCATTTTCTCATTAGTTTTTGCAGTTTAGAAAGGACTGAATGTATTGGCCTGTAGGACTGCTGAAAGGTTACATTTGAGAGTGGGATTTTAACAGGAATATTTGCATACAGCTGTGCGCTCTGCAATGAATAAGTGTTTTCCATTCACTCTGGCAGCTGACTGTAGGTTCCTAGTTTGAAGCATAGAGGAGAAAAGGGAAAGCTGTAAGAACTTCATGTTAGGACAGCAAGAAGCTTCTGAATATATCCTAAAATAAGACCTTCAGTTATGTACCAGGCATTCGCTCCATTAAGCTGACACACTGTGAATTCCCATCCCCTTCTGCATTTTTGCAGCAGAACCATAACTCTAGGAGAATATATATTATTAATTTGTTTTGTTTCCCTGTTTTCTCTATGCAACCATCATCTGCTTTTGAATTCTCTTTAGGGGAAGTCCATCTTTCAAATGTTTTTTTCCATAGGGTATAACTGTTCTTTCTTGCCTATCTGGAAACACTACTGGCTTTTGCTGGAAGAGTGTAATGGAAAAAGAGCTGTTCGGGTTTTACAAGCTCTTAAAAAATAATTTGATTGCCATTAAGTGGAAACGTTTTTAGTGCTTTCCTGTCCTAGATGGGAGTTATCAGTGTTGACAGAAAGCTTCAGGGGGTGGAGAAAATAGGAAGTAGTCTTCAAAGTGAAGGATCATATTTGTACCCAAGCATTTAGCAGTTCAGATGCTAATAGACTATCTACAAATCAATAGGGAAAAACATGTGGCAACATTATACTACCCACTGAAATCCTATTCCATTCTTTAGGATTATGCCTCAAGATTATGGTGAGTAGAGGAAGGGAGATGGCTTTATGAAAATCTTCAGTGGTATTTCGCATCCATCATTCCCAAATGATGGTGGAGGAGACTGTGGTGGTCTGGGATGCCATAGCCCTTGGATCATGCTGATTCCTATGAATCAGCGATGGAAGGGCTCCACTAGGGATCTGAAGCACTCATCCTGTCCCCCAGGTTTTGGTGCAGTGCCACAACCTTTTCCCTACACTGCGACCTGGTGTGCAAAATGCATCCTTTGATGCATGGCGTGTTGCTTGGTGAGCTGTACCCCAGGCTGCATGTCTGTGTGGTGGTTAGCAAGGGAAAAAAAGGCATGTGTAGAGCCATTATGCACCTATATCCAGTAACTGGCCTGGCTTCTTCAGGCCCTTATATTGATGGGAGCTGAGGTGAGTAAAGATGAATGATACCTTCAATACTCATTAAAGTAGAGCAGAAAGCTCCTAGGGGGAAGATTAAGATTGTCTGGCCTCTGCTTTCTAATGACCATTTTTCTGAAGAGTGTCAAGCTGAATTTGTCATTGTGTCTCTTTGTTTAAACATTAGCTTTCAATTTATTGCTTGAAGGACCCAGCCTCAAATTGGAGATGGGTCATTATTTGTCCTTCTTAATGGTAAACTGAGCTGTGCACACAAACATGTCAGAAACAGCTGGGGGTAAAATGCTTTCTAGTCTGGCAGCCCATCACTTTATGTTGGTGTCACTTGATTAACATAAACTGTCAGTGATCATGGCAATTAAAGAAAAGTGTAACCTTATTACCTGGAAACTCAACAAGACAGTTGTTATTGCTTTGGTATGGCACTAGGATGAAGGAAATTATAGCCCTGTGACCATGATGCCTGGTGTTGAGATCTGTGTAAGGACAAACCAGAAAGCCTGTTTCCATCTCCCAGTGCTTGAATCAGGGGGGCTTTGGCCTCCTTGGACACAGACCACTTTTCAGGCACCCAGTAGATATCCTTCATAAATGTAGAATCCTCCAGGGCTCCTTAGAGACTGTGCTAGGCAAAACCAAAATCCAGCTCAATGTTAGGCACAAGTAAATAAACAATGTTTTCTGGAGACACAGCAATGCTGTTTCCAGGTCCTGGTAGGCTGGCTTAGTACTAGGGGTAGCAGTAGGCAATAATATCAATCTATCCAGTGTTACTTGCCCTTTGTAGTATCTGTGTGTCTCATTAATTTTTGTTGACTGCAGAATATTCTAAATGATGAATAGTAGATTAAGCCCACAAAAAGAAGCCTAATATTTCTGATTTATAATCTAAGCAGTGTCCCCCAGGTATCCTTTGCTTTTTTTCTCCATCACTTGGTGAAATGGAGATACATGTACCTACTTGAAGGAAGCCATGTGGGAATAAAAGCATCCAGACAACTAAACATGTTGCTGTTAGAGCATGCAGATCAGGGGTGAAGGACCTAAATAAACGTCATTTACTCTAGGTAGAAGACTGCCTATATTACTGTGTGCATTCAGCATTTTCCAGCAAAGTTACGGGTTTTATGGCTGATAAAAATTTCCTTTTTTGTTTTTTTTTTTTTTCACAACGAATTGCAAGAGATGATCAAGACTAAGCCATGTTCTCAGGGTTTCATTCAGCGCTGGGATTTTTCTTCTGATGTGTAACTATCTCCCAAAAGTGAGCCTCTATGCTTATCTAAGTCACAGCGACCATTTCTGCCTCCTTCCCCCTCAACCCCCAATTAAAAGTAATTTTATTCCATGAGCATATGCGAGAGGGATACCATTCTGCAGTCAGAAATGTTTGAGGGTTGGGGTTCTCTTCAACCTCCTTATACTTCCTTGTTTATTTCTTTATAATGTCATGTTTCTGCTTGGAAATATCTTTGGCTACACAGGGAGAGTATCCATTGCAATTTATTCTTCCCGACCTTTCATGAATCTAAAATAGATGGCTTTTTGGAAAGAAACCAGAGGCGCTCCTCTCCCTTCAAACAAATCTGACCTTATAGCTGCTGCTTCTGAAGACAGCAGAAGCTTCTCTTTGAGTCAGTGAAAAGGAAGCAGGAAAGGATAAAATTTTCCTATGCTGATGTTACTTTTTTTTTAAGTATTTAGATATCCTTTAAAGGATGCTGGATTTCTCTAGCCTTTTTCTTCTGTTGCCTTGACTGCTTTCCTTGTCATGCCCTGTACACTCAGCTTTTTGTTGCTTTAACTGAGTATCTGGCTTCCTCCCCAAACTTCCCTACACATGTTCAGTCTCCTGGATCACTCCCCTGTTACTGTTCCTCCGTATGTTCACTCTCCTGTTCACAGCCCTGATATGACTGCTGCTGTTCCCTCTAATGTGTAGCCAGAAGGGGTGAAAAGGGCACAGACTGGATTGAACTGATGAAGTAGATGGCCGCAAGCCCTCTTGCAAGAATTCTGGGGTTAGCTGGGAGTCCAGCAGCAAGTACTGTACAGAAAGTGCAGTGGAAGGTATTACATGGGAAATAGAAGAAATAAATCCTGCCAGCTGATGTGAGGGTTCAGCACTCTGGCACTTTTATGGTCCTGGTGGTCACAGTGAGGTATTTCCCAAGCACAGCATCAGCTTTGCAGCCTATGCTGCTCAGGTGGGTTGCTGGAGCATGTAGATTCAGGCAGTGTATGTGTATACCTAGAAGTCCCAGATAAGCTCTGGTGTCTTCTTTTGCGCTTTTGATCTCAGCTTCAGTTTTTACCAGGGAGTGCTGAACTTTGTCTAGGAGAAAGTCAACTAATTATATACGTAACATTTTGCTTTTCACACTGGGGTTCTGTGTTAGGAATAAGATGATAAGCTCTGGTGGGCAATGACCATGATGTTCTCAGTCTTAACTAGGTGCATCTGTTTTATCAAAGTTTGAGGCTTCTTATTGTGCGAGGTACTTTAAAATCACTCTCTAAAATGAATGAGTAATGAACCGTCCTGCACATTATTGGGAAAAACAATGCCTTTGGAGGAGTTCAGGAAAGGCTCCTTTCTGACAATTATTTTTAACAATGTGATACAATTTAGCTGAAAGTTGGGGAACAGCCTGCGGCAAGGGGAGAAGCATTCCTCCCTTTGGTTAACCTTGCTTGGGAAATGTGAATCACTGAACTAAATAAAGTTTGTAAGAGATGCTTTGAAAATACTATGCTACGCCCTATAATTCACCCAAGAATGAAGGAGGAGGGAAAAAAAAAAACACATCAAAAGTCCCTGCTTCTTTTTATATTGCTTCCTGGCACATTTCTGGTTCTCCCCCTTTTCCTCCCCCCCAGTCCTCTCTCTGGTTTTGCTTTGGGTTTTGTTCCGTCTTTGTTTTTGTTTTCCCTTGTTTTAAAATATCCTTTTCACTTTGTGAAGCTGGTACCATAACCTTAACAACAACCTTGTTGTCTACAGACAACAACAATGATGAGAAATGTCAAGGGAGAAGGGAGTCCTGTTGGGATCAGAGGACAACAAAGACAGTTCTTCAACATTTTTATTAGGACCTCATGATGTACACATGAAAAATTAAGTTCAGAACATTAACTGCTTTTCAGATGGCGCCGTTTAAATCTGGAGGACGTTAACATTCCTGCTGCATGACAAAGGTCTGCCACCCCCCGTGTTGTTACTCATCCTGCTCAAATGGGCAATAACATCTAAGGATGAACAGAGGTTGTGGCACCAAATCCTGCTTGAAGGCTACTTTCTAAGATTTATCTTGGGGTTTCCTAGCATTCCTTATCAGGGTCAGTTTGCCCTTGAGGGCTAGTTCTTTGCAGGGTGCCAGCTGTTTCATCATTTGCACACATTTGGATGTATGCTTTGGCAGAGAGGATAATTTGTGGTAGAGAAGGAAAGGCAGCAGGAAAGTATGAAAACAGCTTTTGGTGCTGTTTTAATAACCACTGTTTTACTCAGGTGATATCATTGTGAAAGAGTGTAGCCTGTTTGTATGGATAAATCCATCTGTGGGTCTCCCTCATGCTGGCCCAAGTGGAGCACTGGGAGCTGGTGGTGGCATGTGGTGGCTGGGTGAGAGCAGGCAGTGGGAGGCCCTGAGCTTGTGGACGCAGTGGTCCACAGCTTCAGCCTTTGAGGCAGAAAGGTGTGAAATCCCCCATGCTTTCTGCCTGGTGCTTGGCCTTATTTGTTTAACAGACATTTGGCAGTGGGGCCACTTGGAAAATGTTCCCCCCAGAAAATGCCCAAATCTGCCCTACTTAACAGCAAAGAAAGCAGCAGCGCAAATAAACAGTCTGATTTTTCTCATCCTTTCTAAAAAGCTATTCTGCCAGGGTGTCCACTGCTGCTGTGCCCTTTCCCTGGCCCTGACTTGCAGGCAGCTTTGGAGGGATTGGGACCTTCAGGTAAGCAGCCGCCTGGGCATTGCGGGGAGGTGGCAGCTCTGGCTGCCAGACAGGCACTGGCAGAGTAGGATGGGGCCACAAAACTGGCTTGTCATCTGCTTTTCCATCTCTGCTTTGCTGCTTAACCCTTCACCCCTCCTCATAAAAACAAACATGCGCAGCCTGACTTCCAGGTGCTTTTGCTGGTTAAATGCCCATCACAGCAGATGCAGCCAGGGGAGGGCTGGAGCAGTCCGTAAGCTGGGAAGTAAAGCGGGTTTTCTCCCCAGGGCACCGAGCTCTGCAGCCACCATTTAGTCCAGAGTCTGGACTAACATGCATGTGGCTCAGGCATTCCCTATGGAGCAGTAATGACCTTTGGATTTGTAGCTTCACTGTCCCCAGTCCTGGTGCTTTCCCATCTGGTTCCTGCTATTCCTGTAATTCCCTGCTGGCTGTTTAATAGCAACCAGAGAGTTTCAATGAAGTTGAGGTCACTTTGACTCACCAAATATTGCTGCTTTCTAAACTGGAACCAGACTGAGCTGAGGGCAGCATTTATTGTGGGGGGAGCAATGGCAAAGCATCCTACGATTCCTAATGCGATATCGATCACGAGCCCACAGCCTAGCTTGAGGTTTGCTTTGTGTGAGCTTCAGTCTCTGGAGCACATTTATGAACATGCCACTGAGTAGACCATATTGTATTTAGGTGTGGGGTTTACGCCAAAATCCTTAAATATTTTGCATTTTTTGTTTGTATGGTTTGCAAGTACATGCCATTGTGTATACCGAAAGTTGCTTGATGTGCCCAGCCTCTGAATTAGGCTGTGCCTATGAGGAATATGCACAAGCACTCAGTAGCCCAGCATGAGCAAAGAAATTTCCTTACATCTTTAAGGTCAGCAACAGCTGAAAACAGATGATTTCTGACAACCTCTTGGCTTGCAGATCTGTCAGTAGCACCAAGGCTCTGTGGCCAGTTAAGTGCTACTGAAACAACCCTTCAGCTTGGCTGTGCTTTACTTTGGGGCTCTGGCTTCATTGTGTAGTCTCTGAGTGCAGCCTTATGCCAGGTCCGCTGTGCCAGAGACAGCTGCACAGCCAGGCTGTGCTCTTGGTCTCTAAGGACAAAAGATTTGAAGCTGCTCTTCAAGGCAAAGCTTAAACATGCAGCAGAAGAAGCGATTATGCTGTCCTTTTACCTACCACCCACCTCTCATTTTTCTCCTTCTTTCCCTCTTAAGAAAGACATAGGGGAAAGTTTGTGGGAGAATAGTGTTTGCCGATCTTGTGCAAAGCCCAGTGACAAATGACAGCTGGAGAAGCATGACAAGGCATATAAACTTGAGCTAATGGAAACTTATTTGCCAGCTGAGTGTTTATTCAGGCCCGTCATTGTCAACAGGGACCCCTTTACGAGACAGGTATTGTTTGTAGTAACAAGTGCACCATGAAGAGTAATGCAGCTTTGAATTCTATGGATTTGCTGCTTTAAAACAGATAAAAAAAAAAGTATGTTCTTAATCCATCCTTACAAGGAATAATGATAGACATGTAAGCAGGTATTTCAGTACTGTGCATTTCAGGTTTAATCGCTCAATGTTCCATAAATCAAGCTCTCTCTTAACTGCATTCTTTGTACTGGTACTGTTGAACCCATGTTACTGTCCCAAGCGTACATATCCAGTTTGTTGCCTTGAAGCTGCGTCTTTTGATATTACTGACTGAAGCAGGATCAAAAAAGAAGCAAACAGTAGTGTCCCAATGTTTTCTCTCTGCAGCAGAAGAGGAAAGACAGTTTGAGCAGACTGTCACCCCTTACTCTTCCAGACTTTCAGCAAATGCCTCTCAGCTAAGCAAACAATAGTGAGAGTTCATTTGGAATTAAATTCACTGGTTTTCAGCCATTTAGACAAAACCCATACAAACTCTGAAACACGGCGTAAACAGATCACTAAATCTCGTGTCAAGGCTGCACTGGGATGCACTGTACCCTTTCTGTAGAAGTAAGAGGGAAATATCCAAAGAGTTTTGCTTATCTTTGAATGAGTTTGACACACATCTTTTCACCCTTTCTGAAAATAAAAACACCCTACAGCTTAGAGTTCTGCTGACCTCATGGACCTGTAAACTAGATACCAATTGAGAGGGTGAGAGCTCAGTGGATCTGAGTAGGCCTAGATACTCAATATGGATAACAATCTTCATTCACATTGGGCAATTTAAAATAGCCTTCATGTTTTGGTTATCTGATCTCCTGAGTTGCATCATGGAGAAATGAGCGTGCAGTGACACACACCGGAGATTCGGGATCAGCCTGTTTCTGATTCCATTCTGGCCTTCTGAGACAGATACTTAATTTCATCATGCCTCTGTTCCTTCTACTTTAAACCAATACTCACACACAACAGTACCTCCCTCAAAAAGATACCATAAAATTTAATTGCCTGTGAAATTCTTGGAGATCTTTTGGAGAGAAGATCTCTTCAGAGATACATACCTGTGCAAGGAAGCAGGTATTAGTTTAAATTTATGAGCACAGCCATGCAGGGAGTTTTTTGGTGTGAGAGAGGAGTCCTGCCACAAATGCTGTCTCGTTTCCTGGCTCAAAGGGTCTTCTACAGCGATTGTGCCAGGGTGCAAGTAAGGCTCCCTATACAGTCTGGATGGAGCTGGTGCCAGAGACAGGCCTGGATGTGTTTGGGGTAGGCTGGCCCACCAGCCAGACCCCTCGCCAGTGTTATTTAACTCCCAAAGAGGCAGCAGAAGCTGTGGGAAGGCAGTCCTGCAGTCTGTTGTTGCAGATAAAGTTATAATCTCTGCTGTTTTCCTTGGCACTCCTGCTGGCTGGGCACACAGGAAATGTGTTGGAGTCATTTATGCAGGTGGCATTTTCATGCAGCCTTGGGAGAGCCCTTCTTACCAGGCTCTGATCTCTAGTTCACCTGAAACAGCACCAAATTTGTGAGCCTCACAGGAGCTTAAGTTGCTGTTATTTGGAAAAATGTCTGTTTCTGCCTTAAGGTCCCCTGTAGCAAAGCTTTGAGGGTCGGCTGTTGAAGAAATCTGAAAGGTAAAATGTAAGAAGCTGATCCTGGAAATAAATGGGAATGGAAAGAAATTATATATATGAATACATCAGGGACAGAATGTGCAAAGCAATTTAAGCCAGAGCAACACTGAGCAGTGTGAGATGATGGAAGATTTGCTCTCAAGTTTTTCCATATTTCTTTATCAACTTGAGAAGTGAACTGCTGGCATTCAGCTCAAGAAGTGTATTCCCAGACCTCTGCAGCCAGTGACAGACTCTCCCAGATGCTACCAACACCAGAATCCGAAGTCCACCAGCTGCATCTGTGCTTAAATACTCTACCTTACTAGCAAAGTGCTTGACAAAGCTTTCTGGCCAGTGTAGGCAGTAATTAATTGGTTTATACATATTTACACTGAACAGAATCTAACCCCTTGTTAGAAAGAGCCATACGCAAGAATTCTTTGACAAAGAATCTGGACTCGAAGAACACAGGCTGGAAAGACTGTACTTTGATTTACCTAAACAAAACAACTTGTTTCCTTTTGATTTTATTAGGAGGTATCTTTGAATTTTGACAATGAAGTATTGTTGCAGAGATCCCCTGCTGCCCGTGACTCAGAGCTCAGGGTTGGCAAGCAGCTTATAAGTGAGTGCTGCTTCCTTCCTTGCCAGCCCTGATGCAGTGTTCGCTGTTGGGGTACTTCATCCCCTGTGTGTGGCTGCGAGGGCTCTGTGTCTCCATGTGGCCCAGCAATGGAGGGCCATGACATTGCAAGGCGCCTTCAGTAACAGCACACACCACTACTGAGAGGCCAGCTCTATTTAGAACTTTTGAAATTCTCTGCCTAAAACCAGACGTGCTTTTCTAAGGTTACTTCTGCTGAAAGGTTCATTTTGTACTAGTTACCATCCAGGAGAAAAATGATGTCATCAGTGTACAGCAAATCATTTGTCTCCGCAAGGGTTAAGGAAAGAAAACTGTGAGTCATTAGAAAGTAATTCCCTTATTCCAAGCACACATGAAACAGGAGTCTGGATGGCAAAGGAACAAAGCCTTATTCTTTCATGTGCGTTTGCTGAAGGCCTTGGTATCTCAGATAAAGGACAAGTATCTACTAGTGGATTAACATTATGAAAAAGTCAGGATTAAAAAACGTACAATGTCAGTGAGGCTGTGTAATTGAAGCTCTATAGCAGTTCAAAAGCTTAGGCCAGTAAGCTCCTAGCCACCAGCTAATTCATGTATTTTATGACAAGAAGGCAGAATGCTAATCATCAGGGCAGCATATGGAGGGGGAGAAGCAGAGAGCCACACAGATATTCAGTGACAGCCATCTGAACTTCAGAAGCAGTACAGAGGGCTATTAATGCACTCCCTTGCCCTGTCTGAGAGTGCTGACCTCACTTCTAATCCTGCCCCTCCAGGGTACTTAATTTCCATCATTGCTCAACCCAGTCAGGCCTGTTAAACAATTTCTTTTCTGAGTTAGCCTCTTTGAAGAGGCCCTATTTTCTGTTCAGTGACATGAAAGAGATACTGATGTTGATTATCAAAGGCATGTGCTCCAAACCACCAAGCGTCTAATGCCCAAGGGAGGTAATATTATCTCTGCCTTCAACATTTACATCCTCCCACCAAGAAAGATGTGGTGGTTAACTAGCACATCTTTTTTCCTTCCTACTAATTTTACATGAGCTATTAATCAGAGGGAAAAATTAACTAATCCTTCAGCTTGTAGGTCATGTTAGGGCAAACTCTCATCTAGATTAAAAAGACTGTGGACTTGTGCAAAGTCAGCTATACCTTGCAGCAAAACAGGTTTATGTGCGGTCTTCTGACCATGTAATACTAAGGAAGTTTCACTGCATTTTCTCAAAGTCTGTCCAGTGATGGCAAACCTTAGCCCAACTGCACAGCTGGAAGGCTGGTTACCCCACCTACTCCTGCCTCTGGGAGGAGTCTGATCCACCTACCAGCTGCCAGGGCAAATATCAATCAACACCTGCCTGTTCACCCTGAAAGGAAAAGAAGCTCTCCTGAAGAAGCAGCTCTTCATTCAAAAGGGCATTCACCTTTTGATGATGAGGGAAGGACTGTCTATGAAGCATTCATCACTGCCTGAGCTTTTAACCCAGAAATCCTTGAAATGATGCTGGTGGTGTTCAGAGATGAAATAAAAGGAAGAAGTTACTATCTTAAAAGAAACTATTGCTCAGGGTTTCTTGTTGTAAGGTTTTCCTACTTGCCAGCTGAGGAAATTAGTCTGATTCAGGGCTCCAGAGAGAATTGTGGCTCAACTTAACTGCATAAAGCTGTGACAATTGACACTGCTGAAACTCATCTCCTGAAGCTAGGATGATTGTGCATGTGCAACAGCTGGTCCTCTTGGGTGCAGTGAATCAAGCGTTGTTACATCATGTGAGCTTCACTGCACAACAGCAACTATGCTAGGCATGCACAGCACATATCATACTTTGTACTGCAGATTCTGCCGTCTAGACTCAACAACTCAAAGAGGTCTCCTCCAGCTTTGTGTCAAATAAGGTTACACAAAAGGAGAGCAGATCTTAAGATGGGAATTGAATCTTATTCTCCTCACCTTGTGCTTCTCTGTAGGACTTCCCCCTCCTTTGCCCTCACTCTTAATGTGTACTGTGGCTTCCAAGGTGACACAAATAAGGCTGAAGGAAACTGTTTAGCTGGAGTAAGCTAGATCAGCATTTCTTTTGCCCATTTCAAGATCTCAGAATTCTGTATTTACAGAAATTGTTTAAAAGGTGCACACAAATCCACACTAAGTGATTTCAAGTTATGGTGTGCATTAATAATGAAAATAATGGTATGTGTAGACATGCTCGTGCAATTTTTGTTTTTTGGCTTTCAGTTGACAAAAATTGGTCATATAATTAGCTAGATATAAACATGGCTATTTAAGTAGGTCAGGTACTCTTTTGAACTTAATACAAAAAACTTCAGAGCACCTAATTACTTTCAGAGAAATATGGCTATGCGATTCTTTACAACATTTCACAAATAAATTGCATCAGGACACTGACTGACCGTTTAGACAAGTGTTATTTTAACAGTTCCTGAAAACAGAATGGACATGAACTTCTCCACTACTGGTGGATCCATTGTGTGCAACTGTCATCAGTTTGTTTGGGTTTTTTAATTATGATTTTTTACGAAGATGCAAATGCACATGCAATATCTCATGTAATTTTTGCAGCAGAGTGCACATGAAGGACTTCTGGCAGTAGGGTTATCTGATCTGCAGTGCCAGGGGAAGTCCCACTGCTGCTTACTTGTGGACCTGCCCTCACCCTATGCAAACCTTCAATGTTCATTCCTTCTCTGTACGAGTTGACTCCAAATATTTTTGAGGCTTTTCACAAAAATTATTTGACTGAAAGGCCAACGCTTAGCTCAAGACGTTCAAGCCTTTGTTATTTACAAGCTTTGTTCTTTATTTGGAGCGCAAAATGTAAATAAAACCTTTCTTTGGCACTCTTCCTTAGTTTTCAGTTCCTCACTGCTACCACCTAATGGATAATTCCTTCACAACAGAATTTGCTAATGATTTTCTGCTAGGAAACAGAGAAATAACATGTAAGAGCAAATGTTCATGATGTGACTTCATAAAGTGCTTGGATTTGGTCTTCCAGATGAGGATTTAACCGTATTTGCCTAGGTTTTAATTATTCCCAGAATGAAAGGGAGCTGGGTTCAGACAGTTCAGCTCTGATGGAGACCAATTTTACTCAATAATGTGTTTGCACATATTAATACATTTCATGATGATTACACTTATTCTGCCAAGCTTAGCCATGGAACAAAGGACAATGGTGGTGGTGCATACAAGCATGTGTGTGAAAGCCTGTAGTGATGAGACCTGTACTGGGCAGATAAAACCAGGACTCTTCCCACAGGAAAAAAAAAGAATAAAATAAGTATGATGGCAGTTTTATCTTGATTTGGAAGCCAAATGTCCTGACTCATCACCAGCATCAGACTTCTGTGCTTTTATGCTTCAGCTTTTGAAAAGCCCAGCCTTGGACTGAGGCCACTGGGTAATGACTGGAGGAGGATCCCAAAAACAGGAGGAATTGACATAATGGCAGGGCTGGAGCTAACCAGACTAAATGAACCTCTGTTCCTCAGTCATGACTTGGAGGGAGTCATGGAAAGAGCTAGCAGATGGTCCAGCCTCATGCTGAATCCAGAGCAGGACGGCAAATCCACAAAGGTCTGAACTGAGTATCAAATGCTGGTTACAAAATGGGTGATGTGTTTTCCCAATAATCTTATTTCCCACTAGGAGAGCTGATCTTCACTGTGGATGCTCTTACTGTTCCAACATTGCTTGTTCCAATGTTTGAAAGCCAAGTAACTTTACTGCGTTTTAATGTGTTATTTGAAAATAATACCTAGATGTTGTGTGATCCAGCTTATTCCACTTCTGTCCTCAAGTGTGCATAAACTCTGAATGTTTTATTTTTAAAAAAATATTTAAAAAAATATGGATTTTTAAAAATGCTTTAGAAATCTGTCTTGCTTCGGGTTTTTAAGACTAGCTATGAACTAAGCTGTTAATATATATATTGCTCTACATTGGCAATGACAGAACTATAATGAAAAGACTACATTTGCATCAACATTGCTTACAACATACGCATTTTCTTTTGTCATTTCAGAAAATGAAGGGTTTTTCCAATAGGCAAGCTGTGCAGCTCTGAGTAGCTATATCTTACCTTGAATAATTTGCTGCATTAAGACTGTTTTGAAACAGAAATCTTCTCAGAGGAGGGTTCTGGTTTTAAGGCCAGTAGCTCTATAGGAGTGGAACTCAGTAACACACCAGCATTTCCATTTCAGTGACATTCATACCATTTGATGGGATACTGTGCTTTACAGGGGAGTTTTCTGAAACTGCTTCATTTTGGGTTTCCTTCAATGTGAATACTCAATTCCTGATCTCAGAAGCACTGTAATCAATAGATCTTTGATCCCATCCTCCAGGTATAATTTGGTATATGTTAGCATGCTATGAGCAGGCAACATGAGAGCTACATGAGTGCTATGCTGACCATGCCTAAATAAAGGTTGTTAGTAACAGCATCATCTCTAATATCCTGCAGTATCTACCTCAGTTTGACTGATATGGTCAAAATGCTTCTACTTCTTTGTAATTCGTCTTGTAGGCAGTATACAGATTTTTCCACTGATGCAATTTCCACCACTGAGTTGAGCCAGTTGGCTGAGTTAGGCCCATTTTTGATCACTTGAGTGACTATTAATCAGCTGATGAATCACTGCTGCCAACACCACGCATTTTGCCAACGAGCGTGTATCTGTAAGCAATTACAAGAGGATATTTAGGCAGGATACGATCTTTCCTAGCATGAACTCATGTTTTGTGGAAGCTCCACGACAATTTTTTTCCTTCTCCATCCCCATTTCATATAATTCTTAAGTTCAAAGGATGTCCAAACTATAGGCTGTATTCATCTTTTTCATTATAGCTCTGCCAGTTACCAGCACCCTGGAAAGTGTCTTCTGGAGTTCGTGGAAATGTTCATGTTTGGAAAAGTCACTGTATTTTATCCTGATGGTGTGAGTTCTACGTGCTGTGAAATTTTGCTGTTGGTCTGCTCAGTATTATTAAACAACGCTCACTTCGCTTATACTCTGGGAGGGACAGTAAACAGGTTTAATTTTTAGTATCTGGAGTTGTAATAAGAAGTGCTGGGTCAAGTTCAGCTTCAGAGAACTGTGCCCATCCATCGACTGTGGCCTCGTGCAAAGGTCACAACTGGTTAAGGACATACGTGCTATTTAAAATTAATAGCTTTTGTAACCTTAAAATAGGTAGGCAGTTTTCTCCACTTTATTCCCTCCTGAAACCACGTTTTTTTTTCCTGGATTTATTCATATGACAATAATAATTCATCGCAATAGGGTTCAATTACAGTGCTGCTCTTCTTCATGCCAAGCCTCCCTGCAGAATTCTGTCAGCTTCTTTTATAGGGTTTATTTCCCTAGATATACTTAAGAAGGTGTTTTAAAGGTTCCATATCAAAAATCATTTTTCTGAGGCCACCTTCCCTTGCTTATATTGCTAAAGAGAGATACAGAAAAGCATTATAAAATTTATTGAAAATTGGAACTGATCTGGATAGTCCTTCTCTTTATTACACCACTCATCTGAGCTCAGCCACCATCAGAGAAATGCTGGTGGTCTTGAACATGAACTGATATGTTTTTCCAGTTGTCAGCTTTTGTCTGAAGACACAGTTGGCCCACTAACTCACAACAAATGCAACCTGTGGTCATAAAGTAATGTAATCATTCTTAGTCAGATATTTCATCCTTATGCAATCATCTTTCAACACTGTTCTGTGGTACAAGATGACACTTGGATAGTTTCAAACAGATCTGCTATTGTCATTCTAATTATGGCACTGCCGAGAGCTTTGATCAGCTCAGGAGGCAAAAAGGCTGCAAGAGCCAACTTTAAAAAAATAATCCTAAAATAAAAAGCTGCAAATCCAAATTTTAATCTTCTAAGCCCCAAGCTCCCCTCCATAACTCCCACTTAGGGCCACATATCTTGAAAAAATAATGTAACATATTAACATAGGAACCAGGAATAAAATCACATTCCACCTGTAAATCGCCTTACGCCTTGCAGTTCTGTTCCCACCTCCAAATCCCTACTGAGATGCAGACTGGAAAGAAGAAAAGGCACAGGAAGACACTGCCTCCTCTTGCATGTTTGCTTACTAGAACAGGGTTGGTTAGCTGGCTGACCTGCTGACTGTACCCCAGCACAAATATTAATGTGTCCTTTCGCTCCCTGCTCTAATTGTGCCACTGACGCATTGAATCCACCTCAAGAGGAGTTGTGTAAGATTGGAGGGGAAAGTTCCTTTGCAATCATATACTGAACATGGGGAGTGCCTGTAAGAACATGACGATCTGGGTCAGTGTGGTCTGTGGGAAGATGCAGTGTGGCCCGTATCCTTTTATGCTGTGATCCCAAGGGGGGAATGAAAGACAAGTAGGAATAACTAGTTCCAGGTAAACTGCACATGTTCAACATCTCCCAGTGTGCCCATGTGTGTTAAGACACCATCAAACTCTTACTGAAGGAAGGGGTGTCATTATGCAATTCTACCCATATCCTAAACCAGCATCTGGCCCCAGTAATGGAAACATTTGCCCACCATGCCCACCAGACTGGCTTTTCCTGCTAGATCTTGGATTGAGGACAGAGCAAAGCCATACTGCTGTGCGAGCAGAGCCAAGGAGTTTCTGCTACCAATTGTTTGCTGTTTCTCCAGGGTGGGCATGATCAAGACCTAGCCCCAGTGGAAGAAAGGCAGTGGTGTTGCTCTTACGGCAGGTCTTGCCCAACTGCATGAGGAAGAAGAGCAGCTTCTGTGTAATTAGCCAAGCCAGAGGCTCTCCCATATGCAGCCAGGCTATTTGCCAAGTTCTTTCTCTTGGTATCTTATTTTGCCTGTGACCACATCTCCGTTGTTTGAAAGCAAAGCCATGCAGTCCTTCTTCTGGGACAAAGCCTCCTCCTGCAACACCCGACTGTACTGGCAGCTTGCTGCTGCAGAAAGCCTTGCCTTCCCTGCCTCAGTGATGTAGCAGCAGTTGTGCCAAAGCTCTGCTGGTGACTGCCTGCATGGTAACTATTGTCAGCGGCTGCTGCAAGAGCGAGCTGCTCACTTGGGGCTGAAATGAAGTCAAGTTAAAGTAGCCTCTGCTCAGTCCCCAAATCCACATGGAGGAAGCTGTGAGCAGCAGCCTGGCCCAAGGTGCGTGCTCATGTGTGTGCTTGCAATTGTTAGGATGACACCAGTCCTGATGAGGCTTTGAAACACACACTTTGGGGACAGTGAGGGAGGGTGTATTCGTACTGTGCCCCATTGAATTTCATTTGACTTTGCTGATGAGTGAAGAGCTGCTCTTGTGAGCTGGCAAGCTCCACATCCCTCCTCCACCTGCCCAAGAGGCAAGAGACAGGCAGGCAGAGAAATGGAAGTGACCAAGGAGGTAAGAGGAAGCCCAGCTGAAGCAGGCAAAGCTGGAAGCCTGGCTTAGGAAAGGGGAATATGGAGGCAGAAATATGAGGGGCAAACAGGCTTTTAGAAAGGAAAATGGGAGGAGTTGCAAATAAGAAATGATCCTTCCTAGCATAGTGCTTTACATTGCCTGATCTGTTGAAAACTTTCTCTGAGGTAAAAACAATTGCCTCCACCTAAGGTATAGGAAGACACCATAAATGGGTCCTGTGGAAAGAGAACTTAAAAATGATATAGGGAAGGAAAATACACTTCGATATATGAGATAACGCCTGCCACAGAACACCTTAAAAAACTTGCACCATTGTTCCTGTGCTGAGCTTGCTAATGGCACTGGTACTTTGAGAAGGGTTTAAATGACCTTTACCGATCATAGTCTTCCTTTTCAGCCCTCTTCCCAAATTCCTGTATGTGCTCCTGCTCTGTATTCAGGAAGCTGAATGAGTGAATGAACAAATAGTTCATATGCAGCATGAAACGCTAAAAGCATACTTTCAAAAATGGATTTCAGTCTATAACTGTCCAATTAAGAAACTGCAGCAGCTTTACAAATCAAGTGATACTAGACTTGGGCAAGCTAAGCCATCAAAGGTACAGCCAAGACATAGTGAAACAAGCCAAAAAATTAGACGTCAGCCAACAAAGCTGACTGAATACATAGAGTATGAAAAAGAAAATACATAATAGATATGAAAGGTCACTGGATTCCAGGAAATGGTGCCAAAATATCCGTGCTGGCCTTACTTCCCTTGGCTTAGACCTAGAGGCAGATGCTGAGCTGAGCCCAAACCAGGCATCAAGCACGAGCCTGGCCTGCTCCTTCATCAGATCAAAAGCTCATCCTCAAGAGGCTGTTTTAGCTATCTTTTTTAGAGATTTGCTTGTCCATAGGAAAAAAACCCTGGAAAGTCTGATGTCATCTCCCCTCATTGCCCCTGAAATAAGGCCACCTTTCAAAGTTTCATCAGGACCACAGTCACTGATGTTATAGCAGTAATTTCTGTTCCTGATATTTCAGCTGTCTTCTGATTCCTGCAAAGCAGAACTACCAAAGCAGCCAAATCTGGCTTTTTCATTTGTAGTTCTTTCTCCCTTGCACAGAATGTCATAGGTTTGGAGAGGTGTTGAATGTATAGTGAATATTTCCAAAGGCCAAATGTACTCCAAATGTCATATTGAGGCAAAAGTATTTTATTACTGGTTTTTAATTGCTTTAATGAGATTCTTCATCAAGCTCTGTAGATAGCAATATATTAGTTTTCTATGAGGTATTTTGTTCGAGTAGTTATGCATTAGGGCACGTGTTTGTGTTTCCCTTCAACCAGGGAAAGGGATTCCCTGCAGGATCAACCAGTGCTGAAAGGTGCCAATCTCTAGAATCACTAGATGCCATTCTCCAAGGATTTGTGTCAATGATTGAGGGGATAGCCAGGGTATTTTATTGCTGTAGACAAAAGTATCGATCAGATGCTTTACTGTGAATATGAACAAGTAAAAAAATGTCATGTATATCAACAATGAAGCTGAAAAGCAACAGTAATATATGTAGACTTTTGGTATTTGTCTGTCGCTGGAGTCTCTTATCTTCCTAGGTGAGAATAGGTGAGATGCATGAAAAAATCTGAATCAGCAGGAGAAAAGTCTGTGCGTTCATTCCATTGCCATTGGTGGATTTGAACAAAGGATTTCCCGAATTAGAAATTAGTCAGAGATACAGTGTTCGGCTCAGAATACACATTTCAGGCGCCTCAGAAAAGAATGGCATTCGGATTTGAAGCTAATATGCAAAACAAATGTTAAAATTATCAGGATTACTTATGTGATGATTGCTTTTTCTTCAGGGCAAAATGGTAATTTGAAGAAACAAGAACCATGACTGATCTTTTGGTTTGTAATTACCTTTATAGATACACAATTGCATGTTTGGCTCTGGCAACTGAAATTGTTTTATTTGCTTTTCTTTGTGCATGTTGCCTGTAATTACTGCATCTGAGTACAGAAGACTCTATGTTGTTGTTGTTTTGTAAGACCAAAGGGCAAGGGGGCCTGTGGTTTAGTTGTTGGATGATTTCAAAGAGATTTTGAATGCATGAAAATTCCTAAGGAATTGCCTGCTTTATTGAGTAGCTTTTATTATATTTATTTTCTCTTTTTTTTTTTTAGTGTTCTTAAGAGTGTGGGATGGGAGGAGAGATGGCAAGAACATATTGGCTTATTTACTACACACAGAGGAGTTAAAGCATTTCTCTGCCTGCTCTAAGTATTGTGGAATGTTGCTAACAATTGTCAATAATTTTGTGCTTATTTTGCAATGTGCTTGAGCTGCACAACTGAAATCAGTGGTTGTTTTGCTATTGTCATGAGTAGATAGAAGCTGAGACCTTAAAGAAAAATGTGATGCTGAAGTGTACTTCCCTTTCAGGCACATGCAAGCCTTTCTTAGTCCTACAGAAAAAGTAAATGGTACCCTTCTCTGATTTTGGAAACCAAAGGTGTGGGTGGAAAGGTCTGATCAGAACATTAGGATTATGACCAAGGACAATTAAGCATGGATGGTGCCATATTTTCACTTCCCTTTCGGCTTATTTTGAACACAGGATTTTGTTCTGTCATCTGGCTCTCCACAAAATACTCATAGCATGTAGTAAATATATCCATTGGCATACTTAACTCATTTATTTTGATTCTTATTTTTCTAATTGCAAAGGTCCCTTTACAGCATTCTGGCACAGTAAAACAACCCTGACACAGACGTTGTTTTCACAGACTCCTGACTGATGTCTAGACTTCTACTGCATTTATACACACGTATACTTGTATTTAAGAGAAATGCTATGGGTTACAACCTTGCCTATTTGGCAGAAGGGGACTCTTCTCCATAAAAACGAGGGTCATGTGTGCTGTTCTCAGCTAGCGGAATAAAATCCCCCTGGGAACTGAGGTCCTGCACAGACCTAGCACTGTCTGCCGGCTTCCAAGTGCAAAGCTATTTCTTCAACCTTGTCTTCTGTAGTATAAATATGTATCAACATACACAACAATTTAAAATACTCCTGACCAAAAAGAAGTCACTTCACTGCTCATGTTTTTCTTCCCAGGGGAATGGAGAGCAAACAGAATGGGCCACATATGAGTTGTGTGGGAAGCCTTCAGAAACTGCCAGATGCTATGGAGAAGTGTGCAGTATAGGAACACAAACACTTGCCAACAGTAAGTGAAAATTTTGGTCAGGACTTAGGCTTTTCTTTGCCAGAATCTCCCTCTTAAATGCCAATCATTTTTCATTACATATTGCATTATCTAATATATCCCACTTTCCTTTAGCTCCATGATGGCCTAATGGGGTATGAATAAGGCCAAGAGCACGCCCCAAGTTTTCTCTTGTGGACTGTGAGAATCTGGTCCCAGAAGTGAGTTAAACTGAGTCAGACATGAGCCGCATTAACCTAGCTATCAGCTGTGAGCAATTCCATTGAATCAGTCGTGGTTCTCGTTTCTTCAAGAAATTTGTTGCTACAGAATAATTTGCGGTTTTTCTCATCTCTTCACCTGGACCTTTCCGCGTACTTGTAGGGACACTATATATGCATGATAGCAGCAAGGAAAGTGAGAGCTGTTGTACTTCCATTTTTACCCCTGCATTTTGTCTCTCCTCCTATTTTTTCAATTTAAAGGATTTTCAGGAGCATCCAGAAAATTCTGAGGATGCATTTGATAGCCCTAAGACAACAGAAAGAAAGAAGAGAGAAAAGGAAGTGCAGTGCAAACACTGTGTTTGCTTCTCCCAGAAGGTGCCTCTTTGGATGTTCCGGTGGGTGGCAGGTAGAGAGCCCCCTTACTGGGGGGACAAACCAGAGGCAGGGGATGAGTGATGCCAGCCTTCTTCCCAGCCAGAGACAGGGGAAGTGCCTCTAGGGTAAGGTGGGATGTTTCCCTGGGTTGTGCCTCGGTAGTATCTGGCTCTGTGTTATCAGTGAAGCTTCAAATAGCTTATCTTTTGCCTGCATGTGTATGTGTTTCTTTTTGCCAGCCCAACATTTCTTCATTTAAATGCGTGAATAATAATCCCCAGAGTAGAGATGGAGAAAATAAAAGCATACTAAAATCCCCAAATATTCGGGGAAAGATTTTATCTTTTGTTACGTGGAAAGAAGTCCGCAGTCTGGCTTCAATAAAGGAATAACTTAAAAGGCAGAAAAATAAGCAGCAGAACATCAGCTCTCACTTCAGTGTGTAAACTTTGGAAAGGCCACCTGTCAGATCCCTGGTGGAAAGCAGCATTTTGTTTGGCATCTGGCTGATTGCCATGATGAAAAGTTGAAGTGTTTGGAAACTTGTGGGACTTTCTTCAAAAGGCACAGTTCCCCTCCCCCTTTGTCTAAATAATTAAATCTTAAATGTTCTGGCTTGCAGTTAAGAAAAGATAAAACACAACGGCAGGGTTCTTTCAAACACACTAGCTAATAACATGGGGGCCTTTCATGCTATTTATTTTAGCTTTCCCCACATAAAATACAGAAGAAATTGCTTCAGTGTCACCTTAACTTTTCATCCCAGGCAGTCTGATCTCAGTAAAGTGAAGCAAACCTAAAGTAACTCTGCTGAAATGTGACCTGGTTGGAGAGTGCTGCATACTTATTCCCGTGCAAAATTGGTGTATGAATGCAACTGTGATCTTATTAGTCTTATCCTGTCATAACGCGTATCAGTCACTGAAGCTACTCCAGATTTTGGGGACTCACACAAGCTTTTCCTGATTTAGGAAGTGTGACTGATAGAAGAACGAGAGCCCCAATTGTCAGCTGGGTGACGTCTTGTCTTGTGAAAAGATAAGAGCTTAACTCGAAGTCTGTTTGACAGCAAGCATATTTTGCTCTGATCACTCATTCTGACTGTTTTCCCTAGCATTGCACTGTGTTTCAGGGTCCTGTTGGAAGCAAGTTGCTTCATGATTCCAGCACTTTTAGGAATGCAAAGCCCCAGATTAACACCATCTGTTGTTTGAAGATAAAAGCAAAGACACTGATGCTAGTGGCTAGTTCTCTTTGTAACTGCTGTTCTTTTAAGTAGCAGACTCTAGGAATCTACTCTAGCCCCAGTAAATACGCATACAGCTGCCAGCAAAGGTATATGTGCCCTTGAGAAGTTGGACCCAAATTCTGTTACAGTTATTTGTGCTATTAAAAAAAATCTGGGTTTTATTCCCTCAGGTTTCTTCCTGGCTTTAGTGCTCACAGGCACCGGGGGAATGGGGGGCCTGGAATCACCTTCAGCCATAATTCACAGATTGGGCTGCCAACATAACAGCCTTCTCCACAATGTCCTACTAACATGTTTTAGGAGCAAGGCATGAGAAGTCAGTCTGCAATGTCACTGCTGCAATGGAGATGGCACAGTAGTACCTACAAAAGAAAAAACATGCACTGCTGAAATACCTCTCCCCTATTTTCCAACGTGTTATGCATGCCGGGTAGGAGGTGAATGCTGTTCTTTCTAGGGATCTAAGCCTTCGTCTTGCATACATGATTTGGAAGAGTTGAGGGCAGAGTCAGAAGGCTGGTGATCTCGTCCTGCATGCTGGCTGGTAGAGCTAAAGAGGGAAATGATTTTGCCCCAGGTATAGGAGCATGGACAGAACCAGGACCAAGGCTGTAATTCTCCATCTGTTTGCATGGGTCTGGCAGAGTTTTGGCCTGAACTCAGAGCCTTCCAAAAGCTTCCAGACAATGCCCAGCTACAGCTGGGAATTAGCAAAGGGCAAGGACTACTCCTAAAAGGCATTTTGGGTGCAACTAGACTGTTAGCAGAGTAAGGCAATTTAGCTTACCCTATGGTTGCACTGTGCCTGTTGGCCTCTGGGCAAAGAGGAGTCCTTGAACAGAGATGGCTCATTTCATTCACCACCACATTCAAGGTAGCTTAAGTGGCTCTGATTTACCCCTGGAGGAGCCCAGCACCTAATGGCTCGAGGCTTGTAGTGGGGTCACTTTGAAGCTGCACGACTACTTCCTACTGTCTTCCACCAGGTACAAGTCAGGCTTAGCGGCCATAACCCCTTAATTTCAGCACACAACACACTTTAACAACAACATCATTTTTATTTGAGATGTGGGCAGTTGAAAGTGTACAGGTAATCAGATGGTGATAACAAAATTCAGCTTTCAAGAAACAGCCATGTCTTTACTGGCAATTATTGAACTTAATCCAGGAATCTTGGGCTCCCGTATCAAACTCTGTCACACGCCTTCTGATGAAAAAGTCTTGGATTTTTTTCTTTGCTTTTAATGAGTGAATTAGTTAAAGGAGGAGCTTTGTCCAAATAAGTATTGAGGAAGTCCTCCAGGACATGACTGGTCCTCAGTATTTCAAAAATAGTGACAGAGAAAATATTGTAAATGAAAGCAGAATATTTCATCACTCCAACATGATTTTATATCTTTTTGCATGACAAAAAAATCAGAAGAAAAAAGGTATTCATCCCTTCATCACAAACTGTCTTGTCTTGATGCATTACAAAATGTAAAAACCATGCATTCAGAAAACACTGAAAACTTTTCACTTTAGTATAATCTCTTGCCAAGTACTGGAATCCTTACTCAGGCAAACACTGAAATTCATGAGAGGCTTCTTTAAAGAAGAAGGAAGCCTGCAATGATTCAGCCAAAATTTCCTGAATGAGTGCAAAAATGGCTCCTAAGTAGAACCTAACTCAACGTATTTGCTGCTCACATTGCCTTATGCTCTCCCACTAAGTTGCAGGATCTCCATTTTCTGCTTATTTTTTTGATCCCACATGGGAGGGAAAGGCATCAGGTTAATACCATCAACCTGCTTCCCTGCTTTGACCCTCCCGTGTGTTCCTGTCAGACCTGCTAGGGTAAGGAGAGATCCCAATCTCCCATAGCTAGCCTTCAGGGGAATTATACTGCAACCAACTGTTGGATGGAAAGCTGATGGACAGCACAAAGGACTCCTTCCCAGCTTAGGATCTGGAAACAAGCCCTGTAACATAGCTCCCGGAGAGAAAGCCTGTCCCTCAGTGGAAAAACAAAACCCTCAAAAAACCCTAAGAAACTGCGTAAGGTATTTTATCATAAAGATTTCCTTCTCCACAGCCCCTTCCTGTGGGTTTAAACTACAATGGGGATAGTTCAGACCACTGTAAATGTTGATACAATTGAAGGAAAACAAGAATCTAGTTTGCCCTTTCCTGTCAAGGAGTCATTTCTTCACTCTGAAAGTGATGACTGAGCACTGATCCAAAGAAATCTTGAATGCTCGGCAATTCACGTAAAGGAGCAAAACAAAAAGCAGAATCTTTTATTCTGCCATGGCATTTTGGTAACTTTTCAACATGCTGTCATCTGGTGACAACACAGACCTCATATCTCCTTTCAAAAGCCTTCCTTTTGACCTTGTACTAATTACAGTACATGTAAAAGCAATTGCAAATTAAAATACAGAATAATGACTGTTAACTAAGGCAGACATTTCTAAAAATATTGAAGAATGGCACAAAGAAATATCAAGACAACAGCTTTGCATAAACTTCTTGTAATTTGTAGATGTCTGTGGTTAGTCTGCAAGCTTGCACATATTTTCTGGCCTTTACAAGGCCATGCTTTACTAAGATCCTATCGTGTGTCTAAAAGGTAATATGTTGACTTTGTTTTCCAAAGCAGGCATGTTATATATAACTCCAGGACACATTTTCACCCCCATGGCACAGGGATGCATACACAAACCTGCTGGAATTTTGTGTTTGATGCAGTGTGCACATCCCAACTAAGAGGGGGTGATATAAACGTAATCTTCGGGATTTCCTTGGGGGTTGTATAATACTGTGTCCTGTTGAGATCCAATGAAGAGATGTCTGGCTCTCCACTCCATTCATTAAGCATATAAGATATATAAGCACCTAATTCCAGTTCAGATTTATGGGAACTTGATCCTTATAGACAGCTTTGGTCACACTGTAGAAACTGCTACAGAGACAGCACAAGTATACTTGGGTCCCAATGATTTCTTGAAGTATAAGAGAGAAAATTCCTTGCAGCAAAACCTGTTTGTTATGTGCCTCTCTCTCCTTGTTTCAAACTACTGTAACACATAATTTTTCACGGTTTTGTTCTCACACGGTGCCTGTGGGATAGAGGGGCGCTTTTTAACTTCTGTTCATTTCAGTGAGCCGTTGAGAGATATTTTTTACTGAGAATCAAGCCTGAGCAGCCTAATCTGTAACTCAGAAAGCCTGTGGGTGTGACAGGAGTTTTTCTTCACCTTATGTTTCCTTTCTAAAGCTTTAAGTAGGGACAGCAAGCTGTCACTATTAACCAGGAAAGACTACAGTGGTGAAGCAAACAGTGATCCAGATTCAGGGGCAGCTAATATTTCACTGGTTTGGGACAGTGGGAGTTAATAGGAGCTGTGAGAGCTCAGCACTTCACAGAATTGTACTCTTTGTATCAAAATTTGCTCAGTATTTTGACTTCAGAGGAAAACAAACTGAAAGGATAAAGACTTTCAGACACTGGTCTCCACTGGTAATTTAGATACCCTTAGCAGATTATGCCTTCAATGCAGAGAGGGAGAAAGAAACAGTACTACAAATAAGGCGAAAAGCACCCAAAACATGGCATTCAGTAACTATATAGCCCTGGTGCAAAGAGATCAAAGTTTTCAAACAAAAGGTTTGCAAGGAAGAAAGATAGACGATGGGAGAAACAGAGTACTCAGGTTATCTGTTCTCCTCATACCTCTCATTTTTGTGGTTTGCTTCCCTGACATAATGCTGCCCTGGACTCTTCTTTCTCTGGAAAATCACCAGCAAGAAAACTCCTCTTCATTTGCTCAGTATCTGAACTTCCGGCCTTCATTCTTCATAACCAAATTTTTACTTCAAGTAACCATATTTTTTTCATATTATGTCTATATTTGAAGGAAATCTGACAAATTCTTATTCAGTATGAGATCCTGCTCAGTGCTGGAACAGAAGTATCTAAGCAGGCTCTCCCAAACGCATTCCCATCAGTGAAAATAATTCCATAATTTTGTCTCACTAGTAACACAATCTTTTGCTAACCAATGGAAAATATATCACTTCTACAAATCTGTTGTTCCCTCAAGTTCACTTTCTTCCCTTTTCTTTTACTTCTTTGATTCACAGATTCCTCATTCCAGTTTTCTTTCATTTAGCATTCTTCCATTACTCATGCTGAAACAAAAATGAACAACCCAGTTACAGGAGAAGACTTTATGACATTTTGTGTGTTTATGAATGGAATGTGTGCATGATGTGATAAACGAATTAGTAAACAGATGAAGTCAAACATGGCACCTACACTGGTTTGCTTCTCCTCTGTGTAGTAATTCCATTTTCATATAGCATTGCCAGGCTGCATAAGTCAAAGCTTGCTTGGAGAACTTTAAATCACATCTTTCTGAACTCTGAAGTGCTTGACTTTGCAATTTAATCAATTTTCTTCAACAAAGGTTTCTGTTTGTTTGCTTTAGTAATATAACAAGCCTTTGTAATATAACAAGCCATTTCTTTGAAAGGTAGCTCAACATTTACACTACAATAACTTCAGGAAGCTCAAAGCTAAAATTTAAATGCTGTTGGGCCTAATTGCAGTAACTGCTCTATAAACATACAATAAATGTCCTTGTCCCGAACCTACAAGATGAAACAAAGAAAACCAGATGGGTAGGACAAAAAGAGAAACAAATTGAATAGGATATTCCCAGTTCTTAGGAGTCAATGCTAAAAACACTTCATTCATATGGCCATAGTTCAGTTGACAGCAGATGTTTAGGGGAAGAATATAAGACAAGTGAATTATAGAATGATCTTCCCACTGGTTTACCTCCCAGCTTCCAGCAGTAACTTGTTTAGGGGCTCCTTAAACCAGAAGTTATTCTACATTGTTGTGTTTTAGCCATGCTCTGTGAGCTGGTTTTGGGTTTTTTGTTGGTTTTTTTTTTTTTTTGTGAATTTGTCTTTATTACTTTCTAAAAGTAATTTTGGGCTCCAGAGTATGCTGTGGCAGTGAGTTCCACGTTTTAATTATTTGCAGAAAAAGTATTTCCTTTTGTTTGCTTTAAACCACTTGCCTCATAATTTCATTAGTTGCCAATAAATTCTTACACTTAATTGTTCCCTATTTATTTTCCCTGAACCCCGTCACTTAGTATTGTGAGCTCCTTCTACCACTCTTTACTGTCTGGTTTAGTTTTGGCTAGCCTGATTAATTCTGTATCATTTACTATCTTCATCACCTCACTCTTCTGTCCTTTCCCAATCCATTTAACGAACTGTATGAGTCAGTATAGCTCCTTTGGGCCTTACTGGTAACTTCTTTCAATTGCAAAAGCCAACCATTTATTCTTACCCTTCTTTTTCTCAAAAAAAGTATGATCTATGTGACCACTCCTATGACAGCTTAGTTACTTTGAGGATCTCTGTTGAGAGATATCAAATGCTTGCTGATAAAATCACTGTATCAATTGAAATAATTTTACAAGTTCAGTGACTGAATCAAAGAATTGTAATAGATTTATAAGGCAATACTTTTCCTCAAAAGGCTTTATTCTCTTCTTCAGGCCCTTCCTAGATACATTGCATTTATCCATATATGAACTAACTCCGTTCTTCTTACTTTTTCTATTGTATTTATCACCTTATATTTCTCTTGTGCTCAGGCTGATTTAAGCAGTGTATCATGCACTACAGTTCATTCATAGCCTTCACAGGGAGTTCCTCTGGAGCACTTAGGTAAATACCACATGGTCCTGATTAACAGTTATTGTGTGGTTTACATTTTCTTCTAGACACAAAAGTCCTTGTATCAACACTTCAATTTGAGATAAGTCTTCAGACTCTTTCTCTGTAAAGAATGGTCCTGGTATGAAGAACTCCATAAACTTCTCTGCAGTGAACAGCAAAGCCTTGGCGTCAACTTTAGGTTTTACACATAGATCATTTTTCAGGCTCACCAATTCTCTGGCATGCTTCCTGCTTTTGATGTTTGAATAAGTTTCTATCATCAGTTTTAATACCTTTGTTAAATTGTATGCTTCATATTGGCCTTCCTTATTATGGCTTTATGTTTACCTTGCCAATGATTATGCTTTCCTGTATTTTCCTCCTAAACATAACCCCCCATTTTGAAGAATACAATTTTACTCCTGTTAGCTTTCTTTTCTGTGCTTTTTTAGCTGCTTTACTTTCTTTGTGTGTTGACTAAACATTTTTAAATGGTAGAAAACATTTAATCTTCTTACATAGTCCCCTTAAACTGTCATCTTGCTCTCATTTTCCAAAGTGTTTTACCCTTTCAGTTGCTCCACCTGATTAGCTTTGTCTTATCTTTTAATGACTTTTCTGAGATTCACTGTTAATGACCTGTGAGGGCTTTTTTTGGGGGGGGGGGGGTTGAAAGGAGAGGTTTTGTTTGGCTAGCTTTTTCTGTCTGAGAAGAACATGGATATTCATCATGGTATTGTCCTTGACCCAGAATGTCTCAGAATTAGCACGCTGTGAACCAGGCCCTGCTCAGTCTTCAGTCCCGAGCTATGAGCTGCTTCTCTTCTTCATGTATTTCATTATTTTGTCAAAGTGATACCGTTTCAATTCTTTACAATTTAGATTAGCCTTCCCTCATGGGATGTCTACCTTGTCTGCAGCAGGGTGACTGAAATTTCGTTACTACTGCATTTTTGCCCTGACAGCAAGCAAATATCTTTGTGCCAGAATAGTTTTTGTGAATGTACCCAACAAACATTCCAAAGCAGATTATAGCAATCTTAAGACTTGCATACAAGTCTCTTGGAAATGGACATTTAAATTTATAAATAGCAATGGCCAAAACTACAGATCTTAAATTATTATTTTGTTGTTATACCTGAACCTTGAAGCTGAGGCAAGACTGCATGTTAGATTAACAGAGGGCCCATCTTTCGAAAGGATTATCAGTAGTAGATACTTCATAGCTTGAGTAACTTCTTTGTGCAAACAGTAAGGAACATACTTATGGATACTATTTCTGAAAGGTAGTACAAAGGAAGTTTCCTCACTGGATCTGAACTACTACAGATCTTAATGGGGAACATCAAACAAAAGTATTTTAATAACTCTTAAATGGAAAGCAAGTGTACCATCTTAAGGAATTATTTTTACCATCTGGTATCAGCTGTAACGTTATATTCTTCCCTCTCACCTCTCTCACATAGTAAACCATATCTACCTTTTTACTTTTTAATCTTGCTTAATGCCAGAAGGAAGTGAATGCCAAAATGGCCCATTTCCATTAATGCAGTAAGTTCAGTTTTCATTTCAGGTACACAGCAACGATTTTATATTTCAGTTTTCTGTGGTTATTTTACATGGTCCCTGGGTTGCATTTGCAGACACTCTGGAGTGGAAAAGGAGGAGTGCACAGTGGTAAACTGTGGAAGAGGGAGTGACAGAAAGTGATAAAGGATGAAAACATCAGACTGATTATTTTTTTGTTTTATTTAGGTTCATATCCAGTAAATTAACTTAGTCCCAGGCCTAATATCCCAGATTGGAATTACTCTGAGACTCACCCTCAGTCTCACTGTTTCGGGAATTATTTTTTAAAACGTCATATTTTCTCTTTATCTGCAGCACATTTCAAGCACAGATTTACTTCCTCTTTTTATATGGCAGTTCTGTGCTATTCCAAATCCTGATCTCACAGACAAAGACATTTATTTTTTCCTGTGAAAAAGTCCACTCCTTGCCTGTTTCAATCACCCTATGTATTTTGCCTTTCATGTCCATATTAAGTCTCAAAACCCACACTTCAAAAACAAATTGGAGGTTTAGATTAGTATTTTTCAATTAACTGCTCTTATTGCTGTGGGTGAAGCTGAGGGATACATTAAAGAGGACTTTAAGGCACAGAATTCTGTAGCCTTCAGTAGCTGGGTTAGCTTGGGCTTGAAGTTGATGGCTCTGTTGATGACTTGAGATATTTGTGGAGTTGCAGAACTGGAGTGCAAACACTTGTGCCTTTACCAGGAGATCCAGTTCTCCCTGAGCTTGGAGGAAACAGCTATCATTTAACACAGTGGATGACTAGTGATCATTAGCGAACAGGAGCTAAGTCTTGAAGTGTGACTATTGAGATATAAGTACAAAGCTGTGATACTCTGCCCCAGTACTTTTCCATTTCCTTTTCTGTATGTACTCTGAGGTGTATCCTGTGGAAGCAAAGACTTCCCTGCTGTCTTAAGCTCTAACACGAATTAAGGTAAGGATGCCTGAGATAGTTAAGTCCCAGCCACGTTGCTGCACTCTTATTGTGATCATGAACATGTCCTTCCAGCACACTACCGACAATGCTAGAGTGTGTGAAGTCTGAGACATCCCGATGCCTGTATCATGCAGTTAGAAAACTGGCATTTTGGAGAGCTGCAGATGGGACATGTGAAGATACAGGAATCACACTTTCTTATGGGAATTTTTCAGGTAACTCAGAGAAGGAACAGGACTTCTGTAGTATGGACCCAAGCAACAGTTAACTAAATGTATTTGTAGTATTACCAGTTACAGGGGGTAAAAGCGAGTAACCCAGCCCAGCAGAAATGTCACACACCAGTGCTGCGCTGGTCAGGTGAGAAACAGTTGCCATTCTGGAAACAGGGCAGACATTTGGGCATGCGGCAAGCAGACTCGATCTCTGAGAGGACACCCCATTTGCATGTTTGGGTTTTGCTTTGGTTTGTTTGTTTGTTTCTTTTATGCTTTTATTTATAAACATTTTGAAATGTTTTATCTCCTCTGATTGTTTTAGGTACTTTGATTTGCACTTTTTCTTGGCCTGGATTAACAGTGATTTCAAGAGAGATGAATAACAGATAATTTCTTAAGCAAGGAACACTAGACCACAGCTGTACGTATCTGTTAGAAAAGCAGTTGCCTGAGAAGCACAAATGGAGCCAGAGACAGACTCAGAGAAAGATATAGGGAGACACAGCATTGCTTTTGTTGTTTTGGATTAGATGTTGTAGTTTAAATGACTCTATTTTGCCCCTGTGTAGTATTAACAAAATCTAGGTTGCCTTCAAAAAACCTGTACTTGGCTTATGACCTGCATCCACCATCTTCCATGTACAATGCCACAGAAGGCTGCCAGGTGCTCTCTGGCCCTAGGCTGAGACACAACTACAGCATCTGCACAGGAGGTGGGTCTCTTCTGCCTTTTCAAGAAGGATGTACTCAGGCTGGTAGCAGTCTCGCCATGGCAGCCTGACAGTCACTGTAGGATGCAAAATGCATTTGAGAAACATGGCAAATTAAACACACATTGTGCCCTCTCCTGTCATTAGGTGCCTGGCTCTGTACTGCTTTCTGTGTAGTTGCTGCTAGCGGGATACCAACATCTGAGCCAGATTGTTTAAATCTAGTTCAAGTATTTGTGCATAACAGAGCAAGGCAGAAGTATGCAGGAACACTCATTACATTGAACAGACAAGCTATTTTATATTTTTAGTGGAAAAAAACCCAAAACAAAACTGCAGTCTAAGAAATGTTTATATAGGACATTGCAATTATTGTTCAGAATTAATGAGTTTTATCCCCTCCTTTTGGCTTAAAGAACACAAAATCCCAATGAAAGGAAACAGATGCAGTTGTTTTAAGCATTTCCAAAGGAAACTGCAGTAAAGTCTGAAACATCACTGTATAAAAGCCTTGTGTGTCATGGAGATGTTCTGATATTGTTTTCATTTGCCAGCTGTGTGCAAAGAGGGAGTTGTGTCTGTGGCCAATAGGTCTTCCCACATCAGAGCAGTAACAACAACAAAGCAACGGAAATATTAGGAAAACTCTAACTTTACCTTCAAATACACTTGATTTTCCTAAACAAGAAACATGGATTAGGAATCAGTTCAAAGAAAAATGGTCAGAATTTATAACGCTCTACTGAAAGTGCCAATAATAGGAAGAAAGAGCACTAATAAAATGAACCAGTCTAAAGGGAGTATGGCCAACAAGTAAGATATCATAATGTTACCTCCTGGCTCTCCTCCTTTGCTAGTGCTTGTCAATCTCTATGTTCTAAGAAAAATACCATCACTTTCAGTTGCTCTGAAGAGATATGGCATAATAAACTAGCAAGGAATTGCTGGGACTGCAAATTGGGTGATTCAAGACTAGCTCCTGCCTCTGCCTTCACCTTTGTTGTTAAGTGTTATTACCTGTGTTAGGGTAAGAATTGCAGTCCCAGTGTAACAGACATTTCTATAGCAGACCCATAAAACTATAGAATTTGCCCTGGAAACATCTGCAGCCTGGTGGTACAAGCTTCCTGTGCTTTAGTTTTCCTAGCAGTCAAATGCGAACTTCTGCTTAACCAGGATTTCTGTATGACTCAACTGTGGGTTTCTGTCTGATTTTTTTTTTCACCTGTTCCTCACTGCGTTGGAAAAACCACTGTTTGAACACTACAATCCACAGATCATAGGTCCCAGTTTTGCATTCAACACTACTCATTGCTCGGATATGTTCAGACCAAACCTACCTTCCTGGATATGGAATCCAAGCCATTGAACATGTTGGAAAAAACCACAAACCACTACATTCAAGGGATCAAACTTCCTAAAATTCTTCTGAATCATATAATCGCATGACAGGATGACACTTTTAAGTTATTGCCATTTTGAAATGGGAATGCAGCGGAACTGAAAAAATATCTTCTGTGAGCTAAAAAAAAATCATTCACAACTAACATAAAATAACAGCCAAGATCTGGAGGGGAAAGGATTACAGTTTCCTTTGAAAATCCTGTCTTTGGTTTGTATTTTTTAATGTATTTCTCTAAGAGTGTGTTTTCTACAGTCAGTTGTGATGTAGTCAGCTGATGCTGATAGTGATTTCAGTAACTTCATTTCTCTCTTTGTTTATTCTGGTTACCTTTTGCATTTCAAAGGAGTATGGTGTTGCCCTGACAGCTTGAAACTAAACCATGAGACTAAAAAACCCCTCAACCCTAAAAAACCTAAAGAAAATTAAAGAAACACTAATACCCTAATGAAAATGTACTTGGGAATAAACTTCTGGTGACCCAATGGAAAGAAAATATCAGAGAACAATAACCCTTTCAGGAGACAGGTATTTCAGTAAGTACACATCCTGTTCAACAAATACCATTAACAGTGTTAATAAAACACAGGAAGGCTGTCCAGCTTACTTGCTGAACAAAAGCTCTAGAAAAGAGGACTTCCATTTTTAATAAGGTCCCCAGGTAAAGAGATGGGTGGATTGTGTGATCATATTCCATTCCACAGGGCTTCTAGTACCTAATGCAGCCACTCCAGAGGAGGGAAGATAAAAGGAAGCTCTCTTGAATTTTTCACTCTCAGCTCAGTATGTCAACTCTTTTGCTGGGAAGTGACAGAGAATGGACAGAAGTAATGGTCTTTGAGCAATGTGTACATGAGCACCATCCACCAAGTATGATCAGTCATAAAGGTATGGATATTTTCACACTTGATATTTTCTCATGGTTTCACCGAACTGTAACTGACTGTGAGAGTCAAGATGCTGAAAGAAGAAAAACAGATTGGCACCCATGGAAATGCAAAGTCCACCTGTCTGTGGGATACAGCAGTGTAGGACATGGAGGCAAGCCCAAGTGATTTTTGGACACCCATAAGGTAAGTTTTGCAAATGGGAGGAGGCTTCTTATACATAATAAGAAATCTTTAGCACAGACATCTGATCATATAAATTCAGGTGAGATCAGCCTGGGTAAACCTGGAATGAACATATAGGTTATGTTCACACTGCAGTGCTACATACAGTCATTTTGTCAGGCAGGTTTCTGTTGAACTCATGGCTCCAAAACTGATATACTCTCTGCAGTGCTATGTACATTCTACATTTGAACAGGATACTAGGATTTACATGGACTTTATGTTTTAGGCACTAAAGCTCAGAATGATCTATTGCACATAATGACTGCTGTCAGTTTAGCAGGTTATGCATTCAATATACAGCAAAATACTTCCCTCCCCCAAACTGTATTTGTTTTATGGATGAATACGTTGTTATTCACTGAGAATTCAGAGGACAAAAATTAGCACTTTTGCCTGGAACCTCATCTCAACAGCAATATGGAAAGAGAAAAAGATAGTGGAAGCTAAGCATTCCTGTTCTGCACAGATTCAAGAAGGCATGGGGCAGTTTATCAACAAGAATGCCTTCTCTGCAGAATTCTACAGGAGCCACAGGGGAAGAATCTACACAAAAGTTACGCAAAACCAGTTAATTTGCCCAGCTTGTGCCCTATCTGCATAATGTTTCCCATCCTGTACCTATTTCGCTGTGCTGGCAGAAATTCAGCAATCATCAGGGCCTGTGGTGCCAATTCTAAGATACAGCTGAGAACAAGACACCACTGACTTAAGATGCAGGAAGCAGAGGATTGGAGTAATCAGCCTGTGTAGAAAGGCTCTGCACAACCCTGTTTTAACAATGTGTGTGTGTGCTGTTGGAGGGGTGTGCGTGCCAGAATACGGCTACAGAACAAAGGTACAGGGTAAGAGTCATCCTACATTCAAGGTCAAACTTTTTCAAAATCCTAAAAGAAACAGTGATCATCCTGTATTCACAATCTTATTCTGCAACACATGCATTATTTATTCAGCTCTTTCCCTTTTCCAGCCTTTATGGCTGTCATTTCCAGTTCTAGACAGAACTGAGATGAATCTTGTATTTATTATCCACAACTCAGTACATGTCATCTTAACATAATTTTTCTCTTCTCTTTTGCCTGTACCTTGCAATTCTGCAGTTTTGATCTATACCTGCATGTTTTCAACAGCATTACCACACAGTTGTCCTCTAAAAAGACATCAGAAGATTCCCCCCTCCAGTCTGGTCCATGTTCCCCATTCTAATCCTCTGTATCTTGTGCATGACCCATCCTGCTCAGTTCATATGATATTATTCTGATGATTTGCAACGTAATTAGGACCCACCATACCAGTTTGATTGCCACAGAGAATGTGCTGCTCTTCTGGGGTGATATCAGCATCTTCAACCTCCATCTTCAGGAAGGCATTTAATTTTCAAGTTAGTAACTTGCATTACACACATTTTCTCCTTCCCCCAACTTCACTTTTAATAACTGAACAAAGTGTTTGAAAGAAACCAAACTTTTGTTAAGACACCAGAGCCAATTTCTTTTCCTACTGTGAACTTCCATGGGGAAATCTGGGCAGCCTTGTGAACATCACCATTCACTCCCAGCAAAATTCAGAAAGTGAGAAGACTACAGTGAGAAGAAATCAATGAACAATTGTTCCTAGGTGTCGTGGTTTAAGCCTCTAAAACTCACGAAGTTTTACTCACTCACTCACTCTCCTCTTTTTCTTTCCTCCAGTCCCGGGGGGATGGGGAGGAGAATCAAAAGAATTCAACTCGCACAGGTTGAGATAAGAACAGTTTAGTAACTGAGGTGTAACACAAATCACTACTGCTACCACCAGTAATAATAATGACAGAGAAGTACAAAGAAAGAGAATACAACTGCTCACTAAGCCCTGACCCAGCCAGTGCACCCCCCAGCAGCAAACCCCCCACTCCACTACCGCACCCTTCCGGGTCTCTGCCCTCCATCTTCACATCCTGGACATGATGTGCTGTGGTATGGAATAACCTCTTTGGTCAGTTTGGGTCAGGTGTCCTGTCTCTGCTTCCTCCCGGCTTCCCCTCCTCCCTGGCATAGCATGAGGCTCAGAAAGTCCTTGGCCAGACAAAACACTACCAAGCAGTAACTGAAAACACTGGTGTTATCAGCGCTGTTCCCAGGCCCAAAATCAAAAACACAGCGCTGCACCAGCTACCAAGAAGGAGAAAAATGACTGCTACTGCTGAACCCAGGACACTAGGTATTATGGGATTGAGATCACATAAATCCACACAGAACTAAAAATCGAGGCTGTAAGATTAGACATTGTCCTTGATACAGTCCCACCAATGTATGCCTGTTAGCATAGTTCCACACTCAGAAATGAGAATAATTCATCCCTAGGCCCATTAAATTCTTGGACCCTGTTTAGCAGGAGTGTCCAAGGTGGCCATGTAATTTTTTTTTTGATAGAAGATGTTCCTTAGGATGGATAGCCTTGAGACAGGCTATTTATTTAATACAAATAATCCTGCAAGCTGAAACAGCTTGATTTTTACCACTTTAGCCTAAAGCCACCAACGGACTGTGGCCTTGGTTGAAGTCTTCGATTAGCCCTATTTACCTGAGATAAGTCTGTGAGAAGACTCTGAGATAATGAAAGACAGAGAGAGCAAAGACCTTTGGAGAGATGACCCAGAACCCACACAGAAGTAAGACATTAGAAACTTGCCCTCCTGAATTTAGCCAGAAGCATGAATCGGACTGGGGCTATAGCTGAATGGTTTTATTTGGCTAGACACAGAAGTACAATCTGTATATTGAAACTACAAGACATATAAGACAAATGAGAGGGGGAGAACTCTCTTTTACTTGTTCACATGAACCCCAAAGAACAGACCCCAGCAAATCAAGTGGAATGGGCTTTTTCTAGCTTAATGAGAACATTCTGTTGGAGGTTTTTTTTCATCAGCTCAACAAGCCTTCAAGGTGTATCTTTTTTACATCCAAATTTAACCTCCTATCAAGGTTACATAGATTAGAAAAAAAAAGAAGAAGGCTGATCTCATTTCCACGAACTATATTCCAAGTTTTTATTTACAACAAATAATTCTGACCTTATCCTTCCACATATATGTTACAGGGCAGTGAAGAATATATATGGCAGACTGTCATACTCTGATCCTAGTGTCTCATATTCCTTTATGTTTACCAGGCAGACTTCCTTTTCAAAGAAGTCTGCTGAAAGCATTTTTCAATAGATAGAAAGCAATTTTCTTTGCCTGTGGCCATACAGCATTATAAGGGCAGTCAGCTGGCACTCAATGTAGCGCTGACTGAAGAGTCTGGCAAAGGTTGCAGCAGTACAGGAGAGAGCCAAAACCCAGGCAGAGATGTGGGCTTTCTGTGTTGATAGACTAGGAGTGACAAAGGCCAAGAAGAGAGAACTGTTGTGAGGCAGGAGAGAAGCACACTTGCCCTTAAGTGACATTCCTCATATAGAAGATTAGTTTAAAAGATTGCTTCCTTCTCATTTTTATTATCTTAGTTTATTGTTTGTCTGAAAGATGGCAAAGCTGTTAATGTCCTCACAAACTTGAAGCCGAACATCTATACCTTCCAAACATCTCCAGTTTAACAGATTAGACTGATCAGATGCCTGTGAGGAAAACAGTCCAACGTGTAATACATGTACTTGCCTCTAGTTCCTTGCAAACGGGCACAACAGCTGCACATATACATACAGTGCATAAAGCTAGGAACATAACAGCATGGTGTCTGCTTCTAACGTGTATAAGACACAATTGTGTAAACCCAATACAAAACCTTAATATGACTTAACACTACTTAAGAGTGGTTGAATTTCAAAGTTGTGCGATAGGTGACTAAAATGCAAGCACATCACTTAAACCAGTTCCTTGAAATATATGTGTCCTGAAGCGTTCCGTAAGAAGATTTAAGGAGCATATAAACCCCATTTTGGCATAAAAGCTGTTTCACATCTGGAAAGGCCCTTTGATTCAATCTGTTCACAGCTACAAGGGATAAACTGTATATGAAGGCTGCCTTTGAAGATTGAAAGGCTACTAAGAGTGAACTCTTTTTGGTATCTGTGTTAAGTACCTCTGTATCAGTATCTTTCTTGAGAAAGAACTCTGTTGGATATTTCAGCTAGAATTTGGCTTTCAGTATGTATGGTGATTCCAGCAGGTACCAATTCATGACAATACATTCAAGTATTGCCACGTATAAGCATGTCACACCTATCCCATTGCCAGGAATTTGTAGCAGGAAACAAAAAATCCCACAAAATCTGAGCTGTCACAAACAGTGAGGAAAAGGAAATGCTATTCAATGTCTCTTCAAGGAAAAACACCAGGGGAATCAAATGAATCTACTAAAATCCAGGTTCAAAATAAACCAAAGAAGGTAACTCTTATTACACTAGGTATTTGAGCTGTGGAACACCTCTTCAGAAGATATTCTAGGGGCTGAAACCATAAACAGGTGAAAGGGAAGACTGGACAAGCTCATGGAAGAGAAACCCACCAAGGCTTATGAAATATACAAAACCTAAATCCTCCAAACAAAAAATGTTTGGAAGTTAGGAGTAAAAGGAGATATATCATATACAGTTGCCTTACTACATCATTTTCCAGGTATTTTGGGTACTGTTAAAGAGCAGAAGACTGGAAGAGATGGTTCTATTGTCTAACCAGGTGTGACCTTTCCTAGCTTCTGATAATCCTCCTCCTCAGCCTCAGATTTGTGAAGCATGACTCACTTCAAAGCAAGAAATCTATTGTTTTTGTAATCTAAGAAAAAGTATTTGAGTTACAATATAACATTAAAGAGTCATTGAAAAAGGTAAAGACCTCAAACAGAAATTATAATGCAAAAGCTGTGGGTTTTTTTTTTTCAGCTAAAAATAAAAAGGCTCACCAATTGCCTCTAAAATGCAACTGATTTAACCAACCACAGTGTCAAATGCTCCAACTGAACAACTCCAACTGAACACACAGGAAAAGAAGAGAGTAAGCATGTTTGCTGCTATTACCTGCAAGAAATAGAAATTTGTAACAATGGCAGATGAAACATCTTCAGATGGATATGTGATTCCCAAGCTGTCTGTGAAGTAGAGAAGCACAGTGACCTATGGAAGGTTGCAGAAGCAGCATAAATGTGGCTGTTTGATGGGCTAGAAGCAGGAATGTCTTTAACATCTCTTGCACAGTATCTGCCTGGCCTGTGCATCATCCGATCAAGCCTCTACTAGATTAGTCTTTCTTCTATTTTTCTCCTAAAGAAAGTGCCTTCTGAATAATACTACTGTCATCTGTAACAGCTTCTGCTGTTTGCCCAGACCTTGCTGTGATACACCTGCATTACTTTTCCCATTAGCTTGAAGAAAGATTCTTCTCTGATTCCCATCCCCACAGCGAGCAGAATCCAGTAGTGACAGAAAATTCATGATGCAGGGTGCATGTCCTTTAAAAATTCCTACTAATCCTCAAGTTAAGGAGATTTCCTGTCTGCATTACATCACAAATGTGTTACTTCCCTTTGTCTTCCTCCCTGGAGGAACACAGCAAGCATCAAATGATGGAATGGAAGAAGGCAATCCTTACTACAGTGTTTTCACTGTTTCTTTCTTTTTTTTACAAGCTGAGATTTAATATGTTGTGGAGAGATTAGAATGCCAAGATATTTGTGGTTCATCAAAATGGAAGTTGATTGGGAGATTTGCTATATAACTGTGTCTGTGGGCCAGATTTGCTGAGCAAACCCACAGCTGCACTGCAGTAACATACTAATTTTCTTTCTGTCTTTCTGACAGTCACATGAAGAAAATATAGGGTCTCTTGCAGTATGTATGTACAACAATCAATCTGAACTACTTCAACAGATTTTACAATAAACATACGAGAGGGAAATCCTGGTCTTGAGCCAACATTTTTACTGGTAATCCGAATGAAAGACCAGATGATGATCTGAATTAAGATTTAACCCAGAGCCTTGATCCAAACTTTGCTCAAGTAAAAGGATATTTTCATCCAAATTTAAGTCAGAAGTTGGCAGATTGTGACCTGTTTCTCTACTGAGCCAAATCCACACATTAAATGAGCATCAACCTTTTCAGAATTTTCAATTTCAAAGCTTGGGTCATTCTCAGCCACTGATTGAAGGTACATCATTCCCTGGCTACTCGGTATGTACATGTGTAAATGTGGCTTGAATTATTTCTATTACACTGCTTGCTATAAAGAAATGAAAAGCCACTTGTGAAGAACAGCATGTCTGTAACGTAAGAAATGCATCGTTTCATGTTGGCTTGCTGCGCTTAGTAGCACTGATCCAAAGAACTGTTACATGTCGCTTTAGTACTGTATTCTGTACTCTTTTGACATTTACTTTTGAAGGGAGAAAAAAAAGAAAAGACAAGGTTACTAGTAGCAATTAACAATGTCTACTAAATCAAAATAACTTTTTGTTTTTCAGAAGGAAAAATAGATTATGAAATAATTATCTGGGCAAAAAACGACATTCCAGTAATTCTCTGTTACATACTTTCTTTCCCAAAGGTTTTGTAAATGAATATATCATTTGCTATGTCAGTGTGGGTTTATAGTTCTTGGCAAAAGAAAAGTCTGGAAAAAAAATCCAAAACAACAAACCCCTCAGTTATAATAAAAGGTCCAACTTAACCACTAGCCTGCTGGAGGTGGTCTTAACTTGACAGATTTAAACATTAAAATAAACTAGCATTACAATGGAAATGTGATGGGGCTGACAACTGGTATTGCTTACTGCAGGCACTCACGTGAAATCTTGGTGTACACCTGAAAAATTAAGTCCTAAAGGATTAATCCAAGAGTCTTGTACAATTTTTCATTCTACTGGAATAACTTTACCTTTGATTTCTGATTTGGTAATGAACATTTCTTTTTCACGGATTCTTCCAAGGTAGTTTGATTTTGAGGTTTCTGTCAATAAGCCACCTCCTCTATTCTCAACAGCTTGGATTTACATAATCTGATTTTTAACATCTATGTTATTCTCTAGAGGCCAACTGCTGAACAATAAAGAATATGATGCACCTGTAAGGGTAGTTGAGATCCAGGTTGCTTCAGGAACTGCCTATGGGAAAAACACTCCTACCATTGATTGTCAGCTAGATGCTCAAATTTGGCCAGGAAAAATACAGCTGGGTGCCCTTCTTCTCCACATACATTGTGTTCCTTTTCATAGCAAGAAATGTTGGAACAAAGCTCCTTATGTGGAGTCATGGATGAGGGGAGGGAACAAGCCCACGACACCTCCTGCCTAAAGTCCAGGGCAGTGCCTTGGCCGCAGCAAAGCAGCATTCCTTCACAGGTAGGTACCTGCAGACAAACAAGGAAACTGTGGCTTCCCTTTCCTTGTTACTCCTGTCATTTCTAATCATTACCCCCACTGTTCTCATCAGCACTGGAGAAATCATTTTTCTTGCAAGGGCTGCTATATTATTACCCTCTATTTGTTTTCACAGTATTGCCCTGCGGATGGGGTAGCGAGCAGGGCAAGCCAGATGAGGAAATGATATCCACCCTCTTCCATAGCACTGCCTGATGTGAGAGACATATTCGCTTTGGTGCATCTGATATAGCTGACACTAAACGGCTGCACAAGCCCATTGCTTCAAATCGAGGTGGAGGCCTCTCTGCAAGCCATCTGCCATGAGCTGCACATTGGCACAAGCGAGCATGGTCCCTGCCCTGAGGGACATGCAGTGATACTGCAGTGCTGCAGCACAGCCCAGTTGTGAAGGCCTGTTTGTCTCTGTGGAGGAGTGACCAAACCCTATTATGCAATAGTGGCTTTTTGTTTCCTGCTTCCTTTAATCTCCATTTGTTTCCATGGTAGCAATATGGAGAAATTAGGATATGTGATGTAAAATCAAGGAAAAAAAAAAATAAACATTTTTCCTGTTAGAAGACTGCTTGTGATGTACTGTGACATGTAAACTTAAACCTGTTTCCTAAAGAATCGATACCTTTAGTATAAATGGCAAAATCAGGAATTTTCTGTTTTATAATGGGCCTCTTCAGCTGGAGCTCATGTGATTTATTTGTATGTTTCTGCGCTCAGCATGGAGATGCTGTTTAGATATCAATCAATACCTACCCAAAACGAGGCAGTAATTTCATAGCAAACGCTTAAGAATCTTCTACTTTTCTAAACTGCACTGCAATTTAGCTTAAGGTTATGTAACACAAGACCATACCACTCCTTTTTGGCACCACCCTAAATGTTGCTGAATATGTGTTCAAACAGAGCCCTCCAGTGTTTGCTGGGTTTCATTACAACAGCCATTAAATCTGAGAGATCATTTATTTGAGCTATGTTCACAAGATTGAGCTCCAGAAGGGAAGCCAAGCTCCTCTCCTTTGACCTTTACACAACATGGACTGTTGGATTCTACTTGCCAAATACTGTACGCAGCTCCAAAAGCACATCTTTTCAGAGAGATTTGGTTTTGATTTAAATATGACAAATGGGAAAGAATTTATCTTGTTGAACCATTTTTCAGTGCAAGCCATTGTAAATAACAATAGTTTGATCATAGAATCATAGAATAGTTAGGGTGTTATTGTAAGTATTGCTTATGATATTTATGATTCATTCCCGCATGCTTTCTGTATTGAGATATCCAAAAACCAACTGGACATAGCAATAAGCAGACTCCTATGACTGCTTTGAGCAAGGGAGATCATATCCAGGCTTCCAACTTCAATGGCTCTGTCATTCTATAATTCCTCACTACTTCTTTCCACACAATTTTGAATCATATGAGCAGTTTTCCAAATGACATGGGAATATGTGGTATCTCTCTTGTAATCTTAGCCTAGAAGCCACAGGTGAAGTGAGGAGCTGTGCTTAAAATAGTTTTCTCTCCTGCTTTTGCTGCAGCCTTTATGCAGCTGTGTGGAAAAGATTATATGGTCCATGCACCCATCTGTGCTTCTGGTTTACTTCTGCAGCCTTTAAACTATGCATAAGAAAAGATGCACTTTGGTCTAGTGTTACTATCATGTAACACCTTTATTATAAGCAGCACTTAGAAGAGAAAAGGAGAGAGAAGAAAGCAGCCGTCAGGTGAACGAGCAAAATCAAAACTAGAGACCAGATGAAAGCAAACACAGAGAAGGAGGGCATGACACAGTGCTCTGCAATACTCTGCAACACAAAGGTATTGAAGAAGCACATCCATTACAGGAAAGACCTGGCACACAGAACTGCAGGGAAACACTACCTTGAGTTATCTTTCCTCCTCTGTATTTTTTATTAATAATATATGTATGAAGGGGAAGCAGATCTCTAAGTGCAGTGATTGTTCTTTGTAGAGCAGGTTTACAGACAAGAAAATACATTTTGAAGCTTAAAAAAAAAAAGAACTGGAGGTTGATTCACTTCTACAATTCTTCAAAATCAAATGGAGACCTACCTCTATTTACATAAATTCATCTTCCACATTAAGGGTAAGCATAAAGGATTTTTACAAGGAGGCTTTGATTTCTCCATGACATACTCCCAAAAGTGTTTTCAGAGAAGATGACATTAAAGGCGATTACCTTTAAGAGAATTTACTATGTTCACTCTCATATGTTTTTTGCATATGAGAAACAGTTTAATTACATATCTGTGGATAGCCCAAAAATAAGATAACCTAATCTTTCAGATCACTTTCACAAAATCATAAATATTTTCTTTTCCGGAGAAAATGACCTCTAGATTGCAGACAACAGACAATTAGTCAGGGCTAGTTGGAATGCACTTTATGAACATTCTGTCCAACCCCTCTAAACAATTTTTCAAAGGTTCATAATGACTAGTGAACCCAAACTGCATGTCAGACTGTATGTGGATGACAGAGCCCACTGAATTCTTCTTACAGCTTTTGATGGCATTCATTCACACAGAGGGGCTAGAGGGGTTTGAGGTTTTATACAGGATGGAAATTTCAGTCACTTTAGTGATTCAAAGGAGATTTTCTCCAGTCCATAGACTGAACTGCAAAGGAGATTTTTTCTACCTTTATCTAGAGACTAACACCTTATCTACAGATGTAGTCATTGCTGGGGATTAAGGAGTCTTTAGGCCACTCCATCAAATGGAATTCTATTATCAAATTCTCCTTTAGTATTTTTAAGACTACCGCAATGCTGTAGTAAGTATCACCAGCATTAATAATGCTAAATGAACTGGAAGGTTTATTTTCCTTACTTCTTTTATTTTCTTTACTTCTTTCAGATGTTTACACTGAGCACAATAGAACTTCATTTCTCAGTCAGCAGGGCTGCCCATGCAACTGAGTGCAATACCCTGGGAGGCCTTCAGCACAGCGTACACCCATGGCTGCCACAGAACTTTTCATAATCAGCTCATTAAAAAAGACTTTTGTAGAAGTGCATAGTTTAGGCTGTTGCAGACACATGCTGCAGCAGCATGATAACAGTGTTCGTAAATAACAATTCAGAGTGGGAGAACTGATTCCTCTGCAGGGAAAAATAGGGTCTGATATTGTTATCTAATGAATGGTGTTACATGGTAGGATGTTCAGGTACATGACCAAAGCAATTAATGCCAGAAAGCATTTTATGCTGAGGAATAAAACATTGGAGAAATGAAGCAGATATTTTAATTACTCCATACTACCATGTGGAACAAAACCTAGTAACTGTGCATGCTGTGAAAATGAACTTAACTAAAATCACTAGCTGTGCCTCTGCCAGCATTAAAGTACTAATGTGTCTCATTCACAGTTCAAAAGAGGAGAGCACTGCATAGCAGCTTCTGTCCAGGATTGCACTGCTGGTGCAAAAGCAATCAGCCGGGATGCAGAACAGTTACATATGCTCTTCTGAAGCAGATTAAGGAAAACAATGTTGACAGAGGTTAAGCCAAAAAAAAAAAAAAGCATATGTTATTGCTCCTCTGCAAATCTTACTTCAGAAGTACAAAATTATCCCGTCAGTGGAAGTGACCAAAAACTCGGACAGACTTACTGATTTTACTGGATATTAGTGATCAGGCCACTGGAGAGGAAACGCCTGGTCTCACTGGGCTGCCCATGTGAGGAATTAGGCCATGTGAGGATCAGGCCATGTGAGGAAACAATCTCACTTCCCTGTTCATGGATACAGAGTAGAAGCTGGCATCTGGAAGACCATTCATTATGCAATTCGGCAATCCTGTAGAGAAGTGGAAAAATCTTATTATGCTTTCAAAACTGATGAAAACTGTTATGTTTTCTTGCCTCTATTCTGGGATCTACATCAGTGACTCTACTTCAATGACAGATTGAAGGACACATGCTCAGGTCAAGTTATGAATGCCTTGATTTGGGGAACAATGCTAAATGTCATACTTCATTTTCCACATAACTTCCATGAGGCACTGAGTGTCTTGTGGTTAAGCAATGAAGGAGCCCTCAAAAGCCATTAACACTGGATGGATTCTGTGAGAGGTATAATTGGCTTCCTACCAAGAGAGATTGATGTGAGAGCCTTATGCGGAGAACAATTCAGAAAGTAGGAGAGTTAAGAAAAAGGGGAGAGATTTCCAGAGGTTCTGGAGTTGAAAAGTTGGAGCAGAAAAGGTGCCACATCTTTAAATGGTGTATGTGCTTGATCTTGAAGAAATTGTTTCATCAACAGAAATGGAAGCTAGAAGAGGAGCTATGATTACACATTTAGCATATGGTACTTATATTGGCTTAAGCAATTCATGCTCCTACCACATAAGATACTTCTGCCTCCCTTTTTGTGCAGGTGTGACTGCTTGGTAAATTGCCTGAGAGAACAGAGCTTGCTAAGAATCTAGCCCAGAAAGTAAGAATCTCTTCACTGAGAGACCACACAAACATTTGTGCTGGAACAATTCAGAGTAGCAGGGCTGGGTGTGAACATTCTTGCATAATAAGAACTGGGAGATAATGAAGCTACTACTGACAGAAAAAGAAATATATGCCAAATTATGTCATAGAAGTAGGTAAAAGAGACTTGATACCCCTTAAAGATGTTGACCAAATCTGCTTTTGTGCGACAAGGGCTTCAGTAAAGATCTATTATTGTGCAGCAAGATTATTTATCTGTCTCCTTTTTAAATTAAAGCCAGATCAGTTCTCCAACTCAGGTCATAACATGGCTGTGCATGTACCTAACAGCACACAGGAAAAGGCAAGAAGAAATAAATATGAAAGACAGCGTATCACCAATGATTCCATTCTGGAAATCACTTCTGGGAACAACAGTGGTGCAGCATACTAAATGCACTCAGGAACATGTTTTCTATATATTTGTATTGATGTATATGGAAATAAAAACCTTGTTTCCCAAGAAAACAAATGGATATGATCATACTCCATGTATTGGTTAATATTCCACCTTAACTTCGGAAGTCATTAATCAAATGAAACGAAATTTGACAGTGCTACAAAGAAAAGTGACTAAAAAAAGTAAACTTTAAGCAGGGTTCATGAAATCCAAAGATAAATATAGAAGAGAGAACTCATTCCCAGTGCCACTGAGGGAAGACTGTAGAGTAACCTCTACACTTGTTGAAGGAGTAACCACGACTCTTCAGAAGGGATGATAGTTACTAGCTGAGCTCTGCAGCAGAGGCTACACCTCCTCTTGGTCTTGCTGGATGTCCTTCAGTGTAACTCAAGGCAGCATCTGCCCCAGGGTGTTTGGAGTTATAGTTGCTTCTTCCCTATTGACTGGCTTCATTGACCACTCAATAATTTTTCCTTTAAGTGAAACCAAATTTTGGCAATAGATCCTAAGATCATTGTCCCGACCCTGTGCCTGCAGGTGTGATCATAGAATTATAGAATCATAAGGGTTGGAAAGGACCTTAAGATCATCTAGTTCCAACCCCCCTGCCACGGGCAGGGATACCTCCCACTAAACCATGCCACCCAAGGCTCTGTCCAACCTGACCTTGAACACCGCCAGCGATGGAGCATTCACAGCTTCCCTGGGCAACCCATTCCAGTGCCTCACCACCCTTACAGTAAAGAATTTCTTCCTCATATCCAGTCTAAGGTCAGGCAGCTGTTTGGGTGTGGTCTGTCCAGCCTGTGTTTGCCCGTCACATTTTTATGTGATTTTATGACTGATATAGGTTACAGGGGGCCACACAAAGAAGTTCTTTTGATTTGCGGGATTACACGGTCCTTAGGGACATGAGGGACCACAGAAGACTGGTGGAAGAGTAAATCGATCTTTTCAGGCTGGAGTTTAGAAACCTGGACTTTTGTGGTTTGCAATGGTGTGACACTTCCACCATGAGTGACCTGCCTCTCCAATCAGTCCCACACATGTCAGCGTGGGGCACAGACATCAGCCTACAAGCAATTGATATGAAGAGTGAGAAGCGTGAGAAACCCTTGTCCTTCATGAGTGTGGCCCAACTTCCACCAATGCCATCAATACCTATTCTGGCTACCAAAGATCTTCCAACCCATAGTTATGTGGTTGTGAAGGTCCCGAATCAAAGTCCATCACATCCAAATGGGTGCAAATGCAAGAAAATGGGTGCTCTGTACATCTCAGAAGAGAGTTGCCTCCTACTACCACTCGTCGCCTTTTCTTAGTTCTGCTGGTTGTTACATGGAGAGCAGATCAGGCTGCATTACTCAGCTTGCGTCTCTTCTGATGTGACAGGTCTTTCCTCTTCGGTTTGCAGAGCAGTTCTTGCAAGGGCACCTCAGGCTTTGGGGAAATCTCTTCCTCCTGCAAGTCCTTGCTGTTGCAAGCTTCCATTCTTCTGCATTACTGACCCCCTCCCTTCTGTGTGCACCACTGGGGGACGTTTTGGCTGTTGGGCTGCAAGTTCTGGATCCACTGCAGACTGTGCTTGGAAAAGCTAACTCCTTCTCAACCTTCCTGATGTTATTCAGCCTTCTTACTGCCTCCTGCAGCTCACCACCTTCTGCAGGAGGTTCTCCACCTGGGCACACCTTTTGCAGGCAGGTCTGCTGCCTGTCCTTGCCCAGAAGAAAGACCTCTCCCCTTTCTGCAATCGCAGGTGACTCTCCCTTCAGCAGCTCTCTCTGCTTGGAGGCATTAGTCCCCACTAGGGTAGATAGTACAGACCCCCCCAGACAAAGCTGCAGCCTCTTTGAAATAGCAGTCTTCTGATAGTCTGATATATTCTGATATATTTAATTAAATATATTTAATATATTCTGATATATTTAAAGACAACAAGCAGGGAGACACAAATCTACAGAAAACCAGTCTATTAATTTTGCTGCACTCAAGAGTTGCATGCTTTCTGCCATATCCATTAAGACAGGGACTAGTAACGTCTCACAGTCAAATGAATTATACAGATTTAATGCTGAAGACAGGAAAAGGAAAGGTACTCAAGCACAGAGATGCAGTCACTGGGATGGAGCGATCACAGAACACATTTTTGAGTATCTAATGAGCATGAAATGTGTTTGAGCCAATTGTTCCCTAAACCATTAGTATCAGTAGCAGTCTGCCTGGGAGTATGAATATGCAGAACGCTCTCCCTGCCTCACTGGTAATTTCCTCAGTGTGGTGGCATAGCTGTTGCTATTGTAGTCACAACTCCAACTCAGACACTAATAAATTACAAAGTAAAACATTCCATGTCCTGCTGCCAAAAAAGGGTATCTCACAGAACTGGGAAATCCAAACCTATGAAAACTAAATTTCACCTTCCAGATCCAGTGGAGTAGCAAACAGAACTCAGTAGCTGATTTAAAAACAGCTCATTGCAGTTAATCCTGACTTTCTGCACGAGAACATGACATTCACGGCAAATAAAACCTAAGAGTTAATTGGCAAACAAATTTAATGATGGTCATACTGCTAGTCTCACAACTAACAACAGCTCTCTAAAGGAAGGTCAGGCTGTCATTATGCCAGGGCTGTGGATGGACCAAGCCATAATGGTGGAAGATGCTGTCCCCAGATGCCTGCTTCCAGCCTCTTGCCAGATATTAGCGACATGAAATCTCACACAAGTGCTTTATAACCCATTTCAGACAAAACAAGCTGTATCAGCTTGTGCAGTTGATTTTTGATAACCTAATGCCTATAGCTGCAATGGTGTGCATGAAGAAACAGAACCACAGAACCACAGAATCACTTAGGTTGGGAAAGATCTTTAAGATCATCAAGTCCAACAGTTAACTTAGCACTGCCAAGTTCAACACTAAGCCATGCATGTAATTTCTAAATACCTTTGGTGGGATGGTGACTCAACCACTTTCCTGGGCTTGACACACCCTCATCAAAGCAGAGGCCCCTGTCCTGGTTTAAGCCTCTAACACCACACCCCCCCCAACCCCCCACACCCTCCCGCAGTTTTCTCACTCACTTTCCTCTCTTTCTTCCCCCAGTCCCGGGGGGATGGGGAGGAAAATCAAAAGAATGCAACTTCCACAGGTTGAGATAAGAACAGTTTAGTAACTAAGGTATAACACAAATCACTGCTGCTATCACCAGTAATAATACAAGAGAAATACAAGGAAAAAGAATACAGCTGCTCACCAAGCCCAACCCAGCCAGTGCACCCCCCAGCAGCGAACCCCCTCACTGCACTCCCACACCCTTCCGGGTCTCCTCTCCATTTTCACATCCTGGACATGACGTGCTGTGGTATGGAATAACCTCTGTCAGTTTTGGTCAGGTGTCCTGTCTCTGCTTCCTCCCGGCTTCCCCTCCTCCCTGGCATAGCATGAGGCTCAAAAAGTCCTTGGCCAGACAAAACATTACCAAGCAGTAACTGAAAACACTGGTGTTATCAGCGCTGTTCCCAGGCCCAAAATCAAACACACAGCGCTGCACCAGCTACCAAGGAGAAAAATGACTGCTACTGCTGAACCCATGACAGCCCCACATATTCAATGAGAAAGAATTTACTTCCTCACCCAAATAGCAGAAGAAAAAGATGCCAAGATAAAGAAGGATAAGGATATCTTTACTCCTACTGATATGTGGCATAATTCCAATTAACGTTAAAGAGTGGGGCCAGTGGAGACTACCTGAATCAAATTTCTCTAAGAACTTTTTGTAGTTTAAGCTCTTCCTTCTTCAACTCAAGGCTACTGTGCCTCCTACTACCACCTATGGGAATGCTTAGATAGGAGACAAAAAACATCTGCAAGTTGTAGTGACGGGCAGCTGAGGACTGGTTAATGATCAATAGCTTCTACTGGTACAGCCATTTGTAGAGTTCATATCTGCCTAGTAAACAAAACCTGTAAGCTTATACTTTAAAAAGTTTGAAAACTCCAACTGCTATCACTGCAATATTTTTTTTCTCACTGGTCCTGGTCATTTTTCAACACTAAATTCTAAATCACAGCCAAGTACCAGACGCTGTGATATGATCCTTCCCAGATGTAAAATCTCCAGAGGTTCCATGTCTACAATATAAAAGCTACGCAGGAATATCCTCTTTCATTTAATAGTAGTCCTGGAAATCTTTCATCTGGTCATTCCAGTATAAAGTGTAACCAGACAGTACACACGTGTAGTTTCGACAGAAAGTGAACAGCCATTTATAACCCAGGGAACACTGCAGATCAGGAGCACAAACACACAATAAGTCATTAACTGGGTGCTTTAGAGGAACACTCTGAGATAACCCTGTCCTTTAATGTTGCAGTTCTATGATTTCATTTTCCCAGCTAACACAAGTTTGATAGGCACTGCAGAAAGCTCAAAGTTTATAGCCAGATCTATCCTGGCTGCCATAGCAAGGGAAAGGACTGGACAGACATAATGATACAGGAATCTCTCCTATCGTAGCTTCCTTTACATGTTACCTGCTACCAGTGAGCACTTATCAGCTTGTATTTTCCACCACCTGCATGATAAATGATAGCCTCTCAAGTGTGTGCAAGAACCAAAGTTAGAAAATTAAGCTTCCACATCAAGGGAATGTGGGAAAAGGAAAAGGAAGTGAGAGCAATTCCGACCTGTGAGTTTGATGCCTATGCAGAGTAAACCCAAACGTGTAAATATTGCTTCTTGTCACCATTTGAGGTAGAAGTAATTGCACAACTCTGATTCCCATAAGGTGTATGGACTTTCAATAACTCCTATGCTCTGATAAAGAGTTTTGCAAGTTTAAGCAGCTTCTTTTTCTCCTGTGTTGATGATTACTTCTCTTACCCAGACTGTGGGAAGACAATAATGAAAATAAACATCTTCCTGAGCTCTATCACCAATTTTCTGTTACTCAAGGATGTTTCAAATTAACAAAAATAAGGAGTGAGGGAAACTAGACTAATGGGTAGTAACACAGATGCCAATCCAGTTACCAAGTGTGTAACTTTGGTATCTTACATGACTGTGCAGCCAGCATTAGCAACTCTGGGTGCTCAATGACGACTCACTCCTGCAGCTATAGATTTCTGTGACAGCATGGAGACTGCTGCTTATTTTTACAAATACTAGGTGATTCAGAGGAGTATGCCTTAGCAAAAGGCCTCTGGAAGCTTCTCTCAGAACACAGCAAGCAGCACTTCTCAGCCTTTGGCCCTTGTGTTGTGCATTTCTACCAAAACCTGGACAGATCAGGGCTGGGAGCTCCTCCCCTGAGTGACGCACAGCCCACCACGGACAACCATTGCCCGGCGCAACCTCTTCCAGGTGATACCACCCAGACGGCTACTGAGGAAGGCGCAGGACAATCCCCCTTACCAAAGACTGCGGTGTACGACCCACACACCCACCCCCCCGCCATAAACTCAACCCCGCCTTCAACCCCACCGCCGCGCAGGCGCGGTGAAGAGGAGGAGGGCAGAGCTCCGCCTCTCGACGACCCGTGGGCCCTGTGGCGTCCCGTAGCGGCAGCGTGGGGTGCTGGCGAGATGGCGGCGCAGAAGATCAACGAGGCACTCGAGCACATCGCTAAAGCGGAGAAATAGTGAGCGGAGGGGAGGGAGGAAGTGGAGGGAAGAAGCTGGCGAGCGGATGCAATGGTTGCCAGTCCAGCTTTCGGGCTGTCAGGCCCGCTCAGCTGTCCTACCCCACAGAGGCGGCGTAGTGCCGCCTGCTCGAGTGAGGCTCCGCGGTAGCGCGCTGCTTGCTGCCGCGGTCGCCCCCCGCGGCCTCTGAGCCCGGGGGCTGCTGTCCGCCCGGTTAGTGGGGCCGCTCGGCACCCCCCCCCACTCTGGGCCGCGACGGTGTCGTGGGTTCCTGGGAGTAGTAGTTCCCACCAGCGTCCGTGCGAGGAGTGGAGGCCTCGGGGGAACTACAGTTCCCATGGTGCCGTGCGCGGAGCCGTGAGGAGGGGGCAGCCTATGGGGAGGTGGTGGCCGCCCGGAGGGGCCGATGGTACCGCAAGTGCCAGGCTGTGGGAGCTCCGGGGAATGGGATGGAGGTGCGGGGCTGGGTTGGGCCGGCGCCGACAGAGTAGGAGGACATGGCTGTTTGGCCTCTGTTCTGCCTCAGAGGTCTCTCCCTACAGGGGGTGGGTGCTAGAGGTTACCCTTCTTCCCCGATTTGGGAGGGTAAAGTAACCCTGAAACTAAGAAGTCGGTGAGGGTGGAAGGATGGAGCCCCAGTAGTTTCTTTAAGGGCCATGTAACCTTTATTGCTCTGACCCTGATTGGAAGGGCAGGGAGTCACTTCTGGTCTTTTGCTAAAGTTAGTCGAAGAAAGACAAGTGGGAGAAAAGCGTTATGGGGATTCTGGTGAATAAGTTTAGGTTTGCTGAGGATGGGCTGTGTATTTGTTTCCTGGCTATGAGAACTCTGACATTGTTTCTTTTTAGATGGCTTCAAAGACTTGTGCTGACACTTACTTTAGAGAGCTTAACATCTACATGTGATAGTCTCTTAATGTGTATTTTAACACTGACTGTAGCAATTTGGTTTATAAGTTTGAATTTCAAAGACTATAGTGTAGAGGTAATAGATCTGGCTAATCCAAAGATGATATAATTTTAGTAAGAATAATGATGGGCCATTGGGAAATCATGGATCAAAAGTATAAATTGTGATAGAGGAGACACTTCAGAATAAAAGCATATGTATCTGATTATCTTGCTCAAATTAGTTGACCAAAAGTGCCTTTCAGTGAAATTCATTTTAAGCTTATTCTGGCAAGCATTTGAAATAAAAGGTGCCTACATCTCAAATTGTGTGTGGATTAAAGCGTTGTTTCAGCTCAGTGCATTTGAGACTTTGCTTGTGGTTAAGACAACACAATATACAGACTTGATTTAGGGTTACATGCTGTGTTTTTCAGCAAAGTAAAACAGCAAAACCAACACAAAGTCTACATACAGCGGTTCTTCCAAATTAAGCATGAAATGTCTGCCTATGACAGATATGGAAGTTGACTGTAAAGTTATGGTAATTTCTATAGTTGTTTTAAAATTGAAGAAGTCATAATATTGAAAGCAGCATTGCCTAGTGACTCACCTCGTTTTGTAATGTATTTTTTCCTCTGTATATGATCTGTGAGTGCACATGGTGCCATTTAGTGTCATATTCTATTGTAGACGTATAAATTATATATGAGGCTTTGTCTTTGTGTTGGTAAGTAAAAGCTGTCCTTTGTGAATGCAGTGGAGAGTGATAATTCTCAGCAGCAAAAAATTACTGTAGATGTACCCTGGAATCTTTATGATGTGTAGCAGAAAAATATTGTCGGGTTTTGTGGTGTTAGAAATCTTGAGATGCCATGTTCGTGTAGGTGGAAAAATTTTCCTTCTGTTGATTAATTACAGTTGAGGAGCTGGACTTGTGAAGACTCTAGGGATGGTGGAAGCATATTAGGGGAGACATGTAAGTGGGAGATCGTTGCAGTGCTTTATGCAGTTCTGAACAATAAATAGCATTTATTTTTACGGTAGCAATGCTGGCATATAGGTAATTGTTTCTTTTCACAGGTAGTCTACAGTTTTGAATATATCTGAAGTGCTTTGAAGATAAAACATAAATCTTTACTAATTGTTAATAGGCCTTTCTTCTTGCATTTCAGTCTGAAAACTGGATTCTTAAAGTGGAAACCAGATTATGACAGTGCAGCTACTGAATATGGGAAGGCAGGTATGCATGGCTGTAAATATGGCCATATACTTTATGGTTTCAAAGTATTCTTTAAGCTTAATCCTGATAGAATTTTTCATATTTTCGGTACATTGCTGTGTAGGTAAAACTGTTGTGAAGACAACGTAAGTTGAAACAACAGCAACAAATACTCTTAGTAGCATGGTAAATTAAATTTCAGATTGTACTTGGAGATCTCTAACAGTTGTCAGCACTTTTTTCCTCCAAGCCTGTAACGTCTACTTTATATATTACTGCTTGTGATAAATGTAAAGCTTTTCTTCTATCACTTGTTTATCCTCTGAAACCTATGACTTTACCTACAAAATACAAACATTTGAGCTAGTTTTAAAACTTCTGTTTTTCATCATATTAGGAAACATGTCCTGACAAGGACTGTCTCAGTAAGGTAGAAAGATGCTGTCAGGGTTCTTTTAGGCATAGTAAGATCTCTTTCATCCTTTTTTTCCCTCTACAAGTGTTACTGTGTATACAGAATTCTTATTAATTGAGTCCTTTTTGCTCTTAAACAATTTTTTTTCTTTTTCTTTATGAGTTATGTATCATGGGGTTCTTTTAGCCTTTTGCTGTAGGCAAAACTCATTCATTTAAGCCTGAACAGAAAAACCCCACAAACTTAGAAAGGCAACTGGAGCATTTATAAATTGAAATTTATTTTAAATCCTACTTTAAAAACCTATCAGCCTAATGGAGATAGAAATGCATATTTGTGCCCTGAAATAGTTGTATTGAGGAAGCTGTTACAGGTGTGCTTTGTTGATGATACAATTCTATTTCTGCCATACTGATTTTGTAGGATCTGTAATGATTAAATCTGTATACACTTACATTCCGGCAGTTCAGTCATTAAAATACAGAATGCATTCTAAAATCCGTCTAAGCATGTTATGCACAATGTGTGGTACAGTGATGGTATGGACGTGTTGTTGGTAATAAATGTTTTTAATGGTGACTAAGTGACTAATGAAGCAAGGAAGACCATCATAGGATTTTTTTGGAAGAGCTTGGTAAACTGTAGCCATTCATTAATGAGTCTGTTTGTATCTTTAGGTGACGAAATTCTTGAGCAGAAGTGGTGATAAAATGAAATCTACAAGATGTAAATAAGAACTTTATTTGATTTCTTGCAGCTGTTGCTTTTAAGAATGCCAAGCAGTTTGATCAAGCAAGGGAAGCCTGCTTACGGGAAGCTGAGGCACACGAAAACAATAAAGCGTATCTTTTCATTAAATGCTGTTCTTTTTTCCAAGAAGCTGACTAGTTGCTACTTAGGACGGGGTAAGGGGAGTTGGGAGAAGATGTATTTAATATATTTGCATGTTTGGTCAAGCTAACAAAATTGTCTTTTAAAAGACACTTTCTGTGCTGTCTGAGTGGCAAAACTAAAAAATTCTTTTGGTTAAAAAATCTGTGTTTTTTTCCAGTAACAACTGGAGTAATAAGATGTTGACCAGTGCCTGAGATGTCTGGATACTGCTTCAGAAATTATTACTTTTTTTGTTCTTAAATACCTGTAAGCGGATAGTATAAACTAAGTGCAACTGACATAATTACAGTACTTATAGTGGTATTTACTATCCAAGAACGTTTTAAATGTGCTTTTTTTCAACTTTACATGCAGTTATTCTTTGGTATGTTGCATTTATTCTGTTCTTAGAAGCCCTTACTTATTTTTTTTTTTTTATGCCTTGCCTGCAAATGTAGTAGGCTTGATTTTTGCCTTTATGGGATTCCTTGCTTTGAAACTAGTACTTGTGTAAGATTTTGTGCTTTAATAATATATCTGCATTGTATTTTTGAGGCTTTTGTCCTTGACTTTGACAATGTTAATTCCAGTCTCTTCCATGCTGCCAAGTAAGTACAGAAGCACTGAATAATCCGAAAAAAAAAATTTCTAGCATACGGTACAAGCACGAACTATTATTTTGATCTTGCTGTAGTAAATGGTATGATTCAAGTGATTTTGGTGTTTCAAAATCAGTTTAGTGGAAGTGCGGGCTAGGGAAGCTTGAAAACCTGCAATGGCCATGTGAAAAAGTAATAATTTTTATATTCTTCAGCACCTTTTGATGCCAAATATTTTTTCTTAGATGAGCTTTTTGTAATTTTGAAGTTTTACACTTTTGGGCTTATAAAGAAACTTAATTAGAGTGTACTTCATATCGAGCAGATAATGACAAGTAATCCAAATATTGCCTGTGGGTCAGATAGTGAGAAATAGATTTTAATAGGGAGTGTGAGTGAAGTACTTTATTTGTGGAAGATAATATTTAATGCTTTGAAGATGTTTCAAGTGTTTTATTTAATGAAGCAGCACATGTGAAATGTTAACAGTGAAATGGTAGCTGTTGCTTGTTAACTTTTGCTCTGTAGCTACAGCTTGCTGGAATATATCATAACTAAATTGTAAACTTTTTCTCTGCAGAGCTTATGAACAAGCTGGCATGATGCTGAAGGTATCTTCATTTACTAGTTTTTATTAAAAAGTTCTGCCTTGTAGTGAAGAATATCACACATTGGGCCATTTTAGAAATATATGTAACCAAATTGTATATTGAGGTGATTTTTCTGTTGATTCATGGTGTCATGTTGCCCCCAGCCCCCCCCCCCCCCCCCCCGATAATCTCATTTGGTTAGGGAAGCCACATGTGTAATTGGGGTGTAAAATGTTTTTCTGTTGTAGTGGGAAAGGAGAGGGCCTAATGTGAGAGGCTGATGGGTGAGGGGTGCTGCTTCTGCTCCAAACTACCACAAATACGTGCCTTACATGAAAGTTTGGTACTTACAGGTGAATCTTACGGAATTTCACTAGCTCTACAAGTTTGTAAATAAAAGTTAGAATCCTAATAAATAAGGTATTACAGTTTGCTTTGATTTGTTTCATTGTACATAAGCAGAGTTGCTGACAGGAACATCCCCCTGGCTATTGCATTGCAGGAGATGCAGAGGCTCCCTGAAGCAGTTCAGCTGATTGAGAAAGCCAGTATGATGTACCTGGAGAATGGGACACCAGATACAGCGGCAATTGCACTAGAACGGGCTGGAAAGTAAGTCTGTTGTGTTGGTGGCTAGAATGTATGCAGCGCATGGGTGTATCTTTGGTATTCTTTCTTGTCTTTTGACGCTTTTAGGTAAAAAATGCTTTAATTTCATCAGAAGAGAAATGGCTTATGTTTATTGCAGGTTAATAGAAAATGTGAGCCCAGAGAAGGCTGTGCAGCTGTACCAGCAGGCAGCATCAGTGTTTGAAGTAAGTTCCCTTCCCCTTCTCCCCCCGCAAGGATAAAGTACATGAAGATGAATGAATTGGTGATTAGGATCAGTTATAAAGTTAGAAAAGCTAAAAGAAAAAGCTAAAAAGTTTGTGGTTAGGTTCTAAATTATTTCTCCTTCTTTTCACATATGTAGCTGAGTAATGAGGCTGTAGAGAAGATTATGAAAATTAGGAGTCAGTTTGCTTTGCCTTTTCCTCAGTTTGGGACTTGATTGAATCTGAATTTTGTATATTGTCAAGTTTTCTGCCTTTTGTTGGACAGCCCAAAGAGTAGGTAACATGGCTGCTGTTGAGTCCCAGAGCCTAAAATAGTTCTTTGAAGGTGAAGAAGAGTTTGCTTGATGCTCTGCCCATCCCGTCAGCATATGATTTGCCTTTTTGCTACAGAGCTGGAGTACTTATTTATTGTCAGTGGTCGCATGTTTTGCACTGATGTGACTTTGCTCTTGAGTGTGTGAACTGTGGATATAATAACAGTTGTTGCAATTTACAGATGACATACTTAGATTAAAGTTTAGTGGCCTTAATTCTGTGCGAATGAAATACAAATGCATGAGGTTTTTTTGTTCTTTTCTAGAATGAAGAACGCTTACGGCAAGCATTAGAAATGCTAGGGAAGGCATCAAGACTTCTAGTCAGAGGACGCAGGTACAGCTTTATGCCTCCTTTTTTAATGTAATAGAATCTTTAATAGTGATTTTATTTTAGGGTTTTTTTCTTGCTGTTGTTTGGTTTACATGCAGTTACTTAATTCTGCTTTGAGACACAGTTCACACTGAAATTTAGTTTCTGTGGGATATACCATGTTCATCGAGGAGCCACCTGCTTTGTGTTCTGGGGTAGTAGAATGTGGACCGTAAGGCTTTGTTTCCTTTCTGTTTGTTTGAAAGCTAGAAAGCGTATACTGCAGCTTAAGCTACTTCAGGAAGTAATTTTTTTTTTCTTCCACCAGTAATGTGTAGTACTTAAAAGTCTTTTTTTAGCCGTGGAATATGAAACAGAAGAATTAGGTGACTAATCTCAGGAAAGAAATCTGTTTGCAGCAGTCTGATTCTGGGCTTCTTAAAGAAGAGTGTATCTTGGCATCTCAGTGGGAATTTATTTTAACTGTTAATTGCTAGCACCAAACTTGACCTGCAGTTCAGCTTGGACTTCCTTCACTGAAGCATGTCGTTCCTTTAAGAAATTGTCTGTTCTCTAGTTCTATTTAAAGACACTATTTCACTGTAGAATTATAGTCAGAAAAATTAGAAAGGCTTTCACAGGTCTTTCTGTGAAAGGAAGTCCACATAGCTTCTGAAAGATTTGGTTACTCTGCTGCTTTATAGCTCAAGTGCTGTTACTAATTTTTAGGAGTTTAATATGGTCAAAAGCAGTTATTATGACTTAATATTGATAGTTCATGGATGTCAGACTTACTGATTGGTTATAGTAACTTCATGACATAAAGAAATCTGTTAGGTTACATAACAAGGCATTCATCCTGTACAGTGTTATGAAAAATTAGGTTTCTCTGAATGAATAGCAGAGATGTTCTTAACCTGCGTGTATACAAAAGGAATGACTGACTATATGTTTCTTTATCTGTTCTGTGAGTAAGATCTGCTGATTTTCAGTTGTGTTCTTGCTTATTCTAGTAGATTTGCCAGTGCATTAGTTACACTTTGTAATTAGCCTCATTAGCCTCAAGTTCATTACCCTGTATTCCTAGCACTGATACTCCTGGTTTTTTTTTTTTGTTTGTTTGTTTTCTTTTTTTTTTTTTAGATTAGATGAAGCTGCATTGTCACTTCAAAAGGAAAAAAGTATTTATAAAGAAATTGAAAATTACCCAACATGCTATAAGGTAAATTCTAAGAGGGAGTTTCTAATAGTGCATTTTATGAAGTTTTTCTGGGTAACTAATGACAGCTGGCATCTGACTGACAATATGTACCTCTTGATTCAGGGGTTGGTTTCTTGCTAAATGATGAGAATTTGTGGTAGTGCATGTTTCCCCAACCTCTAACTGTGCTTCTTTCTCTACTGTAATGTTGAAGATAAGATGCTGTTATCCACAGGAGATGTCAAAACCAACAAACACGTAAAAGATAAAGATGCTATAAAAAAAGAACTAACCAGAAAAACTGTTACTTGGTGCTAGAGTTCATTACAATGTTGTAGGAGGTCATCTATTTCACACCTGAGGATATGGCTTGTTACTTTATCACTGTGTTGTTCTATTTTGTGTAAGTATCTTAGAATCATTGTGGGTTGTAATGCCCTTTTTCACAGCAAATATTAGTAGTCCTATATTTTTCTCATACTTTATTGTTACTTTCTAAAGAATCATCATGTTGATTTTTTTTGTGTTTATTTAGAAAACTATTGCTCAAGTCTTAGTTCATCTTCACAGAAATGATTATGTCGCCGCAGAAAGATGCGTGAGGGAAAGCTATAGGTAAGTCTCCTTCAAGTCCTATAATTTTAACCTGGATGTTTCATTAATGTAGATCTGTTCTTATGAAAGGGTGGTGGAAACACTGTCAAGAAATTGTAAGCCTCTACTTTGGTTGACGTGGAGGACAATAATAGCATTCCCTGGTATAAGGCTCTTAGGAATCTTTTTTTCACTCTTAACAGGTTTAGCTGTAATTATTATGGTAATTCTTAGATATGTGGGACAGGTGAAATGAGATGAAAATTAGAATTTCTTTTTTATTTCCTTGTTAAAAGCTGAGCAGAGTATGTTATGGCTGGCATTCTTGACTTTCTGATACCTTTGGGTTGTATCTTTATTTCAAGTGGAGGAATGAGGGATTAACTACTGTAAACACATGTGTAGGATTAAAAGTGGGTATTTCTGGATGTTGCTGACTGAATTTTATTTTTTCAGAGTCTTTTTGCCATACATGGAAGCCCTTAAAAAGTTGAAATTCTAACTGTATTTTTAAATTTTTTACAGTTTAAGGATGGAAATACAAAATGCAATCTCAAAACGTGCAATAGCTGCATCCCATTATAATAAATTAAACTATCTAGTATGGCGATTAGATTGAGGGAAAGATTAATTTGAATGTTTTTGTTAAAGAAAACTTTGCAGCACATGAATTACTACATTTCTGGTAATGTTGACCTAGAGGATCTTGCCCTCATACACTCAAAGAAGAAAAGAAAGATTTCTACTTTTTGTGACTTTGTTAAAAATAGGTGATTGAACCAAAATATAATTTAGAAAGCAGAAGGTAGTCCGGCTGAATACATTGAAATGAAGAAGGCATTCTTTATGTATGTAGGAGAAAATTCTGGTGTCACAGTCTGGACTAGTGTTTAACACTGGTTCCAGAGGCTTTCCCAGCAACTATCCCTTTCAGCTTTCTTTAGGACTTTAGTAACAAAATACTGAAACAACATACTTTATGTAAATTGGTTTTAGTGAAATGATTTGATCATATGTTTAAGTTAATTTGTACTTCGGTTTCAGAAATAATTTTTCAAGCTCAATCTTTAAACATCTTGTTCTTATTTTCTAAGTCTTCAATTTGTATTTTATATATAGAAACTAATTACAGAATTTTTCTGTATGTGAAGTGGAGGAAAAGTTTATTGACTAGTGAGGAAAAATTGAAGAATTCTGATATTGTCTTTTTGTCTTGATTATGGTTCTGGTCTTACTCTCAGCATGCAAACTAGCGTTACTGAAAGTTTAATTTTATGGATATGAGCCATGTACATGGAGAAATCACAGTGGTTATAGGCAGTTTTGTGGAATAAGCGGTCCATCAGATTCTTACATAGATTGCTGAAATGCCCTAAATAAACTCTTAGTTTCCTTCAGTATACCAGGGTTTAATGGAAGTGAAGACTGTGCAGCACTAGAGCAACTTTTAGAAGGTTATGACCAGCAAGATCAGGATCAAGTTTCTGAAGTCTGTAACTTACCACTCTTCAAATACATGGACAATGATGTAAGTAGGCAGTTCCTATGGATTTATCTACCCTGTGCCTGTGAAATTTTGTGTCTCCTTTCACTTTGCTGCCTGCCAATGTAAGTTCCACATCATCGTTTCTTTGTGATGGTGAGAAGATTTAGGGGAAAGAGCAGTTTGTTATGGATTTGCTGTGTAAGTTTGACAAGTTGACTAAAAATTGGTTCTCTTCAGTTTGGTGCCTTAGGGGCCAGAACAGTTTGCTGCTTGTGCTTTATCTCAGAATTACCATGTAGCTGATACAGTATAAACATTACAAAATATGATGCCTAGAGGATGGCACTGTTGATTGTGCCCCTCCTTCCCATCATCTTTTTTTGATAGATAGGAAAGGTGTGAAGTAAAGGAGACATCTGTCAGTGCCAAACTTTGTAACAATATTGACTGATTTTACTTTGCTTTGCTGTTATGTTGAATAGCAAAAAAATTACAGTACTGGTCTTACTGAAAGACACTTTTAAGGCTTATTACATGAACCATTATTAGATAATGTATGCAGACCTGCATTCTGAATTTTCTTTTTTTCATAAAGCTTAAAACACAGAAGCTGTAAGACTGTGACAGAATTATTCTATGATAAGCAGTGTCAGTATGGATCTTGCATCCCATTCTCAGAATGTTTGAGAGAGAAAAAATGAGCCAATGTTAGGCTCATTCTAATCTGAAAAAATACACTTTGAAAGTAGCATCAGTTGGTTTTCTATACTGAATGTTTCCTACATGTTTATTGTGTCAGTCAGTTCTGTGCAGTGCAGCTCAGCAAGTTGTTACTTCTGTGACAGTGCAGAAATTGAACTTTTCTTGTTATTGTCAGTATGCCAAGCTTGGTCTTACCCTGGTGGTCCCAGGAGGTGGAATCAAGAAGAAATCGCCAAATGCTGTGCAAGACAAAGCAAGAGGACCAGCCGCAGCGGGCTCTCATGCTGATGAGGAAGAGGATGAATATTCTGGTGGACTATGTTAGCTACTACATAAGTAGTCTTAAATATCTGACTTATTTGTGATGTTGAGGATATCCAAAGGTACCAGATTTATCAGAGCTTCATTGCAATTGTGATATGGGAATATGCTAATATTAACTTGGCAGCTTCTGGGTGCAATGCAGGAGAAAAAGCATGATAGTACCTATCATCTTGAAACATCTTTGGGCTTCATTTATTACCTGGTAGCTTCCTCAGGGCTCTGTCTGCAGTTGATGGGAAAAATTTGAGATAAATTTTTACTGAAAGCACAGTTTAAAAGAAACCAAAACCCTAGAAGCACTGGAATATGGAGAGTGGTACAAGTTTTTCAATCCTGGATTTCAACAGCTGACAAAATTTTGTCCTAGTAACATGTCTGTGGTTGTTTTCTGAGTTAAACATACAATCATTCATCTGGCTATTTCTCTCCTGATTACCACCGCTTAAGGCAGACTGTGCCACGCAGGATTTTTCACTAGTATAAACACTAGGGGGAGCATTCAGGTTATTTTCAACATGTTTTTACTCCACTGCAGAATATTATTTTGCTACCTTATTTTTTATGAGCAGTATCCACATGGATATGGAAAATACTAAGTGAACTAATTTGAAACCTAAAAATACATGCACATCTTTCATGTTAAGAGCTTTATTAACCTGGAAATCAGTGTGTGTGTAGTGTATGTTGTGTACCCCTTGGGAATGGAAAGAGTGGACAATCTTTCTTAGTGGTGTTTGGGAAGCATGCTATAACCAATAAAGAACTGAAGGTACCAGATAATGTGCATTGAATATAAAGCTCTGAAGACACTGTTTAACAAAAACATAGTGGAGTGTTTCGTTTGAATTCAAGAGTGTCCGAAGTGTTTGTTTACTAATCAATACACTTATATTATGAAGACATTTTATTCTTTTGTATTTTTGAAGTGTAGAACAGCCATCTCTTACAAAGAGCATTTTTCAAACTAGTTCATGATCCAGAACAACAAAATTTTAATGTATCTTCATTTTTGTTTGGTTTCAAGTCATCATGTGTTCTGCAAGCTTCTGTAGTGTGTTGAATTTGTTTGACCATTTTATGCTTAAAAGTTGACATACTAAGAGCTGTATCTGTGGTCTGTTTCTTCAGAAGAACCAAATCAAGATTGCCCTAGGGTGCGATCAGTTGGAATCCATCAGGGATTTGTGTGTGATACATGATGCCCAAAGTTCAATTAAACAAACCAAAAGCACAGTGTTAAGTATTGCTACAATTTCTGCCATATTAAGGAATTGTACATCTTCAAAAATATCAAGCATATGCCTAACATACATATGTGATGTCTGACATCAGCGTCAGACATAATTATGATGAAAATAAATTTTTAAAGAGCTAATACTCACTTTTCTTGGGGTGGATGGCCCTTACTAGCATTGTGATGGGTTGTGCAGACAGGGCTGCTGTAAAAGTCATGTTCAGTTTAATGGGTGTTCAAAAAACAGTTTCATTTTTTTGTGTTATGAAATAATCTTGGATTTGTTATTAATGATGCATATGGAAGTTTCTTTTGCTTTTCTATAAAATAGTCTAAACAAGATGTTTTTCCCTGAGGGTGGTCACAGGTGTACATGAAATACGGTTTTCAAGACTTTCCTGTAACTCTTCTTTTTTCACCACTGGAGCAACTCACTCCATTTACTCAACTTCTGCCTTCAGGGTTTGTTCATGAAGGTGAACCATGCACTTTTTATGGGGAGTCTTTTTTACAAGTACTAAAAAAAAAATGCATATATAGGAGCATTGGGAACACCAGCTAATTTTCTTCAAGCATTTCCTGCTGCTTCCTATTCTGAAATGAGTTTTGTTGAATGGTTCCAAGGAGTTTGCTTTTTGTGTGAACAGTTGCATATATCTGAGAAGATGATATGCGTAAGAAAAATAGTGAATCTTGTGTGTGCTTCTGTGAAAGAACATGCAGGCTTTATTTAAACTGTGCTTGTAACACTAATAGGCCCTTAAATGAGAAATTAAAATTTATGCATTCAGTTCTTAAAGCGTACTTTTCATATTGCCAAAAAAAAAATGCAAGAATGTCTTCCCCACAACCCCATTACTTTCTGTTTTTCCCTGTGCCAAACATGGAAAATCTGGGATAAACGTGAACATACTAAGCTGCCACTGAACGGGGCTTCTCTGAATCTTAGGCATAAAATCTTAATCTGTGATTGCAATGTCGCTGCAAAGACCAAATCTGAAATGAAAGTGTCTGAAAATAAGATGGTCTATTTTATATAACTTATTCTCCTATTTTAGGTGATGAAAGTATAATAGGAATGTTAACTGCCTTTTAGTAAATGTTCAACTATAGAAGAAGCTGTCTGTAATATTATGTGTTAGTGTTTGTTTCTATTTTCAAAGCAATTTGCACACTTATGTAAATACCATTTAAGTGATATAAAATGGAAAAGAGACCATTTTCAGCAAGGAAGTTTCCAAAATCAGTGTTGACTGTATAAAGAAAAAAAAAGAAAACAACAACAACAAAAAAAGACTAGTGCATGAAGGCTGTGTGATGGCCAATGCAATGTATATGTAAAATTGAAAGATTTCTAAATTATCTGTAACTTAATACTTAGTATGGCCAAGTGCAGTGTGGAACCTGTGCTTTATTTGTTCTTTTTTCCAAATCTGTGGTGTATTAAGAGTACAAAATGTGTTTGTAACAGCTCTACAGATGCTGCCTCTTGAGACAAGGCTATGCGTTTCACCAACATGAAAAATAAAACTTGGAACTAACGCATTTGTGCTAGCTTTCTCTGTTGTTGATCAGGTCCTGCTGAGCACCAGCACTTGAAAGTGAATATTGTTTCTTAAGTAGGTGTGTGTGACCATTTCTCTACAGATCTTGCTACCAAGTGTTGCAGATATATTGTATGATCAAGGACTAAGTCTTGGGAGCCTGTTGGCTCAGGTTTGAGTGTTGAAAGTCAGCGGTGTCTAATCTTTATGGCTTATTCACTAGATAACTGCTTATAGCTCCTTTCACTTAACCTGTGGTTTTTGTTTTTCTGATCTTTTGGTACCTTTTTGCTGGCTTTCATTATTTGAGGTGGTGACACATCTTAGGCAGTACTTGTCCCCTCAGAGTAAAAAGCATGTATGTGTTTTACCTCTTTGCTGATTGTAACAACTTGGTTGTTCATTGTTATCTCTTCACTACCCAAAGACTTGTATTTGGAAAATTATATTGGGGGATTGTCAGACCTGAATTTGCTGCCTTTAATAATTTGAATTAGAGAGGACACCTTTACACGATATCAGATGTGATCTCTTTAAGTCTTCAGAGGCTTCATCATTGCAGAAAAATCACCTTTCCTGCACTTACTCAAACTTGCTGGAGTACTTGAAGGCTAAAGAATCTGGCTGTGAAGTTCTATGTGACAGGAGTCATCCTTCTGATGTTGCGAATAAGCAGCTGTAAAAATGATAAGAACTAAGCTGCTCTTGGAAAAAAATAATTTTCTTGTAAAACTAAATGATAAAAAAAACCAGTAGTGAACATTTTTGAACATAGGAAACGGAAAAAAGAAGCCACCCTAACAACTAATAGTGGTAATAAATTTGGATTAAGTATATGTAACTTTCCAGAGCAGAGGGAAGCCACTTGGGATCTGTGGTGGTTTGAGTAGGAATATTAATCTCTAAGCTAATGGTCTGTAGAGGCCAGCATCTCCAGGAGCCGGAGATGCACCTATTGGAGATGGTGTGCATGAGTGCTGTATCTGACCACCTTCCTATAGGCTGATGTGTCTTTGTTTCAGAGCTGCTGTCATCGAGGTTCAGTTGTGATTTCCAGTGTGTGTACGGTGCAGCAGTGTAGCCTCCAGCCTGGAACAGGAGCACGAGGCAGCTGCGAGGCTGCACGTACGTTTAAAGAACATATGGCTGTTGTTGGCTTTGTTGAGTCCAGTGGGAATAGGGGTAATGAGTGTGGCTGGGCTCCAAGGTCCACGGTGCTTCGATGTCAACTGGTGTGCAACCAGTTTAGATTACTTGACAGAAACATTTTGATACTGGAGTGACAGAAGTAGGCCCTAGCATGTGTAAAGGGAAAACAGGTTATCATAAGTTGTCTTACTTGTTTTGGATGTGTATTTATGTGCCTTTATTTTGCCTCGTTTCTAAACTTGGCATAACCCCGAATGGGTTTGCTTTCCCAAGAGCATTGTCGCTTTCTTAGCGCTAGATGGTGCTGCAGAGCAAGTGAAGGGCTTTCCTCAGCTGTTGCAAAGCCTTTGCTCGTTGTTAGGATAGCTTTTGTGTTTAAATATGCTCAGCTGGAGCATTGATTTGCTTAGAAACATCTGCATGGTGACCTGCTCTTGCTGCAGCTTCTCATGACTTGAAACACCCTCCTGAAGTTGTTGAAGAAAGCAGTCCTGCAGGGCCAGCCCATCACCTTCCCCTCCTGCACTGGCTACCCTTGGGCCGCTGGCAGGAGGCAAGGGGACTGCTCTGCAGCAGAGTGGCCCTGGTTGAAGGGAAGAAGGCTTAACCCATGCTGTGTTTTCATGGTACCTAGGAATAAATACAGATCCAAATCCTCCCTTCCCTTTGTTCTGATACCCATCTGCTTCTCACCTGCCTCCTTCCCCACCCCTTCCAACTTAGAGAGATGTGCTTATACTTTTGCCAGGGTGTTTTATCACATGATAAATGGGCCCTTCAAGAGGTTCGAATCCCAGCTGTGATGGATATGACCGATTTGCCTTTCTCTTCCTTTCTCTGATTATGGGCTTGGGAAATTAGTGATTAAGAGCCAGGTTGCAGAGGGTGGGTGGTTGAAGAGTACATAAAACAGTAGCCTGTGTGCTGCATAACTTGCTAATAGAGATTTCTAGGGCTGGCTGGTTCTGCTACAATTGCAATTCTCCTTGCAGCCACGAAACTGTAAGAAATGTCTCATGGACAAAACGCAGCATTAGGGACAGAAATCAAGAAGCTGTGGGGGGAAAAAGTTTAACTGAATATAGGAGGAGTGAGGAAGTTGGTCACAATGTAATAGTATGTTGGCTGATGGAAGAGAGGGCTCCTGCTGGAATATGCCAAAAGGACTATGCTTCAAAAAAAAAAAGTCACTTTCTGATTCATCTGCAGAAGCATGGAGGGAGGGAGGACTGGTCTGGCTGTTCTGTTCATGTTGGGGAGAGCTGCTGCTGCCGTGTGTCGTGAGGCAGTATGAACACGGATACATTTTGGGAATTTCCTCCTTTGTCTATCACTAACCGACTGCAATTCAGGAATTAAAGGTTAAAACCTTATAGCAGCAGACAGGGACTGTATTTTTCTGTGTGTGTATGCAGCTGACAGCTTTCTAGCCAATGGTTTCTGTGCTGCACTGCTCAACAACTGCCCCAGAGTAATTGTGTTAGTAATAATATAACAGAGAATTCATGAAGTGTAAAGACATATGGTGCCCCATACGTCTTATTGGTGCCAAGTGTTTTATTTAACTGATCACCATCCAGTAATTTTCTGGCTCCCGTCTTGTGTAAATGTATGCTTTTTTTCCAAGCTGAATAGCTGAACAAAGAATGAGGATCCTCTCAGCTGCACCAAAGCCCAGAGCACTGGCTGGCGTGTAAGGAATGGGTGGTAAAAAGTGGGTGGACTCGGAGAGTAAGGCAGCTGTGTAGCAGCAGCAACTGAGCAAAATACTTGACAGCTTTGGTAACAGAGATGCAAAAATGCTGGTATATTTAAAGCTTCTCTTTTCAGTAAGATGTTATTCTGGTACTTCACTGGTCTTAATGTTTGTCCTCTCAAACTTGCCTGATAATACATCCCATGGGAATTCCTGAGAACTTATTTTCTTTGAAACACCAGTGGAGAGCTATTTCTCCCTGCTTTGAAACACTTAAGATTATTCCTGATGAAAGACATGAGTTTGGTGACAAGCCCTGCTGCTGAGGAACATTGGAAAGGAAAAGAAAGCATGCTGTTGATTCAGACAGAGGAAGATACATGTAGGAAGCTTACATGCTTTTTGTGGTTTCTCCCCCCGTCCCCTTCTTCCCCCCACTTTAGATCTTAATATTCTCCAGTATAAGGATTAGGGGTTTTTGCTTTGTTGTTCATACATGTTAGTATGTGATTTGAAATACAGATAGCTATTTTTCTCTGTGTGTCATTCTGTAGCCATTGAGGAGCAGAAAATTTCTTGCGATTGAGATGGTGGCAGCAGTTTAATCAAGAGAGAAAGCATATATGTGCCTGCACATGCTACTCACTTGTTTGTCTTTGGGTCTTTTAACTCGGAACTAGTTGTAATCTCTTGGTGGATAAGCTGTCAAATGCCTTTACGTATATATGGTTGTGCTGTATTTTTTGCCTGGAGATACACCTGTTCCAACATCATCATAGTGAATGCCTCATGGTTGGGTTAGTGCAGCCAAACAAAATCTGGTATTAATGACATGCAGCCAAGCAGTAAATGCAAGTGGCAGCCTGAATGCCACACTATATAGTTATCTCCACTTGCATTTATGACATTAAAATTTTTGGTTTAGAAGGTCATGAATATCTAAACCATTTTGGAAGTAGTGTTTCTTCACAAGTCTGAAGTGTAGTAATGGGATAACTTGAAGTTATCATTAGCCCAAGACTGATGCATCCCTATGAGTAAGAAATCTAGCAAAGGGGACAAGAGACCTGCATGGATGAGTAAGTAGCTCATCAAATTTATACTGCTTTGATGCATTTCTTCAGTGGAGTTTCTAGATGTCCATCAAATGAATAAAGGATATTCTGTTTGCTGCCTGCTGCATCATGTCCCTCTCCTTTCTTTTGGTGTGTATATTTTGACTTTGCTATGGCAGAAGTTTCAGTTTACCCTGAAAGGAAGCCAGACCTTTGCTCTGGTGGTGTATTCTGATAAGTCTTCACCCTTTTGACCATTTTTTTGCATGATTCTTGGCATCTGAAAATCATTGCTTTTTAATTGACGGAGTGCCAGACTTGGTTTGTGCTCACTGGAGAGGAACAAGTAATAAAATGAATGTACTGTCATAGAGCTAGAGGTGATGTAAAGTTCCTAGCCTTTTGACAGCAATCCAGGGTGTGCTGTCTTCTGGTGGCAGAAAGGCTGGCATTTTGTCACTGGTTTCATTTTTATCTTTGACCAAATACAAGTAATAGGTGGATGTGACACAAAGTCATGCCCCATCCCTGGCAGTGTTCAAGGTCAGGCTGGATGGAGCTTTGAGCAGTCTGATCTAGTGGAAGGTGTCCCTGCCCATGGCTGGGGGATTGGGACCAAATGCTCTTTAAGGTCCCTTCCAACCCTAACTATTCTATGAGTCTATGAAATCGTTAGATTTAGGCCATGTCTGCATAGAGAGTTGTGTGAGATTAAACGAAGGCTTGAATTTAAAATATAAAAACTTCTGCAGTAACTTTCCATTCTGAAGCAGACTTTCAAGGGCTGTCAGTCATCACCAGGCTCTTTGAGTCAGGAATTAACACTCCATTGAGTTAACTGTGGTGCAGCTCACTTGGGTAGCACATGCCATATGATACAGAATTATAACATATTGAGATAGTGGGGTTAAATGGGAGTTAATTGCTTAAAATATGAATGCTGTGTTTCTTGTCAGTCTCCTTCATTCTTTCAGTGTAGTTATTTGTATCTCTGGCTCTCTTCCCAATTTTCCTAGACATCATCTCTAAGTAGTATTTAAAGATTTGGTATTTCTGATGTCTAAATGAATGGCTGAAAATCTCTGGCTGTGTTTTTTCTCTTCAGATGAAGATTTAAGATACTCCTAGACAGCTGTAGTATATTTTTGTTCACCTCATCAATCTCTTAAATATGTTTGTCCCTATGGTTCATTTTGTTTAAGGGATGCCACGTTACGTATCAACTGTGCGAGCCAGACTATGATACTTCGTGGCTCTCAAAGTGTTCCAGGCCTTTTGGATGAATGACTGGCAGCCTGTGGACTTCTGGCAACCTCTTATAGCCAGGCTGTGATTAAGCTTTTTGGAGCAGAAGTCTAGGCCTATTCTTGATTATTCTTGTTGAGATCTTGTACTCGTTGAGATCTTTAACATAAAGCTCTCAGTGGCAGGAAGGAGAGGCTGCATTAAGAGTTTGGGAGCTGCACATCCCAACTGAACTGAAATGAAAAGACAAAGGGTGAAACTTCTGTAATCAGCAGGAGAGGCTGATACACGGTGGTAGTCTTGTGCACAGACCTGTCCACAGCTGTGAGTGCACATTCATTGAAAAAAGTCTCTTTTAGGACAGGGCAAGAATAATTCAAGTAAGGAAGAGGCTCTATTTTATATTTTTTTTCAGTGATGCATATTACTTATTGTTTTTATAATTATGGATGTGTTTGTAGCCAAATCAGTGTGTGAGCAAGGAGGAAATCCCAAAGTCTGGTTTCATATCTGGGTCAGAAATTGAACATCCCTGGAGCTTGGTGTGGGAGATAAGTCAGAATCCAGCATTCTCCAAGTGCATGTCAAGCTGAAGCAGTAAACTTTCTCTCCCCTTAATGTACTTACCTACAGATATAATGCAGCAGATACTTAACTGTGTGCAAGGTGCGCTGTCTTAAGGCAGCCAACTGTACCCACAAGCCAAAATTCCTGCAGCGAAGGATTGCAAACTTCTGGCTTCTGCCTCTTTCTTCCAGACAGGTCTCTATGGCAGGCAGGGGCTTGCGTGAGACTCCTGTATGTGTTTACCAGTCACGGACTCTCTCTCGGGGAAAAGATATCTGCTTGCTTCTTCTGTCAGGGTATCTAAGAGCTGGATCGTGCTTGCCAAGGCACTGAATGGAAAAGAGACAAGTGGACAAGGAGGTTTTGTGGCCAGGGATGAGTTGGAGGTTGAAACAACATCTACCATTTGTCAAGGCAATTTATTTCCAGGCAAATTGTCTTTAAGCTTCTTAAACTATGCTTGGGGCTGTTTGAGTTATTAGTGAAATGCAGCCATTCCCAGAGCTGAAGACACCAACAACATAATAGTATGAAGAAACCCCAGAGTGCAATAACATGAGTGATGCTCTCCAAGTAATACTACAGGATGGATTTAAAATAGGATTTTGAAGCTATTTAATTGCTGTACTAGTTAGCCTGCAGTCATCACCTGTGGTTCTACTCATTGCCATGGTTCAACAGTTTGTCAGCTGTTTGCTTGTGGCATGAGCATTTATAGTCATGCATTGTGGTCATAGCCCTGTTACACCCAGTGGTCTTGTATTGGGTTGCTGTCCTTGTGTTCATGACATAGAAATTTGCATGTTTCACTCTGCTGGTTTAACAGACTGTTTAATTAGGCAGTTTCTAGGCAGTAGTGCCAGGTAGGAATATATCTGCCAGACAGTAACATTGCTGTAGTTTGGCAGTCATAGTGAGTGGGTAACATCAGGTCAACAGCATTAGTCTTCTGCATTTAGTGAAACTGGGGTTGAATGAAGTATCCTGGGAAGGTATAAAGGTATCTAAGTATTAACATTCAGAAATATGAAAACGCCTTTGAACATGTTATGCACTGGAAGCTATAGCAGAATCTGATATACTCTCTATGACAGTCAGTCCTTCAGGTAATCGACGGCATTAAACTACTCCTAGGACCTCAAGTCTGCCATTTTTTTATGTCCTCCCCTCCTCATCTCTTCATCTGCCCTGGTTCTGTAGTTCTGTAATTTATGAGACAGTCTCATAAAATTCCATGGTGGAGTTAGTTGTCCAACTGCCTGTGAACTGCTGGGTATTTGGTGGGGGGTGGGCAAAGGAATAATTTGAAGAGTTTCATGATTCTTCATGTGAATGATTCTCCATCTGAATGTTGGACTGGATTGATTATTCCCCAGTTTAAAATATTTCCCTCATCCATTCCAAGAATAGTAACATTAACCTATTTGTAGGGAACCTGTCACCCAAAACACAGATAGCAAAGAGTTGGAGAGAAGAGGTGGTATTCACCCATAATTTCCAAATGTTATTAGTCTCCAATTACCACATTAAAGGAAAGCCAGGATTATTTCCTGCGTGACTTACTAACCAGCAATAGAGGCTAATTTCAACAGAGGACGTTCACAAAGTTGCTAGACCAATGCTGGTGTTGATGTTTGTATCCTGAACTGGATATAACTGGAGTTGTTCAGTGAACTGGAGTTGGGACTATGAAAACTGTCTTGTTCCTCTCTTTCTCAAAAGGAGAACATGCTCTGCAAATATATTTTGAGAAGTCTTTTGTCCTTTGTGGTGAGATTCAGCACTCGTATAGGCCCCAGATCATCAGGCAAAGTCTCTCTGAGAATGGTCAGTGCTGTCTTGTGCCTTTGAGAGGCACAGGCTGCTTAGGGATGGGGAAGGCAGCATAATATCAGCTTTGCACTCCTAATATTAAGGTAGAAGATCTCCCGTGTATCACGGTGTTCCTGACACTGCCATCCTTGAGATGGTGAAGAATTGAGAGCTGTTATCTGTCATCTATCTGCTTGTGTCCACAGGTTTGCAAACCCTTGAGGTTTCTTCAACCTATCTTACAGGAGAGGGATGGTGTCCTGTGTACCTGACGTTTGAAGAGACCCACGGACTCTTAGGACTGTGTGGGAGTTACCATGTGTATGAGGGTGAAAGTGTAAACTATAAAACTTGTGATGTTCATGCAGCTACTTTCAGTCTGTGTTTGAGAGTCTGTGGCTTGTGTAAGCCATCTCAATTGTGTGTTTTCACTATGTCCATTTTACTATTAAGAAGAGTTAGAAAAATACACATTATTGCTCCAAGGTCAGAATGATCTGTGAGCCTGTAGCCCAAAGCTGTATAGCACAGGAGTCCCAACCTACACAACCCACATAATAGGAGGATGCTTGTCAGTGATAATCTTACTTCTGTCTTTACTTTTTATCCTAGTTCATTTAGTTTCAGCTGCTGAGAGACATGCATTTATTAAGGTTTAAATGTTTGTTTGGACAATGAGAGTGATGGTTGAGAAGCATTCCAGACAAAATGAGGACAGTGCAGCCAGGGACACTGAGTCTCCTCCACACTTGCTCCCTTGAGGTGAGAGATGTAGTATTCATTTTAATGTGTCTGCTTCCTCAGATAAAGGTGCCTTGTGCAAGTAATAGCAAAAGGATGTCATCTTTCAAATGGCCAACAGAAATGGGGAGATAATGCTCTAGTGGCTTCTCTTCTTTTAAAATATGACCTCAGTGAACTGAGCGGTCCTTTTCTTTATGCTCACCCACTTCATCACACCCCTCTTCAGCCCCTGGAAGGAGATGCGGCACTGAAATCAAGACAGGGTGTTGTGAGAAACTATGCTCCTTGTATGGGGCAGCTGAAGAAGTCTAGCATCTGATAGTAATTGATTAGTAAATTAAATTTTAACAACCTAGAGGCTGCATGCAGTCCAGCCCTGCTCCCCTAATATAAATCATTCAGATTTGCAAATATGAAACACATGTTTTCTGTCTGACCTTGTCTTTTATGGAGCAGTAGAGATTGCAAATGCAGATGCTCAGGTTTGTGTGCTTTCTTGGCCGACGAGGCGGTAAATGGCAGCTTTGCTCTCAGAGCACACGTTACATTGACGTTGCTTCGTGAACTGGAGAACAGATATGGCAACAGGCAATAAAGCCGGACTGGATCCTGTTCAAGCAGCTTTGCTCCCTTTAGGCCTTGTTCACCTAGGGCGGGACTGTGACCTCTGATTGAGGATCCAGTCCCTCTCCATTCCCTTCCTTGGGAGGAAGGAGGACACCAGCCACCCCTATACCATGTCTGACAGCAGAATCACCTGCTGTCTCTGCCTGCAGCAAAGTGCAGGTTTTGCCCATTTCCTAGCTGGTTTGGCTTGAACCCAACATCCTGGGAGTGCAAGCAGTCCCCACGCTCATTCCCCATAGCTACAAGCTCCAGCACCAACTCGGGCACTGCCAACACTGCTTACTCTTTTCCCAGAGGTATTTGATGAACCTGCAGTGTCAGTTTTCCCCTTGAGGTCTGAATCTCTCCAGAGGAATCTGGGGCTCTGTGCATACCATTTCTTCCCCTTTTCTCATCGGAAGGGCATGTCCCAGTCTGACATTTTAGTTCCAGTGCTAACTCTTAGCACTGCTATTCTGGAGCTGAAGTGGAGACTGCCTATTTAAAGCCTCAGATCTGCTCAGACTGCAGTCAGTGGGAATTTTCCTATGTAGGTGCTAAGTATTATTCAGTGTAAGCAAAACTTGGCCCATTAGTTTTAACTTTATTTTCCATTATAAATCAAATCCTTTCTCTAACTTTTGCCTAAAGTCTTTCCTCCTAGAGAGGAATTTGGTGTGGCTATGATGTTGCCATGAAGTATTCCAGCCATGAGAGCTTTAAAAGAGTTTTCTTACTTTCTAGATGTCATGTTTCTTAGGGAATCTGACTTGTTTAAAGATCTTTGTGATTTATTGATGTATTTCAACTTAGAGAGTTGTGTTGCTGGTTTTTGGGAGAGCAAATGGATTTGGTACCGAGGCCAACAGCTTTGTAAGTTGAAGTGTTAGCAAAACATCTAATGCTCTCTCTACATCCCTGATGAAGGCATGTTGTGATGCCCATGTATTATAGCTCCTGTCCAGGGCTTAATATGACAGCTTGAAAAATCTTGGTCCTGAGCTTACACCAAAATAAAGCAAGTCCTGACTTGGCAGGGGAAGCTGAGGAGTACTTTCCTTCGGGTGTGTTACAGCACTAGGAAAGGGCACTTCAAGGAAAGGACAGCAGACCTCCTCATTCTTGGTCACACTATCCCATCAGTGTATTGGTCATCATAACACCCTGTGCTGGAATTCAGGGGAGAAAACAGAGACAGTGGGGATGAATGGCAGCAAGGAACCAGAGAACTGAAAATCAGCACAGGCCAAAGGCTGGAGCTGTAGCATCATTTCAACCTTTTGCTTTGAGGAGATAATATTCTTACATAATCACTGAGGACTCTATTGCCTCCTGTACACACTTGTTAATGGGATGGAGCAGTAACGATGCATCAGTGGGATGAAACAGTACCAAGATTCTACAACTGGCTTCTTGTGGTCTGGGTGTTTTACAGTGACCTAACTGCTAGCCTCATCCTTTTGTAAGTCTCCATGCTTGACCCTGCCACACCTCCTTTCCAGATGGAAAACGGCTGAATGGCTAAAGAACTCTAGTCCAATTGACTGAATTGCCTGTAAGTGGTTATAGCACGTTAAATGTGTACCTGCAGCGCACTCTCTGCATTAGCTTTGCATGAAAAGGATTCAGTTCATGTGCTACAAAACCACCCCATAAGGCAAATTGGATTTTGTTAAGAGGGAGATGCTTGGGAAGCTGCTCTCAGTCCTGTGCTTCAGATCTAGACTACAATGCTAACACTGTGGACACACCAGTAACCGGAAAAATAGACATTCAGATTTTACTGCAAAGAGGAGTCCTGAGAGAGCCCTGTGATATCTTTGCACTTAGCAACACTCAAGAATGTTTTGTTCTAAAACTATTTCATAGCCATACGATATCTGGAGAATTGCTTTGAGGTGGGAGGGAATCCTTTAAAGCACTTTGGTTTAGTTGCATGGAGAAGTTTACTTATGTGACTGGTGGTACAGTGTGCAATGAAGCGTTGCTTGGATGTTCACAGATCATCTTAAATCTTAGTTACATTGCTGATCTTTAAATCTTACTGATTACATGAGGGATGTGAAGCTGCCTTTGTGGACTTTTGCCAGCAAGCTTATACTCTTTCATTGCCTTCTTTCTTGTCCAGGATGTTCAGCACCTTTTGTGTGTGTAGCTATGGCTTTTTTTTTTTACTGTTTTTAAAGACTAAAGCTCTCATTTCCAAGCTGATGAAGTCCTTACCAAAGTTGAATGAGACTTTGGAGTAGTAAAGTATATGGTGAAGGTGAAAATTAAATTTTCAGCTACTGAGGGTTTTTACTGTGATTTTTTATCATAACATCCCTGCACTAGCCACTTAATAATAGCGATATATGCTAATAGAATTAATGTACCTTGTAACAGAAGAAGCCCTTTCCACTCATTGTAGGAACATCTTCAGACTATGTCATCATTTCTATTAGAGGGCTACAGTGCATGTAGATACTAATTTTATGTAGGAAGCTAAGTTGATGTACTTTATCCTTCAGAGTAACAGGCTTGCATTATCTGAGATGGTATTTTTTATCACTTCTTGTAGGCTTTTTAACGTGGAGATGTTAGTCACTAATGCCTATTGTAAAAACTAAAAGCTAAGGTTTCTGTATGAATTGAAATTGATGTTAGATGACAGATTCCTCCATTTCAGTGTCATTTCGATTTGTGTGTTGTTACTGTCTGGATGTGGTTTGTAGTTCTGTATTAATTTAACGTAATAGCACTGCAGTTTTTGTTTGTTTTGTTTTGTTTTTTTCCTCTGAGCCAAGAAGTGTTAACAACAGTCTTGGTTATGAACATGGCAGTGCTCTCTAGTGAAGTTCCCATTTGCAGTGATGTTTGCAACCAAGTGACCTTTTATCTTATATTGTGCACAGCCGCTTTTGAAAACAGCACTGCAGTCCATCAATTCTGAGCTGTTCCCCAGCTTACTGCTGTTCCACAGGCTGGCTTCGTCACTCTGCTTCAGCTGACTTCTTTTAATCTAAGCATCATATTCTTTCATTCAGCAAGCAATCCCTTTCTTGCAGCTGCAGTGCCTCCTGTTAAATCTGAGGCCAACTGGAAAGTTGGCTGTCGTGCTTGCTTGGTCCAAAACTGCACTGAGCTTGTGTGTGTCTGGTTGTGAAGGTGATATGGCTGTCTCCAGCTGGATCACAGTGGGGCTGAACCATACTGGGGAGAGGGCATGTTGCCCTGCACAGCACAGCTTAGTAGCTGTTTATGTGCACTAACTGCCAAGATAGAAGTCTGTCTCTAGTATGGTTCAAGATTTTTGAACCTTGCCTTTGTGCAGAGTCCTTGTTAATGCTTTATGGTCACCAGAAGCTGTGGTGCCGGCTCCAGGCAGAGATTGCTAGACGCAGGCTTGTGAAGTTGATCCTGGAGACTGAATTTTTCATGTGAAGAATGAGTGATCTGTGGTCTCTGTGATATCTATAGCTGTTGGTAAGGGTGGCAAATGTGGGACTCCGTCAGCTTGTAGTCTTTCAGTGCCTTACTCGGATATTCCTTTGCAGGTCTGGGTAGAGCCAGCTGTTTGCTGAATGCTTTACACTGCTGACATGAGTCACTGGAGTGCTCTAAAATGTTTATGTCTGGGATTCTCCTAATAAAAGAGACCGCTACCAAGTAGACTCAGTCCATTCACTATATTCTTAAACACTTCCTAAGCAATCTCCCTTGAGGGAACATCAGAGGGTTGGTTTGTTTGTTTATTTGTTGTGATTTTGTTGAGTGGGGTTTTGTTGTTGTTGGTGGTGGTGGTTTTTTTTAATCACAAATGACTTAAAAGTTCTTCATTTGCAGAAAAAGAATCATACTATAAACCTGCCAAAGTAACAAATCTATGCACTAGATGCAATACATATGAACATATGTAGCATACGCAAATATATGCATTGCATTAGCAGATACAGCAATTATTTAATGCAGTGTCACTCAAATATGCTGTGGGATACCATACGGTGCACATGACTAAGCTGTAAATGTGTTTTCCCAAGCTGTGCTACATGGCTGTGAATATCTGTGTTGGCGATGGCTATGTGCGATATCTAATGGGAGAGAGTGCACAGTTTCAGACTTTGGTACAAATAAGACTATATGGAGGGGGGGACTTCACTGCTGAAGGCTACCATATTGTCACCTTTCTTATTAATTAAGGCTGCTATTAACATTTCTTTCCTCAAAAGAGAGACTTAAATGTGTAGTGCCAGCCTCACATCCCGCCCATTCCCCCAGTTTATCTGAGGGCACAAAATTCCTACAACAAGTTTACTGATTTTCTTCTGTAAGGACCTTGAAGATAGCAAGTTGGTTATGGCCACAGCTGAGCTGGGATCAGCCATCCTGCTGTGACGGCAGCGAATTACACTATCTACGTGAAGTTGTTCTTTCTGTTGTATAATTACTCATATACCCAAATTTATGTGTATTTTCCCCTTTTTATTCCAACCCCTGGGGAATTAGGGAGTTAAATGTTCTTTAATGTCAGCCCAATTGTCTGAAACTTCTTTGAGTGTGAACTGGGGTGTCCCTGGGAGAGGACTGGAAGTCTTCCAAACTCATAAGACCTGCAGACTTAGGGAGCTGTTGCACACAGTTTTTCAAAGTGGATTTCTTTGCCAGATCTGAAACAGATTAGAGATCATTGTGATGAAAGCTAAAGGAGGCTGAATGGTAAAGAAAATATAACAGCTGCTGGAACATGCAAATGTGGGGTCAAAGCTGTACATGACTGCGCAGAGATCCAAGTAATAGAAATTCATGGTCTAAGACTCACTGAAATTATACTGATTACAGGACTGTGCAATGTAATTTATTTAAATAAACTTGTATATAGGACATTAAAACCTAAGTCTTTTTATAACCTTGTCAAATCTACATGCAGTTGTTGTCTTTCAGGTACTAGTTTGTGCCATTTCCTTCTGATCCTAGATAGTACCAGGCCTCAAAGCTTTCTTTGCCTTTCCTTCTGTGTGTGCATCTGTCTAATGCTCCCGTTGACTTGTGTATTTCAGAGAAAGGCCTGTCTGGTGCTTGAATCACTTTCTGTTGTCATTACAAGATGATGCCAGCCACTTCATATAGATATTGGGCTGAACTGTTCATTTGGCTTTAGCTGGGACTAGCTCTACTATTTCACATTAAGTCTTACTGATCTGGTTTATCTTAGAACATGGCAGATGCAAACAAAGTATTTGCTAGTGGTGAGCACAGAGGCATTCAGCCATACAAGCTTGCTGGCTCTGGAAGTAAGCCTGAAAGTTAAATAAGCCAGGAGATTGGGCAACTCCCCCTGCTAGCCCTGGAAAAATGCTTGGCCAAAAAGGAGATCTGGGTTTCTCTTCCCAGTGCAGCCTCTTTGTTAAGCTCCTAGAAATCCTGGGAGTGGGTTCCAGCTCAGCTGGATAGTCTCTGGAATCCAATTAAAAATAAGCAAACGTAGCAGTGTCTACTTTCCCTGCTCTAGCTCATTCCTGTTTTGGGGTGTTGCATCCTATCTCCAGGATGCTAAAGAAGCATCCACTTTTTCCTTGCTTATTGCAATGCATCCATAAATATTACATTTCCCTCTCTAAATTACATTTAATTTTTTATCGAGGTTATTTCAAAAGAGTTAGAAAGCACAAGTACAATCCATATATTTGCTTTTCTCTCTGTTTCCTTATAACATCTCTTGCTTATTCAATTACCAAGGTTGATCTCTGGGAGTCTGGAGAGACTGTGCCTGTCTCCAGTGAGAGCCAGACAGCTTTACCTGAGCAGGGTTTTGCTTACCTTATAATTTTACCTTGTCATGTTACTTGTAATTCAGCAGCTCAGAGGTCGCTTCTGCCTTATGTTACTGACGTACCAGAACAAAAAGGATGTATTTGCATGACTCACAAACCCCGCTTTTTCTGTAAACTTCAATTATTTTCTGTGTGGTGTTTGCCTCATGCAGTGAAATCATAGAATCATGGAATTATGGAATAGTTAGGGTTGGAAAGGACCTTAAGATCATCTAGCTCCAGCCCCGCTGCCATGGGCAGGGACACCTCCCTCTAAACCGTGCCACCCAAGGCTCTTGTGTTCCTGGCGCAATTTCTTTATCCCACTGGTGCAGAGCTGTAAAGGCAACCTAACCTTCAATGACTGAGGCTCAGCCACTGCTGCAACACATGGTACTTTTAATCCCACCACTTGATTAGGTGCTGAATTGTGTCCAGAGAGGCATATACGATAATTCAGTTAACTTGAGTTGCCCTGTTTTGGGAAAAAAAAAAGATAAAAAAATAACTAAATTTAACCAAACAACCAAACCAACCAACGCAAACAAAACCAACAAAACCCTGAAACTGGAGAAATTATGTCTTGGACCTGTTCCCTAAATCCTACTTTTATTCTGGGCCTTACACCTCTGTTAGGTACTTTAAGTAAGCAAACTTCAAGCTTTTAAATAATATGTTTTCTAACAGTGTCGTAAAAGCCTCTAAAGAGTTTTTTAAGTCTGCTGATACTGAAGATATGAAGAGGGAAGGCATTTCTTCAATAGCTCTGCAATTATGCTGGCTAGACAGTTTTACTCCATTCGACCCCCGTCAAACTCAGTGTCTGTTCTGAGGAGGTTCACATAGTTCTTGTAATGCTGTCTTGTGTTGACTAAATGTTTGGACCAGGATCATCCCAGGCCCAGGAGGGTTAATGCTTTGTGCTGTGATGGCAGTACTGAGGGATGGCTGGAGGGTGGAGAAGCACCCTGGAAGAAAAGGCAAGGGAGTTGCCATCCTGCCAGCCCACTCACCGCCTCCCTGCTCCCCTGCCCATGCCATCATGTCTAGACTGCATGGGACAAGGACTCTGAGCTCAGCCCTTTCAAGTCAAGGAAAGCTTTCATTGAGGGAATTTTGCCTCAGAGATGAATGTGGGCTGAAACATCCAGTGGGTTTATAAGCATTTGTATCCTTAGTCCCTCCATGCCCGTATTTTGCTGGCTCAGGGCACAGAGTGGGTCAGTGCTTTGGGACATTACTGCTACTGGCTGGCAGCTGGACAACTTGTATCTCATGAGGAAATTTCTCTGCTATTTCAGAACTGGTTTTGTTCTGATCTGGGGTGAGACACACAGCTCCAAAGAGTTTTATGGGACAGGAATGCCATAAAAAGTTGAAAGCCAAAAATAACTTTTTCCCCCTCCCTCTTTTCACCTCCTACCCTCCAAGCCAATATTCACTCAGGGCATGGAAGGGAAGGGAGAGACATGCAAAGACTGTCAGAAAGAGCAATGGCTGTAAAACTTTGGGGGAATGGGCTGCAGTGTCTGGTTTGCTTGCTGAGTTCTGAAGAATTTCATCAGTAATAAAACTTCACCCCGCAAATGTTGTTTTTGACAGAGCTGTAACTCCTGTTGAAAACCACTCTCAGACATTTTATCAGCTGTAATCAGCACCTGGATAGATTTAAGAAGTAATAGCTACATCTTGAATGTAACCAGCACTCTCTGCACGAATGAAGTTTGGAGAAATAACACTTCCCCAGGAGATGGAGCACGAAGATGATAGTGTGTTACAGATGTCTTTAAAAACAGTGTGATACAGCCAGGGAGATATTAAGTAGAACAGTTTCACAGAGAACCATCAGAGCACAAAGTGAGACCTAGAAGCAAGGACCGCAGGATCAGAATGGGTTGAGAAGGACTGCTGGAGGTCCCAGTGCAGCCCTCGCTAGGCAGGACCAGGCTCATAGTAGCATTAGCTTGCTCGGGGCTGTCTGGCTGAGCCTTGAATGCCTCTATGGATAGTGTCCCACAAGTTTTTTGTGTCCCTTGTGGTAAAAAAAAAGAAATTCTCCTATCTAGTGGGAATCTCCTGTGTTTCAACTTGTGTTTGCTGCCTCTTGTTTCATTGCAGCACACCCTGGAGAAGAGTCTGGCTCCATCCTCTCTACAGCCGTTTATTAGGTAGCTGAAGATAGCAGCTATCTCTCCCTTTAACTACCCCGGGTCTCTCTGCCTATTCTTGTTTCTTAACACTGCTTAAAGTTTTATATTGCTTCCAGTGTCTAGATCTGGGGTCAGGAAACAGCATTAAATGTAGTTTTGTCCCACAAGCTGCATCCCACTGAGCAGCCAGGCAAGTGCCAGAACTGGGAAGAGAGTGTGTGGGAGAAGGGGTGTCATGGGGAGAGAAGGGGACTTCTGTTTTAGACCTTTGGGTTGATCAGCATAAACCTTTTCTCTGGCCTGGAATTGAATTGCACTAGGTCTTGATTGTAACCGTCTGGAAACTTGTGTTTGTAATCATTGCTGGAAGGGGTCAGCTTTTATGCTTCATAATGTTCTTAAGAGGTGCAGTACAGTCATGTCTCATATGTACCCTTTCTATAGAGTTTGGGTTTAGGGTTTTTTTCCATTTTCTTTTTCCCTGGTGTGGATATTTCTCAGGAAGTGCGCATGATGGAGGACTAGGTGTAATAGTGTAGCAGTAGAAATAGTCTGCTGGCTGACTACAGTGGCTCCACGTGGCTTTTGATCCTTTGTTAACTGTCTCTCTGCAGCTGTGTCATTGCAGAAGGTGATCCTGTGGAGGGAGGGATGGGTTTCTGCAAACAGGCCCTGGAAGTTTGACTCCACTTGTATGCTGGTTGGTGACTGTGAGAGAGGGTGGAGGTCTAGGGGTGCTTTCCAGAAACAGCAAAAATAATGCTTGCACTGTAGGTCAGAGTTCAGTTTCTATTCCACCGGCTGCAAGAGTGTACTTCAGAAAAAACCCAAGCAACTAAATCAAAAATCCCAAAGAAATCTTGAATTGTACTGCTTTTGACATCTGAACCACTTCACTTCTGGTTTTATGTGAAAGTGGGATATAAGTTACTGTTGCTTTGGGAATCCGTACTTCAGATTTTGACTTCTCTAAGTCTAATTTCTTAATCTGACTGTTCCATTAACCACATAAATTGAATGAGGCTACAAACACCTGCAAGTAAATGACTTAATTGTTATGTCAACAACATAAGCATGTATGGATGGCTTTTTAAATGGCATGAAGGACCAAATCTTCCCCCAAATGGCTTGGAATCTAACTGTGCAAATGAAAAACTTCTTGCCAAGTCTTGCTTAAACATAGCACACTTATTTTTATTGCAAAAAAAAAAAAGAGAAGTGAATTGCCAAGGTTTATTTCTTCTTCTTTAGGTGATGTCATTAAACTCCACTGACAGGGGTGGTAAGAGAAAGGGAACCCATGTCCCCATTACACAGCCTGTCTCTGGTAGTGTCTGCCTGTCTGAATGTCAAGTGCACCTGGACAGAGGCCTGTTCTCCATCAGTCTTGGTACCTTTGTGACAGTGATGCTGGCTTCCACAGCAAAGCTGTACACCATACATCCATAGCATCTGTAGGGTTAAGAAAGGGCAGCTACAGTGTGGAGTCCTTGTCAGCTCTGTGTATGTGCAACTAACTTTGTTACCTCTAGTAGCTGTCCCCCATCTCAAGCTCTCTAAAGCTCTTTCCCTTCCAATTTCCTGTTTGCTGCTGCCTCTTTCTTTGTGGGACTTATATGAGTTAGCAGTTATAAACACAAAAACATGGTGGTTTTAATCTGTTGATTGAATTTAACTGCAGTCCATGGGAAACATGTTTTTGAAAGTCATACTCTTGAGTGTTGGCTCAAGCTGACTCACAGTGTCTAAATCTTGGTAAAATGCAGCCAAATCGTGTTGTTGATTAGGAACAACAGTCCTTGATCTATTTTGATCCATCTTGATAGGTTTCATAAGCACAGGTTTGGAAAACTGATGAGAGTTAAAAAAAAAGCTCCAGTTCATCGTCAGCAGCAGCAAGACGCAGTGTACTGAGATCTGGCTAACCTCTCTGCTTTGTGGACTTTCCAGATGAATTTGTAGTAGGGAAGGAGGCATGGTTTTGGAAATAGGTGCTGCCAGCTGAAACAGAAAGCACAGTTCTGTAAACACCAGTGGTTGCAGTTGGTTTTTTTCTCAGAATTAAAACGAATGTTTCTTCTTTAACAACCCCTCATATCTGGTCACCTTTGCATTATTTCTCCATGTTATCTGTTGCCATAGTATCTAAATAATGATGCCAGCATGATTGGACATGAGTGAAACCGTACATTTTTGTGTGTTTACCTGTTACTTGGACTAATAATGACAATATAATGGAAAGCTGCACCAGATGTCTAAAAGTAGCAGGGCTGAGAACTGTATTTGGGTGAGGCTATTAGCATACACAAATCTAGGTCCACCCTTGAGCTCCCTCATCGACTGTTTGGGCTCCTTGCATGGTCAATGGAGAGAGTTGCCACAATTCAGAACATGCATGAGCTGGCAGCCTGCTTTGCCCCCAGCCATATAGGGAGCGTGAACATAAGTGTTAAACCTTTGTTCCCTCCTCCGCATATGTTTGAGTGAGTTTTTGTGGGATTGTTTTGGTTTTGTTTGGGTTTTTTGTTTGTTTTGCTCTGTATATTTTTATTGTCGTTTTCGTAGCCTTACTGGAACTTTTTGTGCTAAAGGAAGAAAAAATTATGGGATCTTATGAAAAATATTGAATAGCTTCATTTTCTTTCTGAGTGCTTCATCTCACTAGTATTCTTGTGCCTATTCTGCCTTGGAGACGATCCATATTCTGCAAAATACTTTTCCCTGAAAGCAAACACAGCCTGCAGGTTGAGGGAGGGAGGAAGTTTTGTCCCTGTGGCCTCTAGGGAAATGCAGAGGGGATGATGACATGTTGTCCTCAGGGCAGTTTGTTCCCTTGTACCAGAGACATGGGCTCTCACTGATGAACTTCCCCACCAGTTGCTGTGTGTAACTATGATCTGTTATTATGATGTGCTGCTGCCAAATGACAAAAGCTTCTCTTCAACAAGTGACCGCAGAATATGTGTGTGTATTTCTTCTTCCAGATACTGTGTTGAACTGCAGCCCCAAACACAAGTAAAATAGTTGTCCTTTCTTGTCCATGTGACCTATATTAATATTAAAAGATGAAGTGTTGTAGCAAATGAAGGTTTACAACTGTTCATACATTGAATAGTTCTGATGGGAGCCAGTGCATGACTAGGAAGGGCAAACTACAAAATCAGTGTATCCTCTACAGGGCACTTTTAAAGAAGTTAATTCATTTGCTTGTTTTATTGCATTTATTTAGCTAGCTCCTGACCTGCAAGGCAGAAAAGCTCTTTCTTGAGTCACTAAAATAGGTTTGCCCCTTTCAGGTTGGATGGGTAGTCAGCTTGATCTACAAAATCCCTTCATGCTTTTCCCCATAGCTCATGCTTTTGCCTTTGGGCGTGGAGGACACCTCAGTGTGACGAGCTGCCAGGAAATGCTCCTTGTGTTGTTCAGAGGTAGGTAGCTGGGAAGATGCCATTTTCACTGCTCTGCATGCCTTGCTCTTTACTTCATGTCAAGGAGCTTGAGCTCAGTGCCTGAGTATCAACAAACCTGGCCACAGACCAAAAAGGACTCTACCTTAGGCTGTGGGTGTTGAAATTGGATTTCCCAGGCTGCAGCCAGGACAGTCAATTCAGAGGTGTTTCCTACAATGTTCAGCAGAAGGTGGCACCCCTCTTTGGGGTTGGCCACTTTGGGTGGTGCCCCCAGTCTCTGCCCAGGACACCTTAAGTAAGTGGTCAGCATAGGGAGCACTTCCCTGGATATCCTTGGGAGGAGAGACAGGGCCATTCCAATCAGTGCTTGATCAGCTTAGAAGGAAAGGGATGGCTGGAGCAGGGGAAAAGGGAAGTGCGAGGATTGTGCTCTGAGCATCCATCTTTTGCTTCTGCACAGCAGACTCAGCATCTGTCAGACACCCTGTCATTTGGACCCTCACCAAGACCACCAACAGTTTTTAACTGTATTTTTTTAACAGCTGAAAGTAGTTGAAGTAGCTACATAAATCCCACAGCCCTGGATGAATGGCTGTGGAGTCTCTCTAGGCAAAACAAGCAGGAGAAATATTACTTCATCAACAAAGTAGTAAGGATATGTTTTGAATCCATACATCATGAGCTAATTACAGGATGGGATGACTACTGCAAAAGAAATAGCACAGATGATGGATAAACATCAAAAAGGATGATTCAAGAAGACATCTGAAATGCATTTTGTCTCCTCGTTCACACAAATGACCTTCAGTCATTTTGTTTTGCACCTCTGTACCTTGTGCTCTGTTAGGTTTCCTCAGTTCTTTAACAGTGTCTGCTTTTTCACAGTGGGAGTACAACAGTGCCATTTCAAAGGAGAGCCTTTGCTCGACCTCTCCTGGTGCCTTGTGCTAGTGCAGGAGTGGGAGCCTGCCGGGGCAGGGAGTGCTTGGAGCTGTAGCTGGGCTGCGACCACTGGGGAGGAGGTTGGGCTCGCTGATGTTAGGAGCTCTGCAGCCAGGCCCTGGCAGCAATGAACTTGCACAGATTTTTAAGGGGCAGTGAATGGGACCTGAGAACCGGCACACATCAGACTTGATGACAAGGGACAAGAGCTCAGCACTGAAAGCCACATTATTCTCATGAGGCACAAGAAAGAGAATGAGCAGAATCAAGCCATGCAAAAGTGATAATTTTTGTCCTCGAGATGCTGCTTTGAAGCAGATTTAAGTAATAGACTGTTTATTTGGCCAGGAAAACAATTGGTAGAACCATTCCTTGAGTTTTTGTCTCATCTAAATATTTATTCCTTTATATGTTTGTTTTCTGTTTGGTTTATTTTTGATTTTTCTCTTTTTTCCTTCCCCTTTGAATAACAAGGCCAAAAGTAGTTTCATTTGTATTTCAGCTCATCCCCTAATGTCATCAGTAGCGAGTGCCCATGCTTGTGCTCAGCAGATGGTGAGTTACGGACTAAGAATCAAGATAAATGAAAGCACCTTTGTGTACCCCATTTGCCTCTTTGCAGGCCAGGTAACATGGTGTTTTATCACACTTGGAGTATCTGGAGCTCCTCCTTGTTTTGTGACCTACTTTGAGGGAGTGTATTTTCTACCTTTAAAAGGTATCTTTAGAAGGGTAGAATCCTTCCCCTTTGTAAAAGAGTAACGTACTATTAAATTTTTGCCCTAACCTTCCATGTGCCTCCTTTTCAAACTCAGGGGTATTTATATTTGGCCTCCTCTTTTCTGCCTCTGACCCCGCCTCTCCCCAGTGTTGGTTAAAACAGGGAGGATTTTATAGCTGGATGCATATGTAGTTAACGCACTGCCTTGACCTCCAAGGCTTAGCCTCTGCTAAACTTTGTGTTATGTATTTAGAGATGTCAGCTGAAAGGGTTCATTAATATTTTACTGCATTACCTCACTCTGGCTGCCACTCATTAAAAATGTGCTTGCCCTGAATGTTTGTTGCGGGAGTCTGATGGTCACGTCCTCACGAGTCTGTGCCTGCTGGCAGCTCCCTCTTCCGCCCCAGCACAGGCTGCAGGAGGCAGCAGCTTGAAAAGTTAATAACAGCTAATGCCGCAGTCCGGTGTGACTCAAAAAGAAAACACACATGTACACACATGCACACCCCCACGTGCTCAGTGTCCCTGTGTTTGACGTGCACACTGAACATACAAGAGTAGATGCTAAAATTGTGTAGCTGGCATTAGGTGGCATCCAGCAAAGTAACAACACAGCTGGGCTGCCTCAGGCCCTGTGAAGATGTCAGATTCCTCACAGTAAGACCAGATTCCCTCTGAAAAATCTTAACCATCCCATCAAGGCCTTTGAAGGAGGTTTGTTGTTAACCCCATAGCACTGAGAGGTTTATGCTAGCAGGAGATCCTCATGCTTGCAATTGTGGTACCCCATATCTAATGGTGCTGAAGGTGATGAGAAAGGAGCAGGAGAAGGAAATGAAAGGACTACACGTGATGTTACGAGTAAGGGGAAGCAGGAAGAGATGATTATAATACATCTAAGCTCTGTGTGTGACATGTCTCCCTTTAGATAACCAACCCTGGCTTGGGCTCATGATCTGGTGAGTTCAGAGCCTGGCCAGGGACAGGGTTGGGATTTTTATTTCCTGCATTTTGCTGGTCATAAGCATATAAGTTATTTATTTCTGCATATCAATGAGGGAGAACATGCTGGATTACTCTTGACAGAGGAAAGTCTGCAGGTGTCCTGGTCAGTCATTGTCCAACTAGTTAACTAGTCTTTTCCATCGCAAAAGATTCTTTTTATTTGATTTCTGTTTTAATAACAGCTCTAAATAGCAGTCAGTGCAACTGGCTTAGAAGGTGCTTCTCAGGCCAGGAGAGACAGGGAGAGGTGTTTGGTGACCACTTGTGTGGTTTTTATTTATGCAGCCCATAGAATCATAGAATCAAAGAATCTTTTAGGTTGGGAAAAGCCTTTCAGATCAAGTCCACCAGTTAACCTAGCACTGCCAAGTCCAGTACCAAGCTACGCTCATGACTTCTAAATACCTCCGGGGGAGGTGCATGTGTAAGCACACAGATTTCTAAATAGAGCTGTGGAAAACAAACTGCAGCTGAACACTGCTTCTCCTGTTTTCTGACATTACGTCAGGACCATTGATGGGCCTAACGGGGAAGTAAATGCATCCATAGGCTGGGAAAGAAAATCAGGTTTCTTTTATTCCCTGCGGTCTGGGGGAACAAATGCTGGTGGTGATTCTGCTATGTTGTAGTAAGAGGAAAAAAGTAAACAGTTTAGGGATTTTGTTTTGTCTCTTTGAATGGCTAAAGGAGTGGCCAACATAAATGTGGATTTTAGGTACACAACAACTTAATCCATGTCTTGGGAATGCAGGTGTAGTCTGGCTGGAGAAGCCTGCCTAGCCATTACTCCTACCATGAATTCAATCCTATTCCTCCATTCCTTAAGAAAAAGCTTCTGCTAAGTGCAGATGTTTGTTCTTTGGTTGGTTGGGTTTGTTTTGTGTTTGTTTGGGTTTTGGTTTGGTTTGGTTTTTTGGGGGCAGGACTTTTTCCAGTGAAAATCAGATGCCTACAGGTTTCATATGGATGTCCCTGCTCTGCCTTGCCTATTAAAGCAGTGTTGCACAGGTCAGCTGGACAGGAAAAAATGACCTAGGCCCTGTGTTCAACAACAGGGATCACTGAGGGAAGTGCAGGGTGATGCTCACCACTACCACATGGTCGCTGTAAGAACTGTTGTAACCAAAACATGATTTCCACAGTGTAGTGGAAAAATGAAAGCTTAGCACTGTGAGTGAGTCAGTGCTGCCAAACATGAGGCTAGAGAAAACTGGGTCCTCCTTCAATTCAGTGTTTGATGCAGCAGAAACCACCTGGCTTCTCTAGAAGAGGGTCAGGATGAGAATGTGTTTTCTGTCAACACAGTGCTGACAACCATGATGGTCTTTTACCCTTCTGGCTAATGAGTGCTGCCTCTTACAGAGGCAAAGTATCACCTCACCTTTTACCATGCCAGAAAATTAGGTTAAAAAAACCAACCCAAAACCCAAACAAAAAACCAGCAGCTGCTTCAGTTTAAAAGGTGAATTTCTCTGGGAAAGTGAAGTGAGGAAACAGAAAGCAGTGTTCAGCTTCGGGTCTAAAGGAAGCTGGAAAGGGACTTTTTATAAGAGCAAGTAGTGATAGAAGAGGGAAATGGCTTTAAGCAGAAAGAAGGTAGACTTAGATTAGATATTAAGAGGTTCTTCCCTGTGAGGATGGCGAGGCACTGGCACAGGTTGTCCAAGGAGCTGTGGCTGCCCCATCCCTGGCAGTGTCCAAAGCCAGGTCAGTCAGGGCTTTGAGCCACCTGGTCTAGTGGAAGGTGTCCCTGCCCATGGCAGGGGGGCTGAAACTGAATGATCTTAAGGTCCCTTCCAACCCAAACCATTCTATGATTTCATGACACCCCTGGCCACCCCTGGCCACTGAGCTGTTTGCCTTTTTCCTATAGGCGTGAAACTGAGGCAGAAACTGCCGAGGAGTCCATTTTCAGGTGGTGTAGTTTAAGAGAGAACGGTAATTGGGAACAGATATGAATTTTTTTACTGCTGACATGGAGGAACATAACAGGATAGAACCGCTTTACCTGGAAGGGATCTATAATGATAATCTAGTCTAACTTTGTGACCAATTCAGGGCTGATCAAGTTAAAGCAAGCATGTTATTAAGGGCATTATCCAAATGCCTCTTAAATACTGACAGGCTTGGGGCCTTGACCACCTATCCAGGAAGCCTGTTCCAGGGTTTGACACCGTCTTGGTAAAGAAATGCTTCCTAATGTACAATCTAAACCTTGCCTGGCACAGCTTGGGAAAAGCTTTGGAAACATTAAAATACCAAGTAGTCCTGTAAAGGAAAGTAAAACTGCTGATGTTCATATAAAAAAATGGTTTTTTATTTTAAGGCTGTTTCCTCTTTTCTTACCTAGACTTATTCCACTGGAGAGCTGCTCCTGTATTGAACAAACCAGGAACGAGTCCTAAAACCTGGGAAAATATAACCACAAGGATCTGGGCTCTTTCTAAATTCTGACCTGGCAACTTTCTAAGAGGACATTCAATCCCATCCATCCAATTCAGTATAGGTAAGGGCTTATATTATCACCTTTGAGCCATAATTTCCTGATTACAAGAGTGGAAGAGGGAAATCAGAACTTTTCCCTGGCAGTGCACAGCTCTGAAAAATTGGAGACAAGAGCTTACTAAAGTATGTTTGTAGGCACAAGTATTTCTGTATAACTATACTGTTGCTTTGGACTCAATGACTTTATTCTGTCATTTTGGAGGTGGCTGTTACAGCAGCCAGTATACTGCCATTGGTAAGCTACAGTGTCTCTGGAAGAATCCCAATACCGTGCCATAATTCAGGTTGTAAGGGAACTCGGAAGCCTTCAGGGCAAACATCCCTTTGCAAAGCATGGCCGGTTACAACAGGTTGCTCAAGGCCTGTCCAGTTTGACTACCCTCATGGTGAAAACAATTTTCTTTATATTTAATCAGACTCCCCCTTGTTGCAACTTGTGTTTGTTGCCTCTTGATTTACTGTGCAGCTCTGCAGAGCTTGGCTCCACCTTTTCTGTACCTTGCCATTAACTAGCTGCAGACATCAGTATGCTCTCCCCTTGGACTTCCTTTTGCAAGCTGAAGAAGTCCAGTTCCTTCAGCCCTTTCTCACACATCATGTCCTCCAGCCCTCTGCAAGACTCAGCCCAGTATGTCCTTGTCTTTCTTTCACTGTAGACCCCAAACCTGCATGTAGCTCTCCAGGTGTGGTCTCACAAGTGCTGAATAGAGAGGACTAATAAATTCCCTTAGTTCCAGCTGTGCTTTTGTAAATGCAGCCCGTTATGCTGTTGGTTTTCTTTGCCTCAAGGGCACACTGCTGATGTATGTGCAACTCCCAAGCCCCAGCCCTGGCTCTTTTATTGTAAAGCTGTTCCTTAGCCACCCACCTAGTTTGAATAGCTGTATGGGGTTGGACTGCCTCAGATGCAGGACACTGCATTTGTCTGGGTTGAACTCCATGAAGTACATGGCAGCTCATTTCTCCAGCACCTCAAAGTTGACCCTGAAAGACATTCCTGCCCTCCCTGTAACAACTGCCCAGCCCAGGGGCCAGGAGGGCAGCTGACATAGCATTATCACAAACCTCCCTAGGCCCAGATTTGCTGTGGTCCACAAACTTGCTGAACACTCCTGTCATGTCCTTCAGGTTGTTAGAAAAGACACCAGATGGTACCGGACCCAATATTGATTCCCTGAAGAATGCCACCAGAATCTGGCTGCCAGTTTGACTTTATCTGGACAGTTGGACTCAAAGGATGGCCATCAGCAGCACACTCTTTACCCGTTGTAGTTAGTTAGCTATCCAGTCCATGGCGCCAATTTGACTATAGGTTGTTTTAAAAAAATAAAAAAACCAACAGAAGAATCCCTTTATTGTCAAAGTTCGGTCAATCATGAAAGGAAATGAGCAGCACATTTCTGCGAAGCCCAAGTATCTGTACAGCTCATTCTGCAGATAGGTTGTTCTCACCAGAAAGGAAGTGAAGGACCAGGAAGGGAGCCAGGACCACCTATAGCCAGCGTATTTCTGCTGGCTGGTACCTTTAGAAACACATTACACCCTTCACACTTCTCCTTCCAGTGCTGCTTTCCTTAAAATTACTGAACACCCAGGTGAGGATCCATCTAACCAAAAAGGACATTTTAGCATCCCTGTTGGATCCTGTATGTTTTGATTTTGATTCATAGGTCCTATGGAAGAAATGGAGCAAAACTCTCCACTGAGGAATGCTGTATGAGCAGCCACCTTTCCATTACACTTTGGAGGAAATCAGGTTGTCTTCCAGTGAGTTCCAGTCACCAAATGATTTTATTGTTACAATATGATTAAGCGATTTTTATTTTGTGCACTTCATGGTGCTCAAAATGTTAGTTTTCACAGTATAGAATGGATGCGACAGCATTTGTCACAGAAGCACTCAGCAGAGTATGTTGCAACTTCATTTAGTTGTCCTGTTTGATGAAGTTCTTCAGTAAGATGTGCCAGTAAATGATGTATTAGTTTCTTTCCGGTGATTAACTAATCATTCATATAATAAATAGCAGCTAACTACAAGAAAGAGATTTATTTGTCACAGAGTTAGAAGAATGTCAAACTTTTCCCATTTCATGTAAAAAGGCAGAGGAAAAAATACTTCTAAAATGACTTTGCAACATGTGCTTTATTTTAAGTCATTACTGAATCAAAACTACACAGTATACCCTCTTAACATACCCTACCCACTCAATGATTTTTTTCTCAGTAATTTTTTTAACATGGAATGAAACCTACATTGCAATTGTAAATTTTCATGCTACAATGTTCTCTAATGAGCCATTCGTCTCACTAATAATAGCAATTTAAGAAAAAGGCCATTTTTCAAGGTCATATGTATGTTTATATTTGGGAACTTAAAAAAACCCCGTCTCGGATGTAAAAATGTGACTTAGAATATGTAAACATTTTTGTATACCTGAAACACTGGAAGAAGAATATCAGCTAACAGCAAAACAAGGGTTGCCTTAAATCATCGAAATGGGAAAAAGCATGTCATGGGGAGCAGAGAGAAGCACACACTATTCAGTCTTTAAAGGGTTATAAGAAATGAAGTAGCTCCTTAGGTCATTGAATTCACTTTCTTTTCTCACCTAATGGAAAGCAGTAACGTTGAAGAGAACGGCCCAGCAGAACACCCCAATAATTCACCATAATTATTCTAGCCATTAATTAACCTTGACAAAGTGTCAAGTTTCAGTTGCTTTTTTTTTTTTTCCTGAGAAAAGTCATTGATGTTTGGTTGAAACGTCTTCTGTGGCTGTACAAATAAAATAAGGCATTTAAAGAGATTGTTATTGTTTTCTTTTTGCTAACAGAGGCTTGTCCACAGTGTCCTTTGTACATCAAAACCTCTGATTTCTACAAATGGGTATGGCTAGAATGTCTTCAGTTCCCACTGTGGCTCTGGGTCTTGGGTGTCCTGAAGGCTAGTCAGCGTCCCATTACTGTAGCTTGAAAGTCAGTGATGTACAACAGCATATTGCACAATCCAATCTGTATGGCTCCAGAAAGGTTTAAGAAGGTACACTGGAGTCACCTGTGGGTTCACTCCTTTCTTTTCTCTTTAAGTTGTAATGATTGTCTGGAAAATTAAATTAGCCAGACAAAGATGCAAACATTTTGTTGATTAAATTACAAAGCAGTCCCCAGATTGTAGAGGAGTGGCACGTTAAAAACAACAAATCATCCAACCTTCTTCACTGTTGAGCCTTTATTTGAAAGGCAGCATAGATTCCTAAGGCCGTAGCTTCCAGGACTCCTTCAGTGGAAAATCATTGCTACCTAACTATAAAAGGCTTAGCTCTTAAGAGAATATTGTGCTTTTTTTTCTTTTTCTATTTCCCCTTTAAAATTCAGATGAAATTAACTTGATTCGCAGTGTGACATCAGAGATCAATTAGTTTTTTCCCTAGTCCACTTGATCATAGTCTCTGGTGAACGATACAGGAATATTAGTTTGGCATACAGGTCTTCTTCTAGTTCCAGTTCTCCAGTCTCTCGCACTAAGAAAATGTCAGTACACAACTTCAAGATTCGGTCTACGTTGGGCAGCTCCTCAAACATGATGGAGTGAGAGATCCCACTGAAGAATTCACGGACGAACTTCCCTATCACGAGGACAACTGAGGCATATAGTCCCATGATGCTGGAAAGAAAGAAAGAAAGGAAAGAGTTCAACTCATGCCTTGAAAAAAGTCAGTCAAGCATGAGGAAACTCATCTACATGGCTTAGTGTAGACTGTCAGCTGAGTGAACCATAATTTCTAATTAGGATCTTCTTTCTGTTGTGCTGCAAGATAAAGGACAATAAGGTCTCTTCGAACACCACACAAATCTGGGAACATAAATAGCTGAGGCTGCTGACTTAAATGGTTTAACCCCAGTTACTGATGGTCTCATGTCCTGTCTGCTACAGCTTGGAAGTCAGAATAGGAAATCTGATAACTGTTGGTTGCTAAAGTCAAATTATCAGGTTTCATATATAATATTTTTTGTTATTAAAGTATGTGTAAGTGGTGACAGACTATGTTTACTTGTCCTCCCCTGAGAAGTACCCTGGAGCTCTCCAAAATCATTCCAGAAGGGCATTATCTCCTGGGAAGGCACACTCTTCTGCCTTTCTCTGTCTGTAGAGATGTATTTCATGACTGTTTCACACCCAGAGTCCTGCCTACAAGTTGGTAAGGTCCCCAAAACTGGGCAGACCTTGGGCAGAATTTGACCTGTAGCTAAGCCAACATATTTTACATGACTTTACTTCAATAAGAAATTGGTGCAAAGGGTGCTTCTGCCTTTTTTTCCTACTGTAGATCAGGTATCAAGAATAATATCATTCCTTACAAATATGAAGCTTTCTATAGGTAACGTTAATAGACTCCTTTTCAAAATGGTCTGATGTTCAAACACTACAACAACAAAAAAGAAACAAATAACCCCCTCCAACCAGCAAATAAGGTCACCTCTATTTCTATCTATCTCATCTATATTATTTTAATTTTACATAAATATTCCTTCTTACCCATAACCAGCCAAGAATCCAAGGCTTGGTGGACTGACTTTATCACTGAATATGAAGAGTTCAAGACTCTCTTCAGATGTTTTGTATCTTTTTCCAAGCTGATTCAAAACCCACCACTCACGAACTCCCTCATTAGACACATTTTTGACCAAGGAAACCGTAATGTTTTCCCATCTGCAGTCTATTGAAAAAAAAAAGAAATGTTAATATATATACCAAGAATTGCAGAAGTCAAAATGTTTTGAGTCACATACGTCAAACATCTGCTTGATAAAACGACTGAGTAACATCAGAGTAAAGGCTCATTGTAATTCTTCTAAAATCCATTTTACATTGTTCCTGTAAAAAAGCATAATATCTAGACTTCTATGGTTTTTCTTCTGCAAATCTCATCTGAATGTCCATTAAATAAACAAAAAGTTTAGTATCACCTCCATTTTCTTATGGACAACTGTAAAATCATTTCAAAGAATGACTGGTAGTCAGCATGTCTGCACTTAAGGCCTAAAAAGACACATTTAACTTGGAGGAATAGTGGTCAGCTTCTGTATGTCAAAGTGAAACTACCGTCATATATGTCTTCGTATAAAGGACACTATTCTCTCATATCAAGAAAAGCACACATACTATCCTATTATGCATACTGATCACAGAGACAGAAGGTGAACTCTGGACCTCCTGATTTCTGGGGAATGTACATTAGCAGTGTATACATTGAAGCCTTCTTGAGGAATCTCAAGTTAAGAGTTCTTTAGGACAGGACCTAACCAGCAACAATGAAGCACTTTGATTGCTACTCACAGAGCTAGGTTCAGCCTCAAGAATTTTTTTTCCTAATTAATTTAATCAACCATGCTCACAGAACCTTGAACAGTAATGTACTACACAGTAACATACTACATAGTAGTACTGCATCTGAGAACCAAATTTAACCTCTGTTGAGCAAAGCACTCACTTGTTCCTATTCTTCCAAGCCAATGGTGGTTTCATATGCATAAGCTCTGTAGTAGAACTCTGAAATGCAGTGATTTATCTAAACTGGATTCTTTGTAGGCAATAAGGAAGGAATAGCTAACAAAAAATATCATTTAGTGTCATTATTTAAGCTAAGGAGCTACATTTGCAGACATGAAGTATTAATGACTGTGGTAAGGTAGCAGGGAGATGCAGAGAAGTGAAACTTTTCATCACTTACTCAGAAAACAAAAGAAAGCAGTTCCTGAAAGCAGACTTGCAGGAAAGCAGCTGGACTTCATCTGTAAGACTTCTTACTGTTAACTAGAAAGCTAAAATATATCCAGATGCATTTTCTACCTTATACTGTATTACCTCATCTCTCCCCATGCTTGACGGCACTGAGCAGAAAGCATTATGAGTGCATTACAAACTGAGGTGCCCCATAACATCCCAGTGAATGTGCAAGTGTGAGTGCTGTGTTGCACTTCCTTCAACCATAGGCTGTTTTCCATGATCCGGACACATACCTGTCAATAGCTGCTTTATAGGTTTTGCCAGAGAATCACTAGGAGCCTTGATGTAGTATGGGTATACTGTCTCTAATGTTCTGGAAAAAATGAGAAAGCAAATATTTCATATTTTTATAACTCTAAAATAATTTAGAAATACCTAACAAACAGGGCTATACACAGTTCCCAGTAATTCTTGGCTTAAGCTATGATTTTATAGTGTTCAGATGTCACATCTGAAAGTTAGCTGGATTTATTAACTACGTTGTGTCAGTCCTTCAGCAGGGAGCTCCATCCATAATGTCGCCATTCACAAGTCATGAATCCCACACACCTGGGGCATGTGTTTGCAAGGAACGTAGACTTCATATTTTGTTCCTTTTTTTGACAAAGCTGCTTTTATAGTCAGCTGTATAAGCAGCACAAAGAAAGGCAACACATCACCAGTAGTAAACAAACTAGAAAAATATGTAGGTAGAGAAATATGTGGTGAGAACAGTTATTACTTCAGAATTGCAAGATGTTTTGATAAAAATACCTGAATAGAGTGAGAATTTTTTTGCCAGAATCTTTCAATGGGAGATATTTTCAGTTTATAGGAGGATTTCAAACTTAAAAAGAAAGACGTTTGTGTAAGTTCTTCCACTGGACTAAAAATTAAACCATATGAAGTGTGAATTAATTACCAACATCCGGATAGAGACATTTCATTAAAAGCAGTGATACTGTCCTAACCTTTTCCTCAAGTGACTGAAAAATTTTAGGGAAGGGGAACTTCACAGAAGTCCTGTGACAATTTGCTAAATTGCATACACCAGGCTGAGGAAAACAGAGGTTGTCAATTTAAAATCCCTCCTGATCATTCCAGCAGGCCCAAAGATAGGTAAGAGCTCTGCAGCCAATTTGAGATGGTGGCAGAAAGCTCCCTACTGAAGGTGTCAAATGGCTACTAGTTGCCACAAGCATCTGTCCTTTATGACAAAGTAAAAAAATCTTCACCCAACAATATTATTGATCGGAACACAGGCAAGTGCAGGTATATCTGCTTGCCTCCTGCAAAGAGAATTGTCAATTAATTACCTCTTCCCACAGAGGAGCAAAACCCAACTTCCTTGGCACTACGTCACCTTAGGAAGTATTCCCAAATCCTCACACAGCAGAAAAGTAAAAGCATGAAACATTTGTTTAAATGCAATGATCAGATGTGCAACAGCAGTCTGCTTGGACATACAAGTCTGTGTGGGTGCAGAAAACCAGCTGTGCACCAGAAAGACAAATCTCATTTCCACCTACTAACAGATATGAACTTCTGAGGGTTTTCACTATCCCAGTTGGCCTCAGCATTAACTTTTCAACTCTTGTGGCCACAAATCAGATCAGATAGCCTTGAGGGATGATGCTGGCTTAGCAGTATTTAGAGACTACTGCTGTAAAGTAATCCCCAGTGAGCAGGAGGAAAAGGAAGAGCTAGACTCCTTTCAAATCTGAAGGGAGGCACCACTGCTGTTAATGCTATAAGGCTACATCGATAGAATAATGTTTGATATTCATATGAAGAGCATACTCTTTCTGCCTTGTGAATTTCCATTACAGGAAAAGGTCTGATGTCAGAAACGACTGCAGATGTTACCCTTTGACCACAGTGATTTAACACTTCCTTGCCAATATAATACTATTCAAGAATAACAATGAGAAATCTAGTCTGGATGGTTATTTAGAACAAAAATATAATCAATATAACATCCTTAGATCGAGTTGAACTGAAGTAACTTGAAGGAGAGTTTAGATGTGAATATACTGTACTGAAATTGTGCTTATGCAATAAAGAAACATAACTAATAGCTTCACCATGCTTGTTGGTGATATTCCAATGTTCATGGTCTTCTCAGCCTATACTTATCATAGAGAATAAGCTTTTACCTTTAATATTACTATTATGTGTCTTCAGTGTTGTTGGCCTCTGTGAACAAAGCTCCAAAGTTATTAGAGGGTGACAGATGGGCAGACAAATGATATAGTTGCAGAAGCCTGACCTCCTTAGGAAATTAGGTTTAATAAGGGAAGGCTTGCATATGAATAGCCAAAGAAAATAACTTACACCTTTTCCAGTTGCTGTCCAGACATCATTGTAGCAATATCTCTTCTGGTGTTCTCTGGTAGGACAAAGGTAAGTTTATCTGATGCTATTTCAGCTTTGGCACCAAGGGTGAGATTTCTGTTGTAAGGAAAAGGGAAGACACATTTTTAACCTACAATGAGAACATAACCTAAACACTTGCTGGCTGAATGCTCGAGCTAGTTGTCCAGCTAGTCTAACAGCACTGATCCTATCTATTCCAGTCTTTGCTAAAGCAAGCATCATGCTATTTGTACCTGAGATGGTGCGTTTTCCCACAGAGGCTACATGGGAGCCTCAAAGGTGCATTTTTCTAACTGAAAATGCTTTCCATGCTTTTGTTTGTATTACAGGAAAATGACAGATCAATATAATTTTGTTCAATATGTCAGTCGAAACAGAATGGGAAAGGGAGCATACCTGCTCTGACTTTAGGCAACAGGACCGTGTGTTACCACACACTCTGTGCCAGGGTAGCTAAGGATGCTGCAGTAAGCTACAACTTCCCACAACCCCACCTCAGTCTTGTGCCATACCCTGCTGTTGGGATGCAGCAGTTCAGTGAGGAATGAAGCTCTGGCTGCAGAGCCCTGGCAGTGAAGGTGCTGCGTGAGTGACATGAAAGGCTCATCTTAGAGCTGCTTGTTGTCTCCTAGCCTAGATGAAAGACAGAAGTTTCTCTTTATGGAGAAAAAGTGGAAGGTCACTGTGGTTAAGTCTTTACCACTTTCAATCATTTATGGTCACAATATAATCCACAGGATATAATTTAAGGGTGAAAAAGGTCTCTTTCAAATAGTGTATGAATGTTTGTAGTTATGCAAGCATATGGGCAAACTGAGTAGCAGTATTGAAAATTAATATAAGCTTCAGAAATGATGGAGTGATGTAATACACTAGCTAATACTGTAGGCTTCCAGGAAAATAAGGAGGGTCAAATAAAGTTGAATTAAGGGTACAGATTCCTTACAAGACTATTTTTGACTGTGGAAAGACTGATCCAACATATTCAGAGCTCCCACAGAGATACAGCTGACCTGCTCCTTGTGCACAGACTTGCTGAGGATTGCTGTAACAATCCAGCACCTACTTCTAACAAAATAGGTAGATACTGTGGCTGCAAAGGTATTTCATTTCCATGGAGTGATGACTTAACTACAGTTTAATCCAAGGATCCCATCTGGCAGACATGAGCCAACAAACTGCCTCGGTGACTGGGTATGCTCTAGCCTGCATGCAACTTTCTAAAGGCTGTCTCTATCAAAAACTTCACTGTAATGTTCTCCAAGGCCAAAGGAATCACAAGTAAACAGGCAAAGGTCTCACCAACATGGATCTGTGCCATTGTTATGCTATTTGCATATATGCATATTCTTAAAAAACAGTTTGTGCGAGTTCCAGACTCCCTTAGTAAGAGGACCAAGCACTTTTGTTTGTATTTCCTTACAGTTTTTCTGCCTTAACTAGGTCTAAGTGTTCAGTTCCCATAAATGCTAGCAAGGTTGCTGTTTGGGGCAGTTTATTTAACATCTCTATCTGAAACTGGCTGGGGTTTTCTTCCTTCCCCTCAAGTCCCATTGAAAACTCCACCCTGCCTTATTAAATAATGTACTTGGATGTGGTTTTGCTTCTCTTTTTATTTTTTGAGAACTGCAGGCAACAATTTTTTCCTGGGGAGCAAAGGTCACTTCTCTGTGCCTCTCTCCCTCCCACTTTCAGGTTTTTTTTGCTCTGCAGTGCAACAGAATTTACTGAAAAACTAAGTAAAAAGTGCAGCGTGGAACTGTTCTTCTGAGCAAATGCTTGGTAAGTAATCTATCAACCTCACAACAGCCATGCTCATTACCTTTGAATGCTCCATGAAAGAACTACAGTGAACTCAGCTGAAAAATCCAGCAGTCCCTGTATCATTTTTCTCTACTGGGAGGGCTGATGGTCCATAAAGAGTTTGAATTTCCCTCTAAATCTGCAAGAGTTATATCTTCTTTTCCATAGCCCTCTAGAAACTGCAAAGCAGCCTGTAGGTGCAGAAGAGGAAAAGAAAATTTAAGTGTGGTGATATTCAAAAGACACAGACCCATATCTCCCAGTCATGCAGAATTGTAGCTGATCAATTGTACATGCAGTGTTTTGCACTTATTATTTTCCTCAGGTACCATCTGGGGCTTTAGATGGGAAGGGGAATAAAAAAGTATAGCCAAGCTAAGAAGGTGAAATAAAAATGGCCCTGCAGTCCAAAGGGAGTCTGAAAGCTCATCACGTAACCTCTGTACAGTCTATTTAAACTTAAAATGTTACTGTCTTTTATTAAGCACCTTTTTGCATAGAAAGATAGCTGCAAAGGATAAGGTGACTTGAAACTAGTAACTTCAGAAGTGGATCAAGATTACGCTATTGTTGCTACAATACAGGCTATTTGTTAGGATCTAATATAAAAAAAGTGTTAATTCGTGAATAGGCTAGAAGCAAGTACTTCTTTTAAAGTTATATCTGACCAAATCCCAGTTACTTTATTAATGCAACAGCTTCTACTAATTACTAGTCCTTTTCCTGTAGAAACTTGTGATAACTTTGAGCATGTTGCACCATGAAATAGTGAGACTATGTTTAAATATTTATGTCTTGAGATTCTGATGTCAAAACTTTTCCATATGATAGACAGTCTTTTGACCTCTCATCTCCTCATTGGGAGGAGAAAGTTGTGTGTGCTACAGGAAGGAGCACTGGGCTTAAAAGATCCAACACTCTTGTGTTGTCCCCACAGCAGGTTTGTTTTGGCAATACACCAACAGCATCATATCTCCTGAAGGTTTGTGTCATTTAGAGGAGAGGTTTTTATTCAGCCGACAGAACAACTACTGTCTTCCATGACTTTTTGCAAAGACGTCTCAATTAACGGCAACTTGTCTCACTATAATCCAGCCCTGTCCTGACAAATGACCTGTCCGAACCTTTAGTCATGCAAACCCTCTTTTTGGAAACATCTTCCAGATGATGGCATAACTGCTGACCACTTACAACTACATAAGCAAAACTCACAAAAGGCCTCCATTTCTTCCAAATGGAAACGTGCATGGATTATTAAGTAATGAGGTATTGTACATTTCACTTACAGTGTTACCCCTATAGCTTCTCAGAAACTCATTGAAACCAGTCTGATTCAAATCCTTGAGCTGACTCTGCTGAGCACTCATTGTAAAAATAGGCTGGGAAACAAAAGAACATAGACTTGTCACAATTACTTCACATTAGCTGCTACATACACAGTACAGCATCCTGTGCATCACAGTCCAAGACTATTATGGCACTCAATTCCACAGAAGAAGGTTATGATCTTATTCCACTGAGAAGCAAACTACCTCCAATTATCTTATATTTACCATGTGTACCTGCAGGCAGTTATTCGAGTGTACCTTATATAGAATAATTTATAAAGATTCCCCTGCCAGTAGGTTCTAGTTTTAACTTGCAGATGAAGGTAATGTTTTACATCAGTGATAAACAAACATGTTTTAAATGCAAAAGGAATCATTTGTTGGAGCTTGAGTTCAATTCACTGAAGAGAATAAGAAATAGCACAAGGAAATACAGAGCAAAAGCAGAGTTTGCTTTTAGTCTTTCTTCTTTTTTACCTGATAACCTCCTAGAGTTATTGTGATTGATACATCTAGAGGCTTGTTGGTGATGCCTGCAACAGATTTGATTAAAGACATGAAGAGCAGTGGGAACCAGACAATACAAATCAGCAAGACGATAATCATGCCACCCATTCCATACTTCACAACTTTCTTTTTCTTCTGGCCTCTTGGTTGGGGATATCTCTGAAAAAGCAAACAGCAACATGGTAATGTCTCTTTTATCAGAAGTACATCTGGTATGATTTGATGGGTAAATATACAATGATCTTGAGGCTTCTGATCTTCTGTGGTAATTTGCTACCCATTGTATGCTGGGTTATTTTGAGATTTTTAGCCAAACCCACACAGACCCTGTATTACTGGTGACAACAGCGAAAAGCGCCAAATGAACCCAGTCAAACGGGTGCCTGATGTGAAAAATATTGCAAACCTTTGTGGTTTTGGTTCTTCACAGAAGAGCCTTCCCTAAAGAAGGGAAAATTTGAGTAGGGTAATTGGAATATTTTGTCTGAACGACTGCAAGCACTGAACTCACAGGAACCAAACATAAAATAACAGCAGCAACTGTGACACAACAACTGATTCGAAAAACTGCTTGGGAACTGGGAGTGACCCAATTTCTTTATTTCTCCTTCAAGAAGTTTTATCTCGAAGGTCCTTAAGGCAGAATTCCTCTCATAGAGCTTGAAAAGCTGCAAACTGTATTGCAGGGAGAAAAAAAACCAATTGTTTGCCAGCAACTGATATGCACAATCAGTCGCATTGTCTGATACTGCACTACCTCCATATTCACTTCACACCTCACATACAGTATTTCTAAGAGTTGTTCACAGGCTTGATACAATCTGTTTCTAGTGAATCCCACACCAACTGCAATTAAATAATGTTTAAAGTTTTGTTGCTCTTCCTAAAGTCTTCACACTGCTGATGTAGCATCCTTCCCTCTCTTAGCTTCTGAGACCAAAAGTGACATTGCTTTTATCCTTCTCTTTTCAAAGCAGATTCACATGGAATGTGTTCTGCCTTGTCCATAATTCCCTCCCTCTCTTATTGGCATCATGACTGCATACTTTAAGAGTTTCACTATCCACAAAATTCTGCCTTACCATCACTGTAATTTATTTTGGTGCATTCTATTATAAGATTTAACTCTACACAGGGTTTTAGGACCCTGTCTTTCACACCCTGCATACTGCATATGTGAAATAAATATGCATTGTATTGCACTGAACCTCAAACACATGCCAGGAATCTGGCTTTCAGGAAATTGTTCTTGCTTTACAACAAGAATCCATAACCCCCTAGGAGAATATTAAATTTGTAATACAATGCTGTATTTAAAATAAATTAGTTACTTTTCAAAAGCAGTATATCAAGTCATTTGTCTTGCAATACTGAGTGCTGTTTTCATTAAAATACATCAAGATCAGCAGGGGTACATTATTTGTCTGTATAAGATCAGTTCAGACACCTTTAATGAGGTTACAGAACAGCTCAGAGGGCCTCTAGCAGTCAAAGTACTTAGGCATATCATTCAATGTGAGAAACAGAGAATATAAGTACCTTGAACAACGCTCAAAGTCAGGGGTAGTTATTTTGCTACATGGCATTAGCACACACAGGCTAGGTTAGACGTGGAAATCTTCCCATGTCAGATATATGCTACATATAATGCAGAATGATCCTTTCGTAGTGTAAAAAAATGCAGTGAGATGGACAAAGTAGAACTGGATTATTACTTCTCTGACTTCTGAAGCCTCTGATAACATTCCACTCATCGCAAAAATGGAATTCATACAGAAAAAGCCTATATGCAAGATTTGTGTGCATAGCAGCTCTGAGCTAATCTGACTGACATACTTGGAAAATAATTGCCATTAAGAGACAGGATTATAACAAAAGGAGAAATACGTCAGTAACAAAAATTCAGCTGTTTCATTGCAGATGTACAATTTCTGGCTGGTTGGGTCACTCTTATAAGAATGTCTAATTTCTTTTTCAAATTGGCAAAATAAGCAAGCATATGGTTGCAATCTTTATAGTGGTTATAAGGAAACCAGAATTTGCAAGTTTAATTTGAACTGAAGCTTACATGATTTAGAGAGATTGAAATTTCAGTCAGACAAATGGTGGTTTTACCTGACCTGCAGTTCAGTTCTGGGCTCTCCTAAGATAAAGGAGCCAGCTGCGTTCCCTCTGTGATTACATGAGCCAGGTGTCCCTGGGACCTACACTGTGGAGGCACAAGCTCTTTATTCTACTGACCTTTCCCTTCAGCTAGTTTCCCTGCTACTGAAGGTTACTCAGTTGTTATGGTTGAAGGGAGCCTGTGTGAACACCAGGACTCTGAACGCCAGTCTTAAAAATCAGGCATGCAATTAAGCTAGCAGGCGTCTGTTATGTAGTTCCTGTTAATGGTGGAAAGATCAGCTACGCACAAAAGAGAAGACATTTGTAATTTCACTGGTGGTGACTGCCAGCTAACATAAAGTACCCAATAGGCTGAATATTTCTGAACATAAACACCAGGGGTGTCTTCTAACAAACTGTCTTTGTGGTGGATTTCCCAGTTGTTCAGAGACTCATGATTATTACTCTTCATTTCTGCGTGGGGGAGAGAAGTCCTGGATCACTCATATGGGGCTTCCTTACTTTTTCTGACTCTCGCCAACACTTCAGGATGAATATATGAGCATAGATGTCTTCAACACAGATCCAGCTGGAAAGACTTAGCGTGGTATCAGTCCAAACCCAGTCCATTACTGCTCTCAGCTCAGTCAAAAATGGAACCAGGCGGAACCTAAAGAATGAGCAGATAACTCGTCAGAAATGGGGGGATTATATTAAACAAGCACAGTGTGTACATGACAAGAGGGAGAATTACGCCAGGGTTAAAGGACAGTTTAATAGGAGATTTGCAAACACAAATACAATTATATCCTGAGACTGTACAGCTAGTACTGGGGGTGCTTTTTTGCCATAGCTCATGTTCCTCTAGATCTCTCTGTCAGGCCATAAACAAGCTTTTGCATCATTACACCCAGTAATTGTAATTGAGCCACTGATGGAATAGCATAAGAGACTTTCTTATATCCCCAAATTCTTCTGACCAGGGAGTGGAGTAGAGGAGAATCCTTTCCACAGGATGGTGGGAATTTGTTTTATACTTCCTTACACCAAGTGATGCATGGCTTTTCTGCAGTAGGTGGGCAGACATTAGCTGCATGTGGAATTGGGCTTTACGACTCCTGAATGAGCAGCAGCATAAGGTGGGCTAACAAGAAACCAACATGCGTATAGTAGCTCTTCAAAGTGCATCATTCCCTTTACCAGTCCCACACTTTTCCGCTTGGCCAGGTCACAAAGACTATTTATTTCATATGAAGAAGGCTTTCCTCTGTAACTTTTCCTAGTGGAATGCAACAGGCCCGTACTGCAAATATTGAGGAAAGGCTAAAATAATTCCAACTTTTCTGTGAAATACATATACACTTTGAACTGGCTTAATGACAACATCACAGCATAAGTGGAGGGTCGGGCATGTCTCCTTAAAACTACCTTTTCCTCTGAGGTGACGCTGTACCTATTGCACTAACACTCCTAACTCCTGAAGTTTCAAATGCACAGCACTTCTTCTCAGGAGATGATAAACTAAGGAAACATTTTTTGACGTTTATCTCTTATTTCTCATGTGTATTGTCTTTCACTTTAACCCTCTCACCTGCTGGGGTACAGCCTGTAGACCTGCCCCAAAGATCTTTTTGGGATTTGATCCCTTGCTACCTTTTAGGACTGCAAAGCAAATAACATTACCTGTTTACTAGAACAATATGTGCTCCCATCTCTGTTCACAGAGGGATTTCTTAGAAGTGTTAGAAATGCCTCTTCCATAGGGGCCTGAATGGCTAAGTGGTATGTCAGGCTTCCGGATTCAGAGTGGGAGACTGATTTTTCTGAAATTTGCATTCCTGAAACTGATTTTTTTGTGTGCGTGGGCTAGAGGGGACACAGGGCATATACAGAGTGTGCTGTGCAAAATTTACTGTCTCATTTCCAGCATCCTGTGAAGAGAAATCATGAATAACCACAGCATCTCATGATAACAGATCCTTATTTCACAAAAGAAAGAGAGCAATAGGTTTAGACTTACCCTTGAAACAAGAACAGGTTTACATAGTTGTAACTTTTTGTGAGGAAGTTGCCAAGAACGCGAGTTGGGTATCCGCAGCGTATCTGATATGCTGATAAGCCAAAATAAACACATTTCACAAAATACCAGAGCTGGGCAACTGTGTTCTGGCTAAATTTCCTGTAATGGAAAAGACAGATAAAGGAAAATTATGAGCTTTGTATCTGTGTATGACCAAAACAGCTTGAAATGTTTTGTGCTCCTGGCAGTCCCCTTTCCTGAGATCCTGCAAAAAGCTCTTTGTTTGTGACCCTGTTGTACAGGATTAAAACAGTATTTGAAAGACACTGGATGAGAAAGCCTACAAACAGCATCTGTTGTCACCTCAGGGTCACACGGGACAGACTGGGAATAGGCTTCCTGAAGAGTGCAGGCTCTGGGGCAGCGTCCTCTCCCTCTGGATGTTAGAGATGTCTCGCTGCCAAACCCAGGCCAGTCTGCCCTCATCCCCCATGACAGTGCCTCCTGCTGTGAGCCCTGGGTAGATACTGCTTCTCTTGGCTTTTCAGAGGGCTGACATCTGGACTGAATCCAGGCAAAACAAAATGGCTACTTGTGTTCACAGGGGCACCTCCAAGGTCACAAACTCATACAGGAATTTAAGTTGCTGTGATTTCTGAAGATCATCTTTTTCACCCTCTAATGCTTGAATCAGGTCTAATGGCATCAAATTGTTAGGGACCTGCCCAGTTGAGTTTTGAGCATCTCTGATGAGGGAGATCCTACACTCTGTCTGGGCAACCTGCTCCAGTGTTCAACTACCATCATTGTGAAAGATTTTTCATCATATCTTACTGGAATATCCCCCTTCCCCCCCCCCCCCCCCCCCCCCAGTGTGTGGCCTCTTGTCCTATCTGAAAAGAATTCAGCTCCTTCTCTGTGCCCTCTTAATAGGTAGCTGAAGACAGCGCTTCACTTTCTCTTTTCCAAACTTAACTAACTCTGTTCCCTCAACCTCTCCTAACATGTCACGTGCTCTATTGCTCTGACCATCTTGATGAATATGTGCCACCTCTGAATGCAGTTCAATAGCATGGTGGAAGTGCAGGAGATGCCTCATGGTGGATTTGTGAGCCAGTCATGATCCAAGATTTTCAATTAGATCCTGCAGAACTATTTTCATTAGTCAATTTGCAAGGGTTTCTAAGAATCAGCCTGACTTAGAGGAATACAGGTGGCTTCAGATGCAGATTTGAGATTAAAAATTTGATATAAATTGTATAATAGCATAGAAAATGTAAAAACAACTTTATTGCCTTTCAAGTGACCAAATCAAGCCAAAAGTTTCCCGTCAATTGTCAACGAACAGTAGATAGGAGATCCACTTGAAAAATGCATTTTTGTTTTTCAAGTTGGGGCAAAATAACTACTGCACTGAGGAAAACTAAAACATTTGTTTTGAGAGGAAATGAAACCTTTCAGTCTTTCATTACGCCACATACCTATTTTGTTTTTTTTTTTTTTCCAATAGAATCAAGAATAGTTAGGGTTGGAAAGGACCTCAAGATCATCCAGTTCCAACCCCTCCGCCATGGGCACGGACACTTCACACTAAACCATGCCACCCAAGGCTCTGTCCAACCCAGCCTTGAACACTGCCAGCGATGGAGCATTCACAGCTTCCCTGGGCAACCCATTCCAGTGCCTCACCACCCTTACAGTAAAGAATTTCTTCCTCATATCCAATCTAAACTTCCCCTGTTTAAGTTTGAACCCATTACCCCTTGTCCTATCACTACAGTCCCTCATGAAGACTCCCTCCCCAGCATCCTTATGGGCCCCCTTCAGATACTGGAAGTCTGCTATGAGGTCTCCACACAGCCTTCTCTTCTCCAGGCTCAACAGCCCCAACTTTCTCAGCCTATCTTCATACAGGAGGTGCTCCAGTCCCCTGATCATCCTCGTGGCCCTCCTCTGCACTTGTTCCAACAGTTCCATGTCCTTTTGATGTTGAGGACACCAGAACTGCACACAGTACTCCAAGTGAGGTCTCAGGAGAGCAGAGTAGAGGGGCAGGATCCCCTCCCTCGACCTGCTGGTCACGCTCCTTTTGATGCAGCCCAGGATATGGTTGGGTTTCTGGGCTGCAAGCGCACACTGCTGGCTCATGTTCACACCCCCATAAAATAACTTGACTGTTAATGAAGCGTAATGTGCCCAGGTGACACACTCATTTCAATGGAGTGATCCAAATAATTCAAGGCAATTTAAAATTCTAAATAAGAGGGGAGGTAGCACTAAAGAGGGATCCTTAACACCTCGACAGCGCAGACTGAGGTGATAACTGCCCTGAGCCATGCAATGAGAAATGTTAGACTTGAGGGTGAACCTGATCAGGTATGTGATACAAGACTTCATGCAGCAGGTGGCCACCTCCACTTCACCTCCAGAGCCATGTGGCAGGAGCAGGGGAGGAGAACCTTTGCTCTTCAGAAGAGACATTGGTTTTAGACATTCCTCAGTGCAAGGAGATTTAAATCCACAGTTCCTACATTCCAGGAAAGTGGTAAATTATAAATTACCCTGAGAGAGACATTTTCTACTCACTCTTCTAAGCCAGCATGCAGCAGTCTTGGGAGTGGGGAACAGAATCAGAAGCCAATATTGTCTCAGCTGAGTACTCTAATCACTCAGTTACAGGCAAGTTCTCTTTCACCTGCTTGCATTTTGGCCTAAATTGAGAATATTTCTGTACATACTTTATGTAATTAATTCTTAAACTTACGTTGGACACAGTAACATCTGTGGAAAGGCACTCCAACATTTTGCTTAGGAATGAGACCAAGAAGAATTCTGTTTGTGATTCCAAAGCTTAGCTATAACCATCCCAGATTTAAATACAAACAACTTGGGAGAACAACAGTATTCAACCTGTATTGTCTCATTATAAGGGTTATACCTTTCTGTCACTCCAGGCAAGATAAAGAACATCCAGAAATGTATTCCGAAAACAAGGATGACCTGGAAGATGACCTTTCCCATGACAGTCTTTTTGAGGTACAGTGCTCGATCTACCACCATGGTACCAAACTGAATAAGCACCATCACCAAAAATGCCTCTGGGACCTGGTCCTCTGATAATGAAGAGGTGATATCTGCTGCTGCAGAGTGTTTCTGAAAAAAGGAAATAGAGTGGTCAAGGAAGGAGGACACTCATATGATACTTAGCATCTACAGCATGTAAATCCAACTGAGGATTTACAGATAGATGCCTTTGTGACATACCCCAAAAGCCCAAAATCCAAACACAATGATGATGAAGTCCACTGTATCTGCGAGGAACATCAGCACATATACATCAGTCACTGCGCTGTAGTCTGGATGAATAAGATTGTAGAAAAACTGTCTGATGGGCACATACACCTGGAGAGTCCTAAAACAACATAGACCGAAAAGTGATTTAACAACACTGTAACTTGCACTGAAGAAAAGAATGGCTGGGTGCGATATGATTAATATTTCTAAAGATAACCTCTCAAAAGGCTTTGTAGACACCAGTCCTTGCTCTGATTGCTGCTAAACCACTGTATTAGCATTTGTTGACTAGAAATATACATAGCCCACCAAGTTCACACAGGATATCTAGCTTTTTTATCAGGCAGATGTTATTTGAACAACTGCTGATTTGTCTGATGTTCAGCTGGTGGGACTTAAAAGCATCTGCATGCAGCGAACTGTATATGAACCCATTCAATCCCTTGAATTAACAGAAGTAGTATAGTAAACCTGCTGTCTTTAAAATTCTGATTTACTCCTTTACTGTTTGGACCCTTTTCCCCAAACCCACACAACTCTTTTCACATTGCTCACTTTTTAATTGTAAAGGCCTTGGCTTTGATCATCTGTTCTCGCAACTTTTCCATAAGAAGCTCTTTTCTAGATTTTTGCTTGATGCTTAACACACTGCTTCCTTTCTGGCTGCTGTTTCGTGTACTGGTACTTCCTGAAAAAACAGGGAGGAAAAGAGAAGCTAATTCAAAATCAAAGTTTAAATACAAAAACTAGAAAGTAATAAATCTTTAGACTTCCATCCTATATATGAGGCCCATATTTGAAAGAAGATTTAAAATGAATTCTTAATGCTTTTTTTCCAATATGGCAAAACATTGAAAGCACCCAGTAAAGGTTTAATCACCGGCTGATCAAAACTTGATCAATAACTATAAAAAGAGAAGACTAGTGACAAAGGCAAGTATTTGAGTGATCTGACTTAGTCATTTCAATTAGTAATATACACATTCAGGCTACAGTAAGCCTGTCCATTTTACAAGATGGGATAGGTGATCTGTTTTAATATTCCTAATCAAAACTTTTTCTTACTTCAAGTATGATAAATATCGATATGAAAAATACGTATGCTTTGCATTCCCTCTAAGCTGGAGATTATGCTGAAGCAGAAATTCTGGATCTGGGCCACACTGAGCATTCTTTTCCCAGCTTTTGGATAATGTAATTTTCAAAACATAGTGAATCACAAAGTATGGCTCTCCATTTGAACTTTAAGAAGGCTTGGAGTATGTTCAAACATGAGGATACTTTGGTTCACATCCTATTTCCTCACTGAGGAGCAGCATCATTCAGTAGCCTCTGGGATCTCCAAAGCAACTGGCACAAGGTTTCAGCAGGACAATCCTATGGGAAATGAATATTGGCTCTTCAAATCCTAGCAATGCCATAACATTTACCTCTCTTAGATCTGTGTGACGAGAAGCTGGACCTGTGTGAAAGCTGTGACATACTGCTAGAGCTCTTCCTCCTGATGGCAGTCTGCTGCTCAGGGAAGTGGACATGGATGGACTCCACTGATGCTGCAAGATTGACTGATTTCAAAGAGGCAGAAGAGTCTCTCCTGCCTCCTGTCAGGGAAAGCTCATCATCAGTATCCTCTTTATCACTGGAATTGTCCCCTTTCTCATCTTCATCCCATAATCCATGGCACTAGTGGAAAAAAAAAGAGAGCACTTCAACCTTGTATTTCTGTCCCAGTATTTATCACAGGCATTGCTAAGTTCAGTTATGCGTTCACAAGGATGAAGACAAATTCATATATATCACAGGATCATAGAATCACTTAGTTTGGAGAAGACCTTTAAAATCAACAAGTCCAACTTTAAACATAACATTGCCAAGCCAACCACTAAACCATGTCTTGAAGTGCCACATCTACACCTCCTTTAAATATCTCCAGAGATGGTGACGCAACCACTTTCATGGGTAGTTTGTTCCAATGCTTAATAACCCTTTCAGTGAAGAATTTCTTCCAAATAACTTCCAAATAACAAAGTCACATATGTGACTGTCCTGTATCATGAGTGACTAAAAAAATTAAAACTAAAAATTAAATATAAAATAAGAAACTACTGGAACTCAGATTACCTTTAAAATGGATCTGTGGAAGAATAAAGCAAGCAGCTGAACAAGATCATAGTGCACATAACCTTCTTTTTTCTCAATGCCAATAATATTGGGTGGATGGTAAGGTTTATCTTTTGTGTAATCCACATGCTTATTCCAGGGAAAGAAGCCAAACTGGAAGAAGTACTTGATGACAATGGTCACCTGTTCAGAAACACAGCACACTTGGGGTGTTTTATAATCATGGCAGGTATGAAAGTCTTGTGACATTAAAAGGGGAGAAATATGACTATTTTGGCAGTTTTATGAGAAGACAAAAAAGGATATTCATTGCTACAGAGAAATAACAGTTCACATTTTGTCAGTAATAAAGTCAATCAACATTACCAACAGATGATGCTTAGTGGTACCTGACATGCCACAAGCAGTGTGTAGTGTCTTTTGACTACCAGTTATACAGAAGGCATTTGCAAATGGTCTTGTGATTATTTGTGATAATTCTTGTGATAACTGCATTACATGCCAGGAAGACTATTATTCCTCATTGCAGTGAATAAAACACAAACAAGACCATTTTATGCCACAGAAATTGCCAAGGACTTTAGCAAATATTTCTATTAATATAAAGGACTAAAGGCCCCTGATTCTACAGATCAAACCCAGAAATGACACCATACAAAGCACACAACTCAAATTTTCTGTGCTAGACATGGGGTTACAAAACCAGCAGCATACCTCTGTGTAGACAATGGCTGTCATCCAGAAACGTTTGCTTGGCCGAGGAACAGACAGCATGGCCCAAAGGAATATAAGGATGGGAAGCACCAGGGTTATCATGGAGGCAGAGACCATATGGTTAAGGATGATCACAAAATAACACACCATTTCTGACCGGGCCACCAGCGTATTGTACAGGGCATAAATAAGAAGCAAGACTCGAGGCTGACCAACATAGAACTTCTCTGACTCCTCCAGCTCATCATCATGAAACATCCTGTGAGGAGTAAGGTACAGTAAATGAAATTAAAATGAATTTCATAAGAGCTGCTTTTTAAATTGCTGTTATTTTTCCTTTTGAAAAAAGTATAAAATTCTGCTGCTGAGTTCAATGAGGGAAAAAAAAAAAAGGAGATTTGGTATAATAATCAAATAGCCTGATTCAAAGCTCAGAAAACAAGAATTTCAGGCAAAATAACTGTTCTGTTTTTCACTTCACCCAGAGAATTAGCCTGACCCAAGATTTTTTACAAGGACCACTTTCCTGCAGCTGCCCAACCAGCATATCTCATGTAAATCACACCATGCTGGTGTGGCCCTGTCTGGATACATATCTGATTTATTACCATAGATGGGAATTTGCAGAAAATATAGAGATCCATCAGGATTGTATGTTATGAATACTCCTGAGACATAAGATTAGAACATAATAAATGCCCTTGAGCATTAATGTCTACTACCTTCTCCCCTTTACCTAACTCGTATAAATATAAAAGGCAGCAAGAAATGATTAAACGACTTTCAGATACATTCCACAATTCTCTTTGCTTAATCGTAAGGAGTGCCCTGGCTTGAGAAGAGCTGTCACTGAAAAGCAGAAAAGACTTTGGAAAAACAGGATAAAAGACACTGCATCTAGAAAGTCAGATCCACACAGCCTCTCTCTCTAGATGTAGTCCAGATGCAGGCAATTTCTGAAAGGTATTTCTATGGTTTCAGAATTTGTACCTGCATTCAAGGAAGCTCTCCCCTAGCTGAGTACAGACCAGAAAGAAAAGGAAGGAAAGCAGTTGCACCATCCCCACCTCCAGTGCTGGTTGTGCTACTGAGCACAGTGTCTGAGAAGCAAAGAGGGGATCATCCTATCCCTTATGAAAGCAGTTAGCAAGGTGGTTCTCTACATAGCCCTCAGCTCCTACTGACTTAAACAAAAACTCTGCCAAAGGTCAGAGTTCCCCTTACAGTAATCCAAAATAATTAAAGGAGAAACAGTTTCCCAGGTAGCCCTGAAGGAAACTTATTTGAAATCACAGCTGCCTAGAGTAGAGGAGCCCTCTTCACAAAGAATATTTAGAAAAGTCCTTGACGCCATGACAACTGAGCTCAGAAATCCAAGGCTAATTGGAACAATGAGGTGTGGTATCTGGGGAGAAAGAAGAGAGTCTTTCCAACATGAATTTGAATAATTTTAGAAACCTGTAATTAGAATAGCTGCACACACAGGAAATGGGCTGCTTAAATCAAGTTTAGTGCAAGGTCTGTATCAGAAACTGGAGGCTAGTCGGAGACAAAAAAAACCAACCCAAAGTAATGACAAAACTTCACAGGCTGGAACCGAGTTTTTCCCTGTTGAAGGTCCTTACTTGTTCAGAAGCAGCTCACTAGCCGTAAGCTCGTGTGTCAGTGGAGGGAGAATCGTATCAAGTTTGTCCGTCCGACTATCGTCTGGGCTCACCATCATGAGGCTCTTACCAGCTGAGTCATCTGGGGAACCAAAGGGAAGGCGTTCAAAGCTGACAGCTTTGCTATAGGAAGGTGGAGCTTCTGCATTGCTATCCATAGTAGAGTACAAAGGCACATCGGTATCAGGAGTATATGCAGCTCCTTCTGAACCCAGGCTATAATCTTCAACCTCCTCTTCTTCTGGCCTTGATACTGAATGAGCTCCTTCCTCTTCATGCTCCCCTTCTACCTCCTCAATGGTTTCTGCTGTCCCCTGACGAGAATAGAGCATGGTGACCTGTGTAGGTTCACTGTCAGAAACAGACAAAGGGAGAGAGTTGAGGCTTACAAGGCTCACCACCAAACAAAGTTTGTTAATTGTACCTTTACGTAGACAGCTGAGCAACCCCATTGCATTCCCAGGCCTTCAAAAGTCATATAATCTGGTAAAAAATATATTATCATGATCTCCTCTTACACAGATGGACTACCTGGGTCCATCTGCCTTCTGAATGACATCCCAGGGAACTCACAGTGATTCACTATCTTTTCACCAGCAAAGGGAAAGATAACATCACCATGAAGAGAAACCACACTAACTTTCTGAAAGCAGTTCAAACATTTTGTGGCGAGAATCAGGACTTGCTATTACATCTGTTTGAAGCATGCTCCATGGTGAATGATAGGCAGCCATACTGGTTCTCTCTAAACATGGTGCTTTAAACAACCACTCTATGGGTGCTGTATACAACTGGAACATGAGCTGAATACACACATCAACTCTGATTCCAAAAAAAAAAAAAAAGGAGAACAAATAAATTGCTAACATAGACAAATACAATCCAGATTACAAACCTGTTCTATTAACAGGCTATTCTGCTTACCTTTATATTGTCCCGTGTTCTTCAATAGTTTTCTTTTTTACCTTACCTGCCTTTTCTTCTGTGTGTACCTATTTTCTTTTTCAACTGTTCTTATTCACTCTGCTCAGTTCTCTGCTTGTTCACTGTACTTTTTCTTGGCTTTGCGCAGAAACATGGAATCACAGAATGTTTTGGGTTGGAAGGGACCTTAAGAATCATCCAGTTTCAACCCCCCTGCCATGGGCAGGGATACCTTCCACTAGACCAGGTTACTAAAGGTCCCATCCAACCTGGCCCTGAACACTCAGGAATGGGGCAGCCACAACTTCTCTGGGCAACCTGTTCCAGCATCTCACCACCCTTACAGTAAAGGACTTTTTCCTTGTATTTAATCTAAATCTCCCTCTTTAAATTTAAAACCATTACCCCTTGTCCTATCACTACAGGCCCTTGCAAAAAGTCCTCCAGATATCTCATAGGCCCCCTTTAGGTACTGGAAGCTGCTCTAAGGTATCCCCTGAGTCTTCTCTTCTCCAGGCTGAACTAGCTCGGCTCTCTCAGCCTGTCTTCACACAAGAAGTGCCCTTCTCTGGACCTGCTTCAACAGGTCCCAGAGCCGAATGCATTCCATAATCACTGTCTTAATGCTCTGTGCTCTGCAACAGTCTCAGCTGATGTAAATTCATGCAGCTTGGTGACTCCAGATGGGAATCTGGATACCACAATTTAAAAAATATTTTCTTGGCTTTGCTTTCACCCTTTTCACCCCTCACAAGCATTTTTGTGCCTCTTCCCTCAAACAACACTCTTTCCAGTCTCAAATCCAGTCATTCTTCACAGGCTAGACAACAGCCATCAACTTAGTGGTCTTTGTTGGATGCATGTCTCTCAACAGAGACAAAACTAGATTTTACATAGCTCTTACGAAATGAATGGGGCCATGCTTGCATCTAAAGTACAACCTTTTAAAGAAATCTGGCATTGGTAAACCTGGCTGCCCCTTCCATCTCCTGCCAAAATTGAAAACTAAGTTCCATCCCTTTTTCTTTTACACTGCATCCAAACTTATTGTGGCTACATTAGATCACTTTCTTACTAGCAGGCTTTTAATTAGAACACGTAACACTGTTATTAGGATCTGTGATTTGATGATTCATGGTAGCACTCATCCTGGTTAAAATGCACAAAACCCTAAAATCCCTGCATTTCAAAGCTGATCCACACCAAAAATTTGTAAAACACTTTAACCATTGAAAAAGAATGATAAAATGTGCCACGAAATGTCAAATTGGTAATGTTTATAATGGTAGCTGAAACACTGTTTCCAAATGTAAATATAAACCCCTGTGTTTTACCTGCTAAAAAGTGAGTGAATGGCTCTGAACAGTGTTCTCTTCCACTGAATATTGATAGTATGCACTATCTTTTCATAGCTATTTTCCCTTTCTTAATTCCAACACCTTACAGACTGTACATCAATACTAAATAATCAAAACATATTAGTAATCTTTCCAATATGGGGAAAACCAAAAATTGAAAGAGCAGGGCCAGTGTTTGCATATCTTAGTTTCTAAAATTAGATACCTAAGTCCATATTTAGGATAACTGATTAGCTGAGAAACTTCACTTCCAGCTTCCAATTTTAACATGAACAACCATCATCTCGGTAACTGAAAATCGAACTCTTTTTTAGCTGAATAAATACAGACTTTAGCCTGGTTTCAGACAGCCAATGTAATGTAATGGAACGACTTTTAAAAATACATGAATTAAGGATGAAAAACAAAATGAAAAAAGAACAAGAAGTGAAACAGCAAATGAGTCTTCGATTATGACCCTGACTTTGAACCTCAGAATCGTGCCACAACACAGAAGGGAGTAAAGCTTCCATTAACCATGCAAACCACTCTGAACACCACATATCTGCGAATGCATATTTATGTACACTGCAGTAAGTATAATGGTAAGGGTAAATGAGTGAACAAAGCATGCATGAGTTAAGCACCTTGACACTATACTGCCACTGTCAGCTGATGAGGAGGACATATCCATGCTCTGCATTTTACGAAGCCTAGGTCGAGCGCGCTCACTTGTTTTAGGAATAGTGTCTGGTCCATCTAAATCATCAAGGGTTGATTGCCTTGAGAACAGCATGGTTGCTTCAGTGTAGCAGCTAGCAGCGCAAACAGTTATAAAGACAGTGTTAAATACAAAATGATATTACTATACACATGGTTCATTAAACAAATACGCTCGCCATGCAGCAAAACATTGACACAGATGAAATAGGTTCAGAAAGAAGATAAGGATTTGTTTAGAGTCACCATATAAACATGCTTCTGGTCATATTCATATAGGGGCTATAGAAGGCTAACAGCTACCTATTCACTATTCAAAGAGATACGACACCAACAGATGCTCTATATGCTTTCCAGGGCACTAACTTGCATGTATGAGGGCTTTATTTTCCCCTAAAATTTCGAAATTCCACAGAAATGTTTTGGGAAGTGTCCTCCTCCGTACAAATTCCTTTTTTTTTTAATGATACACTGTGCTGAGCCTTTTTTACACAGAAACAAGCCAATTTCCTAAAAAGCCTTTAAAACTGAATAAGCTCATATTCCACAAATAGAAAAATAGCTGTCAGACATTGGCTAATCCTCTTTCCAAACCAAAGAGCCAAATCGGATATGTTACTTAGCCAGTAGATGCATGCCAAATATAACCTGCTCTGCATGGGAAGGCTTTTATTTTGATATTTGGTAGTAAGCCCCAATGATTCTTTCCAGAAGATTTCATCTATTTCAATCACAGCTTAAAAACTATTTCATAACTGGTAACAAGCATATCTTGAAAGAAAGAATGAACGGATAAAAGAAACCCTTATCTCCTTTCACTTATCAATTACAACAGGACACAAGAGACATACACCGTACATTGATACATTTATGTGCTATCGAAGAAAAGAACAACAACTAGATGAGTTATGAGAAAGAAAATACATAATTAAATACAAGCTTATAACATAGCAACAGGAAAGAAGCAAATACATTAATGACATATGGTAGGTAGAAGAATTATTTCTCTTATAAAACGCAGATGTCTACGAAATAAGTTGAGGGACCTGGTGTTTTAACACATGCAGTGACCTGCCTGAGGCTCGCAGATAGAATGAAAAGAAAACGAACCCCAAAATGCAAGATTTACACACTACTTTTCTTCTTTTGAGTCCACCTGTGTTAAACTTGAGCAGTGGCAGCAGGGGATTTGCTCCCTTGGCAAGCATTATGTTTGTCCAGGGGCACAGAGAATTGGAAAAGAGGTCAGGAGGGAAGTGCAATGTCATTTTCCAGTGTTACTTTGGTCTACCTAGTTTAAAGTGAGAAAAAAAAAATCTGCTGGCATGAAGTGGTGTTTTACAATAGTTGCCTTAAGGAAAATGGGTAGGAAAACAGCAAAATATGTGAAGAAGCTTACACTCACTGATAGTCTTTTTAGACATAATGAGATGAGGCTAAAATCATACTTTAGTCTGTGAATAGAAGAAAAGTATCACCAAGACACCAAATGTAATGTGAAATACTTTCCTTAAAAACAGTATTAATGGCAGGGCACCTCTATCCTGCCAGCTCATTCGGCCAAGACCCTTTACATGCCACTTCATTATTTCCGTGTGCGCAAAGTCATACAAGCATCCTCCAGACAAAACCTGGAGGGCTGTCTGCATGTGCAGGGTTTTGATGAAGCAGCAAATGCTGCTTCCTATAGGAACAGGAGATCCACCCTAGAGGCCTGATTCAGAAGCACAGAAATCGGTCAGAGCTCCACGTTACTGACTCCAGGGCGTCATGAGTTTCCCTTACACATACACCTATGGCGTATAGCCAGGCTGTACTATCAATGAGGTTTTGGTGCTAAAATACAGGGAGATAGCAGCAAGTAGCTGATCTACTTTTGCAGATTACCTTTCTGTCTGTGTGTTACGATGTTATTCACATGTTATTTCACCTCTCAAGGGCTGAGTTTATTCTTTTCAAGAGCAACACCTCTTACTAAGGTGCTGAAGTATTTTAAATGCGTAGTTCAAAGTGAACCTTGCAAGGGCCTGAAGCAGAACAGCTGTTAAAATCGAAGTAGCACATGCCTGTTCATACATTTTCACTGAAAGAATCATACGCCAGTTTCCTTCCAAAACATGTGAATTCTGACCCAGGTCCCAGAAAAATCAAAAGAAAAACATCTATTAATCCCATTGGACAAAAACATTTGCCCACATAGAGTCCCTGCAGTAATTTGGCTTAAAGCTGTTTTAAATGAAGGATGAATGAATCATCAGAAGAGTTATTGACTGAGCAGCTGCTCTGTGTCCTTGAATGTCAGGAGATGTGTATGAGATGACACTTGTAGCTTCGCCTGTATATTCTTTATGTACTTCAGGAACATGCTTCCGAACACGGAGGAAATGTGACTATCAGTAAAGTGGAGAGATCTACACTTAGTAAAGCTGATGTTGACTCAGACATTGACTATCACATAAATTTAATCCAAGTTTATCTTCCTGAGTGACTTTTGAAATCTGTGCCCTTATTAGACCTTGAAAAGTATTAGCTTCTTGAAATCATCCAAGCACTAGGTATTTTAAGTTGACTGTTCATTAAAAGCTCAAGTTCAAGCATTTTCTATAAAGTTGATCAGGCATCCATTTAAAATGGGGATATATATAGCAGAGATGTTTTTATTCTCAGTGAGCAGGAGATTTCTTTTATGACTTCCTTTTTGCTAAACAAATTTACCCTTCCCAGAGAGTTTATTTGTTTAAGCGGTGACTTCCAAATTTTCTGGCTTTTTTCTTTTTTTCTGTTTCAAGTTACTGACTGGCATTACCTTTATTAATTATTATCCTCCCCATATCTGCAGGCAAAAATTCCAAATAGCTCAAATTATTCGTGCTCCTAAATCAGACCAAGATCTGACCCTGAGCTGGAACCTTCCTTTCATACTTTCTCCTGCCTCCCAGAGCAAACACTGCTTCTTGGGTACTCATAATGACAAGCCCTATTCTCGTATCTGGTGAGGGAAGCACAGCTAAAAAGTAGTGTCCTCAGACACCCTGTCTGCTCTTACAGGAGGATCAGGGTATGCCTCCTTCAGCTCCTATAAAAGCCTACAAACAGGTAGAGTTGGGAACTGAATATGTTATTGTGATGGACAAAAACTGATAGAAACTGAACTGGATACAAACCCTTGGATATTCTGAAATCTGACTTAGGCCTGTGTCTTGCTGCTATTTCATAATTATAGGCAATCTCTCATAAAGGCAGCCAAGTGGATTTAGTAAGTTCCCAACTGTGTTACTGACATTCACAAGCTGTTTAACCTAATAAGTAGTTCATCAGTCAAATGGAAACAGCAGCGAATGCTCTACCATGCTACCTCCTGACCCCTTCTGGGGTTGTTCCTTAAAGAGATTGTTAAAGATCAACACCAGTCTCTTCTCCTTTTGGCCCACTTGAACTTTGCACTGTGCACTTAGGAAACATGAAAACATTTATATATAAAGAGAAAAAAAAAATCAACCCAACATTAAGAAATATCTCATTACAACTCCAGCTACTGTATAGAAAAATGACTAAGAATAAATGACAGCCCTACTAAAAGAAAAAATCCCACAAAGGGTACTCTGCAAAACTTCTTTTAGAGCTTTGTCTAGGCTAAGTATGACATTCCTGGATAGGACTTATAAGGATCAGCCCTGAATTTCACAAGAAATTTACAGTTCCTGCAGCTGATCCGAAGGGTTGTTCTCCCTGAAAATTAGTGTTCAGATCATTGAGCAGATACCTACAGTCATTCCTGCCCTGAGTACTGAGAAATACATATTATTATAATAGAATAGCCCTGTGTACTTCCAGACATGCCCATCTTACTCATGGACCTAACGTTTACTACAGAATTTTGTGTATGGCAACCAAAGAAGGATAACCAGAATGCTGGTTACGAACCTCTGCCCTTTCCCAAAGTTTTCCATTGCAATCCCAGATCACAGGGATTCTTTAGATTTAATCCACAGGGATTCTTTAGATTTAATTAGCTGCTTTTATACCTACTGGAAATCATTACTTTGAAATGTAAAACGCCCCCCTCCCTTCAGGCAATTCAAAAAAATCATGCCATAAAATCACATGAAGTTTAAACCAGTTCAAATTTCTAAAAAAGCTCATAAGTGCTTTTGTAATCCCAGGAAGAGACATGCAAGGCTGCCCCAATAAACAGATGGCGTTATCATTCAATCAGCAGACTCATTTTTGCTTCCTCTAATTACAGGTCATTATTATTATAGCAGATGTGCATAATTTGTAAATACTCTCAGTGCAAGAATATTTGATTGTTCATTACCAGAAAGATAATTTGAGATTAGATAAATCAGTCATAATTCTGCCTTGCTATTCTGTTGATAGGTCCTGTGACATCTTGAGGAAACGGAGATGGCAGTAACACATGTGAAAGACTTAACTTTTTCTGTTGCAAAGCAGCTCTGCAGAATCATTAAATTTGAATCTAAGTTTAAATAGAGATTTTAAATGTGTAAGTACGCATAAAGCCCTGTAACGAATAGGGCAATTATTCTGAGAAAAAAAAGCCGGTAAGTGGAGCTTAACACTGTATTCCATCTCATCGAAGAGGCAGAATTTACACATGAAAATGACAAGTTCTGGGGGTTTTTGTCTTTCTTTTTTTTTTGTAATTAATTCTGGAATTGGCTTCCCTTTGCTTCTAGTTAAGGTTCTTGCTAACATGGTTGTATAATAGTAACTTCTTCTATCTGTAGGAAACAGTGTGACGAACTAAAAACTATTTAATGAAAGCAGGACTGACATTACTGTTCTTTCTTTAGGTGAGACTGAACATTGTGAAGTTAAATTCTGCCCTGCAGATATCCAAGTGGCTCCAAGTGAGCTGGTAACAGAATTTGGCTATCAATTTTTCTCACGTCATCTGTCTCCTGTAAAACTTTGAGACAAAACACAAAGGTGTTGCTTAGTTGGGTAACTAGCCACCAGAAAGGTTTGCTCAGATTTGCTGTTTTCACTGGCGTGAACCTCTCAAAGGCCAGTGTTGAACATGAGGAGCAATTTGTGAATACTTTGTTGAAGCATAGCGCTCACAGGCACACTCTTACACTTCTTTTCAATAACATCAGAAAGGAAGATAACCCTCATTATTTTTAGTCAGCTAACATCTAACCATATGTCATTAGTAAAAGCTAAGCATAATTTACTGTACACAAAAGCTACCAAGTTTGCTGTATCAAACTTTACATGATACTGCCGCACTTCAGAGAACAGGAGACAGCAGAATGCAAGAGATTATGAAACAGCTTAATTTCCAAAGCCCTCCCTTCTCCCTCTCATGTTGGACAGCTTCTGCAGTCACTTAAAAGTCAAGAACACCAGGGACATGGTGGGAACAGGCTGCCTCTGTAAGACAAGGAAGTGAATGTGCGTGCCTCTGTGTTCATGGAGCAGCAGGAGCATGCAGTAATTTTGGCAAGGGACTTGATTGCATCCGTCTTCAGAAAAGAATGAGGAAGGTGGTTTTCCTGAACTAGTATGGGTATTTGATCCACACACGGTGTAGCTCTGCTGGACTGCAAACACACCAGTTAGGAAAACAGGCTCTTTAGATGATCTTTGGCCTGCGTATACAAGAGGGGGAACGCGCTCTCTCAAATCTAGATTCTCTCTCAATGCAAAGCCTTTTTTGATTTGTGGGCATCAAAGAATTTATTGTACAAAGATGAAATATTTGCAATGAATATGAAATGAGTTCCTCAAACTCCATGCCTGAATTTCTAAAACACTATCCCATAAGCATCCTCAGCAGGCTCTTATTTTTCATTATGTTTTACAAAATCAGAACCTCTGTTAGTGATTCCTTATTCTCAGGGAAATAGAAAGCAGTGGAATAGTCATACAGCGGAAAAGTAGCTAAGCCAACAACTGAGTCCAACACTGTAAAGGAACAGTAACATATAACAGACTTTTCGCTTTTAAAATGGCATGGATACATCAAAAAGAGGACTCAACGTTGATTAGAAAGTTCATTTAGATGTTATCTAGAATTACATCTATTGCATGATCCCTCTATCTTTTACAAAATAAAATTAAATCAATACCTGGAGATACTGTCACGAGAAGCTGCTGAATCTAAACTATCCATTCTTTCAGATGCTTGCAAATCAGAAGCTTGACAAGGATTTTTATCAATTGAATCCAGTCCTGACTCCTTAGAAAGTTTCATCATGTGGTTCTGGTAATACAAATGGATGCTTTCTCGTGTTGGAACGTTTCCCTGCGGAAGACAGTAGAGGTAGAGAAACATGGCAGGGGGGAGGTGTATTCTTTGAGGAACTAATTTCTTCTGTCATTTGGCAAGGAACAGATCAAGGACTATGCAAACAGCTTCATAGTAAATAAACTCCCACTCATAGTTCCTTTTCAGAGTGCAAGTCAGACTCTGACTTAAATTACCATGGCACAGTATTGAGTTTTCAAGCAAAACTGGAGCAATGCAAGCAGTTTCAGGCAATATATAACCAACAAAACTCTGCTGGGTGAACTGCAGATCATTCATCACAAAAAAGAGATGCGAGTTGGGACCATGACACAACCTGTACTCTAGCAGCTTTTGAGATATCTCTTTTACATAGCTTCACTGACTCTAAGAACAATCGTACATCTTAGTAGTGGTCAGTAGCAGATATTTTAAACAGAAAAAACAAAACAAAACAGGTTATGTTAAACAAATACTTAGTTTTTCATCAGTGTCTCCAATTAAGAATCTATTATTGAAGTATGGATAGAGTTGGAAATGAAAATACATGAAAAAGGCCTTTACTCTCTGTGACTTCAAGATCAAGCAAGTTCATGAAAGGATGTTTTTTTTAACTGTCAGCCCAGATCTGGGCACAGAATTGAGTCTCTCTGACTATTATAATGCAATCAAAATTCTGAAGATATGTCATAAGAATAAAACTCAGAATTTTACAGCCTGTTCTTGGGCAGAAATACATCCAACTCATTCCACTAGCAGTTGTATTGACCTCAGAAGACATAATGAGAAGACTCTATTCTTGAACCATCAGTTTTCTGACTTATAATGAACCCTTATGCAAGGACTTTTTCCAGATAAAATAATAAAAGCACTCAAAGACACTACCTGTATTTCCTTTACTACTATTAGTAGTTACTGGCATTTCAACTCTCTACAGTGTCCCTAATTTAAAATTTTCAAAATCTGAAGTTTTGTCAAAATAAAATATCTTAAGAAAAAAATCTGAAACTCAGGTTTTTCGTTAAGATTTTTCTGCATATAAGCTGTGTTGCTTCTTATTAATTGCTACAAAACTGTAAGCAGTAATAGAGTCCAGACCTATATTTTTAATGCACTTGTGAGATTTTTGTCATTTTTTTCATTAACACAATGATCTGAAAAGACAAATTTTCATTCGTCACTGAGCTGGAAATGGCATTAGCAGGCAAAAAAGACCAAAGGCCTTACCTTCTTAATCTCCCTGGTCAGCATACAGCGCTCGATTCTTAGCACAGTGGAGATATCAATGTGCTCTCTTGAGATGGAATTAAGCCAAGCTGTAAAACTGTCTAGTGTTGCCAGGAAAAGGACCCAAGTGAACTTCAAGATATTAAATATCCTTTTGATGATGTTATCTGAGGGAGAGGAAAAGTAAAAGAGAGCTAATGAACTCAACATATCCTTTACTGTATTTCTACTAGGAGTTAGATTAATTTTCCCTTTATCATCCACTAATAATAACAATCCAGGCTGCAAGACCCTGACATAGTAAGGAATCTCTGAAGACAGTTGGAAGCATTTTGCCTATCTAAGCCATTTTCCTGCCTGTATGTCTTATCATATGGAATCCCTTTTCCATCCTGTAACTCCCTGGTCCTGCAATTGTTACTCATGTAAACAGTCGCTAATTTTACAGACACCCTATGCAAAGGTCTGCAAAATGAAACCCAAAGATCTGGAAATCTCCTGAGAGCTATTCAACATCCCCAGCTCCTTTGATCACAACAGCCACTCAGCCAGCATGTTGAGCTGAACCCATCTGTACTTGCCTATTTACTTGTGCATGTTTCTCTCTGCACAGAGTTTGTCTTTTGTGCTTGAATCGTGCTAAGTTTTAAAGTCTAACCTGCCTAAACAGTCTTTGACTCTTTCTTAGCTTTCCAACCACCTAAACACACCACTCTGTATTTACTGTTTCCAAAGTCTCTCTGTTTTTAAATAGGGTACACTGGGTCATCAGTGATCTCAGCTGATGACTAGCCCAACTAGGACAAATCAAATAAATCATTTATCAAACATGACCCTTGCACCATTTTGCCGAAACAGTACATCTTCCCATGAGCAGGTCTTACGGGTTTATACCAACAATAGTAGCTTTATTTTGCTCCACACAGCTGCCCCAAGTTCTTATTTCGGTAGTTCCTTCAGCATTAGCAACTGCATTTCTCAGCCCCAAATCAGCACTTTCAGTATATTTTTCTTTTACTCACAAACATGCACACCACACTGCGGTTCTTCATGCATAGTGTTGCACAAATACTAAAAAAAAAAAGGCTTTCCAACTAGCCAGTTTCCGAGTTAGTTATCCCTGCTGGGCTGCAAGTCGCAGAGCATTTGCTATAAAGATCAAGTTCAGAGTAACCAGAGTAAGAAATAACAGAAAACTGTCCCTAATCTACATGCAGGGACAAACTGTTTTGAAGTATACTAAAGGAGCCAACCAACCTATGTGCTAAAGCATAACGCTTCCAACAACCTCACTTCTTACCTGTACCACAAGATGGCATGCAAAACTTTGTGGAGTGCACATTCGCTCCTTAGAAAGAATACAAAGTTGAAGCTACAATAAAGCAAAAGATTTCCTATGGAGGAACACGCATGTGTCTCTGGGTGTGCAGGCAAGTTTGCATCCACATACGTGTAGACAGAAACTAAGGAAAAAAGCTGTTAGTGGTACATTCCTGTGAAGTGGATGCTGAAATGGCAGTATGTATCATTTATCTGAGCCATGCCATGGAACTGGTCTGGTCTGGAGCATTTAGCCCCCTCCACTTGGTCATATAATTATTTCAATAATATTTTGCCCTTTTTTGATTTTTTTCAAGGTCATTTAGAATTAAAGATATTTTATAATTCATCTACTTATTCACCCATATTTCAACATGAAGATCTTGAAGCTAAAGGAAATCTTGCCATTGTAAATTACATGTAAGGCTGTTTCTACTTCAAGAACCATTCATTCCCTTCAAATTCCAGATAATATTATGAATAGGTTAAAAGAAAAGTATCACTTATACACAAAAACATACAACACACAAATGTTCTCTGTTAACCCACACTCTTCCTCTCTGTTTTGGGTGACATGGTTTAGTGTGGTGTGTCCCTTGCCCATGGCAAGGGGCTTGGGACTAGATGATCTTAAGATCCTTTCCAACCCTAACTATTCTATGATTTGATGATTCTACAATATATAATTTCTACTACTGACTTCAGGAGAATCACAGCTTTCACACTAAAATTATGTTTATTATTGACCACCACTGGCATGGCATAGTCTCATTACAGTGCTTCTCCAAGCGCTTCCAGGCCAATCTGAAAGGTCATTTTTCTCTCTGGGATGGAGGTAATGTGGTATACATTTTTAATGATGTTGTAGCTATTCCGGCAGCCCTGCTGTTCTCAAAACTTTCAAAAATAATCTTTTGGGGATCGATTTCATCTAAACATCTTCAAAAAGGGAAACATTTATTTTTTTGAGGACTGTTATTCTAACTCGAAGGGTCAAATACAGAGAAGGCTTCTCTCTACCTGAGCATGTGAGACAGTATCTGATCTAAGGTTAATAACGATACTAATTACCAGCTATTTTTTCCAATCATCTTCATTAACAAATTTTACCTAAGAATGGTCAAAGTATTTCAATGAAAATATAAATCACTCAAACTGACTATTTCCAATACAAATTAATTACAAACCTCCTTCTCTTTCCCTAACTTCTGTGTAGCACCAATATTTCCCTACAAATGTGTTGGAGTGATTCACTTCAGTTTTTAAGACAGGTTACTGTGTTGTCAGTAAGTAACAAATAAAAAAGCCCCAACCCCCACCAAGAAACCCCTACAGGAAAGCAATTTGTTTATTTGAGACCACTGCTCTTTTGAGAAAAAAAATTACATTTCCCACATCCTTGCAACATCTTCTACCCTGCGGCTCTCTTAAGGGTACAATTCTAACTGGAACTGTGGAAACCTGTTTTAAATAGAGAAGAAAAATAGCTTTTGAAGAAAAAGTCTCCCTCAAGGTGAAGACTTACTTAGAGGAGTAAGTAACCTTCAAGTATGAAGACTTACTTAAAAGGAGACTCTGTTTTCTTCTTTTACTCCAGTTAGAAACAAAAAGCCAAGCACAGATTTATGATCTATTACACTTCTTTGCAGCAAAACTTTTGACATGGGCAAGATCTTACAAACTGTTGGCATTTTGTCTCTTGTGCATATCATCCTTACGTCTGATTATGAATAAGAATGTATAAGATTTGGAGAATGCAAGTTTTTAGAAATTGCTGCACCCTGCTGCAAGGGTGAGTACCAGACAAAAGCATTGCATTAACCTTGCTAAAACACACTGAGAAAACACAAGGTCTTTGCGCTAATAATAACATTTCAATCACTCAAAAAGAATGGAGATTTTTCATACAGGGCTGTACGCAATCAGGACTGGAAGCTAAGATTATGTGTAAGTTGTTATATAAGTAAAATATACATCAAGTGATCAAGTCTGAGCCTGCACATTTATTTATTAAAGTGTGTAGAGAATGATTAGAGTAGCTAATAGTCCAGGAGTGGAAGTTTTTATCCTCAGGACTTGTAAATCTGGCAACTGAAAACCTGAAAGTAGTTAGGAAGTCCTCACTACACGTTAGAGTGGATTGTATGGCTTTTATGCAAGCCTGGGGTCACTGCAATGCTGCCTGTCATATGTTGCTCACGCCACCAGTCACAACTGCATTTAACGGCAGAGAAACTCTCTTTCTGCCTTCATACCTGGTCCGTCAGATTTCTTCTTGACAGGCTCCTCCTCACTATCTTCACAGTCCGCATCAGTACCACCTATTGAAAACAATGAGTGAAACAGTGAAACCGTAGATGGGTGGATGTAAATGCCATTCTAGCTAGAAAATGATAGTTTCTAAGCAGTAGCGATGAGTCCATTACCTATCACTGTAACAGAAAGCATATTTCCATTTCTAGAGGACTCAAGTGAGGGGACAACCCTTTTAGCAAAGGTGTTAACGGATGACCACCTCTTGTAATTTGCAGTGGCATTTCTTACTAGATAGGCTGCTGAGCAAAATAAACTGTTGGTGTAGACCCAGGCAATTTCTGTGATGTAAAGTTGCAAGAAGAACTGAGGGACAGACATATGACTCTTCCTCTACCTCCTTCTATCTCACACCGAGTAACTGCAGCTACAGCTTCAGTGGCAGCAGACGCTTTCTCTTGCAAGTACTCTACTTCCACAAATGTTTTCATGCAGCTGATGCTTTCTGCAATGTATTGAGTCTTACTACTTGGCAAAGTTCTCGGCATGTGTCTTGCAACTCCATGGGAAACACATATATTCCCCTCTTCTCTTCTCCAGTGTCTTACTATGAGGGTGGTGAAACAGTGGAACAGGTTGCCCAGAGAATTTGCGGACGTCCTGCCCCTGGAAGTGTCTAAAGTCAGGTTGGATGGGGCTTTGAGCAACCTGGTCTAGTGGAAGGTGTCCCTGCCTGTGACAGGGTGGCTGGAACTAGATGATCTTTAAGGTCCCTTCCAACCCAAACCATTCTATAATTCTGTGATTCTCCTTTATCTCCCCCAATAAGCATTTTGTAGAACAGAAGGACATAGCTATGACTGGCCTTGGCTGGTGCAGGGAGAGACAGACACCCAAAGATAAACAGATTTTTCCAGTTCCTTGTCAGAACTGAGAGCACTTACCCTCTAAATCATAGCTGCCTTTCACTACCAGGAACAAGAGGCAGTTTAATTAACACTATGTTTTTACAATTAAAAAGTCTACCTACCATCCCCAGATCCTTTTCGTCTTCGCTTCTCTTTCCCAAAAGTTTTCTTCTCTTTGCGCCTCTGTCGTAGTGCTGTTTTAGGGTCAGTAATCCAGGCCTGATAAACAAACTGGAAGGAACAAACTCATTTATTTCAAGGTTCTTCACGTTTTGAGAGTAAGCCATAGAATAAGCCACAAGCAGGACTACATAGCTTCAGTAAACGCATTCAGATCTTCAGGGGTAGGCAAATATTTTGAATCCCAACTCAAACACCTCTGCTGCAGATCTGCTGAATTTTTCATGTGCTATTCTTGTGAGCATAAAACCAAATGTGCAAACACTTGTGGGTGAACCAAGTTTCATTAGAACCCATAAAACATCATGCTCTGAACTTTGGGAATTAATACCCTGTTGTGTTTATGGGCTACTTCATCTGAATCTCTCCATTTAATCCTGTATTTCTACCTTATAATTTTACAGGCAAGATGCAGAGTAATGGAAACATTAAGAGAAAGTGCTGCAATTAACTAACTAAAGCATCAAAAGATGTAGTGATATCTCAGTACAGGTATTTGTATAAGTCAGTTATGAATCCTTTTGCTACTGGTTTTACAGTTGTAAAATGAAGACGGTAATACTTACCTATATACCCAGGATATTTTATGAGGCCAAATCCTACTCACAGCACTCACTCAGATCAACAGTCTGTTGACCTGCATGACTACATGAAGCATAGAATTGGCCTAAAATACTCATAAATGCTATAGCAATGGATGAAAAAAACAAAGTAAAAAAAAAATACTCTAAAGTAACTTTTGAACAGTTCTGCTCAATCTGTGAAGGAAGGGTACAGAAAAAAAAAAAGAAACTAACACTCATATCTTTTTTTCCTATACAACATAAAATGTGAAAAACAGAGACCAAAGTAACTATCTTCTCCACATCTCTTTAGGACAAAAGATGCTCTTTTGCTCCCTTTATGGTTTTAATTGAAAAATGGTAATCATCTTCAATTGGCACTACATTGTCTTCTATGTCTAAGCAACACAGGCTGGTAACAGAGACAGGGCAGGAAACACACAGATGCAGGCATGAGCAGAAAATCAAGCACAGTAACAAACCAGCTCTATTAATTAGCAAGACAAACATGCAGACAACGACAACACCACACGTGTATCTCAGGGAAGCTGGAACAGTCCCTCATAGGACAGAATGGTAAAATGTCTCTTTGGTTTATTTCTATATCTTAAATTTGCATATACAAATTGCTTTGCAATATTAAAAGAACTTTCAAAAAACTGTCAAACTGACTTTGATTTAAAAGAGAAAAATACTTTTTTTCTGTTTTGTGAATTCTACACCAATGTAGAAGAAATTAGTTTGGTACTGTTGATAAGAAGATCCTCTTCCAAATGTCTCAAGAGCTGTATATTTAATTTTATATGTCTACAAGCAGCACATGGTAAAATATGTTGCATCAGACGCACTGGTTTCTCTTTGCTTTGTAATAGGTGCTTTCTAATGAAGGTTATCTGGGGGAATGTTAAGTGAACTAATACTGTATCAACTACTGAAAGTCAGAAACTGTCAACAGCTGCTGAAAAATTGCATGCTAGTCACAGGCATAGTGTGAATAAAGAAATTAGAGGTCAGAGGCAGACTTGGAAGAGGGTAGAAGATTCGAATGAAGAAAGGGCATTGGATTAATAAATTTAATGTAACTAACTATACTAAAAAGTGAATATTTTAAGAGGTGGCTGGTACAAACACGCATTATTTTAGATGCTTACTACTGGACAATCTTCAAATGCAGCGTCTTTTACATTTTGGAGCTGGTACACTCAGTCTGTAATGCTCACTCCTTACAAATATCATGTTACGTATATGGAGTGTGAAATGATACACAGCGCTTCAAAGGTAGGAAATGCTAAATGTATTCCAGGAGGACAAGAAAGAAGATGCACAAATCTTTTTTATGATTATAAAGGGCACAGAAGTAGAGAATTAAAAAGGAGTTTGGAGTAGAATGTGTGTTTTACAAACCTTTTACCAGCTTTCTGAGATCAATTACCATTGTGTCCCTAAGATACGTGCAACTCGATGTGACTATCGCGTACAGCGGTATCAGAAGAAAACCGGAGTTTGGGTCTGCATTTTCCCTCTGGGGCTGTAGTTACAAAAAGATAGACCTCTTCTCTTGTGGCTTGGCTACTGCAAAAGTATTAGATGTATTGTATTTACTATGAATAAATCTTTGGCTGTCATATTCTTTTTTTATCTTTCATATAAGAGGAAAAATGCAGACCAGGACAAAGGTATACACTGCATCAGGAACTACGGGATGGGTCACAGACTGAGCATTTGCAAAATCTCAAGTACCTTTGCTGCTTTGATTAAATACTGAAGAATAGTTTTGGGTAGTTTAATGATAGACTTTGGCAAGGCTAAAATGGCTGAAGCAAATTTCCCAATAGCTCTCTATAAAAAAGGACAAAGCAATAGCAATTAGTAGGAAACAAGAAAATGTTAATAAAAACATATACTAAATGATTGCATCTGGATTATTAAGAATGAATTTACATTTATAGACTCCAATATGATAAAAGATTCTTTGTGATGTTCACAATAAAATTTCAAAGAGATGATTCTTAACTGCCTGCATTCTCTAACAAAATCTCCCTGTTAACCCCTGAAGTATTGCACACAATTTAAAGTAAAAGAAAAATCATCACTTAAAAGTCATTATTTGCTGGGCTCCACAACAAACAATTCATTTTGCTAGTATTTTTATTAAGACCATGTACATGGTGATTGAAGGCAAATAAGGTGTGATGACCAAATGATGAACAAGCTTTTCATAAACAAAACTGACTTTCTGTTCTATATAACTCTCCTTCTATTTAAAGCCATTCAACATATTCATGGTGCAGATACTGTAGCACTGGCCACTATACAGAATGACTGGCCAGGATTTGGAAATGAAGACCAGATCCTCCATCCTCAGATTGGTAGTTTCAGGCCCAAGATTTAAAAAATAAGACCACATGAACAAAACCCCCAAAACCCAGAGTAAGTGAAAGAATCGAAATAGTTCCTGACCTCAAGTTTAGAACTCTTCAAAATCTCAGTGCTTGGCACCAGCATCTCTGACCAAAATGTTGTCACCAATTCTTTTAAAAAATCACCAGAAACAAGAATGCAAACTTTCCTCTACACCTTCATGAAAACCAGGAAGAAAAATGACCTAGAAATTCACGAGCCATTTTTATGGTCCACAGTGAGTTAAGTGCAAAAAAATATATAATAAAAAATTAGGGTAAATAGTAGAAAATAAAACTTATCACATTATTTTTCATCCAGATATTTTTTTTTCTTTTTTCAAGGTCAGGAAAAAAATATTTCCATTTCATTACCATGCAGGCAGTTCAACAAATGTGATCAGTTGATAATGTAATATAAGTATATAAACTAAAAGCACAATGTATCAATTGATTACACAAAATATTTCTTCTTGTAATTCAGTAATGTCATCTGAGAAGCTTTGTTTGGAAGCTAGTGTAATAATGAAATGATTTTTGGATGGATACAATTTCATGCTCTTGCTTGGGCTGGGCTTTCAGTAATGCACCAGTTCCACAATGACATGAGCTTGCATCTGCATGGGAATACTCATCTGCAAAAAGCTACCTGTTTGCTTAAGCTTTTGAAGTTACAGACCTGAAAAGGTTCTGTGGTACTTTTGGGAATTACTCATTAAGCAAAACTTTAAAGAAGATTAAAGCAACCCTATTTGCATGACCATTTCACTGATGTCTTTACCCAAGTTCTTAATTTAAGCCAGGTGATTCAATACCTGGTCCTGTCTAACACCAAGACAATAGGAATATGTAGTAAATCAGGAAACTTCAGTTATCTTTTTAGCATCACAATATCACCCTACTTCAACACAGTCTGTCACTTAAAAAGCAAACATATAAATTAACACTACCCTGAAAAAAAAAAAGGTGAGAAATTGATGTGGTCTAAGTTTATTATCTTAAACATTAAGCATTTTTTAAACCAACATTACATGCTTCTGCTCCACTGTGATCAATAATAAAATTATGGGTTTTTTTTTAAGTATGTATTCTTTTCCATGAAAAATTGCTAATTTTGGGGATCTTTTCTCCATGGAAAGATAGATCTACTCAAAACCAGAAAACCACTGAAGCATCGTACAGCACTGCCAGAGACAAGTCAGCTTCTTCACTTGTCTTTATTGCAGTACAGAAAAAAGAAAGCTCAGATACTTAATCTTTGGCTTTGTATTTCTGGTTTCCTCAGGCAAAAGTGAATGAAGATATGATTTCACTATAGTTCTTGCAGGAATCTGGCAATGCTTAAAACAGGCAAACTTGCATTTTAAATTGGCAAGAAATTTCATTTCCAATACTCTTCAGGTCTACTTTAGATGTACTGGCTGCTTTAATGTATGTGCCAATGTTACAAGAAGCCTACATTTTTTTCCAGATGTCAACTAGAAAGCAAATTACCATAAAGTACCTGAAATGCAGATTTTTTTCGGGGCTCTTCCTCTTCTTTTTTCTCCTCTTCCTCTTCCTCTTCGCTGTCCGTCTCAAACAAATAATAATTTCCACTTCTGACCACTAAGTGAAACAAAATATTTGCTTATTTTCTTGAAAAGTTCTATTCTCACCTGCCCAAAGACCTATGAACAGCCAGCCAGTCATTTAAAAATTCATAATGAGGAGAGGTGAAAACAGAGAAGAAGCAAGAGATGAAAAGGTGCCAGGCAATTTATTTGATGTTGGTGTGTGATATTTTGGGCATGATGAGAAGTATATAAGAACTAAAGAATACATCACCAGGAGAAGAAAATATAAGGAAAAGTCTTGAAGTGTATGTATCAAATTACTAGGCCACGTTTTTTAGAAAAAAAAAAAAGGCAGTTCAGTCTAAACTAATTTGGAACCGATAGTTATACGAGGGGGAACAAAAAGCCCAGCAGGTAGGTAATTGAATTTACATGAACAGTACCACTGGACAAAAAATACAGAACTTCTCTTTAAAATGCTGAGGCATCCTTTAATCTATGTAATGGGATGGTATTAGTTAATGCTATCTTCAAACAGTTAAGCTTCGATGAGGTAATGGAAAACCTTGGTTTGTTTAAAACAAATCACTTGAATTCTATTAATGTGATCACAAATGAGTTTCAATTTTTTGCCCATGGATTCAGAAAGGTTCTGAAACCTTCATACAGTAAAGATGCACAGTGAATAAGCTAGGCCTTATATCCTTGAACAGAAGCAATGTTTTTATTTCTCAGATGGCAACAGGCCTACATGAATGAACAAGGTAAACAAAAGAAATGAAAAATAAGGGTATGAGCAAGAGAAAAATCAAAATCACAGCATTACATTCAGCAGTAAAACCGGTAAATAATTTCCACATTTAAGCTGAAATATTTAAAGGAGGTTACTTAGATGAAATGTCACACAATCTGACTACATGGAGCAATATATTTATATTGAAAATTATATTTAACCCTCGTTATAGGTTTCTAGAAAAGTAACAATTGCTTTAATTCAATCATACCTTGAATTCTACACAGGTCGCCTATGCACAGATGACCACACATAACCACCATAGAAACTTCAGTGCAAGCACACTGTGAAATTTGCCAGAACTCTATTGGGCAGTAACTTCAGCATCTAAAACTCCCTCACAGAGGGAATTTTGTGCCTCGTGTCTAGTTATGACTTTTAACGTCAATGAACTCCCTACAGATGTACAGAGAGACCACTTCAGCAGTTTTAATTGCTAAATGAGATGAAAATAAAGATTGGAGATTTCTTGATTCAAGCAAATTAATTAGTTGGTGTAGTGTCTTCTAAGAATGCCCATTTAAAATGCATTAAAGAAATTAATGTATTTTGAGATCCAGTAATCTCATGTCCTCTTTCATAAAAGAGTATCTTTTAATCAGCAACAGGAATTGTCCACCCAGAAGATCAGCAGGATAAGGTCTGACATCTAGGGGAAACTTCTGCAGTGCAGTTTCTTAAAGGCTCAGAGTAGTACCTGGTCATACTTAGAACACCTGAAATGGCAGAAAACAAACCTACAGTGATCTCCCTCCAGAACTTTTCAAGTTATCTGAGGGGACACTGTAATTTAGCAGTTTTATCTCTTTTACAACTGAAGAGGAAGGTATGATTGAATAGCAATAATGCATTCTTGCACACATCAAAATGGAATAAGAAGTGTGTTAGTCACCTACAGGGATTACTAAAGAGACCAAATTTTACTGCTAAGATAATTCATGGCCCTACTGGTCTTGGGGACCCCTTTCCTACTGCAAAATAGGAGTTTCTCCTACTAAGAAAAGGCACTTGCAGGCTTTCCTTGTGGGATGAGCTGGAGGAGGCAAAAGGGAAGCCATGCAGGAGAAGTTAGCATAATATCATCTGCTTGTGCCCAGAGGAAAAGAGCTCCCCAGAACAGGTACAAGCACCATCTTTTCCATTACATCAGATGCAACTCCGCGTCCAAGCAGAAGCTGAGGACCTTGAAGCCTGTGGCCCCAACTCCTGCTGATCTTTGTGTGGCTCTGCACATAATCCACAAGCACAAGAGGAGCCATACCTCCCTACAAAGGAGATTGTGACTGAGCGTCAATGAGGAAACCCTCACTGATGTTTTCTATCTGTTCTACTCAGACCCAAATTTATAAGCACATTTAAATTTGCATGATATACAAAATTATGTTTCTTTCTGTATAATAAAATTATAATAAGTGTCAGAAAAATAGCAATAAAAATATAAACATCAGAATTGGGATAAAAGTTCAAGCTTGAGCAACTTCAATACATAATTATATACAGCCACAGGCACAAACCAATTTACTGAGAAAAACAGACACGTGAAGCAGAATGCTGCATATGCAGCACAGCATTTCAAAAAGGATAGACGAGGGATATCAGCCTATTTCCAGTTTGTATGCCTGTGAACACCTACTGTCATTGCCATGTTTCAGTGAGTGCAGAGACAAACCACATGGCAAGCAACCACTGTTTCCAGTATTAGGGTCTGTGATGTTTCCCACAAGGTTTTGCATTATTGCATTAAATAATTTCAAGAATGCTCACTGTTTAAATGCCAAAATGCAAGTTGTCACCTAAGAACATTAAATAACGAGGCGGAAATAAGTAAAAGCCAAAGTCAATGCCTCTCCCTGAGCAGTTCTTCTTACTACAGAACCAGTGGTGGATAAAAAAGAGACCATATCCCATTCCTTCAAAATCAACACAGCTTGAAATTCTATGGTAAAAACTCCCAAATTATTATTTTGATCTGTTTTGCCTTTTTGCCTTTTATAAAAATAGGGCAAAAAGTTTATTTTCATAATACTTGTGAAAAGGGATAGGTCTCTCTAAAGTGGCAGTGTGCCCTTTAGAAAAATAAAAAGAGGCACAGTTTACTTGTGACTTGATAGAAATAAGCATATGACATTCTGTTAAATGCTGTTGGCAAACATATACGCTGGAATTATAAAAAAATACAAACAGGTAAATGAAGCAGTATCTAGATGTGTAAAAGCATTGCCTGGAGTAACTCTTTTAAACTAAATGACCAGGTACAATATAGAGATTCACATTTAAATCTGATCAGTGCTATACACTTGAATATTTTTTAAGTCTTCACAGGTTATTAAATAGCTCATGTCTAATTTCCTATAATAAAGATCCAACAGAAGGATATGTGATTCGAGATTGCAGTCTACTCAGTTCTCTTGTTTTACCCAATCGATAACTAAGGGAAAAACCTTAAAACCTTACTGCATGCCTGGACTGGGCTACAAAAAATTAAAATATCATAATGATACAATGATAGGAGTGGCACAAACTATTAAATTCGTGTGCACAAGGCTGAACATACTTTTGCTCTCAGATAAACACAGAAAAAATGGAAATAACAAAACAAGTGGCATCAACAGAGCATTAAAGTGTGATGAGAGACATTCAGCTGAGCTCTACACAGCGTAGTCCTGGGAATAGTCTTGCTGCTTTACTGTGGTACTTGGATTTCTACAGCTGACAGCAGAATAACTGATGAACCATAAAAAGAGATGTATGATGCGTGTATATGAAAAAGAAATTATGACTACTCTTAGAATTCATTGGCAAACCTTTTCCTTCTCATTTTTATATATATTGTGTTTTGTAGTAGGGGGGAATTGATAGCGTTGAGGCCAAAATAGATTCTTTTTGGCACATTTATCTGATCTATATTTTTCTGAGAATGCCCAAAGTATCATGAGCTAGATATGCTTCCAACACACAAAAGTTCAAAGTATGGTTAAACTCATTTTTTGAGGTCTTGGAAGTAGAAATAATTTGTTAAAAAACCCCAAGCCTTCTATCAAGTCACAATCATAAAATCAGGCATAAAACAAACATGTCATGGGAATGCCTTCATTCTGGTCAAGGATATAAGGGTTAAATCCACATATTTGTAAGATGATTGAGAAAACCTACTGGAAGCATGATCAACCCAAGGCCGCCACCACAGCTTTTTTTTGCCCTTGGCTTTCTCTTTGTCTGCTTCTCCTAAAATAAAATATGTTCAAATATTAATTTTACAAAATGAGAAACATGTTTCTTACACTGATTAATACTTCTTCATTTCTCTTAAAAGAGCTAAAGTTTCACGAGCATATCAGATGTCAGATTTATGATTCTATGATCTCCTGAATACATTCAACATTAAAATCATTCAGAAGCATGACCACCAAGCAGAAATACTCTGATTTATGCACCAGTTAAAACAACCTTCCATTCTAAAACAGCTAAAATATTCAGTTTTGTGTTTTAAAATATACAGTCAAAGTTGACTGTAATTTTCAACAAGGAAATATGCCTCCTCTCAAATCCTACTGTATTTCAGGCTCCAAAAATTTCAAATCCAGTAAGTGATGATGCCAAGTCAGTAATAAAAATGTAGCACTAGATGAGTATCATTTTATTTGTTCTCATGTCTTAAACAACATTTAAAAGTATAAAAACATTTCAGTGACTGAATAAACCTCAGAGCATCCAGAATATGCTGCTGGAAAAATGTGGATGCTACCTATTTGTAACACTGTGGTTTACAGGTAATGACTTTGTTCAAAACAAACCTCTCCTGCTATTCAGCTTTGTCAACAGCTTTAAGCTACCAAAAGCAACTTCAAACCAAACCATTTTCTCTAAGCCTTCTTGCAGTACAAAATCCCAATTTTTCTTTGCTGAATCAAGCTCCAAACTGATACTCAGCTAACAACCTTGTTACATGCTGACAGTTTTGAAGAACAATTTGTCACTTGTCCAGCTATTAGGTCTATTAGGTCCTTAGTGCTCAAGTGCAACTATGGTACAACAATAGCTAAAGGTACCTTCGTCATCTTCTTCAGAAACCTTCCGGATCTCTGGCCCCTCTGAGGAGTCCTGGGTCATGCTTAGCATCCTCTCTTTACCCTTTTTGTACTTCTGCTGCCTGGCTTTGATGCGATCCATTCTATCAAAAGGGAGAAACTTATTAGATTCGCGTCTTCGCTCTTTGACCCACTGTGAAAAACAAGTGTTGAATATATCCATACACACACACACACACTTGAACATTTCCTAAGGAAAGATCCAATCCACATTGTCATTAATCCTGCCCTTAAGCATAATCATAGATTACCATCATGCTGATGGTTCTCTTTATCCTAACCAGCCTGATGCACAGTTGAACTAAATAAACCAAGCACCCTCTACTATTGAAGTCAGACATCCTGCAAATATAAATTAGTAATTATCCTAGAAACATAGATTAGCTTTGGCATTGTCGCAAGCAGTATCATCTCCTTGGCCTTAAGCTATGCAGAATTAACAGAAAAGTATTATTTCCAGGGCAGACACATCCTGTCAAATGGGATAAGATTATTTCAAGCACAGAGCAGCACCAGCAACAGCTCAATACATCACAGGGTGGGAAACCCCAGGCATCTGAGTAGGGAGCATGGTCCCTACAGCCTTCTGATACTTATTCAGTTATGCAGGTGCGAAACAAGCTGTCAGGAGCGGGTTTTGACGTCTGTTTAGGAAGCAGTTAGGGCTTTTACTGCATAGTGGTGGAGGAGCTTTGAAAGCTTTTTGCAGTTACAAAAGGAACATGCTGGCTGCATGCAAGAGAAGTGCCTGTCTAAAGAGGAAGGATCTCTAGGCCAGTTAAGTTGAATGCAAATACTTTCAGTGAAGGTAAACATAAATGTTTTGCACTCAAACACTAGAGAGGAATCACAAAATAAACAGAAGGAGCAGTCCATGCAGCATTTTTTTACTAGGAATACACATCTGCAGAACAAAATCTTAATAATAGCAAAGTCAATGAGAATATTCCCATTCACTGAAGCAGGGCCAGGATGTTACTCAGCTTTCTTAGCACATAGTGATTTCAGGCTGTGTAGGTGACTCTTAACTACAGCTTCCCAAATTAGGCCCCTTGCTATTCCAATTCCTGGTTCCCATGTCACAGCCTCCTATTTTCTAATATCTAGGCTTGCACCTTCAGGTGAGATAGGGCTCATGTTCTCACTTCTGATTAGTAATCTGCCTACACTTTTCAAGAGTTTCATAGGGGATTTGCATTTGACTATCCTACTCTTCTGAGAGACAGTGAAAGACACACTGAGAGAACAGCAGGGGAATTAGTGAGAGGAAATAAAATGGAAAAAAATCTCATCTCAGCCCTGTATTTAACAGAGGACTATATGGTCATGTTGCTATGACATTCAGGTGTGGAACAGTGAAAAGCTGATCTTCTTAACCTATCATCACTGGATTTCTAGGGTTAAGAAGAGCCTTCAGAATAAGCAGGGGTGGCGATATCACTGTAGGAAACATCTGTTCCCATTAGTTTCAGGCTCACCAAGGAACGGGTTAGTCAGTACATTGCACTTTGGTTCTTTACGTTAACCTCACAACCACCGGTCCTAGAAATGTAATTGTGTTTAAATGCAAGTTTAGATTCTGCAGTATGTTGTCTTTTTTGGAAAACATGACTCTAAAACTACATAACTGTGGAATACCTAAGACCTCTGAATGCCCAGAGAGCATTTTTTATAATTGCAAAATCATACTTCAAAACCTAATCAGCTAATTTTCTACACAGAAGGTGCTAGATAAATATCAACAATCAGTGACATATTATGTATATATCTATATAAAAATACTTTAAATACATACTGTCTTTTCAGTTGATCCATTGATTTTTTTTCCTCTTCAATTCTTGCCTTTACAGCCTTGACAATTGTAGCCTGGAAAAGCTCAGCACCCCTATAGCAGAAATGGGGGAGGAAGAAAGGAAAATAGAAGAGGAAACATTAAATATTTCTAAGTTTTCTTTATGCCAGCTAACCACAGAGTTCCCTCTGTACATGAGCTCTACATCAGACACAACTAATCCAAGGCCTGAAAGAAATTATCATTCACTCCATAATACAAATATCTTTCCAGGCAATCATCTCAAGATCTGGGGCTAAACACTGTGACCCCTACTCAGCCTCCAGAAGCTGCTCAAGGAATTCAGCTTCCAGTCCTTAAAACCACAAAACATAAAAGCTCAAGGCTGAGGTACAGCTTCTACCACACCTCCAGGCTTTGGTCTTTATAGTCATTTGGTGTTTATAGACATGTCATTTACAGTCAGTCACCTCGTCTCCCTGCCTCAGCACCTGTGGAAGTTGTGATCAAAGTCCAGTTTTATACAGGGCCGCAATGAATTCTGAAGATTACTTCTAATTATTTTTTCAACCATGTTTTCTGCAAGATTAACAATTCTCCTATGTGATATGCAGGATAATCACAACTACATTTTTTCACAGGAATATAAGCAATACTGATAATCATTATTGCCCCAAAATATGGCAAAGTACAAGGAATGACATGCTCTCCTTAGCAACTTGGTCACTCTTACATTTTTATGGACTATTGAAAACTCATGGAATCCTCTTTGTTATTTTTCAGATCACAATTTAACCACGTTTAGGAGAGGAATTTGTATTTCATGATATTAACTGTAACTAAAAATACAGGCTTAGACCATGCTGTCTAAATCCAAATCAATACATTTAATCCAAATTGACAAAAATAATTCCTTAAAAATCTTACTGAAATTTCTGAAGATCAGAATTTAATTCCTGATCTGCCTTCTCATTAAAAACCAGAAAATGGTTGTGCCAGTGATAGCTATGAGTGGATGCTTGTGGGAAAGCGTAAGTAATGGGCCCAAAGAGCGTGATACTTCCTTGCCATACCTCGGTGTTCAGTGACGTTACACTTTCCAAGTGTCTTCCCGAAGTTCTTCCCTAGCCAGATGTCATAACTTCCTGTACTTTTTCCTTATGTGAGTCATGATTTCTAAGACCCATTGTCTCAAACAGGCTCTGATAGTAGAGCGCTTTCTTTCCAAAGCTTAGAAACTCAGCATGTGCTCCTACACATATTGATGTTGAGAGAATGATGCAAAACATCAACTTTCACAGCTTTAAATAAGAGTAGCAGATGGGTATTTCGTAGGAAAGACGGTTTCATTTCTATCAGATTCTCAATTAATTTGTTTTCTTATGTGTGTTTTGTCAGAGTTGGCTTTGCAATTATGAATTTAGCATGGATTGTTTAAACCAATATTAAAGGACTCTTTTGGAACTACCTGTTGTAAACAAGTAAGCACCATAGCCATGACAGACTTAAGCTGTTTAATTAACTTTTTAAAACTTTATGTTACCTTGATGCTAGGATCTGAGAAGCTTTTATATCTGCAACCACATGCAGGAAGTAGTAACTCATGAATACTCTTCTTTGCAGCAGCAGGAAAGCAAAACATATACTGTCCCAAATGATTCCTGCCTCTCCGCTGGGAAGTTTACAATCCAGATTGTTGGTTGCTGGGAAAAGGCAACATTAGCATAAGGACTGTTGTATTAAGTATTCTTTTATAATGTTTAATCAATTAAATAATCTTAGCCTTTAAAATTATTTGAAGTACTTTAATTAGATTTTTCTTAAGACAACTGTCATGCATTTCCATCTGAGGTACACCATATTTTCTTTTAGAGGAACCTGGAAAACTTCCAACAATGTGACATCTCATGACAATTGAGAATTCCCCAAAAGTGAACCATGAGCAAATAAATCCACCCTACCTTAATAAGTACTTGAAAACAAAGAATGGGAAAAGGGTATTTTTTGTTAGCCTGAATTATTTGATTTCAGTTCTTTCTAAAATGGCATGTCTCTTTTTTTTAATTTCAAGTGATTTTTTGGTCTCATTTTCCTATAAAAAACACTATCAACATAAGGAAAAAGGGTTTTATTTTTGTCAAAATAATTTTTTGACTGCCATCATCTAGTATTTTTATTTTTGCTCTCTGCAACTCATTTCAATGTTTCTTTCCATTGCATAAGAGAAAAAATATTTGAAACCACAAAACTACTTCCTTTGGGGTAGAAGGAGACAGGCAGAGAGAAAATCCCATTCCTCCTACCTCTAGATTTTGGCTTGGGCTATTTTTTTCTTTCTTCCTTCCTTTTTTCTTCTCTAAAAGACAGTTCTCTTGGGAATATTAAAGAATTAAAAGTAGGTTTTGTGGAGCTAGACTATAAACTGAATGGCCTATGCTGCCCTATAGAAGGGAGTAGAAGGACTCAAGGGACAGACTCTGGCTCAAAGCTGGCTTTACAATCAAGCAAGCCAGTGTAATAGGTCTAGAAGGTCAAGCTCCAAGAGCTTCAAAGCCTGCTCTGTCCATCCTCTGGGGAGTCAGAAACCTGTGTCTAAGATTCTGTTGATGCTCAAAAAGTTTTAGATATTACAAGAACTACAGGGCACCATTTATCTTACGAATTTGTGTCTTCATATTTTGTTTCTTTTCCCCTACTCCCCACTTATCTATTAGGACCATGAAGACAAGTCTGCAGACTCACTAGGATGAAACTGTTCTTTAACTTCAGTAAGAACCCCTGAACACCCAATTCCCCCCCACCCCCCCAGGTGTTTTCAAATTGTCAATCTAGGGTGTCAGGACAAAATGGAACCAAATTAATATCTCACTAAGAGGTGAAGGGTCTTGCTCTCCATACCTCATTCTTCCATTCTCTCACCTCTATCCACGTACACTTTCTGATCCCCCCCTGTTATCACCACAAACATGAGAATAACCATTGAAAAATATTGCCTTAACTGACTACATATGCAAAAAATTACCACTTTTATGCTGGTTTAGCCCCTGCCATTTCAGTGAGCTGAACTGGTTTACCCTTTGAGCAACTGAAGCTGGCAGACAAGGAGGAGTGGGACTCTGCATATGGGAAAAGGTGCCCTCTCCTTTCAGTGACTGTGAGCTGAAATTTTAGCTCATGATGTACAGTGAAACTATACCCTTAATTATCACATCTGCTGTGTACATAGGGAAACTGCGTTAAGCATCTGTATCACCAAATTGTCCATTTACAGGAAATCTGCTTGTGGGTATCTGTTTGGGGGTGCTCATAGTTTTCTCTGCATGTGTATCCCACTTGGTTCTATAAATATTTTCAATATTCTGTGTTGCTATTAAATAGAAGTTGAAGCTGTATTAACTGAACTTGCAGGTATGACTTTTTCCCAATGTAGTACATTAGGAGGGGGCATGACTTAAATATTGTAGGAGATTTTGAAGGTGATTACTTACAGAAAATTATGATGAAAAATTAGCTATACTTACGAATACGGTAGCCTTTAACTGTACAAGCCAGGCTAAATGCCTGAATCAACCAGCAACTATTCTTAATTAATGATTCAATGTAGCCACAGGCTCCTATCTGGAAAGTAGAAGAACAGTTTCATAGAACAAGACATAGCAGAAATCAAGATAAGAAAAGTTGTACCTCCTTCCATTACATGAGAATATTGTGATCACCCTTGGCTGTATTATATCTCTTTATTAAAAGAGAGATTAGAAGAAAGAGTGCCTTTACCCGTGACACACATCACTTTTAGACCGCAAGAATTTGTTTTGTCAATTATCAGTGAGATAGGAGGTACGTGAGCTTTGTTTGTGTTTTTGCAGAGAGAGTGATACGTCTGGTGCGTGATGCGATGTGACAGCTAAGCAACTTTTATAAATCACTGACTTAATCTTGCAAACGTACATGGACAACTTAACACAAGCATAGCTCCACTGAATTCCCAAGCATAAAATGAAGCACATATGTAACCACTCAGAACATTTGCAAATTCAAACTACTCATAAATCAATTTTATTCAATACAGTGACTTATATAAATGTAAAGAGAAAAATGTCTGCACTTTCAGTCCAGCACTAAAAATGTTCAAAGCTAAAAAGCAATTGCCAGGAATAAATTAAATCTGTCTTTCAAAAAGATTTAAATTACTGGCTTGTCTCAGTCACCTATCAGTGCTACTGCAAGAATCTGCTCTAAAAACTTAATTAATATAAGAAAACCTTGAATATTTTGTAGAAACAGGAATGCAGCTTGCAATTTTGTTGTCAACTTCACTAATCGCATTACATCAAAAGACAACTGCATCTAGTACGAGGTTTGAACATTCCAGTTTAAAATAAAAGGTTTAATTAAATGTGCATTATTTATCAATGGTATGACTAATCTTGCACTTCTAACTCATTTCTCACTCTACTGAGGTTTTCACAAAGCTTCTAAGGGGAGACTTTACTAGGCAAAGAAAGCAGAACCTGGGCTTTTGAAAATAGCTTGTGAGTTTTCACAGAGCTCAGCTGAACACCCGTGTACATATTTTCCTGTAATGTACATGCATTACCATTCCCTGGATAAGCACTTGCAGTTTCTGAATTAAAATGGAGCCTGCTTTGTGCTTGAGAAGGCTGCGGTCCTGCAAAGGATTTTTAATGATCAATGAATGCACTACGCACACTTCCAATGAAATCAAGAGTGCTGAGGGAAGAGGAAAGGCAGCATTTACTTACTGACAGGATGTTCTTCATTGTGATCACAAAGACATTATAGGCAATCAGCCAGTCCCAGTAACGCAGAATACTCTTGATGGGCTTCAGCAACAGATCTCCACCAAAGAGAAGGAAATAAAAGCAGGCTACCAAGTAGCCCATACAGAATATGCTGATCCTTGTTGTTCCCGTTATGAAGATTATAGTAAGCACAAACCAGAAGAGGTAGCTAAATATTATCACCTTATACATGTCTAAGTAGGACCTGGAAGAAAAGAAGGAGAAAAAGTGAACTTTTTCTGAGGGCAATGCTACCTTTCCTCTTCTGCGCTATTGGCTGATACCCATCAGCCAAGGTCTTCTGAGCATTCTCATCCCACATCAGCATTTGTGCATTTGCTCAAGACTAATACCAAGGTCAGTAGGTCTAGCTCATTCATGGGTCTAGCCTGGCTTATATACTCCATTCTAGCTCACTCACGCACAAGCTACACTCTGTCAGGCAACTTTGCATCATGCAAGATCAAGCCTTGGATCATAAAAGGGTGGAAAACGTTCTCACAAAACTTCATGATAGAGCAATATTATCTGGCAATGCTACATATGTAATTTAAAAGCTATCTGAGATCATATTTTAAGAAGTCTGAGTATATAATAGTAAATCTATCTGAAAAAGCCAGTTACAGTACACCACTGCAAACAGTTCTGTATTTATTGATGACTTCTAGGGAATTCAGCCTTTCACTGACAGCTACTAAAAATATCTTTCTCCAGTGGAGATCAATGCAGAATTTTTAAGGGGTAAATGGTTTCTACCCAACATAAATGTGATAGAATTTACTGGAACACTTGCCAGGAAGTTACAAGACAGAGCTATTTGAAATCAGCTTGGCCCGCAGTGGGAAAGAGTGAGAAACAATTTGGTATTTTCTGATTCCTTATAATATTGACTTAATACTGACTCAGTGAGCTTTCAAATAAGAATATCTGCCAAAGACAATACTGAATATTACATACAGCTAACACTGAAAATCCAACTAATTCTTAGTTTCTCCCTATTTAGTGTTTTGATTTCAGATTTAACTGTGTTTTCAGGGTATGTTCACCCAGGCTGCAAAACCAGATTTGACAGGAAGCCAGTCAGGGAGACAGCACTATAGGAGTACATGTGTACCTAAGCCAAACCATGTATGGAGTGAATTAACTAAATGCACTGTATGAAGCCACATAAAAAGACCCCTGCTGCTTGATGTTCTCAGGCTCAGAACTTTCTAGGAGTATGTATTTATAGTCACACATTTATAGGCCTGTATTATACATTTCACTTGCTGAAGCCAACCAGAAAGGCATTTAACAAAAGGCAACGAGAAGTCCTCCTTTATGTTTATTTCCCACAAACTTTTAAGAAATGTACAGACTACTTTCTTGTGAAATCTAAAAATGGCATGACTTCAGAGATGCTACTGGGTTTTGGGTGATAAAACATTAACAAAGAATCCATATACACTAGGAACATAAAGAGGCATAAGACATCAGTTGAACAGATCTTCACTAACTTAATATGCCCTGGAAATGGTGTTCTTGCTATTTCTCCAAGAAAAAGAACTCTCACAACATTTGGTGCTCCTTTAATAACAACTCTTGATGTGTAGAATGTCTAAGAAGAGATCACCTTCCTGACACTGCTCTGACAATTGCAATGTTTCAAAAATCTTGTCCTTTGCTACCAACAAGATGCATCAGCATCTTTTGAGAAAAGCTCAAAATGGAACTGAATTAACTGAAGAACAATTATTCGTAATACTTTTCAATAAAAATGAACTCTAACGCTTAAAAGAACTGGCCGGATCCAAACTTTTCAACATATACATGACTGTTTGGTTGAGTCACAGTTCAAGAGCAGATACTACTCTCAGATTAAAACTTGCAGAAATTGAGAGAATATGAAAATACAGTAATCTAGCTATTTCTTCAGTATAATGTTAACCATTTGCTATATATAGCAGTCATCTAAAATAGTAAATATATCTGCTTTTCTCATTTTTAAAATACATATTAAATATAATAGCATTGGACACCTCTAAACCAAACAAACCACAAAACAGGATGTAAAAAACTCTCAAAAGGCAGGAGGCAATACAACTTTGTCAAGTGACAAATGATGTCGTTCCTTAGAGATACAAATCTTTCTCATTTTTATAAATATGCAATTACAAGGAAACCCAACCGTAAAAATGGCTCCCAAGAATTTACCTTGGAGTGGATAACTTAAAAAATTGTATTTGAAAAAGTCACCCAGGGGACACCTAAAATGAATACCACCAACCATCTCAGACACCTCTGTGCTGGCCCAAGAAGGATGTCACATTGAACACAGTGAACAGACGTACACTCTAGTAGTCTCAAGTAGATAAGCATTCCTGAAATCACATTTCTTGCAGCTGCAAGGTTCTAAAATCCCTTGTCTGTTACACTATGGAGTCATACATCCTGCTGATTTTCATTAATTGCTTATAATGATACAAGTAGGTCAAGTGCTGCAAGAGCAGGAACAAAGATGTGTCTTGGTGGGGGACTTCTCAACATGTTGCCCCTCAAATAAATTGACACATTCTCAGATGCAAAGCTTTAGATTCTGCCTCAAATCCCAGAAAGTTAACAAGTGAGGAGTTTCAGTTCCTTGCTCTGGAGATAATGCAACAGTGGAAGGCTTACGCACAAAGCTGCCCCAACAGCTAAAAAAACCTCACAAAACCCAGAAGGTCAGCAAGGGTGCTTACCCTTGGTTTGAAAAATTCTTCATAGACAGCAGAAAATGCTGTCTTGGATAGCATATACCATAATTTTATGTTTTCACTGCAGACCACACAGATCATCAGCTTAATGCCACGTAAATCTTCAAAACCTCATCTTCTAAGTGATCTTTAAGTCTACATCCAGTCATAGAGAGGAGTGCCCCGCCCCCCCCCCCCCCCCCAACCCCCGGATGTGGTATTTGACAATACACTTAGGAAATCTGAGCAGCTGCTTCAGAAAGGGGACAGTCCCACTCCCCTTCATCCCTTCAGCTCTACCTTCCACCCCTTCTTTGCCTTTAGGTCTTTGAACTTGTTTCAAAAAGCAAATTGGAAAAGCCTATTTATCTGTGGGAGTACAGAAGGAAGGGATACTTTTCTGCCCATTCAGCCTACGAACCAACTCACTGCTGATGTGATGAATGCAAAGGCGGGAGAATGTAGTTGTAGGCCAGGAATACAGCCACACATCTGGGGAAGATTAACCTCAGATGGTACTGTTACACTACCAGTGCACCAAGAGCATCAAACTGTGGCTTTTGGTAACATGATAACCTTTGAATGAGAAATTATACAGACTAAACCTGAAAGAAGAATGAAAAATAAAAAATGCTGATTTGCTAACTGTGTCATTTGCAGAACTCACTGATACTCTGGATAACATTTTAGGAATCATTTTGCTCAAAACCAGACAAGACAAAGTCTCAAATTCATTCCACCCATCCATCAAAGCTATCGTAATCTCAGATGGCTCACTATATCAGCTGATGCGCTTTTCTTTGCTAAAGCTTTATTAACCTTATCATGATTGTTTCAATATTTAATTTCCATGGGAATTAATTTTTAACTGTAATACAATCCAGCCTGTTGCAAAAAGGACTGCTCTGTGTGTAGCTGTCTTCCCAGCATGCTCAATGATGTGCTTGGCTGTGGCCAGTCTCATGTCTGAACCTCTTCCTGTAGGTACGAAGAGGTGCTGATGCTGCAGCCAATAACCCCTTTGAGGAAAGGTGTTTGTCCTCAGCCAGCGCTTTGATGTATAGGGGAAGAACACACTTCTGCTTACACACTGGTGAGAGCCTGCTGTGCTACTGTGCTGGGCAAGACAGCTCAAAGCTGCTTCATGTTGGAGGAGCTGCCATTATGTAGCTTCTTCACTGCCTTCTGTCATCAGCTACCTGTTTTGCTTTGAGTATAGTTATCCACCTCCATATTAATACCAGGGCTCTACCCCCAGCCTTCTTCTGAATGCCTACCCTTTCCCTCTTGTCCAGACATATTATCTCTATCTCTCTCTATATATGTATTCTATAAGCTACCCTTACCAAATTTCTTCTTTCTTTCCCTTCCTATCTCCCTACATCACAGACAACTTCCCCTTCTAATCCCAACATTGCCAGTTTCTTACCAAGCTTCTGTCCCTGAAGCCCATCTCTTTAACTCCATTACAGCCTTCAGAAGGCAGTTTAATTGATTTTCCCTTTGCCTGCAGCAACACTGAACCTTCTGAAAACTAGGTCCCCTATGCTCTTCTTCAAATTAAGTGTTGTAATTCTTATAGGTCTTAGTCCCTACTATTTTTGTCAAGCCTTCTCCAAGGACTGATATTCTCTTACTTTCACTCTCTTACCAGTGAGGTCCTTCCTTCATGCTTCTGTCCACTTTAAAACTTCCCAAATCCAAAGCTGTGGTATTTGTTGAGGCTCATTTTACTAGCAACAAAATGTTAATCTGCTTTACACAACAAATATGAGAGGAAGCCTATAACGATGATTTGCAGATCCTCTCTCACTAACCTAAGTTAGAAATGAAGTTCCAAGAACAGCATTACAGCAGCCTTTGAGACTTCACCTGACTCACCTGATGGTTCCCAGGGTGCAGCTACTAGCAGGGATAGTTCAATGACTGGCTGTTAATATTCTTTATGCTCTTAAGAGGAAAAAAGTAGATTACAGTCCCAATTTTTTTCCCTATCAGTGTCTAAGAGAATGTCTGAAAACTGCTTGGGAACTGAAATAAGAATTTTCCAGCATTAGACACTGTGGGAAAGGATTATCCTCACTGAAGTCACTTTAAATCCTCTTTCATTTTAAAAACTCCTGCTTCTATTCTTCGTTTTTATTTCTGTTTCAAAGCCCTTTGGTTGTGCTCTCCCTTGGGGTCAAGCACATTCCCCCTGAGAAATCTGGGGGTGGAAAGACAAAATTTTCAGGAAATCTCTTCCTTAGACTGTATTTATCATTGCTGAGATCAAGTAGTTCTCCAGAGAGAAGAAAATTAAGCATTTGGAAATATGTTCTTTTTCTACCACTGTTTATATTGCAGTTAAAACTTTTTATCCAAGCCTACTAGAACAGTGACCAACTAGTATCTTCTCAAGGGGGAATACTTCTGGAAGTACACTTTGATCTGCAATTGCCACTTGCACATGGCAGTAAATACATATTGGGCCTCTCAGAAAACACAAATACTAAGCATTACTTTCTTTTATGCTTCGTAATTTATTCATAACTAGGTTGTCTTCACTTATTTGTTTGGCTCTTTCTGACTGACTTCTGGATAAATGCCATTTTTCCTTTCACTTGCTTGGATAAGCTTTGAACCAAGTTCTTGTCCACATTGCTAAATATTTAGACCATTCTGAAACTTCCATGGCAAAGTGCAAGAAACGTTTTTAGACAAAACTCTTTCAGTTCCAAATAGTCTTGGATGGAGTCCAGATACATACAGTTTCTTCTGAGGTGTATCTTCAGTGGATTCTCCAGAGCTTGAGAGTCCTTTTTAAAAACCTGTAACCTCTCATACAAGATTCAGTCACTTTAAAAGACTGTCAGGCATTTTCTCGTGCTTCTTTGAAGCAGATTAGGCATTTAAGATTGCATATGTGCAGTGCAACCTCTCAAGACAACATCACCTAAAGTCTGTGAAAACCTGCATCCTAGCGAAATCATTGAAGGAGATACTTAAGGGCTCAAGAAAGAAAAATACCATGAAGAAAACAAGATCTATTATGCAGTTCATACTAAAGGAAGGTCTGTTTATATCCATATACAACATTCTACAAGAATGTTCCCATTACAGACTCAGGAACCTAACACTAAAAGCAATCAAACAAAAAAGAAGTCACAGCTTACCTGCCTGAGCATTTGCAAGAAAGGATATCACAAACAGGAATTTCCTCTCTTCCTGAAATTAATGGGTTTCTATTCATTTTATGCATTTTTTAAAACAAAAATGTCCCTGTTCTGTTTCTTTCTCTGCCGTATTCTTTTCATTCTACTTCTTATAAACACAACATAAAACTATCACATGAAACAGTCACACGGATTTCTGTATTTAGCTGGAACAAGTATAAAGTGACCACAGTTTATTTGTTCAGCTCACCACTACTAATGGTATTCTTTGATTTTCTCCTTTTTGCACTCTCCACCAGGAATACTTAATGCTTTATGCAAGATGCAAACTTCCAATTAAATGGTTGCATATAATTAATCATCCGTATACAGGTCTATTTTGCTGGCACACGCGAAGCAGTGTGTTTGAATAGATGTGATGCCACCAATGACTTTCAAGCTGATAGCATACCACACATATGAACCAAAACACAGAACGTAACCAAAACAATTGTGGAAAGGCAGCAGGCCGGTTCAGCTTGGACTTTGCTTTCCATTATAAACCTGACTCTGATTCCCATCCAAAATCTTCAAAGAACATCCTCTGTGCTTCAAACTTTTAATACTTGGACTTTTGGGAATATCTTCTACAGACGACCAGAAACACCTATCAGATTCCAGGGAACTTTGAAAAGATGCCAAAAGAGGCTGTTTAAAAAGCAGTGATTTTCTTGCCTCTTTTACCCTTTCGAAGAGAGCCTTAAACCACGTGAGTTTTAAGCGTTGATTTTTCTCAGAATGTTCTTTTGTTTGGTTGGGTTTTTTTTCTTTTTTTTTTTTTTTTTTTTTTGTTTGGTTTGTTTTTTTTTTCTGGATTAAGGAGAGAAAATTTGATCTTTTCTTTCTGTCAGCAGCCATGTTACCAGTGATGGTCTTCGTAAGTGACCAATCGCAGCGCCTGATGCAACTGCTATATTAGCTTTTGTTAAGATGGACACCACTGCAGTGGCAAGAAAAAAGTCAGTCCCTGCTACACGTTTTTCTCAACCAAACCCCATTTGGCAGTCTTTGGAAATCATTCCCACTTGATGGAGCATTTCGAAGAGAGACTATGACTTTTCTCTGCTTATGTTACTGGATCTAGAGCACTGGATCCACTGTGTAGACTGCAAATACTCAAGGGGAAGAACTGTTTGTCTTTTGTCCAGGAATGTCTATAAATCACTGAACAAGTAGATCAATTCAATGTGTTTCAATGGTGTCATGGGTTCAGCAGCAGCAGTCATTTTTCGCCTTCTTGGTAGCTGGTGCAGCGCTGTGTTTTTGATTTTGGGCCTGGGAACTGCGCTGATAACACCAGTGTTTTCAGTTACTGCCTTGGTAATGTTTTGGTCTGACCAAGGACTTTCTGAGCCTCATGCTATGCCAGGGAGGAGGGGAAGCCAGGAAGAAGAAGAGACAGGACACCTGACCCAAACTGATCAAAGAGGTTATTCCATACCATAGCATGTCGTGCCCAGGATGTGAAAATGGAGAGCAGAGATCCGGGAAGGGCGGTGCATTCTGGGGGGGGGGGGGGGTTCGCTGCTGGGGGGTGCACTGGCTGGGTCGGGCTTGGTGAGCAGTTGTATTCTCTTAGTACTTCTCATTATTATTATTGGTGGTAGCAGTAGTGATTCGTGTTATACTTTAGTTACTAAACTGTTCTTATCTCAACCTGTGCGAGTTGCATTCTTTTGATTCTCCTCCCCATTCCCCCAGGATTGCGGGAAGAAAGAGGGGGAGTGAATGAGATGACTGTGTGAGTTATTGAGGGGCTTAAACCACAACAAATGGTCTCCTTTTCAATGCAATTTCAAGACAGATCTGGCCACAATTTCTAACAGAAACAGCAGGATCAGCTTAAAGATCTTGAGATGGATTTCTGGTGATAGCACTTTGCTGGTAAAAGAAATAAAAGTTTATTTGCAAAAGGGAGATTTTTCTAGACATTAGTTCAATTTGTTAAATTCCTTTGGCACTCAGATATCTGTTGGTAACATGCATTCACAAAACAAGCACCTAGACTGACAGAACACAATAGCTAAGAAATCTTACTCTTCCCATTCATTCCTGTAATATTGCATCAAACTTTCAGAGACAACTTCAGTTAAGAATATGCCCAGCACAACTCAGAAGGGCTGAGGTAATCTAATCTGTGTTTGCTGAAATGACCCCATAGGAATGGCTCCACTGTTTGAAGACCATCCAGAACAGACTGTCTCAGGCTGTCTCTGCCCCCTTTTTATGTTGTTCACCTTCTTAAACAGCTTTACATACAATGTTGAGAAACAGGAAGACAGAGCAGTTGTCCTTCTAAGACACTTTTAAGGTTCTTATGTCTAGACGAAATAGCACAAAGTACCGTCTCTTTTATCTTATTTTGATTGTACTTAGACAACAACTCTGCAGGGCACAACTGATGACCTTGTGGGATTAAACATATACATAGAGTTCAGACTGCAGTGTATTCTTTTAACATGCATGTGTTTTGGGGGAAGGCACCAGACTGCTGAAGTCCACCGTAAATACTGTCCCACAAGGGATTCATAGAGGGAATACATCCTTTTAGGAGAATTTATCACAGAGCATTCCTCTGGGGAGCACTTAAAACAATCAGCCGTGTTAGGAAGACTTGTTTTCATCTTCCCTTTTCTAAACCAGAAGCTGATTGCTCAGAAGCTAACTATATGTTGTCTCATGCAACAGTGAAATTTATGAGACGGGAACATACATGAATATAAATTTCAAGTAAAACTGGAAGCTACAAGAGTTACTTTCACACTACAGAACTTTAGAAAAAGAAAGCACTGTAGTTTCCAAGTGTTTCAAGGTCTTACCGGCAGTGAATGAAGTCAGGAACAGGATTATGCTGGCTAAAGGATGCTGCATCAAGGTTCATGCAAATTTCCACATTGTCTCCAGCCATGATTCGTACCGCAGCTTTATTTTCATCCTCAAATGTCTGCCTTTGTAAGGATGCGCACAGCAACAACATGAAATCATCTAGGAGAAAGCAGTGGTTGCAAGGAAAAATTCAGTCATTAACTTAGGTGTAGAGAGTGGTAGTGATACATTATAATGTAGTTATCAGGCCGTTTTCCCACACTTTGAACCTCCAAGACTGTGCTGTTTTTGAACACATTTAACATGATTTGAAATTTTTTAATGTATTTAGTTGTTTTACCAGTCATATTGTATGATTTTTATTGAGAAATAAATTAGAAAAGGGGAAATAATTAACACTTTTTGATACTGCTTTACTAAAAATGGGATAAGGAAAAAACATGCACAAAATACTAATTCTTTGAATTTTTCTACTACATACAAAGCCATACTTAGCATTTAATCTCCCACAGAATATGTCAGTTTTCTACTGAAGAGTAAATAAAATGCTGGCTTCAAATTACACTAGATAGCTGTTTTAAGTAAAGGGTGCATAAACACTTCACAACTATGTGCTAAAATACTTACAGACAAGGAAGACAGGGTTTGGTCTCACAATGAAGTCTGGAAAATATAACCACTTTATGATGTTGGAGTTGAAGTTGGCATTACCACTTCTCCATGGATAGTCTGTATGACAGAAGCACACAAAAATGCAATCAGCACTTTTAAACAATTACTTCATCCTTTTCTTCCAAATACATATCAATTTTCCAGCACTTTTGTGCAAAATCAAGCATCAGCAATTGTCCACAAAGGATAAGTGTCCTTACCTTTACAAGGAGCAGGTGGGATGCCAATGCAAAGGAAGTACTGAAAGGTAATGATGCATGCCAGAAAACAGCAGTATTTCGGCCAGATCTCTGCAATAGCTTTTCTTCTACGTCTGTACAATACAGCAATCAGCCAGAAGGCATGAATCATGGCATAAAAATCCATTCGTTGACCAATTACATTCACTGATAGAAGAAAACAGGTCTGGAAAAGAAATAAAGGAACATAAGCAACATTTGCAACCTGATGACTAGTCAAGGCAGCAATGATAAACTATTCTGGGTCCTGGCAGAATGCTTGCACATGTGCTGGAGCTGACTGCAGGAACCCTGTGCAAACCAATAAGCTAAACCAGTTTGTATCTCTCCAACAGCAACCCCCCCCTTCCCAACACCCAAAATTTTTGATACTCTTCTACAAGTGTCAACTATGTGAATACAGCGTTAAAGCAGGTTTCCATTATGTGATATCTAAAGATACAGAATGGAAAGAGCATTGTCACAGTAGCCTATATGGCAAATGTTTAATTGTTGCCAAAGAAAACACATGTTATACAGCCATATACTTTGAAAGCACTTACATATGTGAAAAAGAAGAGGAACTATTAAGAATAGCAACCACTAAAGTGTATCCGCATGTGGGAAGCAGACAAAAAAGAAAAGAGATTTAGACCATACAACCTCTATTTGCTACAGACAAATCCAGTCAATTCCTGTAAGGCAGCTTTAATTCTCCATTATTCTAAAGGCTCTGCATCCCAGAGCATTTCTGTTCTCTGGCTCCACTTAAAGTAGTCCCTTCACTCTGTGCCATGAAGCATGTTTCAAACTTAGTCAATAATTCATAGTTAATCATTTATTCAGCGCACTTCACTGTTTTGATTTTCTCTCCTCAGATTAGGATGAGGCTAAATTTATTTCCTGAAGGAAACAGGTTGCTGATTAATTTTAATTTTCAATCATTCTTAATCCTCAGACTGGCTGTTTATCAGTAGCAAGGGGTAGTAGTGTTTAATAAAAAGGCTGAGAGCATCATTATGATTAGATCTGGGATGCATTAGCCTAGGAATTGCCTTCTTCAGAGAGCTACAGAAATTTGTGAACAATCAGTATTCCTACAAATATTTTTGAAAGTACATTTCATGTGTCTGTGAATAAACAGATGAGGTAAGGGAAGAGAGATGAAGTTTCTTGTTTTTTTTGTGGTGGCACCTCTTCAGCAATAGCTTGTCTTCAAGACAGGTTCAGTTCTGATGTTTTGCTGTTGGGTTGGGTGAAGCAGATAGAAGGAATACATTAGTTGAGCCTAAACCCCAGCAGTCTGGGTCACCCCTGCTGGCAGACAAGCAGATCTTCTAAATAAGACACCTACCAGAGATTTAGGATACATAATGGATATTCAGAGAAATCCCCTTACTCCTTTGTACTCTCTTATTTGTCTATATATTTATTGTCTACTGAAGAGTTCTTTGGAGAAAGAACTCTGCCTTACACTAGTGGCGCAAAGCAGCAATAATCTTTCCTGGAGCACTTGTTCCTGCAGACTGCTAATAACTATAGTAACAAGTATAATAAAGAAGGATGTAATTGTGCAGCCAAAAGCAAAAGAAAGTTAGAAATGTTTAAAAAAAGACAATGGCCTGGTAACCCCTGTTTCCTCCTACTGCTCCTGCAGTCCCTAGTTCCCTCTGCACATGTGTGTGTATGAGAGGGTATGCTTCAATTCTGTCCATTGACCCATTTAAGCTGAGTTATAAGTAAGACATACAAAAAAACCAATAGGAAAACCACTACCAGCAGATATCAACTGTGGCAAGGTCTAACATGAGTAATGATTAAAAGCATTCAGCTGTCTAAAGCTGTTCAAGCTAGTATTCAAAAGTAACACTATCAAAATGTTTGAAATGATAATCTAAAGAAAGTGATTTACCTCCAAACCAAACTTGTAGAAGAAATAGTTTATGAAATACTTGACACAGTTTACCAGTCCATCATCGAGGTGTGCTCTTGTAATATCATGGAAAATGGTTTTAGTCACAGGTGTTGTAAGGTTATTTCGACATCTGTAGTACTCTTGATGACGGTAGATTGTAACTTCAAAAGCCAGAATAGCCAGCATCAGTAAGTTATTCTACAAGAGACACAATCAGAAGAATATTAAATAAAGATCAATCCCACAAGAAGCTACACAATTTTCAGCTAAGCCTAAATCCAAGAATACTCAAATGGATGTTACCACTGAGTACTTCTGCATGCCAGGATGCACAGGCATCTATTCCCAGCTACTATAATTGAAAGGTTCCTACCACTCCTTGGATTTTGATGAAACATATTGACATTCAGAAGATATATTTAAAGACTTTCATTAAAAATACTATTATGAACACTAGCTGCGGAAAGCAAAGTGATGGAAAACGCATTCACCCATTCATGTGCTCTCTCATGTTTCATGGTATCCAAGATACCATGCTTTGCTTTACAGGAGATAGAGAATACAAGCTTACAAAAAAGCCATCAGCAGGCATTCAGGTGGCAAGCACCAACCTCCTTAAACTGCAAGAATGCTGGCTAATGCAAATATATCCTGGACACTCATTTAAATGAACAGTCTATCTGCCAGTCTTTAATGTCTTGAAGACTTGAAGCCTGGGACCTTCAGGTTCAGCACTGAACTCAATTCTCTATGTAGAGGAGTCATTTTATTTTGTAACTCACTGAAAATCCTTCTAGAATGATTTCTAATCCCAAAGTACTATCTATTTATAGCTGTAAAGCTCCTAGCAGCAAGCCAGATAATACTAGGCAACTTCAAGCTCCATGCAGAACTCTTGGGTCAGTAATTGCTCTTCCCCACATACATTCTTAACTGTGGGAGGTTCATGGTTAAGAGAGTGAGACACAAAGGCACTACCAGGACCTGGTATATTGACCACTAGAGCTTGGCAGTTCTTCCTTACACAAACAAAGCACACGGATGCAAGCTCTCAGGAAAGAAAGGAGGAACAAATCTTGTTAGACCAAAACTTGCTGTTTTTGCTGAGCCACACAAGACCAAAACTTGCTTTTGTTGAGTCAACCAATTTCTGACAAGCTTAAATTGTGCATACAAAATTTTGGAGATTCTTTAAATTAAGAAGAGAAATGCAAGGTTTGCCCTGGGAGTTGGCTCATTTTTATTGTTAGTAGGGTTTTTTAATCAAGTCAGGAATAATAAAATATTGCTCACAGGCATCAATCAAAACCAAGAAGAAAACCAAAAGACATCCATTTACTACTGTCTGAATGAACTGTTCCCTTAACTCACACATAAGCTGTGGCTAAGGAATAAGCACTTAAAAAAATTAACTGCTTACAGCATGTACTGTCATCCAAGTCAATTACTCCAATTAGACCCATCAGTCCTTTGGTACCTGAAAGCAATGTCTTTCTTAATTACTTAGAGTTCTTAATCATCACATTTCTTAGAGTGCTTTTAACAGATGGTAGAGTCAGAAAGACGTATTTCTACAAGCAGATTATCTTAATTGGCATTGAATCCCTCCTGGAAATGTCCTGTGTAACAGATATAGCTTTCTACTGTCTCTTCCCTGCTGTACTTCTCTATTATCAATGGCTTGCATAACACTCTGTGTGTGTGTGTGTCAGATGATTTATTTCAAAGACATTCCCAATTTCATCATAAATAATTAAAAAATCTCAATACAGATAATTAAAGAAGTTACCCGTAGATACACAAGTAGGGGATAAGACTTCCTCAATCCAACCCACTCTGCAGGATCAACTGGTCCACTGTAAAGGACTGAGGTTTTGAGCTCTTCTAAATTGACCTTAGTTTCATTCTCTCCTGGCTAAAAGGAAAATGCAACAGTTTATAAAAATATGAGCTTAAGACTGCTTGGGGAGAGAATGGTAATCAAGAACAATACATCAGGCGAACTGTAGTTTTCGGTACTTGATATGCTCCTTTTGCTCTTCTTCACTGAAGAAGGCAGCAAACCAAACCTTTTCAATATGCACTTGTACTCACCAATGTACAGTTACTGGAAAAAGTGCTGGGATCAATAGATGTGAGCTGGTACAACATTTTGCAGACAATAATCACACATGTCCAAACAGTGCAGATACTTGATGCCAACGGGCGAAACTGAGCATATGGCAAAGCAAGAGCCCAGGCAATTAAAAACACAAAGTTAAACAGAGACACCTGAAAGCACAAAAACAGCATGGAAATTACATGGAGTAACAAGAGAATTGAGAAAGTCTGACCTTTTCCATAGTAATAAAAAAATAAAAATAAAAATAAAAAATAAAAAGGTGACATACAGAAACTGTGAGAAAAAAAAGGAACAAAAAAATTGCAATAATTTTCACAATAACACAGACACAAAGTGGTAAGTGAAGAAGGAAAAACTTAGCAGTCAGTTTTAGAAAAACCTTATTTCCAACATAATAATAATATTAGACACCCAAAACTGCATACCCACCCTACAAAAAGGCATGAAATATGAAGGACCACATGCTATTTCTGCTGCTTTAGTATATATGATACAGACCCATGCATGAGTAATGTGTTCAAGCTTAAACAGGGGAAGTTTAGATTGGATATGAGGAAGAAATTCTTTACTGTAAGGGTGGTGAGGCACTGGAATGGGTTGCCCAGGGAAGCTGTGAATGCTCCATCGCTGGCGGTGTTCAAGGCCAGGTTGGACAGAGCCTTGGGTGTTATGGTTTAGTGGGAGGTGTCCCTGCCCATGGCAGGGGGGTTGGAACTAGATGATCTTAAGATCCTTTCCAACCCTAACTATTCTATGATTCTATGATCTGTGGAGCCCAGCTTCATCCTCTTGAGCTTTTTCCCCCCAAAGATATGAGGGGCTTTGTTTGTTTGGTTGTTTTTTATAATTTTTTTATTTATTACTTTTTTAATATATTTTTGATATTTGAAAATATATTATTTTGATATTTTGGTGTTTTTTAGTGAATTCTGTCCTGCTATCCTGTTCAAAAAATGGCTATGTCAGGTAGAGAACTCATAGTGCCTGCACCAAAGGCACAGCTAAAGGTGTTGCTCCCTTTTTCTTTACACCTATTTCCATGTTCCTTCTTCAGCACCAGGCCTAGCTTAAGTAGATCTCCTAGATGCTCCTTCCTAAATCTTTTCGACACCCTCCATCCCTGGATGATGCCCACAGCATCTTGAGTAGGGGAGGGATTACATCTCTTGAATCTAAAGAATTAGGCATATAAAACCTTAATACCTAGATAAAAGGGAAAGGATGAGAATATCTAGGCAGACAGAGCATTGCTGTGGAAGAAGATATCAAGGCAGTTCTTCAGCAACTGACAAACTCAGCTGGTTCCTACAATTTTAGTGAGGCCTGACATGAGGAAGCATGTCCCTACACACTTACTACATACTACTGCATGTAGAGGCTGACAAGCCTTCTCCAGGGGTAAGATTTTTACAGGGGGTGTTTACTTACCTCTTTCACTGTGACCCAGATGATGTAAGAGGAAACTATTTTGATGATGTGCAGCTCCAACAGCCACCACACAAAGACTTGCATCTTATGAAAATACTCCAGAAATTTCAAGAACAGCACTGTAAGGCGGTCAATCACCAGATGCCACTTGTTCCTTAAGTCTGCAGAGATGTTCAAGCAGAACCATTGGGAGAAAAACAGAAGACCTCTGTAAAAAGGAATGCTCCACTAGACAACAATGAACTTTCTGCTACTTCTCTTCTAGGTTTTAGAGTTAGACAAGAAATATGGCTCAGTGGTGCTCATTGTGGTGCTCTTCCTTCTCACCCACATTCAGTGAAAGGATTTCCCACTTCAAAAGTCAATATTGGTTTTATTCCCCTCTAGCAGATACCAACTTCTTGGGCTCCATTTTCCTTCAATATCTTTAGACCTAAGCTTAGGTTTGCCACCCAGGGACTAGATCTGAGACACTTCAGCCCTGGCCCTCTATCCAGCTCAGAAAGAATAGGATTTTGTTTGATATTTGGAAGCTGAGGATTCAGACCGTTTTCAGAAAGCACAGACTTCTACCATTCAGAAAGCTTTTCAGCCATCCTAGAAGAGATCCATGCATACTAGCAGTAGGATTCTTGTCACATGGGTTTAGACAGTTATACTATAGCTGTCTTCACAGGTCAGTTATCTAAACTGCCTTGTAAACAGCACACCCTCCTAGAGCGTGATTTGTGCCACCCCAGGACAGACATCTAAAACAGGTAAGGCAAACTGTAGTACAGTTGAATATTTCTCTCAGTTGAAAAGGGCGCTTTTCATCCAGCTTCAGGATCAAGTTTTGATTCAAGTTTTGATCCCGAAGCCAGGTGAAAGAATCCCTTTGCAGACAATATTTCACTAAAAATATCCATCCTCCTAAATAATACCACAGTGAGCAAGCATATGGCAACATCTATTACACATAAGGATATATGGCAATACATATGCTGAACAGTGCTCTCTAAGTGCCTGTGGGCTTCCTATAAAACTGCTTCACCAGGCTGGTATATATTATTATAAAGTCTTCACACTGTATTAAGGGTTTCAGAAGCACTTTGGAGCTTAGGAAGGATTTTGCACATGCTGTGAGAACATTTGTGCAGTTAACATCAGAGATGGAAACATTTGCAAGTGACACTGGTACAATCACTGTCTAAGCTGGTAAAAATGCAAAGGAGCTACCAGCTTCTGAGTATAATTATTGCAACTTATCTGGTGATTTTATGTATAAAGCAAACCAAGATGGTTATTCTGGGCATATTTGTGTGAAGAACACAGGCACACTTGTGTGAAAAAGCAAACTTTTGGAATATCTAACAACCAAATCCCTTTTTTTCTTCTTCTGCCCTTTTTCTCCAACTACAACTTACAAAATCCTAATAAAAATACTGATTGATGTAAATGAGTACATAATTAAACCAGCCAAATTAATTAAGCTATAGAACTCTAATCCCGCATGTGTGCTTTTATAGGCATGACTGTATTTAAGTAAGTCTTTATATATAGAATTAGATGCTCTCACTCATTCTTTTACTGCATACATTTTCATTTACAGTGTTGCCACCATGCCGGATATATTCAGACAGTGCCAGTTAAATGAAGCAGGCAGATAAGGTACTGTAGCAAACTGTCTAGCATGCCCAGGCACTACCTGCACATCAGATAAAATACAAGCCTGACTGCATCCATTGAAAAATTGTATATCACTGTGTAATAAAGTCTGCACATGTGAACATATTTAATGCCAAAACTCCAGCCACATGGCTATATAAAAATAATATAAATCTTTGCTAGAAATAAATGCATGTACAGCTTAAAGATGTATCACACATGGCTGCTGCACCTCATATTATTGCCAAGCCCCACTCACTGCAGTGCAAAAAGGGCCCCAGGGAGAAGGCTGTAGCTCCCCACTTCCCTGATTGTATGTGTCACTACACAGGGTAACCTCTACCAGCTGGCCTCTCTCCCCTCTGTCCCCAAGACTTTCCAGAATGTAAGGATGGCTAGAGTGCAACAAACTCATCACCCCTCATAAGACTTCATGAGAGCTGGCCAAGGAATGTTTCCATGAACACCTCTATAAGGAAAGATGTCCCAGCCAAGAAAGGTAAATAGTTTCAGTTTCAGTTTTCCTGAGGCAGCTAAGCCATTTTGCTTGGCAAAGACCCTGTCCCTATTTATACGTCACAGTCCTATAAATATTGGCATACTGGAGTAACTAAATCCATGGTAAGGCCATTTCCAAACAGTACAGCTTCCTTGGGCATTAAATGCTCTTCCTCGTGGCTTATATTACGAACTGATTCAGGGAAATAACTCATGCTAGGAGTTCATCCTAGCAATATCAAGGATGACAACATCAGCCTAATCCATGTCTGCACTTAAGCATTTTTATGTTCGTCTGGCATCAATTACACATTCCATATTCAGAAGTGAAAAATATGGCACTAATGTGCACATGAATAATGAAGCAAAGCCATTGAGACTTCTGGAGTGGAGTGCCTTGAAAGCATGCAGTATCAGAGATTAAATATGTATGTGTATTTTTATTATAAAGAGATTTCACTCTAAAGGAGTTCTTAGGATTTGGGGTAACCTCCCATTAATCCAATCTAGACCACCGAGAAAAAGATGAGGGGTTTCTTTTGTTTTTATCCTCTCAGCATCCTACAGAAAAGGTATGATTTTTCCCTAGAAGTAGACTGTAGCCTGTTAAATAATTTACAGGTAGCCATCTGCTTAGTTCAGTCTCTCTTGGCAAAGACTGTAAGCAAAATTAGCAGGCAAATGTGAGGTGAGCAGGGATGACCAAATATGAACCATCAGTTGCCACTGTTAACTAAGGCAGAGGAAGGTAAAGTTTGCAATCTGCAGAGCTTACCTGTAGTTTCTTCTTCCTCTGATTCATTATCTTCATCATCAGTCATCTTCCTTGTCCTCATCTTCTTTTTCTTCTTTTCCTTTATCGACCCTCCCTTTCCCTCCCTCCCCCTCTGACTCTTCCATTCTTTTCTCACCGGCCTCTTCCAGCATTTTCTCCTCTTCCTTTTCTCTGCTGGCTGTTAAATTCATCATAGTTATGTCAGGCAGGCTTCCATCTTGGTGCACCAGTCTGTTGGTAAATAGTAGTGTGTCAGCAAACTGATCAGTAATGGCATTGTAGTCTTTTTCTTTTTCAAGATATATAATTAGAAAAAAAATAACCATTCATGGAAAATGCCTTAGAAGTGGAAAAGTTAATGATTCTGGTACTTTCTCCAAACACACGCTGCAAATTGAGTTGGAATGTATTAGTAACTACTTCTCACTCAGATACTACTGGTTAGTTAGTAATGAGTGGTATTGACACTTAAACTTGACATTTTCCCTACAGGGAGAAAATGGTCAGAGTTTAAGATGTAGAAGCATGAAATGACATTGTTTAAGAGGAAACATTTCATGACTTCGTAGGGGACTTACTCATTTTGGTGGTTTGGTATTTTTTTCTTGAGGCTGCTCAAAGTAATTGGAACAGAAAGAAAAAGGGAGATGAGAACAGAGGGGTTACAGAAGAAGGTCACTGACAAATATGTCATGCTACATCACAAGTCATAAAGCATTCTCCTGCTCCATCTGCAGAAGCCTTCTGATGCCAAGAGCATGCCATCATGACATTCATAGGGTGCTTCTATGAATAAGAAAGGAATTACAGCACAGATGGAAAGAGGGCCACCTATTTACACCAGTGCTAAACATGGTCACTGTACCATGCTGTCAGTAATGCAGCTGAATCATCACAACTATCTGACTGATTACTGCAAATGCATTTCCACCTTCTTCCAATTGAAAGATACAACTGGGAAGCCAAGGAATTTGCAAATTTTCTTCGAACTATAGGTTTGGAAACAAACAAAAGCAAAAATTCCAAGGCTGTGGCTTCATTATATTTTATCATGTCTGTCTTTGACCGAGCCATTCATTCTCTCTCTCTTTTCCACATCTCACTGGGAATTTTTCTTATATTTCTAACTATCTCTTATTAAATCTCTTAGTAATTTTCAGACAACCAAACCTGGGATACAAGTGATTTAACTCAGAAATGGTATTTTTCCATTGCCATGGTTCCAAATTTGCTGAGATTTACTCAGTACAAATCTTTACTGAAAGAAGAAACATTCTTTTATGGCTTCAGATATTTTTTTTTCTTCCCCAGGTGTGCTGTTGGGACTCTCCTCCTATATTTGCACAAAACTCTTCCTAATTCCCCAGTCCTGTGTGCTTTGCTGAGCATAGCACTTACTGCCATAAATAGTCCCTTTGAGTACAACTTCTTGCAATAAAGTCTCCCTTTGGCAAGTGTGGGTCTGTATGATCAGGTCACTAAACGTTTATTTATGCTGTTGAAATTACTACACTCAGCATACTTTCAAGCACCTGCTTACACTGTTCCTGGACTAATGCAAATAACTTTAATATGCTAGAGTACCATCTCCAGGATTTATTTTTCATGATGTGAAATTCTGGCCTGTTACCATTTAGACATGAAATTCCGCCAATTTTAAGTACAATTTTTACTGCTCAAGGAACTAAAAGCCTAGATTTATCCATCTGATACTTAAAAAATTATAGTGCATAGGTTAAGCAGTTAATGACAAAGCAAGCAGAATTATTTTTCAAATATTTGGGAGTTGTAGTGTCTTCAAGATGGAAACTTTGGTGGCTTAATGAGGGGAAAACTACAGAAATGTGACTAAATGATCCTGAAGTAGAATTACCCCAAAAAGCAGAAAAGGCGGTTTAAAAGTAAGAGTTTAACAAAATCAAAAGCACTAAAAAGCTCACTGAAAAAATAAATTCATGTCAATGATCACTAAAGTCCTTCATCACAGATTAGCCAATGAACCTGAGTGCCCAATAATCTGTAAATCTCTTATACCCAACAATATGTTGAGTAGCTGTGGCTACTGAATATATGGCTTTTTGTCTGATATACTTTATTTTCATATTTAAGCAAGCATACATACAAAAAAAATATTCAAATACCTGTAAAATGACTAAACAATAATATTCCCTAAAATGACATAATCTAACTTTGTATATCTACCTAAAACTGATGAAGTACTAACAGGAGGGTAGTGAATAAAGACGAGCGAATGAATTTTCAGTTTAGTTTAAATGTTATAGAAATTCCTGGCTAATACAAATCATTAGAGCCCATTTAAAAGGTAATGTCCCATGCAATGAAAGTATCCATATAAGCAAACAGGTTTTGCACATGTGCGATTGCATTGATTTTAACGAGGTATCTTCCCAACTGACTTTTATAATGGAAAAATCTACATTCACACTGGTGTAAATCAAGGACTTAAGGACTTACCTCAGTGTAAACTGGACAGAAACACAGTAACCCTTTAGAACTTTGCGTGAGAGGACTCATCTTTCTCTTATTCATCTAACTGCAATTTGTATCCAGGATCCAGAAGATGATGGGGTTATACAGATGGGTACATGCAATATATACCTGCTAAAGCTTCAGTATGCACTTAGTTTTCAGTATGTTGGCACTTAGTTCTATCAGCTTGAGCATGGGACTGTGTGCTCAGGAGATCCAAAGCTAGATGAAAAGCCCTGCCCACTATTCAGATAGTTAGTCTACTTGGAATCATTTTTCCCAAGCTTTCTCATTTATTGCTAGGGTTGTTTTTATTCCAACACTGACGTATTAGGATATAAAAATAACACTAGTTTAGAATATCTAAGACAAGCTACCCATACAGGCTTCACAGCTAATCTGATGTAACTTCAGGTTGGACATCACGTACTGGTGGGAAATAATCCAAAAAACCACAAAGGTATTGTATCTGATACTTAGGAAGTGAAATAACTGAATAATAATGTAGACAACAAGCCTTGCAGGTACAGCCACTAATGTTTTTAACTGAGAACATTTCTTCCCCTCAAATGCATTAAATAGGGTATCAATAATAAGTATACTAGTCGATCTAGTTTTAGACATCAAAGCAATTTCGGAGCCACTAAAACCAGGTAAGTGCCCCAGGTTTTTGCTGGACTCCTAATATTTTCATCTACTCATAATTTGCTAGAGCAGAGTATTAACTAATAACAACTTACTAGATGCATTCTGAAGCATCTTTGTCCTTTGACACTTTTTTTGCCACTTCATGAATTGCTTGAAAATGGCTCAGAACAATTTATTAAGTATCTCTCATACACAGCCTTAATAACAGAAAGCTTTCTGCTCTCCAGAACATTACTGACCCTGAATATTTGGTTTGCAAGATTCAAACTTAGCACACAGTGCCATACTTCTATGGGGGGGGACCCTAAGTGCTTTCCCTGCCCTTACAGAGGGTTTTCCCGCTTGCATCCAAGGCCAGCTGTTTGGTACATGTTGGGGTATGCGGACAGGCCAGGAAGCCTCAGCAAAGGGTGTCCCTCTCCTTTCTTTGGGAGCTGCTTTCATGCTAAGGCTGTCACTGCTACATTGCAGCTGCATTGCAGCTGTGCCTGTGCTTCTTCCCATGCCTCGTTTACCCTAAGCCTGACCTTCAGACTGACTCCCCACTTTCACCGTTGATCTGGCTTACTTCTATGGACTTGCTAATTACTCACCAAGTTGTGGCTGACCCTTGTTACCATCTCCAGATCTAATCCTCATCCTCAGTTGCTGGTTCCTGAGCTTGACTCCCCGTGGGTAAGAGTCCAGCCTTTCCTCCTGGTCATGCCCCTCGGCTCCCAGGTTGCTTGTTCTTGTCAAGGCACCTGCCCTCATTGCTCCCTGACCCATGGACTTTGTACAGACCAGGTTTTGAGCTCTGGCGAACTTCTAAGAACCCTGGCCTAAACTATGTGATGACATTTGAAGAAGGAGTGGGAACATGATGCATAAATTAACTTCTTGTTAGAGCAGGTAGCCACAAATATCTAAACACGGGAGATTTTTGGGTTTTCTGTTTTTATTCAGTAGCGATCACAAACTCAGAAGTCCTTCTATTCTCAAAACTGATTAAACAAAAGCCTACATGTGCTCCAGTCAAAAATTTTGAAATAAATCTACTTTATGGAACTGTTTTCAAAATAACATGTATAAAGGCATGACGATGGTGGGAATATGGCTTTTCTAGTTTGGATCCTGCAGCACTCAACTCAGCCCATGAATCAACAGCCTTTGCGTGCAGTGGTTTCAGTGTACTGCATGTTCCATTTCTGTCTCTGAATAGGGAAATCTCAGTCTGTACAAACTCATAATACATACCGTAATTGATCTGGCCCTCAAATTCACTTTCTTAGATGCTTGTGAAGAAGACAGAGACGTGTGTCTGAATGTATCTGTGTCTGTGTGTATATGTGCACATGCAGGCATGCATCTTCCCATGCACACACAAAGGGTAGATAAACGAGCCTCCTCAACCAAGTCTATTGTCTGCAGCCGATTACAAATAGCACCAATTATTCCTGCACTGAGGCATGGGCAACATTTTAGAGAAAAATTCCCGGCAGGGAGATGAACTCACAACATATAAATATAGAGGAGAGATGCATAAACTGCTTCAGCAACCACAGGAGATTACAGTACCTGAACATTATCTCCCTGCTTACTTCACAGAACCATGCAGTAATAACATACTTTAAGGCAATTAAGAAGTAACAACAAAGTTAAGGTACATCTGTTTTAAAGGAAAGGAAGAACTGAAGTACCCACCTATTAATTATTAGGTAAACACGGCCATTGACTTTGGCATGGCTATGAGGTGGGAGATGAAAGCACAAGAATGCATGGGATGAAAATGGGAAATGAATTAGAGAGAGAGAAAAGGAAACAGTTAAATAGGAATGAATGCACTTTCCTGCCTACCAAGAGAGACACATTGTCATAACAAAGCACAATCTGAAAGCTTAACACACATCATGCAGTGAAAAGTCTAGGAAGCCTATAAATGCAATACTTACTTAGACATTTAGATGCAACTTCAGTTAGAACTACAGGTACTTTACATGGTCCCCAAAATGTGAGAACAGCCTCTACTGCTTTATAGCAAGTACGCCTTAGAATATCCATATTTTTAAAATAGATGGATATATCTATAATGGATATGTATATCTGTAATAGATATATCTATAATAGATATTTTGCTTCTTTTTTATTTAAAAGTAATTACGATAGATAATTTAGTATGATGCTCTATCTCATAACCTTTATCTCTGCCATACCACAATTTATCAGCAAGAAAATGGGCTTGGAAAGTCCTAATCACAGGATTTTTGCATATGCAAAATTGAGACATTCAGCTTTGTCACCTTTATAAATAGTGAGAAGTGCCTTGGTCTGCCAATTCCAATGTGCCATTTTCTGTCCCTTTATTTGCAGCTGGAAGAGCTTTACTCTTGAACTCACTCTACAAACTTTGCTCATGTGAAGCAACATCTTAATACAAAACAGTCTCAGCAATTTAACAGTACTCTTCAGTTAGACACAAACATACTATAATCATACACGGCAGAGTTCAGGGGCAGATGGAGGAACTGGAGCTCTTTTCCCTATTACTTTCATGACGGGCTTTCATCTGCTGTGGTTATTTGAACAAGTTTCCTATTAAAAGGACTGCGTTCTGTCTGCTTACTGAAAATAAAGGTTCAGTTTCTTTAATTTTTTTGTTTATTACAAAAGAAACAGCATATAAGCAGTTTTGAAAGGTAAACTAGCTGTTGAGTGAATACTAGTGCTTTCAAATTAAAAGGGAAAAAAGAGATTTAGTCGCTTTGTAAGAAAACTGCCCATACGTATATGAGTCTTTAATCTGTATTTTAATTGCCCCTGCAACTTATTTTTATTGCTAGCATTACTGTTAAGCTGGAGCTGGTTGTTGTGCTAGATCTTATCCACCTTTATGGACCATCAATACAAATGCCAGCTGAGCTCTCATCTTGAAGCTTTGAACTATAAAGTTGGCAGATGCTCAGTACTGACTTTTTGCATCAAGGGAAGAAATAAGCTGTAGCTTCACTCCTCAGGCAGTGTTAAGAGTTGTATATTATTTTGATCTCTTTCGTGTATAACAGAAAGATGTGCAAGTAGTGGTTTCACAGTGTAGTGTACCATAAACCCACCTAAATCCTGCAAGTGTCTCATTTGTTGGTTTGGTTTTTTTTCCACTTTCCGCCTATTAGGTGGGAGGTGGAAGCTGTTTCTATCTTACTTGGAACAAATGCAAAGTGTTTGGGCTACAAAAGAGCTTATGCAGTTACAGTAAACTAGTGCATGCCCCCAAATGCCTCAGCCTAGGAGCAATTCCCATTTCAGCTCAGACACCTATCCGGTTTCTGGTTTCAGGACATGGCTGCCCAGATCAGAGATGTTAATGTACACCTGTTGCACAAGTACTGCGCTAACAGGCCCCTTCAGGGGTCCCTTGACCCTACCATCACACTTAGCAATTCAGGAAAAGCAGAAGGAAATGGTATTATCCAGACAACCATTTAAAAAGTTAAAAAAACCCCAACAACAACAAAACCACATAACACATTTTTGTTAGGAAATCTTGTCAAGTTTGATTTGTTCTGGTTTTAAAAATTATTTACATACAGAAACTGGAAGCATCCTACAAAAGTAGAGCTTGTTCTCATGCACTGATGACAGAAAACACAAACATAGTTGTACCATACCCTGTGAAGTAGCTTCATTTTAAATTGAATGCATAAGAAGTATCTGAAATGCTTTTGTAAAACTAGCAAGTCCTAGGGCAGAATTCTCTGTTAAGACAAACTGCCGTTATTCCACCACATGCTGTGGTGAACATGATGTTATACAGCTAGTCCCCATTCATAGAAGCCCAGCTGAATTATAGGTAAACACCCTAAAAAGTGTCTAACTTGATTGTTTTCTTCAAAGAATTAGAGCAAATTGCCTAATATGACAGAATTTACTATGAAACCACTTCTCTGCTTTAGACTCATGAAGCAGGATCCTAGGCCAGATTTGTTTTTATGCAGGAGAATATGGAAGAGTTAAAGATGGGAAAAGTGAGGTCCCAAAATAATGAAAAAATCCTAATGAACTTCCAGATGAGACTGCTGAACGTCTCAAAGAGCGAGGAAAGCCAATGGTCTGTACTTTAAAGAGTGACCACAGGTTTGGGATTTTTCTATTCCTGAAGTTCAACTTTACAAAAAGGCCTAATCATCCAATGAGAACGTGGTATTTGCAGAGATCTCCCAGTCTTTGCTTGGCACCCAAAATGGACATTGAAAACCAGAAGTGAGCCAAATTAAAAGCCATATTCTCTATTATTGACAGGAGTAACAAAAAGGCACAGGCAACAATTCAGCATCTAACTCCCATTTAAAGGTCAAAGCCAATGAGATAAATACATAAATACTGTTAGCACCTTTGAAAATGTACCCCAAAATGAAAAACTTCAGTGAGCGGGGGAAAATGGAGGAAGACAGGTACTTTGGTTACCATTTGTTTAGCAGGGTGCTGGATACTGAGCACCTTCTTTTTAAGTCAGGTAGTCATAGCAAAGGCAAATAATATCTAATGAAAAGTGAGCGTTACAAGACAGTGAGAAACAGCATTTTCATACAGATGATCAACAGTTCCATTTACTTTGTTTCTTTACCTGTAAATAGTGTTGTCTTGTTTGCTGGTTACAGCTTTTAAATCAGTGAGCTGGAGAAACCGGTCATGGAAATAGTGAAGGTGTAAAATACATGCCAGTAGGAAGGAGGTGGGGATAAAGATGCGTGTGAATAGCTCAGCCACAGAAAACTGTTTTAAGCCAAGGTCTGCTAGTCTGGAGGAAAAAAAAGTAAGGCAATAAGTTACTTTTTCACACCAAAATCTTCTCCTTGCCATAATTACAAATCAGTTGCAATAGGAAAAAAGGGGCTGCCATAGATCTCTTGAACCAGATGAATTGCCTCTGACTGAAAGTCCTGCGCTGGAGATCCAATCACATTGCATATATTTTTCTCATGTAAGCTCCTGTTGAGAAATTCCCAGCTCACCATGAGGAGGAAGAAACTCAGCCCCTCCTCACTAGCAGGAGGCAGCTCCACCTTCACCAGCTCAGAAATCCTGCAAATCCACCCTTAATTTCCCCCCAGTCGTGTTTGTATAGTCAAAGAGGCAAAGAGAAGCGTTTGCACTGTATTGGGAACAGAAGCAATGCAAACGCCTTGGCAGCAGATATAAGGAAACATGATTCTTTGAGCCCCCTCTTGTGCCATTGCTCATCTGTACTGTTACACCAATAAACCTATGGCTTCAGAGCTGAGAGCTTAAAGTCAGCTGTGCCTGGGGATGGTCTCATGATAGTTTTCCCGTAGGAGAAAGAAGACTACTCTCAGACCATTCCACCACACTGAACTCAAAAAAGTCCAAAGAGAAAAATGAAATTAGTTAAAAACACTTACTTGTTTTCATCCAGGCCTGTCATGTTCTTCCACAACCCAGGGAATGACTCAAACTGGTATGTATAGATGAAGATAAGCACCAGCATTGTGTAAACAACAACTGACATCCAAAAGTACTTCAAAATCTTTCTCCACCATTCATAGTGCACCTGAAAATCATACACTAAAGATGCTGAAACAAGCTGAAGGCAAAGACAGTGACAAAAACAGTGGCAACTCTGGCAACAAAGAATACTATTTTTTCTAGCTGGCCTGAAGTAAACATTTACTCTAAGGCAGTCACAGCTTCTTTGAGATACAGTTTTTATTTCTGATGCACATGCACTCAAGTACAGATTTTAGTGTAAAAAGATTACTGAGACATGGCCACAGACATAAAGGCCAGGGACAGCTTTGGTCATTCAGTTTCATCACCTTTAGGAGAGGGACTCTGTGCTCACGGGGGTGTGGAAGCTGTGTGGACCAGCTGTCACAAAAACTGGTGGCTATGTAGGACCAAATCTCGTGGTGATGTAGGGTGGCATCCTAGAGCAGAGGTCTATGTATGCATCTTATTTATATGCACTTTGTCACTATAATCAAAAGCCAAAGGAAAATTAATCTTAACCCCTTAAAATGATCTTATTAAGTTGTATCTTCTTAAAGAACAAATACACTCTTTATTAATTCTGTTTGGAGCTACTTATTACCAAGTTAAAGTTATGGCCCACTGTATTTAAGGGCAAAATTTAGTTAACACAGCTCTCACTTACCTGATAAAGGGCTACACAGAAGAGGAACAGTACCATATAGATGATTTTGTACATGACAATTCTACCCTCAAAGCTGACAAAGAAGAACATGCCCCCACAGACGTAAATCCAGTACTTGATGAACATAGCCATAACGAGCTTCCCCAGGACTTTCATAATATCCTGTTCATCCTCATCATCCTCTTCCTCCTCCTCCTCCTCCTTTTCCTCCTCCTGTTCTTCTGCCACTTCTCCTTCTTGTGACTCCTCCTCTGCAAATACAGAGTCACATTTGAACTCTGACTGTTCTGGGGACTTTTAGTAAGAACTGAAATGGGTGGAAAGTAAAATCTCAGCACACAACACAGAAATTTAAAACACAATATTCACAAGAGACTTTATTGATGAATCATACATGCCTCCAGAGCCCAGGAAGGAGTTTTAACTTCATATGAGCTTCAACCTGCTTCTGGAGCCATACAGCACATAGCAGTATGTCCTTACCAGACACCAGTCTTCACTTTGCCTGAAATGCAGGCAGCTGTTAGTGGAAAGTTAAAGCCTAAGGGTTGTATAATGGGTAACAGTCAAAACACTTCCCACAGCAATACCTATACTCTCAGGCAAGAAACCTTTTAAACTGGAAAACAAAGAAACCACCAGCATCACCAGAAATCTCTCATCTTGAGTTTGAAGTTTAAACTCTCATTCTAAGTCTGAACCCCTCATCTTGAGTTTCATCCTTTAGAGAGTAGTGTGGTTACCTCCAAAAACCACTAGCAGGAGAAAACATTAACATAAAACCAAACAAGCTTAAAAAACATAAATGCTGCACTAACACTGCGGTTTTCCAAAGAAACTACCACTTATCCAGCTTCATCTAATGTACCTGAGCCACAGAAGAAAAGACAAGCCGATTTTGCCCTACGAAGAGGTCAGGATTCCCTAGTTATTAACCTTGTGAGGCTTGTGGAAGGCAGGTTAAGTGTCCTCCCAGTAGTAAGTACATGAGAAACAGCTGGGAAACAGGGCTTGTCATACCCATAGCATGCGGCTGCAATGCTTTTCTTCCGGATGAAAACAATATTAAAGATATAACCATCAAACGACTTGCCCAATCCTTTTGTCCCACTCACCATCCCTCTTCTTAGACTCTTCCCTTGCTCCTGCTTTGAAAAGCCTTGCAGTGTCCAGCTCTGACACTAATCAGATGTTTTACTGAGACAAATATTGTAATTAATCAAACGGGAAACTACATCACTGCTTCCAAGGCTGGCTTTCTACCATTTCAGTGAGTTGAACTTCTACAGATAAGCATACAGTGAGACAGAAAAAGGCAAAGAAGGTAAGGGGAAACATGTGCCCAGTAGCAAAAAAGAGAACAGCCCATAAAGCTATTACAATGAGCTGAAACTAGCAGTAAACTTTGCTCTCAGAGATGCTTCTTACAGCATGAGCCCCTGCACTGAAAATATTCATGCTCATTTACAAACTGGAATCAGAATTTTAAATTCTGGCTTTGCACTAGTGTTTACGTTACAATAAAACTTCCAGGATTCAGCAACTGACTTTTCCTGTGTAAGCTATTCTCCTGTGGTTAAACTCCTAGGGCAATTAATCCGCTGGTTTGAGTTAGGGACACGGGAGTAAACTGCTTATTTGAAAGTTCTGTGACATTTCTTAAATGAGCCATTTTAATTACCTTCCAGTACAGAGAATTCTCTTTTTTAAAAAGTTTCCTAAAGTTCAAAGCTGTTTCATTTTTATATCCTGAAAGACAATTGCAAATAGATTTGCAACATCCTTCTTGGCTAATGAAAGGTATCCTTGCTAATTGCTTTCAGCATCACAGAAATGTAGCAACTGGAACTTCTACCGCGACTGAAGGATTAAACTGAATCTGGCTTTACCTTTTTCTTCATTTTCTTCACTTCCAACTTTAACCTCAGATAAAGTAGCTTCTTTAAGCTGAAGTGCTTTCTGTTCAGTGAGGTGTTGCCTAAGCAGTAGCCAGAAAGTAATTGTGAAAAGAATCTGCAAACAAAAATAAAAAATAACAGACTAATTGTATATCCTACATTCTACTAATACAAAAATATGTTTCCATGAATTTTGCATGCCTTTGTTTTCTCTGTCCACCAGAAAATGGCAATGATGGCATCAGTGTCAAAGAGCACCTTTGTGGAAGTTAAGCAATTTAAGTAAATTCCTAAGTAATTTAGGAAACATCCTGCATCATAACCAACTTTATTTCATCGGCATTTTTCTACTGAGGAATAACTTACTGCTCTGCTTCTTTTCTTAAAGATATTTACTGATATGATTTCATTCTACCCCATTCTATTCAGTTTGAAACTACTGTCTTATAAGTTTAAAGATCTTCTCATTATGTATTGATTGGAATATTTCCCATTTGCTCACTTTTGTTCAGTTTTCCCTTCTTTCAGGGAAGAAGCACATGCAGGTGAGTATTACAGTCATTTTTGGAGAGTGATATAGCCTGAATTTCGATTTAAGGGGTTTGGTGCTTCAGGTGCTTAAACACAATTAATTTTAAAATTAAAGAAATATTTTTTTATATATCTTTAAGTTACAGAAGACGCAGTAAATTGAATATACCTTGCATTTGGAGCAGTCACAAGATTTAAGATGGCACTGAATTCTTTGAACAGCTTTAAGAGATAATAATTCAACAACAGCAGGATACCTTAGAAATAAATAAATCTCTTTAAAGAAGAGTGCATTTCTGTGTTTTGCAAAAAGCTAAATTCAACAGATTGCAACACTGCTGGTCAAAATTCAGCAAACAGCATGATGACTATTCATCACATACTTGATTTTATGCTTACATGCTACAAAGTTTCCACTGATTCCAGTGGTTCAGAAGATGACATATTTCACTACTTAAAAGAATTAAATCTGAAAGAGCAAGCATGTAAGAGCCAAGTATTTTTCACTCAATAGAATGACAAGGCCAGCAGTAAAATGTAAAGATGTTTTTCATCTAATATGCAAGTATTTCATGGGGAAAAGGAGAGGTCCCAGGCTAGTGGCAGTTGTTTTCACTGATACTGCAGCTATTGCTGAGCTGCAGCAGAAGATTGTCAGCCTGTGTGAATTGTCACAGCTTCTCCAGATGCCTTCTGGAGCTCTGGCTTTTGCAGCACAAACCTTTGATATTGCAAACCGCTGATTTGTTTTGCAGTTATTAGCTCTGTCTCCCTGCTGCATTTACTCCTTGCTCTCTTTGGTATTTCCAGAGCCAGAGCTGGCTCCAAGAAAAGTCTCGAAGTGATGCCCATTAAAGAAATGTTTTTAGTCACCTTTTACAGTATCCATTTAATTTCCTTTTCAGACCAGAAAACACCCACACGGTATGCAGAATATTATGCAGAAAGAATTACTGTACATTTCTTTCTATTTTTGTTTCTTTGAAGAATACAGTATTGAACTTTTATTTAAATTCAACCATTATAAGAGGACTTTAAACTAGGAATAACAGGGAGAGTTAATAGCAGCTTTGAGAGAGAGTGATGGACAGGGCTGACAAGCAAAGGGTGTCTGAGGCCATGTGAACAGAAGGAAACACATAATCAGCAAAACAGGGCATAGGCAAGGTCACTTAAAGCATTTGTACAGAAGCAAGGGAACGCCTTAAAGGCACCATTACAGGGAAACTTTCCAGATCCTTTCTGGGAAATCAGTGTGCCAGGTGCCTCTCTGAAGTGCCTGCACACTAATGCATGCAGCATGGGGAATAAACACAAGGAATTAGAGACCTCTGTGCAGGGCTATGAACTTCTTGGGATCTCAGAGATGGGGTGTGATGGCTTGCATAACCACAGTAGAGAGACAGAGTTTCTTTACAAAGCATGGGCAAGGAAAATGCAGAGGTAGAGTTGTGACTTGTGGAGTCTCCCTTCCTGGGGACATTCAAAAGCCATCTGGGCATTGTCCTGGGCCATCAGCTCTAGATGGCCCTGCTTGAGCTGGGGAGTGAACCAGATGACCTCCAGAAATCTTTCAGCCTCAACCACCCTGTGATTCTGTAAAATTTGCAGAGTGCATTGTATTCAGTCTAAAACCAGCATTAGATATCTTCTATTAGTTTTATGGGTGCAGCCAAATTATCATAAATACACAACAGCTTCGTTTTTGACACCAGCTAGTTTTAGATAAGATGTTTGATGATATAGCTGACAAAAAACAACATCAAAGGGGCTGACCTGTTAAGACAGTTAAAACTCCTTAAAGATTTACAAAGTTATTGAGAGAAACCGTACAACTTCTCTTGCAGAACCCCTTGAGCTGTAGCTCTCTCTTACTAAACTACCCTTACCTTTAAGAGAAAGATAACACAGCACTCACTAATTTTCAGATGCATTAAAGACTCAGACATGGTTGTCCAAAGGGTACTGCCAACAAGGAAAATGACTTACAGAATCACCTTAAATGTTAATTAGGTGTCACAAGGGAAGTGATTCACTTAGTGCAAGGGGAGCCATGCCAACTAGATGCACTCTCTGAGACATGCACCTTAGGTGCTCTAGGAAACAAATTCCTATTTATGCTCATTCCCACCCCAAAAGGCAAACTTGCCAACCAAAATTCATTTTGTAGTGCTTTCAAGACATCAAAGAAAATAATATATCATGCACTGAGGTCAACAGATTCGTTTCTGACCTGAAATGGATTGCAACTCATGCCACTCCAGGTGTAAGGATAAAGAATTAAATCTCAATCACAACTGTGTATTGCTGCTTGTATGAAATCATAAGGGCATGAGTAGTACTGGTAATTGCAACGACACTGCAATTCCACTTGCAGTCATAGTCAGAGACAGACCTGACATCTGATGGGTATTAATCTAACAGATCACATCACATCCAGTTTTGTATCCAGTTTATAAAACCAAACAAGTGAATAATTTCTATCTAGTAAGGATTTTCTACAGAAATAACATTAAAATCTACAAAGATGTCTGAAACATTTGCTTTAGTATTAGCTTAAAAAGCAAGAAGTAATTTTCTGAACACTATTTTTAAATGACTTATCCTTTCCTGTAAAACTGCTACTGAACGTGGTTATACTGAATACTGAAGATTCTCTCTTAAAGAAATGCCAGGAGTTCCAAATTTTTAATCACAATATATTCAGTGATTTTGTAAATAGATCTCAGCTATTTGTAACACCTACCTTAGACGCCAGCTCCCCAGGTTCCTTTCTTTCTAAAAAACCGGATACTTGAGGAAGCTCATCATTCTTGAGCTCAATACTCCATATATACTGCAACGTTAGCAGTAAATTGCCATAGAAAACCATGAATGGGGAACTGATCATGGCATATTTCCTTCGGTCCCGAATCATCCACAATGTGCAAGACCAGATTAGTAACACAAAAGTCAACCAGCTGTGATATGTGATACTCCATGCCTTGTGGAAGGAGGAAAGAGAAGAAAAAATGTTCACAGGTACATTCAGGAACAACACTGACGCATATTGCCATTTACAAACTTCTCTACTTAGTGCACATTTTCACTGGCATGAGACTTTCACACATCTTAATGAGCTCCTTAGCCAGCTACAATAAAGCCCTTGAAGAATATGCAGAAAGTAGAGTCTTAAGAAGTCCACAGCTGAGGGCAAACTCTGCTTTGTGCATTAGTTGCACCTTGGTAAGTTTTATAAGCAAACTCACTGCTTCCCAGTACACCAAATTAAAAGAGAGAAAATACAGACTGACTTTTGGGCACACAAGGTCTTGCAAAGCAGTAGTAAAGAATTCAGAGTAAGAATATCAAAACATACCAACATCAACATACCGTATCAACAGATGCTACACTCAAGCACTCTGACAGAATTACAAAACTCAGCTAACTTCTAGCTTTTTGTAGAATCAATTTAAATTGGAAAGCTATGGTATGCACACACTGCACACACCGAACCCGAAGAACATTCAGTCTACGCTAATCATGTTATATTACCTGAAATACTTACACCTACAGAATGCTTCCTGTAGCTTGCAGAAATCAGCTACTGAAAACTGCTCTATTCAACACTTGGGAAAAAGGACTGGGGTTTTAAGCGCTTTTTATTAACACTCTGCTACCTATTTATGATTAAATTCAGTTATGTATATGCTGGTATAACTATGGAATAACTGTCAATAAAACATTTTAGATCCCTTTTCAGTTGAAGTGGAAAAGTATGAAACATTAAGAATATTTCAGTTTAGTTCACAGTTCCCTTGTGAATGATGTCTTTTAAGGGTATGTAAAAAACACTAATATGCTACTTCTTTGTCTCCATAAAAGAGAGTAACTTACACTAAGCTGTCTTTGGCTACGGTATAAGTGGATCTTGCATCTGATCACACCATAAGTAAATTCATAAATTAATTTGGATCATATAAAATTGGGATAGTATTTCGTCCACTAAGAAAACAGTAGTATCTCAATATTAAACTACAAGAAAACTCTTTAAATATATCTTCTCCTTTGATATTTAGAGATATGACACTAGAAATTACTTAAAAAGGAAATGCAGATCATATGAAGCATGTGAGCTTTACAAACAGGAAAAAGAGGTATGCGTCAATATGAAAATAACTACTTTGCTAATGTCTCAGAACTCATCAAACCAGATCCAGATTCTGCATGAGAGTCTGCCTTATTTAGTGGAGAAACTTTTCCTGTTAAAGAACAGCAAATAAAGTTTGAAACTTTATGCAAACAAGAAGCAGCCAAGCTAATTCTTTTTACCATTTCTAATACAAAATTGGACCAAAAACTTTCATGGTTAATTTCATCACAGTTGAAACCTTTCCAAAACAGTAAAACCAAAGCTTGCATTGGGAATATAGGGAGAGACATGAACATTATGCTGAAAACTTGCTAGAGTGCAGCTCAAGGTATTTGCATCAAGTTGGCTCAAAAGCAAGGAACAACACAAGAAAAAAAAAAGGGTGACAAGTAAAACAATAACAAAATATTGCTTGTCATGAAGTTGTGTTTTTCTTGAGACATTTCTGCATTAATGTAGGAAATCAGGCTTTACAGATATTTTCTTCTCAGGAAGTAACTGGATACGTGCTTCAGGCTGAAGTAGGAATTATATTTTTAAAAATTCACTACACTGCTATGAAATGCTTTAATTTTGCAGGCAAATTGCTGAATGAAGTAAAAGCATGACAAGCCTGCTTACGTAGAGCTTGGGAATCAAAAGAAAACTGAGCCCTAGTGGTTTTCTGACAACAAAACCCAGGACTCTCAGTCCTGGAAATGCGATGGCTTACCCGGAACCCTGTGTGTTGCCCTATTTATAGATCTATAATAAGCCTGGGAATTATGCATTAATAGCCTAAACCAGACCCAAAATGATGCAGACACGGGACTGTTAATTACTAACCCTAATGCAAACAATTACTGAAAACACACCAATGAGACTTTCAGGAAAACATTCAGAAGACACATTTATTCGCAAAATTGACAGAATTCTTCTTGTTGTTGTTGCCAGTACTTACCATCATAGCTATCAGAGCACAAATATAACTTTGTTTCATGATAAATTGAAACACAGAGACCAAGGCATGTAATTTAACATTTTCTTTTTCCTCCTGAGTAGCTTCCTCTTCCTCTTCCTCCTTCTCCTCTTCCTTTTCTAAGTAGAAAAAGAAATTCGTATTTGCAATTCATGCTAGTCTAGAGGTAGCATGTGCACTCTCTCCTGGAATAGTTTCACTTGCAATCACTCTGATGGCTACTTCTACAGCAATCAGCAAGCAGAACTGTACACTATGATCAATAAAATGATATTTTGTGTGCCATAGCATTGACATTTACTGTATGTTCCTGTAAATTCTAAATCAAAACTGAGAGTGTTGCACTGAAATTTTAGATTCTAGGTCAAAAATCACATCTGAGTACACTAAAGCAACGCAAACCCCACAGTTGCAGATGTTGTTAGGCAAACTATTTTAAATAGTATATGCCTAGAGCCCAGTATACAAAATTGCCATATGATCAGCCATCATTGTAAGGTATCAGCAATTAATTAACTTCAACAAACCAAAGAGCTTACCAAACTGAAAACAAGCTCCAAAATGCTAGAGGCAGTAACTGGAGACAGAATATTAAAAAATACGAAACTAAGGGTAATTCCCAAGCAATTCACTACCTGACATGTCATCTGAAGGCTCCCATTTGTACTGTGGTGTTGAGTACATGTCTGCTTTGGCTGGACCATTTTCTAATGGCAGGGCGGGATGGATGGTATGATAGTCAGCAGGGTTCCCATTCACTGTTACCAGCAGCACCTGCCAGAACATCGGAGAGAGGCACTGCAGTGAAGGTGGCTCTCAGGAGAATGCGACTCCTACTTCTGTGCTATGCTACTGTTAGATTGCCAATGCTAAAGGAGCTTAAAAAGTAACTGCAGTTACTTCCTTCCGAATAAATTGGTATGTTATAGTCATGTTGCATGCAAAAGTAGTGCGTAACAGCTTCCAAAATTAACTGTTGTTAGCTTTTTATGCAATATCAATAGAATTACAAAATTGTTTCAGTGAAGTTCTCTAGCAAACAGTAAAATGCTGCTGCAACTTTGAACTTCTGTGAATATTTCTTTAAAGAGAATTCAATTATTTTTTTCGAATTCCCAGACTGTCGCATTGCATTAAGTAACACTTCAATTTGCACACAAGCAGTCTGCAAAGGAATAAAACTGTGGATACACAAGCAAAAGCAATTAAGTTACTGCAGTCAGGTGAGCCATAGTAAATGACTATTTTTGGGCATGCTCTTGGCCTCTCTTACCTATGAAATTAAATGTAAAGAAAAAGCAGTATAAAGATGAACTAAGTTAACACATCCACAGCTGGGGAAGGCTAAAGTTGACTGCATGGCTCAGTGCACAAACAGTAATTTAGTGAGCCCATCTTCAGGCATCCTGTATTTTCCAAAGTTAAATTAGTTTTTTACAGACAAGCTAGAAACATATCATTATATATCCTGCATTTAAGCTAAAGCTGTAACCAAAAATTCATCCTCTTACTTAGGCAAACTAATACAAGATCTTCAGACTTTAGTTCCTATTTAATTATTTCCAGTAGTTATGAAAACAATGATTATGAATTACTTTCCATTTTAAATTATTACTGGTGAGATCTACCTTTGCTGTTATTAATAAAACCAGTTGCATAATTATTGATACTGATGCCATATTAATGCCATTTGGTAGTACTAACTCAACACTCTTTCATTGTTTTAATTTTGTAATTTAAATTTCAGCCCTTGTGCTTGCTTGGATTAGGGCTCCAGCAACCACAATCAGAAATCTCTCTTGTATTGGCAGATATTCAGATGCAGTGGGCTACTGATGGTCATACATGCTGAAGACTGACTTCTGCTTAGTCTGTGAGATAGGAGCATAATTTGCCTTTGAAACTGATGCACAGTATCTGGGTTATACTATATCCAGCAGCTACACCAAGCACATTCAGATTTGGTTATAGCTGTTCTCAAAGTTCATCTGCATCTTTCATTCTTCTGTGCATAGTGAACAAAGGGGATATTTCTGCTTTCAGAGTCTGCTATGGTCTATAGCAGTCAAGATAAATGGATCCTTCGCTTTCTGCTCAAACAAGGACTTGGATTTTCTCTGATCTGTAAATTAAACTCATATGTTGTCAGTCATGCTTTAAAGGCCTTAGCATTTCAACATGAATGAAAGAAAAAATACGGCAAAGAAGCTAAATCAAGTTTAAAGATGGCTTGCATTAGAAAGCATATTTTGATATCTCATTTAAACCCAATGAAATAGCAAAGATCATTTGCCAGTTGGTGCTACTACAAGCATCTTAATTTCAAATGATCAATTTCAGGGCTAATCAGTGGTTTCTCAGTGCAATTATAAAGGAAGCAAAAGACAATTATATTTAGGATAATCAGGTTATAGGGTAAATGGCAGGCTAACTATAAAAAAAGACATCTTAAAAAATGTCATCTAGGCTTTATCTGTATATATCAGTGTAATCTGTATTTACACACATTAAGGAGAATTTCAAAATTACAAAGACTAGTGGTATACTAACATCCGATGGCTTGTATTCATCTTGGGTCATTGACAGAAGCTGCAAAAAGCAATGCAAGGACAAATTATTAAAAAGCATGGCTTAAGCATTAGTAAGTAACTTTTTGAATACATGCATGCATGTTTGGTGACTTTTCCAGATTTGCACTAAGAAATTCAGAAAGAATTCTTAAAAAGCAAACAGAATAGTACACCATAATCAATAAAAATATATTTAGTGTGCCATAGCATTGACATACCTTTACTGCATGTTCCTGTGAATTCTAAACCAAAACTGAGTGTTGCACTGAAATTTTAGATTCTAGGTCAAAGAATTAATCAGTACACCATGATACTGATTAACTGCTTTCTAATGTCTTTCTAATGATCCAGTGCTTAAAAACAAAGTTTTTAAGTGATCATTAGAATTGCTGTAATTATAAAAATACTTCTAATGAATTGTTTATACTAATAGACAATGTGATACTTCATTCATTTGCCAGCCTGTTTACCATTACAATTATTACAGCAAAGTTCTTGGGGCTTGAGTATACGTGGCTCAACAGTGTTTGTAGATCCCAAATTTAACTGCAACTCATCAAATTAAATTTTGGACTGCATCTGGTGAGCACAGATGGCAGAAAGCTGGACCCTTCCAGAGGCTTTTACATCAACTGCCTTAACTGCCCTGCTATAAATATTCACCAAGGACACTGGTAGCTTGGAGGAAGATAAACTGGCACTCCCCCCTTACCAATGACAATGCTAATTAGTAGTTACAAGGCAGATCAGATCTTTATATCAGGATTAAGCTCCCTGACAGACTTTCTAGCTGTTTTGCACGAAAATAATGGCCTTATGCCAAAAGCCTGACCCCAAACTTCTTAAATGTAGAAGCCAAAAACAACAGAATGCTCTTCCTTTATTTCCTTACACTGGCTCTTGTTTTTATTAACTTTTACAAAATCTATTCTTACTCTGACACGCAGCCTTCATATTTTACCTGATTTACGTAATCACACATGAAGACCTTGTTTGCAACATATATAACACTGCTTCCCTTAATTTCAAAGTAACTGTGATAAAATTAACTAACTGATTGAAATATAATTAATGCAGGGACTCTTCCCCCTCCAGCCTTACTTTTCTTTCATCAGTTGTATAGTGGCTTGCATACCACAGACTGCGTCTTCTCTCTGCTGTCATCGGAACTGGGCTGCAGGCTATTTCTTTGTCATCTTCCCTGCTAACAGATTTCTCTTCATCCGGCATCTGCTAGACAATACAAATGACAAGACTAGTTATAGCTCTCTAAATAACAATTTTACCAGAGGAATTTAAAATTTCCCTTAATCGATGCTCCCCCTCCAAAGTATGTCTTTAAAATATCTTTTAGTGTCTAATGCACTCCATCTATGAGCGATGACACTTACTGAAATGGCATTTTCAGAAATGATGGCAGGACTTTTCTGTAACTGCTAGTCCATCAATGCCAAGATGTTTCCTGGTAGCTACAAGGCACCAAAATTATACAGACCTCCACATACTACTTTACCTTACTATACAGTCATACCATAAGCTAGTACACAGATGCTTAATTTTCAAGGAAGTGTACTGAAAGAAAATTCACTCTTCTCATCTACCTATATATATAAAAAACCAATTCTTCTTAACTAACAACAAAGGAACTGAAAGGATCAAGACCTTTCAAGCAAACATATCAACTGTTAAAGGCTAACCTAATTCACCATTCCATGCCTCAACATAAACCAAACTAGTCAGTGTTGGTCATCCACTTAGGCTCATCTAGTCTTGATTCTGAGTCAAGACACAGAAATATCTGCGTTCATGTTCACATATAGGGCAAGGTGACTGGAAAAAGCCACTACGGATTTACCAAGGTGCCATGGGTTCAGCAGCAGCAGTCATTTTTCTCCTTCTTGGTAGCTGGTGCAGCACTGTGTTTTTAATTTCGTGGCTGGGAACTGTGCTGATAACACCAGTGTTTTCAGTTACTGCTTGGTAATGCTTTGGTCTGGCCAAGGACTTTGAGTTTCATGCTATGCCAGGGAGGAGGGGAAGCCGGGAGGAAGCAGAGACAGGACACCTGACCCAAACTGACCAAAAGAGGTTATTCCATACCATAGCACGTCATGTCCAGGATATGAAGACGGAGGGCAGAGACCCGGAAGGGTGTGGTGGTGGTGGACTGGGGGTGCACGGCATGGTCAGGTTTCTTGGTGCAGTGAGAGGTTCGCTGTTGGGGGGTGCATTGGCTGGGTGGGGCTTGGTGAGCAGTTGTATTCTCTTTCCTTGTATTTCTCTTGTATTATTGTTGGTGGTAGCAGTAGTGGTTTGTGTTATACTTTAGTTACTAAACTGTTCTTATCTCAACCTGTGTGAGTTGCATTCTTTTGATTCTGCTCCCCATTCCCCCGGGGCTGGGGAAAGAAAGAGGGGGAGTGAGTAAAACTGCGTGGGTGGGGGGCTTAAACCATGACACAAGGGTAGCCTGATTGCTTTTTACGCTGAAACAACTGGCTGAGTAGATGAAAGGGGAGCTGTGGATGTCAGCTACCTTGATTTTAGTGTCTGTGACACACTGTCCCACAGACCTTTGTGTACAATCTGGTAAGATAAGGACCCAACAGAGGACCAACAAGATGGATAGAGAACTAGCTACACTCTGTTGCACAAAGCAGGGCAATGACTCGAAGTCAAAATGGTAGTCTGTCATAAGTGGAGCTCCTCAGGGACTGCCACTAGATCTGCTACTGTTCAGTACCTTCAAAACTGTCTGGATGGAACTGTACCCACACAAAGTTTGTGAATGATACTGAACAATAAGGTGAAGAGGATGGGACAAAAGCAAAAGCTACCATACAGAGATAAGCTAGAGATGGGTCAAAAAATGACAAGCTTTAACAAAGGTAAAGTCCTGCATCTGAAATAAACCCACATAATAGTAAAGGCTGTGGACAGACTGCGTGGGAAGCAGCTACACAGAACAGGCTCAGGGGGTCCTGGTGCAGAGCAAGCTGAACATGAGCCGGCACTGAACTCCAGCAGCAATGAAGGCAAACATGTCCTGGACTGCATCAACAAGAGTACTGCCAGCAGATCAAGGGATGTGATTATTCCACTGTACCTGGCAAGTGTCAGCTATACCTGCAGTTCAGTTCTGGCATTCCCCAAATCAAAAGAGACATGGAAAACCTGGAGATAGTCCAGCAGAAAACTGCCAAGATGATTAAGGGGTTGGAGAAGTTGAAGGATGAAGAAATTAGGTTCTTTTTCAGCTTTCTGATACCTAAACTACAGTTTAGAGAAGACAGAGATGCTCTTCTCACAGGAAGGTATGGTTATAAGACAAGAGGCTAATGGCATAATTAGATTCAGGGAAACGTCTTCTGGATATTAAAAATGAAAAAAAAATAAGTAAAAAAAATCACCGTGAGAACAATAAATCAGTGGCATTGGCTGCCTTTGCTGGAAAAATCCAAGACTTGGCCCTGGAGAACCTAATCTGAGGCCCTGCTCTCACAGGAAGTTGCATTAGAAGATCTCCAGAGGTCTCTTCCAACTTGGACTGTTCTGTGACTCTGTGATTGCCTATGAGCCACATGCTCTGCTGCTTCACCTGTGACAGGAACTGTTACCACTAAATTGAGGAGTATTGCTAATGCACTAGTCTGAACTGCACCTTAATTCCATGGCAGGCGTATGGAGCCTCCTAAATAGACTTAACATGGATGTTTCTATAGCACAGTGACAAGCAGGAAACCTGGGTCTATGTATATAAACCATGTGCGGTTACAACTCCTCTTCAGGCTCCTCCAAACCTCTTCCTGCACTCTGCCATTTTCACCTTGAATTTCCCAACTGAGCTGTCACAAAGCACCAAATCTTGCTGTTCATATCCGTGAGAGAAGGAAGCTCAACCATGCGGCACCAAAGAGAGGAAGGGGTGCTCAGGAGCCAGTGGGCTGCATGTGAAAGTGTGACAATCTCCAGCACAGTGACACTCAGCAGGACTCACTAGCCCTGTGATACCATCAGGGAGAAGCTGACACTACTGAAGTTAACTCTGTTCTCTGCCTTTTCCAGTTCCTCAGTCTGAATCATAGACTTTGACCCTACTTCTTATTTTCATTACTGTTTTCCCTTTATACTTCCTTAGTTTTCTGATTTCTCCTCTCCTCCCAAGACTTCATGTGGTGTTTAGACATTTGGCTCTGATGGAAATAATAGGTATTCAACATTTCAGAGGAAGGTATGCAAGAACATAAAGTGAATACTATGGATTAACTTTATCAGTGGCTGTTCCACTCTATCATCCATTAATGCCTGGATGTTTATGCATTAACTAGCAGGAATGGTGAGGATTGAAAGGTAAACTTACCTGTGCTTCAGAGTAATGTTTTAAAAAAACTATTTTCCTGTAAAAAAAGTGCTGTGGCACTAAATACATGTGCATGTACTTTTAACAGGAAAAGCGCTCACATAGGGTTTTACATTGCTGTTGAACTTATCAAAGCTCAACAAGCTTTGAATTACCAAAAATCAAAGAATTACAAAACCCCTAGCTCCTCTCATCACATTGTCCACCGATATCAGCTGTTCAGCACATTGAGCCAAATTCTCATTCATACAGCTGTAAGGTCTTGCTTTATAAACCCACCCCTACTCAGCAAAGTACGCAAGTGCTTGTGGAACCTGGAATCGGGGGCAAGGTATTACTAACTTCAGTAGGACTTAAGTGAAGGTTCACGAACATTGATGAGCTGCAGCCAAACTACAGATTTCACACCAGCTTTAGTAGTATTATTCTGAACTTACCCTGCTATTACCTACGAAACAACCAGTCAACTAATTGTCATATTTTACTTCAACATGAATGGTCTGTTTGGAAGGACTCCAAATTTTTCTCTTGCCTATTTTGCCCTTTCTACTTAACAGATGCTTGCATTTCTGCTTCAAATGAAGTTTTTCTAAGTTGACTTGGTTTGCAGCAGAAATACTTGGTACTTGCTGTTTTACTTAAACTCCCTCTACTGCCAACAAAGAAATACCTCATAGTGTAAAGCTAGTTTCTGTCTGAACTTGAGATGTTTCAAAGGCAGTGTCCCAAATTACAGTTTTAATGGGAACTAGCTAGCGGTAAGTGTTCTCATTGCTTATGCAAAATCAGCTGATGCAATGGGGTAAGAATAAATCGGGGCTCCGGGCAGAGGTCTGCAAAGCTACCCATGGGAATAGGACATCCAAACATCCTAGTTGGTTTTGAAAGTCTCTCAATTCCGATCCTAACCTTTAGGTCCTGTATTTTAAATCGTGATTTAGATGAACAATGATTATTAATTTAGTTTCACTTCTCAGAGGCAACTCTAGCACATTTAGCATATGAATGTGTATTTATACTTGACTGTAAAAGGGAATTCCTAGCCAAACTGTAAGATGAAATAAACTGATTCTGTGCTTAAAATACTTGTCACTGCCATCTGAAACTTTAATATCAATGTGGATCATAAAGAACTGTTTATCAACAGCATTTAGTTTGACACCAGGGTGACAAAAGAAAGCAAAATCCAAAACACCTAAGATGTAGACTTTGATTTTTAGTAACATATTTTTAGCAACATATTTTTAGCCTAAGAAACTATAGGGAACAGTGAGAAATCTTGTTTTCTCTCCCTCTGCAGAAGAAGAAAAGTCAGAAAACACAGTACTAGTCATATGATTACAACTTCATTGTGAAAGTTCTTTGACTTGTCTAATTCTTCCAGTTCTTCCACTACCTGAGCAACTCTCAAATGAGTCTTAATCCAAACAATTCTAAAAATTCTATAAGAGAACTTTACATTAGATTGCTGTAACTCTGTTGACTTCTGTACTATTCCTTACTACTCACTGGATGGAATGAATGGGCCCTATTCATATATTCAGAACTAGCAGTTAAAATTATGAGCTGAAATCTCCAGAGGCAGATTGCTGCTTCTTATTTGCAGAGGTAGAATTTCACAAGACTCAAGGTTAGAACAAATCAGGATTCAAAATAGAGGGCATAAGAAAAGAAAAACTTGTGCTGACCACCAAGGGCGTTTTGCATGAGTAAGATCCATACAGAATCCCACACTGTACACCGAAATCTCATACATGCCATGTTTTGAAACAAGGAAAAATGCACACACAGAGAAAACAGCCTGAAACTCAAGATTTAGGTCTATATTTCTTACTCTGTTTTTAGAATCTGCTATGCCAGTATTATATTTAGCTTAAGTACATCTTTTTAGACTGAATAAAGATCCCCTTACGATAATCTATCATACACATTTTATTCAAAACAGGTTTTGTTCAAGAGATTCTTTTGAGTAAAGCATCTACAATGAGCTACTTTTAACTGTACATGACAGCAGTATGCAGAGAACAACTGCTTTACAGCAGCTGGCATACTGTCTTTGCCATCCATCCAACTATAGGTACGTTAGTGGTGAGATCCTAAATACAATGTCACTTTGAAATTACGGGGGATTGCAAAGGCAGGTTATATAATTAGCAACATAATGAAATCAAATACACTACAAATTTACAAGTCAGAATATACTTCAATGAAACCTGGAGTACAATTATTTCTAGATTTAAATAATTGACAATGGAGTCTACCAGGAGAAAGCTAGTAAGAGAAAGATTAATTCCTGACCCATGGTATCGCTAAAGGAAAACTGAAATGCATATAGACAAAACCAAACCAAACCAAAAGCCTATAAGGAGAAAGTTTGTAAAGTATGGTAAATTTTGCAAATCTCAGCATTTCTTTCTAATGACAAATATTTGCATCACTACATCCTGTGCATCAAAAATAAGCATTAATGCATGGGTATCATTTTCTTTACAATGTTCTCTTTTTTAAGTGTCCATTTCTCTTTGGAGTGAAGCATCATTCCTCTGGAATCTGAAGTTCTCAGTCCTGGATTTCAGAGACAACTTTGCCTACATCTCCTTTAATACTTACTCGCTCTAGCCCAATTGCTTATAAAGCAGCTCTCATTTGATTTGTTTCCAGTTCTCAGAGACTGATTTTAGTATCTTATGGGAATATCCATCTCAGACAACACAAGTAGTCTGAAAGAAAGAAGTGCAGGCAAGTCCACTATAGGTCCTCTGTAGTCCCTGGAGGAACTTGCAGGATTCTCTGTCCTGAGATAGACAGGCCCATTCCTCTCCACTGAAAAAGCACAGTACCTAACTTAGACCAAGACCCAAAGTTCAAGATGATGGTTAAAATTTGAAGAAAACAACCTGGGTACTAGAAATGAATTCCCAGAGGTGTTCAGATCACACAGCTCCCAGTAACTACATTTCACATGTGTTTCCTCCTCTGTGTGTAGTTCTCATGATTTCACCATGCAGTTTCTGAGATGCGAAGTTTTAGTTACAGTCACAATGCTAAAATCATATTATTATCTGGAAATCTCAATTTTCACTTAAGGAAAGAAAAAAAAAAAACAACCCAAGTTTCCAGCTGCTGCAGCTGCAGAAAAAATAATGGGAAAAAAACCCCCAAAAGAACCTAATGCCAGAGGGCACTGGATAACAATCTCGTGACTTCAAAAAAGCCAATTTTAAGATTTCTGGAAACTTAAGATGTGATTTTTTTAGTAACTCAGGCTGACAGTTCTGGCATCATTTACCTCTTATTATGAAGCCCAGTACATGTAAACCTCAAATAACAGATAAATCAATTCAGAGGTGACATATTTTGTCTGCCTTTTCAAATGTTAAACTGTTACATTATTCATTATACGAAAAACACTAAGACCTTAAAATAAGAAAACCTTCAACATATTTACTTGCTGTTATGAACTCTATTAATTCACAGTTCAGTCATGAGTGTTTTCATTGTAGTTTACAGCACTGCAAAACCTGAACTCTAAAACTCATGTCGAGCCTCCGAGGATCAGGAGATAAAAATAAATAATGATAGGGATCTTTCTTTTTATACTCTCAGCTTTTAAGGTACCTTTGGATTCTTGTATTTCCTCTGATACTGGAAGAAGTAAAAATTTACTTCTTGACTCCATTTTCCGTTGCTTTTACATGAAAATTGGGATTTTCACCCAGGTGCACAGATTCAGAAGGAAAGGTTTTAAGAATCTTTTTTCTCTATCTGTGATGAAATTGGAAAGCTCTGTCTTGTCTTACAGGATTCTGTGCCAGCCAAGTATCCTACTTCAGTTCTGCTAGACAAGTCTGGGTGTTAGCCTTCCATTCAAAGCACTCCAGTACTTCATGGATACTGGCTTTCCATATCAGAGTAAGCATTAATGTTCTGCCATTAGCATTCCTTACATAAATAGTTCTGCTGATTTTGAGAATATCCATATAACCCCTGCAAGATACAACTCTGAACGACACTTCTTTAAAAAGACCAAATTCAAGGTACCAGCTTGCGCTTGCTGTCTATTTCCCTTACCTTTCCTGAATATTTGCACCTCTCCAAGTGAGTATCTGCATTGGCTGATCTCATATTCATTAGTTATTAGTGCTAAAGAAGAGAAGGAAGTTACCCTTACAATGGGCTCTTGTAGCCAGAGACGGATAAGAGTTGCGAGGGTGTAGTACATCACCAGCAGTAAGATTGGATTAGCATGGTGATACCAATGTAACTCTTGATTTTTGATGATCATCCAAGTGCTTGAGCAGTTTGTCTGCGTAAGAGAAGTGACACCGAACAACCTGCGGATATTAAAAAAACCCAAACAACCACATCAGAGAATGAACACCAAATCTCACAATGCTTAAAAAGATTTTTTTCAGTAATTTTTGCTTATCTATGATACCAGTTGCTCTGTCAAAAAAAAAAAAAAGCATTTGCCATCTTATTTAAAATGCAGTGAATATTTTCATTGCACATATTTAGTGAAAAAGAATGGGTTTTGCACTTGGTTTTCAACAAAAAAAAAAAAATGGGAGTACAATATTATTATATCTACCATGTCCAGGGTGAAAACTTTAAATGACCTGCACCCTGTAGACCCAGAGCTACAGAAAAAGGGGAGAGAAAATCTGGCTGCAAGACCATTTGGCAAATCACAGCAACATGACATTTCAGAGTGATTTAGTAAACTGACATACAACACCATTCCACTCACTCTGCCAGGACAGAGCTGTAAAGTACATCTCCTCGGCACATTGAACAGATTACCAATTTTTCTTTTTCTTTTAACTAATACTATTAATAAATTGCTATCTAACTATGCAAATGCTTCTAAACATACACAGCTCCATTGAATTCACAGCTATTGTGAACAAAAAAGGAAAACATTCAGAAAGACAACTGTTCTGCATAATCAAATCATGGAGGAAAAGAAAGAAGAAAAATTAATTCCATTAATTAGTATTACTGTAGCCACAGTATTAATATCTATGCCATGAGATACTTAACTATTTCTGGAAAAACTGGGATTTCACAATATTTCTATCAAGTAAGAAACAGATGTCGGAAAACACAATAATAAAAAAAAGAATCCCCAACATTTTAAGTCAAAGATGTTAGATGCTTTGCAGAGGTGTTAGATGCTGAAACAAAACTAGTAGGAGATCATAATTAATCTGGTTCTTTCACTGTAAAATATTTTGCAGAGTGCCAAAGCTAGGGCACAAAGTTACCAGTAGCACACATCTATTCACGTAGTATTCACTATAAACAGTTTCGTTCTCTTGACAAAGCTTCCACAATGTGTATGAGAGTTTTCAATTTTTATAAGAAATAGATATGATTCCAAGAGACAATTAAGGAGAACTATTTCTTGACAGAACAAAAAATCCCAAACTTAATCATGATTAGTATAGTCTAAAATATTTCTTCTTTGTTTACCCTGTAAATTCCAACATGGAAGAGTGAATGAATACAATGACTAATTATGATATTCAACAGAGATGTGCTGCCTGAAATCTGCCCTTTGGATGCTTTAAAGTGAAAAGAACATAAAAAGGGAGAGGCTATACCTGTTCATTCACTGCGGTTTGTGGCATGGGTATAATACCATTAAGCACCAGAACTAGAGCTCTATAGCATTTGATTAAACAATTTATCAGCACTCACTTCTCATTCTGATTGTCAACGCAAGCTAAAGGCTATAAACTTTAAGACTTCTCAGAGCTTTTGTGTGGATCCAGGGTCGGAAAAGAAAAGAAAAAAAAAAGAAAGAAAGATCCTGCGTACAAAATAAACTGTTGTAACTTAAAGGAGCTGACAGAGCCATGTTTGGAGTTGACCCAGATTCAAACTTCCGTAGCATCCAAGCACATTCAGGGCTGGTGTTACGGCTTGGCTCCATCTGCCTGAAATTCATGCTGGATTGTATCCTCTTAATATTTCTATCAGCATAAGGGAACATCTTGATTTGCCTGCTTTCCTCTCTGCCAACTGACTTCTAATTTTTGCCCATCAATGACCAGGGCTGTTGGGTTCCTATTAGTTTCATCTTCTATCTCTGTTTCACAACACATCTCTCCAACTTTGGTTCATTTTAAACTTTTCTATGTAAGCACAGTACAAATCACGCTGTTTCTGTTCAATAAACATATAAGAAACAGAATAAAATCCAATTTCTACTGAAGCAAGAAGCTTTTCCATTGACAGTGAGTGGTATTTTTTACAGAAATGAGGGAAAGTTCCTGAAAGCTCTTGGGCCCTTCTGCCAAGCAGACATGACCTTCATATCACATATTCCATTCCTAAAGTATGTTATATAATATACTATAACTATAGAGTCTTAAAACCTTGTGTTTTATCTCCACTGAAAAAAAAAATTGAAATCCATACAATCCTATCAGTCAGGAAATTTTATTATGCTTCAGTTAAATTCTCATTCTCTGAGTTTCATTTGCTTGCTTCAAATTATCCGTACATATTGGATATAATTATACTACTGGACTTAATTCTGCTCCCTTTCGGCCCTGCAACCACCAAATACACATAAATTACAATGCATCTATTCCCTCTCAGTTGCCACCTGATCAGCAATGTGTTTATTTAAGTCATTTCACTTTGCCTCATAAATCTGCAGAAAATGCTCCTCATTTCTAAACTTCCCTTGGGTTTTGAGACTTGTTATCACAAAAGAACACAATACAACATTCCCATCTATCAAATTCAGAATACACTGACGTATTGGAAATGCTCATTCTGTCTGTTCTAGCCTCAAGGCTACAAGTTGCGACTCATTCTATATTTATGCTTCATCATTATCTTAAATAAGAACTGCTGGTGTGGAACATTTTTTGAGAAACAGAGTCATCTTCTTTTATTCAAAGCTTTTAAATACACAGGAACAACTGCCATAAAATGTATAAGCATTTACAGTAAGCAGCATATATTAAGGTATTCATTTCTGCATACTTCATCCCACACAGATGTCTTCAATTCAGTATTGATCACAACCAGCTATAGTTGTGCCCAACTCTGATTTTAGTGTGACTTAATCTTGGACAATATATACATACATATATACCATCAGCAAAGTCAGAATGAATCCTAAGGGGAGGCAACCAAAAGCTGAACAAGACAAGTATATGCATGCCCGGATACAGAGATGAATAAAACAAATACTGAGAAACCATTCAACAGTGGAAATGCTTTTCAAAAGACTGCATGTAACATCAAAACCAACTGGAGGCTTGCAAGATGTAATATATTAACCTTTCTATTCTTACAAAGAGGCAAAAATTGCGCTTTTCAAATCCCTCATCAGTATTCTGAAAGACGTATGTCATTAATACCAAAAAAGTGTAGCAGAAATCATTCAGAGAATTTTAGAAATTACAAATGGCCAAGAGGAACTTTGATGTCTGATTGAGGAATGCTCTGAAATCACAAAGTGAGAAACAGTTCTTAAAATAAAGATGGTATCTTTTTACCCACTTCCTATTAGACAAAAGCTTAGTTTCCCATCAAAGCTGCCTACTGAATCTGTGAATCATACTTCTAGCAGATGAGCTAGATCTTTTGTGACTCTCTGACAACGAGAAAAGCTGTGACCATATCCTCCTCCTATTTTTATACTAGTCTAGCTTTAAAATTCAGAAAAAGCTATTTCAATTGTAATTGAAAACAGAAAAATTCCTTTTACACCCACAGGTATTTGACCTAAGGAGCTGCTGAAGTACCATGTGTTTTATTCTGCATTATGTACATGCTAACAATTCTCCAGCATGCATTATTTAACTATTACATTAATATGATATAAGATTTGCTGTTAGTAATTGTTCTTGGTATCAGGTAGGAACAAAAATGTTTACATAAACAAAAAAAACTAAACATATGTCTCACAGAAAATTATCAAACATAGTAATTACAGATCAGTTAGGCCTGTGAATTTTGCCACCAGTAAAAATGAGGTGGAATATTTTTCTTTGTAAAAATATATTTGTCAGTTCAGATCCTGCATGTACTGATGTTTTAGAAGTTGGTTTCAGACCAGGATTTGCCTCATAATTTCCAAAGCCAGGAAGGGAAGTAATAATTCTGACTTCCTGCACAACGTAGGGCATGCAATAATTCTTCTATTGAACAAATAACTTGTGGCTGAATTACAGTTTATAGTTCAGAAAGGCATCCAATCTTGATTTTAACTGATAACAAATCTACTGCCTTTTTATATTCTACTGCATTCAGTGTCTATAATAGTTTTGTCTAGATGAGATTTCCAGTTGATGCATCTTCCTACAACTCTCTGTACTTTACATACTACTTTTTTGATGAGAAAATGAACATGAGCCAGCAGTGTGTACTTGCAGCCCAGAAAGCCAACCATATCCTGGGCTGCATCAAAAGGAGTGCGACCACCAGGTCAAGGGAGGTGACCCTGCTCCTCTACTCTGCTCTCCTGAGACCTCACTTGGAGTATTGTGTGCAGTTCTGGTGTCCTCAACATGAAAAGGACATGGAACTGTTGGAACAAGTGCAGAGGAGGGCCACGAGGATGATCAGGGGACTGGAGCACCTCCCGTATGAAGATAGGCTGAAAAAGCTGGGGCTGTTCAGCCTGGAGAAGAGAAGGCTGCGTAGAGACCTCATAGCAGCCTTCCAATATCTAAAGCGGGGCTATAGAGATGCTGGGGAGGGACTCTTCATGAAGGGACTGTAGTGATAGGACAAGGGGTAACGGGTTCAAACTTAAACAGGGGAAGTTTAGATTGGTTATAAGGAGGGAGTTCTTTACTGTAAGGGTGATGAGGCACTGGAATGGGCTGCCCAGGGAAGTTGTGAATGCTCCATCACTGGCGGTGTTCAAGGCCAGGTTGGACAGAGCCTTGGGTGACATGGTTTAATGTGAGGTGTCCCTGCCCACGGCTGGGGGGTTGGAACTAGATGATCTTAAGGTCCTTTCCAACCCTAACTATTCTATGATTATATGATCCTACTTTCCACTACACAACAGAGCAGGAGTCATTTTCCTATATGTTCTCTGAGCTTGCATGAAGATTACAGTTTGAAAAAAATGTCTGCATCAAGCCACTTCAGGAGATACATCTGATTTACAGGATTTGTTTTGCTGGGGCCAATGCATGTTGGATGGTTACTCACAGTAATGGAATGAGAGACTTCCATTGTGCTGGGTAGGATTTGGAGAATCCGTCTTTGTAGAACTTCTGAATTTATACTGGATTTTATGAACTGTCTGAATCTTTATTTTATCTGGATATCTTCTCCTCCACATGTATTTCACTGTCCTCACATGGAAAGAGAGTGGTGCCTGCAAGTCTGGGGTAGGAGAATGGAATACCAAGACTGACTGATATTAGAATAGCTGAGCCCTAAAATACAGATGTTAAAAGTGCAAGAGAAGATAAAGGAAGAAGAGAAGAGTAAAAGTAGAAGAGGAGAGTATGGGAGAGGAGACAGCAGAGAAAAGAAGCAACAGAGAGAAATTCAACAACAGTAAATCCCCCCAAATGGGGAAAAAAAAATCAGTCTTTTTGGAGACGGAGGTGGTAGTGGGGTGATGATTGCGGAGCAAATCTTTTTCTGCGGGAAAGAGTGGAAAGGAAGACAAATAAAGGGAGAAAAGGCAACTTCTGTTTCATGGGCCAAGTCCTGAAAACTGAGATTCAAAAGAAGCATTTGAAATACAGAAAGGGTTGTGTCCCAAACTCTAAGCACTGCTTGAAGATTCAACTCTTTTTTCAAGCATTGACTTAAAGGAGGTACACACTCTTGTCAAACTTGAAAATGGCCTGAGGAGAAGAGGGTAGAAGGAGTGGCAGGAATTAAAAAATATATTAGCATACAGAAAATATAATTCCTACACAACTCCCCTAAAAGTCAGGAGTCCACTGTTCACACAAGCTATTCTGTTGTGTTTTCTGTACTTGGATGGCAGAGCATCACACAGGTTATGATCCATAACATTATATCCATAAAGCCTCTTCCAAGGGAATCCTGTGAGCCACCCCACTTCCAACCCCCACATCATTTGGCTATATGCTCAAAGAAATACATGCCATTGGAAAGGACTCAGCCAGTCCTGTGGTACCTCCAGGTCTTTTGCTGCCTTCCAGATGGTTGTTACTTTCCTAGGCTATAGGCTGGGAATTCAGACAACACTTGGGGCTAAGGGTACACTGAACTTACACGTTTTTACAGACATAGCAGAACACAGGAAGGAAAGAGGTGGGAAACTTGGCTGAAATGCATTAAGTGTCCTAAAGAATTAGGGTTAAGATGAGCAGGAGGCATTTAGTTTCACATGGATTTTTAAGGGAAAAAAGAATGAATGGGAAAATGGGCATTTGTCTTTCCAAATCACATTATTTATAAGATTCCACAGAGAAGGAACTGACCCTTCATGCCTTCTCCTCAGCTCAGCAGGACAGCTGTGTAGGGAGATACTGCAGACACAAGCCTCAGTCCACAGCTGGACTGAAGTTATTAAATTTATCCATTTCAGAGTGATACAAGCTTTAAAAATAATTTGAAGTATTTTTAGCTCTTAAAAGCCCTGCTTTGGTTCATACTTGGATAATTCAGAATTGGCTAAATGGAACTGTCCCATATTAACAATAACACAAAAATTTAATTGTTTGGGTTGAGAAGTATTATGATAAATTTCAGCTTAACAGTTAATAACTGCTTTGGAAATATCTGAAAATATAGACTAAGACTGGAAGTGTTTTCCTTCAGAGTGTTGCTATCACAACGCTGTAATACAGCCATACACACAGTGAATATAGGCTTGGTAGGTAAGTAGATCATTCTAACTTTTGTTTTAATGTCATCGTATTTCTATAGCTCTTTAGCAGATGTCTATGTGCTTTTTTTTTCTACAGTGTCTTGGTTTCCATACCTTCTATTGGATCAAAGCTTTTCTGGCAATGACAAAACCAGCCCTGGTATATCTCCCACCCTATTCTGAACATCAGTGACTTTTCTTTTAACGGAAAACTAATTTCAAATGCACATCTATTGCATGAGAAGCCTCATGAAAAAATAAGTAATACAAAACTTGTGTGCTAATATCATCCATATTATGAGGACAGAGAAAAATTATGAGCCATTAATCCAGGAAGCTGTAGAGAAGAAAGAATAGCTTTAAGGGCTGTAAATTACATAAAAGCTTGCAAAAACCATAAATACAACACAAATCTTAATTCAGGGAGAACAAAATAACCATATAAGCAGCCACAATAAAGTCACTTTGCTTTCAAGTGAATTAACAACTTTAAACCAGGATGTTAAATAGTATCTGCTCTATAACCTGTTTTTTCAAATTAACCAGATAATGGAATTTCCTCTGAGACTATGTGACGGGAACTGTTAAGGACTGGATATCCATTAGAAATGACCAAACTTCAGACATCCAAATACTTCATATATCTGCAAAAAAGCAGCTTCTCTGAGGGAAATTTAAGTCTGAACATAAAGATTTGTGAACTATGTAACATATTTCATACAATATTCAAGCTTTGTACTGACTTTCTATTCCTAAAGCATACTAAAAGCTTGTAGCATGCTTTCACTGGCTTAGAGGCAGTAATTCCCTACTGTTATCACTATTAGTAGACATGGGTCTATTAATTCCTTGTTTACTGAGACAAAACCCATCTTCTAAAGCTTGACATTATCCTACCAGTAGGGTTCCTCCCCAAACCACTTCATTACCCATGACACAGTTCAGCTGTGCTATGAGTTTCTGGTGAGCATTGATATTGTTATTACTCTTTTTAGCACATCAGCAAGCTAGAAAAGCAGTGTTGTTGTTCAAGCCTTTGGGGACCTTTGCCGGGACTTCTAGGGGTGATCATCTGATGAAGAAATGTGCTGTAGCAGTGACTCCAGTATCTTCTCAACCCAGTCAGACAGCTGAATATGAGGCACAGGGAAAATCACCAGACAGGATGGCAAGAACAAGGTGAAATGGGGATAAAGGTACAGAAGAAATTGGCCTCTGCCTGATAACCTTTGTCAGAGTGTCTCTTTGAACATGATCCTTCCTCACCAGGACTAGCAGTGTCACTGCTTTGGCAGCAGCAGCCTGGCTCACATGCTAGGTAGAAAGTTAGATAGTTGTTTGTTCTGTCATTTAAATATAACTAGCATAAATGCAGCAGGCTTGTGGGTCTTTTTCCAGTTTCAGCTGCGAACCAGAGGCAACTCAGGGAGGATGGAGGCTGCAGAGGCTGAGGCAGCGCTGCTTCGGATGAGAAGATGGAGAAAGAAAAGCCACTGCAGCAAAGGAGACTAGTTAGCAAAAGGCACAGTGGTTTGCCACCCGCTCCCCTTCCTCATGTTACATATGCGTTCCCCACAACTGTATGATGGAATGAAAACTGACTCATACTGAGCAGCACTGCTTGGGGAAGGACACCACCCAAACTGTGCCACCAAACTTAACATTTTTTAATATTTAGTTGCATTTTCTACTCAGAGATGAAAAAAAATGAGAAAACAAGTCCATGTTTCTAAGGCTCAATGTGGAAAGCATGTGAGGGAAAACTGAAGGCAAGTTCAGAAACATTCACTGGGCACAAAGGCTTCCCTTTGCTAGAGGGTGAGCTCGGATACCTCAGCACACAGCAGGAGGCATGGCTTAATGACGTCTTTCTGTGCCAATTAGTAACTGAGGTTACTGGTTTCTCAAAGTGAGTTGGCAGAGCTGCTGAAAGGAAAAGATGCCAACACTTCCACCTCAGAAAGTCTCACACAAGCAGCACATGGGATGTGAAGGGAGGACAGCCTGCTCCCAAAATTCAAACAGGTAGTGCAGCCCACAGATGGCCTTACTGTCCAGCTCAGGTCCTGGAAGAAGGATGGAAGAATTTACACAGCTGGGCCATTGAGTGCAGAGCTTCAGCAGAAATCATTTAGGAAAAGGACACCCTGCTCAAATAACCTCAGTGAGCATCAGCACTTAGTGGAGGGGTGCTACCTGACCAAAACATGAAAGTGACCCAATACAGCAACTAACCATGCAACTGCCTACCAGCTTAAGAGATTCTTCTTTTTAGCAAAGAATGCATTAAGGCAGGAACACAAGCTATGATTCCCATTTGTTTTTAAAGAGAAAAATAAAATAGCAAGACACGGGAAAGAAGATAAAGGGAGAATGAACAATAAGGCTTGGGAAATGTGGGGAAAATGCCTGATTTCAAAACCAAAGCTGTATAACATAGCTGATACTTAAATTGGTCATAAACTGTACCTGATTGTCTCAGTTTTTATCAGTAAATTCAAGTAGCTAAATGAACATAAAAAAGAGATTAAGTACATCCACTCTGAGTGTTTAGAGAAACCCAGGTAGACTGCCTCGTGCACAGACAAGGACTAACTCCCTCTGGAGTATGCTTGTCTGAGGTTAGTTAGGATTGCTTTTTGTATTATCTCTGAGGAATGTGGGATGGTTCATTTGGTGATGTTGATACATTGAGCTGAAAACGTAAAGAGCTACATAAGCGCCAAATATTTATCATCACAATTTCTGGGTATGCCAGAGTATGAAAATAAGTGCTGGCAAGCAGACCTCAGGAAGATAGTAAAGACAAGCTTGTAATGCCAAGAGAAGTTTGCTACTTATAATCCACATCTAATATCACAGATCAATAGTGATTAGAATCTGGTAGGAGCAGAAGTGTTGATGTCTGTCTATCCCTTTTCTGTCTTTGTTTTCAGGCCCTTGCTCAAGGATCACAGCATGCACAGCTGTGTCCTTTAAACAATACAAAAAGAAAACTAAAATGTCACTTTTTCAAAGCCATCGTCTGCATATCCACACAGGACAGCCTGCGATGGACAGGGAGTCTGTATTAAAGTGTCAGTGTGGGAATCAGATACACTTAAGAAGATGCATGGTGTGTATGGGGGAGTGATCTAGCTCTCTCTGACCATAAGCAGAGCTTCTGTTAGTGGAGAGGTGTGCTGGTCCCATGCAAATGAGCTGCCTGAGGGGATGCAAAAGTGGGAAGGCTCTATTGTGCGGACGTTGCACACCCAGTTCATTCAAACCAGAATCAGCAGGAGAGTCTATCATGGTACATCAGCACTTTGTCACTTCTCTCTGTCCCTCTCGCCCTGACATTTCAACGCATCCAAGAAAGAGGCACCTCTGGCTGTTCTTACGGTAACACATGGCTATTTAGGAGCAGGAGACAGCAAGGTGGTGGCAATCTGCCAGCATTATGTCATGCAATGGCAAGTGATTTTTATGCTTAAAGCTTATGCTCGGCATTCGGATACAGCGCACACGTTGTCGAGAGTGCCAAGGTTCCCCTCTCCCTACTAACAAGAACCACGTGTGGCCAGAGCCAGCCCAACCAGGCTGTACAGAGAGCTCACTGGCCACAGGCTCACGGCTGCAGCAAAATACAGCTCTGAAACTGGCCTTTCACACTGTCAGAAACCAGCTTTTTTCAAAAAGTCTTTGCATGTCTCTCGGTTGACATCCCTGTCAAGTCCAGGGGAAGACAGGAGGATGCAAATCACCTGTGGTGCAACAGCAGTAAAATAAAGCTGTGCCTGCTTCTTCCAAGGCTAAATCTGGCACTCTGCTCAGGGCGGCTGTTACGGTGAATACCAACAGCTCCACTGCAGGGATGGAGAGCCACCACTGCTAAGGCTACCAGGGAGGCTGGTAAGGGCTGCTCTGGAGAGAAATCACTGCAGTTTACTTATAGTTAATCTGTTGCTTTTTCAGAGAATTTCAAACTTGGTATAAATCCTGGCACAAACAGAAATTTGCTGAATTTAGCAACTGCAGTGTGTAGCAAAGAGGTGGGTATTGATAACCATACCAGCAAGAGCTACAAATTCTCCCTAGTAGAGCTCTGTAAGTTTACACTGATTTTTGTGTTGTTACCACTGGACTTCTACCAAAACCCGAGCTTACCATTTTAAATCAATGTTGCACACAACTCTGCCATAAAGTGAGCAGAGCACGGACATTTATTACATGCCTGCTGATGAGTGCATCTCCAAGGAATCCCTCTGAATAAGCACTGAAAGAGGTGAATTAATTTTGGGTGAATCTCTTAGCGGCAGGCACTAACCTGGAAATCTCACAAGAGTGAGTAGTTTTGCAACATTTCCAACATTTTCTTGATACAAGTGATCGGGAATTCTATCACTGGTTCTCCTGTCGCATTTGAATAATCCCAGACAGTGCTTTCAGAATCATTAAAAATGTGAACTTCAAACCAGTCAAAAATTATATTAACCTATTTAGTGCTGAAACAAGTTCAATTTGCAATGAAATTCTGATTCATTAAATAGGACTCCTTCTCAGTCATCTTGAGCAGTTTCTCATATAAACCAGACCAGCTTGTTCCAGTGAAGAGAAATGCTAAAATGAACTAAAGAATATGCAGAGTTTGTTAAGAACCAGTAGACCTTCCTCTGAGAAAGAAGAAACAATCTTATTAGAGAAGATTAGAAGATTTACTATGAGTTTTCCTGTACTCCTTGGTTTATCTATATTTTCAGCTCTTCTACCCTGCTGTTATGAATTCTGGTAATTGTCTGCTCACCAGCTACAGTTATAGGTGCAAATCATTTTGGACACCAGATATACATTATCAGGTAGTTAATAAAAAAGTGAAAACCACACGGACTCTGATGGTTCAGCTGATAGCAAATGAACTGTTTACTGTCTAGTACAGAAACTATTTCCTAGCACAATACTGAGAAACCCACTTTGTGATGCACCAAATCCTGGGATAGAACATCTTTTGCAGAATCATGCAACTCAGGAGACAACTTAGAATCACAGAACGGCCCAGGCTGCAATGGTCCTCAAAGGATAATCCCATCCAACCCCTTTTAGGAAAGAGAGCCCAGATGAGCCCACCTGCCCTGGACTACCTCAGAGTTTAGAAACATTACAATTATAGCAAGGGTGATTACTGCCTTTTGTCAATGGGAGTCTGAACTTGCAATTCTAAGCAGTTAACAGAATCCTTCACTTCCTTTGCAAAATAATTTTTAAAAGATAATGAAACTGAAGTTCTAAGAATTAGCAGTCTCCTTAGACGTGGAACATTATAGAGCTAATGCGAAACTCACCTGCAAAACTTCTGTAAGAATAAGATAAATTAGCTAACGTCTCTTCCTCTGCAAGAGAGAAATCCTAGTTCTAAAACCTAAACAGGTCGTGACAAAAAATGATGGCTAGTCCAGCATGATCTGGAGCACTGCTCTATGACTAGAAAGTGTGCTTTTGCTGAGGATGATGGAAACAGAAGAAGTGCAGGTCCTAAAAATATCAGGCAGAAGGCATGAAAGCTGTTGCAGCTGAAGGGCAGCTCAATATACGATACATAAATGGAACTTCAAATACTCCATCTTATCAAACACTGGCTTGCGACCAGGTTACAAGGCAACTCCAAAAACCTCAGAAATCCATACGGATGTAATATTCTGCCTCTCAGAAGTGAGCCACCTTTGAGACAGGTGCCAAAGTCGGTCTGCAAGCAAGGACTAACAGTGGCTGCAGCTCAGGTAAAACAGGTTGGCAAGTTCTTGGCTACAAAAGCAGCAGGAGATCAGTGCCTTGCCCTGTAGAGAGGCAAGACACCGCCACCAAGATAACTGATCAGCTACAGCTTGCTGCTTTGGCAGTATCTGCTCTCCTGCTGAGATTTTATTAGAACACTTAGTCTCTAATTTAGGGGGAAAAAAATGACAGTTGGATGTCCCAGCCTGATCTTACAACTCCAGGAACAGTTTCGAAACTGTGCTTAAGCATTTATTACCCTGGATAAACTGAGCATTTGGTTTACAAATTCTGAATCCAGATCAAAGCTTTCAGGGAAGTTCACATGGAGGACTTAGGACTGGACTCATCTTAGATAAATCTGAAAACAAACTGAATATTCTGACTCTACCATTTGTAGCAAATATCAGTACAACACTCCCTCCAAAAATAAGAAAGTCATTTAGCAAGTTTGTTACTAATCACTGTACAACCTGTTTAGAAAGTCTTGCTTAAGGAGATTTATAGGCATCTTTCAGATGAAAATTTCCTATTGAAAAGACAGCCTTAGACTAGACTTCCCCACTCAGATTGCAAAAAGGCGATCACTTGTGTAGTTCCAAATTCCCATTCACTTAAAGAAGATGTGACATAACAACCCACTGTGAAGTGTACGACACTCCCTGGACTCCTAGGTTTGCCTCACTTTATGAGGGTGATATCTTCCTATAGATGAATAATTCATATCTAAATTAATTTGCACATTTCTTGCCTGCAAAGTACAAGCGATACAAGAAAGACCCAGAACTCTAAGAGAGCACACAGCTTTTAATTTATATCTGACTACTGGATCTTTAAATTAATACGCTTATAAGCATAGTTTTGGACAGGAACAACTTTAATGACTCAGGATAAACTTAATACCACTGCACTGATCCTATTTCTTCATGTTGGCTAGGCCTTATCATTGCCCCAATTACATCCTTTTGCCAAAATAAACACCATCAGGAAGAAAGGAGGCAGCAATCTGAAAAATGGCAAACCTATTGCATATTTTTTCAGGCTGCGACAGAATGTACTATATTTCTAAAGTCATTTTAGGTCATGGACTTTTTTTATTAACTCAGGTGAAAAGAATTTTCTGGCAGAAGTATGATATTTTCCAAATTAAGTTTTAAATGCATACTTCTTGTTATTGTTTTCCCTTTGTTTGGTAAATCAACAATTTTGCAATATGGCAGCAAGCCAACATAGAAGATCCCTATTTTAAATGCTGTTATAAATAAGTGTGGACATTTTATTTGACTAGAGACCAGTTGAACCCTAACCAGCATTAATTTATGCAACTATATAAGTCCTAACTGAAGGGTAAATTCAGCCTTACTACACCAGTCCCTCCTGAGCCATTTAGGACTACCTTCTCCAAGGCAGTTAGAGCACTGCCTTGAAAGACTGCTGCCACTTCTCCACAGTGGGTTGGTCTAGAGAAGAAAAGCTGTCAGAGGCAGAGGCAGCTTCACGCAAGCTCCGCTGTTAGTGTGCCTACCCCTGGCAACATCAGCTATACCTCAGACTTACCAGTACCCTATACAGTTTTTTAATCTGCAGATCCTAGTGTGCACTGGGTAGCATTTCATTGTGTGCTTGTGTTTATGCCACTTCTATCTGCACCTCACAGAATCAGAAAGCCACAACAGTACGTCTGAAACTTTGTAGAAGATCGATGCCTTCATATTTGCTAATAGCACTATGGCATATGCAAAGGCCTATGTTATCACAGTATCCTTTTTTGGGGGTAGAAATACTGCATTTTGAGTTGAAGAGATCTTGAAAGGAAGGAGCATTACAAGGATGATGCAAACCCTAGCTGAAAGATTTGCTGAAAGATTAACTTGAGAACTGTACAGCTTGTTTAGGTATAGCTTAACTTCATTTAGTCTGAAATCAATTGATACAGTGGCCAAGTGCATTACTATTCAAAGACAACATATTTTTTATTGACCAGAAACAAATTGTACATTTCTTGTCAACTTGAGAAGTCAAACCCAGAAAAACTGAATGTTAGAAGCTTTTTAAAACAGCAGCTTTACACTCTGCAGGGAGAAATAATAACCACCAGCAGCCCAACAGGAGAGTTTCCACATCTGCCCTTGCATCTGAGGAGAGCTTAACCTAGGGATCGAGCCCTCAAAACTTTACAGCTCATGTTTCAGTTCCCCTTCATTTAGGGAAAAAGGTCCATTTGTAACAGCACTAAAGCTAATACATGCAAATACGTGTACTTCGCTGTATGTTTTTTTCATACAGTGGGTTTATTACAACTAAATAAGGAGAGTTCATACAACTAAGTATGAGAACAATCTCCTGCTCTCTTCTTGCAAAAAGACATTAAACAGCATGTTCTGGGTGAGAATAAGAAGAGTATTTGGGGAATCAGATTTATTTCTCAGCATATACTTTACCCAAGCAAGCCACCCACTAGTGTCATTAATCAGAACTCTGCATATTTAGCTCTGCTTCAAACCAAGATGGTACACAAAATAGCAAGGTATCAAATGTCTTCTAGGCTGAAAAATACCAACATTTTTCCACACCACTCTAGTGCATGTGCGTCTCATTCTTCTCCTCTAGCCACTGCTTCTATACCAGTCCCACTCTAATGATTAAAAATCATATTAGTGGCTTTTCCTCATACTCAAATTTGCATTTCCAAGCACTGACAAAACCTGTCTTGATACTCTTCAAACACATCTCCTTGAAAGCAGATCAAAGTAAATCCACAGCAGAAAGAATTGTGATTAAAGAAACAACGAAGATGCATTTAGTGCACCTTCTGTTGTCATTGGTGTTTTGGATATTCAAGCATAATTTCCCATGTAATTTAGAAGGCTAGTCCCTCACATGTTATCATGTGTAAAAGGCAGAATACTCAACAGTACCAATTCAGGAGAAAATATGCCAGAAGATAATATCATCTTCTGCTTGCAAAAAGGTCAATACATACTTCAAAGTCCAACATGCTGACTTTTTTTTAAATTCAAACTCTGAAGGTGCTTTTTCTTTCTTCAGTGAAGCAAGGGCAAATTACTTGCAATTGGATTTTTTAATTTCAAAAATTAGTGACTAAGTTAAAGTGGTATATTTGTACTGAATGAGATTTTGTCATACAATGTAGCATTACACTATTAGAAAAAATGAACAGAGAAAATAAGGTTGAGACTACATTAAGTGGAAATTAAAGTAAATAAAATAATTTTAAATAAGAAAATGTTAAAAAGACAAAAGGGGACTTTTGCAAATGATGCATATAAAGGGAGTTTCACATATTCCAGCAAAATGGTACGAAACGCATACTTCCTTTCCTTGAGAAAACCTTGTTTCTATCTGGTGATAAAAAGGTGATAAAACTCTGTGAGATTATACCCCTGTAATGGGTTCAGCAGCAGCAGTCATTTTTCTCCTTCTTGGTAGCTGGTGCAGCACTGTGTTTTTGATTTTGGGCCTGGGAACAGCGCTGATAACACCAGTGTTTTCAGTTACTGCCTGGTAGTGTTTTGTCTGGCCAAGGACTTTCTGAGTCTCATGCTATGCCAGGGAGGAGGGGGAGCCAGGAGGAAGCAGAGACAGGAGACCTGACCCAAACTGACCAAAGAGGTTATTCCACACCACAGCACGTCATGTCCAGGATGTGAAAATGGAGAGGAGAGACCCAGGAAGGGTGTGGTGATGGACTGAGGGGTGCACGGCGTGGTCAGGTTTTTGGTAGTGGGGGGGTTCGCTGCTGGGGGTGCACTGGCTGGGTGGGGCTTGGTGAGCAGTTGTACTCTCTTTCCTTGTATTTCTCTTGTATTATTACTGGTGGTAGCAGTAGTGATTTGTGTTATACCTTAGTTACTAAACTGTTCTTATCTCAACCTGTGCAAGTTGCATTTTTTTCGATTCTCCTCACCATTCCCCCGGGACTGGGGGGGAAGAAAAAGAGGGGAGTGAGTGAGTGAGTGAGTAAAACTTCATGAGTTTTAGAGGCTTAAACCACGACAACCCCATAGCCAAATAGTTCAGATTTTTGGAACCATGTTTTCTTTCTTTTCTTAATACAAGGAGAATGCAACGTAAGGACTTCAGGTAACTTGTGAGTATTTTAGCTACTCGGCACTAGAAATCAGCCATTCTCCCAGGCTGACCTCTAGGTGGCACAAAAGAACCTAACTAAGCAGGATCTTTCCCGATTTTTTAGGTAATGTTATGCCCTCCCAGCGAGGCTCCGTGTCAGCAATTCCAACACTAGCAAAACACACATCCATTAACCTGTATTAAATGAAATGCCAAAATAAGTATTAAAGTGACAGTTACTGTAGTCGGGCAGGTAATTTTTTACTGCTTTTAATGGTGCGCTGAATGTAAATCATTAATTGATTCTTCACAGTACATCTAATATCCTTTCACCTTCAGCTTATAATACTTAAAAGGAACAACAGGTTTACTAGAAATAAAGTTCAGGTTTACATTTAATTTAACATAGGGATTACTACAGGACTAAAAATACATGCCATAAAAACCAATCTGCAATCATAATTCAGCAGAAAGAAAAAGTAGTAATGAGAAAAATTCATCCATTACTTCATCATATTTTAGATTACAGTATGTAAAAAATTAAAGAGTCAGTGAAATCACATCCAATCAATATTTACTGCAGAAGTAACTAAAAATGCTGCTTTGTGACTTAAGCAACATAGCTGTTAGCATGAACCTAAGACTGGCATGTTCTGCAGGACCAGTAAGAAATTTTATATTAACAGTCTAACGTAATGCACGCCATATGAAGTATACCAGCATCCCTCAGTCTCTGCACACAATGATGGCACCACACACGCATTTTTCCCCAGTTAAGACACTATGACCTAGGAGCATTTCTGTCTGCCAAAAAATATGCAAGTGTACACTGCCCTTGCGTCAATACCACCACCTATTTCCTTTATCTCTTGTCTTAGCCAAAGTATTCTCACTCACATCTGAGTTTCGCTCTGACCAAAACCAAAATCCGTCCCACTCCTAAGCTGTCCCAGCTCTCCGCATACAGAAATCCCAGGTGGGATTTCTACCACTATATCATTCAAAGCCATTCAGTCAGAAATGCTATAACTCTCTAAAACTGAACATGAATTTACGCATAAAATTTGTCGAAGCATCATGTGGAAGATCATTTGCATCAACATGTGATGACACAGCATTGTATCATGTGCCCACAATTAAACAAGAAAGGAATTTCTCTCACCTGGCATAGAAATCTTTTGGTGGAACAACCTCCTGAAAGAACTGTAGCTGGTACAGGTAAAGTCCAATCAAGTGCCCTGCACTGAATATAGCCATTAATACACACAGACAGCTGAATATCAGCGGATCAAATGCTTGGCAACAGGACCACCATGTGCACAGGCCCAGAAATACAAAAAAATACACAGCTGAGGTCAAAGATGGCACCATCATTCCTGTAAAAATAAAAATACGGAGGGTTGGAAAAGTGTGGGAAATACCAGTATTTGTTAAACCTTAAATCTGACAAGAAATATAGAAAACAATTAGTCCAATTACTGTTTATGGCAATTATTACAATTAACTCTTAAGACTGCTATTAGCTTTGAAACTAGAAGAAAAGGATCTTTTTTTTTAACTCAATGCACTTATGCTATACATTAACACTTAGTACACAACTACTCTCCAGAACTTCCTTTGAGATGAAATCTTCTTTTGTAAAGACATTTCTCAAAGCATGGAGAAAAACAGAAACACGGCTGGCAAGGCCAGCCAGCAGTGCCTGAGAGCACCGGCGTGTTAAACTTCAAAATGAAATTTAAGTATGAGATGCTAAAATGGTAGGAAAGAACAATGAAAAAACTTCTCATCTAAATCTTGAGATATCTTGAGTTATTAATACCAAAACCCCCTGATGTATATACTGACAAGAGACCTATGTAAAATCCAGAGAACAGTCAGGAAATGCTTGCTTTTTTAACTCTCAGAAATTTGCAATTTACATACGACAAAGACTCTGCTGTCTTACATATGTATATTGGTTTTGCTCTTCACATGGAGTGGAGTGTTTCACTTGTGAAAATGTGTGACTGGTGAAGCAGACCCGATGCTCAGTGGGTAGCCTACAAAAATAAGTGAGGAAGCAGGAAAGACACACATGTCTAAGAGTAGCAACCATGAGAAAATGACAAGAGAGCTTACATCCATGCACAGCAGCCCAGTGGAGTCTCTACAGTAACAGTACTGAAGCCAGTAAGGATGCCTGCCTCAATTTATTTTTAAGCTTTTTACTAGTGCATATTTAGGAGCCACCTTCCTCAGGCCAGACCTGCAGGCTCCTGGTGGTCTGTGGCTCTGGTATGCCCACTGGCCCCACAGCTGGGCCAGCCACTCCAGCAGAAGGACTTGCACCTTGCCAGGTGCTAGGTTGCCATGCTTTTTGGGGACAGCGCCCTGAAGGCTGGTCCCCAGTTGGGATTAGTCCAGGCATCCTAAGGATTCATCCACAGTCATTTTCCCTGAGCTTCACTATCACATATTTCCCATTGTACTTTAAACCAAGTCTTTAGTTTAGGGTGCTCTCTGTCTCTGCTTCAGCATGTAACGTGCTGGCACTGCCATAGGCTCACAGATTTAAAACATGACAGGACAGCTGGGACCATTATCCTGACTGCCTTCATGATGGTGTCTGTAAAACTTCTGCTGCAAAGCAATTTCTGCCTCAAGCCTACAACTACTTCCTTTCTTCTTTCAAAAGATACTTTTGTCTTCATTGAAGCACTTCAGGAGAAGGAGAATCCACTATATCCATATATGTTATTTATTATGGCAGATTACTCTGCCTGTGAAAAGTACAAAATGTATTTCTGGTCTGAAGTCGCAGGGGTTTATTACAACTATTGGCTCATAACTTCTATGAGATGAGAAGTCTATTAAAAAAATGGAGGCACTTTGTACTTCGTCAGTACTTTAAGGCTGCAGTCAAATCACCCTTCATCATCTTCCTTCTTGGCACAGTAAGTAAGTATTTAACTAATTAAGCTCATGGTCTCCCTCAGGAATACAGCCTTCCCAGACCTCAAGTCCTTTTTGTAACTCTGCTCCGAATACCTCCTGGCTCTCGGCATGTGTTGGAGTTCTACAGAGAAGCTGCCCATGAGCACTCGGAAAAAATTGCCCTCTGTGGGTGTAAAGGATCTCGATGTGAAGGATTTCTGAGCTAGACTAGCTGCTGGGAGAGCTTTGAGATAGCAGAGGAATGTTGCTGAGGAAGTTCTGAGACCATAGGGGAGTATTGCAGGGAAAGTTCGGCAAGATAAGAAGGAAGGAAGAAGCGAGGAACCAGTATCCAGTGAGGGGGCAACAGCGAGAAGTAGGCATCCAATCAAGGCAACCAGTGAGCAAGATATCAACCAATGAAGAAGCAAAATTACCCACGTGGACGGTGATAGCTAACCAATTGTATTAGCTGCTCATACACACAGATACTTCGTATAGCCTATACCAACCCTGGACCTTCGGGAAATAAACTATTTCGTTTCCTAACCAGAAATGGGGTCCGTGCCTTATTCTCCACAGCCCTCGTCCACTGCTGTGTGATCCTTCTGCTTCATCTCCCTAGGTGATGTTCAAAATGCAACTTCAGAATGACAACCGGCTTTTCAAAATGTTCTTAATGGCATCTCTCTTCCCTGATGTTCAGCCCCATGGTGATCCATATAACCTATTTCTATCGCTTTGTAGATTTGTTACCTTGCATTTGGCTACATATAAGGTTGTCAGATAATCTTACCTGACATAATAAAAGGTCACATCTGACCAGCCCTTGTCATTTAATATCATTTTTTTAACTATTGTTTTATACTTCATATACTAGTATACTTACACATTAAGTATATATAGTTGTATATATACTTTACATGTAATGACTCCATTAAAACATGTGATTAGACAGATAAATGCTGATTTACAATTATTGCTCCAATTATGAATTCATTAATTACAACCTATAGTGATTTTGTACATTTCCATTCTGGCTGTAGCTGACTATGTGGTACTAAATCAAATGTCTTATAAAAAGGTTGGCTATATCATATCAAAACAGCTACTTCCGCTAACCACATCAGAAACCAAGCATGAAGTGCACTTACCTGCTTATCACTCTTTTTACACACTACACAGTCAACCTATTTTTCTATTTTTCCTTTTTGTTGTTTTGAGCTATGTAAATATAGTTCCTTTTTACATTAGGTAGTGTCAGAATTCACATTATAGTATATAAATATATGGTCACTTATAATATGCAACCATTCACCACTGGGTTATAACAGCAGCTGTGAAAGTCGCATGCAGCATGATAGGGCCACAAAGTATTTGTAAAAAATATTAAACAACTCAGCATATTCCAATGCCTGCCAAAATTTTAATTTAAATAAAATCAGAAGCAATTTCTTTTCCCTTAATGATTTCCATTGTTATTCCAGCAGGTGCCAGAGTGCTGAAAGCTCATTTGTTAAATGCATAATCTAATGAGTTCTGGAGGAAATTTTTCAGTTGCACCAACCTGCTGAACCAAGTAAAATTGTAACAACAACTTTTCCAGTGGTGATGATCATGTTGCCAATAAACTCCCTCAGTTTGGATGCTATGAAAGCAATTCTACGCAGCATTTTTAATTTCATGGTTTCCTCAAATTCTGCTTCACCACAGTCTTCATCATCCAGATCTTCTTCATACATCAAAGCATCATCTGGCTCTAACTTTTCTCTTACAGCCTAAAGGAGGAGGGGGAAAAGAAAAAGGGAATGCAAAAGAGAGAGACAGAGACAGAAATAAATTTGAATTAAAAACCATGGATATATTATTTAGCAATACATTACTGTAAATTTTGGCTATGTGCAAGTAACAAGAGTTAAAGAAGGTATACTAAAGCTAGAGCTGTACATTGATGGCTCCCATTTCAGATTAAGGGCTGTTTCTGAGAAAGGCTTCAATCCTCCTACAACAGGCTGCTTATTCATTTTTATATGAAATTTGGTTTGCTCAGCATTCTTTCCATCTTGCTATCTATTGTCTGCTAAATTCCATATTGTCTTAACAGCTTCAGGTATAAGAGCCAGTCACTAAGCACAAGTGCCTTCCAGGTTCATGTTCCTCAACAAATCTCACTTTTCAAACCCTTCCCCATAAACCCTATCTCAGACTTTAAACGCAAACCCTAAAATTGAGCAAGTAGTAGTGATCTGAGTCATGGCAGCAAGGACTGAAATAAATGGATAGATAGTTCATTGGTGACTGAAGGGCAATTTGGGAGAGAAAAAAAATACACTAAGCAGAGTCTCAGGTAAAGAATGAGAAATGGCGAAACTAGCTGATGGTGAAAGAAAAGGAAAAAAGTGAGCAAGAGAGAAGTAGTGAAAGCTTGAGTGATCTGCAACAATTTAGCAAGAGAAATGAGACCAGTGTCTTAGAACTACACAATGGAAAAAGGGAAAGAAGGAAATGTGTAAAGGACCCCTCATACTTGAGTGGTTTGTTATGATTTGGCAGTGGCCTTCACCATCAAGGCTCCATCGTATCTTGGAGACCAGAAGACATACACAGCTATTGAGTGATGCAGACTAAATCATCAACCCACGGTGAGAATCTGCAGGATTAGCAAGAGGCCCACCCAAAGACACAATTTATGGAAAAATTAGTCATTCACAGACATGTAGGGGCACATTTAAAAAACCCCAAAATAATAGTTTTGAGCCAGGTTCTCACTTGGTGCAATACAGCATAGCTTCTTTGGCACTAATCTGAACTTGTATTAGCTAACGTTAGTTCTGGCCAAGCAATATCTCTGCATGTGAAAGTAAGAAAGAGAAACTATTGGTTTTTTTTTTTACCAGAATAGCAGTTTTATATTTATTGGTGACATTTGGCAGCAAAAATTTCCACACCAACAGATAAGACTGCAGTACGAACAGCTGAACTCTCAGGCTACTTAACCAGATTCTTCAGTACCACCTTGTTGTGTGGATTCCCAAAGGAACAAAATCCCCTGTGGACTCCTTCATTTCACCTCTAAGCTTGGTGCCAACTTTCTCCTCTTATTTTGAAGCATTAACAATGTTGTGAATTCCTAGAACAAGCCTGTCTATTCTCAAGTGTATCTATTTTACAGACAGTGAAATACAGATTAAATACAGTAGGGCTGATCTGGGAAATCTACCTTTCTCTTAGACATATACAGCTATTTCACTAGCTATACTCGTTATAAATTTCATTTCAATTGCTTTGTTATTGTCACCATTCGGTTACACAGCTCTCAGCAAATGAATTGTTAGGTCCTTCTGCAAAATAATGGAGAGGAGATGGCAGCCCAAACATGCAGTCATCACAGCTCAAGCCAATGCAGCAAAAAGAGGCATTCTGTTCATCACTGCTGCTCATATCTGAGCTCCTATCTAAACAGGAGCTACTTAAACATTCAGAAACAATGCTGACAGTGGGCTGAACGATACATTATGCTCGTTCTTCTGCCACAGCTGTTTCAGTGAGAAAGCTATATAAAAGGCAAAAGTTACTATCATTTCTACTTGTGCTGTAATTACTAGATGAACCAGCTCCTTATCTAGTCCTTTTGGTTCCACTCCTCCTCTTCCTAGACTGGCTGTAGTGCTCTGTGCCTTGAGCTTAGTATGATCACTGAACAGTGAAACTTTCAATAGTGTTCGTACCCCGAACAACAGAGAATGAGTGAGACAGCTGGACATTTACAGGTCATGAAATGGCACACCTACTATACATGGGTCTGTGTGAAAGAGATTCTTATTTCTTCAGCTAGTACTTTCAATTTGCTAAAGACAATAAGCACTAAAATGTGGAATTAGTACAAAAAATGCATAGGAAAATTCTCAAAATAAGTAAGTTATTCCACAGGAGACTGTCAGGATTCATATCTCTATGAATAATATGAATCTACACTGACCATGAAGACAGGATTCCTACATTTATTACAGCTTAAGCTGATTAGGAGCTCTGTCTAAATTGCTGATAGCGCACTGGATTATACATATGTAGTAACAGAAAATTAAAGTGTGAAAAGTCACAGAATAAAATAATGAAATGCTATCCATGCAGAAGTAGAAAATGTTCTTGAGGGAGAAATTAACAGAAATTAAAATATTTTAAAGTATGAATTGAAGGAAAATACACAATGCCTTTGAACTATAAAATAAAAAGGAGGACACAGAAGTAAGAAAAGCACATAGAAACAGTACAGTGAAAGATGGAACTTGATATCATTTAATGTCTCTTCTCTCTACCTGCCTCCTTCACCTCAGGTGCCAAACATCCAGTTTCACACACCTTGATCTCTTCAAAATGGGTCTTTGGATTTTCCCATTGCAATAAACAGGACTATAATTTTTTAACCTGGCCAGTCTAATCACTTAAGTTTCACTGATCTGAAGGACCCTTAGGCTACATTTTGTCTTCAGAGTTCAGTACCGACAGGTATGACACAGCATGCCCAAGTAGAAGCACTATGAAAGAGGATATTTTGTACCAGGATACAGCTGAGAAGGAGATGATAGTGAAAAATTTCCATGGAATGAAGCTCCCACACTTGAAGCATAGCTAAAAACTTGCAAGGTGATCAGTTACCAAAGAAGCTAGTTTTCCTTTTATTTCCATTTTTATTTAGATATGAAAATATGGATTCCAAGTTCTGCAAAGAAGTTTAGACCTCACAAACACTCACAGGAAATGCAGAAAACCCTACTTCTGGTGTGACAGAGGTCACTTGCTGTTGGAAAGAAAACTAAAGCATTCCGAACCTCGCACATAACAAACTGATTTCCCAAGTTTTCCTTCCAAAACTACCAATGTCTGTTTGGAGTCATGGTTCTTCAGCCACTTGCCTCAGCTTAAGACAAACTAACAAATGGGAGAACCTGATCATCAACAGCAGTCATCATCTGAAGCCTTATCAGACACATACATTTTGCAGCTTTTCAAAGCACAGCCTGAATTACCAGTGATACGGCTGCACAAGGACTGCCCGGTTTCAGAGATCAGGGCTTTCCACCAGCCTGGTATGGGTGGGTTAGCCTTGGCATCACTGTCTTCCCTATCTGCAAGTGCTTTTAAGGATAATACCTCAGTCCTTAACCTTATTCTGTTTACCTCCCAGTGGTGTACATTCATGACCCAGTCAATGATTATTTCAGTGAAAAGACTACAAGAACTAAACAACTATAGGTTTGATGGGTTTTTTTTGTACACAAATGTATCTGTTTGTAATTCAGTATCCAAGGTGAAGTCAAGTAGCTGAAAGGCCATGTTCCTTTCCCGAAGTAGCTGAAATGCCATGTTCCAGTGTATGTCAAAAAGATGACAAGCGTTGGATTCCCCCACTCGCTTATTCACTGCCTGCCAGCTGGATTATCTGGGATGGCTTTCCAGTTTCCCATATTGAGCACTAGAAATTGCTGAAGAAAAGCAAAGAGTGAACAGCTTTTACATCCAACATGGTGATAATGGGCCTGTTGTTTTAACACTTTCTGATGATTAAATAGCCACCTACATACGCGCTCATCCCAGAACACCATTACTCCAGTCAGTCTGTTTTGTGAAGCTCTTTTTACTATGTGGATTAGTCTAAAGCTACAAACCCATGCTACATAGGCTACAGTTAGAAAAATACTTTTACTTCCATAATAAATTACTTATTATGCAATTACAGGATCCCTGTGGATGCTGATTAAATCAAATAAACTTCTCCATTCAAGGAGTATAGCGCATTTGTGAAGCCATAAACATGTGTTTCCACGACCTTTGCTCGGCAGAGCAGGGCCCCAGCACTTTTTATAAACAAACTAAATGCAGTTTAGGTTTTTCAGCAATAGTGTGGAAGTCCCAGGAGTCTTTATCGTACAATACTTTTTTAAACTGCCAAATTGAGATAGAGAACAGGCAAGGAAACAGAACAGCCTCTGTGGCAGCTATGGCAGCTACTATTGTGGTCAGGGCCAGAATGTCCATTAGCTACTTTGGGGGCTGCTTTATTAACATCCAGCTTTTAAATGTTTCATCTGGTACAGTATAAACACTACTGCACAAAGATATCCTCTAGTCCCAGAGATGTATTTACTAACAGGAAGCCTCGAATCAAACCACCTAAAACCCATTCCTGCTTCAGAACACTCCTTGCTTAGTACCTACATTTAATGGTATTGTGTCTGTAAACACAAATTTGCTCATTTATTGATTTTTTATTCTAGAGAGGACATGAACTAAACTCTAAAAAAATTCACGAGAGCCCAAAAATTTAACCAATCAAAACTGTTGCAACTAAGGATATGCAAGTCTCAGAATGGACACAACTCCCGTCTCTGCAAATGTACTGCATTACTTATTAGGACCTCCCCACTGTGCACTGCTAAACTCACAAAAGTAAGTTCCCATGAGACTTCAGGTGCTTCCTCCTTTCAGTTGGCTCATAAATACTGTACAAATAGCCTCTTCTGCAGTATTTTGACACTTCCTCCCAGCCAGAACCAGGAAACAAACAGAGAGGAGTGAGAAAATGAGAAATAAGCCTGAGAAAAACATGCAGTTACAGTGAAGTTCACCAAGTGCTACTAACACGTTGCTTCCTAGAAATTTTAACTAAGGCTTAATAGATCCTGGTGTGTCGGGTTGGACAGAGCCTTGGGTGGCATGGTTTAGTGTGAGGTGTCCCTGCCCATGGCAGAGGGGTTGGAACTAAGATGATCTTAAGTTCCTTTCCAACCCTAACTATTCTACGATTCTATGATTTTATCAATTTATCCATGTATTACATGGGCATTTAAAAAGTTATGGAGATGAGTGATAAGCCTCACCATCAAACTTAATGTTGAGATGACACTGTATTTTCCAAGGGGTCTGAATTGCAGATGGCAGAAATGCAACTGGCAATTATATTACATGGCAGCACTGCGATGCTCCCAAGGCAACCTGCTTGTCGTGTGGCTATGCTCTGCAAAGAACTTCTGTGAAGGAAAGCCTGAAGCAGCCTCCTCAGGAGTAGTGTGTGAGTTCACTGACTTAAACACACTCTTGTTGCCTCTGAATTGCAGTGGGGACTGCAGGGCTCACCTTAACACCCAACCACATCCCAGAGCCTGCTCCTTCCTGGGACCCCCACAGCAGCGTTATCTAAACAGCTACAGGTATGCAGGTTCAGCACAAGGGCAGAGCAGTACATCACAGCAGATCATGTTATTTATTGCTGGTGATACCAGAGAAGTGCTTTCATGATCTGGATTAGCTTAAAGGCGCATGGTTTGGCTTGAAGAAAGGAGACAAGGAGCAAGCCACAAGGCAGACCACATGGTCTGACCTCCTTCTAGCAATTTAAGTCAATCTTCACAAGAACTACTCCAGCTGTTGCATCCCATTTCTTTAAAGTCACCTGTATAGTCTTCATGCTGCCCTGCAGTTTGCATGCCCTGGAGCACACACTCATGGCCCGCAGCTGACACCGTTATTGTAAAAACATGATTTTCTCTTTGGCAGAGAATTAAGATATCACTTACTATAATTATTTCTTCACCTCTAATCATAATTCATATTTTGATTCTATACCTGTGATGCAGTAGCACAGATACAATTTACTAAGTGTCTTTTCTAAGTCTGTTCAAGCTGTTGCTATGCCCAAGCTTTTGGACTTCCTTTTTATTAAAAACCAAAACAAAACAGAAAAGCAAAATCAAAACAAAACCAAGTTAACTAAACAGTCCGGTTTAGGAATAATCTGAGATAAACTACTTGATTCAACTACACCAGCAGAACTATAGAAATAGACTCTCTCGCTCTCCCTCTAATATCACACTGGTTTAGTACAATTGCCTCCATACTGCATAAGCCTGTGTAGTCAATCTAGATGGAACATATCACAACATGACTGAGTTCCTGGTTTTAAGCTTGCCCTAAAAGCCTTCCCCATCCTCACATCCTCCCCTTCCCCCCCAAAAAAGTCTTTAGCTTTTATCTTCATAAATGAGATAATTACCTACCTGATTGTAGGAGTGGAACATACAGTATGTGTCTGTAGAAATGCACATATTTCTATAAATAAATATTTTTATGTGTCTGTATTTTCTTTATTTCTATAAATAATTATTTTGATAAAATAATCAAAATAACAAAATATTCTGCAGACAGACCTAGCTGCAAAGTACAAAAGCTGGAAAAGAAATTTGACTGCTACTTGGTTTATCACCAAAGGAACTGCAAGCCCTTACTGCAATATAAATTACTATAGTTCTAACCTGCAGTCAATACTAAACCGCATTAAGGTAATAATTTATTGAATTTCCAATTTCGCAAGAAAGTGAAAAACTCCACAGCTGTTCTGAAAGTGTTGGCATGCGAGAAGTGGATTTCCCTGCTTCTTCTGCCACAGAATAGACACAAAAGGTTTCCAAATAAACAATTCCCATGTCATTCAACTTAATCTGTACAGAAATGGGACTGCCTGGCTAAAGTATGTCCTGTAAGGTCATCTTGCATGAGATACATGTGGTGCTGACAGGGAGCTCAGGCAGGTCTACAGAAAATCAAAGGGGAACACTGTTCTGTATGTGGGTAGGAGGTGCACATGGAGGGAGGGCTGCAGACTGCGAGCCAGGATAGAAAAAGAAAACTGGGTAACTTCAGGGGAAGACCATGCTCCATAAACTGATTGAGTGTGAGAAAATTACAGTGAACATTTTGGTAGTTGTGACATTAATGAGATAGAAGCATTCTGGAATTTAAGCAATAATCTAAAATGTATATGACAACTGAATCACTGAAAAGAAAAATGCTATATTAACCCTAAGTCTTGGAGATCTTAATGAAAAATTTTATCACTGGTAGATCCTCAAGTGGGATGAAGCTTAGGTTAAAGGCCCACAGAGTATTAGATGAATTCATCAGGGATGTATCATCTGAAATAACTTTCAGTGTGCTTGCAGTGTTTGATAGGAATTAATGACATAAACTTCCACAGTAAAATCTCATCAAAAAGAGTCATTTGTTACAGAAAAAAAGGATCAGCTATTTACTGGAAGCACACAGGGACAGAGGCATTCAGCGATTCAGAGGAAATGAAAAATAAACTAATAAAGACAAGCATAGTTCTGAAGCAGGATAACAGGAAGGCAACTCATGAATCCTGTATACAATAGATATTGTACTGAGAGGGCCACAGATTATTTCACTTCCCAATGTACCTATCACACCTGAGCAAACACCAAGTGATTTCAGCACAAGAAATTTGGTCATTTGGCCAATATGGAAATGGAGTTTCATATATTCACTCCAGAGAGCTGAAATGCAAAAGAGAGGGGAACTCAGGCAGAGTTCAGTTGTTTGGCCTGAGATGATTAAACACTTTTTTAGTGGAAAAGAAATAGGAAGAGTTGGGTTTCCACTACAAAGCACAATTCAGTACAAACTCTGAATGAGCTAGTGTGGGTATGTGAAACAGCATAGCACCCATATGGAGTAATTCCTGGAGCAAGAAATACACACACTGTACAATTATCCGTCTTGTTAAGGACAATAAATAGCCCAACCATGGTTCTGTGGTTATCTGCAGTATTGCTTCAGCTCATACTGAAGTGGACTTAGCTACTCCTTCAGTACCACCCCGAAGAGCCACAGATTACTGGGATGAACAGGAGAATGGGACATCCAGTCTAAAAGAGGATCCAAAAATACTTGTCATTTTTAATCTTGCAGAAAAATGTTTAAATAAATGTTTTCTTTCTCACAAAATATCAGAGAAACAAATGCCAGAGAGGGAAACAGTATATTGAAGCAAAAGAGCAGAACTCTAAGGGTTATAATGCAGTTTATGAATACATGTACAACCTAAATGAGACATTTTCTAACCACCAGAAAAGCAAAATTACAGAACAGGGTCCTATCAGAAGCAACGGATGAAGAAAAATTGCCCTGTTTTTTAAGACAGTACTTTCTACCTTCCAGAGAGACTTCTGTGATACCACTGCCTGCAGAAGCAGCAGACTGAATTCTGTGACCCAGGAGATACTTTCTTGTACTGTGTTCAGATCTACAAAGTCAAAATAATATTGCAGGATTTTCATCACCTGGTTAACACCTCTGTATCTCATAATATGGAATTGAGGACTGTTAGAAGAGCAAACCAGTAACACCAATGCAGAGCTGCCACAAGAATAATTTTGTCATGTCACGTTTCTAAGCAAAACAGGACAGGTGCACACTGAAGTTTCACTGCTGAACAGGCTAACAGCATTTGGTAATACAGAAAGTATTGCACTATGTGTTTTTATGTAGCTGAGGCACTGCTGTAGTATAATTATATATTTGTGTTAAGACTTATCCAAAGACATGTGCATCAAACCAAGAAGCTAACGCAACTTGTAAACTTTTGACCCTTGTTAAGATGAGATGCATTAGAATTGTTACTGTGGGAGGCAGCTGGGTAAGGTCTGGCAAACTTCACCATTACAGGCATCACAAAGGAAGCGATAAGAGAGCCTCACCTACTGTTTTTAAGCCACAAAAATAAGGTTATTAAATCCTACTTATACCATGTTCAAAGCACACTAAAATCAACAGGGTATGCACATACTCCAGAGGTCAAAACCAAAGATATATTTATAACCAACCTGAAAAGGTAAGCCAATTTAAATAGAGGTGACAATGAGAAGAAAAAAGAAAAAGAATAAAAGAGGTGTCATCAGGATGCTAAAAGAAGCCAGGAAGTTATAACTCTCTCTAAGAAGGTCTTTTTCCCTCTTCATCACATATAGTATTTTCCACAATAGCCATCATTTGCTGTCTCTGAAGAGAAGCAAACATTGAAGAAGTTCCATATGGGAAGAAGATGTTCAGAGAAATCAGGACCAAAAGGCCCCACATCAGTGAGAGCTAATCAAGTCAGCTGAATGTTTGATGCTGGTAAAACAAAACAATAAATCATATTAGGAAGAATACACGCATCACAGGCTTTATGAAAAATGGGCACCACTGTAAAAAGCTCAAAGGATATCTCTGTATCTGAAGGCAAGAAAAATGGCAAGTTGCTAGCAAATACAAGGACTGGGACGTCAGACCTTTCTTGGATCTGTGCTCTAAACTGAACTAATTATCCATATTATACAGGACATCCACATAATTGATATGCTAGTAGAATTTTCCAACCCAACAATCTCTGAATCTAATAGTGATTGTGATAAATACCATCATTTAAATCAACAACAAGACTTTGCCTGAAATGCTGAGGCATTGATATTCCCTGTAGCTCAAGTGACTATTGCAGAACCATAGCTAGATCAGAAAAAAGTAACGAAAATGACAAAATAAATGAAAAAAAAACAAACAAACAGGGATTGCTTATCTTTAAAAGGACATATATGCAAGATAATATATTTGAGTTCCTTTATACCATCTCACTGTGTTTTATAACACGTAATACAAGGGACCTTTCATAAAATTAAAAAGTGTTAAAGTAAAATCAGAGAGCACTTATTAAATTGTGGAAGTCCTTGCTTCATGATGCTGCCAAAGCCAAGAAATTAATGAGGTTTTAAAAGGGTCTGGATAATTACACGTTTAACAAGATTATCCAGAGTAGCTGTAATTAAAAACAACATTTTTTGGAAGGGATTTGAAACCACATGTTTTTGAATTAAAGCCATTCTCTCACTAGGAGAGCTCAGCATAAATTGTAATGTTAGATATGCAGAAAAAGGTATTCCCTTACTTGCTTACTGTCCTTATCCAGCAGGCAGCAAATACTTTCAGGATGAGGATACTGGTCTCAATGGGCAGTTTCTAGACTAGGAAGTCCTTGGACAAGGCGTGGCATATTTGTAGCTTTCAGACCCTATCCATTCTGTTCTGTATGTATTGCAGTCACACTTGGAGACCTGGACCATAAGAGAGCTTTTGATGTACTACGTGCCCATTATAGGTGTAGGACAAATAGCCACGTCACTGTTTAGTAAGACAAAGGCAACTGAGCATTTTTAACTGCTCCTATTTGCCAAGGGACACAGAAACCGAGAGACAGATGAAGTAATGGACTGGAGGACACAAACCAAGATTGTGGCCAAAGTGAGAGCCACATGGCTGTTTGTTTGTTCTTTTTCTTTTTTTGATCCCAAACAAATCCCTGCCTTCTGCAGAAATGAGAAAGGTGAAGGATCTGGGATCAAGCTTGCCTCAGATTATGGGACAACATAGAAACAGTGGTCCCATTTGCTTTCTAGAAGAGTGTGGATAAGAAACAAGCTTGGACGGACAATGCAGTAAGTGCTGTGGAAGGGAGTTGTACTGAAGACTACAACTGCATATTCTGATTAAGATCAATAGCTCTTCTAAAGTTTAAATTGTGCAATCTCAGAAGGATTTCCCTCCCCACCACTGTCACTTACAATATTAGGCAATTCATCCATAGTCAAAGAAAAAGCTACCTCCTTTCTAATACCCATCAATCAGACTGCATATATACTGCATCTGCATTTTGGCATATAAACCACCATCGGCACCAAATCAAAAATGTCATACTTTCAGCTGCAGCTGAGAGTTAACTGTTCTTTCTTATTTTCTTCCACCTTTTACACCTTGTGACTGGCATTGTGCTTTTCAGTATTTGCAGCCCGGGCCTGTCTCCAGCTGAATTCACCTGCTTTAAATTTTCTGAGCCCTAATAAAAAAGGCCTGCAGACACGTTTGCTCCAAGTGTGCAACCATTTAGGGGTGGTAATGAGTTGGACTGCAGCCTGGTATCTGGCAGACCTTCCTACTTCATGACTCACTGTTAATTAAAACCACACTCTTTGCTTATTCCTGGGATAATGTTACTTACAAATAATTGAGAGTCTCTCACTGCCTTATAGCTTCCTCCCCCCAGTTTTGTTCTGTACAATATACTTTTCTGATGGAGATCTGTTTCCCTTAAAGTTGGATGTAGTGTAATGGTGAAGGACATCAATTTTTGGCTGAATTCTTGTTGTCCTCAATTTGGATTCTGATTTTTTTCTTATTTTGAATTGCATCTCAATCCATGAGCAATCTGATCCATTGTACTCTACAGCTGGTTTCTGGAGGCGACTGCCATGACAGAGTACAGCACATAATTGAGCACCACATACTCCCACTTGACCTCAGGCATTTTTTCAGCATGCCCATATAAAAACTGAAATGTGATGGATTCACACAGAGCTCTGAAAATGTCACTTTTAGGAGTATTAATTATTTAACAAGTTTTCTTCATAAATTTTGGAAGGAGTAGATAGATTCACTTTTCTTTTTTAATTAAGCCTATTTCCATAGTTTTTCACTCTTGCCTGAAGCAAGGAGGTCTGAGAATCGCTAAATGTAAATAATTTCATGCAAAAAGTTAAAGCTGCAAGACAGACTCCAAGACAAACTCTCTGCTTTTGCCTGGAAGTCACAATGCTGGTTTCTTGATTTATAGAGCTATCTGTGGGTAGACATCTGGCAATCTGAAGTCACCTCTCTCATGGCTCTGTTGAGCCAGCTTGGATCAGTTGATGCATTCTTAACAAGATCTCATACCATGAATCTGTGATGCCTGGTAGCAGGAACTCTCAGAAAAAGCCCTTCAGCTCTGGAACTGGATGCAGGGCTGGTCTAACAAATGCAGGACTATTTCCCTTGGAGGCACAGTACCAAGCTCAACACTTCTTCTGAAGCATTTGTTTGTAGGGCAGTTACTGCTGCAGCTCATTATGTGTTTTTTAATTCAATGGAGTTAACAGCATTAGTAGAGAGCTTCACCAACATGCAGAGACACGGGCATCTGCCAGCTAATGCAGAATTCAAAGAACTGATCACTTACTTAGTTTTCCCTTTTCCAGTGTGCTTTACCAAGGAAGAATTGAGAGTTATCATGTGAAACTCACACAGTTTGGACTCATTTTAGATCATGCCAATATTCTCCCAAATTCAGACACTCAGCTACATGCTCTGCATATGCATTAGGTTCCTTACAGACAGTCCTGCCAAATACATATTCCTAGCAGATTCGGCTGCTTCTGCAGCCTCTTCCTAACTAGCAGAAATGATTCCAGGATGTTATGTGCAGACACCTAGAAAGAGAAAGCTGACATTTGGAAAAATGTGTTTAATAGGTATTTAATTTTCCGCTCTCCATTTCACTCCATCTTTAAAAATCAAGCAGGTTATTCTGATGAAGATTCACCATTTCAGCTGGGAAGATCAGAATTCCTTACAGCATTGGGGATCACCTCACATGACAGAAACTATTGTTTTGGGTTTTTTTAATAAAAAAATAATTAAAAAAGCCTGTGACAGAGTTTTGGGTGTCACTAAATCTAAACACAGCTGCTGTGTTCACTAATACATACAGTTAATAGAACATAAATAATGTTTGCTGGGTTTTGATGTGAAGAAGTGAAATGTATTTACGCAGATTTCTATTTGCCCAGTTCAATATTTCCTTGCAGTCAAAGTTTTCTCCTTCTTCCCCCACACTCTTCCTTTGTGGAATATTCTGGCCCATGTAGCTGCACTGGTGGATTGCCTTGAGGTAGCTAGTCTAAACCCAACCCAATGTAAAGCTCTGTGCTATGTAATCAGTGTTAGCTTATTTTTTTCCTTTGCATTCCAGGCAAATGACTATTGCACCCTGCCTGGCAGCCAGCACCCATCCCCTCCATGAGACTGAGCTCCCTTCAGATCCAGGCTTCAGGCACAGGCTCACCTTTGAACCATACAAAAGGTGAGTACCTGAACATCATCATCGAGATTCAGGGGAACTTAAGAATGCACTCTGGTTTTTCTTTGGAGCTTCTGCCATCAGATTACTCCTGTTTTGTGCACGTGCCTGCTTTCTTTCCAGGAGATCACGGGTTTCAAAAAATCTGTTAGAGCCCACGTTGGCAAAATGCAATTCTTTTAAGAGAGACTGCCTGAACATAGAGCATGCTAACTAGCCACACTTCCTAATCCTTCAGATGCTTCAGATGCCTCCCCTTATGTGTACAGACCCAGATTATAGCCTGCTGCTAAATCCATTTTGCACAGCTCCAACAATAAACATATCGGAAGCTGATAAAACCAACTTCCAGGAGATGCAGCAAAACCTTGCGTATGCTCATCAGACTTAGGCCTACATATCCTCCAACTACATTATACTCCTGTGTAGTTAAATCAGGAATCTTCAGGCAAATCTCAGCTGCCAGGAGAGCCTTTAAGAATTACAACTGCAACTGAGCATAAAGCACAGTCCTGATACCAATACCAATCTCTCACTTGCTAAAAACGCAAAGAGCTTCTGGCAATACCACAATCCAGACAACATGACAATATGCAGAGAGGCTTTCCTCATGCGTTGTATGTCGCGTGCGTCCCCCCCCCCAGTGACACAAAAATAGGCAGCTGATTGCCCTAAATACTTTATCCACTTCAAAGTGCAATTTCTATTTGAAATAAGTTGCAACTGTGTCCCCTAAGAATGGAGTTTCGAGAGTAAAGGAAAAAACATTCCACTCATATAAAAGAAGACAGAAAATGAGACCCAAGGCACACTAGACAGTCTGATAATAAACATATTAAGATTAGTAGCAGGAATTTCTCCGCACCCTGGGCTTAATTCCCACTGCAGCTTTTTATATTATAAAATTGTTTCTCTCTTTCTATTTTTCTGCATTCAGTATCTTCTATTCTTCTTCCTACTGGTAAAATACACAGCAAACATATCAACAATTCCAGCTAATCCATTCCCAAAAATGATCCTCAAGATTATGCAGGATGACCACAGTTTGGTATAACTCCTTCCACGAACGTAATACACAATTTCTCTTCCCTTCTCCCAAGAGTCATTTCTGATAACCACTCAGATGTTGCTGTTATTCTTGGATAACAACTTCGGAAATATGGATGCTATACAAGAAACTGAGCAATGTAGGTAGCAAAATAACCTCAGACTCAATCAAAAGCTCTAGTGAAGAAACAACTTGTGATCAACTGTCATGATCTTAAGTCAAAACAACTCAAAAAATTCAGTGTATATATATCTACTACTTTTCATATTCTGCTTTGTTTTCTCAAAATAGTAACAACTATAGCTTTTCCACTTTAAAAACAATTGTTTAGGTTTCCTGAAAGTAAGTTCGCTACCTAACAGACACAGTCCATGTAAAACCATTTCAGAACGCATCTCAGACAGGAATGCCAAAGCTCACTCTTAACGAAAAGCCATGCAGATAGAAATGTGTATTTGATACCATTTCCTCATTTTCAAATTGCATGTTGCACTGTGCTGCATCCTCCGTTACTGGCTTCTGAAACATATTGCGACAGATGAGCCATATTGCCAGACTGGCAATGGACATCCCAATATCTGGTACAAATATTCTGATAACGTTGCCAGCATCTGCTCCTTTCACACTGTATGGGATGAAAAAAACACACACAAAAAGGAAATGTTTGTTATTTCTAATGACATTTTCAACTAGAACAGGAAGTTAGCTTATAGCAAAGATAAAAAAACCTAAAACATAGTAACAAGAAAATTTTACAATATGAGAAATATGAAGATGATTAAGGAACTCTAGGCAGACAGATACTTTTGCTCTCCAGAAGTACAGAATAAGTCATTATTCACTCGGGGCTAACATACACATATTTTAGTGATACTTAGCATTTTGAATAACCCAATTCTGAATCCATTTTGTGGACAGCAAGACAGGAACAGTCTTTGAATTCAACAAGAAAGATTTCAGCTGAGTTCCTAGAAGATCCATGTGTATAAATTACAATCCCTTTACAGGCATTCTTTGCAAAGACAAAAAACTTGCACTGCTTTATTGTGCAGACTTAATTGTTTAGGCTGGGAAATATGAGTTCATGGGTTTGGATGTGGTGTCTGAATTTGATTCACTGTTAAAATGGAGAGCTTGGATTCAAATCTAGTGGCACAACAAACAATTTATTAAGCTGCCACACAGACTTACTGAACTTGTAACTATTAATGAGAGGATATAACATTAATTACTTGAAAGTGCACAGCATATACCTGCTAATCTTGAAATTAACACATTTTAAATATGCAGCTCAGATTTTAATTTTACTTAGACTTTTTTTATAGGGCTCTATGTCCATAATCAGTTCTCAGAACAGGTGAGGCATCTGCATAGCCCCTTGGGCACAGGTGAGTATGCTAGACCAGCTCTTCATAGTCTAAACTGGTAGAAAACCTTGATAGGTTATTTTATAGATGCAGAAGAAAAGATCACCTCTTGTTTTTCTTTATCGTAACACTAGTAGTTTTAAAGACTAAAAAAAAAGCTACCCATGAAAGACTTACCTGCAATTGCTGGGATTAACTGCAGATTGAGAGTATCTAAAGTGTTTTATGTGATTACCATACAGCCACTGTCAGGAATCTTGTTAGCCTGCTCATTTGTGCAAGATCAAATCCTACATTTACATCATTGCTGCTGAGCCAGCTTTTCCACCGCTGTATAACTTGCAAAGTAACACATGCCCAAAGTGGGAACAAGGTAAGTGACCGTGACAGAGGGTTGGAAGTAGATGATCTTTAAGATCTCTTCCATTCCATCTCTCCCAAATAATTCTGTGATCCTGTTTGCTAGCTTTAATGTTTGTTTCAACAGGTACAAATAAGCGCATCACAGGAAGCAGTGAGCAAGACGCAGCTGTGTGAAATACTGTCCTGTAGTATGGTTATGAAATGAACCCAGAAGTACAGCTGATTTAGTTCAAAACATGAGAGGGAAAATTAAAGCCCTAGTTCTTCTTGTTCCCATGCTCAGACACAGAAGATAAAACAAGGTGCTTCCTAATGAAAAACAACTTAAGCCTTGATATTGCAGCTTCTTGTAAAAGAAAGACATTGCAATCATACAAAGAGATAATTTTCTCCTCTGATGCTCTTTGCTGTTACAGATTAACCCTGAATGGTCACGTACTATACAGCAGCTGAGTAGCTTGAAAATGTTTTGCTAATGGCTTCAAGTTGTATTGAAGCAGAGAAAAAAACCCAAAACCCTCATTGAAAGGCTCGAAAAAGAGTTAGGCAGCAAAGTCCGTGCTGGAATTCTTGCATGTTTCTAGCACTGCGGCTTCAAACAAAGCATGCTATAGAGTCAACTGCCATGACAGCAAAGCCGATCTGTTTAACTTTATGGAAAACACAGGCTTGACATGTGTCAGTTCAGTTTGCAGTATTGCAGCCCATACTGTCACTGAAGATTAGCTAGTCAAGGCACTGAGTCTGCACTTAATCCTTTAGCAGAAAGCAGTGAAAAGTACATGTTTAATGAACCTAATTCCTAACAAGGTTTCACAATAACGAATTAGTTTCACTCATCCTGATTGGTATGCTGAAACCTGCCTTTTAAAGCAGTTTCACTAAATAAGTGGCAACAAAATCTGATATTTTGATTCTGAAAGTATTACTCAGGCATTTTTTAGAAAGAGTTGAGAAAAAACCCTGAATCCAGTATTAGTTAGTGTAAGAGCAGTATGCATTTGCTAGGCTCATATTGAAAAATGAATCAGATTACTTCTATGCAATACTCTGTAAGTGCGCTTTTTCTGTACACAGTTACGGAGTTCCACCTAAAATTAATTTTGCATCACTTCTGAACTTAAAGCACAAGTCTTTCAGATCCAACCACTCACACACAAACCATTTCAGAGGTGGTAGCCTTCAAATACCAGTGCTGCTTAGTTGCACCAGCTTCTCCTTCCTCACATTGTACTCCTGTGGAGCCACGCTGGGTCTTCCTTCACATATCCCACTCCCCAGAACAAGGAGAGACCGCTGTGGGAGCACTGCCTCTGTTGCGGCTCATATTTCTTTCCAAACCAAAGTCTTTTGATCTTTCAAAATAAATAATTTAGCATGTTGTTGTGAAAGATGTGATGTACAGTTCAGGCTAGCAATAGAAACCACAGAGCAGGGAAAAATCCTGCACATGAATAGTTTATTCACCAAAACCAGTCACAAATCTATGCTGTCCCTGTCTCCCCATGAAAAGGAAAATAAATTGACCTCAGTGTGATAATTAAAAAGGAAACAAAAGATCGCTTGAAAATAGGAAATGTATATTCTTCTGCAAAGCAGAATAATAAACTGCTTCATTTGACCCCAAGCAATTTGCTCAGTTTCTCACAGCAACAGCTAAAACAAAAATCAGTTATTCCCACTTGTTATCTCTGGCAGTACAAAAAAGAATGGTAAATACTGCAACCATTCCACAAACATTTCACACTTTATTTGCGCATTCACACATGGTCATATTTTGCATTTGATAACAGTCTGTGCATTGTGCTCTTTGCTCCAAAGGAGGCTCTCTAACGACAAAGTTAAAACAGGAAACCTATTCAGGAGATCTCCAAAAGAAACAGCTTCTTTTAATCCCTGCAAGAATCACTGTATAGTGAACTGGTCATAGCCCTTGATCCACATGTGCAGCATCATTTATTCACCTAAACTAAGTAACATACCTACAGGGCAAATTTAATTGTAATAGGTATCTCTTTCTGAAGCCTATAATAACTCAGCCAGAAATGTTCTGAAATATAATTACAGTGAACGGCAGCTTTAGAATGCTTTTCCCCCTCTTCCGTTCTTTCTTACAGGATAAGGAAGAAAACAGGACAACCCACCACCCCCTCCTTTCTAGAATAACCACTTCTAACCAATTAGAATTATTCATCTTTTATTGAATGCGCAAAGTTTTAGTGAACACTGAAGTGTTAATACTGCCTTACCGGCCCTGATTTCATTTCTTTATAATGGCAGACACATCACTTTCCTCCTTATTTCAGGCTTACAGAATAAAACCAGAAAAGCAGCAGAGCTATTACAATTCAAATGACTTCAACAGAAAAAAAAAAAGTAAAACATATAGTAACACATCTGTAAAGCAATATGCATATTAATATATAAAATGTTCCACATACAGGATGAAAAACAATGGTCTTTGAACTCTAAGTATTTAATCTTCTGTTGCAAATGAAAACTGGGAAAAAAACCTAGTCTTTCTTAAACAGAAGCCAAATTAATTCAGCATCAGCAAACGATCACAATGTTAAGTTTATGTTAAATTATAAACCAGTCAATGCCTCCAGATTGAAAATCCTGGTTTTATATTGAATACTGTGTAAGCAAAGTATTTCAAACTTTAATTTTATCATAGTTTCAAAAATTTCTCATACACATTATTTACTGCAAACAATGCCATCTTTTCTCAGTTTTCTATAGCACCTGTTTACTTTCTAGTCGATTTAATGAAAATGCAATTAGGTAACACTGCACTAAAGTTTACAGGTGATAAACTAAGGAAGCTGTGCACAGATGCTAATATTTTCCTCTTATCTTGTTTGGTCCATGTGAAACATTTGATATTTCCAAGTCAATCTATTATTTCAGAGTGATTTGTGTATCACTGTAGATATTTACAGCACAGTTCCCATGGGCTTCATCAGCAACTGTAGTCACTTGTTTTGGAGACAAATCAGACCAAAGAATCATAAGCATAGGCCCCTGGAAATGTGGACTGGCAGTATCACACAGGTGCTAAGTGGTACCGTGAATGATTCCTTCATTCATCACTAGTATCCTCTCTGTGATCCAAAAAGAGCAGCAACTTTGAGGGTACCAAAGGGCAGAAACCAGACTGCCTTAGAGATGTGCTTGCTGATCCTTACTTTTGGGTCTTGGGGATGGCTGCTGAGCACTGTTAGGTCTGCCTTTAGTTCTTTCCTTACCTCATGCTCCCCACAAATTGAAAATAAATTACGTTATCAAAAATAAAATACAAACTTAGTGATATTAATATCAGTATCTACAGCGCTGTGCATGATCGCTCCCAATCTTGCACTGCTTTAATGTGACTGTCCCATCAGTTTATGCAGACCATGCCACATGTTTTACCCCAAATACCTGAAGTTGCACTTTGAGAGAACTTTGGTCATGCAAAGTAGAAGAGTGGGAGGAAGAGGGAAGCAAAAATGCATAGAAAACTACTTATAAAAATATTCAGCATGCACTGACCTACCCAACATACAAGTTCAAAGAGCTCCTGAAGTATCTGTAAAATCTTAATCACCGCTTACAAACAAGGTCTGCATGAATTCAAAAACCAAAAGTATACTTTGCTTTCTCAGGAAAGATATCTTGAAATGAAGAACATTTTCTGTGTTGAAAAAGTGCTTAACCATGAATTAACCAAACATTTGCTTTCCAAACACTGCTATGCAGAGAGAGAGCAGCTATTTGAAACTCAATGCACATTGCCAAGTTTTTGGCACTTCATTGCTTGCATAAAACATTCAACATTAAGACATTATGGATATGTGCAATATGTAAAACACTGGTTCTTTTTTAAAGCACCCACTGTTTCTTGTTGTTCGTTGATCTTCTAATAAAGGACAAATTCCAGCTTGCCTAGGGCAGCACACAGAAGACACAAAATTCAGCTGGGATTTTGCAGCTATCACGCAAAGCGCGCACAGCTGTGCTACTGCCAGACTCGTGACAGTACAACATCCAGCTCTCTTTGCCCACGTCCCCCAGCTCCAGATGTGGAGCAGGACTGATGTTGCACAGCCAAGGGGAAGTGAACACATTCCCCTCCACACCCATGGTGCTGTGCATGCCAGCCCACAGTGCTGTGGAAATGACAAGCCCATCCACAGCACAAATTATTTCAGGTCAAAATTGGAATGTGATCCTAGATCGAGCAGAGCCAAGAGAGCAGAAGAGACCTAAGGACACCTCAGCTGCAGCTATATTTTGGTCTGAAATCTTCGAAGAGTCTTTCCATTGCGAGTTATGTACACTTTTCACTTGCTACACGCTTACACACTCATTTTATAGGGATTTGGCTAAAGAACTACTCAGTATTCACTAATCACTGTAAGACAGTCACACTTAAATCTGACCATAATGCTCATAAATACTTAGTGACTGACAGCAAAGTGTTTACATAAAGGCATACAGATATCCATATGTTCCACAATATTCCTGACTAAGAGAGAGTGATGAAAAAACTGAAGCAAGCTGGCAATCAGTGATTTTCAAAACATTTTTCTCCCTCTTTCTGCAGCTTTCACTGGTTGGAACATGAACAGATCATCGTTTCAAACTACTTTTTATTTCATTCCATAGCCAGCATTTAATATAATCACAGAAAGTAAAAGACATGTATAGATTTCCCAGTCAGCTGCAGATGAGGACGGAATAGTATTTCCCTCAGTTACAGTGAGTGACATTGTAAATTACTGTTATTTTACAAAGCCAGATTACCCTCAATACAGTGTAAAGGCACACAGGCACTGGAAATGCCACAGTTTGAGCAGTGAGTGCATGGGTGACCTCTCCACACCCTATTCCTAATACAAAACTAGACAAGTGCTACATTTGCAGGGATGGGATCATTCACCAAGACCCTCAAGTTCTTCTACATGAAACATTTCCCAGTCTACCCTGCCTGACTTGGGCATGACAATCCTTCATTTCTCAGCATCAAGCAAGACATGGCAAAGCAACATCTAACCTTCCCCACCATCATCTGCCTGAAAATCCCAGTGGGTTACAGGACAAAAGCACATGGGCATTGCAGGAAGCAGGCTCCAGCCAACATGGGTATGTGGGCAACATCCCTCCTCACTCCCCAGCTGATTTCTTTTAAAAGTGGCCAAAAGAAACATCCTATCTACCCTTCATGAACGTTGTTCAATTCCACAGCATCAAGTTGAAAAAGAAGAGCTGTAGAAATCGGTGTCAAACTAAATGTCCCAACGCCCTGAGATATAGCTTCTTATTCTTCTGTAAATGGAGCGTATGATACAATTCCTGGGTGGCAAACACCCCTTGTACATATGGGAGGGGAGAGGACTACTTCCCTGCATGGCCTAAGGCTATCTGCTCAAAAGCTGGGATGTGGGGCCACCAAAGACCTCCCTCAGGTGTAGGGAGGCAACCGTGGTTGTGTTTTGCCAGTGTAGGAGACCCCCACTTTGCCTAAGTTTTGAAAAGGACAGGACCACAGAGATCCAAATAGTGCAAAAAGGAGCTAAAGTTGAGTGCCCCTGCTTTTTACCGCCAAGCTGGGTGCCCTGTCTCAACACACTGCAGCAGGCTGGTCAAATGCTATACGTGGTATTTTAGTACTCCACTGGCCACAGGCCTCCTGGTGTTGCATGTGCCAATTGCTATTTGGAGATCTCACATGATTTATTCATGAACAAAACCCAGCAAAACCAAAACAAAAACCAAAGCCAAACAGTTAAGCATGTGTCCTAGAGAGGTCTTGGATACTAATTGCAATGCTGATTACTCTTCAGATTAAAACAAAGACTGGCTCACATTCTGCTGCTGGTGGGTTTACCACTGTATTGCTCCCAGCTACCACTGTACTGCAGGAGGCTGAGCTGTGCCAAGAAAAACACTGACAACAGTCTCAACTCAAGTGCTCAAACAACGCAAGTCATAAAATACCTTCTATCCGATGTTTGTTTCCTTTGAATCCCTAGGTTAAATGGCATGAGAAAAGTTAGCTGAAATTAATTTAGCTGAAAAGAAAATAAGCACACAGGGTGGCAGGAAACAAGCAGCCTGAAAACCTAATGCAAACAGTTGGATAAATAAGATTCCTCCTGAATGCAGATGACTTCTGAGAGGATCTTATGCCATTGCTGAGGCAGCCCAGGCCACCAGATCAACATGAAACAATGAGATGCTTCAGAGGGCAAGAATTTTAAATGGAAATTATACAATTGTCCAAGCACAGACAAAATTTCTCCTCACTTGCAGTTAGCAAGCAGAATATATCTGAGGTACAAAATCTAGCTGTAGCTATGAAGTCTCAGGTAGAGATTGCTCTGCCAGTCACTTCGCCTTCCTTCAATTTCGTGACACTCTGTCGTGGTTTAAGCCACTATAACTCACCCAGTTTGCTCACTCACTCCCTCCTTTCTTCCCCCCAACTCCCGGGGGGATGGGGAGGAGAATCGAAAGAATGCAACTCCCACAGGTTGAGATAAGAGCAGTCCAGTAACTAAGGTATAACACAAACCACTACTGCTGCCACCGAATAATAATAATGACAAGAGAAATACAAGGGAAAAGAATACAATCACTCACCACCTATACCCACCCCGATCAAGCAATGCACTCCCACCCTTCCAGGGTCTCTGCTCTCCGTTTTACATCCTGGGCATGATGTGCTGTGTTATGGAGTAACCTCTTTGGCTATTTTGGGTCAGATGTCCCGTCTCTGCTCTCTCCTGGCTTCCCCTCCTCCCTGGCAGAGCATGAGGCTCTTGGTCAGACCAAAACATTACTAAGCAGTAACCAAAACCATGGGTGTTATCAGCGCTGTTCCCAGGCTGAAAGTCAAAACCACAGTGCTACACCAGCTACCAAGAAGGAGAAAAATGACTGCTACTGCTGAACCCATGATACATGAACCTCCCTTACTTGTCACACCATCTATTAATCCGTAGGTGCCTAAATGACATGAGGTTGCTCTTTTCTGCAAAGTAATGCTATTAGGAAGGACATAGAGTAATAACCATCCGGTTGTCAGCTTTTGGTTTCAATGTGGTAGAAATTGATTATTTTCTCATTAAGTTACTAAAAATATCCATGTTCAACTTCAAGCTTCATTCCTCTTTAATCTCGCTGGATTGCTGACTCCATCTGTGCTGCAGTTATTAGCAGTTATTAGCAGAAAGTAAATTCACCAATCTGATTTACATCCCTGTGCCTCACAATCTCTTATTTGTCTCCCCAGTTTTATCTAAGGACCACCTGTGAACATCATTAAGTTGTTTTTGTTTTGTAAGCACTGGTGTCACATAAAAAAAGATTAAAAGCTGCCACCATGGGATTTGAGAATTCTCCTATCATAATAATTCTCCTATCATATACAGCCAGTGTAACATTTTTGTGGAGGGCACTGGCAGAGAACAATAAGGATGAAAGTGGTGCTCTGATAACATGCTAGATTTAATCACTCCTTCCACAGCTCCCTCTCTTGAAAGTCTAGCTCTCCTACTAGAACAGAAAAACAGAAGTATTTCAGTTGGGAAGGACATACAATGAAGTTGGAAGGGGAATAACAATGATCATCTAATCCAACTGTCTGATTACTTTAGGGCTGACCATAAGATAAAGCATGTTTTTAAGGGCATTGTCTAAATGCCTCTTAAACACTGACTGCTTGGGGCATTGATCACCCCTCTAGGAATCCTGTTCCAGTGTATGACCACACTCTTGGTGGGTGCATGTCATGGGTTCAGCAGTAGCAGTCGTTTTTTCTCCTTGTTGGTAGCTGGTGCAGCGCTGTGCTTTTGATTTTGGGCCTGGGAAGCATGCGCTGATAACACCACTGTTTTCAGTTACTGCTTGGTAATGCTTTTGGTCTGACCAAGGACTTTCTGAGTCTCATGCTATGCCAGGGAGGAGGAGGAGCTGGGAGGAAGCAGAGACAGGACAACTGACCCAAACTGACCAAAGAGGTTATTCCATACCATAGCATGTCATGCCCAGGATGTGAAATCGGAGGGCAGAGACCTGGAAGGGTGTGGTGGTGGACTGGGGGTGCATGGCATGGTCAGGTTTTCAGTACTGTGAGGGGTTCGCTGCTGGGGGTTGCACTGGCTGGGTCGGGCTTGGTGAGCAGTTGTATTCTCTTTCTTTGTATTTCTCTGTCATTATTACTGGTGGTAGCAGTAATGATTTGTGTTATACTTTAGTTACTAAACTGCTCTTATCTCAACCTGTGGAAGTTGAATTCTTTTGATTCCTCCTCCCCATCCCCCCGGGACTGGGGGAAGAAAGAGGGAGAGTGAGTGAGTGAGCAAACTGCATGGGTGGGGGGCTTAAACCATGACAGTGCATAAAGAAATGCTTCCAAATGTTCAGTCTGAACCTCCTCTGATGCAACTTTGAACCATTCCCACACATCACTGGATCCCAGGCAGAAGAGATCAGCACCTTCGTTTCCACACCCCTCCTCTGGAAGCTGTAGAAAGCAATGAGGTCACCCCTCAATCTCATTTTCTCCGAACTAGACAAGGCCAAAGCCCTAAGCTTCTCCTCACAGGACATTCCCTCAAGTCCTTTCACTAGCTTTGTTGACATCCTCTGGATGCATTCAAGGACCTTCATGTCTTTCTTAAACTGTGGGTCCCAGAACTGCACTCAGCACTCAAGGTCAGGCTGCACCAGTAATACAGCAGGAAATAGTAGACGCACCAGGGTCTCTTACTTTTTTTCTGAAAGCATTGATTTTAATTATTGTTATCTTCCTGCCATAGACTTCAACACTGTCTACCTTAAAAATAATCCAGTTTTGCCCTATTGGGTTTCAGACTTCTCACTCAACATTCTAACAAGAAGAATCACCCTCTTTGTGTTAAATAAAATTGACCTTACGTGGTCATGTTATTAATATCTCATATTAAGCTGAATGGCAATCAGTGTCTTGCAAAAGTGCACAAAATTGAAGCATGTGACATGAGAAGCTGCCAAGTTATTGCCTGTACTGTTCCTAATGAGTGAGGGGTGGGAATGGCATAAAAAGCGTGACTACTTCTATTGGAATGTTACTGGTCACTTCTGCAAAACATCGTTATTGCCAGAGTAAGTCCCAGATCAGAGGCATTACTGAAGGAGCAGCTGGAGCAAAGGATCTGGCCTATGAGCATGATTTTGCAAAGGAATGTGGCAGGGTACATGTTATTTCCAACTCAGGAACTTCTCTCCAGAGATCCTCTCCAAGGACCTTCACCTAGAATACAGACTTGAAGAAAGCAAGGTAAAAAAATCATCATGACAATGCGTAATGATCTACATTAGGAACTGTAGTGATAGGACAAGGGATAACAGGTTAAAACTTAAACAGCGGGAGTGTAGATTGGGTATTAGGAGGAAGTTCTTTACTGTAAGGGTGGTGAGGCACTGGAATGGGTTGTCCAGGGAAGTTGTGAATGCTCCATCACCAGCACTGTTCAAGGCCAGGTTGGACAGAGCCTTGGATGACATGATTTAGTGTCAGGTGTCCCTCCCCATGGCAGGGGGGTTGGAACTAGATGATCTTAAGGTCCTTTCCAACCCTAACTATTCTATGATTCTATGAGTCTATGCTGTCTGCGATTAACAAAGCTGAATCTCTCACTTTAGATTCCTAAAGAACTGTCTCCCCAAAAAACAAGGCATACCAGAAGCAGTGAAAAGAGATAGACTAGAATGATGTTTCAGAGACTTCATTAAAAGTTAATAGAGATCTTTGTCTTTCAAAGTTTTATCTTCTCTTGGACAGTAATGAGTAGGAGGATAAAGTTTCTTTGCTCACTCATTTTGTCATGGAAAGAGAGAGCCAGATGATCAGCTGACACCAATTATAAATTATTGGTCAAGATTACAGAAGGAAATGAAATATGGGGGCAGACTGATCTGATTTCTAGCAACACTGAACTGCAGCAGATGTGAGCATGAAGTCCTGCATCTTTTCTTTCCTCCCACATGTCTTTTTCTCCTCTGAATGGTAGCCCATGAAGGGAAATCTTGGCTCCACAGTAAGTTCCCATAATTCATCCACATTTCACAATAATAGTATATATTCCTTTGTGTTCCTACAGTGTGCAGAAGGCCACATGAATTCCCACTGAAAAGGGGGTGTTAACCTCTGCTCCATTTTTCTCATCGTATGCATATGGAAAAGACTATTTAGTGGCTCCTTGGAAGAGTCAGTACAGAACATTTAGTCATGTCAAAAAAATGGCAAAACCCCCATACTATCAAGCTGCCTTCCGGAGTTAGATTATTTTTTCAAAACAATTTTCAGAAATAAAGAAACCTCACTCATTTTCTAATTTTATTCTGATCAATTATTCACCAGTTTACACTGTTGCACATTAGTTCACCATTTGCCCAGAGTATTTAATAATAACCTTCCATTTCTATATAAGGCGTGTTAAAATTTTCTTGTTCATTCAGCTACTTTTTTACACACATAAAAGGCCTTCATGTACCTGATATTAGTTCTCTTAGTTTTCTACTCACTCTGCGCATTTCCAGAGCTCTCAAATAGAGGAGTATTTAACCACACTTTGGATGTATTTTAGGACTTGTGGACTAATAGTTTTTTTACTTAAAAACCCCATGCTTTTACTTAAAAATCTTCATTAGCTGGAAGAAAATTATTAAATGAATATGAAAAAAATACTATTACAGAATCCACAAATATATTCTTTCACCTTTGAATTCTATCAGGCTTCATTTTTGTTTCACTGTGTGACTTTTATCCTTGGCTTTTGCATTCCTCTGTTTTATCCTCTTCACTGATGAGCTTTTAATTTAAAAGTTACAGCTGATTTGACTGTTCATTCACAACTGCATCTGCTATAGCAATGAATCTTACAGTTGTGTGATCACTTGCCTATGTCATCACATAGCAGGCAGATGCAGTCTGATGGAAAATACACACATACACTTAAGCCACAGGAAGACAGCAAATAAAAAGCAATCAGAGTAGTTTTGCATGCTGAAGCAGAAGAAATTTTATGACAGTGCAGTGAAAGTGGGAGGGAAGAAGAGATGACAGACATAGAAGACATAAATGCTGCCGTTTGCAGCAATATGGAACAAATATAAGAACTGTACTACCGTTTCCACCAGTGGCAGTTTCATTGTCCTGCAGTTTACAGAATCAGATATCTAATAGTAACTCAATTCATTCTCATAGTGCAGAAATCAGGCTAGCATACTGGAGAGAAGGCAGTTTAGAGCCATTCCTCTTTCAAGACTGAGATGTATTTACATGATTAATGTTGTAAAAGAGTCTTTCACAGCTTGAGCATTACTTTGATAGTTGCCAAAGCTTTACTGGGGATCCCATGTTTTCCTAAAGTTTCACCTTCTACAGCCATGTGACTGTGAAAGTCAACAACTCTTCCTTACAAAGAATACACATATCTATTTTCAGCCCTCACATCTATGAAGAAAAGCTGTGAAATGCAAAGCAATTTCACTCTCAAAGGCTTAGAAACCAGGGGAAAAATAACATTTATTTTAAATCATTCCACTTTGAAGCTATGACTGATTACTGATGACATGCAATTTAATTGCATTATTATTTTGAATTTGACAAATGCAGAAAAGCCATGGAAATACTCCAGGGAGCATATCTTTATATCTGCAAAAGAAGTAATCAATGTAGCAAGGACAAAAAATTATTTTTTGCTTCTTGCTAAACAATATTACATAGTGAAAGATACATATCTTTGGTATCTCCATCTGAGTGTACCTTTTACCAAACACCTCTTTACGGGAAGAAAAAAATAGAAACTATTGACATTTTTCAAATAGAATCATAGACTAGTTAAGGTTGGAAAGGACCTTAAGATGATCTAGTTCCAACCCCCCTGCCATGAGATAAGTGGCCAAGTTTTCAGAAATTACAGATACTGACATTCTCTCTGAAAGTCAACATTTTCACTGGTCCCCAAACTTATGGCTTTGTAGCTCCATGCTGAAAACCCAATTCTCACTCCTAAACTGACTTCTGTATGTGAGGTTTGTCCTTAATTTAACATGCAGAATTACAAAATCACTATAAGTAAGAGATAGTCCTAAGGTGCAAAATTTTCCTTTCTGTTTTGATCCAAATTGCTCTAGTAAACCTACTTTTAAGACTGGAAGCATGGAACTAGCCCATATTAACTCCTGTTTTGTCCTGGGCTATTAAATTATTCTATTTCCCAACAGAGTCGGAAGCAGTAGAAAGTAACTTTATAAAAGTATTTGGCTTGGCTTCTAAATACGCCTTTGCTTTACAGTTAGAGAAACACTGTGATGTATGCAAACAACTTTCACCCATGCTGCCAAATAAATAAGTTTCAGGTTTGTTTGAAAGACTTCTCCAAATGCGGTTCATTTCAAAGTTGATTTTTCTTAAAGAACAAAAGATAAAACAGGTACAAAAGCTACAATGCTAAGCCCTGTAAAAGTCAGGTCCCTAGGGTATGGTTTAAGAAAAAGCAACAATATAAAGTTTCTATAATACTTAACTACAGTACAGCTCTAGAGGAGTTATACATAGATTTCTCCTCAGTAGTGTTTTCCATTTAAAATGAGCAAGCATGAAGGAAGAATGCTTATTGTGGTAAAATTGCTATTATATTAGAATCAGGCATATTAGGAAGCACAGGACTAAGGCAAGGCTGTTTTCAGCAAAAGTGACTCTTTTTTGTTAAAAAAGAAAAAAAAAAAGGAAAAGGATTAGTGGATTTTGGGCTTTTGAAATACTATAGAAGAAACAGATTTGGGCAGCACTCTCTTTGGAAAATCAGATGCACGGGGTTGATTCAGCTATGTTCCCAGCACTTGCAACAGAAGATTACAGATACAATGTTTGAGAGTCCAAAGGGTTCTTGAGTTACAAACCCAACTCCCAAAGTGACTCAGGTACTTGAAAGATGTTATTTTGATGCTTTTAAAGAGTTCAGAATGTTAAACTGTTTGTTTCGACCTTTAAAGGATCACAGAGTCCCCCGATTTTTTTTATTATTTTTTTTTTTTAAGAAAAGAGACTTCGCAATCCTTTTGCCGAACTCAGCAAATTGGCCAAAATATGCCTAGGATTATGCAGTCCTTGATATTACTGCAAGTCTTGGTAAGACAGAGTCCCTAATGAGGAAGTAGGACTACTGGCTAATATATACCGACACTGATAGTCTGCTGTTAGATCTGGAAATAAATTCAACTTGATCCCTCAGAAAAGAAAAGTGAAGAACCTACTTATTCATGTAGCATCTTGTAATTAATTATACTGATGTGTTTCACATCTACCTGCAGTTGAACGTGAGGTTCACCATTGGCATGTCACATGATTAAAGAGATTTGTTATCTGCAACCAGATCTTTTGGTGGGTGCACAGGAGGCTGAACAGGAAGTAGGACCGTCATGCTTCCCATGAGTAAGTGGCTTCTTGTCCTTTATTGCATATCCACTGCAGAGGATTGAAACACAGTGATTGCACAACTGTGTTTTACTTGTTTAACAAACAACGGGATTTTCCTCTGGACTACCTCTTGTTATGTCCACCTCGGATTATTAATATCTGAATTCTTCTAAGTAAAAGAATTTAGAATTCTCTAAATTCTAGAGAATCAACTGCAATCTCTAGTTTATTAAAAGTAACAGTTTTCACCTTGGTTCCATAATGCTTACTCACATGAGATATACCTTTGAAGACCACTGAGTTTCTCATATAATTAAGGACTGTGTATTTAGAAATCTAGAAAATTCACACTGCTGCTTTCAATGTTGTTTAAAAAGGTGTCAATGAACCCAGACAAAATACCTTTCCTGGCATATTACAGAGATGTACTCTACAGATTAGCCATGATTACTAGAATTATTTTATGTAGATTGTTTATGTTACCATTAAGATAACTGCTAAAAAAGAAAAATGGGGGACTAAATCCTAGAAAATCTCTTGAATCTGCTCAAATGAAGGCATTTCAGTGAATGCTTCTGTATTTCATGATAAATAGTTCAATGACATTTTTAATAAAGACAGCTTTGAGAAAATCCGGTATGCAAGGAAGCTATTACTAGTCTTAAGTGGTTTTAGCCATATGGTGATCATCTCCTGAAAAGCTTCCATAAAAAAGTCTCACTTAGTGAATCTCTCTCTACTGTTCCACAGGTGTGCAGCTCAAAGGCTACAAAACCATACCTAGCAATATACTGAAAATATTTCTATTATACGATTATTAAGAAGAAATGTGTTTGTTTTGCAAAAGGTAAGCTGCAAAACTCAGCCCAATGACATCTGTCAAAAGTGAGCTTTGCTTATAACTAGCTTACGTTTAGCTAGCACATGAAAAGGACCACTGGGAGAGAGGAGTGGAAGGGAAAGGAGAGGAAAGGGAATATTTCAGTTGGAAGAGACCTACAACTATCATCTAACCCAACTACCTGACTATGTTAGGGCTGACCAACAGTTAAAGCCTGTTATTAAGGACATTGTTCAAATGCCTCTTAAATGCTGACAGCTTGGGGCATTGATCACCTCTCCAGCAAACCTGCTCCAGAATATAAACCGTATCGTGGAATATGCAGCAGATTAATCAAATTCCAAACAGGAATCTCAGAAGTTAAGCCATGACAGATGCTGCATTTGCCCCTGGAGAGTAGTGTACTTCCTCACCCAACACATAAAGTGGTGCTACAAATGTCCCTATGCTGCTGGGGAAAAATAAACACAGCAAACAGAGACACTTTAGGATAGATGGATCCTCTCTGAAGGTCCTTCCATGCAACAACTAAACCACCCTGAAAACAGGAATGGCTTGCCCAGCTTTACAGATGCAGCCCAGGGCTGGAGTTACAAGTAGAAATTCTTCACAGCCCCCAGCTCTAAGGGAACCATGAAACACAAGTGGTAAATGGGGTAACAGTCCAAAACAGGGCACTTACTAGGTCTTATCTCTTTCAGATTATGCTCACTCCAGGGGTGAGGGTGGCTGTCCTTGAAATGATTTTCTTCTCAGTGGGAACAACGGGATTAGGTTACTTCACAGGCTACTACAGCATGTCCAACACAGTATATTGCTTGTGAACAGGCAACCAGCAAACACTTTGCTCAGAATAACTTCTGCCTGAGCACTCTGGACTGACTACACACTTTCTGCAACATTGGAATGAAAGTGGACATTGGAATAAAATCCAAAAAGTTAAACTGGTTTAAAACTAGATTTAATGTGTTTCAATTTCAGTGTTTAATACTGACTAAAAAATTTCAGCTGGTACAGTATTAGGGAAAAACAACCTTCAGTTTTCTTCATAACTTTTAAAACAATTTTTTTGTTCTTTGCAAATATAATCCAATTTTTATTCTGGCTTTGTTTGTAACTCAGACTTTAATTTCAAAGTCTCACTTTTTGTCAGAGCAGAGAAGAAAACTCAATTTAAGATAGAATCTCAGGCATGCAGAATATATCAAATGAAACTGAAAACACATTTCTTCCCCATTTCCCACACTATAAACAACACAAATACTTCAGCACACACATCCACAAATTCCACAGTCCCAGCCACCATGAAGTAACAAAACAAGGGAAGCTTTCAAAATCAAACTAAAGCAACCTCAGTTCCCCTGTCTTCCCAGGACTTGGGACCCTGTGCTGCCCTTCACCTGGAGACAAGTGCACACGCGTGGGGAAGTCCACTCGCTTGCTGCCCATCGCTCCTTAAGAAAAGAAGTGCAGTGTTGCAGCTGGAAGGACATGAATAAGCCCTTCTGATGTGGTTCTCTGCCCCTAGATCCTACCTATCAGTTAGGAAACAGCTAGACAGAGAAATCACTAAACTAAAATATCACCCAGAAGACAACAATTCTGTTATAAGCAATAAACTGCTCTCTTATTCACAGCCTCCCAAGGGAAGGTGGGGAATTGGTTTCATCTCCTCAGCTCCCTTTGTTACGTTTATTTGCCTATATTACTCATATGCAACTGTCATCACTGCAGAATAAATTCCCATTCATTAACTCCTACGAAAGTTTGATGGGCATCATATATTAAAAGAAAGATGTGCCAAGAATGCTGAGGAAGGCTATAAACTAATCCTTGACAGATGTGAGGCCTGAGTGGGCAAAGCAATAGAAAGTATAAACAAAACACTGATTAACTTAATTTTTCTGATATGAAGCAATTAAAAGACAGTATACTGAAAAAGAGAACCCTGCTGAAGTAAGTGGGCATGCCTGGGCACTGAAAACTTAAGACCTTGCTTAAGTGTATTGTTTAACTGCAGACTAAAACAGGCACATAGGCTGTTATTATATATATTAAAAATTACATATATATGCATATATATATAAATATATATATATATATATTATAGCTATAGCTATTTTTTCCAAAATGGTGAAAGAGGTGTCTGGCACGGCTTTCCTCATATCCCTCTGATTGCGTCACTGCACCCATTTTTCCTTGTCTTCCCAGAGTCAAATTATTCACTATTTGCAAAACACATTCAGACTACACTGTTTCTTTTAAATCAGCCTCTCAAGGATCAGACCCTGCAGCCTCATGCAGCCCTGTGGCTGAGGCCATGTTTCCCAAAATGATGTCAATGGAAGCCTTGTCCAAGAAGGGACCATAGGATTCAGCTGTATGTGAAGAAAGGGTTTGAAATTATGGAACATAGGATAAGACTTTATATTTCAAACATATATTTGTTCTTTTTACTAAAACATTGAAGAGTGATTTACTAAATCACTGAAGAGGAGGGGCAGGATGTCACTATAGAAAACCATATGGTACTTGGATTTCCAAGCCAGAATTGTGCATAATAAATATTTATAGAATCCAGTGGTATTCTCTTCTTTCTGTTTATTCTTTACATGTCACCCAGAGAAACTCTGGCCAAGCACCAATCATCCAGCAAGTTACAAGCAATCTAAGCGTGGGGGAGAGAGAGAAAACAGATCACTAGTAGGCTTGTAATTAGCAACCTAGACCTGGAAGGAGGCGCTTGGGAAGTGCCTCTGATGCATCTGGATTCCAGCGCTCACCGCATGTCATGAGTGGTTTCGGAAATTGAGTTCTCAGTCTCTGCAAGGGGTAGGGAAGATATTCACAGTGTATTTGGCCGCACTGAGCAGGGGCATGTGTGAAGCAGCTGCAAAAGCAGACATCCGTCTGCTCTCAGAGACCAACATAGGAACAAAAACGCATCTCTCAGCGATGACAGCTAACTTGCTCCTGGCGTCTGCCGGGAAAGCTGTGGCTCCCTACCTGTGGCATGCAGGGCTGTTGTGTTTATTTTGCTTCAGACAAAAGCAATGCAGATAGTCCTCCTCATTACCTTGTGATTAGAAGAGTAGTTGAAGGAGCTATTGAAATACATAAGAGATTTGGAATATATCTTCATAGGAGCCAATCTTCTTACCCAGAGTCTAGCTCTGACAGAGCAATCTTTTGGTCTTTCCCTCTTTCCTTGGCAGTCTTATTTCCTTCCCTGCTCTCACCTTCTTTCCCTCTCCTCTCCTCTCCTCTCCTCTCCTCTCCTCTCCTCTCCTCTCCTCTCCTCTCCTCTCCTCTCCTCTCCTCTCCTCTCTCCTCTCCTTTTCTTGAAGTTGTGAGAGCTACCAATCCACAATTACCATTTCATTCTTCAGAACTAGTAATAGGATTTTAAAAAATGAAGAACAAGCCCACAAGTCAATACACAGTACTTTACTAACAGGAGCAGCTTTCACAGTTGATCACCCTCAGCATCACTTGAGCCAGAATCTGGCATGTTTCGTGTTGTACATTCTACATAGATGCTGCTGCTGTACAAACTGTGCAGACATGACACACATAGCATTACATAGAGTGGAAGTCACATACTTTTCCATTTATAAACACGTAACTTAAAATTAATAACAAACTTTTGCATACCACAAAAATAACAATAACTCAGACTCATTTTGAAGCAGCCAACCAAACAGAAGTTGAATCTTCAATATGGAAAACTGAGGGGCTTACACAGATATTTACATTTTACTAAGAAATCAGTGCCAAAAGAACCTTCCTCTGTGTCACTGAAACAGATATTTATCATGGAAAACATACTTATCAAATGTTGCCAAAAGGGTAAGAACCACACATCTGTTATTCTTCAAATATGTATTTTTTAAAACAGTTGGTACTTATTTAACATTTAATAACAGTTATTAAATCATTCTTAAGTCTGTTGTGTGGAACCATAATGTAAAGCATCACATACATGAGAGAAACACCATGGGAACAAATTTGAAAGCGGAATAGAAGCACTACAACTAGCTGCGTAGTTCAGTAGTTACCAGCCCCATTAGAAAATGCAACTCAGAGAAGAGTACTAAAGGGAAGACTGGAAATCTGGAAACCCTGCAGGACAATGAGTTTAAGAGGCCCAAAACTGTTCATTTAAAATCTTTAAATTATTAGATAATTTCTGGGTCACAAATACATAACAATAGGTTTCTGTGATCACTACTGAATACACCACACAAGGAGATAAACTCCATCATCTGGTAGCTCAAACTAGAGAGATTTAGACTTTTTATGAAGTCCTCCTTTTGGTTTTAATTCCCTGCAGTGTGAAGTGGCAGCTTTCCCAAAGTTGTCTATGGCTCTTTCCAGGCTTTGCACTGCAAGCCTCACCCCAGCCGTGAGCTGGGAATACCCTACAGACTGAGTTACAGGAGAAGACCAGCTCAATGTCTGACCTAATCCTCTTTTCTCTTGCATTTTAATAGGCTTTATGCATTAAGCTCTCTTTTTAATTGCCAGAGTAGCCAGGAAACAATCACAGTCACTGTTAATTGTTCGTAACTTTCACTTCAGAGTTTGAGTGAGCCATTTCTACTGGGTCTTTCGTGTGACTGAAAAAATCTGAAGCCAGTGAGATGAACAACGCCTTCTGAAACACATTCTTAGTCATATTTGGAACAACATGGAACAGAGCTGACTGCTTTCCAGACATTTTTATGAATATGTGGGGTGTCGTCTACACATGCACCAATAATGAACAAACAAAACCCTGGGTTTGTTGTTCATCATTTATTTAAAAGAGGCAAAAAAAGTCATCCTATTTATCTACAAGTCTTCTTGTTTTGGTTTAGATTATTAAAGAAACCATGTAAGACGACAGTTGGCTTGATGTGCAGGTATCACACATGCTCAGCATTTTAAACCATGTTTCTTGTAGGACAGCATAATACAAGCTAACACTTTTCCATGATTCTCCAAATTTCTCCAAAATTTTCTGTAGAAAATGCAGTCAGAGACTGCAGTCAAGATTATCTTGGACAAAGATAATAACTACTATATGTTACGATTAGCTTATTTGTAATGTCTCAAAAACCAATCAATAACACAAAGACCTTCATTTAAATCTATCAAACCCACATATACTCCATTTAATTGAAAAGCTTTTAACTCCAGTAATTTCCTGGATATGAGGCTACTTTACTCAAGCTCCACCATTTTTAATTTCTCTCACACTGACAAGCAGCATCCTCAGCTCACAAGTAATGCTTACATAAAAGCCTCACAGTCAGATCTCTTGGTGCCTTTATGTTTGCCAGGATATGAAAACAACAACAAATGTAAACACTCTACTATTACAGAACAAACATCATATAACTACAAAGCAGTGATGACATAACCTGTGTATTATCTGGGCTTAATTTTCTGCAATGTAAACTGAGTGACTGCATCTCCTGCTCATCAATGCACTCTAAAACGGCCTGTTAAGAAGACCATTTAATATACTTTTTTCCAGTTTTTAAACAAAGACATATTCCTCCTCAGGACATTACTTTGAATGTCGTTCCTTTTGTGTATCTAAACATCTTTCTTCCTCCTGAATAAGAACGTGCTTGCTCAAATGACACATTTAAAAGTTATTGATATTTCAGAGCTGACTCAGGTGTGCCTAAATTAACAGCTTGCAGAGAATATGTTTTTAAATGGCAAAACCAGTGCTGCTGCTCTTCTTTTCTTTGTGTTGATATACATAATACGAGAACAATTGTAGGGGATCAGCCCTAATGTAGCTGTAGCTCACTATCCAATCAGTAGACATAAAGGGATGCCTACTGCTACTGATGACAATGAGACTAGGGAAAGTATGTAGTGATAGACCCCCAGAATAATCTCTCTGGTCTGAAAGATCTGCAGACCTGGGATTTCTACTTCTGTGACTGTAAGTTAAGTGCACTTCCTGCATAGAAATTTTACACATAGCCATGTGTATTCCTTTGTTTACTTTGGAAACTGTTCCTTAAGGCATAAGAAATACTGATCTTAGGCAATGACATACAATATGATATTAAAGAAATATTGCTATAAAGCAGTTAACACTGGACTTCATAAATATGTTATAGATCGTTTAGTCAACCAAATGGTTAGTGCTGATACATTACGGTCATAAAAAGTCTCATATTAAAATACATGCAAGAATATGACTATAAAAAAATCCAAACCAAACCTTAACTGTTCTACCTGTTCAAAGGACTTTATTTTTCTTGCTCTCTCTTTCCTGGTTCTCTGAAAAAGCTGATGAGAACACATTTGCTTCTATGATTATGGCAAGCCAAGTACATTAAAATTTTCACCCCATCTGTGCTAACTAATGCGCTGTTTCAGTTAAAATTACTCCAGGATGCAATCGATTTCTCAGGATGCAGAAGTGCAATCTGAAAGCCTTTCTTCTTTTCTAACTAGAATGGTAATAATGGGATCTGCATAGTAATCTCTTCTATATAATTGCCTCCTCTCAGGCAGGTTTCTCAGATGTAATTCATAGAATCATAGAATCATCTAGGTTGGAATAGACCTTTAAGATCATCAAGTCCAACCTTTACATCAGGACTGCCAAGTCAACCAATAAACCATGTCACTAAGGACCTCATGTACATATTTTTTGAACACTTCCACGGACGGCGATTCTACCACTTCCCTGGGAAGCCTGTTCCAATGCCCAACTACCCTTTTGTTGAAAGTATTTTTCCTAATATCCAGTCTTAATTAAGAATTGTCCATTTTCCATGCTGCACATACATTTCATGTACACAACTAGTGTGGGCTCTCCTTGTTGTTTTGAAACATCTCACAGGTTGGAAATTGCCACAAATAGAACTTCTTATGAACTCAGCTTAGAAACATTGTCCATTTTAAGCTGGCAGTTTCAAACCACAGACCCAAGGTATCAATTCCTTCTAGCACTCCTCAAAACTACATTTTTTTTTTCCATTCTGATGGAGACAAACAGCCCAGCAGGTGCTAAGTTGTAATCTTAAATGAAGAACGGAGCAATGAAGGAATCATATTTTACTGTAGTGCTCTTCACACATGTATGGTGTTATGCTGAATGAAATGCTCATCAAGAAACTTGAGAAAAGAGCACAACCTATTAAAAAGAACCTCTCGACCATATCCAGCTTAGTAACTGAGACTGTGTAACTTTCACTAATATCCAAATCTTTTTTTTTTTTTTTTTTGCAGTGCTGTCAGAAATATTCTATCTCTAAAAAGACAACATACAGGAAGGTGTCACAGTTAAGGAATTTCTAGTCTGATTCTTGATTTGTCACTGTGCCTTCTCAAGTTGGCGTTTATGAACCACAGCCCCCGCCTACCCCAATGCTGTAATGAAATGGAATCACAATTTTCCTTTCAATCAATACTGTTTCTTATGCTATGCTGCATAACAAAAACTACAGGTTTAGTACAATTCACTTTAAGTTTGCTAAAATTATTTTTTAAAACTCCTAAAAATTCCCAATAGTAAAATTTTGAGACAGGAACATTTTAAAAGTAATTTTGCTCAGATACCTCTCCAGGACTACTAGATATTTACACTATGAAAGACTCCAATTTTCTACTCAGGTTGCCTATATTACTGGGGCATTTTTATGATTATGGGGCAGCAGAAGAGACATTTTTATTTAGTCATCTGATTGAAGTTTTAAAACATTTTTTACTGGTAGGAAGCTATGAAAGGAAAATGCCCATGTTTCCTCAGTTACAAAATAGTAAGTATTCCAGATCAGTCTGGATTTTCAAGCTGTGGTAAAAATACATGACAAGAAAATGTTTGCTTTTGTTTAAAAATGTTTGGCCAAAATCTTTACAGGAATGACTCTACCGGTATCAAGAGATTTAGAACAGAAATTGATTTGACCTCTATATATTATTTGGTAAAGGAAAATTGGTTTTATTGTTCTGTTACATTTTACTTTTAAACTAACCCTAGCCTGTAAAGCTACAAATGTACCAATGAAAACCTAGATTTCACCAGCAGATCTTTGTCACATTCAAAAGTGATTTTCTTTTCTATGTTTCCTTTGAAGAGCCAAAATTATATGTACCAATGTAATATCTATGGGTGTGAGAATAAGAACAGGTTTTTTACATGCACTTCTCTGTCTACTATATTGAAAAGAGCACCGTCCTTCAATTTTTTCAGATGTAATGTCTAAGATGGAAACTGAATATATTTAGCTGAACAAGTAAACCAGGTTTTGTTGTAACAAAAACTTGCTTTGGTGTAATAAAAGCATTATGCAAGGTAACAGCCAGAATTAAAATGCAGCATGCTTTTTGTTTGTGAGAAAGGAAGCAAGAAAGTAATTTGCTGTTTCATATTATTTGTAAGGCTATTTATTGATTTCAGAAAGTCCTGATTGTCTGTAGAGTTTGCTGAGATGCCCCAGACAGTATGCACATCATGCACTGATGCAACATGAAGACATGCAACATTCTTTCTTGCCCAGTCAACAGTGACCCAAGCATATTAGTGCACAACTGCAAGCCACTCTATTGAGGGAAAACAGAAAAATTTCATTTAAGCAGAGAGCAAATTCTTCCGCTTACCAATTTTAAAAGAATAAACATGAGATTGAGCATCTGAATTTCAACATCAGATCACTTTTTACTGGGTATATGTTTCTGGTATGATGACCTTGTGGTTGAGTATGGCTGCAAGAAGTTTTTGCACTTGAGGAATGCTGAATTCTGGTTTTTCCTCTGATGCTAAATAGCTCTCTGCCAGCTTTGGTCTTCTTTCAACTTCATTTACTTTTGTCAACTAATACGTCACAGGTTAGCAGTTTCATGGAAAAAATAATATGAGTGAGAGCAATATTTTCATTCTTAAGTAAGACTTTTGCCCAATAGTGTGTCACCTTTTCTAATACTAGCATGCTGTACAGTTGCCAGCAAAAAAACATTATGATCCAAGTTCATATAGTGAATAAGTTGCTTCAGATAGAGTGGGGAAAGAGGACATAAATGGAAAAGCTGAACATGTTTGTGCATGACACTGCATAACTTCCTCTCTAAATTTGACAATATAGACATGTTTGATCAGCTAAAATAAATAATTCTGCAAAATTTCCCATGCAGTTTATCCTCTTTTTTTTTTTTTTTTTCTGGTAAGGAAACAAATTTATGGCTTACCTTTCAAAACCAATCTGCCTTAATGTTTTCTCCCACGTTGAACCTATACAAAGAGGAGAAAAAACAAACACCCTCAGTAAAGAACCTTTATTATATGAACACTCTTACTCTTCTCCATTCCTTTTGCAGCTGGGATCTGTACAGTAAGGTGATTTTTCCACCCCTGCAGAAGTACTTGCAAATAACATCTGTTTTCCCCCGAGTGAAGAACTGTTAAGAGAGGCTACCATTGGGTGACGTAACTGGGTGGAGGGGTATCAGCCTGTGTAATTTCTTTACATTGCAAGGCAGCCGGTCATTGCTACAGTTCACTGCAATTCCAAGGGTGGTCTCCCCTCCTAGAGCAATGTGATCTGTACATGACTCCTGAAAGTGCTGAGCTGGCACCTCACGTCACACACTCTTCACATTTCAGCTTTTCATTTTACTGTAGCATTCTCCTGATTCTTGCTGAAAGCTTTACAGCTCCTTCTGAAATCCAGCCCTTTTATTTTTAAGCAAAAGCATGAAGATGCATTTCTTCTTTATTGTTTAACCCTTCACACTCATACCAACAGTTGCAGAGGATTCTTACTCAAAACCATCAAGGACTCAGCCCCATGAACTATTCAAGTGGCAGACTCAGCCAAAGAATTGCCCTCAGTATTTGTGATGCACTTAATACAACTTTTGCCTAGATTTTCTTAAATACACCTCCATTCCCCCTGGAAGCATTAGGTGAAGCATTATGCTTCATTATACTTAAACTGAAATGAGAGAAGTAACAATAACACCTGCTACTGACGCAGTCTATCACCTAAAGAGAAATGAAAATTAGGAATAAACAGATTCCCTGTGAGTGACATTTAGTAGTACCAGAGAAACTCGGAGACAAGCAGCATGTTGCCAAAAAGTGCTGAGAAAAAAAGCATAAATATGTGAAAGCAAGCAATTTTGTCTAATTTAAATCTGGAAAATGTCAGGATTAAACACATATTGTGCAGTGAGTGCCCATACAAAAACTGTAACAGAATCATGAATTAAATTCTTTCTACTGCAGTCCAAGTCCTACTTGACAAATTAGTATGGGAAAAGTGGCAACACAACACTACCAGTCCAAAAAACCTCTGCAGATTTATCTCTTATCATCACTACCTTTCCACTCTGGTAAAGGTACCAGCTCAGAAACCAATGGCCTGCTATGTTTGTAGTATGGTATTTATCTCTAATCTGCAACTGTTAAATATTTGAATAAGACCTAGTAGACGCTTTTCATCTTTGAATTTGGAACATTTACTGCTAATATAGATAAGAAACTAAAAACTTGACTTCTAAGAAGTTTTGAGTTTGAGGTTTTTGGGGGGTTTGTTTGCTTCTTTGTTTTTTTTAAGAAAACTCTAGCAACAGAATTCTTTCTACTCAATTGAGTAAAGTTTTCAGTTCAGCCCAAGGAGAATGGGTAAATTTCTAAAGTAATAATACAATTTTTTGGTACAATATTGTCCAGTATCTACCTGGTTTGCATATCAGATTAAGTACTTTAAAACTGAAATTGATAAAAGCCAAAAAGTTAATTTCCTTATAGGCTTATGTTATGCAAGGCTTCCTTCACAGTACCTAACTGGACAGCCAAAGAATGAAGCTAACATTGGCTTGGGGAAAATAAATTCCCTGCGTTAATCTCTGCTTTTTAGAAAGAGGAAAAGAAACTACATTAAAGAATATGTTATTACTATCAACCAAATTCCGACGTCACTCCGTACAGGAAGGATGTGGATTGGCTGAGGAAAGTAGGTTCACAGCCGGTTCCAAAGGTGGTCAGTATACACCAGTATACCCTTCTGGAACCCCTTCATTACTCAACTTCTCACCGCCAGTCGCTTCAAACTTCAGTCACACACACATTTTCAGCAAAAGGCTTTATAAACCTTTTTTGATGATACTTCAGGGCAATGGAGAAAAACCTTTTCTGTTCGTGACTGTTCGTGATCACTACAGCAAGTGATCAATATAAAATCACTTTTAATTGCTCCCATTCAGTCCAAAGCAGGCAGGGGTCTCAGGCCCATATCCAGCAGAGTACACAGAAATAAGAGGATCAAAACCAAGGTGGAGAAAGCTCTACCTTCGCTTTATGGAAAACAAAATGAGTCAAGTTCTGTTCTGGAGTAACTGAACTGTACATTATTTGATCAGCACAGGGAACTTCTATTGTGGTGCCTTTATATGCTTAAGGTGAGGCAAGACTTCTGCCTGCACAGCTGCCGACATACAATAGCTTTCATCAACACTGAGTTCATATTTTATAAAAATAAGTCCTCCAAAGACATTTTCAAAGAAGGACAACAAACGTTCTCAAACACATTTCAAAAAAAACCCATTAACCCCAAATTTCATGGGCAGTACAATAAATGTCAACATTTCATTGAGATAAATAAAGAGCCACTCCATTAACATCTTCTGTTATGATTTATCCCCCAAACCCACCACCATCTGCATGCCCCTGGAGTATATCTGGTTTCACCTAGCATTGATGAATCAAGTAATTGTTAAAAAGATGACAGTGTCACTCCAGAGGTAAGTGCAGGGCAGACAAAAGCAGTTCTCCATATAGTTTATGCAATCCTTCTGGCTCTGAAAGAGTATTCAACAGTTTTTGAAGTTTGAAGATTTGAACAGTGTTGAAGAAAAGAGACCTCAGCAGTACTTTTTAAAGCAAAGACTAGTGCTGGCATCTTTAGTCAGTGTTTCTATGCTTTCCACTGTTGGAATGAATTTTTCACCCCATGATTGGCTACACCTCAGTTGTATGATATATAGAGAGTTCTACAGGGAAGGGGAGAGGAAAAAAAGCAAAAGGGAATTGGGTCTCCACTGGTTTGAAATAATCTTTTGGCTGCAGCTAGCTAGCAGAACACGCTTTGAAATGTATGTGACTCCTATAAAGGAAAGCCTGCCAAGAACACAACTAACATTTCAAATTAAAAAAATATACATCTTTTTATGGAGTCTTATTTTAAGATGTTTATGATCTAAACATTCTGTTTTAAGATTTGCCAGTTCCATTCTCAATAGTATCAACTTCTACACTGCACTAACAGCCAAAAGTAAATACCCTGAGGTAACAGCAGCACCAAGAAGAATAATGCTATTAAAAGTCTAGAAAACTTATTATTTGATTTAAACTTTACACAGTGCTTCCAAAGCATTAAACAAGATTTAAGTCACGTAACTCTCATTAAAATCAAAACAGGTTTTTTTTTTACGAATTAAGGACTTGATTCTTGATCCCAAAGAAATCAAGCAGAATTTGGCTATTCAATTCAGCCTTTCTCTCTGCTGGGACTGTGGAAAACATTCACCTGTCGACTTTCAGATTCAGTCTACTGCTACATTTCAGTTGCTAAGTTAATTTGGCTTCTCTTTGCTTTCTGTTTTTTTTACCACCATGTCAAAAATACCGAAACTGTTTATAAGACTGCCTTAATCTGGTATCCATGTAATTAAGCTTTTGTTCCAAATATTTGCTCCAGAGTGCCTGACCATTCCGATCTTTTCCAAAGATTCTGTTTCACATTAACAGCTCTAGCTTTAAACTTCTTCACAAAGAGGAAGCATCATGTACTTCCAGAATTACTGCTCATATTTAATAGGAAAAATGGTAAAATGCACATCATGCTCACATACACACTCAATGAAATCCTTTCATAAGAATGAGATTATAAGAACACGAGAATTAAGAAGACAAAATTAAAAACATCTTTCTGAAATGAAAAAATGTCTTCTTTGACAGGTAGCCTCTCATTTATATGGCAGCTTCCATATTTGGGTTGTTTTGGTTACAACTTTTTGCTTACTAGAATCTTACTATGAATGAGAGGATTCATAATCCACTGCCACACTGCTCACCTTTACAAAACTTTAAGTTGCCTAGCCCTGAAGCGCTATGGTAGGCTTAGGAAAAACACAAAATAACATATTCATAGAAACAGAGAATCATAGAATACTAGGTTAGAAGGGACCTCAAAGATCATCTGGCCCATCCTTTCTTGGCAAAAGCACAGTCCAGACAAGATGGCCCAGCACCCTGTCCAGCTGAATCTTAAAAGTGTCCAGTGATGGGGAAAAATACTGGAAATAGTGATTTTCAGCCATTCATGGAGGTTGTGCAGCTATTCCCTTTGAGCTATATCATGCCCTATCTGCCACAGATACTGACAGCAGAGGTTTGTAGCTGGCATATTACTACCCTTCTGTGTCTATGCTGGTCTTTTGAAACAGTTCAGAAGAGTCTTTCTTGAACACATATTTTACTATGCTTTGGCTTGCATGACAGAGTGACCTCTGAGTGCACAAACTGGATTCTTTTCACATGAAACTAAACCGCACCCCAAGGACACAACTGTTGTGTTTCAACCACTAATGGGCATTAGGTCCGCATGACCAGACCAGAGCTAATCCACACTAAACCCCACTCAAAACATGTTGTGTGGTGGCCAGGAACTCTGAACCAAATATTTCACCCCTATCATGCTATGCTGCTTGCTAAGGCAGATGCTGCTCACTCCACCACTCCCAGTCCCAGTTCTGGAGTGCACCCCCAAAAAGCTCTCCAGCTATGGTCACCTCAAGGGTCAGGGTGTTCACCCTTAGCATTGTTTTCTGGGCTGCATCCATATCCACTACAGTGAGCAGGAGCCTTTCTACTGCCCTGTACAAGCAGGGTTGGACTGGTTGCTCAGCACAGCCACACTCCTCACAAAACACCAGGAAGCCAGTTCTGTAAGGCACAACAGCAGATTATTTCATTTTTAAAACAACTTCTTAAGGAGAAGGAAAGGGAAAATCTGGACTATTATGGTGTGCTGTGCATATGGAAGAGTCTAAAACTACGAGTAAAACAGAAGTGGCGGGCCAGTGGTCTAGGATTCTGACTAGATGAAGAAAACTGATTACTGAATACATACCAAGAAAGAAGTCATTCAAAGAACAAAGTCATTAGTTGCCTTCCACTCATACCAGCTTTCAACAGATTTTTGACTGAATAAAGAGTACAAATTTGATCCCTACACGATAATGTCATGGGAAAGATTTATTATGCATTTTCTCCTGTGCTGAAAATATGAAATTATTATTGTGAGATAGAAAATTGCTTTCCTATTAAAAAAGAAATCTTGACTCATTTCATGTTAAGCGGAAAAATAATCATCATCAAAACCACTACTTCTCCTCTAAGGAGATTTTAATGAGTGGGAACTTTTAATAATAGAATGAACAGAGTAGGAATATAGAGCAAAGTGCAGTAGTACTGACACTATGTTTGTGTGTGTGCACAGAGATGCTTATTGCTTTAAAATGAATATTAAGAAGACAACAGCTATGGTAAAGCGATTAACAGCTGTATCTGGCAGTCATCTCTTCCAGTCTGCAGCCTCCCTTGGAGCTCTGGGAATCCAGAAGGGTCTGAAAAGCTCCCACACATAAGTGGGGACTGTGAAAGCAACTCCACTGCTAATCTGTATCTTGGCTTTGATCTTGATTAGCATCAGAATTAGCGGGCTAGGGCACAATTGTTTTTAAAATTGGTGATGCAACTTAAAGTAGATAACACAATGTGAAATAATCCCCATGAACCTGGGATGTAAGTGATCTAGCATCCTGCCACTCACTGGTCAGACTGCAATATGGAGGCAAGGACAGATCCCAGCTACTTTGTGTGATGGTAAGACCAGTGTCTCTGAGCCTCATCCAAAGTCTGTAGACATACCTGGACAGATTTACATTGAGTTAATGGGCTTTGATAGTTTGCCTGAAATGGAAAGAAATAGCAATAATAAATAGTAAAAAATGTAATCTGTTTTTCAGTAACGCAAAAACCAGCTATTATTTCTACCCCACTAATAAACTACTAAGGCACAGTGTTCTGTGGATAATTCCTTTGGGAGAATAGGCACAAAAGAAAACACTTTAGACTTTAAAACATTAAATGAGACAGATCTTTAAATGTGAAGATTATACATTTTTTATATGGGAATCACACACACCATTTCATATGTGAGGATGACTCACTAATCAAACAGCAAGTTTAATTCCACAAGAGATATGTGGAAGAAATAATAACTTGGAAAAAGGAAATTTGGGAAGGTGCTTTCTACATTTCTTCTTCCATGCCAGATATGTTTAAAATGATACACAGGTAATAAAGCAAACTGAAACTGACTGAATTGCTTCACCTTTTCTTTAATTAGCTTTTTCAGGATGACAGGTTCCATAGTTTTCATGAGAATAATTACTTCTTTTGTCTGCTGAGATATAGTGTACCAAAAACATTTACAGGCAGTCTTCCCCTGCAACAGACACATGCTTAAAACCACTCTTATTTTAAGCCCACTTCATTTCGAATTTGTTTCCTGAACAAGGAAGCAAAACATGAAAACCCACAGCACTAGAAAATCTTTAGGGAATGTGTTTCAGATGAAACCTGAGATAGCTAGTTAATGGATAGCTTTTTTTGTTCTTGCTCTTTAATCTATTATTTATCTATTATTAGCTGCAATGGTTGGTTGGTATTTTTTAGCCCAAATTTCCAAGAACACTGGAGATTCGAATTCATTCTGGCATCTTTTGGTTTTTTTCAAATAGACCTGCTCCCATGTCCCCATGACAGCAGACCACTGCAAAAAAGGATGAGAAAAAGGGCTTCGCACGCTGTGAAAAGCAGAACTTTGTAGGTGTCCTGGTTTCAGTAGGTCACTAGTACAGAATCATTCTGCAGGAGTAAAGCGGGAAAGAATCAGATGGTCCACAGAAATAACCAATCTAGTACTCTTTTTTACAACAGAAAAGGGTGTCAGGGCTCTGAGGAGCAGCCTCAAAGGCAGGCGACATTTCCTGACATTGCCTTGGGGGATTATCAACCTCAAGTCAGAGAGCCACTGAGCTGAAGAGGAGTTCTGCTCCAGACCTTCTGAAAGGAGGCCAAATAATAACTTAACGGGCCCATTTTCAGACATGGAAGACTGGCTTTACTTTGGTTTTCAAAATAAAAGCAAAAGAACTTTAAGAAAACGTGTAAGGTTTATTTTTCATAAGTCTGAAGAAAATCAGATTTTTCTCCATTTTTGTTGGCAGAGAAATTCTCTCCTCTGCCACCCCAACCAACATTGCTCTGTCTGCTAAATAGTATGTTGGAAGCAAGGTTTTCATTTCAGAGTGTAATTGACAGGCATCCTTCCAATTTCTAGAGCTACCCTCTGCTTAGTTTTATTGTAACATAATATACTATTATGAATAATAATGTCAACCTAGTTTCCTGCAATGATGAATATATGCAGTGTACCAGTGCAAGGAATTTGCTTTTCATTGTCTCATTTTCTCTTTCTGTCTCATCAAAAGGAGAGGTGAGAAAATGTTTCTTCTGGAATTCTGCAGCATAGACATACGAGCAGGGGAAGGCAAATAACAAGTAGGTCTTCAGGAGCACATCCATATACAAGAAAATATAGATGAGAGCAATAGGGTCAGGAAACTAGGAAATCTTGCACAGAAACAGAAGGAACATTATGATGACAGAAACCCATCATTCCAGTAGTGGTGTCTTTGACTCCATACATCTTGTAACATATGTCTCTTCTCTGAGACTGGTTTTTTTACATTGATTTTTTTAAAGATAATACAGAACCATTTCATTCACTTACTCCCAGAGATCTCTTTAGAAGAGAAATCCAGATGCAGAGGGATGTGCTTCTCTGGGCAGCAGCGTAAGGCATGCACACAGACTCAAACAACTGAGGAGAAGAAAATGCTTCCATCAGATGTTATTTTTCCTCCCTAGCAAACATAAAGATGCCTTATCTAGTTCAGCTGACAAGTATAAACATGTATGCACTGAACAAAGGGTTACTTTTGCTTTCATTTTCTTTGTATTTCCAGAATTTACAATTCTGTGATTTCACTCAAATTTTCCCAAAGCTCTAGCCTGTGAGAACAGAAAAGCTGTTCTCACAAACAGCTTTCATAAACAAAAGCACAAAGCTCTCCCACCTTCCAGCTCCCATTCCTCTCAATCAAGAGACAGTGTAGCTATTGAGCTGCTCAGGGAAAATGAACAGGCAAAAGAACTGGAGAAAACAGAAGGCAATGGGGTACCAGACACAGACTCAGCCCGTTTCTTCACCTCCAGACATGTGTGCTTCTAAAACACTGCTGCCACCCCCTGTGTGATGAGCCCACATGGACAAGGGGGTGGTGAGGAGTTCAGCCAACTCAAACTGTGAGATGTAGCAACACTAGTCTTCACCCAACTGCATCTCTCCCTCCAAATGCACAAGCACACATATTTCAGCATGCCAGGAGAGACCAGCACCCTGCTCTGCCTCCTGCAACTTGCTCTCTGCTGGCAGGGGACAAGAGGCACAAGTAAGTGCTACTGATCTACGCTCTGCTCATGACCTGTGAAATAGCTATGCTGAAGCCACTAGAAATGCCCAGACAGATTTCATACTGTTCCAATGCTACAGGATTGTGTTTAGCTTCATCTATAATAGACTGCAGGATTGCATTCAGTGTACTAGCAAATAATTTCCCAACACTTAATTAGTTTTCATTAGGATGCCACAAATAGCATGAACACTATCAACAAATTAAAGAAAACACTGGCTTGCCTAATAGTTTCCATTTTTAAAAGCACTCCATGCTTTATCTTGTACACTTCCAATAGTTTACTAATAGTTTGCTTTTTCTACAGCTATACACTTAATTAGGAGTATTAGGAGTCATTTCTCCCCATTTAGTTTGGCTAAGACTAAGCCAAAAAGTAAGTAAAAGCACTGAAACTTCTGCCATTCTCACAAGTTATTAAATGACAAGAGTATTTTCACACTTACTTAAAGTCTGGTTATTTTCTCCTCACTGGAATGTGTTTTATTTAAGTGCTTCATTAGGGTATTAACAGAGTCATACCTTTTGAGTAAATACTGAAGAGGATGATGAGTGGCAATAATTTCCTACTCAGCAGGGATTTTCATGTTACCAAAATCATGGGCAATTTAGATGTGTGACTCTCAAATGCATTTTTAAATCAGGTATTTCATTTATTCACGTGCTGCTTCATTACCTCTAAAAGTGATATTACAGCAGGCCTAATGGAAAAGGGACAAACAGTACACTGTATTGTTTGCATCTTTTCAAAGATACATAGCCAAAACCAGCAACACTTCAAAGCTAGGGCCAGTTGGCAAGTTTTCCCAATCCAAGCAGATCTTATGAACTGGAAGGTTGCACAGTGGGATCAGTATATCAGGTTCTGGAGCACAGGTGCAATCAATGGCCTTAGAAAATACGCAGTTTATAAAGCATCTTCATGGCTGTATTAATAAAACATAGTGGAAACATCTCTATTGTGCTGTAAATAAGACACACCAAAAATGATACAGCTGAAGATGACTTGTATTAAGGATATTGGCCCAATTTCTAAAACTCTTTGTCTCATCCCAAACTTTTATCTGCATCAATTTTAGAAAACTACTTGTACTGAATATACAAATCAAGCAATATTGGCAACATTCTCGGCAAGGGATAAAGCCTGTTAAAATTTCTTGCCTTTTCCAGCTGGAATGCATTTATATATTATGTGGTTGCAAATCTGAGCTATTCACTGCAGTGGGGGATACTGTAGCCACTACAGGCTGAAAGAGAATCAAAGAAACAGAGGAGAAGAAAAAATACGTTCAATAGGAAAATGGGAAGAAAAGTATAAAAGGCATTCATTTCTTATAAAGAACAAATCATATATAAAACTATTGTTTTGTATTGGAAAGAGATTTAAATGCCAAATACCGCACTAAATCAAAACCTAATTTAGATCCAAATTAATCTAAACTTAATTTAATCACCATTTATCTGGAGTGACTGTAAAGACACTTTTCATGAGAAAAAAAATCAACGCAGTCTAAAACTGCACATCACCCTCTAACTACTATTCTGGAAAAGAGGTTTAGTGATGGAAATAATAATAATTAAAAATGCCTACCTATCTCACTAATCCGTGTTTGCACTCATATCAACAATTTGGCATGCTTCTTTTTTAAAATCAGATAACACAAAATAGTGAGACTTTACCAGGGCTCTTGGTAGCATTTCATTCAGCTTTCAAAATTGTATTTTCAAGGTATATTTCCTGGAGTTTTTAGACCTTTGACATCATCACCATATCTGTATGGGACAGAAGGACAAAATGATGCCTAACTGATCCTGCTTATGGAGGAAGAGGTCTCTACAGAAAAGGGCAGAGGGCTCCATGTAATATTATCTAAACACATGGAGATGCAAGAGGGACTCCAAAAGGACACTGCAATTGTTTGTGCTCACAGATGTTTGTGCTAAAACATTTGGTCTCCAAAATCAGGCTGCAAAGCAGATGATATTGCATCAGAGTCAGGATCTCACCCCTTATTCCATCTCAGATACAACCATGCTGTGGTGTTAGCCACATCTATCCACTGCCAGCTATGCACCCACTGTCACATCAGTGGAGGTCTGAAGATGAGCAGCTACAGACTGCAAGGACTTCCCAATCTGCCCTTCACAGTTCTGTCAGGAGGGTAATTCATTTATGGAGGCTGTTCCCCACTACTCATGCAGCTGCCCATGGACTAAACAGGGCAGATATGATGGAACAGCAAACTCTCCCTGGCAGCTACACAGCCTGGCCCCACTGCAAAATAAAAACACCAGCTAAGCATAGTCCAAAATGACAAAAATTTACTACAGCTATCCATTATTAATTTCTCTGGTTTCTTTCTCCATGCACATTAATAATTTACGTCTCCATGTCTCTTGTTTAAAGGTTTATTGCAGATATGCTAATCTGAAAAAATATACTGTTTCTATGTGGTTGAGAACTGAGAAGATTTACAGTACTTCAGCCTTGGCTGGCGACAGTCAGCCTGGGATACATCTAAGCATCAGCTTTTATAAACAGTCTATGCATTGTCCACTGTTGCAGTGTAAATCAAACATGAAAACTATTCCCACAGACATGGTTAACTTGAGTATCCTCACCAACAGACAGAAAATTCTATCACCAGGCTAAGCACTTAGAAAATTGAAACCACGGGCACTACATGAACCAAAGTAGATCTGGAATGTGTGATCCCGTCAGAGGATCCAGAAATCCATAACCTCACATCAACCAACCTTATAAAGTCTGCATTGATTTTTTTTTTCTTTAAAGTGTCAGTTTATCACCATATTAGTCATCCTTAACAAAATGGCAACATACAATAAGAGGGGTCAGTGGATGGCCTAACAAATATTCAATACAGCAAAGCTTGCAAGCTACTGGTCAGACTAGAAAAGTTGTGACCAAAAGCAAACTGTACTTGTTAGGTATTTGGAGGCCTCTGTGAAACACTTCCTGCCTGCTGGTGCAGTTTGTTAAATGCCAGTTTTACCGTCCAGTGTTTACACCACAGGCATCCAAAAAAGCAGCAAATGTTACTGTCCAACTTAATGGGACCTGATCTTATGATGTGAACATTCGGTCTTTTTAAAAGGGGGGAACCTGTCACTCTAAAAAATTTAGTCAAATTCACTTTATATGTTCTAGAATCCGAATGAATCGCATCACTAATAAAAGAGGAAAGTCTTTACTGCTACTGTTACTTTGCCCTCTACAGAAAAATAATGAAATGTTAGTGGGCAGCTCTTTAGCCCACAGAAGAGCGAACTGATTTCTCTTCTGTCTCTCCATTTCCTTCCCCTCCCCCTCCAGCACTGCTCAGCCCATCCTAATATTCCATCCCCATAGTGGGAGGGAAAATTTGGACTCTTCATGACCCTATCTTGAAGCACTCTTCATGCCAAACACTCCAAAGAGCCAGAAGTTTTGAGGCAAGCAAGGCCAACCTTTCAGAGGAAAACCACAGAGCAAGCCCAAGAATAGTCCACAAATGTCAAAAGAAATCTCACACCCTTAAGACTGGATGTGCAGGTAGACAGCTACGGAACACGTTGTGTATTTTCTACATCCCCATTCTCCACCTCTTTCCAAGGCCAAAAGATGCTGACTAGGTCAAAGTCCTGCACTAGGTCAACCCCCACCACCCAGTACTGTGGAAGTGCAGTGTGCAGCTGTGGAAGAAGAGCTGTACTCAAATTGTTCGAGAATTCTGCTCCTGTGTCAAAGAGGTAAAAACTGATTGATGTAGTTGAAGAAGAAAAAAAAGAAACAAAACCAAAAGCAAAAAAACAAAACAGAAAGAAAAAAACCTTCATATGGCATTAGTTACACATTACCTGAGATTTTAAAGCAATTTCTGGCTCTAAGTAAATACTACTCGGTCAAAATTATGTACAGAATTAAGGATCAATCCACAAGAGAGATTTTAGACTTTGGGTAGATTTTTTTCTATTAGTGCCTCATAATGAAGTAATTGTTGAATTAGTAATACATCTGTCAATCCCAGTTAGCAATTATAGTTATTACATATAAAACAAATTACTGCTCCAGTCTACAATGTGAGTAGCAAAAGTTTGGCATGACGTTCTAATTATCTACTGAACCTGAGTCATGCCAAACTGGTGGGACAAATAATATCTTAACTGCTAATGCTAATGTGACCCCACTGAATACAGCTTCCCTGCACCATGGCACCAGTCCTGAGACCTGAGTGTCCAGCGGGATTTGTACAGGTGCAACAGCTGGCCCATGAAAAGTTGAAGGGTGAGGGGGTGAACTGCAAAATGAGAACAAATACAACAAGTCAGCTCAAGAGATTCAGCCAAGGGGGTCAAACCTCTAACAGAAATAATTAACAGCTGCTTTTCTGAACAAATAAATACACCCGTCATTTAAAAAATAATACCTAGCACTCCATACTTCTCTGAAGAGAGAGAAAAAAAAAGGGCTCAAACGAATGTCTTTGGCTTACAGGTTTTCATACATGAACTATGGATCCTGAAAGATGCTCGACACCCCTACCTCCTACTAACTTAGAGTTGGCAGTGAAAAGAAGGAACGGCACTGGAGATTTATTTCTTTTTTTACACCTGTTAAATAATTTAGGGCTTTATTTCTTGCACAGCTGTCCTTCAGCAGGTTTCATGGAGTGCTGTGGGTAGAATTAGCTTTGAGAGGTGAATGTAACTTTCTATTACATTGTATGATGAAAAGTATGCACTGAAACTGACACAAATACTGAATTTCACAGGAAACAGTGAAGAATTAGAAGTACAAAAAAGAAAATAAGTGGTCATTTTAACATGTTTCTAACACATGTCAAATGGAAACTGAGAAACAATTTCTGCACTTGATTTACGAACAAGCTCATCAGAGATCTAAATGCCTTGCCTTAGGATATCTTGCATTTTATTCATTCCTATGCCAGAAGCTCAATTCTCTAAATTCACTTTCTAAATTCAAGAAAAATACCTTTTCTAGTGGATTTGCTGGCATCAGCATCGTCTAAGGGACAGGCAACTTTGGGATCTAGCTGGGCTAGGAGCTATAAAAACACAGAGAGAGAGCTTGACTTGAAAAAAACTGCCATCCATGTAGAACATACAAGCTGAGGGAAATGTTAAGATACACTGTATTAGGCTGAGAGAAAAGGAGACTTTAGGCTGCACTGAGCTGGGGCACAAACTTAATCAAAATGTTCAGTATCATGCTTCTACAGCTTCTCATCTTTCCTCAGGTGGCTGGAAGTTTCTCTTTAGGTAGCTCTCAAGTGACAGCCATTGCCCACCTCTTGTATGAGACCCAACATATCTACAAATTTTTTAAATACTCTTCCTTGTTCTTTCCTCTTCTAAAATGGCCTATTAGAATTGTTGCGGATGACGGCTGTGTCCTGGCAGATCTCCTCTGCTTGCACGCAAATCCTGCATAAAGTAAGAAAGTTAACAAACAATGACTTTGATTTACCGTATATCACATCTCTCCCTCTCTCCATCCAGTTTTCACCATTAGTGCTGGAAGTCACTGAAAAAAAGTTGTTTCACCTCGGTTTCCAAGTGCCTCAAAGCCTGACAGGTGGAACCCCTTTGCATGCCTAAAATGTACCACAACTCCCGGTGGCTGAAAATGTCCTGAGAGTTTTTGTACCAAGCTGCTCGTGTGCATGCCTGAAAAAGCGATTTGCCAAGCAGTGATATCAGAATTATGAGCCTCAAATTACCACCAAAACAGGTTTTTAGTTTTTATTTTCAAGAGATTCTTTCAGCGTCAATAGACAGGGGCCAGGAAAATACTCAAGTCAAATGCTTATGTGACAAACAGGTTAGCAACGGTGTTTGCACTTCTGTAAGAAGCTTTAATGTTGGAAGACCTCCTGCTGATCTCAGGAAGCAGGAACCAGGAAGCAGACATGTAAGCAAAAGGAGTGCTCAGCATGACTGCTGAGTAAGACGTCCAATTATTGTAACAAGCTAGATGTCTGCAGCAAAAGGACTAGGGAGGGTCTACACAGGATTTAGGCGGTGCTACAGGAGGAAAATACAAATGCTTGCAGAAGAAATACAAATACAGCACATAAAGATATGTTGGGCTAAGTGAACATAGGATGCAGCTAATGAAAGACACTTCCATGGAGGCTGACTTACGCTTGGCATATAGACAAAGCAATTAGCCAATTAAGAAAATTACATTAGATGACAAGAAGTTATAATCGTACAATGTTAAAAGGAAGTGATTTTACAGATACAAAAGGAAACCACAGCCTGGTTACTGTGGATTCAGGCTGCTGAGCAATTGGACCCTGCTGTACTCTGTATGTCCTGTTACACTTGTCACTATACTGCCCTACAGTGAATGAACACAAATGTGGACAACACTCCTGTATCAAGGTTTACACCTGATAAAAGCTAATTAAGCTGAGAAAGGTCAATTAGCTGCCCAACTGACCCTGGAGAAACCATTAATTTGTCAACGCCCCTGCATCTCATGAGGACAACAGTGGTTCTTGGCAGCCAGCAGGAGCTCCCGTTGATGCTCTTCAACATGAGGATCTCTCCAGATCCCCTGTACAATTAGAAAGATGAAGCTCCTGTTTAGGAACAATGAGCATCTCTGTCAGCAACATACTAGATCCATAGCTGAGCATGTCAGCAGGTAGATACACATTTCAGGTGAAATTCTGTGATTGTTCAGCACATTAAAGGTTTACCTTATTGCTACCTTACTGCTTAATTTTTTATGTAACACAGTAAATCTTTTGGTTTTGTAAATACTATTAGCTTTTTGCACTAACAAAACAGCACACTTTGTACTAGGAAAAAACACTGAGCAAGAGAGAGAACTAGAATATTATAGTTTGAAGGGGAAGTCTCCAGTTAAGAACCCTGAGTACTTAGTGAAATCTGCTCCTGCAGGTACCAACAGAAGCACCAGGGTAAACAGAGGTTAGAAAGCAGATTACTGGCTCATTGATTTTGTTATGGTAAGAAACAAATACTCATGTGCAGAAGTTTCCTCCCAAGGGGTGGCATGCAAAGTATTCTCAAGGCTCAGTGGTTGGTGGATTGCAAAATCGAAAAAGCTGTATATGCAGGAGTTGAAAACCTTCTTTGTCTCCAGGTAATTGGTCAATCTCTTGTGCACCAAGGAGTATTAACTCTCCACGGTCAAAGCACACCAATCCTGAAATAAATGTGTTCTTCCATCACCTGGAGGTATCTGTACAGCTAAGATAATATTTGCTGGCAAAATCCAGCCTAATTTATTATGAGTTGGGGTAGTGACATAAGATCAAGGACCACACCTGATTCTGGTCCTTGTTTATGCCCTTTGTATACAAGAGGATCTCAGACCTTTGCTTTTGATTTATGCTGAAAACAATCTTAGTTGTCACACTGTTCAAAGAAACTTTCTAACAAGTGCTTTAAAAATTTATGAGATATTTCATCCTCACCTACATCTTTCCACAAAGGATGCAGTGACTTAGGACTTCCCTACTGTTCCTGGAGATGCCAATAAAGGCTTGATAGCAAGGAAGTGGAATTGTCAAAAACTATCCGAGAACAAGAATTACAAATGGGTGTATCTTGACTGAATGCCAGTGTTTAAGCAGGAAAGCAACATTCAATTCCCAAGAGCAACAGCAGGGACAGACCAGTCACAGAAGTCCCCCAGAATGGCACAGGGTGCAGATGGAGCCACACAAATGCTTCTAACATAAGGTACTTTTAGTGTGCAACAAATTTAATGAAGTTTAAAACAGAAGCATCAAGTCAGATATTGTCACACCAATGAAAACAAATGTCCAGGTGAAATAGATGTGAACATATGAAAATAAATGAAATGTACGTGAATGTAGGAAAACATAGATCAATGCTGCTCATTTTAAAGCCCCTATTATTTGACTCTACCCTACATAAAGAAGCGCAAGATTTCCAGTAACAGAGATCATCATTCAAAGCATAGCCAAATACTAGGAAATATCCACAGAGATTATGACCTAACTATCCACATCCTGGACTAAGAATTTCAAAACCAAAAAAAAGACACACTGTTATTTACACTGAAATATTATCTAACTTTGCTATAATTTCTGAGTTCCAAAATATTCTACTCATCTTCATAGGAATACATTTTCATTTTTGACAGCATGCATATACAACCTCCAATTAAAGAAGGAATAATGAACAAAAAGATGTTATGATAAAGTATCTAAAGAGCAGAGTGCTCCTGATGGGTTTGATTTACATCTGAATGGATTTAGGATCAGCATTTGGAAACTGCAAATGCCTACATTCTCCTCTGCAAACTCATCCTTTTCAGCTCATAAACCTTTTCAGTATTTAAACAGCTTGCTTTGTAGTGTCTTCTGCATCCCATATGCTAGGGGTATGGGTTTTATTAATATTAATAGAAAGTTACAGAGACCAAACTTTGTAAGCACTGACCCAAATATAGATGATGCTACTTCAGACTTAAACACATCCATAAAAAGCTACAACTCCAAGGTGAAAGTGGTTATTTGTACCACAAACAGTAACATAAGCAAAAAAATCCCAAACATCTATAAACACGGGATTACTTTGGCAGTAGTCCTAACTCAAAGAGAACATGACAGCGAAGGTTTCAGAGATGAATGCAGCCACTGTGTGACATGCAGAAGGTAGTGAGGCATGGGATGCAGAGCAAGTGAGAAATACTTTTCCCATTTTCCGTAACCTAGTGGGTTCTTCTCATATCTGAAATATCAAGAACCTATTAGCAAATCTTAGCAGACCTAGCATAATGCCACGGAAGTCTGATATTTAACCTTTATTCAGTCTCAGAGCTACATATCGTATCTAGAACATATAAATAACTAAATTGATACTTCACCCAACTTTTGAGAAGTCTTTGAAATCAAGAGATGCAACTAGCTAAAAAGTAAACTTTTTTGCTCTTCTCTGAGCAAAGTACACAGCAAAACACATCACCCGCCAATTCAATACAATGTTTATTATCAATTCCTGCAGCTGCTGTTGTAGAACTCTCCACTTTTTGCTATAGCTAACAAAAAAGTGACAAGAACAACTGTGAGCTCTGAAAAGGAAATGTGATATCATTTTCTTATTGTAATCCAGAATGACATAGGATAGATGTGGAAACTCATCTTTGACTTTTTCCAGATGTTCATGGAACTGAATCAGCATTCCAGCTTTGTTTTATGTAGATGTGTATGCTGTGAACTTCCTTGCTCAGGATTTTCTTTTATTATCATATATGAAAGAATTTTGACAGTGCTTCCGTGGGGACATTAAAAGTCATAAAAAGAACTTAAAATTTAATGTATCATAGGTCTGGTGTCATCTAACTTGAGTAAAGGCCTTTGAAAGGATGGAATGGTAATCAACAGGTGGCATTTCAATCTCAAGGCAATGCAGTTTCATGAGGTGAGATCTATTTTGGTTTAAAGTCTTCATAAAAATATGATACAATAAGAGTACAGAAGCAGAAGCTAGGGACAGCCCAGTGAGGCTGTAGAACCACTACACTGGGCAGAACTGTGGCTCATACATATATGCCAACAAGACAGATCTGATTTCAGCCAGTTCCCAAAAGTTTCAATAAATTCTTAATTCTTCATAAATTCAACAAAATTCTTAATAACCTTAGAGGCAGAACTGGAAAATGAAGGTTTTATTTGAAGCAGCATTCTGACTAAAGAAAATCTTTCCTATACGTCGACTGCCTCCCCAAAAATCTCATTGAGGCAACACCTGTATGGTTAGTAGCTTCAAGGACTGCAGAAAAGCAAGTCCATCTTGGACTCACAGCTGCTTAATCAGAGTGAGAGACAATATGCATGACAATATCTGCTGACTTTCCCCACACTTCCATGTAGTCCCTCCTCCTGCACATTTCACGGCTACTGAGCATCTGATTAAAGAGGAGTATAAGTTCAAAGAATCACCGCTGCTCAATATCCCCATTCTGCAGAAAACAGTGATTTATTGTGTGACAAAAACATGCACTGAAGCTAACTAAAACTATTTCCATTTTGACAATAAAATCACTGACTTTTTTTTTTTCCTGTTAGATCTTGAATTCCTGCATCCCCTGTGATCTTGCCTGTTTGATACCTCTCTGACCATTTTTGGAAGCACCCACATTTGGAGTGAAAGAAGTTGAGCTTCGATGCCATTGTCCACTATAGAGCACCTTCCTTCCTTTAATGAGATTTTTACTAAGAAAATACAGTGTTGAAATGTCCTCTTCCTCTCACTTAGCAAGGATCCCTAATTGGGTAATTCAATCAGCCCCATTCCTGAAATTGCACAGGTTGCTGTGCAGTACTAAAACTTAATAATCACAGAAAGTTCCTGCTGTAATGAATGAGGCCCCTGAAGATGAAAATGTGTTTATATAAACAGACAGAAATTGAGCACTATCTGACAGCCATTTAATAGACATCCTTAGCCCCCTCTTCTGCACAACACTGATTGTTAGTGTTTCTCCCAGTCTTGAACTTTACTCATAGGCAACATTAAAATATCAGATAGCTAAGAATAATGCAAAGGATAAATATGAAATAATGAGAACTGGGAGACCAAGAAGTGCTACAAAGTTGGACCTGCTGCCAGCACAACATCAACTCTAGCTATGCTTTACTCCTGCAGTATCAGTCGCAGTTTTGGAGAGTCCCACCTCATATCTGAGGGTATACAGAAAAAGTTAGCCATAACCATTTTTTATCTCCTTCCTATTAGAACAGATGAAAAAAAGAAAGTCCAGACTTCTTTGCAAGACTTTCACCAGTGTGTCTTTGTAATTCCACACGTTTTATACTGCAGCTGTGTTTAATTCCCACTAGATCACCACACCCTCAAGGTGGATGTAAGATTTTTAGGACCATTAAAATCCAGCTCCTAAACGAAGACCATGTTTCTAAGAACAATGGTTAAGTTTGTAGATTCAACAATGGAGCCTGTTCTGAGTGTAATTTGAGTCCTTTGACATTTCTATAGTAGGTGGCAGAACATGAGTCCTCTTGTGAAACATAACATTAATCACAGACAAACCAGTGGGGTCTAGAAAAAGCAGAAATTTCCTGGAACCTGCTACGTAATTATCTGTGGCATCACCAACAAGCTGCAGGTACACAATCCATTACCAGGTCAAACTCTGCTGGCTCTAAAGGACGAGTTAAAAATTATCTTCTTGCATTTCAACATCCTAAACTTCTGTGCCAAAAAGACCCTGAAAATAATGAAAATGAATTTGCTATATGACATCTCTTGACTGTAAATTTTTTAATTACGTGACACATGAACCAAAAATGCATAAAATGTTATCAGTTCTTTTCACTGCATCCTTTGTATTGGGGATATACAAACTCTGTCTTGTTTTGAAATGTATGGCTACATACATGACTTTAACATACTAGTTGGAGGATTTAGTGCAAGGTCCTACACCTGGGTCAGAGCAATCCCAGGCACAGCTACAGGTTGGGCAGGGAAGAGATTCAGAGCAGCCCTGCAGAGAAGGACTTGGGGGTGTTGGTTGATGAGGAAGTGGACATGAGCCGGCAGTGTGCGCTCACAGTCCAGAAAGCCAACCATATCCTGGGCTGCATCAAAAGGAGTGCGACCACCAGGTCAAGGGAGGTGATCCTGCCCCTCTACTCTGCTCTCCTGAGACCTCACTTGGAGTCCTGTGTGCAGTGCTGGTGTCCTCAACATGAAAAGGACATGGAAGTGTTGGAACAAGTCTAGAGGAGGGCCACGAGGATGATGAGGGGACTGGGGTACCTCCCGTATGAAGATAGGCTGAGAAAGTTGGGGCTGTTCAGTCTGGAGAAGAGAAGGCTGCATGGAGACCTCATAGCAACCTTCCAATATCTCAAGGGGGCCTATAGGGATGCTGGGGAGGGACTCTTCATTAGGGACTGTAGTGAGAGGACAAGGGGTAACGGGTTCAAACTTAAACAGGGGAAATTTAGATCAGTTATAAGGAGGGAGTTCTTTACCGTAAGGGTGATGAGGCACTGGAATGGGTTGCCCAGGGAAGTTGCGAATGCTCCATCGCTGGTGGTGTTCAAGGCAGGGCTGGACAGAGACTTGGGTGGCATGATTTACTGTGAGGTGTCCGTGCCCATGGCAGGGGGGTTGGAACTGGATGATCTTAAGGTCCTTTCCAACCCTAACTATTCTATGATTCTATGAATTACGCTACTCTTGATTCCCTTCAGGAACTACTTCTCTACACTTTTCTACACTACAAAAAGCTTGAGAAAACTCTCATCAGCCACTGGCTGGAGCGCACCATAAATGCTTTCCAGTGGTTCGCGCTACTCCAGTATGAACACAGTGTTACAGCTGGTTTCAGTTTTAAAATAGACTTTGAAAGACAGTGTGTCCTACTCTCCTTATTTCTAGACACATAAAACCAGGATTACGGTTTTGTAATGAAACTTTGTTCATTTACTACAATTTTCACTGCTGCTGTTGAAAATTTTTCTCATTTTAATCTATTTGATGGCCATAAGATCTTTGAAATTCAGTTTATTATTACTTTAAATTTATCCCTAAAGAAATGCAGTATGATAAAATTCAGCAGTAAACACAGTATCTATGGATGGAAAGGGTACAGTGCTCCAGATGTAGATATCAGAGAAAATGTTAAGATTTGTAATGAAACAAGAGAGGGATGTTTAAGACGTTGGAAATTAAGGTTACCCTTCAAAACTCATCTAATGAGTTCTCCTCCTTCCAAAGATGTGAAGGTTATTTTTGTTTCTTTTGTGAGTGTCATGGGTTCAGCAGTAGCAGTCATTTTTCTCCTTCTTGGTAGCTGGTGCAGCACTGTGTTTTTGATTTTTGGGCCTTGGAACAGCGCTGATAACACCACTGTTTTCAGTTACTGCTTGCTAATATTTTGGTCTGGCCAAGGACTTTCTGAGTCTCATGCTGTGCCAGGGAGGAGGGGAGCCAGGGGGAAGCAGAGACAGGACACCTGACCCAAACTGACCAAAGAGATTATTCCATACCACAGCACATCATGTCCAGGATGTGAACATGGAGAGCAGAGACCCAGGAAGGGTGTGGTGGTGGACTGGGGGTGCATGGCATGGTCAGGTTTTTGGTACTGGGGGGTTCACTGCTGGGGGGTGCACTGGCTGGGTCGAGCTTGGTGAGCAGTTGTATTCTCTTTCCTTGTATTTCTCTTGTATTATTACTGGTGGTAGCAGTAGTGATTTGTGTTATACTTTAGTTACTAAACTGTTCTTAATCTCAACCTGTGCGAGTTGCATTCTTTTGATTCTCCTCCCCATCCCCCTGTTACTGGGAGAAGTAAGAGAGCAGTGATTGAGTGAGCAAACTGCGTGGGGGGGGGGGGCAGAGACTTAAACCACAACAGTGAGTCTTCAGGCATTTTTCTGATTTATTTTGCTCTGTGTTAAATATAAACATGACAGATGTGCTGCACATTGTTTATTCAAAAGGTGAAAGACACAGCACCTTCTCACATCCTGCACCATTCCTGATTCAGACTCATATATCTGGCAGAAATTGAAGGGAATTTTAAGACAGATTTTCCATTTGGAAGTAAACTCAAAGCATGCAAGTTCACATTGTATTAGACAGAGGTTTAGGACTCTGTTCTAGCACACTGATGCATGAGAGCCCACCAAGTCATTTCAAGTCCACATTTGTGAAGAAAACGTTTTTTTCCAGATGGCTCCAAGCCATATTTATGTGAGCAACACCTTTTGCTTTGCTTCACAGGGTAATTTATTTTACATAGAATCATAGAATAGTTTGGGTTGGAAAGAACCTTTAGATCACCTAGTTCCAACCCTCCTGCCATGGGCAGGGATGCCTCACACTAGGCTATGTCTTCCGACTCTATCCAACCTGGCCTTGAACAGTGAACTCATCACAAAACATCACAGTACTAGAACACTGAAACACCACAGATTCCATGAACAGCTCAATAAAAGCAATCCTTTCAAGTTAAGGTTACTTTTGAGTGAAGGCATAGTTCTTGTCCTGAGCAGTCTCCAGCCCATGGTGTCTAGGGAAGTCCACCCACCAGGGATGCTTCACCACCAGGGATGACCTCTTATGGCTGCCCCCCCGAAGCCTTGCCTATGCTTGCAGCTGAGATGCCCAACTAGTGGTCCAGCCATGGCAGAGAGGCTGTGGAGAGGAGCTGTCATCATCTTATCTCAAATTTTCTGTTTCCTTCCCAGCTGAGACCAACTTTCTGCTGCAAACGTAAAGCATCAAAAGGCACAGAACGCTCAAGCCCAAGGGCTCAGACCCAGGTATCAAAACCAATGTCCTACAATGTGGGTACAGACACATGCAAAAGCTCAGGATATCATATTAACAAATCAGTTTTTCTATAAATACTCAGAATGATTCTGTGATGAAGAGCAATAAAAAAAGATGTAAACAGCCGAACAGTACAGACAAATCCTGAGAAATAAAGTGAAATATTTATTCTCAGTGGAAAGCATTTGTCTAAACATTGTTCAACACACAAATATATAGTTTCCTATTTCTGAGCAGTAATTCTAGAGTAAGACTCCAGTAAAATATTTATGTTACAGTGATTTGAGTGGTCAACAAGGGAACACTTCAACATGGTGCTATACAGCAGCCCAGAGACTCTGGCTGCTAAAGCACTGTGGTGTTGGTCCTTACATACCCCACACTGCTACAGCAAAACACTGCCCATGAACAAGACAGCCACTCCAACTGTAGGGCTGGTGTCAGTGGGAAAGTCTAACCCTGTAGACAAGTTTTCTCACTGTCACTGTTTGTGTGATCAGCCAATTTCTGACTTTCCTGGTCTTCAAAAACTTTTCACAATATGCAAAAAAGGGTTTTTAGTAACTTGGCACTTAAAACCAGTTGGCAATGCATTCTGTCTGATAAGATTTTCACAGCAGGGTTAAGCATGTAACTAGGGGACAAGCAAGGGAGTGGCTACTTACAAAAATATAGAAGGCTACTCTTTGCATATTTGCTTCTTAACTTACTAAGAGCCCTAACCAAAAGTACAAATTAACAAAACAGTTCTGCTCTCTTCTGCTTTAATTTACTTCATGCATACATTGTAATCTCCTCTCTGCTATTCAAGTTTTATCAAGTGCCTTCTCCTTCACAGCTGGCCTTGATTTCTTTCTTTCTACTTTCTACTTTTCTTTCTGCTTTCTACTTCCGCTCTTTCCCTTAAGAGGGCAGAGAGATACAAACAGCTACCCTCTCTCCTACCAGCAGCCCTAGAACAAGGTGACAGTGATGGTGACACTTCCTTTCTACTATCCTGCAGTCAGGTGTACTCATCCTAGCTACAGCTGAGACACAAAAAAGAAAACTGTCCAAGTCTGCATCTCAACATCAGTAGGGACACTGGGTGCTTCCTTCGGTGCAACATGAGAACTTTCCAAAGTCCACCAGCTTCAGAAAGAAGCTGCATACACCATGAGCTGCCCAGCAGTTTCCAAGCTCTTCTCTTCAATGCAAATCTGACTGTTAAAACCACAAATTATGAGTGGCAGTGAGAAGGATCATCTCCTGTATCAGATTCTTTTAATTGGTGCAACACAACTGAGTATGCTAACACGATTACAGTGTAATTGTATACATTTTACTGAATGTGTTATGTATCAGGGCTGAAAACGAACATTTAGAATTTAGTTTAGTTTTCACTTGGCAGAATATAAGTCCAGAAATAAAGGCTATAAGTACAATGAACACTAACTTTCCGAACTGCTAGACAGTAACACCCAGCAGGAAATTAAGCAGGACTTACCATACATGCCTAAGAAGCAATTACAGAAGCTTCTGTTTCCACAGTCATAAATTTCCTGGCTGCATAAAGTTGCACCAAAAGCATTAAAGAAATTATGACATTTGATGTGTACTGAATTAAAATGAAAATTAACTGTCACGCGCAGAATAAACTATTGTAAGAGGTTTCTGCTGAGGCAAGAAAAAAAAAGCATGTTAACGCCTTTGGCTGATAAAAAGTTTATCACGGGATGTGTTCTATGTGCTAGACATTCTTGACTGAAGAATGACACTGAAGTGACAGTCACTTTAAGAAACAGTTATTGGTTAATACCGTATAACCACACCTTTCTAGGACCTTGTATTATGAACATATTTGTGCCACCACAACCTTATCTCACAGTGGTTTTTACGGTTAAGTATACTTTTAGCCCCAAGTTCTCTTTGATTCCACAGAGAAATTCCTTTTTACATATTTCATGACTCAGACACTGCATAACATAGAATCATAGAATCATAGAATAGTTAGGGTTGGAAAGGACCTTAAGATCATCTAGTTCCAACCCCCCTGCCATGGGCAGGGACACCTCACACTAAACCATGATACCGAAGGCTATGTCCAACCTTGTCTTGAACACCGCCAGCAATGGAGCATTCACAACTTCCCTGGGCAACCCATTCCAGTGCCTCATCACCCTTACGGTAAAGAACTCTCTCCTTATAACTGATCTAAACTTCCCCTGTTTAAGTTCGGACCCATTACCCCTTGTCCTATCACTACAGTTCCTAATGAAGACTCCCTCCCCAGCATCCCTATAGGCCCCCTTGAGATACTGGAAGGCTGCTCTGAGGTCTCCATGCAGCCTTCTCTTCTCCAGACTGAACAGCCCCAACTTTCTCAGCCTATCTTCATACGGGAGGTGCTCCAGTCCCCTGATCATCCTCGTGGCCCTCCTCTGCTCTTGTTCCAACACTTCCATGTCCTTTTTATGTTGAGGACACCAGAACTGCACACAGTACTCCAAGTGAGGTCTCACAAGAGCAGAGTAGAGGGGCAGGATCCCCTCCCTCAACCTGCTGGTCACGCTCCTTTTGATGCAGTCCAGGATATGGTTGGCTTTCTGGGCTGTGAGCGCACACTGAAGCTGGCTCATGTTCATTTTTTCATCAACCAACACCCCTAAGTCCTTCTCTGCAGGGCTGCTCTGAATCTCTTCCCTGCCCAACCTGTAGCTGTGCCTGGGATTGCTCTGACCCAGGTGTAGCACCTTGCATTTGTCACGGTTAAACTTCATCAGGTTGGCATCTGCCCACCTCACAAGCGTGTCAAGGTCCCTCTGGATGCCATTCCTTCCCTCCAGCATATCAACTGAACCACACAGCTTGACGTTAATCGGCAAACTTGCTGAGGGCGTGGCTCAATCCCACACCATCCATGTCACCGACAAAGATGTTGACCAAGAAAATCACCTATCACAAGAAGTATCACCTATGCAAGAAACAGCACACTATGAAAACAGGGAATGATACGAACTACATTAACTTTTATTTCTTGACATCATGTCTCCTGCCTTTCTGTCATTTATTAGGTTTGCAGGGGCACTTGCCATGTTAAGTAGGAGAGTCAGGAATTTCAGCTATGAATGCTCTACAGCAATCCACATGTGCACTACTTGTGCAAAGCTCTGAAAAATGCTCTCTCTCTCAGTGGAGGTTTGTATAAATTGCTATTAATTGCCTTTAAACTCATTCTTCTGCTGGCATAGTTGCTGATAAGAGGAAAGCTCTGAAGAAATCCTATTCTCATTATTCTTTAAACTGTGATATCTCCATGAGCCCCAAGCCATACAGCCAACTTCTGCGGCAGGTATACAGTACAAACCACAGAACAGGAAATGCCACTTCTCAGAGCAGTTTATAAGCTAAGTAAGTCAGAGCAGGGTTTTTTTTTAATTCACATGGCACTGGGCAGATGGAAGTACCCACCAAGAGACAACCCTACTGCTTAGGATAGAAGGAAAAAATCCATATAATAACTTTGAGTAAAGAACAGTAGTTTTCACAGTTCCCTTTCATTTTTATAACATTTTATTAACTTGCATTCTGGAAACCTTTTCAGCTTCTCATATACTCAACTTTTTTGTATCTTTCTAATAATACAAGAAAAAAAGCTTCAGATAGCTTGGTGAGGGCATACAACAAGGCCAAAACACAGGAAGTAACTGATCTCTCAACTGAACAAGAAGTCTTTCCAGGTAACTAGCTGTCTGTACTGATTTAATCAACAAAGTTCATAGCTCAGAACTTAAAAAATCTGTAGGTATCTGCATTCTCTTAAAACTAGACTTACATTATGGGATTAAGTATTGTCAGCCTCACATGGGTGCTGGAAAGCATGCAGAATCTGTACAATACATAAACTAACTGGATATTCCATAGTTATTGAAATACGAGTTTGTTTCTGAACCTCTTCTCTTGCCACTCACATATAGCTTACAAGCACAATCTGATAACTTTTGTGATAATAGAATGAAGTGTTTCTGAAACATTTAAAGGCTTTTTTTTTACTCAGACTTCAATCAAGATTATAATCTTTGAGATGACATACAAAAGCATTATTAAAATGCAGATGTTCTGTAAGGTAATGCCCACTCTCAATGGAATAAATCTGTAGTTTTAAACATACATTTTCAAACCAAATGAGCTTACAGATGACATCCATTTTTGTTTCAACTGCAACAGCCCAAGGCACTTGCTAAAGAGTCTAAACACTTCAGCCTCTACACACCTCAGAATAAAGAAATCAAAGAAAATCCAGGTATGAGGTCAAAAGAAGGGCTTAGGTTTGAGATAGACCCTTGATGTTGAAATACAGACTTCTTTAAACAAAAAAGGAAGACTATGTTACACATACTATGGAGGTGACTGAAGATCTCACAACTTTGCAGCTACACCAGCTGTCTGGAAGCAATTTGAGCATCTGCCTGGTCCGTAAGAAACAGGTATCTTTGATAAGGAAGAAGGAGCTGGCTTGTCTGGGATGCAAGTGCTTGAGGATTCTTTAATGTGGGTAACTGTGACCTTTGATTTTGGTAAGCAAAACCATTCCAGAGGATATAGTGACTTCTTCAGTACTAAAATGAAATGTTTACTTTGCAATGACTGCTCAGAAGCAGAAGCTTCTTACATAAATTTACTAGTTATCTTCATGCCATTTGGATTAATTTCATTCCATATGAAATGGTCAATTTATGGTCAGGAAAGTACCATAATATTTATTTCATGAGATAGTATTTCAAATTTCCAATATTTTCAAAATACTTGTTTTCAAGGCATCTTCTCATGGAATAATGAGTCCAAACAACTGACAAGAGCCCATGAGATACACCCAGACTCCAGGCAGGAGCAGGGCCAGTAAGTCATGGTGTTTGAAAGACCTGCATGCATCTGCCACTCACCTCTGAAAGAGACATATGAAATTCTGTAAGAAATCTCTTAATCTTTTGCCCCTTTACAAGTAAATCCAGCATCTTTATTTCCAATGGGTTAACAGAACCAACTAGAAATACAATAGTCTTCACAGATGCAGTACTTTTCAAAACCAGCTCGACCTAGAAGGCATACTCAGGAGGATATAAAAGATATGGATACTCAGCAGGTATATAGGAAAAAGTAATTATTCACTCCCATGAAAGGTCAGCTGCAGTCCTGAGTTTGACCCTTCAATAAATGATGAAACCTAATTTATTTGTACTGGGTATTGCTGCTTCCTAATATAACCCAAAACTTCAGGGACATGCTGATATGCAAACACAGGATGGTCATTTAGCCAAGAAATAATTTCAAAATTTATCAAAGCAGAAAGTTATTATGATTCCACAATGGTGGCATGCATTTGTTTGACATTTACTGTGGCATACCAGAGACAGAGAAGTATCTGAATTTAGTTCCCATGATCTAACAGAGAAGCTATCTAGGCAACTTGGTGCTCTAGACCTATTCTCCCTTTTTCTTCACATAACCATTTTGTAAATAAAGCATTCATATTATACACAGTAAACAAATGCAGAGATTCATAGAAAGTCCTTAAAGGTTTTCAAGGTATATATTTCAGTTTCAACAGGTCTATTATTTCATGTATAAGAAAAATACCCACAAACACATTAAATACCCCTCTTTGGTTTTCTAACAAACATTGAATACAAACTTAATTAGTGAATAGTTGAACTATTCTTAGTCACATTTCTCATGGAAAAAAATACTGTTCTGAAAGCATAAGGTTTCAGTAGACCCATTTGTAACATTCAAGACCAAGAAATGGTAGAGTTGGCACAAAATGAAAAATTGATATATACCACTACAACTAAGCAAAAAAGAATTTAGTTTTTTGACAGACTGACTAAACACAAGAAAAGGCTACACCTACAAAGGAGCAGTATGATGAGGGATAATTGCCCTTATTCACTGGAAATGAAGATTAAAATTAACATTGTGGAAAACATTCCTGCTGATGGAAATACAATTTTTAAAGATGTTTAAAATTAGCTCTAGGAAAGCACTATAGTGTGCATACTGAAGAATGAGACTCTATACCACCTTGGGATCTAATTTTCAATTGTGTCTCACAGATTCTATATGCAAAAGATGCTACCTAATCTAGTAATCAGAATGTTATTCCATCAGAAGTACAAATTTAATAATGAAACTGTATTACAGCACAAACTCTGCTACATCTCAAAATCAGATTCTGTGTTATTTGGAGATATCATCAGTGAAACAAGACTGATTACCTAGCTCTTGATAGCTTCGGAAGATTAATTAGCCCAGCTCATCCATTCCTTTCCTATATGAACTCTGATTTAAAAAAAAAAATAAAAAATAAAGAAACTATCTGGGTGTTATTCAATGTTAGTTCCATACAATGTAGCTGTGGCTAACCAGAAGCCTTTCATTAAGCTAAATATGGAATTCTAACAGCAAGAATTTACTAGTCCTAGGCAATACCCACAAGGTTCTGAAGAAACAAGAACCCTGTATTGCCTAAACATTTTTAAACACTTCTTTTGACCCCCCTACGTACCTCTCCTATATAACTTAAACAATGCTGTAGCATTTTGTATCCCTCCTGAAAGAGAAGGAATATGAGCTCTAAGAGAACAAAGGGATGAAAAAAAATAACAAACTGAAGAAGCTAAACATTCCAGGACTTTCTTATCCTTAACGCCATCTTTCAGCTGATTTTGAATATAAGTCCAGGTTAAGAGCAGAATATCTTAAAATGAACCTGAAATTCTACGTGTCTGTCTTGCTCTTCCAGATGGCTCCAATTAAACCACTTCTGGATGTAAAAGATAAAGGGATGGTTGTTCTTCATTTCCAAAATGAAACTATAACTGCATAAAGTTTAAGAGGTGATAGTCTGTATCACACCTCTAATTTAAACATTTTTCAAGTGTTTCTATTACCAAAATGAAAATATTTTCAGAGGCTTTCATACAGCAGTGTGAAAAGAAAAACTAAAACCAGAAAATGATCTTTTGATTCAGAAGCTGGCATTTGAACAAACTGAGGCAAACTAACCTACAGAATTTGAAGACAAAGGTATACATATTGAACAGGACTGGCCCTAAAATTGAACCCTGAGGAACACTCCTGGTGACCTGTCACCACCCAGATGTAGCCCCATTCACTACAACACTTTGAGCTCTGCCCTTCATCTTGTTCTTCACCCAGTGCACCATGAACCCACTCATCCCACAGCTGGACAACTTGTCCAGAAGGATACTGTGAGGGACAGCCTCAAAAGCCTTACTAAAATCCAGAAAAACTACATCCTCCCTTCATCCAGTAGGCGTGTGACCTTATCATAGAATATCAAACTAGTTAAATAGGACTTTCCCTTTGTGAACCCATGTTGACTGAGCCTGATGATTTCTTCAAGTTCCTTTCAACAGCACCCGGTATAGTCTTCTCCATAATTTTTCCAGCAACTGCTCTTTTTGTAAATTGGAATAAAACTGGATACCTTCCAGTCAGCAGGGCCCTCCCCAGACTCCCAGGACCCTTTTGTAGATGATGGAAGGTGTTCTGCCACAGCATTCACCACCCCCTTCACTACTCTCCAGTTTAATTTATATTAACTCAGGGAGATATTACAATTCCAGGAAGATCAAAACCAAGATTAAATTTAAGGGAAAAATACAATATTTTAGTATAGCCAAAACCCATTAAAGGTGGTATGCATAGGCAGCCCACGTAAGAGGAGCCACAAGCAAAATGGAGGGTAGAATTCAGAAGAGTCTTGATAAATAAAAGTATTTTTGGAAAAGGACAAACAAATTTCCATTATACTTTAAGAACACCCCCCTACATAAATATGGGATTGGAAAAAATGCTCTGTTCTGCAGAAAAGGATTTGTGGGTTATAGTGAATCACATATAAAAAGTAAGACAATGCTACCGCTGCTAAAAGTACCATATAGTAATACATAAAAAGGGAATGTCACTTGCAGACAACTGGGTTATTGCTATTCTTCACTATGTGCTAGGAACTTCTCAGCTGAAATCCTGCCTAACTTTGGGCACGGAACTTCAAGAAATATCTGGAATACTTGGAGAAAACACAGGTTGACAACAATAATGAGACTAATCTCCTTCCTAGAAAACATGATGAATGAATAAAGTTTAGAGGGACTGAAGTTGTTTGGAAAGAAGAGAGTAAGAGAAAAGAGTACAAATGACAGACATGACTACAGCCTTCAAATACATAACAGATAACCATAAAGACTACCGGAAAGGTTTTCCCCATTTTCACATGAGGCTGAAGAAGGAAGACAGGATATTTTAACTAACAAGAGAAAAACTTCCCAATGATAAGCATCAGAAGAGACTGCAGAACATTTCCAGTGGGGAACGCAAGGCTTAAGGATAAGACAAACAGCTGTAAAACAATGTTTTATTAATAGTTGATCTGGGTCCGGATAGGGAAACAGAAAACTCCGCTCTTCCACTCCTTATTGAGTGAAAAGAGTTGAATAAACATTAACAGCTAACTCTAAAATGCAGAGATCATAACACTGTGCCAACACCATGGGCACACTGCTGCCATTTCTCCAGCTATGGCTTAGCACATTGCTGTAGCCAGTTTTGCAAAGCATTATCATATAGCTGGGGAACAGGAAATATGGTGGGACTGTGTACTACCAAAGCACTTTCTGGAGTGGCAATTCTGTCTTCTCCTTACCTACACAGTACTATGTATGTTCTGGTGCCATTTAATGACAACAATTGATGTCATTGCTTGAGCTAGCAATGGCCTGGGACTTTTCTGCCCCCTTCATTCACAACAGCCTTTGTACCTCCTTTAACTTCTCCTCCAGCACCCTGGGGATTCAGCATTCATAATGTCAGTATGACATTCATCTCTTCATTAGCTTCACCTGAAGCTGACTGACTATAGCCAAATCAGTAAATGAAAACGCGCCAGTTTATTCTGCAAACAAGTTCAGGCACTGAAATTCAACAGGAATTCTTCATATTGCTAAAGAGTTAAAACAACCTCGGAACAAATCTGGTTGGCCATCTTCTCTCCCAGACAACTCAGACACAGTTTGAGAGTTCTTGTGGGACAAATACTGCTCCCAACAGGCAATTTCACCCTACTCTCTGTGCCCAGGAGGAAAAGACAGTTTAATGGTAAGGATGTGGGTCATCTCATGTCCCCTGGTCTCAGTATCATAGAGCAGTGTGAGGCACATTTAAGGCACTACTACAGCCATACCCATCGCCCTGTGAGGCCCCAAGTAAAGAAATCGTTATTAATGGCAGCTAGAATAGAAGCTGTTGCACTCAGGAACTGTCAACAGACAGACAGAAATGGTTCGTTCTCTCCTGGACTCTTCAGAATTAAGTAATTGTTTTAATTAGTTACCACTGTAGACCCCAGTTCCCACCACAGCAGGAAGAAAAAGCCAGTGGCTGCAGTCTAGTAATGCTTGTTCCAAGTTTCCTTAGTATTTTGTTACTTTAAGTCAAATGCTTCAATTCACATAGGGTTTCTTGTGTTGAATTGTAGTACTACTGTTTACTCAAGTGGCAGCAGCGTACTCTGTGATAAATTAAATGGACATTTATCAAAGGTAAGTTGACAGATTTAAACGTTGAATGTAAGCACTGTAAGACAAGTACAAATAGTTTCTACCTGGAGATTACATATCCAAATCACTGGACAGGCATTTTAATTCCGCACAATAAAAAATGTTTGCTTCTGAATGACTGAAGAACATTTCTTAAGAGAAGAAGATACAAAATGTCACGCAACATATTTTTAAGTAGTGTTCACATACAAACAAAAATTGAAAATCTTTCTTCCCATGCAACACAGGCAAGAAAGAGACAAATAGCATTTAGAAACATAAATCTTGGGGACAAGACTTAAAGCTAAAATAAATGGACAACTTAAAGAGAGTTCCATCAGCAGAGGTATAATACATGGATAGAAGGGGTTTCATTATTATATCCCATTTTATTCTTAATACATTGAATTATGACCTAATAACATAAACATGTGGCCACCTCTGTTTCACATCAGGGAATGATGAGAAAGCCTAAAAGTTGAAGACATACAACAGTCAGTACTAAACCCAAACAAAATGTATCTCTGGTGGAAACAAAATAGTTATTACACTTATTTCTTAAACCCATGTAGTCTTCTTGCCCTACTTACTTGCATTCGTAAGACAACAAGCTGGGATACAGAAGCAAACTGCAAACGCACAGGAGCACAATGCTAACTGCCTTCTCATCAGTGCTTCACCCTTCAAACCACTGAAGCATTTGTACACTTGAAATGCTAATAAAAACTAAAAGTTTTTACTCACAGTTAAAACCAGGTTCAATAGTTTTTCCAGCTTCAAGACTGTTTATTGTAATCTGAAAGATGATGTGCAGCAGCAGAAATGATAGACTGGTGAAACACAGAGATTTTAATAATCGTCCTGTATGCCCTAAAAGACAAAATATACATACACAGTTAGTGAATTTCTAAACATTGCTGAAAGGTTTTCAGTATAAAACCAGTAAAAACATCCTTACTGAAGATATTTCTACAAGTTTGTTCCTACTCATGATTGTCCCTACATGATCACCATCATAGCAAAAAATATACTTAAATTATAGTGTCTTTGAGTACTCTTTAATCACAAACCCCAATGATTGTTATTACTGATATTTCCTTCTGTCACAGAAATGCAGGAAATAAACTCTCTAACCAGAAAGACAAGTCAGACTTCGACTTTTTGGATTAAAAAAAAAAAAAAGAAAAAAAATTCTCAAATCTCCAGATAGCCATTTTACACCAATAATAACATCGCAATCCTTACCACATTACCTAGTACAAAGACAAAATATGGAACCTTGAGAAAATAAAAACTTATTAATCAGATTACTCTTACCAAAACTAATTACATGGGAGGGGGGATAACAAAACAAAAGCCTCAGTTTGGCTCAGGAGTACTGACATACTTTCAAATGAATGCTTTGCTTTGTGCAAACTGCCCTCTTTCTCCTCCTTTAGAAGTTTTTGAAAACAATTTTCTGTACACACTGAAGCCAGATACACTAGGTCACGGTTCCTCCTATGATTCACTGCATATCTATAGCCAAAAGCCAGTAGAAAATGTTTGACGAAGACTTAGAAGATGCCTAATAAATCCTCTAAGAAGCACTCAGCTTAATCACAGGCAGCAGAACTTGCAAGGTATGAATAAAGTAAACCATTATTACTTCAGAAAATATGCATCTTCAAGACTAAGCTGTGCTGACAAATGAATACTGATAAAAGACAACATTAAATATCACCCTACCTGACCTATCTGCAGTAAAAAGGTCTATTTCCAAAGTATTAAATCTAGATATAATCTAGATTTTACACCACTTGCTTCATGCATTTGAGGGTAATTATAATTTTTTTATTCACAGATTAAAACCCAATACTGCTGGAATTCTTACCTAAGGTTACAAATAAAGCCATGGCTATGGAGGGCAGAACTAGAAGAGTATACCTCCGAAATGTTCACTCTACACACAGCCTGTTTTGTTCATACTTATTCTCACGTATCTGCTATGAGCATCTACCAGAAAGAAGATCACAGAATCATAGAATAGTTAGGGTTGGAAAGGACCTTAAGATCATCCAGTTCCAACCCCCCTGCCATGGGCACGGACACCTCACACTAAACCATGCCACCCAAGGCTCTGTCCAACCCGGCCTTGAACACCGCCAGCGATGGAGCATTCACAACTTCCCTGGGCAACCCATTCCAGTGCCTCACCACCCTCACAGTAAAGAATTTCTTCCTTATATCCAATCTAAACTTCCCCTGTTTAAGTTTGAACCCGTTACCCCTTGTCCTCTCACCACAGTCCCTCATGAAGAGTCCCTCCCCAGCATCTCTATAGGCCTCCTTCAGATATTGGAAGGCTGCTATGAGGTCTCCACGCAGCCTTCTCTTCTCCAGGCTGAACAGCCCAAACTTTAGTTCATATCCTGTATCTAGCCAGTAAATCATCTTTTTGCTTTATACTTGTTACAGTTCAAGCATGTCATTGATGGTCTGAATGGTAGTTTATAAAGAAAAGAATCAGATAAACGTGATTCAACAATTCTAGAAATAGTTTGACTATCTCACTTCATCACGCTCCAAACTTCTGTTGCACGATCACTATCTTGACTGCTAATTTTGATTATGAAATGCCAGTAATAAGCTTCTCTATTTTATTTTTAAATAAAGAGATTAAAGAATTCAAACAAAATGAAAAATGGAAAAAGGGAGCCTACATATGAATTTCTGTGATCTGAAAAGGAAGATGCATTCACTAGATACATGCTTTGTATGACCTATTCAGTAGTCTTTACTGGTAAGACACCAGAGTGTACCAGAAAGCAGACAGCCTGGACTGCGCAGCATTACAAAAAGACACAACAAAAACTACAAGATTTTAATTCGTTGGATCAAAGGTAATTTTTTGCTCCTCTTCTACAGAAGTTGGTCTGATGTCCTGGCTTAGGACAACAACTTCTAAGCACGACAAAAGCATAAAAAACAAAATATTTTCAAAATCATTAAAGAATGAATATATGACAAGGTACACGTTATTAAATCATATATTAAACATGATGTCATACATAATGCAACACAAGGTCTGCATTTTGCTAGCTTTGGCAAGTTCGAATTTTTGGTAGTTTGTTCCTGCATTACCTGATCCTCTGCTCATGGTATTATGAGAGCTGCATGTTCACAATATATTAAAAAATTACATATTTCAACACTGGAGACCAACAGCTTGACAACACAAACTCCACAGATATAACAGCTGTGTTGAAATGCACAGATTTCAAAGACAGTCTGGTGATTTCTGAAGTTCTGAGTCACAGACTCTCCCCAGTGCTTAGGAGTAAACAGTTCAATAGATATCAAGCATGGAATTTTTCATATAGAAGTGGATTTTGAAGACTTTTGATAGAATTGTTTCAGTCAGCCTCCAAAGGAGAAAAAAATGCAATACCATTAGCCAACACACATTCATTTCCCAAACTATTTCCACAGAAAGACATAAAACCATTAAAAAAACCTTAGGTCCACCTTTCAATATTTCAAATGCCATATGTCTCCAAAATATAGTCTCAATTTTAGACCTAATTTTTTAAAGCTTGAAAACAAACATATCTGAATTGCTGATTGAAAAAAACGTTTCTTCTGTGAAGCCTTAACTTTGGCAGTTGTAGAAAATGTTGAAAATATATTTCTTGAAATGCTGCTAGGAAAATTTTAAAGGGCTATTAACACCCATGATAATACATAGTTTCTCAGTGTACTGGTAAATATGGCAGGGGAAATACGCATCTGGAAGGCAGATAGACATGTTCAGTGCACGTCACAACATTTCTCAAGAACTGCTCGCTTCGTGGCCATCTGTGGGAGAAGACCACCATCAGACCTTACTGAGCAGAAGCCCTTTGCCTGCACCACATTCAGCTGTGCCAGCAGGAACTAGCCACAAATAGTACTTGGAGAAAAAGTAAGAAATACTAAGACCCTAATTTCAAAAGTTTTGGAGAGACATCAACGACTTGGGAGAAATGGGAGTGCTAAAAATCAGTGAATTACCGAATACATAATTTATGCAAAGGAAGAAGTGACAGATTTGGATAAGGAGTGAATTTCAATTTATAGTGAGGTTTGGATAAACCCATTTGACTGTATTTTTACTCAATTTTTTTCTTTTTATTGGAAACTTAGTTCTAAATTGCACAAAGAAAAAATTAACTGTATGTGTGCAGAACTAAGATGGTGAGTAGACAGCTGAAATTAAGCTCCTGACAAAAAACAGAGCTGCTTATGAGAGAGAGATTTTTGTCATCCTTCTTTTATTTTTCTTTACTCTAATGCAGTCACAGTTACAATCATTTTGCTAAAACATACGTTAACTGTTAAGTTACCCTAACATGAAAATCCTTGGGGACATGAACAGACACGGACTGTCCCACAGAGAAAGAAATACATATTGTTCAGGAAGCTGCAAAGACATCCCCTCAGCTGACACCAGAAATTGCAACACTGATTCCTTCACTCCTGTCTTAGATGTAGACTCATGTACGTCCATCAAGACTAAAGTAAGAAAAATCTTCTGGCAAAACACTGGCTCTGTAGCCTAAGTGATGGGTTCTGCTTTTACTCACACCAGCGCGGTGTCACAAGCTTCAGAAAACTGTGGCGGATGGAAACGGGAGAGCAGACTTGCCTCAGAACTGGCCTGAAAAACTACGAAAAGTAGGTTTGTTTTCAGGTGCAGTGTGACATAATGGCACCCAGTGGGACAAAAACACAGCATGTGGCTTTAGAAACTTACCCGTGTGTCTCAGAAACACACAGGGTGGTTTTGCCAGCCTCCATGTTCCTCCAAAAGGCTCCTGGGAAAGAGCTTACTCCCCTCCAATCAAACCTGCAGGAAGCCATACAATGGCTTCATGACCCTCTTTCTCTCCAGCCCAGCTGCAACACTAAACTGGACTCAAGAGGGGTAAAAGCTTTTTCACACATGGCAGAGGAATCCATTTCTTATTTTCCAAAGGTAATCCAGCCAAGATCTGGATTAGCGATGGCATGTCCCCACCAGCCACAGGCATGTAACGTCAGTGCAACCATTCAAATGCAATTGAGTAGGACTGCTGCCTTTAACAAACACGTGCACCTCTTGACTGCCTACATCATGACTGTATGCCAAGGTGGAGCCTGCGTCTCCAACAAAGACAAACAGTACACTCACGTTTAGACAGGCAGTCTTGTGACATTTTCTGCTACACCTTTCCCTGAAATAGCAGAGTATGACAGAATTCAATTTTTTTTCTGTACACCTGGAACTTCCCAAGAGCCTCTTCCAAAAGGGTGCGCTAAATAACCAATAACCAAACGGCCAGCTGTCATTAAGACCTGCTCTAAGAATCACATCTATTTGCTTTTGCAATATAATCTGACAACAAATAAGTGGTTGAGTCTCTAACAAAGTCAATAATACTACTAACAATTCCCTCTGATTTTCAATAAGGAGTACTAAGCATCTATATGCAGAAGGTGATAAATTCAAAGGATCAGTATTCATTCTGCATTCCATTATGATGTCAGGAAAACAGAGGAGGAAAAAAATTCATTCTGAAAAGTAATTTAAAACCATTTATTATAACAACAGTGTAATTCCTTCATCATGATCATACATACACTGCATGCTTTCACCTAAAGAGTAGATTTTAGAGTGCTTGGGTGACTTATTTGAAGTTGTTATTACTTTGCACTGGGATAGTATTTTTTTCAATGTAACCTCAGCATTGCATTGTCAGTGGGGTTTTGAATAATTCTAACATCTCCTTAGCCATACGCTGGACCCAAAACTTCTGCAACACATTCAACTCTACTTCAACAGCTTTGCTGAGGAATTTATTTACACAACATTTTTTATTCAGGTCACAGCAGATTAAATACCAAAGCACAAATCATTTTTCACATAATCTTTGATAGCATACAGTGAGTGATGAATATTAACATGCATTTATCTACTGAACTAGTGACACTTCAGCTAATAAAGATACTCTATTACAGCCAGTCAGGATTTATTTTTTAATAAACCTCTTCATCAGTAAGCAGCAAATACATAAATAAAGAGCTCTGGGGACAAGGCTTGGTTAACGTAAACTTCTGCAGCATCAACAGGGTCAGTCCAACAGAATTTGTTTTAGCTATCTTAAAATCCTAACTTCTTGATTTTCCACCAGGAAATCTAGCATCACCTCAGAGCCTAACTGAAAACCAAGGTCCCAAGAATTTCATCTTCCACCTATATGGTTCCAAATAGGAGTCTGTCAACATCATTGATACTGTGAATCAGGGCAGCTGCAGGCAAGAAGTTAAGACGAAGCTATGAAAAAGGGACAGAAGAAGGCAATCGTTTCTAAGGCCTACACTAAGAATAAAATTTTATAATGGTGTGCCTTGTACACTGCATACTTTGCAATGGCAAGCCATTGATCTACAAAGGAAAGTAATTGAATATCAGCTCCTATTCACTAAGTCTTATATGTACTTCTTAAGTACACTCAAAAAAGATAACGCTTAAACCTTCTCGAAGCTGCCAGGAATTATTTTAATGATTCAAAAAAGTGCTATCATTTTCTACCCAAGATAATGAAAATTACTTCCTCTTTTCTTGAACGTGCTGCTGTCCTTCCACTGCACAGTACACGTAGTTATTGGTACATCTATATTTAGCTTAATAGGAAATGCATTAATTTTTTCCCCAAAGGGTATCTTGTATTTCAACATCATTTTCTACCCAGAGGATCTGAGCTTACTAGAGCATTAAGGAGTGGGCAGGCACCACCACTGCAAAAATACAAAACCACTTGGTTCACTCCCTGGATTTCCAGCAGCAAGACAAAAATAGAGAGCAACTAACTTATGCCATGGTCTATTCTGTACCTGCCCATGCCCAAGCCTTAAAATGTGTATCCACAAGCAAAAGCTCAATTTTTCACGCTATTATTTTTAACTATGTTTAAAACTATGTGCTCAAGCAGACCCAAAGAAATCCAGAGCAGAGAAGTATAAGATTTCAGATTCAGAATTACCAGCAAGTTTTCAACTGTTTCACCAGTTTTGTCCATGCTTTTGTGAATATGTCCACTATCCCTGTATGTAGCCAAATGCCGCAATCTAGAATTGTGCCCCATGGAAAAAATTTCTAATTTATAAAAAAAGCCACAATTCTTTCAATTCAAGCAACTTTTTGTACTACAATGTATTCCTTTACATTTTAAACTATATTATGATAATTATCTTAATGATAAAACCACAGGAATTTGTAACAGTTTATCACAAAATAGGTAATTAACTAAACACTTTACTTTTTAAAGCAAAATAAGACACATTGTTCCAGGCTTTGTAGCTGAATGCAAAATATATGTTTCTTTATATTCTTTCATATACTTACGTATTTACTTACATTTCTATTTCAGTTTCTCTCCCTTTTTAAAATACTAGAGAGCTCTAAGAAGTAAAAAAGTCAGTTTTGCGACAGACACTTGCATTGCAGGAATGCCAACCAGACTTGGGTAAACAGCCAAAAATGCCACGTGTAATTAAAAAAAGAAAGAAGAAAAAAATGATTTAGAAATGAAAACATAAAAAGTGCTGCATAGAATAATAAATGCCTACTTACTCCAGCTTCTTGCAGGATTTCCTGTTTTTCCTGTAAGTTTTCGTGCCCAGAGTACTACTAGAACTGAGCTGTATCCTCTGCATCAATAGACAATACCATCGTTCAAGCTAGTCAATCTCTGACTTGCAAGTTTACACAGGCAATTTACCCATTTTGTTAACAAAATATTTTGCCAGACAAGACTCAGAACTTAACCACTCACTTTTTTTTTCCCCAGATGATACTCATAAGCTTTCAAAGCAAACAACAGCTACTTGATGTCTGCTTCTTAATTTGACTTAAGGTGACTTTACCCAGCTAAATACAGGAAACAAAGATCACCTCAGACACTAGTGCACATGAATACTGAGCAATTTTAAGCCAGAGCGGCTCTTTCACAAGAGGATTTGAAGCTTTTAATACAGAGTTCAAGTTACTTCCCTTGAGAAACCAGACTCTCCACGTTTGGTACTATCATAATACTTGTGTTGAATTCAAATTAATTTAGCCATTATTATCTGGTAGAAACAGTGCTTGCAATTTTCTTCATTCCTCTGTTGTAGTCATAAAGAGCAGACAACTACCCAGTACTAAGCTCTTTCAACAACTGAGAGTCCAAACAACTCCCAAGTAATGGGAGATTACAGCAGCTCATGCGCTACAGAGCACAAATCTGAACTTAATACGAGGTAAACAATTTTCTTCCTTAAATACCCACCCACATATGTTGATCAGCAGCAAAAAAATCTGATGCAAGGCAGAGTGAGAATGGAAGGCTAGAAGGCTATTTAAAGAAGATTAATACAACCCTACACCATGATGTTTTCACAAGGGAGTAAGTGTGCGTAAGTGTGTGCTGAGCTCACAGTGGACACTGTGCTAGGAGTTTATACCCTTGGAAAAAACTTTCCCAAGAAGCTCTATAGGCCGGTTCAGTTCAGGCAGAAGTCTTGCAAAGAGTTTAATGTCTTTCTGAAGAATTTGCACTCATTATCTCTTGCACAACATAATGCAGCTCATGACCCAGTTGAAGAGCCCCTGAGCTGAAATTCATTGATGTTTCAACTTCAACTTTGCATTTCAAAAATGCAAATGTCTGAGGTGCTAAGCCCTCCTGTCTACGTAGAGCTGAAGTAACCTAAGCAAGGGCATAGCTTCACTCAATTACGTGCATCCTGTGTTTTGAATAGTAGAAAAAGGTGGCCAACATTATAGTAAGTCAAGCCCATGTTAGTAAAGTGTCTTTCAGATAAGTGTATAGTTGAGTAATGAATGAACAGTGATGCCTTTCTTTCCTAGGATAGCTACTAATCATGGTCCAGGCATTTGGTGGCAGCAGTCCAAATACAGGCTAAAAGATAGAATCCATATTAGGTATCAAGACTTTGAAACTTTAAATTGCTTCTATGAATAAAATGAATGGTTGATACTATGAATACAGGTAGGGAAAGGTAAAGAGTTGTGGTTTAGTACTCAAATCTGGGAGGAAGAAATTTACTATTTTTTAATTTTCTGGATTTAACAAGTCCAAGACTAGAAGGGGAGAAATTTCTCCCTGAATTTATAGAATAAATTTTAAGCAGCTTAAAGAAGAAGTTCCATTTCTGATAAAATAAAAATTCATGAAAAGGAAACTAAAAAAGAATGAGATGGGGGGGGGGCATAAATAAAACAACAGCAGAATTGACTATCAATCTGGAATCTCTATCATCATACCTTCCACTCTTAAAATATTAGAAACTATGAACATAAAGGAAGCTAAGAATGTCAAGGCCAGGCGGGATGTGGTTCTTGGCAACCTGATCTAGTTAAAGATGTCCCTGCTTATTTCATTCAGGTTTGACTAGATGACCTTTGAAGGTCCCTTCCAGCTCAAACTATTTTATGATTCTACATTGGTACAAATCAAAAGTTCATACTCACCAGCAATGGATAGTGGCCATAAGCACATGTCTAGGGAAGCACACAAGAACATTATACTCCCTCCAAGCAACTAATCTTTTTCAGATCACTTGAACCAGATCTGCTTGGTAAATTTCTCCTCCATGACTTTTCCAGTCTCACTGTCAGCCACGTGAATTTTCAGCATACACAATATCCTGCAGCAGGAATTGCCACAGGTCAACTGCTCACTATATGAGCAGCATCCTTTTGCTTCTTCACAGTTCTCACATTATAAGAAGAGAACAACTGGTCACTATCCATCCTTTCCCATCATTCATGATTTTGTACGTCTCAGTCATACAGCCTTTCACTTGCATCTTTTCCCAGCTAGATCCCTAGCATACTTAGCCGTTCCTCAGGCACTGCTTGCATGTACTTTTGTTACCCCCATTGAACTTCTCTGAACTCTTTTCCAGTCCTACTGGGTTGTCCAACCCTTTAGGGGGTTGGACACCACAAAATACAGCCACAGTCCATCTGTAGACAGCGGTACAATGTTGTTCTGTTTCATTCTCTGTTTTATTCCCTTATGTTCATGTTTCTTTTTTTCAACATCTGCTGAGGCTCTGAACCAATGCTTCTGTGAATGCATGTATCGCAAGCCCTGGATTGCATTCCTATGGGACAACGTCAGCCCAGTGACCACTGTTTCATGCGTGATTATTTTTCTTTTAAACTTTACCTTTATATATAATTGTCCCACAAGAACACAAGTGGGGTAAAAGGAAACCAGCGCATTCACTAACTGAAGGGACTGTCTTTTTTTCCTCATATACACAGCTGACTGTCCAAAGGTTACCAGATGCATGCCCATTTAAACATATGATATTTATTTGGAAAATTCACCTACCTCCACCACAGGAAACACCCTTCAAAATCTTCTTGTCACATCAGACACTTTTAAAGACTGTAAGTTTTATCTGCTTGCTTCTGAAAAAATAAATTCTCTCAAAACACAATTTATGTATTCTAGTGCCTGGAACCTATAGTAAGGAAGACTGCATAACAATAAATCAGGTTTCTCCTAGACCAACTTATTCCATCCACATATCAAAAACTACCTGAAGGAAAGAACGTGCAGTCTTGAAAGATAAATACTTGAATTCCTCTCAGTAGCCCTGTGGGATTTTTACCAAGGTTCTTCAAAATAGCTGTATTTCACCATTAAAAATAACCGATTACCAAGTCTTCACTGCATGACATTGGCTCAGTGATACTCGCGTCCAACTAGATCTAATATATCTGGCATTTTGTCCCCTGGGGTAGACATAAAAGGATCAGTAGTTTCATTCTTTCACGTACAGCAAAAATTATGGGTATCCTGCAGCCAAATGTAGTAAAACTGCTACAACACTGAAGCCGAATTTGGCATCTATGCTCTGCACACATGTAGTCCAATTGTTGTCCAAGCAGTGTTTCAGGATCCAAGAGGCCTCTAGAGTGGTATATGAGACATCACTGTGATTCAGCTGGGATTTCTCACACATCTGCCTTTCTGGTAGAAGGATTTGGAATCATCCCCTGGACAACAGTAGGGCTGGTGGGACAACTCTGCAAGAAGCAGTAGGGACTGGAACACAGGGTTGCACTACTTACATCTCATCTTGTGGATGCCTGTTAGAAAAGGCTGCTGCTTGAGCACTTTTAAATGCTTTTCCCTATGGTAGGAGAAATAGTCACAGAACAAGAAAGTCCATATATACAGAGAGTAACAATATGGAAGTAGTATGTAAAATGAGGGACTGTAATCTATGTACTACCACAATTCACAGGGAATGGTTTTAGCATTCCGCAAAGCAAGGAAGTGCAACAGAACAGGTCACTGTTTTCACAGGCTGGATTTTTAAGTTTATTGCTGATGTTGCCTTTGCAGGAAAAAGAAACCAAAACAAACCCTAAACAACAAAGGGAATGTTGAGAGGCATAAAGTGTGGAGATCATGGAGAATATGACGGATGAAGACATTCTGTGCTCTTTACAAGTACTAACCATAGTGTCTCAGTTCTTTACCATGAAGTGGCTGTGAACCACAAGCCTCAACCAGGAGAAAGGAACAGAAAACCTGTTTCTACCATTGTCCAAGACTATGCAGGAAGATGAGCTAAGCATACCTTTAAAGACTACTTATGTGTTTTTAATGCCAAAGGAGGTTACACAACAGTTAAAGAGACTTCAACACTGTAAAATACAAGCTCATAGCTGCCAAGTACCCAAAAGAGCCCAGTGATCCTGCACCTAGTGCCTTTTGTGGAATGTTGAGGGTCTGAGCTTGGGTGCACCAAATATATCTACTATCAGAAATTCTAAAAAAAAAACAAAAAGAAAAAAAAAAAAAACAAAAACCCAACAACAACAAAACCTAAAGCAATCAAATAAGAATTAATTTATATCTGTCATACCTGGAGATTCAAGCATGCAAGACAAGAAGAAAACTTCTGTTTGGCTGTATGACCTCGGAATGCCCTTTAAGTCACTGACAGCATCGAAGTAGTGTAGTGCCTAATCTGCAGATAGCGTAATCACATTATCATGACTATTGTTAGGACTGTTCTGGAAAAACTCCATAAAAATTTGCCTGAAATATATCAATAAAAGTTTTTTATGACTAGCAGAGAATGAGTGCATTCCTAATATGAAAGAATCTGAAACATACAACATGCTCACTTGCGTATAGATTGGTTTTACTTTTGGATAACCTCAGAAATACTGCTATGAAATAAGTAACGAAGCTTGCTTTTGAAATTATTATGGAGACACGTCTGTATATCAGTTTAGCAGTATGTATGTATATACATACATGTTGTGTACACAACACACTGGAGTACACAACATACTGGCCACATAAATATACGCTAAGTAAACAATCCCTTCTCAGCTCACAGCACAGCTACTAGTCTCACTTCAATGCTGAGAGGCAACAGTATGCAAAATCTATTTTGTCATCTAGATTCAGCCTTACAAGAAAACACCTGTGCTTTAACAGTTCCAGCATAGCATATACTGGAAATTGGGAAAGATTTGCTTTGTACAGCATTATCTCTATACCAAAACCAGAACTAAATGCAAATGTCATCTGGCTATGTTTCACGTTAATATACATAACATAAAAACACTTTCAAATTTAGTCGTTCTAAAGTAATCTGCTGGTTTTCCATTTTCTCGTACATAATACTTTCCTACTTCTCTGCATGACTAAAGTAGAAGTACATAATTTACAAAGAAGCAATTCTGATTCCAACACGGTGCATTACTTAGTGTGTAATAGAGTGAAGTGTCAAAACAACTCATACTTCTGTGAATTTTGTGGGATTATTACAAATTAAAAAGTATTTAACCATTAAGTCCAACAATGAAGGGCAAAATGGGTATTGGATGTTATATTTGGGCATCCTAACTAAAACACTGAGTCCAGTGTTAAAAAAAAATATGTTCATATGCCTTACAAAGATATACTCCTGGTATAAAACACATCTGTATTCAGTACAAAGTCAGTAACCTAAACTATTTTCCAGTCAGACAAATTCTTACCTTTCTTAGTCTAAAACACACTAAAAATATTTAATATGAAGGGATGTTCACAAAGCCCACAAAAGTGGAAGTCTATTTCTGATTGCCAACATTTAATAATTCAGGCTGAAACTGAAGTTGCTAAAAGAACTTTTACAACACTTGGCAAGAGGGATGAAATGCCACTGTTCAGCTCAAGAAATCAAAAAAGACAATTATTTAGTTTGAACTTAACCAAAGCTTAGGTATTTTCTTTGCATTTTTTTTCAACACAGCAAAGTTGAGAATTTCCACTTTGGCAAATATCAACATTTTCTCACAAAAAAAAAAAAAAAAAACCAACAAAACCCAACCTGATTTGTTGTAGCACATATTTCTCCTTTAAAAGTACATCCAAATTAATGACAGCTCACTAGGAATTTTTCATAGAAAGTTATGGAATCACAGAAAGAGAAACAATGTTGGAGAAAAAACAGCAACAACACAGAGCATTAATAAGCATTCTCTGAAGTCCTAGTGACACTTTAAAGCAGTACTAAACTGGCTATTTTCATACAACTGTAGGGTTTGGGTAATAGATGACAGCAAGAGCTGCTACAAACATTTCAGGGCCATTTGCTGGGGATAACCTCTGGAACACATTCAGGGCTTTTTGCCACATGTAAGTGATGTAGCCTTGAAAACTCATGCTAATAAAACCATGTTTGTGGTTATACACCACCACAGCAACATTTGATCTCTCTGTACAATAGATAGCTCTCTCTGTAATGTATTTCTGAGCACACTTGTGTGTGCACAGTTACATTAGCATCACTTGCTCAGGTGATGAACAAGTTCATGCTGTTCCCCACCTAGAAGCTGGGGCAATAAGAACCAAATAGAACTTGGTCCCCATTGCAAAAAACACTGCACTGGGCACTCCAGCAGGGAGACACACAGCCCACACCTGCTGCCCACATTGGCTAGCAGTGGGGCCAGATGGACCAGACCAGCCTTGTCTGCCTTTGCATCCCACAAGGGATGCATGCACTCCCCTGAAAGCTGGGCTCTGCTCCGCTCTTGACAAAAGCTGAGTTTCCAGCAGCGCAACAGGGGTAATGTCACTCTGTGACCTTCTACTTGACACCCAACACAAATACTGGGAGCATGACAGCCTACCATGACGGTAGTTGAACAGCTATCAGGTTTTTGCTCTCCCTGGACACAGGGAGAAGCAGTATTCTCCTTTATTATTATACCACATTTCCTTGTGTATGTCAACTGTTCCTTAGCTACAGAGAACTGTATTCTTTCCAGACAAGTGTAATGAATCTTCAGAAAAGGAGTAAATTCCTTTTTTTATTTTAAAGCATTTTAAAGAAACTCCCACAAAGAACTAACATTTGCATTTACAGCCTTGTCTGCTTAGATGTGAAGGCATTTCTATGTAGCCACCTCATGGTAGCATATCCTAGCCATCTTGCAATGAAATTATTGCAAACATATCAGCAAGACATGATCCCACATATTTAAGCCATTACGGCAAACTTTGGCATGTGTCAAACTACATTAGTTATTTTAATTACAGCTGAGTCAACCTCCATTAAGTATGATTAACATTTGGCCTAGCTCTTCTTGGTCTTGAAGCTGAAGGAGCCTTATTTAAAAACTTCAAGATTAAACACCTATTTTGGAGGTTTACGTAATTACTACAACTCTGGCTCACCCTTCGTACTATCATTATCACTTGTTTCATTAAAATAAAAGAAGACTAGAACAAGAGAGAAATCAGTTTGACTAACATTTACATCTTAGCCCAAGTTAACAGCTAATTACTAAAATCCAGAGGATAATAGATTAAGAAACATGGTAGAAGTTTCCCAGTCGCAGTATTATGGAGACGACATTTTTAGACATTCCAATCTCTACAGAGACTTTTCCTGAGAATACTGACAAGAATTACAGATGTGTTGTTGCAAGATGTCACAGTGGTGATGTACCTCAATCAGCAATCCCCTACAAAACACTGTAAGCTCTGTGGGACCTTAAATAAAGCGTAAGGTGGAGACTGAAGAACTAAGAGACTTACACTGAAAATACCAGATTCGTTTAGTAGTATTTTTTTATGGGTGTTTCAGTGATCACGTTTAGTTGTCATGCTGTCAAACAATTCTAAGCTTTCTTCCACTGCTGCTGATAGCAAGACAGTGGTGTCTTACTGCAGTACCACAATCAGTATAGTAACTGATGTGCTACAGTAACTGATGTGTTACCATAACTGTAGGACATAATGAATTCAGAAGGGATCCCAAGGCTGATCACTTATGAAAGCACTAGAAAAAAACCCACATAAATGCTTAGCAAACACTCTAGCTGGTGCAAAAGTACTGCTATATGGAGTAACCTGACATGGTGCTGTTAAGTTACTAATGTTAACAGTTTAAAGACAATCGGTGCAGAAGCAGGCTGTGAAAAGATTCAAGGAATGCAGCAGCTCACTGTAGAAGTGCATTTCAGGTTCAAGGGTTGGAAAGACAAGGGGGAAAAACTGCACATATATGTATGCTTACCTCCTCCACCCTCCCAAATTCCGGCAGAATTAATGTAGAAGAAGGAATAACCAAACACCAGGTAAAGATTCTAAGGTATTTTATGATAGGTGAATTAAATACTAGAAACAAGGTTCTGAATAAAACCACAGTATTTAAAGAAAAAATAGAGGTAAAACCAGATCTGTGCCACGCAGAAGAAATGACACTGGCAAATTAAAAGGACCTTTTTATACCTGGAAATTACAGGCTACCAAATGCAGGAGAAGGGAAACACCATGGAATTTGAAATATGCTAGAAAGGCTTAAAAAACAGAACAGGTGCTGTCTGCCATCTAAAATTACTTTGAAGAGATGACAGACAATTAAGGGAAACTCTGAGCCATCACCCAGTGTTGTTTGCTTAACCATACAAAGACTGAGTTGTAACACACACTACCTTATTTTCTACAACTCAGACGAGTTTTCTGCTGCGAAATCTATGATTTTCTGAAAGAGAAAACCTCCCCACTCTGTAAAATCTGAATACTGTAAAGGAAACATAAGGCATTGGGTTAAGAAAGCAGCCAGCCAATCTATACTGAAGCACCTGAATATATTAACTTGAGACTAAATGGATGCAGGTCTTTCAAAACAGAATTGCAAGCTAAATATAAAGGGTGAACACTAGAGCCGGTGTGAGTCAACACTGCTTCACTGAAGTCAACTGAACTACACTGTTCAAAGAGGCTGAAGATCAATGCTCTATGCAACATAAACAAAAATCAGGCAAACATTTCCAATCTTCTACTGAAATTTCACATGTCAGTCAGATTGAATATCTCACCTCCAATTCAAGAGTATAAATGAAATGTACACCTTTCTGCCAGGTAACATGAAGGCAACTTTTGGCAGAAGGAAGCCTCTGCAAATATCCAACATGGGCTTAAAAATATTGTTGTTTTTCTACTGACAAAACTAATTTATCTTTAGCTACCAGATGAACTCAGAAAAGATGGATGAATTCTGCAACAGAGATGGAATGCCCTATTTTATATCTGTCTTATTGTCACCCTGTACTCTCCTTCACTCTGAATTCAGCTGGATTAAAAAAATCAAGGGGAAAAATCCCACAAAAAAAAAAAAAAACCACCAAAACCATTTCTAAGTGTTTGTTTGGTTTTGTTTGAAAAGAAGTGCTGCAGTCAGCCTGTGTTGAAACTCCAGGGCAATCAGGTAAGTGAGAAACTAACTAGGAAATTAGTTTTAAAAGCAAAATACCAGATTTCTAACTTCAACAATCTCCTTCCTTTCAGCGTCCTAACAGCCTTGCACTGAGCTCTAAAAGGAGGTTCATATTGGCACTGGTCAGAAGAACAGCAAAGCACCTGCTCCTTCTATGAACAGTCTGGAAACTGGGAATAGTCCCCATGATCTGTCACCAAAAAATCACCTGAGGGTCAGGTTTTGAATTGCACAGATCCAGTCTCAGCAAGATAAATAACGTCCTGGAGCACAAATGATTTGGCTTCCACCAAATCTACTAATTAAAAAAAATATTAAGTCTATAATTATCTTTCTTTACGGTCATACAGTAACTACATACACCATTAAACAAAATCTTTAATGTTCTGAAAACACAAGTAGCAGGACAGCTGGACTCTGATCCATGTTGTGATCCACGGCAGACAAGAGAGCACCCTGGAACTAGAGAGTCCCTCAACAGAGCAGCAGTAGAGAAGGGTATTCAAGTGTGTGCTGCTGGTAACAGCTGGCAGTTGCTCTCAATTAACCCCTACTTTCCAAAAGCACCTCTGAATATCTGTCCTATGCAACTAGCTGAATGTGAGGACAAACCCAAAGTGGGGACACATTTTTTTAAGTTCCTAGATTTAATTGTTCCCAGATATATAGCGACCCTCTTTCTTTTTCATTGGATGTGACTTTCTGTACAATTGTACATCCTTAGCTGCCTGTACGAGTTTACAAGCTTCCCTTTCACATTTCCTGTAATGTTCATCACTGTAAAATAACTACCAGATTCCTTCTTACTCATTGCCTCCCTTGTGAACCAGAACAGTTTTACTCCATTTCCATAACTGGAGACAAACTTAGGTTTGGTATTGCTGAGAGTCCCTTAGGTATGGCACACACCCCTGAGCAGGTCACTAACTTATAACAGGGTGTTGATCCTTCTGCTTCCTGTCTCCATCCCCTTCCACTCTCCATCCCTACAGTTTGAAAGGAAGCAGCTTGGAGATTTGAATGCACTTTTGTGTGTGTAGGCTCCCTGCCTAAGGATGCAGCATCAGTTTCAGCTCAGGTTTCAAGGCACTGTGGGTAACAGTACAGTTGGAAATGAACTGAGCTGATCTACTGGTAGGAGACTCAGAAAAACGCCAACCACTGTGGCAGAATTTAACACTGTGAAATCAAGGTGGGCTTTGGCTTTAACCTTCTTCCTAGGATGGGTGTTGCTGCTCAGTCAGCATTGAAACATAGGAGTTATTGGTCTTACAATGAACGCAGGAACACATCACTGAATTGTCTTCAGAAAAGACAATCGCCCTGCACACTTGCAGTGCTGGTTTGATTTTCTTCCGATTTTCCCAGAGGGGAAAAAAGTGTAGGAAGAGAGGGGAATAATGAGCCTAAACCTCTGCAAAAGTTTCAAAACTATCATGGACTTAGCTGAGGTATTGTTTGCAGAAAGACTGATGTAGCTGTTACAGGATGATGTGTCATCTGTCTGTCAGGTTCAAACTAGAATTGACTTCAGTCAGTTCAGTGTCTACCCCCATAACCACTCTTATGGCACCAACTGCCTCATAGAATTTACTGTGAGGACTGGCCTTTTTCAGATACTTTTCAGATACTACAGTTTCCTGTACTACTAAAACATGCAAGTATCTTAAAGCACTTAAAAGTAGATTAATCGGACAGAACTAGTTAATTTATGAATAATAATAATGGGTTTGGTTTCTGGATGAGAGACTCAATTTCATATTTGTCATCTGTTGGACATCATTTGTTTGAGTTGGCTATAATGTGTTAGAAGTGTGACTCATACTCCTGAGAGCCGGAATCTCCACAGAATTAAGTATCCTCATTCTCTCTCCATTTCTGCAAAAGAATTATTGCCTTGTAACTGCGTTTCTCACTGCCTTGTACTGCTTGGTAGTGTTCACCAGTACCTGACAAGGGGCACACGGACAGCAGCTCTTCCAGCAGTGTGGCATACTGAGCACCATTCAAGAAATGTATTGGCACAGTTCTGCTGCAGACAGTAAACAACTTATTTTTAAGTAAGTTATTTACTGTGCGTGGCTTGAACTTAAGACATCAGGATCATAATTAGAATTACTCAGTCTATCTGCGTGCTCTCCAACATGAGATAACAGACAGTGCTATGTTTAAGGTGAAATTTAACAGGAAGAATATTAGGGTTATTTAAGTACTTATTTTGGGAACCAGGTTGTGGGGTTTGGTTTTTTAAAGTATATTAACTTAGAGAAGAGAGGCAACATCCAAAAAAACATTCCCGGTTCACACACTTCCTGTAAATTTAAGCAAACATGGCAATTTTCAGGCTAGGCCACTTTTTTGACTCAATTGTATTTGGCTTAAAAGTCAAGTTTATGAGGAATCCTGGCAACACTTTAACTAAGAGAGACTATCTCCCATGTATAAGTAAGACTGTTTTAAATGTGAGTCATCTGAAAATCAACGTCCTTGAAACGGATAGATCATAGAATCATAGAATAGTTAGGGTTGGAAAGGATCTTAAGATCATCTAGTTCCAACCCCCTGCCATAGACAGGGACACCTCACACTAAACCATGCCATCCAAGGCTATGTCCCAACCCAGCCTTGAACACCACCAGCGATGGAGGATTTACAGCTTCCCTGGGCAACCCATCCCAGTGCCTCATCAATGAACTTAATGACATTTTAAGGAACCCAATCTGTATTTTAAAGTAGGATCAAGATATTTTAAAATTCCAGCTGTTACTGAAGCCTCACACGCAATGTAATTTTAGTGTACAGCACTGTACTGAACGCTGATGCTTGTTTTTAAATGACACCGCATCTAAAACCTTTCCTCAATTCTATTTTTATTTTGCATACATATGCCGTTGGCATGTGCAGTATGTGTGTACACAAGCAACTCTATAGTGCTTGGAGCAGAAGAACTTAAAAAGAGAGTTTGAAAGGAAATTATTGTGCTGGTATTACTTTAGATTTTCTCAAGAGCTTTCTTTTTCTTCTTTATTCTCAATTCGGTTTCAAATTTTCCAGCTTTAGGCAGAATACAAGCCTATGATAAAGTACCCCATGCATCTGCACTCAGATAAGGTTTTACCACCTCAGTTTTCATATTTGATAAGTTCTAACTCTAAGTATTATCTGAGTTCACTAAGGGCCAGATACTTAATTTTCTCCTTGGTCAGATCTGCCATTTAACCAGTACTGAGAGGGGCTGAATGTTTTCCATGACCTTCATGTCTTCTGGTCTCCTCACCCTCTACGACAGTTCAAAAGAATGGAATGAAATAATGAAACATGCCGAAAGAATTATATTAATACACAGCAAACTTTGTCTGCTGTGTATCCCTGCCACAAATGGAATAATGTGAAACACTGTATTTTTAAACAGTCTTTCCAAGCTATGTTCATTTACAATACTGATAACGTAAGGGCGAGAGGGGCTGCACAGAAGAGATGATGTGAGATAATTCCAGGAGAACTGGATGAAAAAGAGAAATCAAGACTTTGCCTCTTTAAACATGGGGCAAGACATGAATTTTGCCTTTTTCACAAGTACAAAGGGCTCAGGATGAGGCTACAGCAGAGCAATCAATGCAGCAGAGGTGAAGCATTCAGAAAAGAATTATATGAGAGAGAACCTCAAAATATGGTTTGGGCAGCAACTCACATCTAATGCAAAATCTGGTGAACCTCATGATATTCAGTGTCCCACAGATACCAGTCTTGCAGGCTATGGATTCCCAAACATCACTTTTCCACATGTTTGGAAGGCCTAGAGATGCTGCTGCAAGGACACTGTCAGCAGACACCTCCCACAGCCGTGGCCCGAATCTTCAGGAAAGATTTTCATCATCATAAAACAATTGACAGCATCCTCTTCTGGCACATCCTAAGCAACAGATGCAGCTTCACATGCGATCTATTCAGTCAGTGAATACCTATAATAGTGATAATCCTTAGGAAGAAAATGTTCCCTGATTATATGCAGTAAACCTCACTTGGAGTATTGCGTGCAGTTCTGGTGTCCTCAACATGAAAAGGACATGGAACTGTTGGAACAAGTCCAGAGGAGGGCCACGAGGATGATGAGGGGACTGGAGTACCTCCTGTATGAAGATAGGATGAGAAAGTTGGGGCTGTTCAGCCTGGACAAGAGAAGGCTGCGTGGAGACCTCAGAGCAGCCTTCCAGTATCTGAAGGGGGCCTATAGGGATGCTGGGGAGGGACTCTTCATTAGGGACTGTGGTGAGAGGACAAGGGGTAACGGGTTCAAACTTAAACAGGGGAAGTTTAGATTGGATATGAGGAAGAAATTCTTTACTGTAAGGGTGGTGAGGCACTGGAATGGGTTGCCCAGGGAAGTTGTGAATGCTCCATCGCTGGCGGTGTTCAAGGCCGGGTCGGACAGAGCCTTGGGTGGCATGGTTTAGTGTGAGGTGTCCGTGCCCATGGCAGGGGGTTTGGAACTTGATGATCTTAAGGTCCTTTCCAACCCTAACTATTCTATGATTCTATGTGTACCACCGTATACATTTTTGCAAAAGTCACATTGCTGTTACTATGCAATTTAGTTTCCTTGAGCAAGAGCTTATTGATCTATAGGACAAAATGTGCCTTCTCAAAACACTTAGTGGATAGGATATGCGTGTATGTGGAAAAATGCTTTTCCAAAACTCACATCTATTTTAGAATCCAGAAAGTGGTGGTACACATTCCAAGTCATCATGGAAGTTAAAAGAATTTTAATAATGGCATATTTCAGAATGAAAAATGCCATATGCATACATACATCCTAAACAGACAAGTGACACTGGGGGTGGGGGGTGGGGAACACATATTTGTCTTTACCTCACATGGTATACTACTTCCATCAGAGCATTCACAAGAGATTTTATCTAGCACCATAGTGAGTTTTATTGCTAGATCTCAATTATCATTATCTCTCACACATCTAGTTTTAATATTTAAGTGAGACCTAAGTGCCTAGAAGCAACTAGACAAAGACACAGCCTAAATCTGTTTTGCAGCTTCCAAATCTAATACCCTTCTCTGAAGATATGTCTTAATGAAAGTGTTTTGCTGGATAGAGGAGGAAGTGAGTAAAATTTTAAATTTTATTATTACTTTGTAAGGCTATAAGGGACTTTTAGATAATTTTAGTCATGTAAAGTTGCTTAATATTAAGCTATACAAATAATCACTGAAGCACTTTTCAAGTAGTCTGACGTGCACAGGAGAGTTTTAGTGGAAATGTGATTAAATACCTACAATTCACAAGTGAGTGTTTTCCCATAGCAAATCCTGAACCCGGCTTAACTCTGGATTTCCCTGCATCTACCATAATGTCATCTAGTTTCCAGAATTATCTTATTTATTTCTGCTATTTATTTCTGTTACTTAGTATACATTAGCATGAGCAAGTACGCATCTAGCCATCTGAATGTTCTCACAAGAGTAACACTAAGGCAAGTTTTCATGCAACCAAATGTTTTTCAATATTGTATTAAAACACCTTTCTGACTTCAAATCACATTCCAGTACCTGGCTCCTTCCCGTTTGCCCAAGAAAAAAAAAATCCCCAAAGGTCACTAACGAGTGCATGTCCTGCAATTGGCTGCCAAACCTCACCCAGGTTCTTCTTTCATAATCAGGACATTGTCTCCAACCACACATCGGTCATTTCTGCTTTGCAGATTTGGAAAAGGTTAAACCACCAAATAAAGAAGCTGAGGTTAAAAGTGGATTTCTCTGAACAGTCATATTTTTGTGCTGAAATGAAACTAAAGGCTCACAGTAGAAAACTTCAAGTTTAGAACACAATGGATCATCTTAATAGCGGATAAAGCATATTTGTATTGCCTTCATAGTGTTTCTCCTGTATATAAGCTCGGTCCATCAGGAGAAGCAAAGAAAGCAGCAAAACCTCAAAACAGCTTTTGTGCATAACGAACATATATCTCTTGTTGATTTAAGCACACAGTACCATAAATTACCCCATATAGTCTGCAAAGTGCATATGATGCTAATGAGCACAGTAGTAAAAAAAAAATTGACTCCATTTTAGAAACCTTTCTTTCCATTCATTGTTTTCCTTCAATACTCAGGTACATATGGCTATATGTAGTAAGAAGTGGCTTCCTTGGTGCCCACCTATGTTGATGTATTTGGCTCAGGGCTTAGGGTAATCATTAGGGACATTCAATTGTAAGGAAAGGGTTTTCAAAGTTCCCAAAGACAGCAAACAATTTCAAACTGCGTTGCACACCACTTGGTCTCAGATCCAGATGACTGCTGTTTCTGTGTATCAGTGGAGGCCAATCACAGTTTGGCTGACCTGCTACAGGAAAACGCCTAGCCAAAACCAATCCCATCCTTGCAAAATGGAGATTTTGCTGTTAGGAATGTATCATATTCTGAATTCTCTTGGTTATGTATCTGAATGCAGAGATAGCTTACTTATGAACAGTGAAGCCAAGTATTTTCCAGACAGTACAATAAAAGATCTTACTGCATAAGACCTTCTAATGCCATCAATAAAAGGAAACAGAACAACCTTGACCCCTAGTTTTTATGTGAGTGAAAAAGAAGAGATTATCGTCATCCTGTTATCCATGCTCTGCTCAAACTGCTTACTTGCTGTCCAGGTCAGATGTCGTATAACTACAGAGATGTTTAGGGAATGTAACAGTAAAAAAAAATGATGAAAAAGTTCACCAGTATATTAATGGTAGAAACATATTTCTGAATCAATAAAAATCTATTTTAGATAGTTGCAAGTGACCATGCCTTACACCACTGCCACAGAGGAATGAGAATTACCTGTCCATTGCTTGATATCAGTAATTTTACATTTCCTATGCATCTAATTAATCTTTATTTCAATGGTTAAGCAAAATTAAGCACTACCCCACTCTATCTCTCCCCTTACCACCAACCCGCACCCCCCCCCAAAAAATAAAGAAGGAAAAAAAGAAGGAAAAGAAGAAATGAGAAAGGGATATGGGACACAGTTTTAGGAATGACAAAACAGTATTTTAAAGTTTCACTGATGCTTCCAGCTATTTACCATCTGGCTCATTTTATTAATGTGAGGTTTCCACCAGGAACTACTTGTTTTCAGAAGATTATTACTGTATGAAAGTCAGAATCTGGCAAGTGGGAAAAAAAGAACACAAAAGCCAAAGACAGAAATATAACAATCAGTCTTTGGCCTGTCCTATATCCCAATCCATCTTTTACGATATTAGATATACTTTAAATGTGGATTTCAATACTTTTCCTTGACCTTGTAACCATTTTACAGTTAATGGCTTAAAACATAGACTGACATTATCAGGTTACAGTTCCTTTGCTGGTGCAACAGCCTTCCCAAAACTACTTCCAGTAATAACATTACTATTTGGCTTACCCTGATACAGCCCTTTAGCATAATTACTTCTTATCATCGAGTCAGTACAACACTTAAAATTAGCAGCTGATTTGCACATTTTACAGACAAATGAGATGAACTGAAATCTTGACTTTGGTAGAGCATACTCTTCCGACCACAGATGTGGAGGCAGGGGGTGGCCAGGGGACAGCACAAGGGAATGAAAACTTGTCCATGTTGGCCAATGAGTTTTAAGAAAACTTGAAACTGACAAGCCTACAAGCTTCCACTGCTTTCTCCCACCTTTAAATATAGGTTAGAATAAATTCTGTGCAGAATAATCACACATTTTTACGTTCTAAGCAGTCTCTTCTGAAGTTTTAACAGATTCCTAGGTGTATTTTCAGGGCCTGTTCATTTGAATAGCAAGTGAATATTCTGGCACTCTGAATACTTCCTCTCCACAAAGGGTTCACTGTCTTCCTCAGTGATGAGCAAACACGCATCAGAGATCTATCTGCCCAGAAAAGCTGGGGGGGGGGGATAAAATCAAAAGAGTTATAGCACCTAAAACTCTGCAGGGGCACAGTTAACTAATTTGAAAATATCTTGTTGTAGCTTAGCAGAAAACAGCTCCCAATCTGTTCAGAGCAATCCAAAATAAACCTCCCAGATACGAAATCAGAGTGTTCGCATGGGATTTATAGATTTAAATCACAAAACAAGATCTTTGTTTTGGAGTTGCTCTGAAGCCAAGCTACAGTTTGGGGGTTGAAGTAGGGATTCAAGTCAGTGACTTCATAGTTCAGAGTCTAAGGGGTTGGACTCATCTCTGGTGAGTTTTTTGTAAAACTAAATATCATAAACTAAACTATTAAAGTCAGTCAGGAAAAAGGTCTGTAAGTGAAAAAGGTCTGAAGTGTATGTAAGTGAAACCATCTTATTAATACAAATCCCAGTGGTGTATATGCTAGCTTACTCAGTATCTCAAACTTTTATAAAGACCTTACAAAGCATCCTGATGCTGAGCTAAACTTCGCCCAGCTGAAATGCAGCCATCCCCAAGCCAGACTACAACAGTTACCTTGCAAATCAAAATAACACTACACAGTGGTTCATGTCAGACAGAGAATGCCAGATCAACTGAACCTCACTGAGGAAACTCTACAGCCAACAGAGTAAATATAAACATGTCTAGAGTGCTCTATAAATGGTGAGTTTAAGAACATGCAAATATTCCATTAATTGATAAGTTGCCAGTAGGTAACATTAAAAAACAAGTGCTACGTATCAACAGACTGCTCAGACCTCTTGTTCTTGAGTCATGGTTTCCTCTTTTAGTTCTTCACAAAATCTTAGTTGTAAATATCAAACTTGAAATCTGGCCAATAAATTCAATTAAGGAAAAAAAGGCTAATAGCCACATTTACAAGGGAATTGCCCAAAGATTTTTAATAATGTTCAGGAACCTGGTGAAAATTTTTTATTCTAAAACATCTCCGTAGAATCACAGAATCATAAAATGGTTTGGGTTGAAAAGGACCTTAAGATGATGTAGTTCCGACCCCCCTGCCATGGGCAGGGACACGTCCCACAAGACCAGGTTGCTCAAGTCCCATCCATCCTGGCCTTGAACACTGCCAGATATGGGGCAGCAAAAACTGCTTGGGCAATCTGTTCCAGTGCATCCTTCCTAAGGTACTATTCAAGTACTGTGGAAGACAGCTGACAGACCCAAATTTTGCATTTAAAGCTAACCGGCCTCTAAATTCCTCTTTATTCTTTTCCTGCACACACACAGAATCCCTTCATATTTCAAAATTATTCTGGGATATCATTGTAAGATACATAGTGGCTGAAGCGCAGTATCTCTGACTTACCCACTGCTCAGCTTTTCTGCCCCTTTCATCTCCAGGTCCAGAGCACTGCTTCCAAGCAAAGACTGCTGTGAAAATAACTCTGCTCCTTCAGTAAAGGAACAGATACCCAAGACCTGTATCTCTTCTACATGGCAATTAAGTTTTCCTTTTAAAATTAGTTTAAACATTTATTGGTCTAAGATGCCAGTTTAATTAAACATTTTTTTGTTTCAACTCCAGGAGTTGAAATTCTGGGGCTCCAGAATGCCTATGCCAAAATCCACTCAGCCAAAGCACATTTTTTTTATTCATTGCCAGCTGAGTATATAGAATTTGGCTCTGAAAAATAGGCCAGGACCTGTAACACTGCACCACATGCGTACGAAACGCCTGAAGGTGCCAGCAATATGTATTGCACACAGTTTGACTTTACAAATTGCATATGTTCAAATCACCAGGTCAAGATTTGGAGTAAACTCCCCAAAATTAAGCCAGAAAGAGATTCCTTTCTGTTGTGGTTACTGTATGTTTCTATCCTAGCAACATTAGGGTGCTCTGAGCATTCCCACAATTGCGATCAGGGTTGATTCCTGTTCATACATACGTAAAGAGGTGCTCACCCTTACCAGTCCCCACACAAGGCTGAATGAGACACATTTTGTCAGTCTGCTTTTCAAGCTAAATTGCATCGTGCACCTCAGAGTCTTCTGTCAGAGGAACAGAAAGAGATCGTGCCCACAGTAACCTTGTTGCTAAGCAGCTATGGTATCAATAAAAAAAAAAAAAGGAAATTCCTTCATTCATTAGGATCTCTCTCCATGCCAATATTCACAAGTGATAAATGCAGATGTACGCAAGCAACTCAGTCAATTAAAACACATGATTCAAGGGAAAAAACAGTGAGCTTGTATTTTCTACCTAGAATCATAGAATCTTAGAATGGTTTGGGTTGGAAGGGACCCTATAGATCATCCGGTTCCAAACCCCCCTCCCCAATCCATCACGGGCAGAGACACCTTCCACTAGATCACCTCTGCCAATATGTAAATTCTGGAAAAAGGAAGGTAAGACAAAGGAGACCCTTTTGTGCATTTCTGAAAGTTCATCATGCCAAAGCATGAAAAAAAGGAACAGACAGATAATATGAAGAAAGATCATAATAGTGAGATTATTTATATATATAAAAAAACCAGCACCTCCCACCCCAACTCATCAATGACTGCCAAGTAGATTTAGACCTGGTCCAAATACCACAGCAGAGAGCTGTCCACCAAAAGAGCACTGGGCACCATTGTCTTGGTAATTATCTTAGGTATCATCTCTTTTCTTTAAACAAGACTCATGGGATTAATTACACAGAAGAATAATAAGAAAACTCAATTTAAGGTTTATAAATAGCACTTTCCAGTGCTGACACTCCCCACCTCTTTACAGTCATTTCACTCACCAGATTGAGTGTTCCCTGGAAATACATTTACGCTGTACAAACTAGTTATCCTTAACCTACTACTGACCTGCTGGCCCAGAGAAGCTAGACTCATGCTGCAGGACACTAGCAACAAACATCTATGCCAGGGTTGCATTTTCAACTCCATTCCCACATTAAGCACTTCATCCATTATCCCTTCAGGATGTTGTGACAAAGACAGAATGGAATCCCTTCTGTTACTTCTCCATTTATGCAATTATATTCACTGTACACTGTTCTGCAGAGACAGATTAAGACTCCTAACAGCCTTTCACCCTCTTACCCTTCATTAGATGCATCTATGGTGCAAGGCAGATACCATCCTTATTGCTCTCCATGATTTCTTTTGGAAAAAAAAACCCCACAGCATGTGAAGATGGGAGAAGAGGAAGAAGCTGTGATGGGCTTTAACAGATTTCCCAGGCTCGATGCCTGGGAGAAAGGCTGGTTACATCATGAAACCCATTTTCCTACAGTGCAGACATAACTAGTGTCCAGTTTGATTTAGGACAGAGTTCAGCTCTTCCAGATATTGATCCCCATCAAGCACACATGCTTACACTGCTGTTCTCATGAATTACATCAGCTTTCATTTCACCTGTGAGAGACAAAGTAAGCTTTCTTCCATCAAGCACATGGACAGGAACTAAAAATATATAGAAGAAATGTATACCATAGTCTACACATAATATAAAGCCTACATTGATCCATCTACGCAAAGCTCTGCTAGAGCAGTAGTGCTGCCTAAAACATTTCTGCCTGTGCCTGTTCTCTGTATAAAAGATTTCTTAGAGAAAACTTTTCATGAAAAGTGTCTGCTTTCTTCAGGACATTTTTCACTGGAAAGCCAAAATTGCATTGTTTTCACCCTGAATGCCAAATCCTCACTTCTTGGCAAAAAGTGTTTAAGCCTTGCTAAAAATTTTGGTAATAGAAACCTGACCAGTTTTCTATGCACAGCTTTTTATCACAAAAATGACAGGTTTTCTAAAAGGACTATTCTGATCAGAGTAATACTAGAAACACTCCACAAAAGAGACGCCTGCCTGCAAGCAAATAATTATTTAGCAGACATTGAAGTGATCAATAGATTTTTTTTTCACCACTTTTGTCAGTTCAGTGAAATTTGTTGTGACTTGCAAATGGTCTCCTAAATGCAGTACTTTATATGCTGCATTCAACAGATGTGGAAGCATTTGATGGACATCAAGCCTAACAATTTCTAAATAAGTGGCTAGAGAATCACCTTAGATGCTCTACTTTACTTGTTTTATCAAGGCTAATCTACTGCTGTATAGCGAAGGGTAGTGCTTGTGCACCAGGCCCTCATTTTTACTATGTAGTCCCTAATCCCAGAGCATTTTCCTGAGCTGCAACACCGGGCATATTGTCTGAGAAAAAACACATATCATAGAATAAAACTTTGGAACACCAAACTTTACCATTTAACAGATTTTTCCCCAGAGACAATATGGAGAAAAGATCTAGACCAGTACTAAGAGAGCTACATGTTAATTAACAGACCTTGACAAAGAACATAATTTTTCACATCCAGGTTTGCAAAATGCAATTATCTTTTCTTGTGGCTTAGACTCCAACCACATGTAGTCTCAGCCAATGGAAAAACCCCTAAACAACCCAACCACTCTCCCATAGTGCTAGTGTCTACAAGCTCTCCAGTTAACTGATTTTTTTCCTCATTGTTTGTTATTTTTTAAGAGGTGAACCAGAGGAAATAACCAAATAATTTTAGAGAGGCTGCCTGTTTGCACCCAGTTGACTTTACGCTCACCTTCTCTGATCCTTCTTTGGCTCCCTGACGTCAGGACCACATTCACAGACAGATGAAACCCAGACAGTGGTTAGTAGTGTGAGACCAGTCTCTAAACTTAGGCACCTAAATTAGCAGGTCTGATTGGCTGTATGAAATTATATTTCCCAATACCATTTATCAAATAGATAAGAATTAAAGGCTCACAGGTGAAGAAGCAGAACACACAACACAAATGCCTTCCCTGTAAGCACAATATAGGCCAAGACTAAAGGAAAATTCTAGCCCAGTACCCAAAATTCATTCCTTACTCAACATCAACACACCAGAAACAAAATGAAAATGGTTCCAGGATATTTAGGGTAGCAGAACACATTTTGGTTAACGAGGATAAATTTGGCTTACATCAAACAGTCAAGCGCCAAACAGCTGTAAAATACATGCTATGAATTTCACTAAAAATTGTTAACTTCCACTTAAATATTTTTATTTTATGTCACTATAAACAAATTCACCACTGAAGTAATTTCAGAGAACAAAACAACAATAAAACTACATAAGCCAGCAGCAAGAAAAGAATTCATTTGAAAAATAAGTTATCTCAATGTTCAGACAAAAGAGAGTCACTCTAAATCAATATACAAAGCAAGTGGATATTAAAATTAGATAATGAGTGGTAGAGTTCAAAATGCCCAGAAACATGATTATTAAGCTAGGAAGATGGAATGGATTCAGTGGTCTCTCATGAAGTCATGTACTATTCTTTTCCTCAAGGATTACTTTAATAGCCAAGGCTAATACCATTTCTCAGGGCTTTTTGGTATAAAAATCTACTCTGTCTAAGGGTTATTAGATTCCTAATGACATAAATAAAACCCTTAGGTGTAGTTTTAATTAAGAGATGTCAATTAGTAGGGCTCAGAAAACTCATGTCAAGAAACTGAGGATGTGAACAAATCACTGAGCACGTTATCAGCACACCAGTTTTGAATATCCCAACTGAAAACCACACTGCTTCAAATAACAGAAGCTATGATGATAAAGACAGAACCCAAACATCACAGTATGGAGACTCACAAAGTTTCCTTCCGTGACAAGTCAACAAAAGGAACTACCTCCATTTGCAGTGTTGTTAGCAGGCCCCTCTAATGCACAAGGAAAGGTGAATTTCTGATACATGAACAGATAACAGCCTATGCTTTCTTCTGCATTCTCTGACACTGTACAAAGATAGAATGAGTATGAGGAATAAGGGAGAAAACAGAGCAGGGAACTGCCCTAAGCACCAAGCTCCCTGCCGACAGATCTATGTGAATATGCACACATGAAACAGCTCTAACCACGACATCTAATTCTGGGGTATTAAAGAAATACATAAAATCACAACTTGGCACACAAATTGCATGGTTTCCAAGCCTTAAATGCCTATTTAAAAATCACCTGTTTCACTGAACTGGGGACTATGTCATTAAAGAAGATACACACAATAGTGATTTTATTCAGGAATAAGTAGAAACTTGAAGTCCTTACATCTGGTTTTAGAAAAGCTTTACCACACCACCTGCTACTGACTCATGGACGAAATAAATGTGGCATTAATGGTAGCTGCACACTGGCTAAGCCTGCTCCTTTTCCCAGGAACTAAAAGTTTCTGTACCCTTTCTGTGAGGCTGAAAAGAAATTATAGCAGCCTCTGTGTTTTCTTGATCTAGACCCAAGCCAGAGTAGACAGAATTCTTATGAAATGAAATGACACAGAAATATCACCAGCACTGAAAAATTCTACAAACAAAGTGAAAAAACCTAGGAGATGGTACTGTGTGATACAGGGTCAGAGCCTCTACAAATATAAATCAACAAAACTGTTTGAACCATAATGCCTTACCAAAAATCTCCTGTTTTGTTATCATAAAGTGCATTTTTTTGTGTTTCTATTTCAACTTGATATTTATGATATGCCTGATTTGCTACTAAATGAAGGCTATGGCAATACTTCTTCTGAACTTGAAAAAAACCCCACAAACATACTGAGCCTCTGAATGCTTCTTCAGAATCTTTTCAACATTTTTCTGACTGTTCTGCTGAGGTCAGGAAAAACAGCAAATAAAACAGATTTATAGGTTAAAAGCAAAATAATTAAAAACCTCTGAAGATCCAGAAGAAAGCTTTAAAATGTCTGGACTATTTGTTCTATGGAAACCATGAGACTTCTAAAGCAGTCAGTCTTCCCTATTTTCATACTTATAGGTTCTCCAAGTGATTATATTCAAACTGATACCAGCAAGCTAACCTTCATCACCATTATGTTACAATTTCTCATCAGGAAAATGCACATGAAATTACAGATAGTTTTGAAATATAGGACAGGGGAGACTTTATTGACTACTCAGTCGCAGGAAAATAGTTTAGAATGCACAAAGTATGAACATTTCCGATGCTTCCTAATCAATTACTTACAAACACAAGAGCATTTGGGTAAACTCTGAGGGTCATGTTTATGTTAGAGAATGTTGGCAGGTATATATCAGTATGTTCTTCTGTGAGACAAATTGTTACTATGCTACAGTTTTTGACAACATGGCTGCACTCAGAATCACAGAATCACAGAATAGTTAGGGTTGGAAAGGACCTTAAGATCATCTAGTTTCAACCCCCCTGCCACGGGCAGAGACAACAAATATGTGAGTCATAGAAGCCAACTCTAGTGTTTATATTACTTTATTTGTATCAACCCAACTGTCAAAATATGTATAATTTACTAAATCTAAACTCAGTCCCAAATTATACACCACAGAAGACAGAGACACCAAATACCCACTAATGAAATACTTTCATGGTGCTATTATAGCCTGAGGAAATTTTTACAATTAAAAAAAAAAAACCCAAACCAAAAAGAAGGTGTTCCCATAAAAATCTCTTCAAACCACATATTTTGCTTGTGGTAGTTAATAAATCAGAAGAGGAAGAAAGCTCTGTGACCCCACTGCCTTTCACCACAGACCACCACATCTCCATGGATGTTTCTGTTGTCCAATAACTGATTACTGCAGCACCAGAGCCATCAAAAAGCCATGGAAAAATTGCAGAAGCTGTGACCACTTAAAGGTAAGTGGCTTTCAGCAGGGAGCAACAAGAGAATACAAGATGTCCCAACACCATTTTCTTACCACCTTGCTACCCTTCCTCCACCACAGCCCTGCAGGCTGTGCCTCCACAGGCTGCAGCACAAACATCTGCCCAGACGACATACCGCGCAGACAGTAGACCACAGAGCAACGGATGTGACCTGTTCTTCCCTCCTGAGAAGCACTGCTCTTTCTGGACTGCAGCGCTTCAAAAAACGACCCAGACTTTGTAAGCCAAAGCGCTCTGCTGAAAACTTACTTGCCCAACCCCTTCACAAGAAATACTTTTGTACTGAATGCTGCTATGAAAGAAGCTCTGAGGGAATTTGCTGCTTTATTCAGCACTTCCTCTAAGTTTACCTTGCAAACAGAGGCAAATTGTTTCTTCATTTTCTAAGCAGAGAAGCCGTTAATATTAAAAACAAATCTGAATCTCCTACTGAGACTAGTTTTTCTTTTTCATTATTTTTAATGGGAGCATCCTGTGAACCAAGACAAACATGTGAGGCTTGGTCCATGACCAGCAAAAACACATATTCTAAATATCAGTGGACTGCAAGCAACCCTCTTTTGCTACTGGTCTGAAAGTATTTGCATAGGACTTCAGTTTGATCCCTATTATATTTTTTACCTAGAATAAAAGACTAAAACTGACCAGCACAAACCTCCCAATTAGAAGATCCTGTGTAAAGAAATGCAAAGCCACACAAGCCTCTGCGAGAGAAATTCAAACCACTTTTTATATTCTCTTCTTTTACATGTGGCTATATATTTGTAATCTTAAGCAGTAGAGCTTTTCAGAGTGGGATCACGTTAGGGAAAAGTCCATGTATCTTGAAGAATTTGGAAAGATAAAGAATGTGGATTATTATCAGGAATTTGTTTATGTGGGATGGGGGATCACAAACACATGTGAAGTTCTGCTACTAGGAGAACCTCAGACTTATCCCATCTTCCTTTTACATGAAGATTGATCGTTTGTTCAGCAAAGCATCCGCACAAAATGAAAAACTGTCTTAGTGGCTTCACTTCAGAAGGACTACCTGAAATCAGACTCCTTGATTTCCCAGCCATGTTAATTAGCTCATCTGCAGTCCCACTGCACAGTCAGGGCAAGGAAAATCCTTGTAAGAGAGCAAGCAGCATTCTCCACAGATCCCCAACAGGATCTTTACTGTTGGGAAGCTGATCATGTTTCCCTAAAGTAACAGAACTTCTTTAAACTTTATTTACACAGATACCATATGGAATAATATGCCTATTGTTTTTTATACTTATACAAGGGATATGGAAACTGAAGTTCCAGGAAAGTGCCTATGTACCTATCTATGTAATGATTATTTCTGGGTATATCAAGGCACTACTGGTGTACTGCAACCCTGCAGGTCTGCCAATAAAGATGTCTTGCGACTTTCCTAAGAGTGGGTCAGATGCAAACAACCTAAAAGCCCAAACACATATCATCTATAAACATCCATTTGTAATCATCTAAGAAACAAAAAGCATCCCTTCTAAGTGATGAATTTTATCTCATCAATTTCTAGTTAGTAAATTGTGGCAGAAAGTATGTTCTATGAGAACACATAGCACATCACACTTTTTTTGTAATAACTCTGTTATAAATAATAATGAACTATAATATAGTTTCTTCCAATCTAAAATATATATGAAAACCAAAACAAAAACATAGGGCTAAGTGCAAGTATATTTGTCATAGTGGTGGTGATGGGTGCACTGCACTCTCTAGAATGGTCTAATACATACAACATCTTCTGGATAAGAGCATGTGAAGCAGCCACAGCAAAAAAAACCACTATTAAGGCCTGCTTAAGATGAGGAGCTGGAGATCATATCGTAATGAGAACATTTCTACAAGAACAAAGTAACTGAGTGTAGTGAGCACTTAGGGGACCCGAAGCTAAAACAGTAGATTGAGAGATCCTCTGCTCTCCCAGCTTTGCAGTGTATGGTTTTTCCCCTGGCTCCCATGCAATGTGTGGCAAATGGCAACCCCTCTCTGCCTTGAAGAGTGTCCGTGCTGCAGACTGAGAGCATATCAGAAGGACACTTAAAATAAATCTCAGAGAGAAGCAGTAAAAGTTGCAGTGTCAGTGCAGCAGAGTGATCTACATGGGTCTTGCCTAGAGCCAGACTGGCTTCAGGAGCCAAGCTAATCTAAAGCTAATCTTAGCAAGAAGCTAAACTTAAGTGCAGCTCGCACAGTACTAATTCAATGCTCTGATGGCATAATACTCCAGCCTGCAGACTTAAAATTATAAAGGGCTATAGCTAAGATCTGAGAAAACTGAATGAGGGGGCATTTTCTGCTTGCCAGTATCTGCGTGCAACCAAAGTATTTTTGAAGATGCCAACATTTGCATCCGCAAAAAAGTATTAAAAAAAAAGTTAATATAGTCTGGCTTCCACTTAAAAGCAAATGCTTCCATTATGGCCTCAACTTCTCCTTACTGAAGGTTTTTCTGTTTATCACTTTCTCTCTGAGTATACTGAAGCGGACTGCTAGCTGTAAACAGAAAGCAAAAATCTAAACTAAATGCAAAGACTGTCACATAACTTTCTCATAGCCAATGTGAAAAACAGTACTTAGCACATCTATTCCAAACCAAAGCACTTTTATAGAAGACTTTGTTCTGTGTTATAAACTTGCATAATGGGAAGTGTTAAGTGGCATATGATCAGCTTTGTATTTACATAACTGTCATCACAACCCCTCATGTTTGTGAACTGGACTTGCTCTAGTAACAGCAATGGACCAACTCAGTCAGAACATCCTGGGCTTTATAACACTGCCTATAAACTTAGGATTCTCCAATTTTGTCATAACAAAATCATCTACACATTACTAATTTATGTATTGATCATATTTTTATGTTTACACATCATTATTTATAAATCTGCTACATTTAAAATTAAATCCTCAAATCCAGGTTATTTTTCTGTTTGCATTTTTTCATTTTTTTCTGAAGGTATTTCTTAAAATGTTCATTAGACCACTTTATGCTTTGAATTTTGTAAGGAAAGGTACTGCGGTGAAGAATAATGAAGCATAAGCAGATCACTAACCTTTTTGGGGGGAAGGAGGAAATAAACCTTTAATACCACCCCAGAAGTGCAGATTATCATTTTTCTGTGCTATTTCTTCACTTGTAAAAGTGTTTCATACCTTAACCTCTTCAGCCCAATTTCTCTGTTGAAAGGTACACACTTGACACATCAAGATCACCCCACTAGAGAGCTAATATTTGTATATTGCCCACATTATCAAGCCAGGCTATACTCAAACCTACTGGGTCATGCAGCACACAGATCTGCCCAGGATAAAAATCCATTTTCTTGGAGTTCCATTCACTATGCTGCCAGAATGGAGTGACCCCAAAGGAGCACCGCAGTTTATTTCCTGTCCTTCATCCTCATGGAGAGCAGGATGAAAAAGCAACTGCCCTGAAACCCTGTAACTACCCACAGCTCACAACAGCAGCTAGGAAGAAGAAGACACAACAGTGCCGCCTTGCAGAAAGCAAGGTCTGTATGAAGCTCCCGATCTTCCCCAAAAGCTACTGCTGAAGGAACAAGCTCTATCAAAACCAAACAAAGAACCTCCCTCCTCACAAGTAACAAACAAACCAAACCTCAACAGCAAAAAAAAAAAAGCTTTCTTCTCAAAAGCTGATTTTTCCCACTCACCCCAGCAGTTCAAGATGCATTAGGACCAGTCAGATGAAGCCAAAAGGGACAGCATGCCCCATTCAAACAAAACTGGTTTAGTGCTAGCAGTATCCAATGTAAACTGTGTGACTTCGCACAACAGTCTTCTACAAAATAAACTCAAGCCGCTTGCCAGCAATAACCTATATATTGATGTAGGTATTAACAGAAACATGGAGGCTTCAGCTGGGAGACAAACTGTCAACCAGCCACAAATTGGTTTTTATGATGTGACTCATAGTTTAGTAATTTCCCAGAATTTAATCACAGGGCACCCAGAAAGATCAATTAAAGAACAGGCTCAGAATTTGTTAGAGCCCTGTGTGACACAGGGGAAGGCAATGACCTCAACAGCTTTGCCACAGGGTTTTATGAATGAACAAAGAAAGGATTTAAAAGGTAAGTTAAACTAATCTTGTGTTTCCTTGCAGACCCATTCATTGTTTTTCCAAAGGAGTGAATTTTTAAAATGAAGTAAAAATTGAAGGATTGTGTGTTGAAGCTACTGTTTATTTTACAACTTCATTTACACATGCCCAGTACGTGTGTGACTTGAATTGCGCCATTATTTTTGGCCGTATCTTGTTTTATATCTCTCTCCATAAAAAGTGGGAAAAAAGTCAGAGTAGGCATAAACTCCTTTGGATTCTTGTACAAGCATCACATCACATTATCAGAAGGATAGTACAGAATCAGCCCCCAGTCATCCTTATTAAAATGGCCCTAACAACTTTTAACACAAAGTAACATAAAATGCTGCTTCGGCCACAAAATACTACGATTTCACCTTGTCTCTTCCTGGAATTTCAAGCGTTTTTATCCCCACAGCTTAACACAATAAAATCTGGAAGCATTATCCTCCTGCCTGCTTTCCATCAGGGATTTTTTTTCAAAAACTGAATGAAAAATCATAATAAAATGTTGAAAAACATTTCTCTCATTTCCAAAAAGGTTTTACACAAACTTACCTAATCTGATCGGGTTTACTCATTAATGTTGCTCTTCCACGCAAATTTATAAAACATAATCCAGACAAGTACTGCACAGCTGTGATGAAAACCTCATTCCCTTTCATTCCCTCATGCCTTTCTGGTTTTTGTTCTGCAAAAAGCCTTTTTTTATACTGAGAGCTCTCAGAAGTGGAGATTTATTTTTTTCTGTTGGCCAAGTTAAATGCAACAAGATTACAGTGACATAGTCTGAAAAAATGAGAATTTCTGAAGATCTTCTAAGCCTTGATGTGATTCAGATATTATTTTAATAAGAAAGCTACTAATATGTATCACTGTGGTTTTCCTTAAAGTAACAAACAGCACCAAGTCAAGTCATGCATGTTACATGCTAAAACAAGGGAAAAAAAACTGATAAAAGAAGCAGCTTTGTGGGCATAGATGCTCTCTAAAAAAAAAATCACAAGAACATTCAAGTTGATGTTTTGCACCTTAATAAAAGGGTTCCTTAATTTCTTCAAATGAAAATTTATCTATTGAATAGTCAGATATTCAGATTAACTGTCTTTGTACTTTTATGATGATGATAGTGATGAGGAAAGATGGAAAGCTAGGGTATGGAAGAGTAGACTAGGAGGAGACTACATATATATGAAGCTGTTGCTACTATTTCATGATTCACAAGCCACTTACATGATGCTGTCACATAACACAAGAAAGCCTTCAGCATCTTGAAATTCTCATACTTCCTTGGACAACTGCTCGGATGATACCAGGTATCAGGTAATGGAGCAGCTCCATTTGCAAGAATAATCAAATATTTAGGGAGAGGGATCTGGAGAATAGGAAGGATAGCAAAAAGGCACCGTTAGCCAAGTGCATTTCAGATGCAGCAGAATCAGATTCAGGCCTCTGCTCTGTAGAACAGGATGTTAACAAATTTGCTCTCAGGGGCAGGATGCTTTTTAGAGTTCCCCACTTCATCCGGAGGCAGAACAGAAACATTTAAGTAATGAGAAACTGCACACCTAGCTCTGCATCTGCACCAACAGCTTCACTTTCAAGAGTTCACAGCTCCCTTTAAAACACACAGAGACCAGAGTTTAAATGTTAATTATGGGGCATGTGAGTATTAATTGTCTTCCTCTTCTCTCCATAAGTAATGGGAATGCTTTTAAATGCCTTTTGTTTGGTTTCTTATGGGCTTACTTAGTTTCTTAATATATTACAGGGCACTTCCTGCACCTCTTACAGAAGCAAATTTCCCACTGCTAGTGGGAGTTTTCTCTAAGTAATGTCAGCAGATTTGGTCCCAAGGGAATGAACTGATCTTCAGCCTTAGCTACTCTGAAGATCTAGAAAAAAAGCAAACCAGATATCGTTTCTTGTTCAAGATTTGCTACTATATTGTATCCTTCTCAGCCACATCATCTAACACAAACAACTAGGAAACATTTTGCTGCAATAATCCTTTCAATTAAGGCTCCCATTACAGTGAAACAGCTGCTCACTACAATACATCTTTGTCATGGAACTATTTATTTCCCAGAAAACATTTCTTTAGTTGTTAAGACAGATGCAATAAACCAGAACCTCGGAAGTAGTAGAAACGAAAGCAGTGAGCAAAATCTGACCAACTAAACATCCTTGCACTGAAAAAGGTGTGCTTTCTATGAGGGCACAATTTATTCCTCTGTGTTAAAAAACGCCTACTCAGTTTAAAGTACATCTGGTGTCTCACTCTCAACATAATGCCAATGAGCTACAACTGAAATAGCAGCACATACACCATTAGAAAGAAGAAAGAAAACACTCCAAAGCCAGCTGTCCTCCTGCCGATCAGAGGTGCTCTTGTGGGCCTTGAAAAGTCTTTTGGAATGTCCACATGATAAATATTTGATGCACAACCTCTTGCTTAATGACAGAGTCAGGTGCTGCTCTTGGCACACAAAACAAATGAATCAGCACTCCAGTTCCACACATACGTGCTCACACCCGTCTCCAGCCCGGAGTAGCCTACTGAATGCTATTTATTTATTTTACTAACAAGTCCAGCTCAAATCAACTGTCACTGGAATATAAACAGTAGTGACAAAAAGCATTACCATGAATAATTTAACCCCATCTTAGTGATGCTTGCAAATGAGCAGTTTTCTTGCCATAAACTCAGTTCCCATGATTCCAACTCCAGGCAGCTTGCCTTCGTTTCAGACAATGGCAATAGCAGGAGGAGGGTACATTCCTCTTCCACCTACATGTTCCCAATAATATGAAAACCTTGCTTGTCAATTGTGCCTTCGACAGCCACCTGCAGCTATTGCTACAGAAACCAGGGAAATTAAGAGAAGCGCCCTCATGTCAGCAGCTGGATAGATGATAATGTGTCCCAGGGGGGCAAGACACTAAGAACCAAGACACTTCTTAAAGCTGGACTAAATGATCCTAAAGGTCTTTTCCAACCCAAACAACTCTATGACTCTATAAGACCACCACTATATACCTGTTTTCAAGCATGAGGCCCAAATCCAGGATTCACTCTATGCCCATAAACTCCTGAGAGTTCCTCAGGCTGAGTGGGTACCAGATCTACATAACCTACACAGATATCTGTCTAGATACAGGTGGAGGTGTCAGGGTCTGTACCACTGCAGTACTAAGTGATTTCTTAGAACAATCAGAAGTACAAGTAGGTAAACAATCAAGACTTTGCCATCTACTACTTCTTCACTCTCAAAAGCTTTGTAAAAAAGTAGTTCATAAATAGTATATGTGTCATGCCCTCATGGTTCATCCACTTAGCACCCAGAGATAATTTGAGGGTAGTTCTGTGCTAATGAAATAAACAAAGCAGTGGGAGAACAAACCACTGCACTAGGTAGGTGATCAAGAAATAAATATGCTCATTCACACATCTAATGAAGAGAAAGGAAGGTATGCCTTAGTACTCTTCTAGTGTAGATTTTCTTTGAGGATCACTATGACATGACAGCACAGTGTTAGTCTACAAAAAATTAACACCAATCTAGATCTCTACCTGAGGCTTTCAAAATTCCTGGAGACTCCGACTGTGGGTTCCAATCCAGTATAGACACAGGATCACCCACAGGAAGTCAAGCCCAGCTATGAAACCTGACAAAAGAAGTCTGGTGTCTACCAACTACGGTGCTCTAGAGCCAGTATCTTTTTCTGTCATAATACTCTCCTGTCAAAAGATGTACACTCATCCATGTGTGAGGAAGAAATACAAAATGCAAAAAAGGATTAAAAAGTCCAAGCTCAGCGCCCAGTTTGAGGAATGCAGCAGGCCCCTCTCTTACTGACCAGAACCTATTTGAAATAAAGTGAGGTAGGATGTGAAGGGAAAACATAGAAGAAAAATAAATTATGTATGTATTTTAAAGAAATGGTGTTTGTCTCAGTGGACAAATTTCTGGTATTACCAGAGAATAATTCATAGCAAAAAGCTGGTGCCAAGGCATTGCAACAAGACGTGATGCAAATGCCATCACCCGCCTTGCTGGCTAATACAACCCAGGGCTCAGTTCTAAATGCTTCTTCAGACATCGTCTAGTGTGGTAGATTCAGGACATGCCTTACTGTAGTGACTGCCTTCAAACAAAGTAACAGCAACAGCAGTGAAGCAAATGGAACAGCTGCACTGCCTTTAAAAAACTGAACAGTGCTTTTATTAGAATTCCTCTCACCTACAGGTCGGTCATAATAATAAAACATACATAACTGTTTACTGGCTTTTTCTCCTCTTCTGTTATGACAGCATAATAAAACATGGTTGTTTAACATACAGTGGTATGACAAATGAGAATAAGGAGGCCCAAAATGTGTTTTATATTCTTCCTACTTTTTTTTAAACCTAAACATAATTGTGTAAGACAACCTCTCCTCCAGCATAAATGAACTTAAAGAGTTCTTTTGACTCTTGAGCTCTTGAGAACATTACTGATGCCCACAGTAATGCTCCAAAGTCTCACAACATTGATCATCTTAACCAAACCATCAGAAAGTTTCAAGCTTGCAACTGTTAAATGGCCTCATGTAAAACAGGCCAATAACCCTCCCCAGACCACCAGCCAAACGGACAGGATATGTCCGCAAACCATCTGACTGTTACCATTTATACACAGGTTTGATGAAGGCATTGAGCAAATGATTTGGGTTTAGAGGTATCAGCTGGGTCACCAGTTCTAATTCCCAGCAACACAGGTGACCATTCAGGTTCACAGAAGGACCACATTCCACTTTAAAATGAGATGGGACTTTATGCTTACTCTGCTTATTAGAAACTGACACCTAAAAAAGTACCTATGGTCCACCATGTTTCCAGAATCTCTAGATTGTATGCCAGCATCCTCATTTAACCAAAAAAGGCTTTCTCTTCTTGATTATCCCCCTGATGCAAATCCAAAACAACTATTTCCCCTTGCAGACTGAAAAGTAGAAAAGTTATTTTAAGATATATGAGATGTGTTGCTTCTTTCTCACTCTTGTACATTAGCATCACTTTTTGCTTGAGTTGCCACACAGCTGGTTTCAGGACTTGGTCAGAATTCACCTATCCAAACATTATCTGGCATGTTTAGTGCAACCCAGTTTTAGAAAAGCCATTTTCATTTCATCTCTTTTTGCAGTTGCCTCAAGATATTTATTTTTACTTCTCTCCCAAAATTTGAAAAATACGAGTTCACACAAGTTCACAGGCGAGATCATTTCCCTCTTTGTTTTTTTTCAGTGTTTGAGCCAATATTTTCATTCTTTGATCTAGGGTATCACACTTGCCTTCAGGGAGAAGATTATTCACTCTTTAAAAATTAAACATTTAAACACCTTGGGTCTTACTTCTCCCTCATATACATTAGTTTTCCTTTTTCCAGCCTCCTTCCCAGCAGGCACTTTTGCCTTTGTTTCTGTATTTAACAGTACTGCCCTTATTCAAAACTGAAGCAGAGTCCTGTTTTAAGTTTAGTTCCTACTCAATCCCTATTATGAGCCATGCTTTTAAAATATATTTTATATTCATATGGCTAAGAATATTTTTATTCTGTTTCAGTTTCCTTTGCAGAGTTTAACTCAGCCTGACTTCTAGCAAATTCTATTTCATCCTAACACTTCTTGACCTCTAATCTTTACAGATTATTCCCCTTTTACTCATTTCTTGAGAGCTCTGCTTGTTCTTAATGTTGTTTGTCAGAGGGGTTAGTCATCAAGTTAGGTCTGGAGTTCACCACTAAAAGCCACCAGGGCTTAAGATGAGAGTGCTAGAAAAGCTGCTGCATTTTTAGCTAGAAAACATCATCACATTCAAATGCTTGAGTTCTTCAGTCACTATCTAGTTTCCTTAAACTTGTTTTGCACTTCAGGTTAAGAAAACCTTAGACTGTTTTTTGTTAACTTTGGACGATAGGAATAGCAATGACCAACTCTGACGTCCGTAGTTCCTCCAAACCTAATTTAAAAACAACACTGGATCTTCACAAGTTAATAATTGTTTGATAAGTTGTTTGCATTAGGGAAGGATTTGGCTGTATGGTTATTAGGACCATTCACCCTCTAATTTACAGTACACCATAACAATTCCACATTGATATTCTCCTCTAGTATTTTCTGAATCCAGCTAGATCTTATCAACCTCTCACCTTCTTCTTGCAATGCAATTTTGCCTTCTAAATGATTTTCCTGCAGGTGTAGGTTAAATAACATTCCTCCTACTCCCCTACAGTCATCTTACTGATTTACAGAGCTAAGAACAGAAAAGGTTACCACTGTAACTACTTCCAACTCCCTTTTATCTCTCTATCATACAGGCTTGGACAGTGCTCACTGAATTATAACATCCCAACAGAATCAGCACAATGAAGCTTTGCTACCCCAAGAGCTGGTCCATTCCTGCTACAGGGAAGGACTAGAGCAGGAGAAGGGGTATGGCTTGGATGGGAGCTCCTGCCTGCTACTATGCTGCACAGCTGAGCAGCAGTAGGGAAGCAAGTGCTGTTTCTTACACTACTATGCTCCTAGCAGCCAGCCTGGCTTTCTGAAGCACTGTCACAGCTAATGGGGACAGACAGAAGGGTGCTCAAGAAAACTGCCTCCTTTGTCAATGCCTAAAACCTGAGACTGCTTCCAACATACTGCCTGAAAAAATAAGTTATAATCTGTACAATCAACTATCAACTTCCATTATAAGCTTTTGCCACCAAGATTCTTCTGCATTCAGAGCTGTGATTCCAATATGCAGATCCTGGCCTGAGATGTTACACAAATAATGCACATAAAATTATGCCCATGAACAAAAAAAAGTATACATCCCTGCTCATTAAAACCAACAGAAAGAAAAAAAGGAGCAATTTAACTCAGAAATTCATGCTTCTGGACAAAGAGGAGAACAAATTCAAGTCTGGCTTTGCTAGCAATACCCAGCACCATCCTCTTTCCATCAAAATCTGTGGGTGGGCTGACTGCTCAGTATTAGGATTTCAGGACTACATGATGCACTAGTCAATCATATTTTACAGCATAATATGCTGCCATTTTTACAGGATTTTGTAATTTTTTTCACAATCTCATTATCCGATTCAATTTAAAAGCATGCCACAAGGCCTTTCTGAGTTTAAAATCCTTTCGCAACCACAGGAAACTTAGACTAGATCCTGAATTTCAGAAAGTGTACACGTTCAGGACAGCACTCTTGTCAGTGCTCAACTTTATAGCTGGGTCTAAAGCACAATTTCTGCACTTGTCTCGGTCTGGCAGAAATGTATTCCTATGCTTTAGTGGTGTTAGCTGGGAGGACTGCTAGCTTATAGCAGACTCCCTTATTTCACTGTATTGTTTCTAGACTAGACTCCCATTTCTGCACTATGACCTTCCCAATACAATAATAAAATTTCTACTGTTTTGTTGCCCATACTTCCTGGAAAGGAAGAAAATTGATTCGTTTTCAAGGAGCTTAACAAAGAACAACACAAAGATAGGCTACAAAAGAAACCTTCACAAGCTGTATAAAGTAAAATTGACATTATTTAGGTGTTGCATGTAGCAATGAACTGGGGAGCTGGGAGAAGAAGGAATGTTTTCAGAGCTACTGCCAAGAAAAAAAATTCTGAGAGGTCTTATCTGTGCCTCTCAATTACTTCTCCATTAAATAAATTTGCATTTACCTACACCTTGTGGTGAAAAGAGACCTTTGTTTTGGCTCTGGTTCCTCATTCACTGCTAGAGTTCAATTAAACAATATTAACTTAAAAATGACATAGTCTGAAGCTGACTATCATGAGGATAGAGCATTTGGGATAAACTTGAAACATTAAAATAACTAGGGAAATTACTTCTAGATCAATCTAAACATGTCATTGGGGGGAGGGAGTGTTCGGGAGATTTTTTTGTTTGTTTTGGAATGTTGGTTTTGGGGTTTTTTGTGTGTTTGGGTTTTTTTTTTTTTCCTAAAAGAAAATGTATTCAATATGTAAAGAGAAATATTGCTTTAAAGTAAATTAAACACCAAAATTCACGCAGCTATACATGTGCTCAATTTTACAATTAAGTTTTCTGAATCTCAACTTGTGATAGTATCAACCCCCTTTAAAATGGCTTTTTTTTTTCCATTTAATTTAGTATTTCTACCACCACTCCCCTCCCCCAAATCACACTAGTCTAATTACAAGTACCTTATTTCAAGTCTCCCTGAAGGATTCTTGCCCTCTGCTACCAAGGTACCAAGAGCACTACCGTTCTTTTCATTTGAATTTTTCCAAAGACCCACAATCATTGGCAACCACACAAAAAAGCCCTTATCAATTATTTAATTACAAGTTAAATAAATTTCTAGTTATCTTCTCTTCCTGGTTTCTGCATGTTGGCTTTGTTTTTTTTTTGCAGTGGTTCAATCAACATGCTTCTGAGTTTCTGCCACAAAACACTGCCAGCACTCACATAATAAATGATAATGAAAATTGGTGACACATCATCTAATCAACTCCTTAATGGGAGTCCCTGCATACAATTTCCTTTGTGGAAGCTAAAAAGAAACACAACTCAAGAACTGGTCTCTACCTTCTCAGAGTGGAATATCACCTTTGGGAACAGCATTCGAAGGCAGTGAGAAAAGCCCAGGTATTATATATCACATGCAACAATGTAAGACAATGTAATTGCTGTCAGCGAAATGTTTCTTTTGAGTTCACTTTCACTTAGTTGGAGAGGTTTTTAATTCATTTCATAAGAAAATGTTTTGATAAGAAATAGCGAAAAAGTGCATAGAATCATTAGCAGAAATGCTTGCTTGATAGTAAGATGCAAGATTTCTGAAGCTCATTAATATAAAGGTATTGCTTTATTTTCACTCATCCACTGCTAAAACTTCCATGAATAAGTACTTCAGGATTTGGCCCACCGATTATAAACAGCATGCTCCATTGTTCATTCCCAAGAGAATCTTTAATATGTTGGAAGTGAAGAAACCCAGCCGAGGTGCAGTATTTTGAGCCAAAGGAAGTTTATGTAGCAGCCTGGCATACCTCCATAGGAAAACACATGCCCAATCCAGTAGAAATCCCAGATTTAAATTGCTGGAAAGCATTTTACGAGTCATAAATAAATCTTCATACTAATGCTTTGGGCTTGTACAAGAAATTCAGTAGTTCCAAGACATCTTAAAGAGTTCTCCCACCCCTTTTAATCAGCATCTCTGTTGCTGGCCAGAGTACTTTCTATGGAGCACTTACGGATAATAGGTAATATATCATTTAAAAAAAAGAAGGACAAATAATCCTTGTGGTTACACAGGTGAAATTTGGATGAAACCCTTCTTAAAAGCACATGAATGTAGAGAAAATCTGAAGAGAAAAAGGTTGTGAAGTTGTACCACCCAAAACCATGAAGAGTCTTCATTGAAACATGTTTTATGTTTCAAACATGCTTTCAAACACATCTCTTCCCAGTGTAGCCAATTCATACTTTTTAATTTATAACAAGACTAAAACATGACAAGGTCAATGGCCTGTCAATGTCCATTCTGGCAGACATGACAGGAAGTGTCACGTGTGCCAGACATGATGGACAAGAACACAAGTGCAGCGTACAACTCATCAATACTATTAAAACTCCAATAAATAGGTACAGCTTTTATCCCTTGCAGGGGTGAACAGGGTTTCAATCACACAGCTCAAACGCACAAAATGGGTACATGTGTTTCACCTGCATTTTCAGATGATGAAACTAGGTGGGCTGTTATCCCTGTTTGGAGTAGTCCAACTACAATGCCCTCTCAACCCCCCTGATACGCTATAGTAGGTGACAATTGCTTTGAAATGGAAGTAAAAGCAGTTACAAACTCCAACTGCTTGAACTAAAAACATCTCCTTAGATTGAAGCACTAACAGACTTACTTATTTGAGCTTACCTACTGAAGCAGTAAGCTTAAGATGCACATTTGACTGAATTTCTGTACAAAGTAGGCAACAGGCATCATGCAAGCAAGTCTTCTCAAAAATCAAAGCCTATTTCCAACCTATGAATTAATTCTTTATGTATGCAATTTAAGAAAACCAGAATGCTTGAAAGCACCCAAAGTAGCTACATTATTTGTGTTTTCCATTGAATCTTAATAATGCTGCTGTGAAAATTACTAGAACTTACTAGAACTGGCTTAAAAGGAAAAGACCAAAAAAATTTAAGGATCTTTTCCACATTTTTTATACAGAGAAAGACAGGTAAGATTGCAAACATCACCATTCCTTAGCAGTAGACAGGAAAGACTACTCTAACATATCAGCCAGTGAAAACATTAGCATGTTACATTCTTTAAATATTTCATTCTTTGTGGATAGTCCTGTGTTACAGCTTGAAGCATGATGTTTGCCATCAGTAAGACATGGTTTTAACAGCACTAATGAAGGAAAGGAATTTTATTAAGCCTTTTTCTAAATATCTCAAAACCAGAGATTTGGTTTGTTTGGGGTTTAAGTTATTTTCAAGTGATTTCTGCATATACACTTTGGCAGCTGTTCATTTGCAAGCAACATTCAGAAAAATTTAAAAAGCTAAAATTGAAGCTCTTTAAGAGCAGAAAATGCAATAATATAGAAAGTACCATTTTTTTTAAATACAAACCACTCAACCATGAAGTTTTTCAGTGCAAAAATTGACAATTAAGATGTGTTACCCATGAAAAAGAAAAAAGATGGTTAACACAACAATATTCACTTAAGTCCTCACTTTGTTCAGAAGACTTAGTACCAGGCAATGCAGATGAGGTCTAAAATTATGCATTTAATTTAAGATTTTGGACTCACTGGAGGCTTGGATGGTTAACTCTGAGCACCAACATAAGGAGCTACTTCTCTTCTGAAAATACATAGGTTTATCCAAATCATAACTCAAATGTATTAGTCAAATGTCTAAAATCAGACATCTATAGTGTGAAACTCTAGAATACTAGTGTAGCCGAGTTTAAAAGGATTGCTAATAAAACAGATGTGTTATAGAACTGATTAGTACACATAGGAACACTGTTCACATAAGGAAATCAAAATAATGATTGTGTAAAACTTTTTGCCATATGCATTTGGATCAATACTCTCCTGAAACCTCTTCAGCTATATTTGGTGATCCAAATTTGTCACTGCAACACTTCTGCATCTTGCAGTTCTGTGCAGATTATTACAAATCACAAGTCCTTTCATATCTGCAAAACTCCACTATACCTTACCTTTACCACAATTTCAGCCATACCCAAAACAACGCTCAATTAACCTTTACTATGATTTGGATATTGTTGATCAGTTTATCAACCTATACATTTTTAAAACATCATTTTTATTGATGCAAGTGCTGTGCCAAGTTCATTTTTTTAATACAGAAGAGATACAAGCTTTTGTCATGCTTTAGCAGTGTGTTAATTCAGAAGCAATCTCATTCTTTTTACCATTAACATAAGCAGAGTCAACAAAATCTAATCCATATGTGAAATCAATTGATTTCTCCACCTACTTTTTTTCATCTACATGATGACTAGCTGCACAGTCTTACAAATCATAAATTATGGAATTAAATAAAGTTAACAAAACTAAATGCATATTTATGTCTGTTACAGGAAAAAAAAAGGAACATAAACAGTTATGTAGTACTGTTAAATGAGCCATTAGCTCAAGACAGGGCAAATCCATGTAGTCATGTTTTATTATTTCTGTAACAGCGTATACAAGCCTTTATTAAAGACAAGGACATCATTACAATAGACCTTAGACACACAGAAATAGATCCCTAATATAACAATCTCACAAAGAATTTAGAAACTAGGCTATTGCATAATTTATCTCCAGAGAACTAGGTAATTAATCAGTTGCTGATTTTTGAAATAATTCATATGGAAAATCACTGCCAAAATCATGTTTTACAACACATACAAAAAGGTATCAGCCTCAAAAGCAGATACCATCGGCAACCCCTGACAAATGGGTCCAATCAAGTTTAAACTACTCCTGAAGTCAAGAAATGTTACTTGCAATGATTTTTTTCCACAGTTGCTTCATGCAGACTAGCATATTTTGCTTTTCAATCAGCTCTGTAATCACTGATTTCAAGGATTATAAATAATAGAGCTGAACAAGAGAGTTAACCAAATACATTTTCAGCTGCACATAAATGCTCATGAATATATTTTCCCTTGTTCAGCCAGCTTCATGGACAATTAAGTAGTACTTCAGCAAACAACACGTTCAGCTAAATCTTAAATAACTCAGCGTTTCAGCTCTAACTGAATGAGATGTCTCCTATACTTCAGAAATGGTTGGCATTTTCATCTGGCCAGTTCTATCTTAACACAAATATACTGAACATATGCAGAGACAAGAGACTCTGCCTTATCTCCATGATTAAGGATTAATATTACTTTATCTGGGAGTTTAGTGGGAGGTGTCCCTGGCCATGGCAGGGAGGTTGAAACTAGATGATCTTAAGGTCCTTTCCAACCCTAACTATTCTATGATTCTAGGATCTTAATAATAACATTTTTTAAAGAAGATTTAAGTATTTAACAGAAAAAAAAGAAGAAAGATTACTAAGCTTTAAACACCATCTGCACTATTTCAGCTTCTTTTTTCCCCCATGTTTCTAACCTTTTATATTTATGTCAAAATTTGCCAAAATAAGCTTGGTGGGCAGAAGTTGAGTAAGTTCAGCAATTGCAAATTGCAAGGTGATAAACTGGGAAAACAGATGGAAGTACAGGATAGGAATGTTGGTCAGCAATTGTGACTGGGGAGTTGACTCATCCAGGGAGGAGACAAGGAAAGAAAAGCTTAGTGGAAGGAGATCAGAAAACTCAGAAGTATGAAAAGATTTAAGCAAGAGAAGCAAGATTTCAGGAAAAAGCAGACTAGAAGACTCAAAAATGTTATTTAAGTGACAGAAATGAAAGGAAAAAAAACCCAAGTAAAATACATAGTCATGCAGTGGATTTTGCTTTTTTGGTTGAGGTTTTTTTTAACAAAGTTTGATTTCTTTAACTTTCGACTCTTTGTTTTACTAGGGGTTTGGCTGGTTTTAGCTGAAATAGACCTCCCCTTTCTTATCAGTTCTCTGGACATGAAAAACATCCCTCAGCACTTTCTAGAAAGATATAGCTACATACATGCACACACAATTTAAAAAGGTAACAGGGTCAGTGGGCCAAAACGGTACACTCAGAAATATTGAATTTATATGAGAATTTATATAAAATTAGTTCTCATGAACACACACTATGAAATTCAGGAGTGTAATGCAATGACACACAACATCGGGAAACTATCCAAAATCTTAAGAAAGCACTTTCCTCTGAAGAAAGATTATTGTCATCAATGATGTAAACTAGATGATTTAGTGCCTATCAAATCATAACAAGAATTAGTTAAAAGCAAATAGACTTTTTAAGACTCTAAAAGAAGAGAATTAGGATGTGTCTCCATTGTCACTCTTGGCATCTAGAAAGCAGTTCTGCTTATCCTGTCAATCACTTTTCCTGGCACAGAAGAAGAAGCAACAGCAAAACACATAAAAACTACAATGTAATTGCATATTATGTGGGAAGCTGCCCCCAGATTTCCAAGGAATGCTTGCCTCTCAACTGCCACCTTCAGAACTTCTAAGAGAGACTAACTCACAGCTGGGCATTTACTAATATTCCATTCTCATACTGTCCTTGTAATTTTCCCCTGTAAAAATGACTGACAGCCTTACCTAAAGTGAGATTTCCTACCTTTTATGCTTACTTTATTTATTTTTCAACTCTGTTGTTGCTGGCTCCACTGGATGTCTACACAGTCAACATAAACTAAGCCCACCCGATTGGTATGGATCCCTGCCAAAACACAATGTGTTAGTTTCTTATATTGGCTGGAAGAAACAGGGTGAAAAATGGTGTGGGGAAGTACAAGAGCATGGAGAGACATGATAAAAGTGTAAGAATTAAGGTATGAAATCCAAATGCTAATCAGACCTTTTCCACTTCGGTACTGTAATACTTTGTGAAGATGGTTTCTTCACCAAGAGGTGAGAGACTTCATAGCTGACAGACCAGATCTCAAAAGCACCCTAATTCTTACCTTATGCTTTGCCTCATTTCATAGCTCTGTCAAGATACTTCAATTGCAACTCACAAAGACCCAAATTTAGTATAATCTAAATCTATCTCACTCTAAGCAATTTTTGGAAATCGACTTGGATCTGTTTATAACTCTCATCCTATTTATGAAAAACATTTAACAATAATACTACCCTGTGCAATCAGTTGCACCTCTTTTCCCTTTGCTTAGGTATCAAGACTGTGTAGCACCATGGGGATCTCTGTCAAGTGACACTACTACTACTATAATCACACCAAATCACACCAAATAATTACGAAGTAAAACAAAAAAAAAATGTAAACCAGATTAACTCAATGCAGATTCTCTTTTAAATGAACCTAGCCTGTGAAATGCTCTATGGCAGGGTATAATTTTGGGAAGTCCTTCAAAGACATCTAAAAATGATTGGCATCTATTCTACCTACAATAAAAGCAAGACTGAGTTGTTATAATTAGGATAGGTCAGGGTACACTTTCCATAGCATATATGTTAACTCTCCCTTGCTTCCCACTGCTAGAAGCTGGAAGAGAAAGTTCTCCTCCTCATACAGCTTCCGCTATAAAAAGGCTGTGTAAAGATCTGTATCCACAGCCACATGCACAGATGAAATAAAAAGGTTTTCTTTAGTTGTGTGTCTTTCCCTCCTCGAACTAATGGTTAATGAAAAACATCACTAAAAACTGCTACAATAGAAGTTGTACTTTCACTTGTAAAAACTGATTAGCACAGACACCATATGCCATGCAGTAACAAATGGTTCATCAACAATTCTGAAACATCTGCTTCCTCTCTTCCTCTTCTCAGTAAAAAGAAAAAAGAATGACAGCTGAAGGGTCACTCTCAATGAGAACCTGAGACTCTCCAAGAACTCTTTTCTGAGAATTCAAAATAAAGTTTCATACAGTTCTTTTCTCAGGGCAAGTGGACCATTGGCTATAACTACAGCCAGGACACAGAAACAGATGTTTAGGTGACTGTCCTGGGTTCAGCAGTAGCAGTCATTTCTCTCCTCCTTAGTAGCTGGTGCAGTGCTGTGGTTTTGACTTTCAGTTTGGGAACAGCGCTGATAACACTGATGTTTTCAGTTGCTGCTCAGTAATATTTACTCTGACCAAGGACTTTCGGAGCCTCATGCTCTGCCAGGGAGGAGGGGAAGCCAGGAGGAAGCAGAGACAGAACACCTGACCCAAAATAGCCAAAGAGGTATTCCATAACAGCACGTCATGCCCACTATATAAACTGCGGGCAGTTGCCCGGAAGGTTTAGATCATTGCTGGGTCGGGCTGGGTATCGGTTGGTGGGTGGTGACTGGTTGTATTCACTTCCTTTGTTATTTCTCTTATCACTATTATCATTGGTGGTAGCAGCAGTGGTTTGTGTTATACCTTATTACCGGACTGTTCTTATGTCAACCCATGGGAGTTACATTCTTTCGATTCTCCTTCCCATCCCTCCGGGAGCGGGGGAGGAAGGGGGGAGGGGGGGAGTGAGTGAGCAAGCTACATGGCTGACTGGATTTAAACCACGGCAGTGACCTGCCTATAAACCATTGAAAATATGTAATTATTCAGCTAAGGCACTGAAAGCTACATGTTCGGTGTCAACCTGTTCAATGAGTCAACTAGTGCTGTTCAATCAAATCACAGCGAGTTTTTCAGGGAAGAAAGAGTATCAGTTTCTATTAACCAGTGTTTAGAAGATGGACATGGGGTTGAAGAAGAACCTGGAATATCTACAAGCTCTTCTAAGGAAATAGGAAAATATGTAAATTGAGGGATAAAGTCAAACTGCTAAGAAACTACTCTGGCAGAACAAATTCAGTATCAAGGTTTTCCAGGATACCACAAAAAGTGCCAGGATCTTTGGGTAAGTACTTTATAGAGACCCTGTAAACTCAGATGTCACTATACTCAAGAGTCTAGATTTTCCAGTTCTTTTCTTTAGCGAACCATTAAAAGTAGTTGATTAAAATGGTCTGAATTGCCATCAGCCATGACAATAGATTTGTGAATTGAAGAATTTGTCAGTACAACATAAGGCAGTATAACTTCAGCACCTCTTATATGGCTCCATTTTTTAGTGGTGTCATGGAACCAGCTTACATAATACTCTTCACATTATTTCTATCAGAAAACTGTGAGACATGAGTCCATCTGATGTTAGCATTGTGTAATATTTTTTATACTGCTCTGAAAAAGAATAAGGTAAGCAGGAACAAGAACAATTCAAGCAGCATTAGTACTCTGAAATGCAGTCATCATCAATCCCACCCAACAGGCCACTAGGTGACAAAGCACACCAGTAGATAATAACCTATGATTGCATCCTCATTGTAAATTTCACCAACAGATCACAAACCCTTAAGTTCTGATATTGTTATACAGCCATTTCTGTTGACTTTCAAGAAGCCACTCATTTACACGGATGACAGAAAGAATATAATGCTTCTGAAATGGTTTATCTTTAAAGGTCTGCATAATTGCTTATATATTTTAAATTGTAAAAAGTCTGATTAGTCTGTGATGCACAGATGCCTGAATGACTTATGTAGATAGTTATTTGTTGTCTCTACCAATTAACCTTTTTAGTTATTTTTACTAAGGCAGTTGCATAAAGTCAGGATGTCAGTGATGTTTAAATAAGTGCCTAAAATATAGCTGGATGAAAAATCTGAAACCAAATTTAACTCTAAAAAGTAAACTACAAATCCAGACCTGCGGCACAGTCTATGATAGGATGGCTTTGGAGGAGTCTCGAAAGCTCATTTTCCACACAGACCACCTCAGTGTTACAGGTGAAATAATACCATAAAAAGGATCCCCCAGTACCACTATCAGACTGCTGCACCTGTGGCAATAATGGCAGCAGAGCTGGAAGTCCTTCAGCACCAAAGCCAGCATACAGTGGAACTACAGTGTCAGGGAATTTGCAGTATGTATTACAAGTTAGCTCATTCAATAAGAGGAAGAGTTAGGACTTCACCTTCTACCACACAAATGTTTTTGCAAGTATTGCGTCCACCACAAATTCAGAAGAATGAAACAATGAACATCTTACCTTGCATCGTTATTTTTGTGGGTTCTGGAAACAGAGGAATGAGCAGGAGGTAGATGAGGTAGACAAAGGAGAGACCATTGTAACGGAAAGCACAGGCTGTGATGAAAAAAAGAAAAAGAACATACAGCTCAATCAGCCTGGAATAGTCATTCAATAGCATAAGCCATTTCCCATCTGAGTTCAATACTTACCTTGTTTAACTTTTCACCACTTATCTAAACTGTTTCTACACAAGTATTCAAGTTTATGCTTAAATAAAATTAATTACACTTCTGAAGCATTTTCACAATAATATGTATTTTAAGTTTAGCAAGAGATGAATCCAAGATACAGACCTTGTCCTGAAAGGTAACTAGTGTTACCTAAACTTTTTACTTTCCTCATATATAAATTCATTAAACCATTCCCCCCACAAATTTAAAGGGATGCACAAATCAATACTTATGTGCTTTCTTTAAGCTACATACAAGTTTATTACATTAAAATTAAGAGTTATCAGTAAATAATGAGGAAAATGATAAAGCATATTCAGATTCCAAGTTACAGCATGCCTAAAATTACCAATTATCTTTAAAATAGCAATGTCTTTAAATTATTAGAGGTCTTTGAATTTTACTATAACCCATTTATTTGCCTTTATGAAGTTCTAGTAAAACGACTGTGAACTACAAATGAAAAAGGGCTGTTCCCATGAGATAAGTAAACTGCAGAGGAATCAGATTAACTCCTACATTTATTAACTCATGGAACATAACTAGTAACAATTAAGTCTTCGCAGCTATATCCAAAACAACTCGGTTTTAGAGGACAGATACAGCCTTAGTCCTGCCAGAAACGTGTATTCCAAAAAAAAAAAAAAACAAAACCAAGTTTCTCCAGTCAACATTTCATGAAATTTCATGGAGAGTACACTGGATACGAGGTAACGAGCATTAATTATTCCTCATCCTTGCCACACCTGTCCATTTTAGTTATAAATGCAAAACAGGTAAGTCTCTCTATTAACAAAGAAATTGGTATAATAGCTGTAATTTTTGTTTCCCAAACTAACTGATGTTTTGAACAACCAACTTGATTTGTCCCTGCCCATGGCAGGGGGGTTGGAACTAGATGATCTTAAGGTCCTTTCCAACCCTAACTATTCTATGATTCTATTACTTCCTTAATAGCCCTGATAGACAGACTATGGATTTATGCTCCATGTCCTGCAGCACAGCCAAGAAATATATGGACTTTATGGGTAAGTCAGGCAAGAAGGAAGGACAAAAAACATCTATGCTCCACTTCCACACTCATATGATCCTGACACCAGCCCTCAAAAAAATCTGTTAAGCACTATGAAATCTATCAAAGCTTGACACAGGGTTTTTCAGAGTAAAATCCAAAATGCTTAAGAGCATTTTGTCTTTAAGAATGTAAACTTTACGTATGTTTTTCTAAATTTATGTAGACTTTAAGAATGTCTCTCATTTGTCTTTAAGAATGTAAACTCAGGTTGCTCCTGTTACATATGACTTAAGCTGCCTTTATAGCCACAGCCTTTAAAGAGTACCCAAAGATTTACATCTATATTTGTAACTAAGCAAAACTGCAGTATAAAGTAAATAGGACCTATTCCACTGGGAATCCTGTAAGCAATTATCAGAGCATTAAAGTGAATGTACTTGAGACTAGGGAGTCAGCCCCACTATTATGTACTTACTCTCAGGGTGCTCTAGAGAGGAGCACAGCATGTGGCCTTCTTGGAATGAATGGCAAAGAGGACACTCCTGACATCAGGACAAATCCATAAATCAACTTCTCTGCAAGTTTAATTTGGGATGGAAAGTTCTTTGCCATTCACAGAAAAATGTACAATGGTGGTTCAAGGCAAATCTAAAGCCTGTAGCTTTTCCACTTGAAGGGGAAGGATCAATGTTCTCAGTCATTCTGGTAGAAGAATAATAGTATTAGCAGATAATACTATTATCCGATAACTACAGTAACTGTGTCAATCAGCTTCTAATCATGTCAAATAGCTTGATTTCAGTGCAATATTATACTCATTTTCTTCAGAATTGAGCTTGCTACACTTCTTTTAGGGAGCCTAGCACTCAGGTTTTTTAGTACAGCGATAGAAAATAGCAACTGTGTGCTTTAGATACCCTCCTTTACTAGCCATATGTCAACAAATGCCTTGCTAATAAATCCATGTCGATTATTCAGAATCTCTGTTTATATCAAAGCATACTCCAGCTAGTAACCTTGGCTAGACATCTCCTGGAAAACCTACATTTGTTTAAGCAGTTGCAAGAGCACCAGCAATACCTTTTTCAGAATTAGTAAATTAAACCCCCCAAACCTTATCTGCAACATTTTTACTATTCCTGCCTGCAACTATTTCACTGTTTCCATTTCGTGATTCTCCATTCATCCAGCACATTTTGCTGAAGAGATTAGCGCTTTACCAAGCTAACCTGCTAGAGCAAAGAGCCATAACTCTTGAGCCATGAGCATTTGTCAGATATACATATTACTAAGATTTGATTCTCAAGACTATCTAGAGCAAGTTGCTGGGCATAAAATCAGCTTCCATTTGTCACTGATACAACAAGAAAGGATGATTCAAAAAAAAAAAAGGCAAATGAAACCATCATCTGCTCTCCCTCTACCGCTCACAATGGTCTCCTTCCACAAAGGTGGATGCGCACAGATGTCCATCACAGTGGAAAGTCGCATCTGAGGCCAATGGAATTGCACCAACAGAAAAAAGCACCTTCACAAATGAATTCCTTGGCACGCCAGGTGACACAGCAATTTCTGGATATATAGGTTACATTAGTGTTATGGGTTCGGTTCCCCCACACACACCACACACCCCCCCCCCAGAGTCTCATGTTACGCCGGGAAAGAGGGAAAAGCTGGGGGAGGGGAGACAGGGCACCTGACCCGGGCTGACCAATGAGGTTATTGCATACCACAGCACGTCATGCCCAGGAGGTAGATACGGGGGCGGGGCTCTCGCTGGCGCGCGTGCGGTCTCTCGGCTCGGTCGGGCGGCGAAACGGTTGTATCCTCTCCCTTTGTATTTACTTTGTCACTATTACTGTTATTGGTGGTGGCAGTAGTGATTTGTATTGTATCTTAGTTACTGGACTGTTCTTATCTCAACCCGTGGGAGTTACATTTTCTTCGGTTCTTCTCCCCATTTCCCCCCATCGGAGGGGGGGGGATGGGGGGGGAGGCGGGAAAGGAGGGAGAAGTGAAATTTACAGCTTAAACCACGACAATTAGTCAGTTTGCACTATCAAAATTAATGTAATTTTAGCACTTTAGGCTTGTTACTCCTTCCCAAAATTGTCTAATCGATTAGTGAAATTAATTTGGGAGGAATTATTCTCAATCTATACTTACCTCAAAATTTACTGCTTACTATTTCTAGGCCTGTGTTCTCAAAGGCTTTTTTCTTCTGCAACTACATAACCTGCACTATTAACCGACTTTACTTCTCAATACAAACCTCCCTTTATGTATTTTTTTTATATAAAGTGTCCTGCAGAAACTTTTTATAAAAATGTTCTGAAGACATTTGGTAAAAAGAAATATTACCTAAGCTGAAAGTGTTAATTTTCTTAGTATCAAGGAAACCCTTCAGTTTCTTAGTTTCGGAAGTACAGGTTTGCCTAAACAGAACACTAAAAAAAAATAAATAATAAAACAAAAGAGTTAAACAGGTAAATAAATATACCATAGATGCCAAATCACAGAACTGTTAGGGCTGGAAGGGACCTTTGAAGATCATCCAGTCCAATCTCCTTCCAAGGGAGGGCCACCTAGAGCAGGATGCACAGGAACAAGTCTAAGCGGTTTTGAATATCTCCAGAGAGGGAAACTCCACAACCCTCCAGGGCAGTCTGCTCAGTGCTCTGAAAGTCCATATACACTTTCCCTTCAATCTTCTTTTTTAGCCCACATTTTTCACCAGGCTTTCTAACAGCCTCTGCTAACAAAACTCCAGAATACACACTTCTGAAAGCCATTTTAAAATATTTTCACAAGATTTGGTAGGAAGTGGGTGTAATGATTACCTCGTACCGGTAAAACTTCTCCTGTAAGAGGATTAATTTTATTATACTACAAAATCTTTCTTATTATGCCACAATTACTAGAGCAGATAGTTGCATACAAGGCCTTAAAAATGCCCCCAGTGCTGAGTAGTGTTATTAACATAATGATCCATAATTTCTATTAGATAAGAGTATCAGAACATGTTAGGCTTAAGAACTCCTTAGACATTCTTACACAAGAACCAAGTTCTCCTCTTCTTGAAATCAAGAACGGACATTACATGTGGGAAGTTATAGACTGGTAATATTTTAAGGGATACTTGTATATTTCTTGCCATAGTCTATGAAAACAGTCAATATTTCAACACCAAAAGAGGACATTAATTATTGCATGTTGCTTTTTTCTAAACTAAAAAAACAAAACAAAAGAATACTCATTTCGCTGAGATTTCACAAAGTTATTGTCTACAATTCTGAGAAAAGGACACACTCTTAAGTGAGATAACTTTCAAAATTATGTTTTCTTTTTCCTTAGACAATTTTAATTTCCTTAGACAGTTTTAAATGCTTCAGGCTACAGTATATATATGCTTTGTACATATGCATTTGAAAAGAAAAGCACTCCCCGACAGTCCACAATTTATGGCTTATTAAGGAACACAGGTGATGTCTCCTCAAACTTTAGTCTGAAGCATATCTTTGATGCAGAATATAATAAAAACTTGGGGTTTTTTTTCAAATTACTTTGAAAAAAATAATTTATTCTTTAGCTACGTTTAGGATGCATCAGTCTTAAAAAAAAAAAAAAAAACAAAACAGAAAAGCATAAATCACACGACATCATGTAACCTTGATCCTTCTAGATTTTATTTTTCATTACTATATGACAGCCAAAGAAGGATGCTTTTGAACTTGAAGAAATCTACTAGTCCTTCTTAGACTCACCACTGAGTTACTACATGTAGATACTGGTTTATTTCAACATCAAAATTCTAACAGCTGTTGCATGTTAATATTTCATATTCCTACCAATGGTACTTCCCCTTTGCCTACTTAAAGAGAAGTATTTGTATAGAATCTGTATTTTACCTGTTAAATAAGAAACTGCTGGAGGGCGAACTGGGTGGCAATAGAGAATTTTGCACCAAGTTTATTCTTGGAGAGGGAAAAATAGCCTCGTAAAAGATGTGTTTAGTTTTATTCTACAAAATATTTAAAATACATTTAATTCAGAAGTGGAAACTACCTGTTAAAAAAAAGTAAGCTTTTAAGAGTGCAGGCATAGTATCAACAGACTACTGACTTCCCATTTGTAAGCTAGAATTGTGTCAAAAGAAACAGAAAAAACATGACAACAAAAAATATGAAGGACAAGTGAAGACACAAGTTATCCATCCACTCACTACTTCCGAGTTTACTAAAAAGGCACTATCATTAATGCTAACATTCTTAGTGTTATCCTCTCCGGACTAATGTGGTCATGCTAATGTGTGCATTAGCATCAGAAGAAATTGATTCAGCCAACTACAATGAAGCCCTGTGTCTTCCACCCTCAGCAGGATATTGCACAGTGTTTGCATCCTGTGTTAACAACTTTACAGCTGCAAGATTAAGAAAGCTATGCAAGGATGTTTTTCAAGATTGCTAGCTTTAGACTAAAATTTCTTTTAACATTCATGCTTATTTTTCCAGCGACAGAAAATACATCCAGTGGAAATATTCATTGGAAAAAGTGCTGCTGAAAAAATGCCTAACTCTGAGCAGGCAAGAGCTGTTGGCTGAAAGACAAAGCTGATGCTGTTCACACATTCTTATACCCAGCTGATCTGAAATAAGCCTCTGAAAGCGAGCGACTGAAAAACAAAAGGGAAAGGGAATCAGTAGCTGACTGATCTGTGAAACTGCTTGCTCTCCATGAGGCCAAGTGTGCAGCTCTTCAAGCTAGGAGAACTCAGCACCAGATTCCCGTCTCTAATGCTATAATTTTGTATGGTTATCCCATGGTTATTAACAAGTTTTCTACCAGTTGGGTCCTCAGAATTCTGAAAACACCCAATTAACACCTAATTCAAATGACTCAAACAAGCTAAAGAAGACAGACTTTGCTACTAGATAGGTAACATATGAACAAGACACTGGTATACACACCCAAGATTAAAAGCTTATGTACTCCAGTCTAAGGAGTAAAACACCTGCTAAAGCAAATATATCTCCCTCTCTAAACCCAGGTGTTCTACAGGGCAATCCATGAATGAATGATCAACTCTTCCAGGAAGATGCACAGTTGAGATTGCTCTTATCAATAAGGCACTGTCCTAATGGTATGATTATTAGGCCTTTCCACTTGTGCTGCCTCCAGTAAGACATTTATCAACCAGATTTCACTTTTTAGAATATTCAAAATTGGGCATTTTTTTTTTAATTTATTATTTTTTTTATCCTAGATCATCTTACTGGACACCAAAAGCGGCCTAACCAAGGCAAGTAGGTCTTCCATGAGACCATATGGAATCTCCCTTCAGGAAACTAGATTTGCTCTATAAAGTCAGCTGATAAGAATAAATATACACTAGAAACTATCAGTGGTGTTTCTAAACATTTTAAACCATGGTAAAACGGACTACGTGGTCGACACAAGAGCTCTGTAAGGAGTAAACATAAATGCTAAAAGAGGTAAGGTGATTTAAAATTTACAGAATAAGAACCACTGTGAATAAAAGATTTTTCAAGGAAAATGAGTTAAAACTCAAATGAAACCCAAATTTCCAACAATGTGATATGGAGAGTAGAGACTGCCGAGAAGCAGTTTAACAACTGTTATTTGTATTGGCATAAAGCTTTTATGTCTAAAGCTTTTTAATTTCTAGTAATACTCTCTCAATATCAACCAGAAAACATAATCAGGAATTAAACACAGCCCTCTTTAACCAAAATGCACACACATGCTTTCATGCAAAACGTTAGCAAATTGTTCTCCAGTATTTCCTTAGTTACTGGTGTCTTCGCCCCTGGGGGCAGGGGTGTGCTTGAGGAGAAAGCCACCTAACCTCACATCAAAACAAACACTCAAAAGACTCTATATACACTGCTCGCTGTTGTTTGATGAGCACTGTTTACAAACTAACTTAGTACAAAGTTAAGCTCATTCACTGTTGGCTGGATAAAACGATCCAGTATTAAATCATCGCAGAACAGGATCTTTCAGGAAGATGACGGAGCAGTTAGTCTCCTCTATGTTACAAGCCAACAACTGGCCAGGTACAATGGGGAGCAACCTCTCCTTTTCAGCTTAGAGACACAAGTGCAAATCTTACTAAGTCTCTGTGTATTTCCCACTTTTACCTGACATAGCCATGGCCCACCAAATGCAGTAAAAATTATAAAGCAAGTAGATTAGAAAATAAGTTTGTTGCGATAAGAAATACACGTAACTAGTTTCTGAAGAAAGTTTCATTACTTCTATAACTTTCTTTTTTTATACCTTCTAACGCTTCTTCACATTTCAAATTTCTGCTCCAGAATTACAAACTTTGTTTCAGAAACTTTTCCTCCAAGATTCTTTAAAACAAGGAAGCAATTGCCACTCACCGTGAAATTAGCTATGCCGTAAACAATCTATTCTTAAGAATAGCACCCTGACAGTGACCAAAAACCTATCTTCTAATAATGTCAAGTATCTCACAGGTGAAGTTCAGTGGGCACTATGCCTAATTTGTTCTTACTGAAATTCAGGAAAATTAACTCCTTGCACAGTTTTGCTCTCACTTCTGAGGAATCCCCTTTGAAATAATGCTCATGACAGATGAGACTGTAACTATACACTGCTGTGCAAGACAGTTAAGTGAAATGCATGTAATCTTATCTTTTCAGGGCAAATTAATGGTTATAGCCTTTGGTGTACAGTGTAGAACCACACAGATCTCTGTCAGCACAGGACAAGTTACCTCCTGCATAAGCCAATACTCTGTTAACATTAAACAGCGCTGCTGATAATGCCGTGTTAACATACAGCACTCCGCACCCCGCTTTGGAGCCAACTTTTCAGCAAGTGATGCGGCACAAAGCAGCGGCACTTATCTAGTGTGTGCTATGCCAGACAGAAAACCTTTTTCTTCTGGAAAAAAGACATGCATACTTCGATATAGTGATAAATACTGTGCATTTGGTTCATGTCAGCACTCCTACAATCACATTTTTTCACTGCTCAGTGTTCATCAGGAGAGATGACTGATGGACAGTGAATACTCCTCAAAGGGTTTTGGGGTGGGATTTTTTGCTCTGACTTTTTTCTCCCTTTCCTCTCTTTCTCAGAGCAGTAGTTTCGGTAAGCTTCTCTCCACCAGAAACTACCTGGAACTGACTTAACTTTGCAGCAAATATTGCCTGGGAAAAAAGTGCAGAGACAGAGAAAACAGTAAAATACTTTGTTCACCTCTTTCAGCTCCTAGGGACAGGAGTCATGCTCCCCAACTATATTTGACATGAGGAAAATGACCAGAAGACCTCAGGAGCAAGTATACCACGACCATCACTTACTCAGAATAATGTATTTTAAAGGAGTATCTACTTTCACAAGCAAATGCAATGTCAATATGCTTTACTGACATGACTAAGTACACAAGTATTTCAAAAGTAAAAAGCATGATGGACACCATCATCTATTTTTTTCCATTAGAAAGATCTTCTGAACATCATAACTCAGTGGTAGACTGGAACTAAACTCTACTGTCTCTTAGATTGCCTTAAGGCTTTCACTTTCTACATTGTGTTGATGACCTCTTGCTCAATCAATCAATTTGAGACAAGGTTGGGTTTTTCTGGTTGAGTGGTTTGATTTATGATTGTTTTGAGACCTCTTTATATATGTATGTATCTTTCCGTTCTGGTCTCCTATGTCAGTGTGATTAAAGATCATTTTAGGCACACTCCTTCCCCTTCCCTCACCCACCTCATGCAATTAAAACATGCCAAAGGAAGCTCCCCTCAGAAAACAGTGGTCATAACCTCTGTTATGCAGCTGGCACCTCTCTCTCTACATAAGAAAAACAGATGGCAAATCTGGGATCTATGTTGTCCTCAGGCTTTGTGATCAGGACAGCATGCCAGGCATTGAAAACAGTAAGCACTCCATTTCCCAGGCTCATTCACTGAAGTCACAACACTTTGCATTATGTGTACACATCTGTTAATTAATTGGACTGAGAAGAGAAGGAAGACATATTCCTCCAGCAAGGTGGCTGCCTATCCACATTCACATCCCTGCTCCAGCAACAGCTCTTCCCTCTCCAAGCTTCTCTCTCTAGGAAAGTAACTGGGAGCTGAAGAAATCACTCTACTCCTCATTCATCTTCACAGGAAGAGAAAAGCATGTTCCTTGCCCCCTGGACATCTGGAGACAGCAGTCCAGTTGTGCTGCTACAGTTGCATAACCCTGGCAAGACAAACTAAAAATAACAGCAAATGCAGAACACAGATGACGACCAAATGTCACACAGTGCTTCTGCTAAACACAACATCAACCAGGGACACGATGCGGAGACAGCTGTGTGACAGAGACCTCCATGAGCAGAAAGGGATCAAGACCTTCATTTACAGCTGCTAAGAAGCTATCAGACACCAGAAACAGCTACTCAGTCAAACGTTTTGAGTAAGTAGAAATTACATTTCAGCACGTTACCAATCCCCCACAGCCTTCCACACTCATCGTCTCTTAAAACATATAAATCACCATAAATCAATTGACATAAGATGCAGAGAGAACCAAGCAATTTTTTTTTTGCCAGCTGTTGCTTACTCTGACACCAGTCCTAAAAAGCCCTGAGTCAGATGAAGGACACAGCAAAAAAACTACCCAAAGGCCTCTGAGGAATATAAACATGACTAAACATCAGAGAGGTGTTAGCACTAAGAAATATGAGCATCATTAGTGAAGTTACAAATATGAATGCAGTGCTTGAAACTCTGCCATTATTTATTCCAGTAGCGGAAAGGACAGATAAACTTCCTTTCTTGGTCCATCACTGAAAAAAGGGCTCAGAGGGTTGGAACTGCAAGCTATAAATCTGGGTGATGAAGGAGCACTTCAGACAGTGCTAAGAAGCCACAATGTTTACCAAAGGAAACAGAACTTTAAAAATAGTTATCTCCAGGATATCTGTCAATTGCATAAAGCAGATGCAAGCCCCTCATTCTCATGATGTCACTATTCCAAACTGATATTTCTTGTCCAGTAATGAATCACTTGTTTAAAGGAGAATTGTGCATTTCTTTCTCTCCTTAAAATATGCTAAGCAACTTTCTCTTACTATGAAGAAGTTTCAATCTACTACAGGAAATCTTTTCAGGAAAGCCACGAATTGCCTTGCAAACTATTTCTCATAACTCAAAACAGGAAAGGGTCCTGGAGAACCCAAAGAATCACAGAACCCAAGGAGATGTTGGGAGACTTTGTAACCACACATCTGATTTGATCACAAAGACTGCTTATTCTGGAGAAGTAATATTAATCCCATCTGACTCCCAATGAAATTTCACACGCACATGACCATAGTCTCTGCAATACAGAGTCTATCTGAGGCAGATGCCTTTTAATATGGGTTTCAAATGCAACACTTACCTAGCATTGAATGAAAAACCTCCATCAGAAGTTCTGAGCATTGAAACCAGACCAGGGTCTAGTCCAGTTTTCAAACAGAAAGACAGAGTGCACATCGTCACTTAAAAAAAAAGAAAACGTCTTCACTGTGCATCTGTTCTGAGTAAAAACATTCCCCATAAAGCACAAGGCACACGTGTTAACACTTCATCTGTTTCTATGTACATCATTCAAGGCAGACTGCACCCAAAGTGTTACCTTCTACACTACTGAGATAAGGTTGCCAAATCTCTCATACTTGTGGGAGGCTACTTCCACATACCCATTTTCTATTACATGGCATCTGTAGCAGTAGATATTTTTCCCCCAGAATACTGATTTGCAGTAACTCCCCCAGACCTCTGAGAAGCTCCCAGCCAAATTTTAAGAGCAAGACTGGAAATTCAAAATGATTTAATACCTCTTTCATGTTTATATAACAAACCATTGTGTCCTTGTCCAAGAATATTCGAATGTGGGAAGTTAAGAAGAAGTTTAACTTGAAGAAAACTTCCCACGCAGTTAGTAATTCTGTTTATATCTAGGCTCAATATGAAGTCTAACTACGTATTTCTTTGGAGTCATGCCACTGTCCTGAAGATACCAAGTGATATTACGCAGCATCCCATCAGCATAAAAAGTAAAGCAGTCACATACCACCAAGGATGTTAGGGTTCAGGGTTCACCACTACGTTAACTGCTAGAGCTCTCAACATAACCAATTCCAAAGCAAAGCAGTTGTGGGGGAAGACAGAGACAATAAAAACTTGTACTCATTAGGAATGTTCTGAACACATCAGGATGGGTACAGGTAAAGTTAAAGGTCACAACACGAATCTTACATTTGCAAAAAGCAATAGTGTACTTCAACCAACCAACCAAATAAATAAAACAACTAACCAACCAAAAAAAGCACCCAAAACTCATACAGAAAACCCCAAAACAAAACCAGCATCTCTTTAATTGAGCAAGATCTCAAATTTGGAGAAATAAGTTCACTGAGAGTCTCAGAAGATATGCTTCTTGAGAAAGAGCCAAAGCATACATCCTGGAGGATTAAAACTAAGTGAAGGGCACACTAAATTTGATTTAAGCATATCCTGAAAATTTACGAAAGATACAAACACCAAGCTGTGTTTCGAGTATAAAACGTGCTTTTCTCCACAATCTCTGCAGGGAAGCCAGTGATCCCTCACTGACAAGAGTTCTATATATAGTGAAGATAACAGCAGCAGAGACTTACATAATCCGTATAACTTTACTTATCAGCACTTCCATTAGTATAACTTTTTATCTGCCTAAGAAAGCATTTTTGTCAGTAATTGACAAAATTTATTCTAGTTGAGAACATGTTTGTAGCCCCAGAAAAGAAAATGCGCCTGAATAAGTAAAATGTTGTATTTTAACACAGAGGCTCCTCTTCATTAACAGATAGATCAATGTACAACAGCCAGTCAGTTTTACAGGAGTATTCTTATTTCTTATGCTAGAAAAATAATTAACTTCATGCTTTACCGCATGGTGTTAAACAATGGAAATGAAAAGATGAATCTGCAGAAAGAAAACCTACCAGCCACTTACAAGCTTGAGAGATACCTAACTCAGTAATGTTGTTCTGCTACTGTGTTATCAGGTCAAAACAGGAAAGTTTATTTACCACAGAGGCAAGATGAGTTAGGATCCCCCTACTATATACATTAAAGCAGGTTGGAGTTTGTGTTACTTCATAACCAGGAACAGTTAATCAGCAGAACTACAAGCATTTACCCTTTCCTTAGGGCATCATGGTCTACTTCTAAACATACCGCTCTTCCATAGAGTATACCATCACTGCCTCTGAACTTCTACCAATTCATAAGATTCTCAGGATTCCAATTCCTGGAATTCTAGGAAAATCCTTCCCTTGTTCCCCAAATAAATGCTCTAAGGTAAGAATTTTAAGATGACTGCTAAAACCCACCATGAAATCCTACTCACCCAATTTCAGCTTGTATTTTTATACCTGCAAAAACATGAGAAAATATTCTGTAGAATGTTTGGATGCATATATGTCAGTTTCAACACTGTCTATAGGTTAGTTATCATACCAGGAAAAATCTGAAAGTGAATTTCAGAGATAACACACTGTAGAGGAACCTTTCAAGAGAAGAAAAAAAGGGAGAGACTGATGGGAGACTGCAATGCCAAGTTTGTCATTCAGTCTCAAAGACTTCTTCCCTTTACAATCCTGTTTATCAGTGCCTGAGGGCTTATTAGGACAGGTACAGTGCCTAGCCACAGTCCAGTGGAAACTGCTTCCATTTCCATTTAGCCTCCAACAAAGAGGACAAGCAGAGCAGTTGTAACTGACAGCCACTATCTATCTTGATGTCATACAATCAGAAGGTGAAGGATGAACTGCCAGCCTCCAGCTACGCAAGCATGGTTTGCCATAAGACAAATTTGTATCCCATTTGGACCTGACTGTTGTGGAGTCATCACCCCACCTTGGGGCCTGCTGAACTTTACCAGCCTTCGAAACAGGCCTTTGCTGAACCCCAGCCAAGAGCTGTCTGAAAGGCCTCAGCACACAGACCCTGCTCCTTCCCCACTGAGAAAATACCAAGTAGCACTGTACATGGTGCTCTTGGCATCAATGTTTCTCCTCCTCAGCAGCTGCCACAAGATTATTTAACAGCTAAGATGGTTCTGCTGGCATGGAAACGGCAGCACTGTTTTCTGACTGCAAAATACTTGATGTGCAAACAAAGCAATGGAGCATGTTAGCCTATGCCTTCCTATTTAGGAACATGTGTTTTCTTTGGCAGCAAAGCTAAAGGAATCCTTGTGCCAAGTGTCCCCTGTGACTCCCAAGCCATCACCACAGTCATATCAGCATAGCTGCTTGCAGCACTCAGCGCTGGCACAACCAAGGCAGAGGACACCCTGTGAAAAGGGGGGAGAAGGGGTGGCCAGGAACTTAAGGAACTGACTACTGGTGAAAACAGCGCAACTATGTGCCTAAAACTAGAAATAAACTATCTGTAGCTCTTAAAAGGCTCCGTGTCTCATCACCATCATGAGCATACCATGGCACACCACCGCTGAGAAGGTGAGGAAGAGAGCAACTTCCAGAAGCAAGAGTGGTGAATTCACCGGGCATGTAATGTAACTTCTTAGGTTTTCAGGAAAAGTGCCAATGTCAACTCACAGTAAAATCAAAAAGACATTTTACATTTAGTTTCATATCTTTCTATTTGTTGCTTCTTCCCCACCCTCACACAGATTTCTCAGGAGGAGGAACTTTGAAGATGAAAAGGGAAAGGCTAAAATATGGGAAAATCAAACACTGCTTTGAAGTATTCTTAAGAAAATTATTTTATTATAATTATCGGGCACATGCAGAGTTATCTTTCTAAAAGCCCATGGAACAGAAAATCTTCCCAGCAAGAAAAAATAAATCTGACCAAGATTAATACCTCATTATGGTAGGGACTACCCAAGCACGTTAAAAAGCAGGTAACTTCAGTAAACAAGACTGTTTAGAGTGGGGAAAATGGAAACATCCTTACCTGGTTTGTACAAATAAGTATCCAAATGACAGAAAATTACTTGATTTTACCGCATTTATATGACAGCCCTGTAGCAAAATGACAAGTTCCCAAGCCTAATCCTGCAGTTCCAAGAACACAACCTGTCCACAAAAAGATATCCTTGTCTCTCTTCCAAAATTGTGGCAGATGTACATACAAGCAAGAGTGTACTCAAAAATAAATATTTATGTGTTTTTTTAATCAAACAAAGCAAGAGGAAATCATGAGCTGGTAAAATGATTCTCCAAGTCATATCTGCACCACTTTTCCAGTTGTTTTCTCCTTACTATTTGCTTCATTTTCTGCTTGAAAAGATTGTAGAGGCACTAGTTCTAAATACATTTGTGCTCTTATCCTGTGCCAAACATTGCAGCATCTGAACACCTGTCAGGAAAAGATGCACATGTGCCATGTTAGGAAAATACAGCCATGCCTTTTGAGATAACACAAGTGGTAAAGGGACAAGCAGCAGTCCTGGGATGCAGCTCCAGCAGGAGGATAAAAGTATTCCCACCCTCCAGGATGACAGACTTAACACTCCTCATCTGCTTCCGAATGCATTCATTAGCAGCCTTACACAGGGGATGGCCCTGTAGCCACAGAGACATTCAAGCAGAAAAATATTCGTGAGAGCATGTTTGATAAGAGTAGACTGTATTACAGGAAATTATAAATCTAGTAGTATTTATTTCTCAGAATTCTCAACCATATCTTTGCTAAATCCTATGTTTATTTCAGCATTTATGATTAAACTTGCCAAATTCTGGGCTTTCCTGGTGGTCTCAAGTTTTAAGCCAGCAGGTTGGTTTAAATTTGAAGTGCTGGTATCACTAAACTAATATATCAACCTTTAAGGGAAGATGAAGTTTTACAGAGACAGAAGCAAATTCATACTTTATCCCAAACCATTTAGGTGCTTTTCTTCTTCCTCTAGATTAGGAGAGTCAGTTAGCATCCTTCTTTCCCTTCACTTCATCTTACGCTCCTCCCTCAGATTCACAGCAATCCCAGAAAAATCACGGTTCAAATGTAAAGGATAAAATTTCAACAAACATTATACAGTCATCTGAAGCAAGCTAATCGCTGCCTTCGCTGGTTAATCATACAAAATCTGATGCGTGGCTTACCTGAACTACAAGGAAACAACAGTAACCCCAAGAAGCTCATCCAAATGAGCACAGTAATATCCTGATCCTGCACCCCTTATTCAAGCATTTGTCCTCTTTCCCAGAACTTTTCCAGTAAGGGCAGAAGAATTCATAAACTTTAACAGAATCCACAAAGTAGTAGCTAAGCCTGCTTGTGCATTAGGCAAAATACATTGCTTGTTCATATGCCACTGCAACCTGATCAACAACAGTGACCCAAAATCCTTCATACCAAGTTATTCCTGAGAACAGGAACAACTGACTAGAAACCTGTCTTTTTTTGTCACTTCTGCACTAAGCTAAGTGACCCCGAAACCAACACTATTAGACCTAAAATATGACCATCTCAAAACATCTGGGAATGCTGTTTAGTTTGTGAGTATAATTTTTATAAAGCAGTCAGATTTTTAGTTAGCTCGATTCATTCGCATGGCAAGAGAACAGCGTGCATGCCATGCTCTCACTCTCAGTCAGCAAACAATCGACTGGTATACTTGTTTCTTCCACCTATAAGCATACGGAATAGAAAGGCAGCTCTCAAAAGAGTCAAATACTGAATGGTTTCATCTGAAAATGGGAACTGTAGCCCAACATATCCCAAAAGAGAAGAAATGCTATTTTTGTGTCTGGAAGACAATTTCAATTGAGCTTGTTAAAGAGTACTTCCAATCTCTGAAGTGATGCAGTGCAGTGTGAACCGCTATCCTGAACCGTACAGCCTAACATGGCTGCCTTTGTTGATTTTGATACAGAACACAGATAGCTAGCCCATACAAAGTTACAGTTTTAACTGCAGATTTAGAAAAGCATACAACATATTTTTGGTTACGCGTGAGACAGAGTCCTAATTCAATTTATGCATTTTTGTTAATTGAGCTCATCTCTCCTGCCAAAGTTGCAATGATTTTCCTGAAGATGAATGTCAACCAGGTAAGCCAAACGCCATTTATCAGCTTTTAGCTAAGAAATATTTGAAGAGCTTAAAAAAAAAAAAAGCAAGTATTAAAATGCTGATTGAAACCAGTATGAATGGTTTGATTATTACATGGAGTCCTGGAGTGGGGAAAGGGGAGCATATTCTGCTTTGCGGTTAGGAAAAGTTGGCAATCTGAATCTGACCCCCACCCTTTTTTGTGCGATCTCCACATAATAAATCTGACATTTCAGAAGAAAGCTTCCATTCTCCTCCAACAGCCCTGTCCAGAGGAGTAAAGAAAAGTGGGTCCTCTGCTCCTTTTTTTTTTCAGTGGTCCAGAGGATTTCCAAAAATAATACCCTGCCCAGATGTTGAATCAAACTTGCAGTTTATTTGCAGGCAGCAGAATCAGTAGATTTCAAATTAGCTTCAGATGCCGAGAGTGAGGAAACATCACTTCCTTCCAAATTCAACATCTAAAAATTGTTTTGCATTTTTTTGCTTATTAAAAAAAAGAAAAGGAAAAAAAGAACAAACAAACAACAACAAAAAAACAAACCACCATAGGCCAAGAATCAACAGTTGAGCTCTAAATCAATGCTTCTTTCAAGATTAAAACTTCTGGACTCAAATAAACCCTCAATCTTAGTAAAACCTGAGTGCTAATGGTACCCAAACATTCCACATCAGCTACCTGCACTTCTTATTTCACTGAATAAAAACCCAAATCCAAGACTGCAGAAGCTACATGGTACCAAAAATAGCAGATAATTTTAGGCATGATAATGAAAATTTATCTGTAGTTTTAAGTCAGTTTTCCCTTAGTTCATTATCAAAAAAGTTATTCTTGACCCCATCCAACCCTATATTTGAGTACTAAATTTATCTTCAGGGCAAAAAGACACATCCTGCATCTCTGTTTTATCACCATACTCAGACTTGGATGAGGTGGGTGGGGAAGACAAAAATCCCCCCCAAAAAAGCAATCGAAAACACGTCCACCAGTCCACCGTGCTACTGCAGCATGGGAAAGGTTTGCCTGAGGAAAAATATACTTCATGGTTCAAACATCTCCTATTTCTTTCTAGTCAAAGCACATCCGAAGCACACAAAAATACAATTGCAGCATATTCTCAAATATCTGGATGCTTCTATTAGAAGAGTTTATGTCTGGGAAATGAGCATTTAAAATAAACATTGAGCCAAATCCTAAAGCCCTTAACCTGGGCAAACTTCCATTTACCAAAGTACAACAAAAAGTCAAATTCTTCTCTTTTAATCTGTAAAAAAATCTAACAAAAGGAGATTTATCCACATTTCTTGAATTCAGATCTCTCCATCTGAAAGTTAACATCATCTGCTAAGGCAAATGGAGAAAGAATAAAACTCTAGCCCAGGATTACTTCAATATGAAGCAGTGGGTCTGCTAAGAGTATAGCACCAGAACAAGAAAAACCTGGCATTCAATTAGGAGTACAACCCTGCCATAATTTCAGCATTCTTGAACTAGCCTGTTCACCCGTACTATTAATCCACTTAGGAACAACAATAAAAGGACAAAAATTATTCTCCAGAATACTGAGGCAAGAGATTTTAAAAGATGCTTTAAGCACTACTCTTGACATGCTTTAATTTGATCCATTTCTTTATAAATGCTCAAAGTCACCCATGTTAAGATGCTGCTCATCAGAAAGCAAACACTTCTCTGGTTCTATTTTCACTCTTGAATACAGATGAGAAGGGCATGCTTCTTTTCTCCATGCTCAAGGCAGACGCCACCCTCAGGCGTTGGGGCACAAAACACCTCACCACAAACATCATCACGCAAACTCAGCTGGATGTAAATATGCACCAGCAAGAGTGGGTAACTTCCCAGTACGCACAGATATAACTGAAGGTAGATCCAAGGAGCCCAGAGTTTCTACTACTGCTATGTCAGGACACTTTGGAGAAGCATATGACTACTTTATGAAGAAGCAAAAACAAAAACTGAGGGTGCCTTTTTTTTTTTTGGAGGGGGGAGAGTGATGATCAGATGCAGAGCATCAAGGTTATAATAAGCAGAAATCAATTCTGAATGCTGCACTTAAGCTATTCCTGGAACCCTTAGGTTTTTCTTCCTGCTTGTTCCTGAAACACAACCAGCAGCACCAAGAAACAAACCACAAAGACTATCGCTCTAATGAAAGATAAAAATAATACACTGATACATGCACATGTGCTTGCACACACCCCAGACTAAACCAGCCATACCCTTGCATTAATATATTTTAAGTAGTCTGACAATATACCTGGATGTCTCATGTAAAGAGCAATCAGGCATGATTCAGTAAGCAAAAGCAGCTAGAATTACGTATTTCAAAGATATCTTATAGTAAATGCTGGTTATTTCAATATCTGGAGACCAAAAGTTGTACATTAGCATGTTGAGAGTGACGCTGACGTTATTTTTCCAACTCCACCATGTGATGATAAGCAGGCTGCTTTGCTCTCTTCATCTTGCAATAGCTCTTATCACTGTAAGAACTACACACTGACACTACACATTTTCAGTAGCAAACAACTTATCTGCATTGCTAATCATCTTTTTGTACCTTATTCTTACTACTGGAACAAATTGGAGCTCCTGGAACAAACTATTAGTTCCAAGGCAATCACAGTTATTCCTATCAGTTTGTTCTCCAGAAGAATAGTGATCTCAAACCATTGGTTTTCTCTTCACAGAAGTACCAAGCAAGTGTCATGATCTCAGTGTGAGAACATAAACCTTTATAAGCATTCCAAAAACACCAAGCCTCCCCCAAAAAAACCCACAAAAATTCTTTTGAGATATTTATATTGTTTATTCATCAGTACTACATAATGCAAACTTGTGACATCGTCTGTGTAATCTTTTTCATCATATTATTTACATTTAAATCATGCTTTATGTAAGCTGGCGTTCAGTTAAAGAGGCTCCAATAGCCCTGTGTATATATCTCATGTGCCATTGAGTCTGGATATAACCATTTAGTTGTGGACTGCTAAAATACTAACAAAACACTGGAGGTGGTTCACAGAGCATATTACTGGGAAGCGAAGTTAACTATCTCTATCAAGATTAAGAGAGATTAATGGTTCAACTAAGGCAAAGAGGAAGGTTCAATAAAAAGATATCTGAAGGGCAGATCACACCAAGCAGGAAAACACAGTGCACTACATATCGGATGACCAAGTTAACTGACTTTATCTGGATTGAAGAATTAGTACATCTTTTTTCTCTCCATCAGTTATGCCACCCCCAAAACCAATACAAGGTGCATTACTGACAGCCCAAACACTGTTCAGGAATCTAGAACTTACATTTCAGCAAATCAGTTACACTCCTGTGGCAATGCGTGACTTTACATTCTGTATAAAATCCAATCAGAGGAAAAGAAGATCTACCGTCAAACAAAATCACTTGCCATAGAAAGCCTCAAAATAAAATCAAACTTGGGAGAGCAACTGGGGCATCAGTTTTAGCCATAGCACCCAGTATGATGACAACCTGACAAAATAAAGCTGAGTAAAGAATCCAAAGGTCCTTTACCCAGAGTAGTCTGCAAAGCACAGTTGCTCAACCCACACGTCAGTGGTAGACTCATAAACTACCTGAAAAGCAAGTTTACTCCATTAGAAGCTCACAGACATTAATGTCACTTGGTAGAAGCAGCATCTGTTTTAACTAATTGGCAACTCCCAATGAAGAAAAAATTTGTTTTAGAAAATTTCCCAGCTAGCTCAGCTGAGGAGAAAAACTTTGTATTTGCTGGGGTGATCCAAGAGGTCTTCTCTATCTGCAACTACTGATTCTGTGATTAACTAAAAAAGCAAAGACACAGCAAGTTACACTAATTCATACTGAGGAATGTAAGATGTCACATAATGACAGACAGGTTAATCCCTATAGGGCATGAAATCTCAATGGCAAAATACCAAATAGCATGAAGTCATCCACATTATGCAACCAGCTCCTATTTCTTCTAGTTTGATGAAAAGAGATGAATGAAAAGGAGAGAGAGACAAACGAAAAGGGCAAAACTTCCAACTCAATAGAAAACATCTCAAATTAGTGTAGAAACAATCAACGGCTATTATTGCTTTAAAATCTACATGAACTCTGTAGTAACGCTTTTCTAAAGGAAACCACCACCCTCACCTTGCCTTGCACGCAAACAACAACCCTCCTTCCTGACAGGCTGCAAATTTCAGCTCCCCGTGAGAATACATAGTTTCACAAAAAGAAATGTATTCCTTTCCTTAGAATTCTAAGCTAGAATTAGAGCTAACCATTCAAGTGAGCATAAGGACACTGAACTCTCCAAAATCCGGGATTTCAATTTAAGCCGTTAGAAAGATATAGCAAATCACAAACTCCAGTCCCTAAACACCACTGTGCAGAGCCGTGTCTCAGACACAGTTTCTGTCTGGGCTCATCTCTAATTTGTATGACTAGTGCAATGAATATATGCATCAGTACTCATTTGGGATTTGGTTTACTGACTAGAAATATGCTGCTCAGAGAGAAACACCAACAAGGACTTTGTCTTTAGATCAATATCTGGACCCATCTGTGGACATTAAAATAAGCAAGAATCTGTAACTGCTCATTAGAATTTAATATCACATTGTGCCTTTGGCAGAAGCGGTATTAAAACCTAGATTAGTACAGCTTCCTAGCTTTTTTAATGAAAATAAAAGTTCTAAGTAATACAAAGGCATGAGACAGTGTAGTCTTCTGCATTATTACTATACTTTTACTGCATTTCCTACTTCCTCGTATTTCTATAAAGTTTTCTTTCATTACTACTTTTTAAACCACTGAGTGGCATGACATCAGCAAATTTCACCTGCAAAATCTAATGAAAGTGCCCCTTCTGTGAACTTGATAGCTCCTCTAGTAGACAACTTTTCAGCTTTCCCTTTCCAATCCTCAGGTTAAAGCATCCTCTGCTTCCCAACTCTTAGTCCTTTTCTCTACAACAGTGTAAATCAGAACACATGATCAGTGAAATCAAATTTTGGCTGAGATTTTAAAAAAATAATTTAAAAATATAAGCAAAAAAAAAAAAAAAACCCATGAAAAATCACCTACCCGTTACTTCATACAACCATGATTTCGGCTACCCCACAGGCCATAAACATTCTCAACTTCTCCTTTGTAATTTCCTTCGCTACTCCTTTTCTGCACAACTGGTTAGTAATAGCCAGCCTGTGGCTTCATCAGCTTACACACCTCCCAAGTAACTTAAGGGCAGCTCCGTGACTGGAGCTATGTAACAGAACTAACAGGAAGAAATAATGAATCTGCAGAAGCTCAGCAACCCTGGGGCACAGGCACAGCGCCACCCCGCTTGCTTTTTTGTCACCGAGAAGCCACTAGCACCTTCCAGGAGCACACTAGTCCCGCTTGGCTCTTTCCTATTAACTCTTCAAGAAATGGTCTTTTCTGCCTTTCAACTAATTGAAAATTCAGGTTAGAAGCCACACGTCAGCTGGCCAACAGCAAGGGGCATCAAAATTTAAACTATTATGCAGGGAGAAAACAGATTTAATCACTCTGCAGACAAAAGCAAGACCTTTTTAAAGGTATTTTGACCAGAAAAACACAAGGGAGTTGGGGTTTTTTTATGTCTTTGAAAGTTGCCAACTTAACTCCTCAAATAAATCATTTCCCTATGATTCGAATACTCAAAACAAATATACACAACATAGCAGTAAATTATCACAGCTTTCCTTCATTTACATAAATTACAATCATTTTCACCCAACTCAAACTTCAAATTCATTCCAGACTGCATATTCATTTACAATGAAATCATTAAATCATCCACTGCCTCCACACACTTGGTTAAAAAAGAGGAAGACCAAGATTAATTCTTCACAGCTTCATAGATATCTTGTTTCTTCATTAACTGATTTTTCAAGGTGCTCTGAAATGCAGAATTTTCTTTAGGAATGAACAAAAATAAAAATATTAAAAAAAATAAAACAACAGTAATCTTTTTCCTTTGCTTGTCCGGAGTTCAACATGGCCAAAAGAAAGACTCAAACAGACGTGCTACAAATTTTATTCCAGAATAGTATCGTGGAGTACTATGCAGGAAAAAAAATGTGTGTTTACAATATTACAAAAATGAAATACCACCTACTACGTACATATTTACAACACTACCTATTATGAACTTATTTAACAAAATTACTAATTTGCTTCACAAACAGCTTAAAAGGCTGATCATAAGCAAGACAGGAAATACCAAGGATGCTGAACACCATATACAAGCAAGCTAATGTGAAACAGAATTTGCAAGAATACAGAAAACAGCCCAAATTAATTTAATTGAATCCTGTAGCATCAAAATTTAGCCATATTTGGAAGTGAGAGGTAAGATAAGACCCTGACAAAGAGTATAAAGGTCTCCAGACCTCTTTCCACATCACAACCACCATGACAAGAACCTTTCCAGGACTATCCCGTCTCAAAGGAAACATTATCACACAGGAGAATATAACATTATAAGAATAAAAATATTTTGACTGGGAGAAGTTAAGAGACTCTTACCACTGCCTATAATTTGTCTCTGTCTCTGAACCAGGCACATGTGTAAGGTAGTTTATTTCATACAGTGAACATTACAGCTGAGACAAAATATGAAGAACTATTTCTGATTGTTACAATGAAACAGACAATTGTTGCCATTGCAGCTTGCAAAAACATAAGCAAGTAATTGAAAGATATTTACTACAACCTAATCTGACAAATCTAATTCTTCATATTCCCCAAGAGAAGAGCTGTGTTCTGAAAATTAGAGAGGATGGCAAATGCTGAAAAGAACAAACAAAATTCATGCTTAACACAATCTCAATCCATCATGTTAATTTTGCTAAAACAGAAAATTGGTAGAATATTGATAAATATGCCACCACAAGGTCCTTACCCCTTGCCTGCATGAGCAGAGTCTTCCTCTTACTACAGGCTGGCTAAGGCTATGATCCTCCCAGTCAAAAGTTTTCTTATGCTAGGCTACTTATCCACTCCACCTGCTTCCTACCACACCACCCAGTGTTCCTTTCTCCATTCCCCACCTGCAACACCCTTGGTCATCCAGGGCTCTTCTTCACCTCCCCACCCCCTCTTCTTTGCCATCTCAGGTTTTCATCCCACAAAAAAACACATTTTTTTCTTAACACCAGGTTAAGACAACTGTCATCCTCTTTTCCATTTCCAAGTCTTAATTCTAGTCCCCTTGTTTAAAACGCCTGTCAAGCCAAACGAGTCTAACCAAGCTCTTCTTCATACTTACCCAACTACTTCCCTATTCCAGCCTACTCCAGCACTTACTGATTTCCCCAGGAAGTACCCAGTCCCAAGTTTTTAGCTGATGGAAGGTGACAGAAGGTCTAGCCAACATTTAAACAAAGCACAACAGAAAAAAGTCAAAACCCTTTATTGTCTCTGCTTGCTAGCAAGAACAGCCCATCCAGAAAATCTCAAGCAAGTTTTGGTATCACTGTGGTACAAGCACCTTCATCCCTGTGGACCTACACAGGACCTCTACATGAAGCATCAGATCATGCTCCCAGCAGATCCACTTGGTAACAGTGGGATCTTGCTAAATTATCAAGTACTAGGCAGACACTTTTTTGCCTTTTAACCAGAGCTCAGAAAACCCCTGTGTGCATGAGAAGAGAAATACAAAAACAAGCATCTTTGTGTTCTTCTCTGACAAACGTACACTTGCGGGCATTCTGAAAATGCCCACTGGCAACATATGTCCTAGTGCCGTATCCATCTGCAAGTATTTATGTTGTACTTTTTTGAGATCATGTCATTTGCATGTGCATACAGGTCTGCAATCAGACTGAAACACTAACAAGCAATACATGAGCCAAAACAGTTTAGGACTGGGATGTATTTCATTCATAACCTGTGCCACAAAATACTTACCATGTGAGTTAAGAATAACCTCTGCTAATTTGGAATGACCTCGCTGCAGTATTTCACAAAGAACAAAGGCAGATTTCTCAACTGTACAAGACTTCGAACACTGTCTTCTCACTTGGCACATTTAACACAAAACCTAAACCAATCCCCCTCTTCAAATAACTGCTCCCCTCCCTCCTTCTGCCTGCTCCCTCATCCTCAGGTACAACGCTTTTCTAGTCCAGCTTTACCAGTTTACCCCAGGCACTCTATAAAGGAAACAGAAACTGAGAAGCCACGCAGAGTCCAGGTGACCATAACTATGGCAAGAATTAAAGCTATGCGGAAATTACACTTGATCCACCTCTTTATGTCTCGCTTGGAAGTCAGGTCCCTTGCCACTTGCCACCTATTTCCCCAGGAAGGAAGTAGTCTAAGCGTGGAGGAAGATTAAATGATAACTGGAAGAGCTGCACCTTTAAAAAAAGATCATCATGATGGCACTAGTCGCATAAACCCTTCTAAAAAAAACTCTCCTAAACCAAACTTAAATACAGACTTAAATACAAACTTAAAAACAAACAGAGGAGTGGTTTTAGCCTTTATGGAGCTCAGGGAGTGCACAAATCTTCTGAAAATTGTAATTTCCCATGGGTAGGGGCAGTCTGAAAGATAAAAAGTGAAAAGGCTTTCCTATATTCTATCTGCTCGGCAGTAGTATGAAGAACATTGTCTCCTGTAGAAAAGACTTTCTTTTTTTCTCTGCAGTACTTTGGACTTGAAGAACAGGCATCTATGGCCTGAGACCCAACAAGTTCACAGCTAGGGCAGCTTTAAAATTTCAGAAAGCTAGCAAAGACAATGGCAAATGCCCTCAAAAAAGTAACCTACAGAAGCTACCTTTACATTCACAGAACAGGAGGGTTACAAGCTTCCCCGAATTTGAGTTTTGCTCGCTTTTTTATACGGAAGAGCATATTTTTCCAGATGTTGGGAACCTACAGCCCCCAGACGTATCCAAAGTCCAATTTGAAATCTGGCTAGCCTGAGTTTCTACTTCTGCCTACTCGCTGTTTCCCCTCAGTCACCATCACCAGCTTGTCTCTGCCTTTCTTGGATGCTGTAGCCGCTCATGCTGCCCTCACTGCTCTTCTCCTGCACCCGCCAACAAAAACTGCTGGTTCTACCCAGTGAGACAGAAGAGGAGAGGCACATACACATGGCTCCTACTGAGACACAGGGAAAGGAAAAAAACCTCTGAATTCTCATAACAGGCATCAGTTTAGGTCAGGTTGTTGCAAACTACCACACCTCTCTGACCCCAAAAATCTAAGCTCCTCTTCAACCACTATCAATACTGAAGAGGGTGCACATGCTCCAAACAACTCATATCTTCAATAGCCACGCAATTCATTTGTGGCTTCCCGTATTTCAAATGCCATGCTCAGAATTGGATGCTCACCATTACAGAGTTGAAATATTGTTTTGCATTAGCATTTTTAATAAATATTTGAATAAACTCTGGAAAACCAGATCTGAAAACGTAACAGGAAACCAGAACTATAGCGGAGACAAGCCTTTATTGCCAATAATTTATACTTTGGGCAATGCCAGGTGGATGAAAGACAAAAATCTAGACATAAGCATTAATCATATTTTTTTTAATCTGTAACTTGAGTTAAAAATACAAAGGCTCACCATTATGACTTAAAATCTTCAGCTGCACTAATACAGCCAAATGTAAAAATTAATATGATGTAAAACAGATTTTGAAAAGGATATTAAAATAATCAGAACTACATTTCAAATCTCATACGACTTCCTGTGCTGGCACTTCAAAAGGCACATTTGTACACTTGCAAATGCCAATGCGTATGTCTTTCTCTGTTCAAAATCTACCTTTTTAATATTAGCCATTAACAAAATTCATCGTGGTGTTTTGCTTCAGTGGGTTTTTTTGTAAAAGACATTTGATAGTTTTCACATAAAATACTGTAACAGATATTCACTGCCAGCCACCTCCAGGACAGCTGTTTTTAAAAGTAAATGTTATTTCAATTACAAGGTTTCTTTTTGGTGACTCTTGTGAATATAAATATGTTCTGATTAATTTTACAGATCTGCATGAAGTGGAAGGATTTGTGAAATCTCTATGTTCATGTTTCGAAGAGAAACTTTAAGTGTATCATCTATAGAAGCTTAGTGAAGTTTGATGATCGTAACATCAGTAATGACTGATACACTACATCGATACAGCACAGGAGGCTTAGTGGTAGACGATGTAATAAACACACGGTAACCCAAGGGAGAAACAACAATGAATTATAAATGTTATCAATATGTAATTTAAACTCATAAAAGTCTTGCTTCACATGTGTATAATTTTGTAAACTTGGTACAGACAACTTCTGCTCAATAATGCCAGAGATATTGTACCTCAGTTTTACCTTAACACAAAGAAACACTTTAATAAGGATCTATTCCATTTGACATTTAAGACTACAGATGAGAGCACCTTATTTTCGCCTTTCACAAAACTGTGTATTATGCTTATAGTTTAATATCACAGGTGATTTGCATGCTAAATATTGCAACTGCTTTGCCCCTCTGATCCCAAGTCAAACAGGTGATATTCTACCCACTTCCTACAGGTTTTATTTGAAACTATTTTTCGTGTTCTTTCTGACAGCATAACTCTGGAATTAATTCAGTTAGATAAAATTGTTGCATTTTTAGCCAACATTTCACAGTCTTACTTACCTTACTCCAAGGCAAATCTGGCAAAAGACACAGCATAATGTATCTAAAACTAAATATGAAAAGGTAGAAGTGTCTCCTTTAGAAGAAATTAACCCTGATCTTCTAAACTGGCCTGCAGTGGAAAACATAAACCTTTGAATGTCAAATAAAAGTTTGTCAGAGAATTAATTTAAAGACTCAATAAAGACATAAAAGGGAGGGGGAGAGGGAAGAGAACAATCTTCCTTTGCAGAGTTCACTGCTAAACTTAAAGCCAACACGCAGACCACAAAGCCTCCTCTGTACGCACTGTGCTGATGCAAGAGACCTAAGAATTACTGCAGGTGCTGCACATGGGCTTTAGCCTTGTTTCACCACCCTCTCACTGCTTGAGGAAGGGATGGTGAGCCATTTTGGGAACAAGGAGGTTGTGAACCGCAAGATGAAAGACAGAAGGGCTGTGAGGAGGGGAGGAGCCTTTGCTATCAAATTATCACTGCCCATTAGGAACGTGTTATTGATACACTGTAAGACAGCTGAAGTCCAGGCTGTTGCCTCGTTCTGTAATGCACCAAAACCATCATTTCAGTCACAACAAGTAGAGCCTGCCTGTAATTAAACTAACATCTGTTGATACTTCATTTATTCAACTCCAAATACATGGAAGTTTTTTTTTTTTGCATTTAATCTTATTCATAAGGACGTTCCTTGACCTGCATTTTGACATTAGGCAAGTCAATGTTGACTAAATTGGAGTACAACCTTAGGCCCACTATGCTTTGAAAATTAGTATCTGCCCTAGGATTCTTATTTTTCAATTTATTAAATGATACAAAGCTCTAAGTTCACTTTATTTGTTAGTCTTTATCAATTGCTCTATTTCTAATCAATATATTGCATGCTTCCTTTGGTCTTCACAGGCTGCACTTCCCAACCTCTAGGGCTCATAAAAAGTGAGTAAATTCAAACTGCCAAAGACTTACAGAACGGTTTTGTACCCTGTTGCACATCAGCACTTTCTTACAAACAGGGCAGGTGGAGGAGGGTAAGAAACGTTCTGAGTAGCTTTTCATAAATTTTGTATTCCTTTCTGGTACAGGATTTCTGTCTGTAACATCTTCCTTCAGTACAAGTTTGCCAGAGGACATTTGCAAGTATGTTTAAAGGCTAACTGATCCTATTTAAAGATTTGGTGGCTTTTTGGTAGGATGATTAGAAGCCAGATAAAATGAGAAAAGGCAACTACAGCAGAGACAAATTAAGGAAACAGCCTGTGATGCACAAACTCTGTTAAAGAATGAAAGCCACCACCACAAGAAATGTACTAACTCAGGACCGATAAAGATGTTGTAAATTAAACAAAAGATTGCTGTAACCAACAGTAACAAAATTCATAGCTGACAGAACATTCTCACCCTACTCCTAAAATGAAATAAATTGGACATAACACTTCACTGTAATTGCTGATAAGATTGTACACATAAGAACTATGAAAAATACATCTTGCAAGTGAAAGAAGGCTGAAAATCGGCATTACCAAATTAATTTGGAAGAGCCTTACCCTGAAAAACAGGCTCCACTTTTAAGCTTTAAAGAAAACTTAAATGGTTTTCTTTTTCTTCCCTCTTTTTGAACTGCCTTCATTGCATCATGCAGTATAACGATTAGAGTCACAACCCCACAGAGAACTATGTAGGCAGGTGGCAATGTGTTTGGATAAGTCACTGCATTACCTGCACCTGCAAATTATGCAGTGAAACTAAACAGATGGCAATTCAGCTTTGCACTGCAGTCTCCTCCTAAACCCCCTCACTCCCAAATATTCAGGTAATGTGTTCATTGTGTCTTCAAGTATACACCTGAAAATAACAGGAAATTTTCTCTAAGACTGGAAAATATGTCTAAATGCTTTGCACAAATATTAAGTTTATCGTGTCTTAAAATACACAAAAAATTTGGACCATTTTTTATTTCTATTCTAAAATATCATTAGTATTAAAGTGAATTCTTGTGGAGCTCCACAGCATGGATCCTCAACCACTTGTCAGAACAACACCCTAACATTTGACAAAATATTCCTGCACGCTTTTGTCAAAGTGCATTGTCAAAATGCAAATGATGTACATCACTAATTTGAACTACTGTAGTAAACTGACCCCTTGGAGTTTAAAGATACTGCCAAACATGATAACACTCCAAAGCAAAATTACGAAAGCTGGCAGTAACGTGCTTTCGTGGGCAGGGTGCAGGACAGGACCCAAGGTAACAGAAATTCTAGTTTAGCATTGTGCTGGCTAGGAATATCTACATTCCAAAGGTTTCAATTAAAGAAAGATTAGTTTAGGAAGCCTTACTTAATGCTAGCTCTGCTCTGTAAATATGATAGAACAGACCAGTTGTTATTTAAGAATTTGAAGTCTTACGGAGAAAAAAGTCTGTGTTTATAATATTTTCTTCCAAATGCATCTCCATCTTCTTCCCACTGCCTTCTTCTGTGAAAGAAATTATAAAATATAAATCACAAAGACTGACCTCCTGCATGGGTACCCAACCTCAGACTAACACACACACTGGACAGAAAGAACACCAAAAACATGGATCAAGTAAAAATAAACCCTAAAATCCTTTGTGTTTATTCACTCTCCACCAAAGAAAACAAATTACAGAAAAATATCATCTATACTGAAAATGCTCATAAAAAAATATTTATACGGTTAACATGATTCACTAGCATTTCCTTTAATGCTCCTCACTGAAATACAATAGACGGAGTCTTACCAGCAGTGATTTGGCTTTGCAGTATCTATATGCACACAGTGGAAATCAGAAGGGTACTTAACTTTCCAAGTCAAATTCGGTTTTCTGCTCCTGAATGATCATCAATAAACTGAAGCTAAAGCCAAGCAGAATCCAAGTTTGATGGTCAGCTAATTAACTCTGGCTCTTGAGGGCTGGAAATGCTATAAAAAGACACCATGCTTGCTCAAGCAGAATGAGGGGGAGAGCAAATATTTTCACTTGTTTTCTAGCAACCCTTGTGGTTGACTTTGAAGAAATCAGTCTAAAAAGAGAAATAACAAGCATGTTTAGGACTCCTCAGTCCCTCAGTGCAGGAGGGAAACCCTGCCTACTCCACACAAAAGAGAAATAATTAGCCTGGATGATGATTTTCTCATTTGTTAATGTGGCTATACAGGTTTTCTTTTCATGTTGTTTTCTAAGGTGATTCATTCATGCCACCTGTCAGCACTTTCTACCACTTCTAAATGGTAGGGCAAGCTGTTAGCACATCAAGGTGTGCAGATGTTGATGCCACCTTTGTTTTGGTTACCCCTGGAGGACATGGGAACATGCCAACCACACAGTGCAGCAGGTTAGCAATGAAAGGGAGTAAATAGCCTGCATAATGTAAGAGGCACACATCTGACAGCTCTACTGGCGATGTCTTGCTGTTATTCAGCCCCACTGCACCAATATATTTTACTGGTATTTTTATTGCCAGCATGATCATTTAAGTCTGGTGAAAACCTCCTTTGACCAAAAAGGCTTAATTAGCTCAACCCATTGACTACATAAATTAAAAATAAACAAATAAAATAAAATAGAAAAATCATATCACCACCAGGAAAAACCCCAGGGTGGAGATCTCCAGTGAAAATCTTCATTGGGCACAGAAGACAGCAATATAAAAAAGATAGACAAAATCATGTACATGGGGGCATGGGGGAAATGCAACAAGATGTTTATCCTGTTTAAACCCAGAGTTAAACCAATGTCTATCCTTGATACCAGAAGAATTACTTAATGAAGTTCATCTAGCAGGAAAAGCTTCTAATCTGCTCATGAGTCAGGAAAGGTGGTGTAAGAAAGGAAGCGCGAATATAGAGGAAGAAGGAAAAAAAAAGGAGAACACTGTCAGCCTCTTCTGGATTCTACACAAGACCTTACCAACAGCTCCAAAGGGAATGAAAACAGACACAGAGAGGTGTAAAACTCGGGTTTACCAAGACCCACATAATATGGTTCTTAACCAGTCCAGACAATTGCAGTAAGTCTTTGTTTCTTTTTCAGCTTCACTAAAGTGGCTGATAATGTATTACATGGGAAATGAATTAAAACTAGGATTAAAAGTATAAAATGGAAGCAGCTACAGAAGTGCTTTGAGTAATGCTGGAAGTACTTTCCAGCTTCAGAACGGTCATTAGCAGAGTTCCTCAAGGACAGATCTTGGCATGGGCCTTACAATTGTTTTTTAGTTGAATTGACAATTAAAATATGAGTGATAATGAAGCTTGCTAATAACCCAGAGCTGGGAGGTACAGCGAATATGAAGAAAAACCAGTCTCCCAGAGGAACTGCGTGATCCTGAGGACTGGAAAAAAAAGAACGGGATTACATTTAGTAGCAGCAAAAAATAATGTACTTATTATTTTATCAATATTATTAATTTTTTTGTAATTTTTAAGTTTGATTTTAAAGTGGAGTTTGATATGTTTGTGTGGAGACCACATATTGCCTCAGTCTGTGCCAGCAGAATACATTAATAAATCAGAAGGTCCCTAAAGAAACCAACTTTACGACTGATCTAGTTCAAACATACCTAAGAATGCTCAAAGATGGGCTATCACAAAGTACATCTTAAGTGCAGAGCTGATACGCAAGTCAACATACACCAGCAGATGACAGACTCTAGGGAACATGTGTAGATAACTGAAGGAGAGAAAAAGAGTTTTCTTTTTCTTCTTTTCCTTTTTTAGCTGTGAGATGGGCTGAGATATTACCACAAGAAGAGTCTCTCTCTATGGGTACCAGGTTATCATGGTTCTGTTCATAACATGCTTGTTTGCAGTATTTCTGGCACTTCACGCATTTTTCATAGCTGTTTCTTTTTAATAGATACTGTATTCCTTGGAGTGCCAACAAAAAGGGCACTTAGTTGTTACCAGCATTTTGCAACTTCATTTTAATGATGAACAAGTAGCAAGAACAGCACCTCCTGAAAGTCATACAGAGCTATGGGCTGCCTGCTGTGAAAGAAACATAACAGCATCCCAAAAGAACAGATGTAAGCACAATTTTAAGTGCCCAGCCACTGAGGCACTGATAACCAGAAGGATTTTTAAAAGCAGATTTCCTTACTCATTTGTGGACACAAACACGCAAGCAGTTCTATGCACATCCAATGACACATGTGAACATCATGTTTCAGTGAGCAAACCCAGTTATACACAATTAATGCCAACTGCATTCAGAATTTGGCATGTGGCCTGAGAATTAGTTTTGCATATAAAACCTCATGTTTTCAGAAGCAAGAATCAAAAAAAATTGATAAAGCAGTGAAGGGGACATGCTGACCCTACAGTCAGCTTATTATGAGCCGCTCAGCACACAAATCTGAAGATGTATTTCTCCGTTTACATAAATCCTTCCTTTTCAAAGCTTTGTTCCTTCTTCCTGCTAAATCAATAAACAGCCTCTGCCTCACTTAGTGACTCCCTCCATGCACTCACTTTCATGTTCTCCCTCTCAACTTAGTACAAATTTACCTATTCTTCCACATACATCTGGTCTGGCCCCTATATACTTCTCATGTCATTGCAGAAGGGCAAAATTCTTCCTTCATTTCACAAGCTGAAGCCATCTCCACCACAAAATACAGTAGTAGCTAGTAAATCTACTGTCAGATACCTTTGATCAAATCAGGATGCATATGAGACATGATTAAGTACTTTCTAAAAATTAAGGCAATTCGTTTTTCGCTGCTCAGCTGTGTTTGGCTTAAATACAAATTTAGTTTGAGGTTTTCCGTCTATCAAATCAAAGCAACGCATTTACAGAAAACCATTCTATTCAGCCTATGCGAGCACCGAAAGCTCCTCTGAGAAAATGGCTGAAAAAATAAAAAAAGAAGGAAAAAATCCCCCAATAGTTTCTAGCAAAGAGGCAGCTTCCCAGTAGAGACAAGGCTAAGGAGTCCCGAGAGCACTGCTGCCGTAGCTGTAATGGTTTATCTCATTTCGGTACTTCACAACCATCCAGACGAACATGCTCTGTTTCTCAGGAACAGCAACATGCATGACTCTCAAAACAAGGAAGTGTTTAAAACTTCTGCAGGTTTTCTCCCTCCCTGAGACCACTGAAATAATCCAAGCTCTGCCTTAAAAAAAAAAAGAGTTGTTACTGTTTCAACATATTATTAAAGAATCCTTAAAATAACACAGAAAAGAAGTGAAGCAATGCAAGAAACAAGCGACTTTTCTCTTTTCGGACAAATAAGAAAATGCCAATAATTTCCAAATTTAAAAAAGATCTTTAGGAATTGAAATTTCATTCACGTACAACATTTCATTAAACTTAAATTGATCCAGTGACATAATACAAAACACAGACAAATGTGCTTGCGTTAATCCTTTCAGTTGAGGTATGACAGCACCACTTAATTGTTTTTACATGTCCTGGAAGAAGAAACTTAAAAGACTTAATTGCTGCACTAGCACAGTAAGGTCATGACCCAGTGAGACATGAGATGACTAAAATAATATTCCCAAGAAAAATCGAATTTCCTGAAAAATACAAGAATAGTGAATTTATTGAAAGTATCCTCTGTGGTCGTGACACTGTTTTTCTTTTAAAAGCTGTTACAAAGCGTAAGAAAAAGTGTATTTCACTTAAAGCAAAAAATAAAATATAATTCAAAGACATAAGACTAAAACTGAGCTGACTCTTCCATGGGCAAGCAAACCACCAAACACTGCTGCTGACTGACAGGGGCTGAGAACACTGACCATGATTTTAATGAACCAGAGAGCTGCTGACTCATAAAATGAGAATGCATTCGACACTGGCTGACTGCCTAATTCAGAGCTCGCTGCACCCAGCAACCTTGGGTTCACTGTGAAATACAGTTAAGCACAGGACAGATCACCACTGCCTTAAGCGGCAAACTGTGATAACTCAAACAGCCGCCACACGTGAATGGTGTCAGAGGAATGGGGAGGCAGAGGAGACAGGATCTCTCTCCACAGAACATGCGCCAGGGGTTGTCATGCCTGTGACATCCAGCACACTCCCAGGACTGGCAGGAGGGCAGCATCCCTGGGCCACCCACCATCAGTCCAATGGACCTCAGAGCTCATGCTGAAGAGCCAGGGGAGGCTCTTTGCATGAGGACAGCAACCCCCTAATCTCTACCGAGCTGATGTCATGCACATCATCTCCACAAGTGTTCAGCTGCGGGCATCAAGACCCTGCACTTGCTGAGGGACCACCATCCTTAATAGCCCACAGCCCACAGCCACCCGCTGTGTGTGATGCCGGGATCACGTCCCAGGAACTACATCCAGTCCAACATGAGAAACATGAGGAGGTCTGCATCAAACAGCTGCTCTACTTCGCTTTTTAAAGTCACCCCTCCAATTGCGACTCACACCACTACTTTGATCAAATTTTGAGAAGCCAGTCTAGAGTGTCTTAGCCTTTCCTTCATTCTCTACTGTTCATCGCATACCAAATTGGGTGAGAAGGAGGGACAGCAGCAGGAATGCAGACCACTGAACATTGGAGAGACCTCTGTGGACCACAGAGCCTGAAGAGGAACAAGTGATGGAGAGAAGAGCAGCAATAGGGAATGGAAACATATTTTGGAATAATTTTTAGAATGAAACAAAAAAATACGCTAGCCCATGGTGGGGGTGGGTGGAACCGGATGATCTTTAATGTCCCTTCCAACCCAAACCATTCTATGATTCTATGATAGACCCCTTGTTTTGTTGCCTGGCTTTTTGGTTTGGGTTTGTGGTTGTGTTTTTCTTTTTTTGGTTCTTTAAATCAAGCCACAATCAGTTGATAGCAGGTGAGTCTCTACCTTGGTCTCCTTCCAGCACCACCTTACATTTGTCACTTTTGAAGCCTCTTCTTGGGTGCCTGGTCATCTACTCAAGTTGAGACGCTCTGAAACACAGGAAGTCTGGATTTCCATTTCTGTTTTCACTGCCTGTTAGTTTGGATGCAGCTTTTGGCTCTCTATTTCTGCAACCTTTCTGCTACATTCAGTCTTCTATGGAAGCCCTGTCACTTCCTTCCCTGTGATTTCTAGGATTCACACATTCTTGCTGGCCACTGTGACTGATACACTTTCTACTGGCAGTGTTATTTGTTGCTCTTATTATCGATCTCCCAGCTGGCCTAGTTGGCTATCTTCTTCATCTTCCTAGTCTGCTTCCAAACATCATTTATCTCTTCAAATCCATCTCCTCACTTTCTCATTTCTCAAAAAACAGCCAGTGATTTCTTTGTTCGTTCCTTCGAACACCTCCTTACCCCAGCTCTCATTCCACCAACATCTTCCTTATTCGCATTCTATATACTCTCTTGCCTTCCACTTGCCTTCTTTCCTGCCTCTTTCCTTAACTGCCCTTATCTGCCTGTCTTCAAATCCTTTATAAAATGGGCTTCAAATACTCCGAAACACATGATCACATTATTATATAATTATCTGCCTCATTAATGATTTTCTCCTGTGATACTCAGCAGGTCAGAAAATCACACTCCATTTGCATTTCTTCAAATGTAACTCAATTTGCTTCCAGTGAAGGTGACTGTTTTTCTGGAGCCACACCAATAAAATGCTTATAGCCCATGGCTCACTCGTTCAGAGAAATGGCAAGCTCAGAAGCAGATCAGCTACTATATGGCAGCACGTGGCTTCTAAAGGGGAAAGGCAAAACACCAACAAAGTTACTGCTTCAGATAAATATTTATTCTTCTGAAATCTATCCAAACCAACAGTAATCCATCTCGGTTCATCTTAATCCATCTCGGTTCTTCACAAGAGCCTCATGCAGAAAAAAAGTTACACATACAAAAACGTTATCAACTTCTGTATACAGTAATAGCAAGGAAAATCATGCATAATACTTATTTAAGTATTCGACACTTTACTGTTCATCAACACGTACACTAATATACACCACAGAAAGCTGGCGATGCGGCAGCAGGCACTTATCCTGCTCAATCTCCTCAGGCAAAGTTGAGTAATTATGTTTCCTCGTTGCCAAAATGATTAAATAACTTTTGTAACGTAAACAGAAGGATCAGCCAGTGCACAGTAACATTAAAGGATAGAAAATATCTTCATGCCCATGCAACTGAACAAAATAGCCCAGTATTTTACTGTGGACTAAGGAAATCTGTTTAACTGAAAGAGTTTCATTTCTCCTACCAGGTACTTTACACATTCAAATGCCTCCTGTGTGCGTTCATACACCCTCTGGTTATGTAAAAAAGAAATCCATTCCCATTAATAGACCTGAATTTTTAATATTCTGGTCTCTCACTCCTGTTTCAGACACAGGATTTCCATACCCCTTCTCTCTAATGCCACCTGGGAGGATACCACAGGGTAAAACTCTTCCACCTACCAATTCTCCTACTGGAGCAAACATTTATGTATACCTCTACTATGAATTTATAGCATTTCCCACAAAAGGAAATAAGATCACTTCATGCAGTTAAACTAGGTACATCTACACTCTCACATTTTTGAAAGCCAATTTACTTGACTACACATTAAGCAAATCAGTAATGTCAGGAAAGCAACATAATCCACAAGACAATCCAGTACTACTGCACAAAAGATTTAACTGGACTTCCCTCTGCAAAGTTTTGCTCTTTTTAGGAGTATCAGAGCAACCACCATCCGAGCCAATAAACCAGGCAGTTTAATCTGGTGACGTTTCCACCAACACTGTAAGGAAAACAAACAAACCAAAAACTCTTCTGAAACATTCTAACAGACAAAATCATTTGCAAGTTGCTAAAACAGAGATCTTTGGACAGAAACACACTCTTCTTTCCACATTAATTCTCATGGACGTTTCCAGCAGACACTAGAAGTCCAGTCAGACACTACACCTGCTGACACAGAGCATCAGTGAAAGGCATCTGACAAAGCACATGGTTACTTCTGCATGCTGCTATGCTGTTTTTGACCCTCAACACAGTGGATGTTTTCAACAGTACCGGCCATGTTCTGAACCACATAAACTGCTTTCATACCTTTCCAGATTTAATGATGGGAAATTTATCCCTCTCACATCATGGTGAACATGTTTAGTCTCTCTACAGCTTATATTAGCTTGTTTCATCTCACTGTAGCCAGCTACCTCTTTCTTTTGAACTCACTAACACATCGATGTACAGAACCCTTTTCAATCTTAAATGTTCCCATTTCTATTGCCTAGGAAGCCAGCAAAAAATGCAATATCATACCACCCAGTCTTAGTCAGTGTGTCTTACAGGTATCTAATGAACAGCATACCTTAATCAAATTGTTAACTTCGTATCATGTTTCATATCCACACCTAATCCATACAGTTAAATATTCTCAGATGATTTTTCTTTTGGTCGTAACCAAAGGGTTGTCAGGGTGCATTAAAAGTATCTATTTCCACGTTATCAGAACTCCATCACACGAAACACAGTGGAAGCTAAGTCTGACTTCTTCCCTTGCCTGTTAAATAATCACAGAGGATTCCAATTTCTCTTATAGGAGGATCATTTAAATTATTAGTATATAACTGTTTGATAGTATCATTTTCAGTAACTCTGACTCAAAGAAGCCAGTCCTATCACATCTTTGCTACAATTATTTTTAAATTATAAGACAGTTCAGGCATTGCTACCCATTCTATATTTGCCTAACGGTGTTTCCAAAAAAAGAAGACAGACGGTTACTGCAGGATGCTGACCACTCAAAACTCACAGGAAATCAATGCAAGATACAAAGATCCAAATACTACAAGGTCAAGGCCATTTATATCAGGAATAGTGTGTCCAGCAGGACTAGGGAAGTGACCATCCCCCTGTACTTGGCACTGGCAAGGCTGCATCCCATATATTATGTTCAGTTTTGGGCCTCTCACTAGAAGACAGACACTGAGGTGCTACAGAGCATCCAAAGAAAGGCAACAAAGCAGTGAAGGGTCTAGAGCACAAGTCTTATGAGGAGTGGCTGAAGAAACTGGGGATGTTTGGTCTGGAGAAGAGGAGGCTCAGACCATACTGCTCTGCTACATCTAGCAGAAAGGAGATTGCGGCAAAATGGGGGGTTGGCCTTTTCTAGGTAAAAAGTGACAGGACGAGAGGAAACGAGCTCAGGGACCATTGTGTCAGGGGAGGTTTAGACTGGATATCAGGAAAAAAAACTTGACAGAAAGGGCAGTCAAGCACTGGAACAGCTGTCCAGGGAAGTGTTTGACTCACCATCCCTGGAAGCGTTTCAAAGATGTGCAGATGTGGCACTTAGGGACATGGTTCAGTGATGGATTTGGCATTGTCAGGTCAATGGTTGGACTTGATCTTAAAAATCTTTCCAACCTGGATGATTCCATTCCATTGTATAACACTTTTTCTTACGTTACCTCTAACTAATTAGTAATTGATCATTTAGAAGTAATCTAAATATATAATGAGCTTAATTATAGTATAATAGAAAACTAACAGACAGGGAGCTGGCGCCAGCTGCAATGGAAGGTGCCACCTTCACACGGTTACCAAGGCAAACACATAAAAGAAAGTGCAAAGGAGGATATTAAATGTCAGAAGCAATTTGCTTGGAAGAGTTTTTGTTCAGAACACTCAACATGCCTGAGGGCCCCAATTCTGTTATTCTGGATGCAACCAGACAGGAACAGCTAAAAAAATAAAAAATAAGAAGGAAAAAAGGCTAGTAGCAAAGGCTACTCGGCCAGCCTAAGGTATCTTTCCTCCTTGCTCCTGAGGAGAAACACTGCTGGTGGCAGTGGTCCATGAAGAGCAATGTTTTCTACCAGGATTTTGATAAAAAACAATGTGAAACAGACAACTGCAGTCTAACGTGCTAACAACAGCTCTGCAAACAACACTGATAGTAACTGCTCCTGTAGCTTTGATTAACCACTTAATGAAAGACACTCTCCTCCTGTGATCAAGACTCTGTTCCTAGTGTCTTTCTCCTCTGTTTGTGCATACCCATGACCTCATTCATTTATTGACATCATTTGTGGCCTTACACTAACCACAAACTGCTACTGCTGACTTAGAGGCTGAATCTCAGGTATTTCTTATTTTAAGTATAAGGAATAATCTACTTAGGTACAAACATACCCTCTGGATTGGTGTGACATGATGACGATTAGTTATCTCAAGTTACAAAACGCAGTAACAACAGTAAGTTCTTTCCAGTTTTATTTTACATCTTCCTCTTATTTACTCAACTTTGTTAAGATAAGATGGTGTGTTATATGTTATCTAATTCATGGCATGAAGACACTGGCCTTTCTGAGTAACCTTCTGGCACTGGCAGCACTTGTTCTTGGACAATTGCCTACGGAATCATTACTTCTTTTTTTAATAAATAAATAAATAAATAAAAAATAAAAGAAGAGCCATTTGTATCGTGCATTAAAGAATCTTCCGACCTGAAAGGTGATGTTTTAAAAGCAATTAAGTACTCAGTGTGCCCCAGTCCTAGCTATCAACATGTCAAAGTAGAGCTGCATCAATTCTAGTAAAATAATGTTGCTAGCAGAATGAATTACCTGAGCATGTTTTAAACGCACCACCTCAAGAATAAAAAAAAAGCTGTTATATGTGAAAATAACATATATTTGCCTTGATTTACCTTACTAACTTCAGTAGTAATACAGGATTGTAAAATGCTATTCCGCAACATGCTCCTTCTCTCCGCCTATGCAACATTTGTCTCAGTCCTTACGCACAGAGGTGGAATGCAGCTTATCAGGTCTGAACTGCAAAAATGATGGGTACCCTAAAGCAGGTATGATTCAGTAAATTTCTTGGAATCTAGCAATTCGGAGAGTCAGACACATCTTCTTTAGCTCATTCCTACTCCCGTATGCTAGGAGAGGTACACACACTACTTGCTAGAATATCAGAAATATCTGAACGTTTGGTTGTACGATCTTTACAAAACACTAAAGCTAAAATTACCAACGTTTCTAGACCATTTTTTAAAGTGCATGCTATCCTGAAATTTCCTTGTGCACATAAATATACTTCTAAAGTTCTCACAATAAAACACCAGTTTGAGGAACAGATGAAATAATCCACCAAATCAGGCAACCAAGCAGAAAGAATAATTGAGTATACATATATGCTTCTGCAATGATCTGTTCAGATAAGATAGAAAATATTTTATTTGTAGTGCTGCATGGGTGGGTGGTGTTAAACTTTCAAAGGGAAGAAGCAACAGATGCAGACAGTGAAAAATGCAAATGCTAAGCTACAGGAAAGTACGAGGACATTTCCTGCAATTACAAGAGTTAATAGCATAAATAGCCCTCAGAAAAGTCACCTGGGTGTCTCTCTACAAGTAAACTAAATCAGCTATTGTTTTTCATGTTGAAATAATCTGTTACCTAAGAGCAGATGTGTACAGAAGAAAAAACAGGAGCTGCATGTGACTTCTGATATCAATAACTCGCCTTTTACGAAATGAAGGCTAGCTACACTACACACAATGAACTGTTCAACTTTTCAGATGGTTAAACCACAACGTCTCCCATGCTTCTTGTAGAATTAAAGAAGGGAAGCGAATTTCCGATATACAGTGTGTTGACCCTCTAAAGGCAGCACAGTTAACTGAATATTACAGTTAACCTATAAATCTTGCAGTTTTCAGGCAAAAATTTGGAAACAATTCTTTATGCTGGATCCATAAAACCCAGTACAACAGATTCTGCTAATGACTAGCACCAAGTGTTTCATAGATCCAAAATGTAAGCCAGCTTCTCAAATACTTGTTTCAAAATTGCAACCCAACAGTAAAACAACTACTGCTAAAAGGAATTTGTCAATACTACATGAGATGGAGATCATCTAGGAGAAAAGAATTCAATACAGAAACATGCAGAAATTATTTTCTTTCTACGGTTTTGAAACAAATTAGCTGTCATTGATTTACAGAATAACAAGAAATGCTGACTAATTAAAGATATTCAAGTATGTGAGCATGACTGCTGGGAAACTAATGCAAATAATTTACTAGCTAGTTAGCCCCTCAGAGAATGCCAGCATTGGACAGTTCTTGAAATTGAGAAGAAATGGTGTAGGTCTTGTATTAATTCATCATTCCGTTCACTGCAAGTCAGTGACAGATGACTGTGCCAACACTGCAGAATACGACTGATTAATAACAAGCACTTCCAGCTGGGAAATGCAAGTTCAACCTTTTTGAGCCTTTGGGTACACATTGTATGTGTTAAGACACAGTAAACCAGAACATGTCTTACACATACTGGCTGTGATGAATTTCTTTATTTTTAAAACCAAGGAAGGAAAATTGTACTCTCTGAGATTCAAGGTACCAGTGAGTTTAGACAAAGACTGAAGAAACAGTTCCTCACAGAAGGATTTCCAAGACCCACTGCTGTACAGTTTGGAAGCAAAACTCAAAAACCATAACAAAGATATCTTGAACAACATATGTAGGCATCTACTTTCATATGAGCAGAGAGTGTGTCGGATTTACTGCAAAGACTAAATACTTTGGTCCTTAAATCAAAAATGAGACCAAAAAATTCCTACAAATTCTGCCTGGGTTCCAATGCTGACTGTTCAGATATAATATCCAACATCTATTTATTTTTACTTACAATCCTTTGATCACAGTTTGGAAGTTCTGCATTTGTTTCACTGGGTTTTTTTCTTTCTTTTAAGGAACAATAAAAATGGTCAATGTCTACTTTCTGTTTCTCACAAACAAGGTGAACAAGTTTTTGATCAGGTCTCCCTTTTGACATTCAGTGTAAGCTACTGGGCTGTACCAACAGCAGCACAGCCAAGAGAAGCGGTTATTCCCCTTTACTCAGCTGTCCTTAAGCCACATCTGGAGTACCACATGCCATTTTGCCTCCTCTCAGGACAAGAAGTATGTTGACAAATTTTAACAAGTCCAGGTGAGGGTCCCCAAGACAGTCAGGGCTGGAGCTTAAAGTCCTGTGAGGAGATGCTGCAGGACCAGGGCTCATTCAAGACCCTTTCACAGGCACTGCGCAATAGCCCCCAACACCTAAGAGGAAAAGACAGTCAGGCTCTTTACAAAGGTGCTATTGAGAGACAACTGCCATAAGCTGAAGTTGGGAGGATATAAAGGGGAGAAAGGAAAACAAAAATCCCCACAGTCACTGTGAGGCTATGTAACTATTAGAAGAGGTTGCAGACCTCCATCCTCAGAGACTTTCAAAACCCAACAGGAAACAGCCCTGAGCAATCATGTTTAAATTTAGTGATGGAGATGGGAAAATAGACCCCCTGAGGTGCCCTCCAGCCTGGGATGCTATGAAGAGGGAAACAGAGTCAGACCAGAGCCCATCCGGTAATCACCAAGAAATCTTGCAGTGGAGCGACCAACCCCAACCACTTCAAAAGAATGTATTAGAACCCAAACTGAGTAACTACGGAATTACACACCCCACAGGAGAACATTATTCTTTCTCCTCAAAACAGAGGCTGGTTTCAGTGACTTAAAACTACCTCATCCTTTTGGGGGTTTAGTGTCTTTGGTTTTCGGTTGGGTTTTTTTTTTTGTTCATTTGTTTGCCTGTTTTTCCAACTACTGCATTCCTATTTAAGTGTATTTCAACAACTGCTACCATGCATTAATTATGCAGGCAGGATACTCTGGTGATAGGACTTTCTTGTTCCTTCCAGTTTGCAATATTGTTTGCAATTTACTTGCAATCCTTCCAGCACTGGAACAGTTGTGCTAGTTTCCCACTTCAAGGGCAACAGGAAAACAGCTTCCTCCACAGGGGGAAAAAACAAACGGAATTCCCCCAAATACAGTAACAGTAAATACAGGCAGGAAAAAAACTGATATCCTTCTTCTATAATTCTACCAACTCCAACTGCTTCACTCTCCAGGGTGCGCTAATGACCATTTGGGACCTTCTGCCTTTTCCTTACTACTGCCAGTATAGCTGATTACTGAGCTGCCAAGTTGTAGGAAACAAGATTTGTGTATTGCCTCATGTCTGCATTTTAATGCGGACTTCTCGATGGGAACGGATCAACTTAAATTGATTAGGCCAGCCCTCCTTTCCAGACCCTCAAAATGGCGCAGTGGGGTGTCTTACACCCCTCAGTATGTCTGCATGCTGTAACAAAAATGTAGACTTAGGTTACTGAGGTTGCCAGAAGTTGACAGTGACTTATTTCACAAAAGGTTATCGTATCTTGAAGCAATTTTTTGCTTAAGACACAGCGGTACAATAAACTGCAAGGATCTTTTCACAGCATGCATAAAACCAGTATGCTTACTTTTGCTTTCAGCAAATTAACAAGAAACATATTTGTAGAGATCTTCGCACAGCTGTGGCATTATATTTGCAGATGACAATTAAAAGCTGTGAGAAACAGGTTTTGATATTTATGTACACTAATGGGCATGATGATTGAGTTTGTTGACTCAATTCAATAAGAACAAATGGCTTACAGGTTAAACACTACAGACGGGCATTTTAAGACACATTTTATCAATAGATTTGTACATATACACAGTATTTCTTGTACTGCATTTTGCCTCAGAGTATGCACATAGACATTGTGTTCCAAGGTTAAACAAATCAAAATATTAGAACTTGGGGAGGAAAGTCGTACTGCGTTGAGGAAGTGTAAAATAGGGTCCATTTTCTCAGACTTGGGACGTCTCTCATGACAAAGGCATCACTTGCAGAAGAGCGATGGAAAATACATGTCACTGAATGCTAACCCTTCTAAACATTACAGGGCCCACCGTTAAGAGCAACCAGCCATCAAACAAGGAGATGAAGTCAGTTACTGGATTTACTTCAAAAGGAGGTGGGAGTACATTTAAGCCTTGTGTGGTACAGAGTAAATATGAGTTGAGCAGCTGACTAGGCTTTTCTCCCCCATTCCCTGTGTTTTGTGTTGTACCTTAGGGAATAGGAAGGTCATTTCACCTGAAAGTAAGTAAACAGTGAAGCTCTGAGCTAAGCTGTATGATACTATCAAGCACAAGAGTAGGCTCACATAAGAAAAATGAGGAAAGTTTTCAAACACAACTACACTCCACAGAAACAACAGTCCCCTCCCAAGAAGCAATAGGGAAAATGCATTTTTATAGTAATATGGACATGTACATTGTTGCCTAACAAAGATACCAAAGGTCCTGAGCAATACACCATTTGATAAGAAAAGTATGAAAGCTTAAAAAAGAAAGATGCACATTAGACAAGGAGAAGCTTATTTATCACAGAAGTAAATCACAAAGAGTTCCCCTAATCAGGAAATGCATCAAAATAGTTAATAAAACATCTTTAAAACCTCAGGAGAAGCTTTTGTTCTGCTCTCGTAGAAGAAACCTGATCAGACTTCAGAAGAAAACAACCAACGATGTCAGAGAAAATGTGACATCAAAGCCTATCTATAGGTTCATAAGAAAAAACTTGGTGAAACGCATGAACTATGGTCTTTCCAGTTGAAACATATTATCACAAAGAGACAAACAGACACATGATCACACTGTGGGGATTTTTGGTCGATTACATACTGAAATGATGGAAGAGAGTGCTAAGCTTTATTATGCTCACCAGAAGCTTTGTCTTTAAGAACAGAGTAATGACATTTTATTTTTAAGAAATGGTTATTAGTTTCCTTTCAATTTACAGAAAATAAGCTATTGAAGTGATACTTATTATTTACATAGCACTACACTGCCAATAAACAGGCCCAGCATTTAGCTAACAAATAAGAGATGGGTCATACATCATAGATCGTTGTTCTTTAAATTAAACAGTAATTTCACATGTGATAAATGCCTACACAGGAAAGAAGAATCAAAAAGTTTATGCAGTTTCTCTGGCTGTCGGCACATCTATCACAAGCACTACAACCTGAAGAAAGCAATCTTACCATCTAGCATTTAGAAAAGCCTTTTTTTCTACACAGAAACTGCCAACAAAGAAAATGCTGATGTTATCAATAACAAAACAGAAAAATGCAAGACCGTAGAGAGAATTATAATTCCATGCTCGCCACTGGAAGTGCTCTCCTTCTAAAAGATGCCTGCAATACACATATCCCAGAAAGTCTGATCTCTGATTCAGTTTCAAACAGTTAAAACATGTAGCTTCTTTTAGGTTGTTATCTTGTAGGAGTGGATCTATGTACATATCTGTGTCAAAAAATGGAGTGTGTAATTAAGGAATGTAATTGGACAAATCTTTAAAATTCTAAGCACTGAGTGAAGGACCGAGGAATCGAAACACATTTTAGCAATTACATTACAGCTATGAATACTGTTGAACAATAATCTCATAGAAGTAGGCTAACAAAATGCCAATACAAGCTGATATCTATTTACGGTGGTAAAAGTTTTTTGCATAAATCAGGATTTGTGGAGACAAATTACCCTCACTTGCCTTTGGCTTATGAATTAATCTATTCTGTGTGACCAGGAAAATGCTATTCTGAAAGATGTCATTAAAAGCCACAAATATAGCAAGGTAAGAAAAACACAACACAAACAGGTGCAGCCACTATGCAAAAATTTTGCATGTTCCAGACATTTTCCAACATATGAGCACATATAAAAAATTCAGAGTAACTGCCACTGTACTTACCTGGTAGATGTTAGCAGATGACTTCCTAAACAAGCAAATCCACAGTATCAGTGATATGTAATGCTGTAATCAGCATCACTTCTTACAGTTGGAGATTTATCAACCTGAAAAAAGGCTTGCTTTCAGATTGCAAAGTAGGTGGAACACTGAATCATTCTTTTTGAAGCCTTTGGAACTTCAATCTGCATTTAACAAAAGCTAAACTAAAGGTAAAGGCTAAATACATGCTTGCAACTTGGAATATGTGACTGCAAGCAAAAGCAGTTGAGTGTCCTCTAAAATACCCAGGAGCTAATTTCTCTATTAGCATGTCTTTTACACCCTCACCCCAGAAAAATCAGCATACAGTTTATGAGTGGTATTAGCATGACCCGGGAAAAGACAGCACCTGTTTAGCATCTCTTTACACAAGTAGGGTTTCAGTGTCCATCAGCACAGTGAGAATCCAAAACACATCCCCTTATCTGTTAAAGAAATAATTCTCAGTCTCCCATGTAACTTCACAACAGGGAGCAGAATTAACCCTCGCCCCAATGCCCCTTAAATACTTCAGGTTTAATTTATGGTTATGTCAAGCTACATTAACAAATTACTGGCTTGGAAACAGTAGACAGAGTATGTAATGTCTGCAATCCCATGCTTTGTAATATCTTGCCAAAAAGGGAGTGATTAGTATGTCACTCACAAACACACTTCTTGAAGTTTTACTTCATTTCCAAAAGAGCTTCCAAACTGAAAACTCCATGAATGAGCTCAGAGAAGAGCTACGCTGCACTTTCTGATGTTTCAAATTGTACAAGCATAGCATCCTAAAACTCTTTATTTATGGGGAAGGCGGCTTTACATAATCATCATCCCTTTCTCCAGAACTGGACAATTGATAGGAAATTCAGAGCTGTTAATTTCTACAGTTAATCTTAACAGTTGATTTTATGCCTTGCAAATGTTATTCTAAAGTATTAGAGTAAATAGAACACTAGACCGTTGTTGATTTAAGTGATTATACATACTTTTTCCCATCCAAAGGATTATTTACTAAGGCAACAAACTGAAAAGGAATTAAAGAGTACTCTTTTTTTGATTCACAGCAGAGTTCACCCACGAAATTCATTGCTACAGGGTATCATTGAAGCTAACACTGCTGCTTGGAATTAAAGACATAAAAGAAATTAGGATACAAAATAGCAACCTCAATGTGACATTCAGGTTTTACAACTGTCTACTGGAGATGGGAAATGGACAGGTAAGACTCTCAGGAGAAGAGGAGAAGTGCATTAATTCAACCACATCCTGAATGTAATGCATCGAAGGATGCACTTCTAGCAAATGCACCAAAATAAAGGTATTATATAATTCAACCTGGGGAGTTCTTTTTTTAATATAGTGAAAACCTTGAGTCGGTTTACCTGACAAAGCAACCCCCAGTTTCATATATATACCACTTACAGATATCACCAATATATCACTTTCAGTAGAAGAATCAGAGGACTCTGTCACTCACTCCTGCCAGTAACACCTGCACTTTTCCTGAGAACTTACCTGCATGCTGCTGGCTTCTGACCTGCTCAGCTTCAGAGTTCTGTCAGGATGACAGCACGAAGACCTGTGATCACCACAAAAGTAATGTTACGGAAAACTTTTACCCTAGAAAACAAACCTGGATTGATTTAGTTACACACATCGATCAATCTGCTGCGACACAGGCAAAACTAAACCCCTAAACCGCTACTATACAGCCTTTTTGCTAGCTTCGCAAGTCATACTTACAGTATCTTTATAACCGTTAAAGATATTACAAAGGGTTGTGTAATCTTACGTGACTACAGACTTTTTCCCTAAGTAGTACTTGCAAACATCACTCTTCAAGATAGAAGGCAAACAGCTTTTCTTAGAGTGCTGCAGTCCAACAGGCAAAAGTAGTTACTGATATTCTTGAATGTTGTCCTCAAAATAAGACACTTCGGCTTCACAAGGGCTATCACTTCAATGTGAGAAGACATGTAGAGAAGGAAAGCTGGAGTGCAAACATTGAGCAGCTCTAGATGCATGTGAGAAAGATTTTAGTGTTAACAAAGGAGTGCATTATTTGAAGTCCCTCTCAAATACGATCCATTTAATGATATTCCCTTCCATGAGACCTCCCAGCAGCACCAGCCATTCTGAAGTCAGTCTGCTTTTGCCAGCACTTGCAACTCCACTGCTCCAACACACATGCTGGTAAAGCTGTACCATGAAATTATTTTGGTGCTTTAGTGGTTTGAAGTGTCGCACTCCATCTCCCCAGCCTGCTAACAATTTTTGTTTCTCACATTTCTGACTTTCAGCAAACTACCTGAAATTAAAGACCACTGTGCCTATGCATATACAGGCGCACTAACAGTACCATTCCCTTCCTTGACCTCCCTCAGAAGCATCCTCAGAAAAAATGAGTTATCTGTTCCCAAAAAAACATAGGTCTGTCACTTCATGCTATGATTTTACTGCTCTCATTTAAAATAAATTAATTAATTAATGAGAGAATACACCTCAGTTTTCAAGAAAGATAAGGAATTTCACGCACGACACAATTTGCAACTGATACCCAGAAGCTCCAGCAGTACAAATAAAGGATCCAAACGCTTTCCAGGTCATAGTCACCAGGCAAGTTGTCCACTTTCTCCAAGTAATTCTCTCCAATGAGCTGCCTCCCACTGACTTCCACTCCCAAGTTCAACACTGTCTGTGGAACAAGTTATCTACCAGGCAAGCCTTGCAAATACATATATGTTCTGGTTTTCTTCCATCTTAACTATTTACTGGATTCAAACTACCTAACAGAACAGTTAGAATAAGCAAGCAGAGGTGGTAGGAACATAAGGAGAGACATTTTGTTCCCATTTTTTGATGGAGGCACCTTTAAGAGAGTTTCCCAGGCTGCGTGCTACGGGGAAGCAGAGGCAGTCAACCTGAGATGGATGATAGAAGAAAGAGACCGTTGTGTTGGTGGGTGACTGCTGCCTTCCTGCTCTCCCCAAAACACTTTTCTCTAGATCTTTATTGACCTAAGATGGAAGCCACAGAGATGGAAATGACATTTACTTTCTGTGCACAAGAAAATCAAACACTGTGCCTACAAGCCCGGAAAACGCTGCTCCTGCAAAGTCATATATTTTTCCCCTTTGACACCTTTCACCTGCTCTAACTGAAATAGGCAAAACTCCCTTCAATAGAAGAAGCCAGACAAATTTCTAACACATTTGAACAGGGTAAGAAAATTAACAGCCATTTTAGGATCTCTCGTGCACACTGGCATCCAAGTCAATTTTTCTCAGCATGCTACCCATTAAGGGGTTCCTAGACTTCTTGTTGCAATGACTAACATTTTTATGAGTGCTCTGGGAAAAGAACCATCTTAAAATGTAATGGGAAGTCTATGTGAATCTCCCTCATGCTGTTCCCTATCATTCTTCTCAGTACATCATAATAAATATTTCCCAGTGCCACCATAATGATGGAGGAGCAGGGAAGAAAAAAAAGAAAGACCAGTTTGATCTTCGCCTTCTTTTCAGTAGCTGACCAATTTTAGAGCACAACAATCACCGCTCTAAATAACTACGTGAAGTTTCTTTCAACTTTAGAATCATGGCAGAGTTTTTTAATGTGTATGTATACACAAACGCACATGTATGTACCCTCACTATTCAAATTACCCTCTAGTCTGAACAGCCTTGCATTACAATTTGCTTTGTCATCACCCTGACCTCACCTGTGCCGGCTGGCACATGAAACTCATTCAGCCACCTGAAAACTGCACCACAATGTCATATTGTACCATCATTTTAAAACAACCACCTCCAGAGAAATCCAAAATATTAATCCAAGCATGGTACAGCTCTCTGCCTCCACACATTTGCCTTAACATTTCAGCACTGTCCAAATTATTCTGTCTATAGAAAATGTGAATAGTAACAATTCAAAGCATCAAAACATATAGGGAGGAATTGAATTCTGTACTGTTTAAAACATACAATTTAAACAGCATTTTAGTACCTGCTAAAGTAGCTATGCAGACACTCCCTCTCCAAAGTTTTCAGCAGTACTTGTTAATTTGAGGACTAAAGTCACAGAGCACACCCAATCATGCTGGACTCTACTTTTTCCTTCCAAGGCAGAATGAGGACCTCAGTCCCGCACAGGCACTTCCAACAACTGAATATACATGGGTTTGAAAATAGCATGCATGCTTTAAAAAGCATTCTCTGTAACACATCACTTATAACCCAAGAAGCTGATAATTCTGATTCATTTGATATTACTATGTTGAATCACTATGACTGAAAGAAATAAAAGCAATTCCCAGCTTCAGTTCAAAGATTTGGTTTGAAGAAATCAAGGGAAAGGTTTCAACTAATATCTGAACTCTGCCACCCACAAAAACTCCGAAATATTTGCTTTTTACCTGACATCACTTACCAAACTCTAATACTTGTGCTCGCCCCCTCAAAAAACAAACCAACTTTCTAGAAGCTTCTACAAGTCCTCCTCCATCTTCATTCAAGAGTTCAGAAAGCAAGCGTAACTTCTCAGAAGTGCTTGGGCAAGGCAGCTAGCTCACTGAAGCCCATTTGGTGGTAATACAATCCAACAGCATCAGTCAAACACCAGAGAAAGCTGCTCTAAGCATTGCTTTTCCCAGCACGCCATTTGAAAATAAGATGATTTTGCTTAAAAGAAAACTAATGAATTGTGTGTGAAGTAAAATAACTGGAAGCAGAATAACTGAAAACTGTTATCAAGTGATGTAAACTGCAACTTTGTGGTTCAAGTATTTAAAAACCAAAGGAAGCAATCGGCAAAAGATTGCTCTGATGCCTTACTTAAAAATCACATTTTGCATGTTTCAAGTTCATATGAGTGACAAAAATAAAAGAGACAGGTTCATGCCAGGGCTCCAGCTTTAAGAAACAAAACAAAAAACTTCCCATCATCAGTGCCAAAAGCTCCCTCTATTATTTGGTTTTTCAGCATTGTACTATTACAATACAGGAAAATATCACATTCATCTCAATATCACAGTAATCTCAACTAAAAAAAAACCAAAACAAACAGATCAAACTCACTCTGTCTTACTACATAACACACTACTTCGTTTGCAATGAAGTTTATTTACCATTACTGTGATTTACCATTTAGGCTCTAGTTTTGCATTTGACTGAACGTAAGATTTCATCGTGAAAACAACATGGTGGAGGATCAACTTTGAAGTCAGAAGCCTACAATCAGCTCTTCAATCCCAGAGGGGCTTTTTTGTACGTGTTAAACTTCCTGTCTTCAGCAGACAATCAAGACACATCATTCTTGAGCTTTAAATGGATACATCTAGGATTACCCACAGAAGATTACACTCTTTGGTGCTCCAGATCTGATCCTAAAAAAATCTTACAAGGAACTGTGTTTTCCCAGTTACATGGTGCTAATCAATGCCTGGAAAGTATTTCATACCAGCAAAGATAATTAGCATTAGTATTTCATTTTAACTATTGATATTAGTAAGGGTTTAAAGCATTAACCATTTCTAAAGTAATTAAACAACTTTCAGCTTAGCAGATGCTGTTATTTTTAATGAGTTTGCCATAGCTGCCACTGCTCATCAGGGTCCTCCAACTCTGCTACTTTATATTCTCAGAAACAGAAAAGCAACTCATAGCATGATAAGAAATTACAGTAACCTCACATTCTAAAATCAGACTCTGAACCAAAAGAACAACTCCATATTTACCCCCTTTTGGCACTGCCCAGAGAGGGGTGGGAAACGGAAGGCATCACTCTGAACACTGAGTCCTCATGGCAGCTTTTCAGCTGCAGACGCAACCCCACTGTAAAAGTCATGCAAGAAAACACTCATATATGATCTCTAAAAGGCCTTTTTCCAAAAGCCCATGAAACACTTCCTCGATGCTTTGGAAAAGAGGAGAACATCGGCTCAAAGATAAATCAGGTGCAGACACAAGAAAAGTAAAGTGAAAGAGGCTGAACTAGGTTTCACCCTAGTAAGGACTCTGCTAACAGCTTGTAAAGAGGTAAAGAGTAACAGGCAGAGTAAATTAAGGTAAGAGAAAAGCTGTTTGTCCATTTACTGATTTCTCTCTCAAATCCAACTGAACAATATCACTAGGTCCAAAACCAAAAAGCTCCACAGTGGGATTTCTCTTTCATACTCAAGACAGGAAGTCCCTCCTTCACAGTTTCATATTTCTATTAATCTTCAGATGAGTAAGTTTTATGACCATACGCAATTCATTACAACAGAAATTCTCATCTGTGGAAGTATTACTGCAATGAGAAAACACCTCAGTATTACTATAAGGAATTGGGACAACGAAACAATTTTATCCAAACTTATTTCGGTACAGAAAGAGTTTGGCAAGAACCAGACAGAGCACCTGACAGAACAATACCTCCACTATTTTAATATCACAGCTATATGCGATGTTATTACAGTAATATAAACAAATTCCACCTGAACACAATGTATTTTCTAGAGACTTTCCTCCTCCCCATATGTCTTTCCAGCAAATTCATCCTCATCCATTATTCAACCATATTTCACCAGTTTTAAGGAGAATGCGGATGGGACCCAACAGGTTTCAAACAGGGGGCGCCCTGCGCCCAGCCCTGGCACTGGAAGACCTTCCCAGTACCACCACCCCTTGGCTTTGAGGGCAATCTGCCGCCTTCAACACCTACCACCCCTCAGCCCCTCTGCACGCAACGTTCCCGCACACTGGCCACCAAGGCACCGACATCCAGTCACACAGGGTGACAAAGCAGACGGCGGCCCCTCACCTGCTGCCGTGGACCTGGGTACCTGTGCCTGCCCCAGCCCCAGCACTAGCCACCAAACTCGGGCCTGGGCACTTGCAGGGAGGAGACGGGGTCTAGAAAGGGCAGCAAGCGGGTGCAGGTGCTGGTGGTGGGCTGGAAAGCTGGCTCCATCTCACTTCTCATACAATCGCGCAATCACAGAGCTCACCACACTGCCTCAAGCAATACAGTAAGAAAAAGAAGTGCGTTTTCACTCCCAGCCCATGGAAGCAAGAGGGAAGCACCGGGGAGCGACCTGGGAGTAGGGGAGTGCCTCTGGTGGGGCTAAGGAGGGTCCCCGAGCTTCCCCGGGGGAGAAGTCGGAGGTTATGGGGAGCACGGGGAGCGTGGGGCACCTCCCGGGAAGGGTGAAGGGCACACGCTGGCATCGAAACGCGCTGGCCGGGCCACCACGGGGCTTCTCAAGGACAAAGGGTGCGCGGTTAGGGGGGAGCTGCTGGGCAGCTCTGTCTCGGGATGCCAATGAGGCGCCTAGGATACCTGCACCCCCGGGGGGGAGGCGGACCCCGCAGCCTCTCTACGGCCAGGAAGGGGCTAGAGGCGGCCGCGCAAGTGAGAGACGGCCTCGCTCCGCCGCCCGCGGAGGATGCGAGGCGGTGGTCGCCGAGGCATTTCCTTCCGTGCCGTGCGGACGGTGGGCACCGGCTCCGGCCCCGCTTTCCCACCTCCCTTCCGCAGTCCGGCACCAGACCCGGCCCTGTCCTCCGCAACGGCAGCTTACACGGCGAACCCGTCAGATCCGACCGATCTAACGAGTAATCGTTGTTTATTCAGAGTTCAATTTTCAAACTGTGCGGAAGCATGGATTAATATTAACATATTCACCCGTGGCTGGACATCGCGGCTCTCCCTCCAAAAGTAATGCGGTTTTTGGATGGCCGCCTGCTAAGCAGCGCGGTTTAATAAACTGCGATTTCTTTCCCTCGAAATAAGACAAATCTCCCTCCCGAAGACCCCCAGAGAATTGCTCCTTCTGAAACAGCTCACTCCCCACTTCTACAAAGTACCCCCAGCCCCCCAACAAAGCAGATGAGCCAGGAGGGGGAACACCAATTCCTCTTCTCGCTCTCACACCTTTCCCTAGGATGCGAAGCGATTCGGGGTGACGCGAAGTCAGCGGCTGGGTTTCCGAGCGGGAAGCCGCGGAGAGCCACCGAGCCCCGCGGGGCTCCGCACGCCGGCACCGTAGGGCGAGCCCTGCCACGCGTGCGAGCTCCGCACCCCAGGGCGGACAGCGACGATAAAAATAACCATATACCAACACCACCAAACAACAACAAACATATAAGAAATAAGGTGAACAACGAAGCTGGAAGTTTTCTAGGGTAAGAGCGGACCGTGGGAGCTGCCGCGCAGGAGCGCGGCGCATCCCCTTGAGCCGCGGGTTCGGCTGGCAGAAAGGACCGTCCCGCAGCCCCGGGAGGCGCACCCGCCCGGCGACAAGCCTACGGACGGACAAACGGACGGATGGACATACCGGCAGACAGACACACGGGCAGGAGCAGCCGGAAGGTAAGCCCGCACACCACCTCTGTGGCCATCGCGGCGGGGGTCGCAGCCAGCCGGCCGGAGAGCCGTCCCTCTCTGCGCGCCACCGCCGCTCCTATGTCCGTCCGTGCGCGGAGCCGCCGCGACGGCGGAGCATCGCCCGTCCCCTCTTCTCTTCGTCTCGCCTCAGCCCCGCCGCATCCCGGCGGCAGCCCATGCAACCAGCGCCGTGCCGCACCCCGGCCAGCGGCATACACACGCCCGCCCGTCCCCCCCCCCCCTCGGGGCTCCCCCCACTGCTGTTTTCCCGCCCTCCTGCCGTCCGCCGAACGGCGCAGAGCGACCCCCCCGCCCTCCGCACCGACGGCGCGGGACCCGCCGGCGGCACTCTACGGCGCGCCCCGTGAGGAAACTGCCCCGCGCCCCGCCCCGACAGGGCCGGGCCGCCCAGAGAAGGGGCCGGCCGCGCGCTGCCTGCCCATGCCTATGCCCTGCCCCTACCCAGGCCTCCGCCGTGCCCTTATTCCTGCCCATGCCCATGTGGTTGGCTTCTGCCCATGTCCCTATGCCCGCCTCTGGCCTTACCCCTGACCCCACCATGTCCTCTGCCGTGCCTTTTACTCCTGCCCTGGCCCTAAATCCTGCCCCGTGACCTCGCCGCTGCCTGCGCGTCCCGTCCGCGTCGCGGGGACTGTTCTGATGGCCGCGCTGCGATCCCTAGCTGGCTCCTGTTCGTCGCTTAAAACCTTACCGGTTTTCCTTAACTTTTCCTTTTGTGTTCGTTTGGGGTTCTGTGTGGTTTATTTGTCTGGGTTTTGTTGCTTGGTTGGTTTTTTTTTTACTAGAATATTATTATATTATTATTCTTCACTAAAACTTCTGATTTATACTTTTTTTCCTTGTGTGGGGGAGCAGTTTTCTCCAGTTTGTTCAACACCACCACCACCACCACCACCACCACCCCCATGTTTCAGCAGGGCATTTAGGTCCACAAGAAAAAAAAATAGATCTGCGGTCACTGGAATGTATTTCACTTTTCTGGAAAGCTTTTTATCCTTTAAAATACAGTGCGGGTTAGTACATGCTGTGGGTTGAAAAGGGCCATTTCGAGGCTCAGCTGCTCTGTCCCTCTGTGTGTGCTGAATAAACCTAATAGCCTGGGTTGAAATAGTAATGCTGTAAAATAGACAATTATTAATGTTATTAATACAAGTAAAAGCCCATTTAATCTTTGACACTGTACTGCAAGCCCTCCCACTTAACTGAGGTGAGCTCGGACAGAATGTCTTCTTTGTGGGGCAGTGCTGGAGATAACTCTTCAGTCTCCTGCAAGATTTGTAGTAGGAAAAAACAGCAGCAGTGACCCTGTGGTCCTTAGCATAAATTCCCAGGGCTTCTTCCCAGTGAAGGACCTCATCCAGCCTTCTTTCAATATAGGAAGTCTTAGATTTGCTCATGAAGTCCTGGCTTTTTGACTCCTTGTAATTACTTAAGCATCTTTTGCTGTTGCATACTTTTTAGAATACATACTTTCGTACTGTTGTTGCAGAGAAAACTCTTGGCAAACATGGGTTTGACCCACAAAAGGGTCTTTTGAAGAAAAAAATATTCTTTTTTTTTTGTTTGTTTTGAGGGTTCAAATGATAGGGGTGGAGCCATGTGGACATCTGATTTTTGTTTTAATGAATAATGGCAATTATTCAGATACAATGCAACAGGCAAACTGATTTGTATATTTGGGGAGTAAAGGACTCCTGAGTTACATATATGAAAATGCTCAAGGAAGCTAAGAAAAATCAACTACAGGCACTAATTCAATGTACTACACTGAGTCCATTATGAGGACACAAATCACAAAGGACCTGTATCACAAAAAAACCTGTGCCTTTGCTGAAGAGGTATGGTCATTTCACACCCATACATGAGCATGTGCATGGAAGTTAAATATCACATCTTCCAGTGTTACAGGGGAGTGTAACAAAGCCCTGTCCCAGTAGGATGAATGCAATACTTCAATTCGGTGGTAGGGCACAGTCTGGGGAGATCGCTCTCTCACTTCCCACATTCGGGCCCAGCACAGCTCTCCCGGATGTCTCGGCAATGAACCAAGTCTGGAGATTTGTTCCTCAGTGTTCTAGTGTGGGTTTCTGTACACATCAATCTCTGTGTATATGCCTAGTGATCATGTCTGTACACAGTAAAATACCAGGATCGAGTAGGACTTCATCTGCTAGTGATCAGCCCATGGTAAAGTAACTGCAGCATTGCTTTATGACCACAGGGTCTGTTTCCAAAACTCAGAGTTCCTAAGGAAGCTCTCCTTGTCTTAAGAGGCTCCAAAGAAAGCAGTTAATGGGGTAGCCTGTATGTGTAGGATACATGCACAGCTGAAATATTCTGTGCGCTTTGGCAGCACATGTTCAGCTATTGATTAGGATTTTTTTTCTGTTCAGTCATCCAGATTCACTAACACATGGATAAAGTATTTATTACTTTAAGAGTGCCGTTACCAAGTACTTTGTTTCTGAAACACTGATTTTAGTCTAATATTTGGGAAATAATTAGCCAGTTTTCAATACTTAGCGTTCACAGGGTATGAAAAGCAGACTTAAAATCCATGTATTGAGTGGCTCCTTACCTTCTGCCAGAACTGCTCATCTACTGCAAAATCTGTGCAGCCGCAGTGCCACCTTTTGGCTAAAAGGTCTGCTAAATGGCAACATCTCTTCCTCACAGCTGCTGGGAGTTAACTGCTGCCTACACACAATTTTGAGAGAACCACCGTCCAAACACACCTCTGTCGTGGTAAGAAGTATAAAAAAAAGATGTGAAGTCCTTACCAAGAATCGTGTACAGTGCCTGGAGTTCAGCTGTTGACAGGAACAGTAAGTGCATTAACCTGAAAATTGGAGCAGGGCTTTTAGCCAGCATGGAAACAATAAAGCATAGGGCTCTGACTAAAATAGGTAACACAGAAAGAGAAACTGGATCAATGGGAAAAGTGTCTGTCAAATTAAGTGTACATAGTAGAGAACAATGTCTAGAGGAGAGCTAGGAGTTTATTTAGCTGACCCCAGTTTTGCAAGTGACATAAAGAGCAGTTTGAACATAAAGCAGGAAGGCTGCTTCTTCCCTAAGGGCATGCAACTCAGTGAAATCACACTGTGGCCCACACAGTTTCTCTCTTTCTCTCGGCAAACCAGAGGAAATTGCCAGGCTGTGTGAGTCCTACAGAATACAGTAAATGTGCTAACAGTGAACACAACAATCTCACCACCAACCAGCATTTCTTTCCCTTCTTTTCAATTACCAGGATCTCAGCCCCTCCATTACCAGGTGTGTAACACCACCTCAGGTGAAAACATTTTAGCAGTAGGGAGGTTGAAGAAGCCTTAATGAAGAGAGAGAGAAGAAAAGCTTACTTAGATTCGCAAAAGAACAAACTTCAGTTGTGAAGAGACTTGCTCCACCTCACCTGGTTACCTTTCCTGTGGCAATAACTTCAGCCAGTTTTGGAAAAACGTTGCCCCTGTTTCATCCAACATGCAAAATCAATTGCAGTTAATAGAGTTCAGAGGCCAAGAGAGTTACTGGAGGAGAAAAAGTCCAGAATATATTGTGTCACAGGTTCTATTAGGTACAACAAAATCAACTGGAACTGCCGATTGAAATTGTGTTAAGCTGAGTGACTGTCTAAAATAGCGCTGTTCAGAAACATCTAACTGCCTCAGGTATCTGATTTGTTTGGCTGTTGGAACCATTAACTCATGTCATTGTTCTAGCATCCACAGGCTTGAAATAACGTGAACAAGTGCTTGCGTATGGATATAGAGTGATATGTGAATATACATATATGCATATATACAGGCTGACACAGTTATGGTGAGCTCCATTAACTACTGCGAAACTAGCTGAAGAAATAAAACTGCCCTATACAAAGAAGTGGCAAGGCATTAACTCCCATTGAGAGGCAGAAGTTACTGAAGCCTATTCAGGGGAATCACTGCTGTACAGAGCTGGTTTATATTTGCTATTCTTACAACACAAGAGTCCTGCTTTGGGGACCTAGAGGGAAGGAAATGGCTTTAACATTTACAGTGATGATTAACTAGTGTATTATGTCTCTTGATCCATGCTCCATAAGACTACATGAAAACATCCTGCTCCTCTTACCTATTCTGGAAGTCTTCCTCCTGCTCAGCCCTGTCAGCAGCTGGGGGAACAGCCTGCAGTGGCCCACCAGGAGTCAAGCAATTCCATTTTTCAGCTTAGTTCACATTCAGCTCTGACTGAAGCTGTTTTTGTTCACTTCCAGCATGAAGTCAGCTAAGCTTCAAAATAACATTTAAGTTCAGTTCTGGTTCAAGAAAAGTTAAATAAAAGCAGTTCAAACTGATTTTTGGTTCGAGTCAGTTTAACTCCCCAGAACAGCAGTAGTTAGGAACTATTTTATCCTCTTAAATTATGAGCTTGTCTTGCCTTACAAGAAGGAAATTCATTCCACTTAAATGTATGCTGAGTAGGCATCCTTAGAAATGTTCAGCTGCCCCAGCAGAGCAGAATGTTTCTTAGAAGCCTCCAACATTTCCCCCATGCTTGATTTATCTTCCATTCATTAACCCCTAATTTCACCACTCATTTCAGCTGAGTTAGAACTGGGCACAGGGTTTGCATAAAACTTTGTAAAATCAGATGCATTACTAAAGAAGGTCTGGGGTTTTTCTTCTCCTCCTAGCCTTTGTTAATCTTCACCATTCATGTCACAGGGTCTATTTAGAGTGTCTTGCACAGTAAATATGTATTTATAGAAACCCTTTGTTGTTTGCTGATCTTGTTCTCCTGGGTTTTACAATCTGATCAATTAGGAAGCATCAAAACATTATTATCTTTACCTGACAATAATGTAAAACACAACAGGAAAGATCTGTCACATAGTTCAGCAGATCTAGCTTAGACACATTTTGTGGGACATTGAACCTGGCAGAATCCAAATGGTATATCTCAAGGCATCACTGACTTTTGCTGCAATTAGAAAGGAAATTTGTTCTTGACTACTAAACACTTGCACCTACATCAGAAATGAGTTGTCAGGAGTAGCACTCATAATGAATGCTTAGAAAAATGCAATTGTCTAGTGGTCAGCGCAGAGGGCTAACAAAACAGAGCTGCTGACTGAACTGATGGAAACATATCCCCAAGCTCCTCTTGCATGCATCCTGCGGCTGAATCAATAATACAGGAAAGCTCTTTGAGATCCATTAAGAAGAGAGGTTAGAGAAGGTGAAAGGAAAGTGGGATATTCCCATGGAGCTGTGACATTGCATACCTGTGAATTTACTTGTATCAGCATCAAATTTTAGCAGTTACACATGTATTATGTTTGCTCCTTTTAAATCAACTATGTTCCAGCAGATGAGCCACTCTTTTGTTTGCTTGCAAGTTTCTTTTCTTGAGGGAATAAGAAATACAGGATAGCTTACACAGTGAAGGGTTAACAGTGTTCATAATGTGTATAATTTTATAATATATATAACATAAAACATGTTTTCATATTCTATATATCACATATATAGTATGTAATGTAGAATATGTAATACATAAATACATTTATATTAAACTTAATAATTAGTATTGATTATTTCTAATTAGATTATTAGTATTTTAAGATTTCTGGGGCAGATTATGCCAGGGAATTTCAAGCACCATTCTTCAGCAGTGAAAAAAAGTAGGAAAAATTATTCGAATTCAATGTGCATGGTTACCTGCATGCATGTAATCACATTTTACATTGAAAGAATTTTGAAATCTGAAAGGATTGTTCAATAAACAACAAACTACGAATTTTCCCCTGCATGTTAAGAGTACAAACATGAGCAGACTCTCAAATAACAAACAGGCCTGTCACATAATTAAAACTGTCTAGCATAAGAGCATAACTTGTCAAGATTAATTTTTAATCTGCAAAAACATAAGTAATAAATTTCCTATTCATCACTGACAAAGGATTAACCATTTAGGGTACTTGCAAAACACATTTACATTTCAAGTGTAGTTTTAAGAAAATTTTAAAACATGTCTGGAACAATGACATAACATACAATTATTCTTCATTATGTTCTGTAAGTGAGATTATTGTCTTGACTCTGGGCTATTATAAAGTGACCATAAAGCATGCAATGAAATGAAGCAGTTCCAAGACAGTCCTACATAGATCATCGTAAACACAGCTATACAACAGACCTGAGCTAGCTGGAATAGGAACAAAACATTGCTCTGGAGTCTTTCGGTAATGGCTGTCAACCGCTCTGCTGCAGTGGTGATATGAGTTACGTTCAGTTTAGTGGCCAGCAGAGATCTGGGTCTTTGCCTCACAGAAGCACCATCGTAATTTACTCTTCTGCTGGCAGCACCAGCTCAGAGCAACGAGAAATGAGGCTGAGCAGATACCAAAGCACACTGGACCAAACCCAAAATTCTCTGTGGAACAGTATAACAGTAAAATAATAGATTTATTAACCAAATGAAAGAGCAGACATCACTGCACACACCTGTGTTTGAGCCAGAACGCCTTCCTCCAGCTGAGCCTACGCAATCAAGGAAGCCACTAACTTCTCCAGGTCCTCAGTTCACATCCAGTTTAGGCTGACAGACACTGAAATGCACCATCCCTGAAAGCTGGACAGTGAGCAGGCATGTCCCAGACACACTCTTCCTCACTCACTTGGGACTTACAGGTAGGGATCCCTCCCTTCTACTGAAACAATGAAATGCCTCCACCCTGACTGTTTTCAGTTTCCCCACGTCTCTTCCACCTCATCCCTCCTTGCCTTTCTGCAAAGCATACTATTGCAACACCCACAGTCCAAAAGTACTTAAGCATATCCTCTCCCTCTTCTTCCCTTTAAATGTATGCTGAAAAGGTTCTTACAAATAACCGCACCTTAAGCAGCCTCAAGCTGCTCTGCTATGTAAGGAAGCAGATGGGAGTTTTGGATTGGAAACGGATATGGTTCCACCAGGGCCTTACTAGGAAAGCTGCTGCCCTTCTGTGGTCCTCTATCATGTCTCATCCCTGTCTCCTAATGGGTGAGCAGAAGCACAGCACTTCTTTTCCTCCTTCCTTATTTTTCTGTCCCTGCAGGATAAAGCTCCTTGAGAGAAGCCCTTAGATACTAAAGGAGAAACTGGGCTGGGAGGAGACAGGCAAAATCAGGAAGAGAAGGGAAGGAAATGGTTTTGTATGCACACATGTATGTGTTTCATCCCTGTTTTGGGTAGGAAAGCAGGAGTCAGGAAGAAGTAGGAAAGGAAGTCAGCTGATGAATAGCTCCAGGCCAAAGAGAGAATACCTGGCAGGGCTGCTCTGTACAGCAACATACCTTTAAAAGTAATTTTTAAAATTAACACATCTGGATAGGGGTATCTGTCCCAGAGCAACCAACAATGGAAGAACAAGTAACAATAATTTTCCATTGCAATAGCCAGTGCTATAATTAGATAGCAATGTTAGAAATATAGTCCACTTTCAGGTGAAATGGGAAAGTCATGAATGTTGCCTGACAGCTAGAGAGAAAAAAAATCACTGTTAATTCATTTATGGGGACTATTTCTGCAGCCAGGGAAACATTTCTTTCGTAGTGAAAATTCAGCAACTCCAAAGAATTATCACTGAACTAAGGAAAGGGCTTCAGGCTGAGCTCTCAAAAACTGTGTTACGTGGAGGGCCGGACAGCTGGTCCCTGCTCACACCTTTGATGACCTGGACAGCAAGCATGGGCTGCAAACTCCACTCCAAGCCACAGAATCAAAGCTGGCAAAGGGCAAGCACATCAGCCACTGTGAGAAAACCTGTAATGGCATTGCTTGTAACACATGTTTCATGGCACAAGAGGGTAAGTTTGTCTTCAGAAAAACACTGCATTCATTCATAAGAGGAAGAACAGCACTGGAAAAGGAATACTAGACTTATGCAGTCCATGACTGGAATGCACAGGATGGGATCCTAATTAATGTTTTTATTTTAAATAGAGCAATTCTAACTCTTCATTCAGATTCAGAACTGAATGAAGATTCAGAATTGCAATATAGACTAAAAAATAAAAATGCAAAAAATCTAAATATTGTCCTCTCTCAAAGATGAGAGGAAACGGCCTCGGGTTGTGCCAGGGAAGGTTTAGATTGGACCTTAGGAAAAGTTTCTGCACCAAAAAGAGTTGTCAAACATTGGAACAGGCTGTCCAGGGAAGTGGTTGAATACTTGGAGGTGACATCCCTGAAAGACACGTAGATATGGCACTTAGGGACATGGTTTAGTGTTGGACTTGGCAGTGCTGCGTTAACAGTTGGACTTATGATCTTAACAGTCTTTTCCAACCTAAATGATTCTATGATTTTGTATGTTCCTATGGTCTGGGGTACAAATGGAGATTTAGATGTTGATGCAGGCTGTGACAAGGGAAAATATTTTGGATCCCACAAAGACATCCCCAAACTGGTTTCATTAAATAAATAAATAAGTAAATAAACCTCAACCAAACCAGTCAAATAAAAGACAAACCAAAACCTCCAGAATTTTAGATGCAGCCCTATTTTTAGTGTTTCTCAATGGTAGCTAGTGGAGGTTCCTTTCACTATTTCTAAGCCTATTAGAGCATTACCCAGAGATGTAAATTTTTCTATTTGCATTATAAAGAGAGCATCAAGAAAAAGTTTTGGAATCCATTCTGGAACTAGATCCTTTAAACTAGGTACTGAGGACTTGTACCTACCCTGGTAGTTCTTATTAAGTTATAATAAATTATATAACTGTATTTTTCTTTTTCCAGTTATATTTGTGCACTGTAAATTACTAAAATCTACCTGACGACAACAGTAACTGAACACACTGTTGGAACTTTCCAGTGGAAGTGGCAATGCATCTTTTAATATGGCAAGTAGATTCAATTTGTGAGTAAGGTTCGTTGTCATTCACAGCGGGGTCAAGTCCATCTTCAGAGGAGCACAAAGGGTTCAATTGTATCAGATTCAAATGTTGTTCTGCAGCTCTCTGAACTCATGGTATTTATAAACCAGTTACTTGGTTTCTTCTGCAAAGAGGTGTGCTGGGGTCCAGGCAACATGTGTGAGAGATCCATGAGGCATCTGACTTCAAGTGGCACTAACAGCAGTAACTCAGGCACAAGTCATTCCCGTTTGTCCTACTCCTACAGGGCTTTTGTAGATGGCTCCTAGCCCCAAAATAATGAAGCATCAGCAGCAAGGCCAAAGGATCTGCACTACTACACCTTCCCAGGTGCCTGTGCTGCTGTGAAAGCCTCTGCTCACATGGTGACTTAGCTGATTATTGAAGTGAACATATGTAAAGATTAGGTCTGTGATAAATTTTACAAACATAGATATTTTCATCACTCAACTTGGAAGTCCTGTCTTCTAATAAAGTTAACAGAGAGCTGCAGGCACCTCCAGAGGGCAATCCAGAGCATATAATTAGAAGTCCACTTAGCTCCTGTTTTGGGAGGGCTTGATCTTACTCTGTAGATGCTCACTTCTCCCTCTATGAACTGCTTAGCAAGACTAGGGGGATGACAGTGACTGCCCTTCCTGGGATACATGCTGATTACAAGTCTTTGTGGGCAGTAGGGGCAGTAAGGCAGCAGGCTGCCAGCACTCCCCAGCTCCTAGGCACAGAAGTATCCTGTGCTATAATGTTTTCCATCATTAGCCTAGAGCCCAAGATACCTGACATAAGGCTGTGCAAACACACTCTTCGCACCTTTGTCCTCTCCTTGGTCAGCTCTGCTCACCTCGAAAGAGAAATCAGCACATCTGCCAACAGAAGTGCACAGTGGAGGGCAACAGTTTTTGATCAGCCCAGAGCTATATACACAGTTTCTTTTGGATCTTAAGGGAATTTCTGAATCTAGATTAAACTGTCTTATAAGGGAAAATTAACCTCAGTGACATAGCATTATACAAGTGAGTATTTTACCTGTGCAACCAAGCTGATTACTATATTAAAAAAAAAAAAGACCACTCTGCATGTGCTTTCTGCAAATGATCTCATCATGTAATTTGCATTCTTTTCTTCTACATGCTCAGAAAAATCCTGAATGATTATGAAGAGCACAGTGACATTTTAATTGAAGGTAAGTTGTAATATTCTGTCCCTTTCTTACAAGTTTCTTTCAGAAGAGAGGCAAAAACAATTGAAAAAAAGTTCTTGCTGTGATACAGGGACTAGAATGACAAGGTAGAAAAGACAGAGGGAAGAATGCCTATTAAAATATTTTGCTACTGTTTTGTGTGATATATCTTTCTTTTCATAGGACGGACATAGTCAAGTGTAAGGCTAAACTTTATACTTGATTACCTTATCCAAGGGGATGAAAACATATTGGCTTTTGTGATTAAGAGGCACAAGGATAACCTGCTCTAAACATTGTCACTAGCCCTCTTGGACACCAAAGCACAATTACCAAGCATGGTAACCAAGACAAATAGGCTGGATATCGAATTTGGCCTAGACCTGAGAGTGGTCGTGCCTCCAGAACTATAGCAAGGTATCTGGTTCAACCACTCTGAGCACAAAGTGAGAATGAATTGATTCAAATATCCTGCAAATTGGAGGCAGAGATGAACTTTATTGCTCCAGGGACAAGACAAGAAGATCTACCTACTCCTTGCCCTTCCCTCTACTCCTCCTGTCCCTTGCATTTACAAGTATACATGGGAAGGGAAAAGACTATCCCCTGCTTCAAATCTCTTCTATGTATTTGCAAAATACCCACAAATAGCCTTGCAGTGGTTATGTTGCAGGCTTTTCATCCCTCCCTGTTTTCCAAACCCATATCAAAGTGGCTTCTGTTTATTTGCAGGAGTACAGAACTAAAAGCCGTGGAGGAGGATAGGATGTCTTTGGTTAGGACCATATTTTTTTATTAACCATATGGTACATGTCTCTGCAGAAGAAAACACACTAGATAAGAGAAATGAACTTCAGGTTCTATTTAGAGAAATATTTTCCCTTATTATCCTCTGTCTTTGCTTTGTTTTGAACCTTCCTTCTCACAAAAAAAACGCTTTTACAAAGACAGTAATGAAACAGCTTATTGCAAAATTTGTAATGGCACAGAAAGGAGTGAAATGACTCAAAAGCATCTTTTAATAGTAGAACAGCTATTATCAATGTAAAACTCATGACTCGTATATAGTTATTAAGCCACTACTGTGGTGAAAACATAAGTTCTCTTACTTAAAAATATAAAGCAGTCTAAATATAGGAAGCAAATTCCCCATGACTCATGTTTGGTTTGTACTTTCCCTGCATACAGGCTGGAGTAGGTAGTGAAACACATGCTTTTACATTTGTGCAGACAGTCTAGGTGCCAATCTTCGCTGTTATCTGACTGTAAGAAGGACATAATATATGTATAGCATAATCAGGGCCTAGGCCCAATTTTCAGAAGTGAACTATTTCTAACAAACAAAGTGCTCAAGGCTTCTGAAATCAGGTCAGGGAGAAATGGTTGCAGTCCTTTTGTGTGTCTGTATGAATATGTATCACCTTAGAAGCATCCTACGTCTAGGAGGGGAACATGCCATCCATCACCTCTGCAGTAATGTGGCTTGTTGGTACAGAGCAGACAGGGTTTACCTCAGGAAGTTGTTTCTGAGTCTCCCCTCTTCTCCCCTTCCTACTCTCCTCATGCACCAATTCACAGATCTGCAGCTGACACCTACCCAAAATGCAGGTGCCAACCATTGCAGCATGCAGGCAGCATGTTTGAAGGAGCAGTGTCTTTAAAACAGAGTTCAAACCCTAAGCAGACTGCTTGATGCAGCTGTGCCTTTCCATGATGAGCTGCTGTAATAAGGCACAGAAGCTGCTAACATGACATTGCACAGGCCATATTCAGAGCAGGGCTGCCAGAACAGGAAGAGTTACATTTATATTCTTGCAGCATTTGTACTCAGAGACCATCTAGTCAAGATCACCAGACAGGAATGGTTTAGCCTTGACATCACTGTCAATTCTAAAATTGAAAAGAGTTTGTTGTTTTTCTCCCTCCCTTAGAGAATTATTCCCAATATTTTCAAGGAACTGTCATTTCCTGTTAAATAATGTTTATAATGGCAGGCTCTCAGTCTTTTTGGTGCTAGTTGGTTTGGGTTTTTTTTCACATGGTTATTGTTTATTGTAGCTGTTCTTTGTTCTCTGTTTTTTCTGACTTCCAACATGCCTTTCAAAACTGCAGAGATCTTATGGTAGAGTGGCTGAGAGTTGTTTCAATCTATTCAAATGTATGCTGAAAATACCATCAAATTTTGGTGTTCATTTTAAAGAGACTGTAAGAGAAATCAAAGGAAGACGATGTTCATATTATGCCCCCTTTCCACAGTCTCATCTTCCCCTCAGAAAGCACAGAGCATTAAAGCAGCTCCACGCCACGGAAAATTATGTTTAAATCAACACAGTTTGTGAAACCATGCTTGCTGCCTTTCAGTTTGCTGCTTTTCCTGAGATCTTCCGGTAGCAACCCCACATCCTGATTAGGTTCATACAGGCAATTAGACAATATCAGAATCTGGAGATCTAAATTTCCTTGAAGGAACTTATACCAGTGTGCCAGGTTAATTCAGAAGCCAACAGACATGAGCAAGCTTCTGAGAATAAGGAGCTGCCTCAGCGTTTTCAAATCTTCTAGGCTGCGAAAGCAGCAAGAGGAAATTATTTGACCAGTTCACACTACTCGTTAGTAATGCACTTTTCCAATGGCTACAGAAAACTGTATGAATTGCTTATGGTGGCAAAACATGTGCAATTTGGTAACGCAGTTTGTGGTCACCAAAAGGAAATCCCACGACAACAATGACTTCAGGGAACAGGTTATGGCTCAAAGAGATGAAAGAAAGGAATGAAAGACTCAAGTTCTGTGTTTGCCCCAGGAGATAAAACATTCAGCAAAAGTATATTGTGACCAGCGACCTACCGGGGCCGAGATACCAAGTGCATTGGGTCATGAAAGGTGCTGACAGCATCTCCCCAGAATGTGGAATTAGGGAGAACATAGGCATAATGTTCTGCTACGTTTTTACTAGGAAACATGGAGACAGCAGGCAATGTTCTCCCACATCCCCTCTGCTCTCTCTCACAGACACTTCCTTTGTCTGTACCGGCTGGGTTATTAACAAAATATTGTTTTTCATTCCACTTATCCTCCCTTTGGGCTTTCTATACTCCTGGTCACAGAGAAGAAGGTAAATAAACCTTTTTAATTATACCGTCTGTCAGAATTTTTCCATACTCACACAATTTATTACATTTTTTTGTATTTCAGATTTATTTTTAATGCCCTTTCATTACACTTTGCATTTTCCAGTTTGTATCTGGAGGTAACAATAGAAAAGAGAACAACCCTTTCTCTGCAGAAATCCAGAAACAATTCTTGCCAGACATATTTGATGAGAATGTCATTTTTTTCCCCTTTGTATAGAAGAACTGATATTTGTATAGACCTGAGGAGTGCTCCAGAAAAGGAAGATATTTACCTTACAGCTGTGCAAAATATTGTAGTTTTCACATCAGAGAACCAAATTCTTGGGTTCTTTGTTGGATGGCTTTCACAGAAGTAGAAAATGTATTTCTTACTTTCCAAGTGGACTTAAAATGTTTAAGCAGTTGGTACTCCACAGACCAAACTCTGACTGCAGAGGGAAAATATAATTTGGTATATTAGCTTTCAGACTAGCATTACTTTAGCATTTTGAGCTAAGTTGAATTGATGCTGAAATGTGTATTGCTATGACTCTAGGAAAACAGCTATTCTAGCTTTGAGGCATTTTAAACACAGGGTGTAGAGTCAAGTGACAAGTGAGTACAAAGACAGTTTCTGTGCTAAATAAGAAACAAATTCCTTATTTGTAAGCATAATGGCTCTGGCTCTGACATAGGGAAGATCAAATAGTAGCTCTTTTCTAGATGCATGTTCATGCATATTTTAATTTGCACCATCCAGTTTTAGATTACTCCCTCTGTGCTTACCATTCTCTAAAACCCCCTCTTCTACTTGGACCTCATATCCTGCTAGAGACTCATCCCTGGCTGTTTCACCCTTACCCATGGAGACCTGGGATCCTGGCTTCCCTCTTGAGGCACACAGAAAACCTTGGGCTAGTACGCTTGAAAATTCACTTTCCAGAGCCTTTCCCCATGAAAACAAAGGAAATAATGGAGAGAGAAGTAGTTACCAAATGGAGACAGCCAGAAGTTTAATGTCATCAACTCACACAGACAACCTGGCCACTGAGGCAAGAATAATGTTTTGTGAGCTAGCAAAGTCTTGGAGAATGAGAAATGTAATATATTTTTCAACAGCATGAAACAACAGCTTTTCTTATTTTGAGACGAATATGTAACCTTGTAAAACCCTGAGAATATATGTATTCTACTGAAATATATATTTCTCCTGTATATGGATATTTATATAGGAACAGTCTGAGAAAGTGATGACCTCTCCAGAGATTTTTAAGTTCACCTCATGAAAGGAGGGCTTACTGCTGCCAGTAGTGGGTAGGCCAACTATATTATGACTGTATTCAGATTCGGATTATTTCATGGTGCTTTTCTCTCTCCTTTCCTCTCTTCCTCCATTCTCCAGAGCAATTCAGGTACAGAGTCAAAAGCACTTTGCCAGCTCCAGAAGCTCACTTTTAAAGCCCGACTTGGACAGATCCTGCTTCTACCTTCCTGCCAGCACTCATGCCTGTACCCAACAAAATACTGCTTTGGCTAAAAGCAGAAAGCAACAGAGGCTGAAAGTACTAGCTTCCCTCTCCTCGCTTTCCCAGTGTGCCTGTCCCTGCACACTGCTCCCCAAAACTGCGGAGAGGCAGGGCAGAAGCAGGTGCAGAGACTGCAGTTTCTTTTTTTGTAATGACATGCAAGTCTGCTCTGGTCCCCCTGTCCAGAGCTGTCTGGAGGAGTTGCCTCACTATCATTCTGAATCCCATTTCAGCCTGTTGTTATGAGCAAGTAGTCTCCATATGACCCTCTCCCTGTCTCACTCCAGCCTGGAGCAAACAATCCCTTTGTGGTCAGTGTGTGGAGCTCCATCGGTAGCCTCAGCCCTGCTGCACCTTTAAAAGCCTTTTCAGAAAGTAGCTACAAGATAGATCACCAGTCAGTTTGCTCTGGTGTTCAAAAGCCTTCACTTGGAAAAGGAAAAGGATTGGTGAGATCAGAGACACTCTGTGCTAGTAAAAATCAACGCATTAGATTCAGGTCATATATTGCCAAATTTAACAAAACATACTTAGGAGATGTGCACTTGGCTTCCCTGACCCACTGTAGAGGCTTTCATTACACTGCTGCTGGCATTACCAGTCCTAGCCAGTATGTCTGTGCCCCCCCCCAGGCAGTTTCCTACCCACAACTCCTGTGGAAAATGGAGCTCAGTGGGGTGGCCAGAGGGGACCGGGCAGAAATGGTGGGAAGCCTCAGCACTCACTGCATCTTTTCCCAGGAGCTCCGATAGAGCAGCTATGCACTTACCTGCAAGGGGGCTTTCTGACACTAACAATAGCAGGAAAGCAGGGCCATAGCTGCTGATAAACAGGACAAATCCTCAGATATTGCCTCAAATATCACATGGCTGACACCAGTGATCCTAGTTCAGGGACAAGGCTGAACCACTGAGAAAGTGGCACAGAAAAAGTCTTTTAAAGATGAAAACTGCACCCTTCTTTAAACCTCCTTGTCTTCTCCAAGGGCCCAGGTATCTGCCATAAACACCAGAGGCAGGAAGCACTGCTGCGATTGAACACATTATTAACTAGGTTATTGTTGTACCCATTGAGGCAGAGCATAGGGAATTCACTGAATTTTTGGCTTTAGCCCCAGTCTTTTGGTGGAGGAAGAGAATGGTGGTGAATAAAAATGTCTTGGAAACCAAATGGCTTGATAAGAAAAGCCTTGTAGGAGGCAGAAAGTAGCTCATGCTCAGTGCTTGATTCTCCCCTTAAGCTGAATACTCTGACTGCACAGTCCTCACTGAGTGGTCAGGAATGAAATGCCTTTGCTGTCAGGCAGCTTGAGGGCCATCCAGTTTGTAGTCTGGCATTCCCACATTAAGAAGGCTGCAAGAGACCTTCTGCTACTTGAGTCCATTTTTAGAACAGAGGCACTGCTCCCCATCAGCACCACTGGGACGTCTCTGGATTGTCAATAGGCAAGGTGATAAAATAGACTAACACCCTCCTGCCGTGACGCACATGAATTTCCATGGGGCGTGAAAGTTTTTAATTTGAGGAATATTGAAAATGAATGTATCAATTCCTCTGTGCTGAATACTCACCTGAAAGCAAATTTCAAAACTAAATCAGCCACACTGGGGACTCAGCTGTCATAATTTGCTATTATGTAAAAAACATATGCACACAGAAACAACTTTGAGACTGTTACTCTCCTTTTTGCATTTTTTACGCCCTCAAGAGAACAATAAAACCCAAATAACAGGTAAATTTTTAGTAAAAAAATAAGAGAAAAAGGAAGCTGGCCTCATGTCTTATTGTATCTGGATCTTTCCAGAGGAAATGCTATAAATTGCACATGCAACTATGTAAGCATGCTATCAGTGCCCACTGAAAATGGTGCTACAGGAAAGAATGGATTTGTTTCATGTGCTACTTTGCTCTGAATGCATAATATGTTCTTCCTGTGGGTTTTTTTTTCTTGTTCTTGTTATTGTTGTTATTACTACTACTATTATCATTATTGTTACAATTATTACACAATCCACTAGGGTTAAATCTTTAGGAAGCCAGAAATGAGGAAGAAATCCTAAAGGACCAAACAACCTAGCTTTTTTC